>JAOEGL010000004.1:120611764-121969264 GCA_034509955.1 Urosaurus nigricauda | reverse complement strand
ATAAATGCTTGGCAATATCTTGAGTTCTAGGCTCCACCATAACACCTTCAGAGAAGCCCGGCCATAAAATAAATTCTCCGTGTCTTCTGCAAGTCAGTGGTCCTTGTGGTTAATTCCTCCTGTCCTTCCATATCTGAGAACATCTGCAACAGCAAAGTGATCTCTGTTCCCTCTCCCCTACAGGATCGAAAGACCATCACTTCCACCGGTGCCATGGCTCTGCCCCATAGGACCCCCCATCTCCAGCCGAGGTTTGAGAAGTCGCCAGAAGACTCGTCTTAGCCGGACTCTCTGCAGCCTCTGGGTGAAGAGAAAGATTGCCACCACACACCTTTCCACGCTGACCCAAGGACGTTGGGTCCGGACAGTTCCCCATTTGGGGCGGGACAATCCCAGTTTCATCCGGGGTTAAAATGTCCAATCCTGTCCCGGGTTCCAATGATGGTATGCAGCTCTGCACCAATGGGGGAAACGAGGGGAGTGTTAGCCCCCAAAGCTGGGTCTGGATTGAGCTTTCAGCTCTGGCTGGATTGAAATCCCCGCTCAGCCAGGGAAGGAAGAGAGAACTACATCTCTCAGCAGCCCCTGCCCACCGTCCCCCTTCCTGCCACTCCTCCCCTAAGTGCCTGCTTCCTCCCCTTCCTCCTCCTCCCTTTCCTTTCCCCCTTCCCTTCCTTTTCCCCTTCCCTCCCCTCCCTTTCCCTCTTTCCTAACCGCTCCCTTTCCTTTCCCTTTTCCCTAACCCCTTCCTTTCCTTTCCCTCTTTCCTGACCCTTTCCTTCCCTTTCCCTCTTTCCTTCTCTTTCCACTTCTTTCCTACCTTTCTTCTTCTTGCTCTCCTTCCTCCTCTTTCCTCCCCTCCTCTGCCCTTCGTTCCTTCCTTTCTTTTTCTTTCCTTCTCTTTTCCTTTCCTTCACTCCTTTCTTCCTTCTTTCCTCCCTCTCTTTCTTTTCCTTCCCTTGATTATTCATGGATTTGATTAATACGTTCTCTCTAGGAATATCTAGGTCCTCCAGTGCAACTCTATGGTCAACTTTAACCAAACGTTGCGCAGAAAGGCCCAGAGATTCCCAGAGAGGACCCTCTACTAGGCCTTTGCAGCTCCTCCGGTGCAGGTCTATGGTCAGTGTCTGTTGGAGGTTGACCACAGAGTTGCCCCGGAGGACCTAGAGATTCCTAGAGAGGTGTCTTGTGCGCCAAAGGCCTTGTGCCCCTAACCCTAGCGAATGTGGAGGGACAAGTGTACATCCCGTTGAAGCAGACTCTAAATTCCCATACAGCCCAAACACCCCTTTAAGCCAGCCACAATGGCCAAGCCCTCCTTGTCCCCTACAGACTTGCCCAAAGCCACCCTGCCAGCCCTTCCTGACTGTAGCCCCCACTTCTTCCCCTCCTCCTTCCCTCCCAGCCGCCTTGAGATGGAGCTGCCCTGCTGCTCTCCCAGACCAGGCCCCTCCGGCCTTTGCCCCAACTGAGCCTTTGGCCAAAAGACAAGGCCCCTGCTGCACTCCTCCATCAATGAGAGCCTTTCCCCACAACATCTGTTCTAGATTCCTATCCTAACCTATTCCTATCCTATGCGATTGAATTCAACCAAATCCATACTTTTGTTCTCTGGCTGAACTAGTTCTGACTGATTCTGACACTTCCTTTCCTCTTTCTTTCTTTCTTTCTTTCTTTCTTTCTCCCTCCCTCCCTCCCTCCCTTCCTTCCTCCCTCCCTTCCTTCCTTCCTTCCTTCCCTCCTCCTTCCTTCCTTCCTTCCTTCCTTCCTTCCTCCTTCCTTCCCTCTTTATCTTCCTAACTTCCTTCCTTTCTCTTTGTTTCTTTCATTCGTTCCCTACTTCCTTCTTTCCTTCTTCTCTATCCCTCCCTCCCTTACTTCCCTCTTTCCTTTCTCCCCTCCCTCCCTCCCTCCCTCCCTCCTTCCTTCCTTTCCTCTTTCTTTTTTTCTTTCTTTCTTTCTTGCCTGCCTGCCTTCTTTCCATCTTTCCTTCCCTCTTTCCTTCCTTCCTCCCTCCCTCCCCTCTTCCCTCCCTTCCCCTCCATCTCTTCCCCGTTTCCCTTCCCCTTCCTTCCCTCCCCCTTTTTCCTTCATCCCTCCCCTCCTTCCCTCCTTCCCCCTTTTCCCTCCTTCCCTCCCTTCCTTCCCCCTTTTCCTCCCTCCCTCCCTCCCTCCCTCCCTCCCTCTCTTTCTTCCTCCCCTTTTTCCTTCCCACTGAAGCTCCCTGGTGCTGAGCCCAGAGGCCAAGGCTAGCAAAAGCAGAGGGTCCAAAAAGGCTCAGGAGCCACGGCCATGAAGAGCGGCCAAAGGAAGACCTGGAACGACAATTCTACTGTTGTCGTTTATTTGATTGACTTAACACCAGATATTCTTTTATTATAGATATGTAACGTTTATGGCACACACACCTGTAGATAGTTTTGCTATATAACTATTATTATTATTACTGAAGAGAATGTTTAGAACATGGGCCAAGAAAAATTAGAATATGACTTACGGAGAATGCACAGGAAACTATAAGAGGAGGTGGAAGTTTTTATATATATTACAGAATTTAAGAAGAGAATATATTAGGGAACGCTGTTTATAGATTCCAAGTAATTACAGGTTGCAAGAATGGGAGGGACATGGATTTAGGGAATACGAATTAATGTGTGTGTAATAACCGTTCTGATATCGATGTGACTGTTTCTTTTTAAATCTGTTTAGTTGTTTATATATTAATTAAAAATAATAATATAGCACTAAAAATATCCACAAAATACAATAACCCCATGTTTCATATATCCCTAACCCTCCCATTACTGAATTGAATAATAATAAACGGTAAACCTGCGTGTTCATGCACTTTGCTGTGTTTGCTCTTCAAATCTTCTGACTTCCCACTTTCTCAGCTGCTTTCAATAATGTACATTTCTCTTCTGCTTTCCCCCTTCGCACTCCCTCAGCCTTCCTGGGTTTCTGTTGCATTCTACGTTACCCAGCATTGCTGTATTTTAAAACCCCTTCCAAATAAAATATATACAGTACAGTGGACCCTTGTTATCTGCTGGGTTTTGGTTCCAGGACCCTCCGTGGATAACAAAATCCGTGGATACTCAAGTCCCATTAAATACAATGGCATCGCAAAATGGCCCCTTATATAAAATGGCAAAATCAAGGTTTGCTGTTTGGAATGTATGCTTTATCTGACAACATCTGACAACCCCTGGTAAATGGCCCTCCCTGCGGACCAAGAAGCATCCTTCCAGAGCGATGGATGGGAATTGGGGACCTGCAAGGCCAGCTGTCCCTCTCCTGTCCAAAAAAGCCCCAAATTCCCAGCTTATCCCAATTGCAACCCCAGATCTCTTGCCCTCCCTCCTGATCCTGAAAAAATGCAAGGAGCTTTCTGGGAAGAAGTGCATAAATCCAGCTCCTTTTTAGTGTGGCTTTTCTCCCCATAGCATGGCATGGGTGCACTTTCTGGCCGGCTTCAAGCCATGCATCATCTAAATGCCCCACCTTGATGCCAGCTGGAAACCTGCTTATTTTGACCGTCTGTTACATCCCTCTGTTAGCAGCAAATGAGAAAAAGAAAAAATAAAGATATCTCCAGCATGCTTCCCAAACCTCTGCCGTCCTGCATACTACGTTGTCTGGAGAGTACTGAGGTTGAGCATTGAGTTATCCACTTCTTGATTCAAATCTCAAAATCTCGGACATAAGACATGGTGGCTTTTAACAATTATTTTCAACACACACACCCTTCCAGAACATACTTTGTAACAACAACAACAACATAATACCTTATATTATTGATACAATTACTACTGGGACAACTTATGATCTTCAAACATTCAGGAAAAGTGCTATAGTGTATCTTTTAGTAATGGTCTCATTGTTGAAGTGTATTTAGCTTCAACTACTTGGTATGGCATTCAAAGAAATGGGTGTATTGCCACAAATGCACGTGAGAAGATAACTGGTCAGTCTTAAAAATGCTGCCACATTTCCCTCCCACTTCCTTCCTCCTCTATGTGTATGTAGCTTGTTAGCAAACTACTAACTAGGAGGTGATCCTCAGCTTCTGTCTCACTAGCTGTGCCTCAAATATGTTTGGAGTAGCAGTGGGGGAAAACGGTGAAAGCCTATATAGTCATCTGCAGGTGAGATAACACTTGGGAAATTTCCATTTGCTAAACGTTCCTCGGAGCCTCAGTCGTGAGTCTTGTATCTCTTTCTCTCTTAGGAAGAAGCAATAGGGTCCATAAGTGAAATCATCCAGTGCACAGAACCCAGTGTTGGTTTCCAGGCTTTCTGCCAACTCTGGAGCCCTTTTGCATGAAATGATCCCACTTTAATTTCCATGGTTGCATCCTGTGAAATCATGGGGTTTGTAGTTTTTGGAGGCTTTAGTATATCCTGGGATTCCATAGGACTGAACCACGATAGATAAAGTGAATTTATACCCTCAAAGCCTTATGGATCCTTGAGGATTCAGGAGAGCCTTAGAGGGTTTTATGGCTGCGACCCCTAATGATCCTGTTGAAGTCCTGGCCAATAGATGGAGTTAAGCCCTGACTAGGGCTATTGACCCAATTGCTCTCAAACATCCTCTCCGACCGGTTATTAATTGGGCTCCTTGGTGTACAGAGGGAGCTGAAATGGAAAGGACGATGGCTAGAAAGAGCAGATGGCTAGACATTCTCATCTGTTGATCTCCATTGGGTGGTGGGGGACAAGGAAACACCAAATGTATTTGGATTGCAACTCCCATTTGTTGTAGCATGAATAACCAATGGTGAGGGCTGATGGAAGTTGCAGTAAAAAGCATCTGAAAGGCTGCAAACTGTCCACTTGTGAGCAGAGTGAACTTCCTTCCTAGAAGTTGATTTATAACTGAATTAGAGATGAGTAAAGGCACTGTACAATGACCTTTCTCACTCAACATTTTTTGTTTCTTTCTTTTTTGCTCCTCTGTAAGCCAGAAATGACAAACCAGTTAGACAGAAACAAATGCAGTTGAAACGAATGTTACTTTCACATAACGTGCTTATCATTAGGGTGTTAAAGAGATCAGTCCAGATGTTGGAATCACTCTTGTGCTAATCCCTGGCTGCCACGGCTGTGTCCATACCAGGCAGCCCAGCTAATCTTGCATTAGCGTCACCAGTAACTTTTATTAAGCAGCCATTCACAGAACTCCTATCCTTGGCATTGGTGCCATGAGAATTATTTTCAGACTTGCCTTTCCCATCTCTTCTTATGGGCAAATGTTTTGCTGATAAATATTTGCAAGGCCAGAAGAGAAGAGAATTATTAGTTTGAAATGTCTCTTGTGTTGGGTCCAAAATGCATTTGCGGCCATTCATATCCTTGGATGTCATTGAGAGGCTGCAAAACAGTGAGCTCAAGATCAAACTGCCTGTTTGATCCCTTCTGTAGTTGCCTCTCCTCCTGGCTCCAAAACTATAATTAGACTTCTATCCAGCTTTTCCCCAGCCACATATCAGACACCCTTACCATACTGCCAAAGAATGATTGTTTTTATATACTGTGTTGTTTTATTATTGTTGTTTTTAAGTCTGTCTTGATTTAATTCTGTTTTAAGGGGTGGGTGTTAGGGATTAGGGTGTTGAATATTAATTGTACTGTTTTAATTTTGTTGTACCCCACCCTGATTGCTCGTTCAGAGGAGCGGGTTATAAATAAAACATTATTATTATTATTATTATTATTATTATTATTATTATTATTTTATTCAAGTCAGATTTCACTGGTTGCTGCTGCTATGTTTGAAAAGAGAATTTTACATTATAATATTAAGCAACAGGGCCACAACAGAAGGCCAAACTGCGTGTTTTGTGGATCCCAACTTATTTGTCTTATTCTTTTTTTAAAAAAAAATATTTTTATTAAAAAGCTTTACATACAATATATACATATATTTACTATATATATATATTCCTTGTCGTCTTATCCATTACTATTCTCTCTCCCACCCCATCCCAACTTCCTTTCTTTAGGAATCTTCTGTCTTATATAGCATCTTATTCTTTTTCCTCATTTAATTATTCATTAACCTCATCCTCCCATCTTCACTTTAGTTGCTTCCGCTTCAAATTCATTAAAAGAGTGTGCATTAGTCTCCATTATTCAACCTATAATACATATTTATCTCTTTTTACCATCTTTAGATTACGTAAAAACCAATATTTTGCTTTGTAGTATTCATATACCTAAATCATTATGGCAAGTCATTAAACAAAAAAATAGTATAATCCATCTCCTGTTGTAATACATTTTCACATATTCATATTCCCTTTCCCTTGTTTCTTTTTACACAATATTGAAACAGAGAGTCCCAGATTTGTAATTCTTATTTGTCTTATTCTAAAAGCAGGCAGTGGGGTTGGGATTTTATTTGGGGTTGGCAGACTTTCATCCTTTCCCATGCTCTGATTTCTTCACATACACCAGCACCAGTAGTGGGAGATGGGAAAACATCCAGGTAACAAAACTGTACCTATATGTTTTCTCATAAGTTATGAACACCAGCAGTGACAGGGGAGTGGGGAAAAGCTGCGCCCGAGCTTTCCACCTCTCAGCCCTTTTCTCTTTAAACCCCAGGCTGAAAAGGGATGATCAGGAAGCCTTCTGATTAATTACTAGCCAGAAAAGAATACTGTACCTGTTGGGATAAAGAGTCCCAAGGAAAATGTACAATGTGTAATTTAATAGCAACAGGCCGGCCAAATGCCAGCCAGGAACATCAGCAAATCAGGTGCTGGCTGGGGGGATTTGAACATTCCTTTTGCAGGACTCTTTCAGACAAGGGAAATTGGAAGTATAATCCAAGGGCAATCCAAACGCAATCATGGGGTTTCACGTTATTGCGAATTAGAGCTTCTCACGCAATTTCGGGCAAAAGGGAAGTCACTCCAAATGCAATCATGGGTTTAGCGTTATTGCGAATTAAAGCTGGCCAGTGAAAAACATTGCAAGATCCTCTCTAGCATCTTTTCTTTTGCTAGATGACTGGCTTCTAGAATGTCATAACTGGAAAATTTCTCTCCCGAGGCCCAGAGGAATCACCAACTGCTTTTTTTCCTTTCCACATTCTGATGTACCTGTTATACGGTATAGCAAATCTGTTGGTGTAAACAAGCAGATGCACAGGTAAAGCAATCTCCGATGCCTTCAGAACTACCGGCGACCTTGGAGCTGTTCGGCTTTATCAGGAATTCCTCCTGCCTGCTGCTGATGAAACAAACTGGAGCCAAATCTCTCTCCTCAGAGGTGTTTATTCTTAAAGTTGCTGTATTTATAAATATATACACGCCCGTCCAACAAAACTCTCCAACCATCTATCCACTCCGACTACCCAACAACCCACACTGCGGTGTGCAGGCTATTTATAGATTTGTGCCATGCGGTCACAAACCCCTCCTCTTCTGGTGACTCTTTTTCCTTGTGCCACCAACAATGTTGTCCCTTCACTCAGGAAGACTTTTGATGTTACCCAGGCTTACGTGCAATCAAGCACATATCTGACCTTGAACACTGTCTGCTGTTCCAGCCTTCAGCTGCAGACAATTATGCCCATGATTCCTGGTTTCCTTTTGTGCACATCTGTACATTTCATAGTTGAGCCTCAATGCCTAACATGCCCCTCCAAAATGTACAGATGTGTATCTTTTTGCCACATATGTGTTTGCCATCTTCCAATGTTTACATTTGTTGAACAGCCAAACTCTGTGTTTATTGTGCCATGCCTATCAAACATGATAGATGTTCATGCCTTTCAATTGGCAAAGCTTTTGTGAGAACATCAGCAATGTTGTCCCTGGTGTCAATGTACTCCAGATTTATGATTCTGTTTTGAACCATCTCTCTCACATTCTGATGCCTCACACCAATGTACTTTGTCCTACACTTCAAGTTCTCAGCTTCAGACATTGCAATACATGATTGTGAATCCTCATGGACTACAGTAGGCTCTTCACACTTTTCTCCCAAATCCACAAACAATTGCCTTATCCACTGGATCTCTCCTGCAATTTCAGACAATGCTGCAAATTCTGCTTCTGTAGTACTTAAAGCCACACAGTTTTGCTTCCTGCTGCGCCAAATTATTGGACTACCAGCAAATCTTACAAGCAAACCTGACACTGACTTTCTGTCATGCAATTCTGATGCGAATGAACTGTCCACATAACAATCCAGCTGTTGTTCACTGCCCTGTATCACCAACTTTCTTTCTTTGGTTCCTTTCAAGTATCTCAGCACATGTTTCACTCTAGTCCAGTCTTCTACTTTTGGAACACTTACTTTTCTGCTAAGTACTCCAACAGCAAACGAAATGTCTGGCCTAGTGTTGTTTGCAATGAACATCAAGCTACCTACTACACTTCTGAACAATTCTGGATTCTCAAAATCCTTTGATGATTCTGCACTAGAAGTTCCAGAAGTCATTGGACTCTTTACAACTTTTGCATTCTGCAAGCCACATTTTTCAATCAGTCTTTCAATCTTTTTCTGTTGGCTCAACAAACACCTGCCATCCTCAGTCCACTGAACTTCAATCCCTAAGTAAGTCTTGAGATTTCCCAAATCCTTGAGCTTAAACCTCTTAGACAACTCTTTCTGAACTGATGTAATTTCCCTCTCTGACTTCGCTGCGACACACAAGTCATCAACGTAAATCACTACGGTCACATCACCTTTTGTATACACGCACGCATCCGCAATGCTGCGTTTGTATCCCAATTTGACCAACTCTTCATGAATGCAAAGGTTCCAGCAACGTGCACTCTGTTTCAAACTGTACAATGCCTTTTCCAACTTGTAAACCTTTCCATCCCTGTCCTTGTCAAAACCTAAAGGTTGTTCCATAAAAACCTCCTTATTAAGATGAGCATTCAAATATGCAGTTTCAAAATCAAAGTGTCTCACTACTTGATTCTTCCTAGCTGCTAAAGCTAATACCAGCCTTAAACTTTCTGGCTTTGCAGTAGGTGAAAAAGTTTTGTCAAAATTTTCAAACCTCTGCTGCGAAAAACCTTTTGCAACCAGTCTTGCCTTGTATCTATGGGTTCCATCCGGCATTTCCTTCCTCTTGAAAACCCATTTGCAACCTACAACCTTGTGGTTCTTAGGCCTCTCCACAATCTCAAACACTTCCTTATCTAGTAAAGACAAGTACTCCTGATCCATGGCAGAAAACCATTTCTCCTGCTCCTCCTTAGGATATGACTGCAATTCCTCAAAACTCTCTGGCTCATCTGCCATTACTGAACAAGCTCTTGCACCCTGCACTACGAATCTATCTGGAGGTCTCCTCACCCTCTGAGTTCTCCTTGGCACAATCACTTTTGTTCTGCCTTTTTCATCCTCACTCTCAGAACTAGTTTGCACCTCTGTGGACACCTTTTCAAACTTTTGTGTAGTGACTGGTGAGTGCAAAGTTGGATGTGTTTGTGTGTGATGGTGTGCAGAAGTACTGGGTTCACTTTCAGTAGATGCTTCTTGTTTTAGCACCCCTCCATTTCCAGTACCTAAGTCACTTTGCCCCAGCTTGAGAAAAACCTCTTTGTTGGCATGGAGCTTTTCCCAACCTGAATGTTTTTCAAAGTTGGCACTTCTGGACAGCAAGATTTCCCCATGACCTACATAAAATCTATAGCTGTTCCCAGAATACCCCACAAACATCAACCTTCTCCATTTAGGATCCCCCTTTTTCCTGAAGTTTGCAGGCACATACACATTTGCATACTGCCCAAAAACTCTCAGGTATTTGAGATTTGGTGGTCTCCCATACAGCATGTGATATGGAGTTTTCTTTACAAAAGAATTCCAAGTGCGATTGGCAACATGGTTTGCTGTCAAAATTGCTTCCCCCCAAAGCTGCTCTGGTGCTTCTGCATCGAGCATCATGCAATCTTTTATTTGCTTTAAGACTCCAATGTGTCTCTCCGCTAAGCCATTCTCCTGGGGAACGGCCGCGTTCGTCGTGTTGTGGCGGATCCCTTTCCTCCTCAACCAATTTTTCAGGTTATTAGATAGAAATTCTCCACCTCTATCTGTAACCAAAGATCCCACCTTGTATTCAAACTCCCTTTCAATCATATTGACCCAATTTTTGATGTGTTCAGCAGCTTCACTCTTTTCCTTCATGAGCATCACATACGAAAACCGTGTGTGACGATCCACAATGACCATGAAGTACTGATTTTTGCCCATGGTTTTGGCCAAAGGACCAGCCAAATCAGCATGCACAACCTGAAAAGGTCTTTGTGTGGTGCATTTGCTGCGTTTGGCCACAGGAAAAGCCTTCAGCTTTATCCTGCTGCAAACTGAACAATCCAGGTGGTTTGAACAAGTGGACATTTTAAATTCTGGACACACTTCCCCCAGCTTCCCCAAACTTGTGAAGCTTGTATGTCCCATGACTCTATGGTAGTAATGAGCACAGTCTAAGTGCAAAGGCACATTGTTGACTACTGAACATTCTGCCTTGTCAACCATATAGTACATTTTGTCTCTTTTGATTGCTTTAGCACAAACTTGGTCATTTATGCTAATAGTACAATCATCCCCTTTGAAACTCAATGCATACCCACTGGTGGTTAATTCAGACACACTAACCAAACAGTTTTGCAACTTAGGAACACACAAAACATTTGAAAAGTCCTTTCCAAAACTTGGGATAAACACAGTTCCCATCACTTTTGCCTCCCTTGATGCACCATCAGCCAAAGCAACTGAATGTACATTAGATGGCACCTTATCTTTCAGGAGCCTATCACAATTAATCATATGCGACGATGCACCGGAATCTAATAACCAAATGGGGTCTACAGCCTGATGGGCTTTATATTCATTGTTCTTTACCACAGCAACAACGCCTTTTCTGCTCACAGGATCTTTAGGCTGTTGTTTCCTTGCTGCTGCCAGCTTTGTACAGTCCTTCTTGAGATGGCCTGGCTTCCCACAGTGGAAACACTTTCTCTCCCTGGACACAGCTGCCTTCTCCGGTTGCAGCTCCTTGAAAGCCTCGGTTGGGTGTGTTTGTCTTGGTACTGCATGCTGCCTCTGGAGCCCGTAACCCTTGTTGATGTAAACAAGCAGATGCACAGGTAAAGCAATCTCCGATGCCTTCAGAACTACCGGCGACCTTGGAGCTGTTCGGCTTTATCAGGAATTCCTCCTGCCTGCTGCTGATGAAACAAACTGGAGCCAAATCTCTCTCCTCAGAGGTGTTTATTCTTAAAGTTGCTGTATTTATAAATATATACACGCCCGTCCAACAAAACTCTCCAACCATCTATCCACTCCGACTACCCAACAACCCACACTGCGGTGTGCAGGCTATTTATAGATTTGTGCCATGCGGTCACAAACCCCTCCTCTTCTGGTGACTCTTTTTCCTTGTGCCACCAACAATGTTGTCCCTTCACTCAGGAAGACTTTTGATGTTACCCAGGCTTACGTGCAATCAAGCACATATCTGACCTTGAACACTGTCTGCTGTTCCAGCCTTCAGCTGCAGACAATTATGCCCATGATTCCTGGTTTCCTTTTGTGCACATCTGTACATTTCATAGTTGAGCCTCAATGCCTAACAAAATCCCCTTTAACACAAACCTGGAGCAAGGACCGGTGGCTTGTTTCGCAGGTTGTGCCTGGGAGCTGGCTGGTCCAAAGGTGCTATCATCTTGTTACTAAAGTACTAACTGGCTTCATGACACCTGGATAAGGGAAAGGCCTTAACTCCTGGTCCTCTAGGGACTCTTTCAAACGGGAAGAATTTCTCCCAATTCCGAATGGAGCCAATGCGGATTCATGTAAATTTGCTTGTTTAGCAAATTTACCTGAACCCCTGCTCCATTCGGAAGGCGTTCAGAATGACTTCCCATTACCCGAAAATAACCCCCCCTTGCCCGAAATCGCGTGAGAAGCTTAAATTCGCAATAACGTGAAACCCATGATTGCATTCGGAGTGACTTCCCTTTTGCCCGAATTTGCGTGAGAAGAATTAATTCGCAATAACGTGAAACCCCAGGATTGCGTTTGGATTGCCCTTGGATTATACTTCCAATTTCCCACGTCTGAAAGAGTCCTAGGTTGGATTCTACTTCTTCCTCCATTTCAGCATGGATGACAAGGGCTGAAATTTCTGGCCAGACTCACCCAATTACTTCACCTTGTGCCAAACCTGGTACTACTTCTATTGCAGTTTGTGGTTCTGACCGCGCACTGCAATGGTGGCTTGCCAAGTTGCACAAAGTTTGACAGCTCCATGCATACATTTTACCAAAAAGGGTGGCCAGCTCTCCACGGGAGCCCTGCGCCCATGTCCATCCACACCCCATATCCACCAAAGCGCAGACAAATTCTCCCTCAACCACTCAGGTCCCTCCTTTGTCCTATTTGTGCAGCTGTCCAGGCCTTCCTGTCCACATGAGTAAGATGAGGGGTTTCTTGGAAGGTTCTAATTTTCCTACAGAGATCTATGGAGGTGGAAAGCCTCTGCAGGAATTTTAAGGTCTGGAACCTTGATTTCCTGAATTGGACCTTCCCAGGAAAACAGCAAAGGGAAGCCTTAGTCCAGGGGGTACTCGCATCTATCCCTTCCGGCTCTTCACATCTCCTGGCATATATGAGAACTAACGTACTGATTCAAAAAGTGTCTGTTGTTGCTCTGGATTCTAATGCCTTGTGTGTTTACATAGTTGTCGTGACAATGAAGTTCCAACTGGTTCGATGCTTTTCATTTATATCCAGCACTTCACTACTGGCAGCAGCACCTCAGGGTCTCACATGCTTGACGCTTCCTGGTTGTGCTAAGGTTTGCAGTTACTAAGATGTGAAAGAAAGAGGGGACATTTCCCCATAGAAATCAAATCAGAGCCTTCTCAGCAAGAATCAGACAGAGACCAGCAGTGGTGACAGAGTGCCTGAGGAAAAGATCAGTGACCAAAATGAAGAGAATATAAAGGCCAGCCCATCAATAGAGAGCTGCTTGGATCAGGTTCTGGAACATGATGAAACAGAAACCCTGATGGAGGAGGACGCAAGAAATGTGAGAGAATAGAGAACCGTGACTCTGAACGGGCAGCCCAGAGATAATGTAGACCCCAAAGCCAGTATCTCAGCAGAAACACCACAGAGCGGCCTGGAAGAGGTGGTATCAGAAGTAAAGGAACTCTGCAGAGAGACACAGCACTAGATCGGCAGAGTTTGAGAAAGTGAAACACCAAAATCCTGATGCTGCTACTAAAGGCCCCCAAGTCGCTGACATTTGCCCTGTGTTTACCTTATTAATATTATTTTCAAGTGTTTATGGGCCAGGTTCCCAAGTGTCCCACAGCCAGTTCACTGTTTAGGTAATGTGCTTGGCTTTGTTTATAGAAATCACTCAGACAGAGACATCTACTGTAAAAAAAATAAACAGTGGCTTTATTACATAACATTGAAAAAGCAAGTGTGTTACGTTGGTTACTTCAAGCTTACAATAACAACAACAATCGCAGGCTTTTAAATACTCTGTAGCCTAACTGTCTCACTCTCAGTAGGAATACTGCTCAGACCTGTCTACTTTAACTGCATCACAGTCCTCTCTGGATCAACTGAACTGAACTGCCAGAATCCTTATCAGACCTTAACTGACCCCCCCCCCTCTCTCTCTCTTTCTCTCTCCAGCCTATTTGAACTGGCACACACATTGGCATTTATATATATCATATGGCCCGTTCCCACTGGTGGCATGACCTACATTCAATCCCGGGTCTGCCACGGGGAAAACCTCGGTTCCAAAAGGCAGTTCACGCTATGAAAAGGAGACCTGTTTGGAATCGGGGTTTTCCCTTGGCACGCTTGTCGTTCCTATTGGGGAAGGCAAGCAGCCATCCCTTCCCACCTTGGGGAAGGAGTGGAGGCCCAGCAGCAGTCCTGTCCTCCTCCTCCCCTCCTTCCTTCCCTCCCTCTGCTGGATGGCCTCTCTGCCTATCTGGTTGCTGGTGTGGGGCTCGGCAGCAGCGGCGGGCTGGCCCTTTCCTCCTCTTCCATGCTATTCTCCACTACCCAGCCTGCTTCTCCTTCTCTGCCCTGGTAGGTCTACATTAGAAGTAGGCCAAGGTGGAATGAGACAGGCAGCAGGCCCGGAGGATGGAGGATGTATGTGCATACATGCCTCCGTACTCCCGGCCTGCCTCTGCCCCCGCTGCCTCTCTCCTTCCACCCCGGCCTCCTTCTAATGTAGGTGTACCGGAGTGGAGAAGGAGAAGCAGGGTGAGCAGAGGAGAATGGTCCAGATGGAGGAGGAGGAGGAGGAGGAGGAGGAGGACAGGAGGACCGGAGGAGAGGGCCAACAGACTGAGCCCTCACTCATAGCTGCTGCCTCTGCCAGCCTCCAGCCACCAGCAACCAGGCAGGCAAGCACAGGCCAGAGTAGGGAGGAAGGGAGGGAAGGAGGAGGAGGGAAGGGAGGAAGGAAGGAAGGCCGGTGACTGGGAGATGACAGGGGCCATTACAGCTGCCCCTGCCATCTTCCTGTCACCAGCGGTGGATGTGAATCCGCCTGTGGTTTCCACTGGAATGAATCGATTTATTTTACAATAGATCGGTTCATCCCCAAAAAACACCACTTTGGAAGTGGCCTCAGGAAACCTCGGGGGTTTTGCATTTGCCCCGCATTTTCCCCTTTGAAATTGATCTGATAAGGATCAGGATCGATTTCAAATGGGAACTAGGGTCATTTACCTCGATTCCTGCTGCGATTTATATCGCAGTGGGAATGAGGCCATAGACCCATAGAGCTGGAAGAGACACAAGGCCCATCCAGTCCAACCCCCTGCCATGCAGGAACTCTCAATCAAAGCATCCCCGACAGATAGCCATCCAGCCTCTGTTTAAAGACCTCCAAAGAAGGAGACTCCACCACTCTCCGAGGGAGTGTGTTCCACTGTCGAACAGCCCTTACTGTCACGAAGTTCCTCCTAATGTTGAGGTGGAATCCCTTTTCATGTAGTTTGAATCCATCACTCTTTGCCATATTCTCTGGAGCAGCAGAAAACAAGCTTGCTCCATCCTCAGTATGACACCCCTTCCTGAACTGTGATTGGTTGCCAGGAGGCCAGGTCTGCCTAGCAACTCCACACTACATAATTGCCATAACAATGAAGTTCCAGCTGGTTCAAAGTTTTTCATTTATATCCAGGACTTCACTACTGGCAATGGCACTTCAGGGTCTCACTTGCTTAATGGCTCCTGGTTGTGCCAATGTTGTACATCTGCACCTTCACAGCATGGCATTTAAGAGACTGCTCAGAATATGTGATGACCACCCAGCCAAGCTAAACAGGCTTGGAAGCAGGTCTAATTTTTTTGTGGTTTAGATTTTAATTTGACTTGGTCTTGCTGGGGAATGACTTCCCTTTTGCCCAAAACTGCATCAGATACTTTAACACACAATAACGTGAAACCCCATGATTGCGTTTGGTGAGCATTAACTTTTCTCACCCAGGCCATCTCTCCTTCTGACATATTTCTGGTCTCCTTTGCAAAATGTCATATGCGGTAGTGATTTCTTGTGCTGCATGGACAAAACCAAAGACGATCTTCCACATAAAAGGAATAATACGGCATTGTCTCACCCTATTGTTATGATTGTTTATACATCACTTTAAAAGCATTGACTTTAAAAGTCTCACGAGCCAACGCAAAGGCCAGGCTGGATTCAAATTCTGACTGAAGTCAACAGAGAAAGGGAAGGGAACAAAAAGATGAGATAACTGTCGGGAAATTTTATTACTGTATTAAGCCTTTGAATGAGGACTAATGGTTAAACCAGAGAGGAAAAAATTTGAAGGTGGGAGAGCATCTATACATACACTGATCTCTCTGTTTATTTAATGTTTTTACAGCTAAGGATGTGGGAAGGAGGAGGTTTGAGGGACTTCCTTATAGTCTGACCTTTGAGGACTGATATACTGCCTTTGATACCTTAAAGTTCAGCCAAACTATGACTTGAAGGGCTCCTCCAGACGGGACAAATGTGGCAGGAGATCGCAGTATTTATGGCTGTACTTCATGGGATTAATTAAAATAGTCAAACAACATCTCTGTTTTCCTAGGCTAATTTTTGGCAATTCCCGACACCAGCTGCAGCATTTTGTTTTCACCTTCGAGTGGGTTGTTGTTCCAAGACATATTGGAAGAAAAAAGTATCCCTCTCTTATCCCTCCCTCTGATTCTCTCTCTGAAATACAGTACTATATAATGCAACAGTGAAATGCCTCATAGAAATAACTCTAAAACTCCAAAATCAGAGGAAAATTTGCCCTTCAGATCACTTCAGCAAACCACGTCTGGGGTTTTGAAAACCTATGGAAGAGCCTTAGTGGGGGAGATAACAAGTTGATGCAGATGCAACAGCAACTAGCAGAACCCCAGCAAAACACAGAGTGCTATATCTTGAAAACTTCTTTGGACCCATCTAGAAGGTTGCTAAGCTCAGTGTCTGGTAGTTGAGTTCAGTGATGAACTCTTCTTCAAAGAGGGAAAAGGATCCAGAATAAAAAGCAATAAAAATCTACTGGACTGTCTCAGGTTGACAGGTAAGTGCTTGGGTTAGCTGGCATCGACCATGGGTCCATTAAGCCCAAGGTTCTGCATGGCACCTTCCCAAAGCTCCTGGAAATGCATTTCTCAGCCTCAGGGCTCTTAAATCTTTTCATAAATAAGAAATGCCAGTGATTAAACCTAGGGGTTCAGCATGCCAAGTGTTTGTTTAAACAGTTGTTTTAACTTGGAAAGAGCACAGCCGCCCTCCCTCTGTTTGCCGTTTTCCTCTCTAATTTAGTTTGTACTATGACTGTGCTTTTCGGAAAATAACCAAATGTGTTGATAGGCAGGGCCTTTTCATTTTAAAGAAAAGAAGGCTACAGAGGAACAACAGCATCTTGTAACATTTTGAACACCATGAAGAGGAAAACTTTCTTTACATAACAGGAACTGGGCCACAAAAGTTGGTTGTAAATGGGGGGGGGGGGGTTTGAGGGTGGAGGTGGTTTTTTATGAGCTGTATCATTACCTCAAGATATGGTTAGGTCTACTGGCTTTTAAAAAATATTGACACAAATTCACAGAGGAAAGACATCTCAAGAGTTTTTAAGGGAATCGGATGGCTCACAGGTTTGGTCCAACTTAATTCATACTGCTTCGCCACCATTCCTAAGATTGTCTTTGAGATATAATACCACATTGATAGATGGCTGCTGTTCGTATTTACTCTTCTTCTCGGCAAACTGAGATAGGGATGAAGACTCATGGCCCTGATACCATGGCAGTTATTCTCAATAGATTTGCCTAAGTGGCCCTCACCAAGAGGGGTATGGACAAATAAGACAAATAAATGGGTCCTAGGGTAAATCAATCCTGAACTCTCCCTAGAAGCCAAGATGACTAAAATGAGACTGTCGTATTTTGGATATATCATGTGAAGACAGGACTTACTAGAAAAGACAATAATGCTTGGTAGCAGCAAAAGAGGAAGACCACATTATAGATGGATAGTCTCAGTCAAGGAAGCTATGGCCCCGAGTCTGTAAGACTTGAGCAGGGCTATTGATGATGACTTGGAAGTCCCTTGTCTGTTTGAGCTTAGTTGTGACAAGATCTGAGGACAGAAAATAATTATTTTCGAACTCTTTGGCATATTATTTTACAGTCAATCTTTATTATGCAGTCGCAGATCATTAAAACACAGAAAATCCATCATACGAAGCAAGATAAAAAGCTAAGCAGTATAAAACAGACAGGGGTAATATCAAAAATAATTTAAAATATTTTTTTTTAAAAAGCATTTAGTACATTTGGTATCAATTAGTAGAGTTAAAAGAAGATGAACCCTATGTATGTCAGTGAATCATAATTTTATGAGTCTTAACAGCAGAGAAGGAACGTCTCATGCGTTTCTATGGGGCTTTCTAGATTGGCAAAAAGAAGTGTGTTCATGGCTGCATGAAACTCTAGCCTTTAGATGAGAAGAAAGTGTGCCATGAAAACGCTTTTTTTGCATTTTAGGGGAGAAGAAGCGGCTTTAAAAAGGTGCTGGTTTTCCCAGCTTCTTTTTTAAAAACTGCGGAACAGCGCAGCTCCATCTAAAGGCTGTGGTGCAGCTGCTAAGCATTAAGGAAAGGCAACTTCATGTCATACTTTCCTGCCAATCTAGAAAGCCCCTATGAAACTTTTAAAAATACCTTCTAGTAAATAAACCAAGTCTTCCAAGGAATTTACTTAAAAGAGGTATAATTAATCTTGATCTCTCATCTTTGTAAAAATTACAAAAGAAGAATACATGGGACAGAGGCTCTTCCAGTCAATTTCAAATCTATGAAGGTGACATATAGAGTGTTACTGAGTGACTTTGTGTCTCAAGTATCTTAAGACTAGGCAATGGTTAAAGGTTGACCTGCGCTTCTAAAACGAGCCTCAGTCTAGCTAAGAAGCTTGTTATTAAGGTATCAAGTGAAAAGTTTACCCACTACTGAAAACAGACTAATCGGCTGGTAATTTGAGGGATCTTTCCTATCCCCCCCCCTTTTTTATAAATAGGGATTATAATCACCTGAGCCCAGATGTAGAGAGATCTTGTAGCACCTTTGAGACTAACTGAAAGAAAAAAATTGGCAGCATGAGCTTTCGTAGACTTCAGTCTACTTCCTCAGGTGCATTTGTTGGAGCCTGAGCCCAGATGTTAGGTAATTAAGCAATCCTGATAATTTGGATAAACAGGGCTACCATGTGACGGTAGCTTTCAAAAGCTCAGGCATCACTGGCCCTGGAGACTTTGCAGATTTGATCTAAGAAATTAATGTCTTTATTTCAGCTTGAGTCACAGGAGCCCAATGGGGAGAATCTGAGGGATTGTCTGCACCGGCCAAAAGGCCAGGGTTCCCCTTCAGCCTCGCATCGTCTAGTTCAGGTGATGCAGGCCAAAACCCTGACAGCAGGATTGGGTCTGATGCTGCTTGACCAGACACAGATCTGGAGGAGGTAAACAGGTAATTTATCCCTGGTTTTCTGGGGAGTTTCTAGAAACTCTGCAGGAAAACCTGGCTGTTTATATGCCTCCTTTCTCCCAGAGGGACCCAAGGTGGCTCCTTGCTGGCCATCGTTTTCACTCAGAAGCCCCTCAGCGTTGCATCTGATGCATGTCTGATGCAGATGTGAGCCACCTTGGGTCCCTCTGGGAAGAAAGGAGGCAGATAAATTAAATAAATGAATAAATAAAACAGGGTCCTGAGTGCATCTACACGGCTCGGGACCCTGTTTCTGCATCAGACACAGCAGCGAGGAAGCTTCTCAGTCAGAGCCACAGTGCAGCAAGGTAAGGAGTGTATGCCAGTCCCAGGTTGGCACAGGGACAGAAGTGTGAACATCTTCCCATCCCTGCACTGGCTGAGGAACCAATCTGGATGAGTACTGGGATCACAAAAGCTACAGGCTGAGCCTGTCTGCTCAGCCCCTGAGAGATCCAGGGAGAGAGAACATGCTTCCATAGGAGCCTGCCCTACACATTCCATAAAGAAAGAAGTAAATTAAAATTCCCAAAGATGGGCTAGTATAATGGACTGAAATGAACCCACAAGGTTTCCTAACATGTCTATAACTATTGACCAAAACTGTTTAGTATTTTTGTGTGAGGAATAATTTTTCAAAGTACCCCATTGCCTATGCAGGACTTCTTCCTTTTTCTGGGTAATGAGGGCTTTGTAGAGTTTTTTGAATGCAGAATGTCCACACACCATCGCTTTTATCTTTCAACCCTCCAGTGTTTTTCCTACTGCTACTTCCATCTTTTCTCTTACCAATAAACTTTTCGGTAAAGTGGAGGGGACCCTAGAATAGTTGCACAATGCCTCTTGACTGTATTAACAACCCTCTGTTGCAAACTCCCTTGGAAAACTACAATTTGTGATTACAGGAAGCTCCACAAACTGGGCTAAAGAAAGAAAATGGAAAATAACTTTAGAATGTTGCGTTATTGTTTAAAGAGCAGCTGTGAGGCTCATTAAGACCGAACATTTTGCAAGCATGGAATCAATCCCTTAACAATTTCCATGGTTTCCCAACTTCATCTAATTGAAAACGTTTGACTCTTACGTGCATCTTGCTTGTTGAAAATCCTGTTTTCCAAAAAACCAAGGCGCACTTCATAGAAATCTCTGAGACTTGGCAACGTTTTCAGTACCTAGAGATACATATAATCTGCAGTAAGACCAGCATGTTCCAGTTCTAATACTACCATGTATACTCATCTATAAGTAGAAACATTTATGCCCAAAAATTGACCCCAAAATCCCAGGACGACATTTACGGATCAGTATGGTAATGTGATAGCAGCTCTTTCAGATTTCCCCATGCAGTCAGGAGAGTGGTTTCTTTCTCTCTTGAGCCAAGCAGAAAGAGTCCTGGGTGATTGCTTGCTATTTGTTTAAAAGTCCCTCTTCCGCCTGCCCGCCTCTGTCTCCCTCGCTATCTTGGAAGTGAAGGCTGGCTGAAACAGAAAAACATGTGGGTGATTGATTGCTCCTTCAACAGTCCCTCTTGCTGCATGCCTGCACACACATACCCTTGACTTACCCACAGGTCATGGCAAAATCCATAATTTGGGCCCCCAAACCTGCCCTCGACTTATATATGCAATTGACTTATAGTCGTGTATATACGCTAAAATGACTCTAATTTGAATGTAAGAACAAGCCAAATCCCAAAATACAATGGGGATTTATAGTAACTTCAGAATTCGTTTATTGTCAAGAGTTACTGAATGAACAGATAATGAAAAGTGAGTTCAGTTGGCCCTTGGAACTCACGGCGGATCTGTTCCAGAACTCGTGCATATTCAAGCCCCACAGGCTTGAATGGGGCATGTGCATGCAGGGTGCGCACCATGAGCATGCGCCCCATTGGCATTAATGGCAGTCGCCCCTCTGCAGATTTTCAAATCAAATCCGTGGGTCTCAAGTCCGGAGACTTGTAGGGATGACTGTAGTTGCTTTAGCTATTACAGTTTTCATGTGTTTTAAAACTTTTAAAAAAATTTTTGGAGACTGGATGACAAGATTTTGAGATGACCATTCAATTCCCCTCAACCACTCTGATCACTCTATAGCAGTTCAATTATTTTTTCACTTTCCATTATGTCATCTAGAAGACCTCCAAAGTTTCTCAAGCACCTTAAAAAGAGCAAATGATAGTCTTTATATGGGGGCGGGGGCGGGGGGGAGATGTGAGGTCTGTGATCAACTGGATTCTCTCCTTGTGTGTTTTTTTCATTATTTATTTATTTATTTATTTTTAAGTGAATCTACCTGATAGGCCACAGAAATTTCTCTTTTGAAAACAAGAAGCTTGCATTCCTGTATTTCATACAGAGAGAAAGAGAGAGGGATGGAATCGGGGAACTAGGTAGCAGCATGACATTTGCAGCCACTAAAGTATATCAGCTACACTACTGTTACAAGTATCTTATCTCAAAATGTCTTTGGAATCAAAGCAAGATTTCTGTGCTCTACACAGTAACAACAGATTGATCAAGAGAGAAGAGACACAGGGAATATCCAGCTCTGACAATTGTGGGGGGGGGGGGGGGGGGGGGAATAACCCTCATCTTCTTCACAACTGACAAAATATTAAAATTGAATTTTAATACTGGCAGGATTTTCTCCATGTGATGGCAGTGCTACAAAGAAAAAAAAAGAAGCCAAGAAGCAAATATGAAATCCAGAAAAATGGCAGTGAATTTAGTGAAGAATTGGATTGTTATGTCATAATCCCATCAACTGTGTGAAGTGCATGTTTAGTTTCTTCTGAAAAGTGTATTTCCTGGAAAAAATTAAATAGTCATGGCAATTGCTTTTATTTCTCTGGACTCTTTCAGACTTGGGAAATTGGAAGTATAATCCAAGGGCAATCCAAACGCAATCATGGGGTTTCACGTTATTGCGAATTAGAGCTTCTCATGCAATTTTGGGCAAAAGGGAAGTCACTCCGAATGCAATCATGGGTTTCATGTTATTGCGAATTAAAGCTTCCCACGCAATTTTGGGCAAGGGGGGGTTATTTTCGGGTAATGGGAAGTCATTCCAAACGCCTTCCAAACGCAATGGGGATTCATGTGAATTCATTAAACTAGCGAATTCAAGTGAATTCACATTGGCTCCATTCGAAGTTGGGAGAAATTCCTCCCGTGTGAAAGAGTCCAGTGACTACTGAAAATGTAATTCACGCAACTTTGGGACTGACACTGACATCTGAGAATCAGAAGAAACTCATGTAAATTGTAAATTTATCTACTGATATTTTAGCCTCAGATTAAGAAATGTGATCAGCACCTAAGAGAAAATCCCATTTAAATCCCCCAAAATGCAGTGATTAGAGATCTGAGTATCAATGTGTTGATGATACCAAACTCTGTTCTCTTCACCATGTGAGTGAGGTGTGCTTGTGAAAAAAAAAAAAAAAAAAGGAAAGCAATGATGGACTGAACGAGGGACAAGAAGCTGAATCCTGGCAAGAGGGTGGCTCTGTGTGTGAGCAATTCCTGAGTCCAGGAATTAGGCAGTTTGCCTGTTTTGGATGGTGTCACCCCAGGTTCATTGTTTGGTGATGCTCCCTAAACCATCTTTGTCACTGTAGGCCCCTTGTGTAATTGATTAGGAGAAACTTTTCTCCTAACATCTTTGGTTAGTCTCCAGATACAGTTACAGATACAAAAATTGTTGGATTGGGATCTTTGGCCACAAAGTTTCATGGATTGATAGCCCTAAGATTCGATTATGGCTAATAATAATAATGTTATATATACTCTGCTTTTTGCTGTAGCAATCAAAGCAGCTTACAGTATTTAAAACCATACAACAATATAAATAAAATAACCCTCCTTAAAAAGGAATTAATCAATTATGATTAAAATTACATAAAACAATTAAAAAATAAAATAACAACAGTTTCAAACAATAACAGTGGTAGAGTCGTTGTACCTATGTGCCTACGTGGGGGGATATTTTTGGCCGAGTGATTTATCGTTGTTTTGACTTGATCTTTTTTGAGCCCGGTCCAGAAATTGCAGCTAGTGCAGAACAATCGGTGGTTAGATTGCTGAATGGAACAACCAACGTTGTGCATCATAAAGAACTCCACTGGTTGTTAATATGTTGCTGTCTAATAATGTCATTCTGTCATGTAATTAACATACAAAATACAATTTGGGACCAGATTATCTGAAGGAGCACCTTCTGCCATATCTGCATGCCCTTGCACTCAGAACCACAAATCAAAGCTTTCTGGTTGTTCCTTTGCCTGCACTGATACATCTGTAGGAACTCAGGAGAGGGCATTTTCTGTTATTGCATCCTGTTGCTGCAGTGTGACAGGTGCCACTTCTTGGCCTTGACCAAATGTGCTATTTTTAATAGCTAACTTAGAGGTATTTTTAAAAACTAGATACTTAAATATATGTTTTAATTAATTTGTGTATGTACCACCCTGCAATTAATGAAAAGTGGTATATAAGTATTTTAAATAAAATAAATAATTGTACTACTACTACTACTACTACTACAAAGGTAAAAGTAGTCCCTTGACACAACTGTCTAGTCATAACTGACTGTAGGGGGTGTTGCTCATCTCCCTTTCTAAGCCGAAGAGCCAGCGTTGTCCAAGGACTGCTCTGGTGTTCATGTGGTCAGCATAACTGCACCAAATGCTGTTACCTTCCCACTGAAAAGTTGTGCTTATCTATCTACTTGCATTTGCATGCTTTCCAACTGCTAGGTTGGCAGAAGCTGGGACTAGTGACAGGAGAGTAATAATACACTTATTACACACATGCTGTTAAATAATTTAATCCCATTGATTTCCATGATGCTTTTTGTGGGGTGGGGGGCACATTAAGATCTGTTTTCCACGCTTCAGATTTTACTAACTGCAATAACATTAATAAAGCAACCAAGGAATAGAATCATAGAGTTGGAAGAGACCGCAAGGGCCATCCAGTCCAACCCCCCTGCCATGCAGGAACTCTCAATCAAAGCATCCCTGACAAATGGCCATCCAGCCTCTATTTAAAGACCTCTAAGGAAAGAGACTCCACCACTCTCCAAGGGAGTGTGTTCCACTGTCGAACAGCCCTTACTGCCAGGAAGTTCCTCCTAATGTTGAGGTGGAATATCTTTTCCTGGAGCTTGCATCCATTGTTCCAGGTCCTAGTCTCTGGAGCAGCAGAAAACAAGCTTGCTCCCTCCTCAATATGACCTCCCTTCAAATATTTAAACAGGGCTATCATATCATCTCTTAACCTTCAGTAGGCAGCGATATGGAAGGTGCACACAAATCTTCCATTTTGTTGAATGTATTAATGCGATATCACTTCATATCCATGTGCACACACACCATGTGCCCCTGTTGAGTCCTTAGTGATTTCCTTTGTAAACTAGCACTTTGTTGTATTGTGTGAAAGAATTATTCCCTTAAAGGTGGCATAGGGGGCTTCTTTTCTGTTGGGGGTTGTGTTCTCTTGTAGGTAGAGGGACTGCATATGAAGATAGAGTCAAGGATGACCCATGACACTTTTGTCGCCTGAGATGGAACAGCAAGTGACACTTCCCATACATCCAGGTCAAGATGTGTAACACTCAAAGCCAGCCAAGTTACTTTGGCACAGGAAACAGAAAATCCTACAAACACCTCTTGACAATAAAAAGAAAACAATTATAATCTGCTGCTTCAGGCAGTGTCCTTACTCTATATAAAGAAGAACAACAACAATTTCTCACCCACATTTACCCATGGATCGAGTCAGGGAGCAACAGCAATTAACAGACACACATCAGTTAAAACATGTCAGTTAAAATACACAACAATTTAAAAGGACAAATAAGGTTGATACATATTAAAACAATCCATATTTAAAATTCAGCATTCACAATTTTAAAAAATCTAGATAAGCCTTCTGGAAGAGACTGTTTTGAATTCATAATAATAATAATAATAATAATAATAATGTTTATTTCTTACCTGCCCCTCTGTAAAACAATTGAGCCAGGGTACAACAAGGTTAAAAAACAGATTACAGATTAAAATAATTCAAGAATTCCATCCCAACCTCTCCCCCCCCCCCAAAATAGGATTAAACTAGTTAAGTTTAAAATTAAATTACTAACAATAGAAATACAATACAACATAATACACAAATAAAAACTGCAATGCTGGCCAAGCATGGATAGCAACAAAATACAGAGGGGGGATAGGGAGTTGGGAATCGGCTGAGAGATTTTAGGAGCCGGGTAGATTATACATTTTCAGGGAAAGCCTGCCGGAAGAGATGCGCCTTTAAGGCTGTTTTGAAACAGTCTAGTGATGTAATGAGACGCATCTCGTCCGGCAGGCCGTTCCATAGCCTGGGAGCAGAAGCAGAAAAGGTCCTCTGGGAGGTCTGCGCTAGCCTAGTCTTCATGGGCTGCAACAGATTTCTCCCAGAGGACCGAAGCGCGTGGGGGGGGGTTCATATGGGGAGAGGCGGTCCCTAAAATAGGATGGACCCAAGCCATGTAGGGCTTTAAAGGTTAAAACCAACACCTTGTACTGTGCCTGGAAACTAATCGGCAGCCAGTGGAGAGCTTTAAGCACAGGTGTAATGTGCTCTCTCCTAGGTGTTCCGCTACAAGCCTGGCTGCCATATTTTGAACTACACTGGTCCCCCGGGTTACGAAGGTAATCCGTTCCGGGATTACCTTCGTAACCCGGAAGTCGTTCGTAACCCAGGGGACCGCTTTCGCAGACGGACCGTGCGGCCATTTAAAGGGGCCACGCGGCTTTTTTCCGCTTTTTTTCGTATCCCGGGGGAACCTTCGGATCCCGGGGGATACAATGGCGGTCCCGCCGCCTTCGGATCCCGGGGTTTTCGTAACCCGGGGGATTCGTAAGGCGGGGGACCACTGTAGTTAGAGTTTCCGGGTTAGGCACAAGGGTAGCCCCATGTAGAGCGCGTTACAGAAATCCAAACGTGAGGTTACCAAAGCGTGCACCACTGTTTCCAGGTCCCTCTGATCCAGGTAGGGGCGCAGCTGGCGTTTCAGCCGAAGCTGATAACAGGCGCTCCTGACTGCCGCATTCACCTGACTAGTCATGTGAAGCGACAAGTCAAGGAGCACCCCCAGACTGCGAACAGGGTCTGTTGAGGAGAGTGTGACTCCATCTAGGACTGGAAGATGTATTCCCGAACCTGGTTTCGGGCCTGTAACAGCTAGTACCTCCGTTTTGTCTGGATTGAGTTTCAGCCTGGTTTTCCTCATCCAATCCATTACCGTTGCAAGGCAGTCATTAAGAGGAGAGACGCCATCTGAAGTCTGAACCGACAATCTGGTCATGGAGAGGTATATCTGAGTGTCATCAGCGTACTGAAGACACTGATCTCCATGCCTCCGAATGATCTCACCCAGCGGCTTCATGTAGACATTAAATAGCATCAGGGACAGGATGGCGCCCTGAGGGACGCCACAATTAAGCTCAATCTTGGAGGAGCAACTGTCCCCGAGCCTCACCCTTTGAGATCTCCCAGAGAAAAAGGACCGGAACCACTGGAGTGCGGTGCCCCTGATCCCCAACTCCCTCAGTCAACTCAAGAGGATGGAGTGATCTACAGTATCAAAAGCCGCCGAGAGATCCAAGAGCACAGGCAGGGTCACACTACCCCTGTCGATACTCAGGCGGAGGTCGTCGGTCAGAGCAACCATGGCAGTCTCCACTCCATGTCCTGTCCTGAAGCCGGTTTGAAATGGATCAAGATAATCGGTTTCATCCAAGACAACCTGGAGTTGAGAGGCGACTGCTCTCTCGATCACCTTGCTCAAAAATGGTAGCAAGGACACTGGTCTATAGTTGTTCCTGTCCAGTGGGTCAAGAGAAGGCTTCTTCAGGAGGGGCTTAACAGCTGCCTCCTTTAGACAGGATGGTAAACAGCCTTCTCTGAAGGACGCATAGATTGTATCCTGAAGGAATACCCTCAGTGCGTCCCCTCCCTGGACGACCAGCCAAGATGGACAGGGATCGAGGGAGCAGGTCCACGTCATCGGTACTCACAGGTTGGAACTCATCTAGAAAAATGACATCAACGGAGTTGTTGAACGCCTCATCTATTGGTTCTAGTGGAAAATTGACATCTAAGTCGGCCCTTATCCGAGAGATTTTATCTGCAAAGTAGGTATTAAACGCGTCACAGCAGGCCGTCGTAGGGTCAAGTAGGGGATTTGACACAGGAGGGACCTGTGTTAGCTCCCCCACCACCCTAAATAGCTCTGCTGGGCGGGACTCTGCAGACGCAATGCGTGCAGAGCAGAAGGCTCTCCGCGCTGCACGCAAAGCCTCCCGATAGGCGCGAAGATGCTGCCTATGGCAAATTCTGTCAGCTAAGAGCCGAGTTTTCCACCACTTGCGCTCTAGTCGTCGTCCAACCCGCTGTCGAATATTTGGCTGTCAAATCTCCTCTGGCAGGTCATTCCACAATCTATGGGCGGCTGAAGAAAAAAGTCTTCTGGCTGATAGTTGCCAGCCTAGTCCTGGCTTGGTAATTAGTCCTTGGTTAGTCCAGTCAGTCACAGTTTGGTCCAAAACACACTGCAGGAATAATGCAGTCTGAGACCGCTTTAACTGCCCTGGCTCAATACTAGGGAATCCTGGGGATTGTAGTTTATTGTGGCACTGACTAAATGTCTCCCAAAACTACAGTTTCCAGAATTCCCTAGCACTGAGCCAGGGAAGTTAAAGCAGTCTCAAACTGGATTATTCCTGCAGTATGTTTTGGACCTTTGCCTACGCTTCCTCAGAGTGTGATCCCTATGCATAGATTTATACTGATACACTTTGGCGTTTTCCAAATAGAGGATTTTGAGCCTGGTTTTCAAAAGAAGCCTTGCAATGAGACTCCACAAGAATCATATAATATTTCCGGCTCCATTTATGAGGTTAAGAGATTACTTTGCTACACACACATATCACTGTAAAACAGAAGCCATCATTTTTAGCTTAATCTGAGTAAATGGTGCCATCAGTGTTTTGCAGGCAAAATATCGGCATCCTCTGACGTATGCAGAAGAATGAGAGGAATGTCTCTGTGGTAGGGCTGTTGTCAGTGCCTTTCTGGAAGGATTAAAAACTTTATGCATTGGTATTACACGAAAATCCCCTGGAACAGGATTTTCCAGGACCACCAATTGATACTATTTCAGGAAGAGGCATTTAGGTCTGAAGTATTATTGAGTTTAAAGGGCATGTCCCCTTAGAAAGGTTTTTTTAAACCTTACACTCTATGTTGAAAAAAGAAATGAAACCTTTTGCTGGAGTTCCTTTCACCTAAAGGGGTTGCTAAAGGGCTAAAAGAGATCTGTGCCAAGAGGCTGGCCACAGCTGTTTCAGCTCGTGGTATGTTCTTGGCAAATTCAAGTTGGCATATCTCAGTTAACCAAGCCTCTGACAAAGAAACTCTTTTTTACAATGGTCCAAAACACACTGCAGAAATAATCCAGTCTGAGACCTCTTTAACTGCCCTGGCTGTTTATTGTGGCACAAGAGGTATCTGACAGAGAAAGCAAAATGTCGCACAAAATTACAGTTCCAAGAATAATTCCTTAGCACTGAGCCAGGGCAGTTAAAGCGTTCTCAAACTAGATTATTTCTGCCGCGTGTTTTGGATCGAGGTCTTCTTATGTCTTCTCACTCCACCTTTTCATTCGTGTTATCTCTCTATCTGGACGGTTTTTAACAGCCTCAGTCCTGGAGGATGGTGAAGAAGGGCTTGAGAAATGTCTGCTTCAGAAGTTCCCCTCAAATCTGTAGGTTCAGTCGTCAACAGAGAAATCATTTTATAAAAAGCTGTGGCAGGTGTAAGAAAAAAGAATATCCCTGGATGCAATCTAAATTGATCTCTACAAGGTTCAATATATATATATATTTACTTATGCAAGGCCTACCTCACCATTTCACGTGTGCACATAGCAGCATGACATGGGCTGATGCTGCTAAAAGACTTTTTTAAAAAAACAAAAACTTTGCTGGAAAATGTTGAATGACTTTTTGTGTGTGTGGTGTAGGAAACTTCCTATTCTATCCGTGTTATTTTTGCCTCCAATGCCAAATTTTTGGTCAAAAAATAATAATGACCATGCATTCATCTACTGCATTAAATGTTGTGCACCTGTACATTTACATTGGAATAAATCCCACTTGGGGCTTGGGAAGTCAGGCATGCTAATACATCATCAGATGGGCAAGTAACATGCACAATGACCCATGAATTCAAGAAATAAACAGCTGGAGTTTGTGGGAAGGCTGACATATGCAAACTAAACTATGCAGATCTTTAATTCTCCTATTTTTATCCAGAGTCATGTATATCTTAGCCAATCTGTACACAGAAATTTTATCCAAAATTCAATTGAATAATGTAGATATCACTAAGTAGATAACTATTAGCCTATACAGCCTTATGTAAAGCTCATGTTTTTCCAAGCCCCCCCCATTATATTAACTTTTTTTGTTTTTGTATAAGGAGGTGCTTAAAAGTTCTCAGCCTGACCCACTTCCCAAAATCTGAGCATAATTTGTCACTGTAGCTTAAAAGAATATTCTTTTGTATTGTCAGTTGCTAATTTGTAGGATTCTAGCTCTAAATTCTGATTTTTTTTTCATTTAGTTAATAGAAGCATATCAATGAAAAGCATGGAATTTTCAACTGCTGAACTCCAGGCCGTTATGAAGTTCCAGTTCTTGCAGAAGAAAATTCCAAAGGAAATCTCTGAGTGTGTGATGCAAATATTGAGTGACAATGCCTGTCATACTCAACTGGGAAGAAGTGGTGTGCCAACTGTCAGCATGGAAATTGTGACACCGAAGATGCAACAAGGTGTGAGAGACCATCAACAGTGTCAGTTCCTGAAATTGTTGAGTGTGTTTGTGACCTGATTTTGGCAAACCTCAGCTAAAACAACTGCTGAGACACTAGAGACATCCTGGGAATGCATTGGGCTTATAATTCATGAGCAGTTGGCTCTGAAGAAGTTGTCAGTCAAGTGAGTGGTGAAATGTCTAAATGCTGACCTTAATTTTGTAGTCGCTTTTGTAGCATTTTAAGGGTTCTCATTATTATTATTTTTTGGAACAACTCATTACTGTTGATGAAACATGGTTACATCACTATGATCCGCAGCCCAAACAATCCTTATATTGGTGGCACTTGAGTTCTCAATGGTCAAAGAAATTCAAAACACAAAAGTCAGCAGGAAAGGTAATGACCAGAATTTTGGGGGATTTATTTTGCTTACTACCTTCAAAAGGGCCAAACAGTTAATGCAGAATACTACTCTAACTTGCTGTGCCGATTAAAGGAGGCATTGAAGCAAAAAACGACAAGGGAAGCTGCAGAAAGGTGTTTTCTTTTTGCAGGACAATGTACCTATTCACCAGGCTGCATAGACTATCCATCCTACTCAACAGATCTTGCTCATCTGACTATTTCCTATTTCCAAAACCTAAAAATTTGAAAGGAAGGAAGTTTTCAAATGATTCAGAGATGACAGCATCAGCAAAGCATTATTTCAGTGACCAGATATCAGATTTTGTTGAAGTGTTAAAGAAACTTGAGAAACAATGTGCCAAGTGTGTCACATTTTGGGGTGTATATATGGAATAGCATGTCCATTTCATGGCTTTAGGTCATTCCCTTCTGGCTCGGGTCAAGAACTTTTCACCATCCCCTCATAAATCAAAAGCGAGAAAAGTGGCCAAAGTAGTCTAGGATCATTATAAGTAATTATGATGCAACAGATAAATGTAGTGGCTGGAGTATGGAATCTGTAATGCCATGAGTAAACAGTATCTGATTTATAAGGTGTGGACACAAGAGATCTCAAATTAAGTATCTATTAAGATGCACTTTCTGCACAAGAAACTCTAACAACTCCTTTTATTCAGTGCTACATCAACGTACTTGCTTCTGCTGAATGGTGCTTTCTTTTTCTTACATATTTTGATCACTGACAGAACGATATCCAGAAAGGTACGTACTGGAAAGGTATTTGATTTTTGCTAATCTTTTAAGCTAATATGAGAGACACCTCCATTAATATGTTAAGTATGCAACATTGTTGTCTGGGGGAAAGTGGTGCTGGGAATTATATTTTCTAAGGAGATCAGTCAGTTCACAAAAACTCTTAACACTGTGCGAATCAAACTCACTGGCTTGCTTATTGACCATTAGACTTAGAATGTCATCCCCTGTCACCTTGATTTGACAAACCCGGTTTGGCACCGCTTTAACTGCCCTGGCTCAAGGCTATGGAATTCGGGGAGTTGGAGTTTGTTGTGGGGCCTCCGCTTTCTACAATTCTATGATTCTATGATGATATGGGAGAAGACGCTCCCGCAAGAACCCAAGCCATGTAGGGCTTTCAAGGTTAAAACCAGCACTTTGTGTCTTGCCCGGAAACTAATAGGCAGCCAATGGAGAGATTTTAAAACTGGTGTGATCTGGGCAGATAGAGATGAGTCAATAACCAGCCTGGCTGCCATATTCTGTACCAATTGCAGTTTCCGAACTTGACACAAGGGTAGCCCCATGTAGAGCGCGTTACAAAAATCAAGCCGAGAGGTTACCAGGCATGTACCAGTGTTTTAAGGTCTTCCCGCTCCAGGAAGGGGTGAAGCTGGCGTATCAGCCAAAGCTGATAAGAAGTGCTCCTGACTGTTGCATCCACCGTCAGTTGGAGAGACGAGTCTAGGAGCACCCCCAGACTGCGGACAGAGTCCTTCAGGGGATGTGTGACCCTGTCCAGAACTGGCTGGCATAACTCCATGCCCGGAGTGGGGGACGCTATTACAAGTACCTCCGTCTTACCTGGATTCAGCTTGAGTTTGTTTTCCCTCATCCATTCCATTACCGCATTAAGACAGGGATTCAGAGGAGAGATGCCAACCTTAGTCACTGCATCAGTCTGAGACATAAAGAAATATATTTGGGTGTCATCAGCATACTGATAACACCTCACCCCATGTCTCCGGATGATCTCACCTAGCAGCTCCATGTAAATGTTGAACAGCATAGGGGACAGAATCGTGCCTTGAAGGACGCCCGGCCTGAGCTCCCTCTTGGCCAAATAACTACCCCCAAGCAACACCATCTGGAATCTACCTAAGAGGTAGGATTGGAACCACTGCTAAAGTTCGTCTTAGGGCCACCAAAAATCGGAAACAGGCACAGAACGCATGCACAAGCAAAGAGGAATGAAAGTCTGTCCCCCTCCCCTGCCAGCCCCAAATAAAATCCAAAACCCACTGCCTGCTTTTAAGATAAAACAAATATGTTGGGATTCACAAAACATGCAGTTTGGCTCCCCATTGTGGCCTTCTTACTTAATATCATATTGTAAAGTTTTCAAACATAGGAACAGTAACCAGTGAAATCTGACTTGAGTAACAAATGCTTAAAGTTTTCTGTATAAAGTGCATAATTGTAAATTTTCGTGAAATGTACAACTTTAGAATCTGCAACTGTATCAAAGTTTAAAGCCTATAAACTTCTGTTGGACAGGTTTAAAGCTTTAAAAAAGCAATTTGCCCATAGTTTGCTGGATCATGCTGAAATCCTAGGAGCATAAAATCCCCTCTTCTTTTAACAGTTATTAATACATTCTAGTTTGCAGTGCAGAAGATTTTATTACAGAAGAAGTGATTTCCCTTAGCAGGCTTTAATCTAAGCAGATGCAGCTACAGAAGGGATCAAATAGGCAGTTTGATCTTGAGCTCACTTTTTTGCAGCCTCCCAATGACATCCAAGGATATGAGTGGCCAAAAATGCATTTTGGACTCAACACAAGAGACATTTCAAACTAATAATTCTCTTCTCTTCTGGCCTTGCAAATATTTATCACCAAAACATTTACCCATAAGAAGAGATGTGAAAGGCAAGTCTGAAAATAATTCTCATGGCCTCAAAACCAAGGATAGGAGTTCTGTGAATGGCTGATAGGAGTTACTGATGAAGCCATAAAATGCTCTAAGTCTCTCCTGAATCCTCAAGGATCCATTAGGCTTTGAGGGTATAAATTCACTTTATCTATCATGGTTCAGTCCTACGGAATCCCAGGATACACTGTACTAAAGCCTCCACAAACTACAAACCCCCTGATTCCATGGGATGCAAACATGGAAATTAAAGTGGGATCATTTCATACAAAAGGGCTCCAGGCTTGGCAGAAAGGCGAAAGCCCAGAAACCAACACTGGGTTCTGTAGACTGGATGATTTCATTTATGGACCCTGTTGCTTCTTCCTAAGAGAGAAAGAGATACAAGATTCACAACTGAGGCTCCTAGGAAGATTTAGCAAATGGAAATGTCCCAAGTGTTCTCTCACCTGCAGTTGACTATATAGGCTTTCATTGTTTTCCTCCACTGCTACTTTCATTCTAGACCAGTTCCTGCTGGAGAGGAGAAGGAGAGCAGTTCCCGGGTGGCCATTTTAAAGTGGGTGAGAGTTGAATTTTTGAAAACTTTTGGGAGAGTGTGTTGTTGCTGGGGGGTGGAGCTTCCGTTAGTCACACCTGTGAGTCACTAGGGGGTGGAGATAGCAGTCTCAGAGCCTTTCTGGACCTTGCTAGAAAATTCCAGTGGGAGTGGAGCTTCTGTGAGTCACTAGGGGGTGGAGCTAGCAGTCTAGCTTTATATAACCCCTCCCAGAGAATTTTTATCAGTAGCAGTGATTGGGAAAAAGCCCAGGTCACCAGTAGCCTTTAACATTGCTGTTTATCAGGGGATTTTTTTTTCTGAGGGGGAGGCCCATAATCCAATTTCAGGAACTAAGACGTCTCAGTAGCGACACTGAGGGGACTGCCACATTCACTTGCAACACTTGTGGGATGTTTGTTGTCTTGTCTACCGATGTGGGAAAATTCACATGCCCCAAATGCAAGTTGGTAGCCCTGTTGGAGGAGAAAGTGCAGCAACTGGAGGCCCGCATAGCTACACTTCAACATATCAGGGAGGAAGAGGTTTTCCTGGACAGAACAGAACAAACGGTCTTGGACGGGGACCACACAGAGGAAGTCGCTACAGAGGAGACTGTCACTTCATGTACACAGGAGGAAGACAGCTGGAGGAATGTCACACACAGACGAAGGGAAACCAAGGATCGTTCTGAGAGCTTGCAGCTACAGAATCGATTTGAAGCTCTGTCCCTTATCAAGGAGGACGATGAAGAGCAACATGGACAGATTTTGAGGACAGAGCAGGGGAGCCTAAGAGTTCCGGAACAACTACAGACCAGTTTCCTTGCTGCCTTTCCTAAGCAAGGTGGTCAAGAAAGCGGTTGCCTCCCAACTCCAAGCTGTCTTGGATGAAACCGATTATCTCGATCCATTTCAAACCGGCTTCAGGGCAGGTTATGGAGTGGAGACAGCCATGATTGCTCTGACTGACGACCTCCGCCTGAGCATTGACAGGGGTAGTGTGACCCTGTTAGTGCTCTTGGATCTCTCCGCAGCTTTTGATACAATCGATCATTCCATCCTTTTAGATCGGCTGAGAGAGTTGGGGATCGGCGGCACCACGCTCCGGTGGTTCCGTTCCTTCCTCTCCGGCAGATCTCAAAGGGTGAGACTCAGGGACAGCTGCTCTTCTAAAATCAAGCTTAGCTGTGGCGTTCCACAGGGCGCTATTCTGTCCCCTATGTTATTCAATATTTATATGAAGCCGTTGGGAGAGATCATTCGGAGGCACGGAGCTCAGTGTCATCAGTACGCTGATGACACTCAGATCTATTTCTCCATGACCAGATCGTCTGCTCAGACCTCAGATGGCATCTCCCCTCTCAATGACTGCCTTGCGGTGGTAATGGATTGGATGAGGAAAAACCGATTGAAGCTTAATCCAGACAAAACGGAGGTGCTCACAGTCACAGGCCCGAAACCAGGTTTGGGAATACAACTTCCAGTCCTCGATGGAGTCACACTCTCCTCGAAGGACTCTGTTCGCAGTTTGGGGGTACTACTTGATCCGTCGCTTCACATGACAAGTCAGGTGAATGCGACGGTCAGGAGCGCTTGTTACCAGTTTCGGCTGATACGCCAGCTGCGCTCTTTCCTGGAGAGGAGGGATCTGGAAACTGTGATACACGCGCTGGTAACCTCACGTTTGGACTACTGCAATGCACTCTACATGGGGCTACCCTTGTGCCTAACCCGGAAACTACAAATGGTCCAAAATATGGCAGCCAGGCTTCTGGCTGGAACATCCAGGAGAGAGCATATCACTCCTGTGCTAAAAGCCCTCCACTGGCTGCCGATCAGTTTCCGGGCACAGTACAAGGTGTTGGTTTTAACCTTTAAAGCCTGTCATGGCTTGGGCCCATCTTATCTAAGGGACCGCCTCCTCCCATATGAACCCTCTCGCACACTCCGGTCCTCTGGGAGGAACCTGCTTCAACCCATGAAGACCAAGCTGGTACAGACCTCCCAGAGGGCTTTTTCGGCTGTCGCTCCCAAGTTGTGGAATGACCTGCCGGACGAGATGCGTCTCATTCCATCTTTAGAAGGCTTTAAAAGAGCCCTAAAGACGCATCTCTTCCGGCAAGCCTTCCCAGAGAATGTGAATATCCCCAGCTCCATACCTAAGTTTTAAGGGCTTTTTAAATCTTTTCCTGCATTTTTCTCCATACAACCTAAGCTGGGTCCGCTCCCTACTATTGTGTATTGCTATTTTAATCTATTATGTTTTTTAACTCTATTGTGATTTAATTTTTTTTTAAGGGAGGGTGGTAAGGGTAAGGAAGGGGTATTTTAACTTGAAATTCTTTTAACCTCTGCTGTACTCCGCCCCGATTGCTTGTTCAGAGGGGCGGAATAGAAATTATTATTATTATTATTATTATTAATTATTAATTATTATTATTCCATCACAGGGAACAGTAGCTGCTAAGCCTTGGAGGAGGCGTGTGATTGTGGTGGGGGACACCTTGCTGAGGGGTACAGAAGGAGTGGTTTGTGGGCCTGACAAGATGTCTCAGGAGGTGTGTTGTCTCCCTGGGGCAAAAATCTGTGATGTGACAGAGCGGCTGACAAGACTGGTCAAACCTACTGACAAATACCCCTTCCTTTTGGTCCACATGGGAACAAATGACACAGCAAGACACAGCCTTCAAAATATCAGGAGGGATTACGAGGCTATGGGTAAGAAGCTGAAAGAAATGGATGCACAGATTATCATCTCGTCTCTTCTGCCAGTAGAAGGGCATGGTCCAGCAAGAGAGAGGAAAATTGCAGATGTCAACAACTGGCTCTGCAGATGGTGTCGCCGGGAACAATTTGGATTCTTAGATCATGGGCTGCAGTTCCATGAGAGGGGGCTTCTGGCAAGGGATGGGCTGCATCTCACACCAGTTGGGAAAAAAGTTTTTGTCAACAGTCCCAAGAATTTGATCAGGAGGGCTTTAAACTGAGTTATGTGGGAAAGGGAGAAAAAAGTGCTGGAGAAAATAGTCATACTGTCATAGACGGAACAAGGCAAACAGTGAAAGGACACAAAGTAGGAGGCCAAAAAAATGTGCATAGGTGGCAAGCAAAGGGAACACGCGGTCTTAGATGTCTCTACATCAATGCACAGAGCATGGGAAATAAGCGAGATGAACTTGAACTCCTAGCACTACAAGGGAAATATGATATAATAGACATCACTGAAACCTGGTGGGATGAGTCTCATGACTGGAATGTAGAAATAAAGGGGTATAACCTTTTAAAGAGAAACAGGCCAAACAGAAAAGGAGGAGGAATAACATTATATGTCAGGGATATTTATATAAGTGAAGAGATCCAGGACATCAGTACTGGAAGCCAGGTGGAGACCATCTGGATAAAAATTAAAGGAGAGGGAAGCAACATTGATGTTACTGTGGGAGTCTACTACAGACTCCCAACTCAAGCAGAAGAATTGGATGATGCCTTTCTAGAACAGATGACCACACACTCAGATAGGAAAAACATAGTAGTGATGGGTGACTTCAACTATCCGGATATTTGCTAGAAGTCAAACTCAGCCAAATCCTCAAGGTCTAGCAAATTCCTCATTTGCCTGGAAGACAATTTCATTGTCCAAAAGGTGGAAGAGGCAACAAGGGAGCCAGCTATTTAAGATCTGATCCTAACCAGCAGGGATGACCTAGTTAATGGGGTGCAAGTGGTTGGATCCTTAGGGAGGAGTGACCATGTTCTCCTGGAGTTTGTTATACAATGGAAAGGAGAAGCCAGACATAGTCAGATATGCATTCTAGATTTTAGGAAAGCTGATTTTAGAAAACTTAGAGAAATACTGGGGGTGATCCCATGGTCAGGAATACTAAAAAGAGAAGGGAGTTCAAGACGGATGGGAGTTCCTCAAAAGGGGGGGGGTAGTAAAAGGACAATTTCAAACAATTCCAATGAGGAAGAAAAATGAGACATGTCTCAAGAAACCAGGATGGATGACTAACGAACTTTCAACGGAACTAAGTTTTAAACCGAACATATATAAGAAATGGAAAAATGAGATAATCACCAAAGAGGAATTTAACAAAATAGCAAGCTCCTGTAGGGATAAAGTCAGAAAAGCTAAAACACAGAATGAAGTCAGGCTTGCTAGAGAAGTTAAGAACAATAAAACGGGCTTTTATGGGTATGTCCGCAGCAAAAGGAAAAAGAAGGAAATGATAGGGCCGCTGTGTGGTGAAGATGGCAAAATGCTAACAGGGGTCAGAGAAAAGGCAGAATTACTCAACACCTTCTTTGCTTCAGTCTTTTCAGAAAAAGCAAAGGGTGTTCAACCTGAGTACAGTGGAGCAGGGGACAGAATAGGAGTATTTCAGCACAGAATAAGTAAAGAGATAGTACAGGAGTACCTGGTTAACCTAGATGAATATAAGTCTCCAGGACCAGATGAACTACATCCAAGAATACTAAAAGAACTGGCAAATGTAATATCAGAGCCATTGGCAATAATCTTTGAGAACTCCTGGAGAACAGGAGAAGTCCCAGCAGACTGGAGGAGGGCAAACGTTGTCCCCATCTTCAAAAAGGGAAAAAAAGAGGATCCCAACAATTATCGTCCAGTTAGTCTGACATCAATTCCAGGAAAGATTCTGGAGCAGATCATTAAACAGAGTTTGTGAATATCTAGAAGATAATTCCATAATCACAAAAAGTCAACATGGGTTTCAGAGAAACAAGTCATGCCAGACAAACCTGATCTCTTTTTTTGATAAAATTACCAGCTTGGTAGATGAAGGGAATGCTGTGGATATAGTATATCTTGATTTCAGTAAGGCCTTTGACAAGGTTCCCCATGACATTCTTGCAAACAAGCTTGTAAAATGTGGAGTAGACAAGGTAACTGTTACATGGATTTGTAATTGGTTGACAGGCTGAACCCAAAGGGTGCCCAACAATGGCTTCCTTTCATCCTGGAGAGAAGTGACAAGTGGGGTCCCACAGGGTTCTGTCCTGGGCCCAGTGCTATTCAATATCTTTATTAATGACTTAGATGACAGTATTGGTGGCCTAGTTATCAAATTTGCAGATGACACCAAATTAGGAGGAGTAGCTAATACCCCAAAGGACAGGATCAAAATTCAAAATGACCTGAAGAGACTAGAAAGCTGGGCCAAAGCTAACAAAATGAAATTCAACACAGAGAAATGTAAATTTCAACACAGAGAAATGTGAAGTACTGCACTTAGGACGGAAAAATGAAATGCACAGATATAGGATGGATGACAGATATAGAATGGAGGACACCTCGCTGAACGAGACCACATGTGAAAGGGATCTAGGAGTTCAAGTAGACCACAAGTTGAACATGAGTCAACAATGCTAAAAAGGCCAATGCAATTTTAGGTAGCATCAATAGAAGTATAGAGTCTAGATCAAGGGAAGTAATAGTGCCACTCTATACTGCTTTGGTCAGGCCCCTCATGGAATATTGCATCCAGTTCTGGGCACCACAATTTAAAAAGGATGTGGAGAAACTGGAGCGGGTCCAAAGGAGGGCAACTAAGATGGTGAAGGGTCTGGAAACCATGCCCTATGAGGAACAACTTAGGGAGCTGGGAATATTTAGCCTGGAGAAGAGAAGATTAAGATGTGATATGATAGCCTTGTTTAAATATTTGAAGGGATGCCATATTGAGGTGGGAGCAAACTTGCTTTCTGCTGCTCCAGAGACTATAATTCTATACTCCAAACATATAGACTATATAGTATAGACACTATAATTCTATACTCCAAACATTGAGGCACAGCTAGTGAGACAGAAGTTGAGGATCACCTAAGTAGTAATTTGCTAACAAGCTAGATATGCATAAAGAGGACGAAGGAAGTGGGAGGGAAATGTGGCAGCATTTTTAAGACTAACCAGTTATCTTCTCATGAGCATTTGTGGCAATAAACTCTTTTCTTTGAATGCCATACCAAATGGTTGAAGCTAAATACACTTCAACAATGAGACCATTATTAAAAGGTACACTACAGCTTTTTTCCTGAATGTTTGAAGACCTTAAGTTGTCCCAGTAGTAATTGTATCAATAATATACTGTAAGGTTTGTTGTTGTTGTTCTTCTTCTTGTTGTTGTTACAAAGTATGTTCTGGAAGGGGGTGTTGAAAATAATGCCAGCTATGTTGGAGATTTTGAAATTTGAATCAAGAAGTGGATAACTCAATGCTCAGACTTCTAACCTCAGTACTCTCCAGACAACGTAGTATGCATGACAACAGAGGCTTGGGAAGCATGCTGGAGATATTGTTATTTTTAATTCTTTCCTTTTGCTGCTATGGCTGTGAAAGACTCCGGTCTTTACTCAGATTCGACGTCATTGTTATAAATGAGCCAGTGTCCCATGTCCTTAGTAGGATGGGAGACCCGCCAGGACAAAAGGCTAGGCATCCATGAAGGCCATGTACACCCACTTGGTGACCTTTGGCAAGTCACACTCTCTCAGCCTCAAGGGGAGGCAATGGGAAATCTCCTCTGAACAAATCTGGCCAAGAAATCCCCTTGACATGAAGGCACACAATAACAACAACAAATCTTTGGGAACTCAATAGCAGTGATCCCCAAACTGTGCTCTTTGAGGGATTTTGGACTTTTGGGTGCTTTTAGTGCTTTTGTTCCATGCATCCTGTAAGTAACTTTGTGCCCTCCCACGTTCAGGAAGAAAAATATGGTCCTTACTCAATGGATTCTCAAACTCTGGCCTTCCAAGTGTTTTGGACTTTGGTTCCCAGAATCCCGGACGATTGGCCAACGTGGCTGAGGCTTCTGGGAGCTGAAGCCCAAACATCTCTTAAAGGACACAGTTTGGGGACTATAGGAACCCCATTGCTGCCAGTCAGAGTTGGGAATACTGGCCTTAGATGGACTCCTGGGGGGTTGAATATGTTCAATAAGAGCCTCTTGCTTCCCTATAAGGAACTTTCTAAAGGAAGAGTGGGAACTATTTAAACAAATGAACTGTATTTTTCCTCTCTTTCCAACTGTCATGAACAAGTGCAAGAAGTCACACTTGTGTATGTGTGTGTGTGCCTCACCCACCATGCTCCAGTCCTTTGGGCCCCCTCTCCTTTCTTTTTAGCCTTTCCAGATGAATGCTCCCCGGCTGCAAAGACACTCTCAGATTAGTTAATTAACTAACAACAAATAATAAACTATTCAGAGGTTAGTGCCTTTGCCTCCCTGTGAGGCTGAGAGAGTGTGACTTTCGTGAGGGTCACCCAGTGGGCTTCCTTGGCTGAAAAGAGGGAGAATCAAACCCTGGTCTCCCACAGTCCTAGTGCAATGGTCCAACCACTGCAATGCTCCAACCACTGCAACCTAATATTCAGAGTTAATTAACTTTTTTTTTATTTTTTAAAAATTTTATTTGTTTAAAAGAAAACATTACATTCACACAATTATCTTCCAATCATCAAACAATACAATCATAATCAACAAAACCAAACAATCGAAAAATTCAAGAGGATTCCATCATTTCAAATATATTCCTATACCTAAATCTACTTATCTTCACCTATTCCCATTCATACCACCATCTTCTTACTCTCCTGTCTCTACATTATCCCCCTTCTATCTTACTAAACTACTGCTAACTTCTTCTACCCCTTCCTTCTTAATCTTCCCTAATCTCTCCTAATCTCTCCTTCTCCTTCTCCACTTCTCACTCTTCCCTTTTCCCTTCATTCTTTCTCTTGCTTTAATTCATCCACTCTCTCTTCTTCACTCTAAAACGACTTCCTTTCTACCAATATTTGTCTGTTTTTTGTGCCAAATTGACTTCCTTATAATAGATCAGATCTCTTTTTGGATACACCTTATATAAAGCTATCTATATGACTTCATAATTAACTATTCATCTCTTCTTCCATCAATTCCATTACCCTCCTCCAATATTAGAAAACATCTTTTCCATTTTACCTCTTAATAATTGAGTCAGTTTATCCATCATCATACAGTTTCAACAACCATTCATTCCCTATTTGGGGTCTCTTTCTCCTTCCATTTCTGAGCAAAACATATTCGAGCAAGAGAAATCATATAAAATAACACCTTCCCAAATTTATTTTCTAAGTCACCATCTAATATCCCTAAGAGGAAGGTTTCGGGTTTTAATCGTAGATTTATATTCAAGGCCTTATCAATTGTATTTTTAACCATCATCCAATAATCTTTTACCTTTTTGCAGGACCACCAACAGTGATAAAAAGTATCCACCTTCTTCCTGCATTTCCAACAACGGTTATCACTTGCCTTGAGCATTTTCGCTATTCTTTCTGGAGATAGGTACCAAAAATAGAACATCTGAGATTTTGGGATACCGTGTATTTGTAGATGTTTCCCCAAACCTTCTCCCATTGCTCAAGCTGAATAGAGTGTCCTACTTTGTTTGCCCATTTTATCATCTGTTCTTTAACCACTTCTTCTTCCGTTTCATATTTGAGCAGAATTCCATAAAATTTCTTTATTAGGTTGTTTTCTTCCCTAACCAGAATTTTCTCGAGTTCTGATTCTTCCTTGTATATTATCTCCCCATATAACTTCTGGTCCATTTTGAATCTTTCATTTAGCTGTCTCTGCATAAACCAGGAGATATTCCATCCTTCTTCGTTCAATTTTTCTCTTGTTTTCAAAGTCCACTTCTTCTCTTTTCCTTCTAAGATATCATTATATGTGTACCATTTGGTATCCTTAATCATCTCTTTTCTAAACAATGCTTCATGGGGGGATACCCATCTTTCTAATCCTAATAAGATTCTTCTTTTATATTTATCCCATATCCTCTTCAAAGCTTTCCTAACAGTATGGTTTGTAAATATTGGATTTTTCTTATCTTTCTCATATATCAAATAAGCATGCCACCCAAAATTCATACCATCACTTTCCAAATCCAACAGTCTACTATCTAGTAGCATAACCCACTCTTTTATCCATACTAGGCCACAAGACTCATAATACAGTTTTAAATTTGGCAAATTCAATCCTCCTCTCTCTCTAGCGTCTTGTAGAATTTTTAGTTTCACTCTTGGTTTCCTCCCTCTCCAAATAAACTGGGCAATATCCTTATGCCAGTCTTTAAAAGGTTTATCCACGGTTATAATTGGGATCATCGGGAAAAGAAATAATATCCTCGGTAATACATTCATTTTTATCGTGGCCACTCTCCCCATTATTGAAATATTTAACTTATTCCATTTTATTAGGTCATTTCTTATTTTTGTCCATAACACCTTATAATTGTTTTCAAACAGTTCTGTAGTTTTCTTTGTAATTTGAATTCCTAAGTATTTGACTTTTTTCCCTATTTTAATTCCTGCTTTACTTTCTGACTCTTTCTCTTCCTCCTTCCTCATATTTTTGGTCAAAATTACTGATTTCCCCTTATTTATCTTGCATCCTGTTACCATTCCCAATTTATTTAACCGTTCTAGAATCTTCTCTATGTTATTATTTGGGTCTTCCATTATTATTATTAAATCGTCGGCGAAAGCTCTGATTTTATATTCATGTCTCTTAATTTTAACTCCTGAAATTTTATTTCTTTAATAAACAATTCAATGACAAATAAAAAGAGTAATGGGGAGAGTGGACAACCTTGTCTGGTTCCTCTTTCGATGTTTATAAATTTGGATTTTCTTCCATTTATTTTAACCTGTGCTTTCTGATTATGGTATATACTTTCCAGCCATATCATAAAATTACCCTTACCCATAATTTTCTTCAGTATAATAATAATAATAATAATAATAATAATAATGTTTATTTGTATACCGCCCTTCCTACGATCAGGGCGGTGCACAGCATAAAAACAAACAATACAACAATCACATAAAAATTACAACATTAAAACAGTATTAAAACAGTGTTAAAACAGTGTAGGGGGGGTATGAAACCGACATGGGGGGGATCAGAGTATCAGGGGTATGCATAATTAAACAGATGTGTTTTTAATCCCCTTTTAAATACATCGAGGGAGGCGGCCTGACGGAGCTCAGTGGGCAGAGAGTTCCAGAGGCTAGGAGCCGAGATGGAGAAGGCTCTTTTTGAAGTTGCTGATAGTTTAGCCTCTGGAACTCTCAATAATTGTTGCCCCGTGGATCTAAGTGTGCGGGGCGGATTGTGTGGGGAGAGGCGGTCCTTTAGGTACCCTGGACCTAAGCCATTTAGGGCTTTGTAGGTAACGACCAGCACTTTGTACTGAGCCCGGAAGCGGATTGGCAGCCAATGTAGATCTTTTAGTATTGGTGTTATATGGGCGGTCCTGGGGACACCAGTGACCACCCGCGCTGCCATATTTTGTACCAGTTGTAGCTTCCGAGTGTGATACAAAGGCTGCCCCATGTAGAGCGCATTGCAGAAATCCAACCGAGAGGTTACTAGAGCATGTACTACGGTTTCAAGGTCCCTCCGGTCCAGGTAGGGACGCAGCTGGCGAATCAGCCGAAGCTGATAACAGGTGCTCCTGACCGTCGCATCCACCTGAGAGGTCAGATGGAGCGACGAGTCAAGGAGCACCCCCAGACTGCGTACTGAGTCCTTCACGGGGAGCGTGACCCCGTTCAGGACGGGTGGAACCACCTCCATCCCTGGACCGGGAGAACCTATCGCCAGTACTTCCGTTTTCTCTGGATTCAGGCTGAGTCTGTTTTCCCTCATCCAGTCCATTACCGATTCCAGACAGGCCACGAGAGGAGCGGCGCCATCCCTGGTCACTGCATCAGTCGGAGACATAGAGAAAACTATTTGGGTGTCATCAGCGTACTGATAACACCGCGCCCCATGTTAGTATATCTAACAATGTCTTCCAATTTACCGAATCGAAGGCTTTTTCCAAATCCAAGAACAATAATCCTAGTTTCTTCACATTATGGTGCTCGTAGTACTCCAACACATCTATAACTATTCTTAAGTTCTCTCTCATATATCTTTTCGATAAGAAACCTCTTTGATCCTCATCAATAATCTCTTGCAGGCAACTTTTTAATCTGTTTGCTAATATTATTGCAAAAATTTTATAATCATTATTAAACTGCGAGATTGGTCTATAATTAGTTGGATCTAGCGTATCTTTCCCCTCCTTTGGTATTATAGTTATAACTGCTTCTTTCCATGAATTTGGAATTTCTCCTATTAATGTATCATTCATGACTTTTTGTAGTGGTTCTGCTAGCTCATCCACAAAGATTTTATAAAATAATGCGGTTAATCCATCATTCCCTGGCGATTTGTTTATTTTGCATTGACTAATTGCATCTCTTACTTCTTTAATTGTTATCTCATGATTTAATCTTTTTAATTGTTTTTCTGAGAGAGCTTGAACCTTACTATTTTTTAAATAATCTTTAATTGTTACTTCTTCTATATCCTGTCTTTTATATAAGTTTGCATAGAATTCTGTAAAGACTTCTTCTATTTCCTTCTGCTGTGAAACTGTTACATTGCCTTTTTTAATTTTATTAATAAGTTTGCTTTCCTTCTCTTTCTTTAATTTATATGACAACCATTTCCCTGCTTTATTTGCATGTTCAAAATTTCTTTGTTTCACCCTCTTTAATTTTTTCTCTAATTCTGTAACTGCTTCCATTTCAAGTTGTTTATGAAGCATTTTGATCTCCTTTTGTACTTTTTTATTTTGTGTATATTTTTCCAGTATTTCCTCTTTCTCTTTCAGTGCTTTATTTAGCCCTTTTATTCTTTCTGTTTTCTTTCTTTGATAAATTGTATTCTGCTGAGTAAAAAACCTTTAAAGTATAGTTTTATCATCTCCTTTCCTTTTTCTATTACCTCCTCATTTTTAAGTAAGTCTTCGTTTAATCTCCATTTCATTTCTCTCCTCGCTTCTTTCAGAGTTAATAGTATAGGATTATGGTCTGAGATTTCCCTAGTATATGTCTCCATTTTTGTGCCCTCATTGATCAGGCCACTAGACACTAAAAATAAATCAATCCTCGATAACGATTCATGTCTATCTGAGTAGAACGTAAAGGATTTTTCTTCATTATATAAATGCCTCCATACTTCAATCAGTGAGAGTCTATCCAGCATTTGGAAGAAACTTTTTGGTAATTTTCCCTGATTTTCTTTAATTATTTTACCAGATGTTCTGTCCAATTTAGGTTCCAGTACTCCATTAAAATCTCCTGTTCTCATAATCGAATTCTAAAATTCTTTCATTCAATTTGTTGTAAAAAACTTTTTATTTTCTTGGGGACCATACACACACACAATTAGTAATTTCTTCCCCCCCAACTTGTCTCAACTCCCAAATAGTGGCCATTTTTGTCTAAAAATTTCTTTAGAATCCAAATAATTTTTGTATATATGACTACTCCTTTTTTACTTTTTTCTATTGAACTTACAAATTCTTTCCCTAATTTGTTATTCTTAATTAATCTCTTATCCTTACTTTTAATATGTGATTCTTGTAAACATATTATATCTGCATTAGTTTTTTCCAAATACTGGTAGACTCTTTTCCTCTTTTGTGGTGAATTTAATCCTTTCACGTTTAAAGACAGAATCCTCATTTCTTCAATTGTTCTTTACCTTAGTCCTTATCTAATTCTTTTCCTTTAATTTGTAAAATGACTAGTCACACTCGTTTTCTTTTTTCCCTTTCGCTTTTTTTTCTTTCAAAAACTTTATTGGTAGTTTAAAATACAGCAACAGAAACAGAAATAAAAAGGAAATTATAACTTTGTCCCTCTCTGTCTCTTCACTTTGAGCAATTGCAGTATCTCACTGATTCCAAATTATCTTATTTCTCGAACACCTTTATGTTTCTTCTTCTTCTTCACTCCTTCTTTCTACTTGATCCTTCTCCTTTCCTTTGTTTCCTTTTCTAATATCTCTTTCAAAGTCAATTAGGATTTTTTTTGCTTTTTCTAGTGAGTTCAATCTTATCTTTCTTTGTTTCCAACTCACAGTTAGGCCTTCCAATTCTTCCCATTTAAATGGTACTCCATTCGCCTTCAATTTCTCAGTGAGAAAATTATATTCTCTTCGTCTTCTCAAAATTTTAATCGGTATGTCCCTCAAGATTGTTATCTCTTTGTCATCAATCGTCAGCTTTGATTTAAAGCTTTGTTGGATAATTAACTCTTTCGTCTGTTTCCTGACAAAGTAAGTAATCACATCTCTCAGGAGTTTCCTCTGTTTCGCTACATACGAATTAATTCTGTAAATCTGATCAATTTCCCAAGGAAATAAAGTTTCTGATTCGGTTATAAATTTTGCCAATATCGGAGTGAGATCTGTATACAGGTTTTCATCTATTCTTTCTGGGAGGCCACGTAGCTTCAAACAATTTTCCCTTTGCTTTAATTGTAGTCTTAGGATTTCGTTGTGCTCTTCTTGATGTTCTTTGTCTCAATTATCTATCTTCAGTTCCATAGTCTTTACTTCCTCTTCCAATTTGTTCACTTTTGAAATTTATTACATTGATATCCCCATCAATTTTGTCTAGTCTAGATGCAATTTGGGTTAATGCAGTTCTAAATTCCAATTTCATTTCATCTCGCGCTTTTTGTATCTCCATATTTGTTTCTGGTGCATTTTTTTAATTTCTTCCATTTTGATCTCATTCAGGTCACATGACTTTGCTGGAGTATCTGATGAATTCTTTCTCTGAAAGATTATTGGTGTCTGTGCTGGAGCTGGTGTTTTTCTTGTTCCTGGTGCCATCTTTATCAAGGGGAGGGGATCATGAAAAGGATGGCAAAAAAAGAAAGATCCCAATATTAAACTTAGCTTTCAATTCCCTCTCTTCCTCTTTCCTTAATCTGATTCAGGTACTAATTTCTTGGATTTGTAATATCTTAATCTATTCTATATTAGCCTGCTTCCTAATCAATTTAAATTTAAAATTCAACATTAATATTTATAGATTGGATTACCTAATCTCAATTTTAATAATTCCCCCTCCTTTCCTCTTTTCCCCTTCCCTTTCCTTCTCTTTCTTTTCCTTCTTTTTCTCCTTCCTTCCTGTATCCCTCTCCTCTCTTTCCTTCTCTCTTACTTGTCTACTCCCTTCACTTTCTTGATCCAAAAAAAATAAAAAAAACTTACCCAAATCCTCTTGTCTCCTGGTTTATACACAGACAACTCTTTCTTCTAATATCTCTTGTCTTTTTTAAAAAATTTCTTTAAACTTCAATTGCCAGGTTCTAAACAAGCAGAACAAAAATTATTAATTTCTTTCAACAATTGGATCACAAATACACAATTATCCCAAAATCTCTTATAAGATTGGACCAGATGTCAAACAATAATATTTAGTAATATGGGGCTGCAGGGGGGGGGGGAGGGAAATGTGAAAACAACGATAAATAAACCTTTCAGTACAATCAAATTTCACCTAAATATGTTTTCAAACACACTGCATTCCACTTCTAATTCAAACCTTACCTATCAAATTTAATATACTTAAGTCAACTTTTATACAGCTTCAATGATATAGCTAAACCCCAATTATAAGCTTCGCTATATTTTATTTCCCGTTCCTATTCAATTTCTCATTCAGCTTTCCCCCCACTTCCCTTCAAATCACTTTCTTAATTCTTAATTCTACCCTTAAATATCTCCACTGAAACTATTAAACATACTTTTTTACTTCCCCCCCTTTTCTTACCCCTTTTACTTTTCCAAATTGTTTAAATTAATTACTTTCAAATATTTCACTATAGTCCACAAAGTCCAAATTGCTTCTTTGCTTTCTCTTTCCAATCTTCTTATCTTGTCTCCTTCTCCACCCCTCTTTCATTAGTTGCACCTGTGTTCCGCTCCAGGGGATAAGGAAAAAAGAAAAAAAAACGCGATGTATCCTTCAACCAAGAAAGTGTTTCCAATCGGTAGAACTCCAGAATTAATTACTCAGTCTATTTAAACTGAAATAACAAAAAGTGGTTGTGGAGCCTCTGCTCTCAAGCCGCGGCTTGAGGCTGCTCGCTGTGGACATGGATGCCCGGGTTCCTCCACAGCCCCAGCTTTCCAACCCTCTCCGATCTTCACTTGCGTTTTCTTTTGTGAGTCTCTGCTGCTGATTGGGCTGGGGGAACCTTCGCCAGGCCCCTCTGCTTCCCCTTTACCGGGGGGACACTCTTGATCCGTCGGACCTTCACCCCAACGATCCCGTCTCTGCAGACCAGCAAGCTCCCTCCGGAGCTCTCTCTCGGAGGTGCTTCTCTCTCCGCCATACCACCGGAAGTCCCAGAGTTAATTAACTATTAACAAATAATTGAGATACTTAGAGGGTTTGCAATGGATGGAAGCTGAGGGCAAAGGGGGAAAGCGGAAGAGAAACGTACATTATTAAAAGCAGCTGAGAAAGTGGGAAGTCAGAAGGTTTGAAGAGAAAACACAGCAAAGTGCATGAACACACAGGTTACTATTTAACATAAACATTTATTATTATACGATTCAGTAATGGGAGGGTTAGGGAGGGCTTGGGATATATGAAACATGGGGTTATATTGTTATATTTAATTAATATATAAACAAAAAAACAGATTAAAAAAGAAACAGTCACATCGATATCAGAACTGTTATTATACACACATGGATTTGTATTCCCTAAATCTATGTCCCTCCCATTCTTACATCCTGTAGTTACTTGGAATCTATAAACAGCGTTCCCTAATATATTCTCTGCTTAAATTCTGTAATATATATAAAAACTTCCACCTCCTCTTATAGTTTCCTGTGTGTTCTCCCTAAGTCATATTCTAATTTTTCATGGCCCATGTTCTAAACATTCTCTTCAGTAATAATAATAATAGTTATATAGCAAAACTATCTACAGGTGTGTGCGCCATAAACTTTACATATCTATAATAAAAGAATATCTGGTGTTAAGTCAATCAAATAAACGACAACAGTAGAATTGTGGTTCCCGGTCTTTCTTTGGCCGCTCTTCATGGCCGTGGCTCCTGAGCCTTTTTGGACCCCCTGCTTTTGCTAGCCTTGGCCTCTGGGCTCAGCACCAGGGAGCTTCAGTGGGAAGGAAAAAGGGGAGGAAGAAAGAGAGGGAGGGAGGGAGGAGAGAGAGAGAGAGGGAGAGAGGGAGGGAGGGAGGGAAAAGGGGGAGGGAAGGAAGGGAAGGGAAATGGGGAAGGGATGGAGGGGAAGGGAGGGAAGAGGGGAAGGAAGGAGGTGAAGGAGGGAGGGAGAGAGGGAGAGAGAGAGGGAGGAGGGAAGGAAGGAAGAAAGGAAGGAGACAGAAAGAGGGAAGGAAAGATGGAAAGAAGGCAGGCAAGAAAGAAAGAAAGAAAGAAAGAAAGAAGAAATAGGAAAGGAAGGAAGGAAGGAAGGAAGAAGGGAGGGAGGGGAGAAAGGAAAGAGGGAAGTAGGGAATGAAAAAAAGAGAAAGAAAGGAACAAAGTTAGGAAGATAGAGGGAAGGAATGAATGAAAGGGAGGAAGGAGGAGGGAAGGAAGGAAGGGAGGGAGGAAGGAAGGAATGAAAGGAAGGAAGGAAGGAAAGAAAGAAAGAGGAAAGGAAGTGTCAGAATCAGTCAGAACTAGTTCAGCCAGAGAATAAAAGTATGGATTTGGTTGAATTCAATCGCATAGGATAGGAATAGGTTAGGATAGGAATCTAGAACAGATGTTGTGGGGAAAGGCTCTCATTGATGGAGGAGTGCAGCAGGGGCCTTGTCTTTTGGCCAAAGGCTCAGTTGGGGCAAAGGCCGGAGGGGCCTGGTCTGGGAGAGCAGCAGGGCAGCTCCATCTCAAGGCGGCTGGGAGGGAAGGAGGAGGGGAAGAAGTGGGGGCTACAGTCAGGAAGGGCTGGCAGGGTGGCTTTGGGCAAGTCTGTAGGGGACAAGGAGGGCTTGGCCATTGAGGCTGGCTTAAAGGGGTGTTTGGGCTGTATGGGAATTTAGAGTCTGCTTCAACGGGATGTACACTTGTCCCTCCACATTCGCTAGGGTTAGGGGCACAAGGCCTTTGGCGCACAAGATACCTCTCTAGGAATCTCTAGGTCCTCCGGGGAAACTCTGTGGTCAACCTCCAACAGACACTGACCATAGACCTGCACCGGAGGAGCTGCAAAGACCTAGTAGAGGGTCCTCTCTGGGAATCTCTAGGTCTTTCAGCGCAACATTTGGTTAAAGTTGACCATAGAATTGCACTGGAGGACCTAGATATTCCTAGAGAGAACGTATTAATCAAATCCATGAATAATCAAGGAAAGGGAAAGAAAGAGAGGGAGGAAAGAAGGAAGAAAGGAGTGAAAGAAAAAAGGGAAGGAAAGGAAGGAAGGAAGGAAGGAAGGGCAGAGGAGGGGAGGAAAGAGGAGGAAGGAGAGCAAGAAGAAGAAAGGTAGGAAAGAAGTGGAAAGAGAAGGGAAGAGGGAAAGGGAAGGAAGGGGTTAGGAAAAAGGGAAAGGAAAGGGAGCGGTTAGGAAAGAGGGAAAGGGAGGGAAGGGAAGGGGAAAAGGAAGGGAAGGGGGAAAGGAAAGGGAGGAGGAGGAAGGGGAGGAAGCAGGCACTTAGGGAAGGAGTGGCAGGAAGGGGGTGGTGGGCAAGGGCTGCTGGGACATATAGTTCTCTCTTCCTTCTTCGCTCTGACTTGCTTCCCTGGCTGAGCGGGGATTTCAATCCAGCCAGAGCTGAAAGCATCTGGTTGGACTCCAGGAGTTGCAGCCCCAGCTCAATCCAGACCCAGCTTTGGGGGCTAGTGCTCCCCTCGTTTCCCCCATTGGTGCAGAGCTGCATCCCGTCACTGGAACCCAGGACAGGACAGGACATTTTAACCCTGGATGAAACTGGGATTGTCCCGCCCCAAATGGGGAACTGTCCGGACCCAACGTCATAGGGTCAGCATGGAAAGGTGTGTGGTGGCAATCTTTCTCTTCACCCAGAGGCTGCAGAGAGTCCGGCTAAGACGAGTCTTCTGGCAGCTTCTCAAACCTCGGCTGGAGATGGGGGTCCTATGGGGCAGAACCATGGCACCGGTGGAAGTGATGGTCTTTCGGTCCTGTAGGGGAGAGGGAACAGAGATCACTTTGGTTCGTGCTGTTGCAGATGTTCTCAGATAAGGAAGGACAGGAGGAATTAACCACAAGGACCACTGACTTGCAGAAGACACGGAGAATTTATTTTATGGCCGGGCTCCTCTGAAGGTGTTACGGCGGAGCCTAGAACTCAAGATATTGCCAAGCATTTATAGAAATCCATACAAAATAGACAGGAAATATGAAATCCAAACCCCTAATTTCCCTCCTCCTTTTAGTTAATTCCAAAACATCTATATTGACAAATTCTTTCTATGACATTATCAAACTTTTGCTTACATTTTAAAATGTACAGTACAGTACAACATGTTTGGGAAATGTTAGAGTTTTCCTTGTAATGTAACAAACAATTTTGGACACTTTACCCTGGATTTACACTTATAGAAGGACAAAGCCACACGTTCCCAAACAAATCCTTGCAAAAGCAAAATAAATGAATTTAGTCTTTTTAAAAGTTTCCTTATTCAAGAGGTACTCATCTAGCCTGACTAAAAATCGATATTCATATACAGTCATAGACAAACTATTTTCTCTAGCTAACACCTATTTTCCCTTTCAGTGCATCTTCCTTTTTGAAGAGAAAGACGCTCCCCAGAGACAGACGGAGGGAAACCAGATTCACCGCGATGGAAGGAGGGTATTCATCTGGGGCAGAGTCTGGAATTCATCTGGTAAACCAGGTCCATCCTCAGGTGCAGAATTCCCAAGATATCCATTGCTTCCCTGCAGAAAAAAGAGGGTGAGGCCAGAGAGAGGTGACAGAAAAAATTATTGGTTCGGAGATTTGGATACCTAAATCTAGCCCCACCAGCAACTTCTGCCCCCAGCCCTGTCTTGTAAGCAACTTACGCTGGGACCATGTACATGTTGGAGTACTGCTCCTCCTTGGGTCTGCAGGACTGAGTGAGCAAGTTGTTCGTCAGGGTCACGAAGAAGTATGGCAGCCAACTGGCCAGAAGCTCAAGATTTGTTTTACAATAGCCCCGATTCCTCTAATCGCCTTCGTCTAAGGAGTCAAGGAGGTTCTGGCTTCAGTAAAAGGACCGCAGTCAAGAAAGAGGGAGGGTCACCCAGAGATGGGAACCTACCTTGGATTCCTACCTTGTGGATGAGACATGTGAAGGTCAGCCCCTTACCTTGGCCAAACGCTGTTCCTCGCTCTCCTGAACGTGGCAAGAGCCTTTAGTCGCTTGGCGCATGAAGTAATTCAGACAGATGTTTAGTTCCAACTTGGTTAAAGACATGACTTCATACATGAGCTCATCACAGACCCTAGAGAAAGGGAAGGAGAGCCAAGTGGCATCCTTGCTGCACTCCCAGCCCCTGAGAGGGAAAATAGGGATGTGTTGGAGGAATCTGCCTACGTTTCAGAAGACTCCAAGAAATGCTCCATCATGAGATACAAATGGTTGCGCGAAATAGTCTCTGCGGTGTGCCTCCTCACATCTCTGGAGAAACTGGAGAACCTCTCACACAGACAATGCAGGGCCTTCTTTGTCTGGGGGAAGGGGGGAGAAAGCAGGAAAAAATGAGGTGATGCCGTTTGCTGTACGTGACAAACCTTGAAAAAGTCTCTTTCCTTCCTTACTGGAAAAGCATTAAGTTGAATAACTTCATCCACTTCAAACTCCAGGGAACAGCTCTCCGAGTCAGCAGAGATGCTCCAAGTTCCTGCGACTCTAAAATGGGGCAGGAAAAGACAAAGAAACACATGATGATGCTATGGAAATATGCTACGGTGATGATGCTATGGAAAGACCGCTTATGGGGACATTTTCATGTGCCACTCATTCGGTCGTTTGGTGAGAGAACTTACCTGCCTAAACTGGGCCCAGCATTACATTCAGCCTCCGTGGGATAGGAATTGCTGTCTAAATCCTATAAAGAAATGGAGGGGAGAGAGAAGTAAAAGAGAATACGTGGGGTACAAGGGGATATTCTTGGGGAGGCCCTGTTTCTAAAAACCTTTCCCTAAGAAAGGGGATAAGGTTTTGCCATTTTGTTACCTACGAGTTGAAAGAATTACTCACCTTCTCCCCATCTTTTTCTTTCTCTGTTGCGCCTAACGGTGCTTCCTTAACTTCATCGTAATCCTATCATGATAAAAGAAGAATGAGTGTGGACAGTCCTCCAATGAAAAGATAAAAGGAGGAAAAAAGACTCTCTGTCCTTACCTTAAAAGAGGCAAGGCTGTCCGTCGAAAGCATATCAGGGATGCCCTCCAAACTGAAATAGAGATAGGAAAAGGATATTATAATATTTATTATCTCCTCAGTCCCAGTAGAAAGAAAGAGGAAAGGAAGGAAGGGAAGGGGAAAGGATGGAAGAGAAAGGGAAAGAAGGAAGGAAGGAAGGAAGGAAGGAAGATGAAACAAATGTGAAAGACTGCTTGCAGAGACATTTACAGCACTATATAAATAAAGGTTAATAATAATAATCTTCATGTGCCACGCATTCGGTCATTTGGTGAGAAGAACTTACCTATCTGAAATGGGCCCAGCCTCCGTGGAACAGGAATAGCTGTCTAAATCCTATAAATAAATGGAGGAGGGAGAGTAGTGAGAGAATAGAGGGTACTAGGGGAGGGTCTTGGGGTGATCCTAAAAGCCTTTCCGTAAGACAGGGTCGAAGGGAGACCCCCTAGTTTTGCCCTTTTGTTACCCATGAGTTGAAAAGAGTTACTCACCTTCTCCCCATCTTTTTCTTTCTCTATTGCGCTTAACGGTGCTTCCTTAACTTCATTGTAATCCTATCATGATAAAAGAAGAATGAGTTTGGACAGTCCTCCAATGAAAAGACAAAAGGAGGAAAAAAGACTCTGTCCTTACCTTAAAAGAGGCAAGGCTGTCCGTCGAAAGCATATCAGGGATGCCCTCCAAACTGGAATAGGGATAGGAAAAGGATATTATAATAATTATTATCTCCTCAATCCCAGTAGGAAGAAAGAGGAAAGGAAGGGAGGGAAGGGGAAAGGATGGAAGGGAAAGAAAGAAGGAAAGAAGGAAAGAAGGAAGGAAGACGAAACAAATGTGAAAGACTGCTTGTGGAGACATTTACAGTGCTATATAAATAAAGGTTAATAATAATAATCTTCATGTGCCACGCATTCGGTCATTTGGTGAGAAGAACTTACCTATCTGAAATGGGCCCAGGATTGAATTCAGCCTCCGTGGAACAGGAATAGCTGTCTAAATCCTATAAATAAATGGAGGAGGGAGAGTAGTGAGAGAATAGGGTGTACTAGGGGAATGTCTTGGGGTGATCCTAAAAGCCTTTCCTTAAGACAGGGGCAAAGGGAGACCCCCTAGTTTTGCCCTTTTGTTACCCATGAGTTGAAAAGTGTTATTCACCTTCTCCCCATCTTTTTCTTTCCCTGCGGCCGCTAATGGCGCTTCCTTAACTGTATTATAATCCTATCAAGATAAAGAAGAATGAATTTGGACAGAATTTGGACAGAAAAGAAAAAAAAAAGCGGGGGGATGCCTATTTCTGGTTACCGTCGAAGAGAGAAGGCTTTCTGCCGGAAGCGTTTCAGTGATGCCCTCCTCCGGATAGGAAATCTGTGGTTCTGGGAAACTGAAATAGGGAGAGGATAAGGACATCATTATTTTATTATTAATTATTATTATTATTATTATTATTATTTACCCCTCAGTCAAAGTAAGAAGAAAGAGGGAGGAAAGGAAGGAAAGGAGGAAGGAAGGAAAGAAAGAGGGAGGGAAGGAAGGAAGGAAGGAAGGAAGGAAGGAAAAACAAGGACAGAAGGAGGAAGGAAAGAAAGCAAGAACAAGGGAAGGAAGGAAAGAAGGAAGGAAAGGAAGAGGAAAGAAGGAAGGAGGGAGGGAGGGAAGTAAAGAAAGAAAGAGGAAAGGAAGGAGAAAGGAAGGAAAGAGGGAAGCAAGGAAAGAAAACAAGGAAGGAAGGAAGGAAGGAAGGAAGGAAGGAAGGAGACAGGAAAAAGGAGGGAAGGAAGGAAATAAAGAAAGAGGAAAGGAGGGAGGAAGAAAGGAAGAAAAGCAAGAAAGAGGAAAGAAAGGAAAGAAAACAAGGAATGAAGGAAGGAAAAAGGAAGGAGGGAAGGAAAGAAAGAAAAAAAAAGAGGAAGGGAATATTAGATTTGGGGAATATTAGACTTGGGGAACTCAGATTTGAGGAATTTGAATTAGCTCCATTAATTAACTCTAGGATCTTATCCCTGTTTATACAAAGGCAGCTAGAAACAAGAGATTGGCAGAAAGAAAGTATTTCAAATCAATTGCTAAATTTATCGAGGGAAAAAACACACACACAAAAGACAACCTTTCAGCCTGCTCCTTCTGATGAATGGGAGGCTCAGGACCCAAGCTGTAAGGAAGGGACTGGGGAAAGGGGCTGAGGGTTGGAGCTAAGTCCAAATTCAGTGACATGGAAGATACTCAAATCCTGACTCGCACACTAAAGAAAAGATCTGGCTGGGGGTCCTTAAGGAGACCAACTCTAGCCCTGGAGCGAAGATGGTTTTCCTGTACAGAAGGCCCTTGTTATCCGCTGGGGTTTGGTTCCAGGACCCTCCGTGGATAACAAAATCCGTGGATGCTCAAGTCCTATTAAATATAATGGCACAACAAAATGGTGTCCCATAAATAAAATGGAAAATCAAGGTTTGCTATTTGGAATTTATACTTTTGGGGAATATTTTCAAGCTGTTTATGCTCAAATCCATGGATAAAAAAATCCATAGATAAGGAGGGCCAACTGTACTTCAAAGGTGCCCAAATCTACATAACAAAGCTTGCCTTGATGTGGATTGATCCAGAGGCGAGAATTGTTGTTGCTCTTAGCCCTGTCAGAAGACATCCTGGGCTGCAAACTACCTGAATCTCCCATGTAACGTGTGAATCTTCAAGTGACATGCTTTGCTCTGCAAATGGACTTGGCCTACGTGAGGCTCCTGCTTAGAGTCCATGGCTGAGCCAGCATTTCCGCTTAAGAGTCAGGCCTTAAGAGAATCTACGCACCCAGGACTATGGGAGACATTCCCTTTTCCACAGCATTTCTCATAACATATTCCCATCCTTGAAAACTATCTATGGAACTGAGACTGTTTTCAATTATCTTTGCAGAGAAAATTTTGGGATGTGAATTTGGGGAGCATTGACCTGGGATTCAGGAAATGACTATCTTCGTTGGAAAGCACATTGGTCTGGCCAGGACAGGTCTCTCTCTCTCTCTCTCTGTCTCCCGGAGCCCATTCATGCACTTCCATCTAATGTGAAGACTATTATCTAGAAATAAAAGTCTCAATAATCACTAATACAGAGTATAACAAACACTAAAATATGAATATAACAAAGCAATGGCATGCATGAAGATATTGCATATGTCAATACATAGCAAGTTTGAGGTAGACATGTATCACATGTCTAAATGTCCTTTTAGCAAAATCCGATTGAGTCCATAGAGTTTTGTTGAATCAGGTCTCAATAGACCAAGGCAATCTTTGTGAGTCCAAGTGAGACAGGCAAACAAAGTTCTGATAACTTGTGTATCAGTCACCAAAGTCTATAGCAAACTGTCTGGTGAATTTGAGCAAGATTGCAGAAAGTTTGTGCAAAAGTTTAAACTAAATTCTGGAACGGACAAAGTCAAATGTAGTCAAATTTGTGAAATTGGCTATTTAGTATGTACCTGCAGGATTGTAGACAAGTTTTCCTCAATGAGGGCTTCAGAACATGTGATAACCAACAGACATTATGTGTACAAAAGGCCTGTCAGTGTATAGCAATGCAGTTTTGTCTGTTCATGAGACGGCAGTAAGGAGCAAAATGTTTTTGCATCAGGGAATCCAGTGGCAGGTAGTTCCCTCTGTGGAACAATGTGGCAGCAGGAGACTGGGATGGTATCTCTGGAGGACACTGATGGTGTTCAGAAGCAATTTCTGACTATGGAGGGCCATAGAGGACCCCTGGAACTAAGCAGGACTGTGGTGGAGTTGTGAGTGTTGTAGGTGCAACAAGCTGGCATACTGGAACTGGGAGCCTGGCTGGGCTTTCGCTGCGGAGCTGGACACCTCTGCAGGAGGGGAGGAGTATTCAGGTCTGGTTCAGTGTGAGCATCTCTGGTCTGGAACAGCATGGCTGGAGCGGCAACGGAGACCTCTCAGCATGGTATGGATGGAGGACCTCAGGTGTGGAGGACCCATGGAAAGGCCATGGTGGACATCTCATGAGAGGGCAAGTCACCCCTCCTTGGAGCTTGAAGGATTTCTCAGGAACAACAAGACACAAATATACATATACGATGGAGAAGATTGTGCATGCCTTGGGAATTTATCAGAAAGGAAAAGAAATACTAGAATTAATTTCCCCTCCTGGCATCCCACTGAGCTAGGCCAGTGTGTAAGTGATATATGATAAAAAATAAATAAATATGTAAAATACAGTATTAAATCAGTGGCAGAGGACAGATGATAAAGGACAGCAAAAGCAATGGACAACAGGACAACAGATAGGGTTTGGTATGGTGCTTCCTGCTCTTTTTCACAGATGGGAATAAGGAGGGCTTCTGTGCTGCTTGTATTTGTATGGGCTGAGGAGGAGGGCTCAACCTGAGTCTGTCTATGACTTTGGAAGACCTAGAAAACTTTATTTTAAAAATGCAGCTTCAAAAATGGCTTAAGACCACTGGAAACTAAATCAGTGTAGAAACAAAAAACTATCATTTAACAAACACAAACAAACTTTAAAGCTAGGATGAGAGAGGAATAAGGGGATTCTCCCCTCTTTGAGGAAGGAAGGAAGGAAGGGAAGAAAGAAAAAGGGAAAGAAGGAAGGAAGAGGGAAGGAAGGAAATGGAAGGAAGGAAAGAGGGAAGGAAGGAAAGAAAACAAGGAAGGAAAAAGAAAGAGAGAAGGAGGGAATGAAGGAAGGAAGAAAAGAAAGAAAGAAAGTGGGAAGGAAGGAAGGAAGGAAGGAAGGGAAAAGGAAAGAAAGGAGGGAGGGAAGGAAGGAAGGAAAAAGGAAAAGAAGAAAGAAAGGAAGGAAGGGGGAAAGAATGATAGAAAGAAAGAGGGAAGGAATGAGGAAGGAAGGAAGGAAGGAAGGAAATGGGGACTAACCCTGGATCCTTGTCCTCTTGATTTTTGCTCTTTCTTGAGAAGAGCCACTTAAAAGGTCTCTTGAGCCCCTGCAAGAAAAGGAGAGAGAGGAATGAGAGCCAAGGAAGGGATATGGCTGGCCACTGTGGCCACCAGACCCCCCCCCCAGGGCCACCCGCTTGACCTCTGCCCTTTGTCCCTCGCTCACTTTGGCTAAGCCCTTAAAGCAGAGAGGCATGGTCAACGAAGGGCCTGAGACCCGGGTGCCAAGCCAAGGAGCCCGCCTGAAAGATGCCTGGCCACCAGCTCAACGGCAACTGGTCACAGCAACTGGTCACGGCGACTGGTCAGCAACCAACTGCCGCAAGGCCTCCGTTGGGTTCCAGAGCAGAGATGGAACCTTTTCAAAGGAAAACAAAGCTAGGCTTCTCTTGGGCAGAGGGTTGCCATGTCCGTTCCTGGGCATTGCTTCTCCGCCTGGAAGTCTTGAACATGCTCCACAATGGCAGCTCATGCTTCCAGGGGTTCCAGAGGCAGGGACGGGTTTCCCTCCAAATATAAATAATGGGGGATCCCATAAGAATAAGCCTCCTTAAGGCCTCAACTCAAATTAATGCTTAAATTAATGCACAAATTAATGCATAAATATTTTGTGAGGATGGGGGTGGGCGCCGCTGTTGAGGCCCTGCTAGGCGTTGTAGTGTGTTTTGAGGTTGTGATTAAAATTTAGAAATAATTTAAAAATTTATATTAAATTTCAAAATTTAAATTTAAAATAATTTTACATTTGTTTTAAAATCTATAAAGTTTAAAAGATAATTTTAAAATTTATATTGAAGTTCAATTTAAAAAATAAATTAAAAAAATAATAACATAATAAATGTTTTAAGTAATTTTAAAGTTTAAATTAAATTGTAATTATTTAAATTTTTAAAAGGTAAGGGAAGCCCTCCGACTTGCATCTTGATTTTATGATTGACAGTTTGTATTGATGGGCGCTATCTTATAGTATCTTGTTTTAAATTTATTATAAGAAAGATACATTGCTAATGTTGTAATTTCTTGTTTTTGCTTTCGGACTGTATGCCACACGCAGGCTTTTATTTGTATTTTGGCTTGTTTCGCTTTGTAAAGAGCTGTGTAAGTTTTTGGGTGGGCCACCTTGCAGGGCTGTGTTTTTGTTCTGATGGTGGACTTTATGACCTTTGGGTCCAAACACAATTCCCCTTCCCACTCCTCTCAGCTTGACCGTTCTTGGCCATAGCAGCCAGAAGCTGGTGCAGAAGGCAATTGAGCTGGTTACTGGTACTTCTCGCACCCAGATCTCCAGCCAGATAGACCTAAATAGGGTAAAATGAAAGGATCCACACTTTCAGATCAGGTTTTAAGGATCAGTCTTGCACTTCCAATTCATTATAATTACAGACTGGGTCTCCCTTATTATCCGAAAGGCTTGGGACCAGAAGTATTTTGTTTCAAGCTCATGTTCCCATTTTCCTGGCTTGTCCGTGTTAGGCAACGCAATCCCCCGACTCTGCTTGTTGTTTCTGTGTCTACTCGAGTTGACTGGAGCACAGCTTTGGCGCAGCTTCTGGCCTCTCAAGATACGAGTGTCATTTAAACAGCATACCTCCCAAGTGACCCGAAACAGCTTTATTTTGGCCTGTCTGTACGGGTCCTCAGTTTTTCTTTTCGGTTGCGTTGCATTGAATGTTCAAATAACAAATAACTTACAATACCTGGACGCTCTAACCATAACTCCCTGGTGTGTATGTATAGGGCCTGGCATCCTGTACTGCAGTTACAGATTCGTAAGATGGAGTTACAAATTTGTAACCACTTCGTATTCAGTTATGCTACCTATTCATGAATGTGGCATTATTGCCATGATAATAAATGCCTTTCTTGTCATCACACAGAAGCTCGGGGACAGTGGGGCCTATCTGCATTATCCTGAAGTGCTCCACTTAACTATGTTCCAGGCCTCAATCACTCAAATCATCTCAGTAGAATTTAAGGTGGGTGATGGGAGCTGATTCCTTTATGTCATTCACAGCTACTATGAATGTGATACAGGATCTTGGCCATGGATTTTTGAGGACACATCTACCCGTCACTAATTTAGCCTACAGTTTCTTTTGCAGGCAACATCATGGCTACATCTGGCCTAATGCTAGGACTTGCATGTTTCTTCACCCATCTCCTAAATCTGTAGCCCAATTTTGAATTCTAGAGAATACAAAACCTTTCCTGTTTCTCTGTCAGTTGAGTTGGTCGCAATAATGGCATAGCCTGATTATGAATATATATATTTTAACGGCACACAGGTGTGTGTGTGTTTTTAAAATATATATATATTTGATTAAGGAAACAGCAGAGTAACACACTTCTATGAATAACAATTATATTTGTCTCATAAAGTGTGTTATGGCTTAGAATCATCGTTAGCTGACATTTTAAAAAAAAATCCAAACTCCTATCCATCTGATATAAAAATCCTTTAAAAAACTTATAGTATACATGTTTCACTGCTACTGAAGCATATCTAGCACACTAATATTTGCTACAAAGCAGTGATTTTTCCATTTCGCCTATGCATTACTTTAGAGTTGCCAGTTGGAATATTTCCCTCGCGTTAACACAACTGCAGAGAATTGACAAATTGACTGCCGTTCTTTCCTTCCCACACCAATTTGTACCTCAGTGATTGTTGGCTGAACAAAGACTTGTATAGAAGTCAGCTTGCCTTTCCTATCCAGACAGTCCTCCCTAAAAAGAGAACCAGGTCTTACACAAGAGCAAACCCAATCTTGTTTGCATTCCTGAATCTCGAAAAGCCCGGGGAGATCCCATGGTGATAGCGGTCTCATTCTTAGGGACAATAAATCACAACTAGCCCCTGGCTGTGTCTGGCAGGCAGGACTGATCAGACAGCAATGACAATGACATGATTCAGACCAGATCGTGCCCAGGAGGAAGAGCTGATTAGGAAAGACAGAAAGGGAACTTTTTAATCATTTCTCTCCTACACTCCCTCATGATATCAACAGGAACACGTTTCATGTTTAGTATTAATTTTAAAATGTGTTATTCACCCTGCTGTCTAAAAAGCTCCTGGACACACTGCATTTCAGGGAGGGAACTGAAAACAAAGTGAAATAAATGTGAGCAATATATATAAAAAAAGTCAGTTTCTTAGCTTTTTATCACACACTAGTACAGGGTTAGGAAACATTTGGTTCTCTAGATATTTAGGACCAGGTGAGAATGATGACAATTGAAGGCCAAAAGATCTGGAGGGTCAAAGGTTCCTGTTTCCATCACCGGCTCGACCAAGGGGTTATTCACACTGTGAAAATAATCCAGGATGAATCTGGGTTACATCTCCATTGCTCACATGGATCCTGAATGCACCCGATTAAGTGGGGGGGGGGGCTGCCAAAACTCTCACTTAATCTCGGATAATTGATACCAGGTTTCCTCCTAAGTTTTAAAAAAAGATCCACATCACCGGTAGAGAGAATAACCAACACGAAAAGACCCAAATAGACCTGGGATAAAATGGCGCATACCCAAGAAGGGGTTCCAAATGCACTTGCGTCGTTGACTCCGTGTTTATTCGAGTGCTTGCATGTGTAAGCAAGCAAACTTGCAGAGATGTGCATCAATGCAGTTCCACAATGTGAATCCCTGTAAATAACCCCACTAGCTCCTATTCACCCATATGAAGGGGTGGGGGAGTAACATACTAAACTCTCTGGACTAGAGTACTGGAGTAAACCGACCTATTTCTGGAAGAAACCGACTTATCTCTGATTCAGCAGGAGTCTTGCTGCTTTATAGGAGCACAAGCTCTAGACATCAGTTGGACAGAGGGACAAAATAGACATTAAAGAGCATGTAATATATCCTCATCGGTTAATGTGCTACATTATGCAATATTTTATTTTCAGTACGGAATTTTCCAACATGTTTCAAGACGGAAAGTGAAAAGACATCCGTTTTTTTTCAGTGAGGACACCAATCATGGTGATCTGAACGTTTTTGTTTACAGCCTTGCATTGTAATGCATAGATGAAATTTGGCCACTGACTATAGCTGGTGGGGGAACCAAAATCAAAGACACATTGCATTGGACATAAACTCTTTGAATGTCATAAGCAATGAACCACTACCCTTGCGGTATCATCTTGAGTGGGCAGGAAAGGTGTTGGAAATCGTTCTGGTGTGCAGAAATTATTAGTTGTATCACTGTTCAGTTACGGATTTACTGGCTGACTTTATAAAAGTAATCATCTTCCACCTTCAGTTTCCCCATCTTTAAAATAAGAATACCTGCCAAACAGGAAAGGAGCAGGTAACAGCAGCATTTCAGGAGCTGGTAGAGATAAACAAAATCAGCATTTCAATACAGTTTGCATGAATAAATGGCTGTTGTTAAGAAAGAATATTGATGAATGCAAAGATAGCCTTTTTTTAAAGCTTCAGGAAAAGCATCTCTTAGGTTCTTGGTAATATCTTAAGTCTTATGGCTACCGTGTGGCCTCATATTTTAAACTTCACTTTTAAAAACTCATCACTATTGTGAGCCCCACTAAAGCTTCAGTGGCTTACGCTTGAGTAGCACCTTCACATTCAGAGAGAATAATAATAATAATAATAATAATAATAATAATAATAATATTTATTTCTGTTCCGCCCCTCTGAACAAGCAATCGGGGCGGAGTAGAGCAGAGGTTAAAACAATATCAAGTTAAAATACCCCTTCCTTACCCTTACCACCCTCCCTTAAAAAAGAATTAAATCGCAATAGAGTTAAAAAACATAATAGATTAAAATAGCAATGCACAATAGTAGGGAGCGGACCCAGCTTAGGTTGTATGGAGAAAAATGAGGGAAAAGATTTAAAAAGCCCTTAAAACCTAGGTATGGAGCTGAGGATATTCACATTCTCTGGGAAGAATATATGCTAGCTGGTTGTTAAACAATCAAACTGATGACTGGTCTACTGATAGTTTCTAGTGGAGTTGCACCAACAGCACTAACATTGCTCAGGTGTTATTAAGTAAAAGCATTTGACTGTGCATTGGGCAAGATGAGATGTCTGATCTACCAGCCTCCAGGTCCCACAGTGGACCAGCAAAGCACAAACCTGTTTCTGACAAACATAAATTCTTGTCGCCTCCATCCAAAATTCTGTTGCCAAAATAATCTACTTCTGTTGCTGCTCAGAACATGAGATCTGTCCCTTCAAATCCTATGGTTGCCTTCCCATTTCCTTGTAATGTATGGGGATTTTAAGTCAGAAGAACAGGGAAGAGCAAGACCGTAGTGAGGTTTAATGGTGTCAACAATAGAGTGCTCTGGGTATTCTGCCTGAAGAACTCTCTTTGGCTGCATCTGCACTGCTGAAATAATCCAGTTCAACTCCACTTTAACTGTCATGGCTCAATGCTATGGCATTCTGGGAACTGTAGTTTCATAGGACTTCTCTGTCAGAGAGCTCTGGGGCCACATCAAACTACACTTCTCAGGATTCCCTTGCATTGAGCCATGACAGTTAAAGTGATGTCAAATTGGTTTATTAAGGATGCAGCCTTAAAAGACTTCAGGCGTTTGTTGCTGCTTATACCTGGAATGCTTTCATAAAACAGTTACAGGCTGTGCCATCTCTTTTTTCCAAAGCCATCTTCAAACGGCATCTTTTCCAGAGTTTGTGCTACTCCACATACTCACCTTTAGGTGAATGTAGAAAATCTCTGTGTTTTTTTTTTTTTAAGTATACACATAAAAAGGTGGTAGTTGAATGTAGCAGAGTGTGTGTGTAACTACTTTTCAGAAAGCCCAGTTTGGCTGCTCTGCTCCATTAAGCATAAATTCAGAGCTTTAGTTTGTTGCTGTATAATGCATACAAGTTTCAGCTTGTCGCTGTATAATGCATGAAAATACCCTTACTTCACATCCTAACTGAAAGTAAGTGCAAGTACTTATAATTATGTATATTCATCCTTCCTTACTCTAGCCTGGCCTACTACTAAAATTGAGACAGTATACTTCTTGGGACAGGAATCTCTTTTGCTTTGCTAATGAAATGTTACAGAAGACCATGTAATGATGGTGGTGCCACATAAATGAAAAATGACAGCAATCCAGCATGTTGGAATTATTATAGATACTTGTTGTATGATATTTATGGTATATATAAAGCACATATGTGCAAAAGATATGAAGCAAAAAGTGACCGTATGTTTATGGTCACTTTTGAGGTTCACAAAATAATGTGACGTATAACAATTTACCCTGGAAACAATGCTTTCTATTCTCAGCTGCCTTATTTCTCAGCAATTCTACTCTAAATTACTAAGAAGTTAATCACAAAAAATAGCTCAAATGTGTTTGAAAGCAGAGACATCCTTCCCACTCATAGACCTTTGGGGCTTTTGTTGGCCTATAAAGTAATTAAAAACACACTGAAGCCCTGTGTTAGAAGCTTCTTGAAACTTAAATACACACAACTGTTAAGAGTCTTCATCGAGCATTGAGATAAAGAGCCACTAGTGCAGAGAAGCCACTGCAGAAACAAAGCGATTCTTGTCCAGCAGGAAATGTGTCGGTCCAAAACTAGTTCCAATTTAAATGAGAGCAGCTGTCACAAGAACTGGTGCCATAAGAGCATCTTCCGCATGGACTGAATGTTGTTCCAGATTCCACAAACCTCTTGAGGGTTTGCAGCAAATCAAAGAATGTACATCTTATATGCACAACATGTGTAAAATGTATGAGAAAGGCACATCTTAAAAACACAAACATGGAAGAAAAAAATGTACTCCCCCCCCTGCAAAAAAGGAAAAAAAAAGAAAAAGTCAAATTCAGTATCTAGTGCAGGGATGTAAAACACTTTGCTCTCCAAATGCTGTTGGATTGCAACACCTAGCAGCACAGTTAATGTGGCAAGCAATCATGGGAGCTGCACTCCAATGACATCTGGAGAGACGCACATTCCTCTTAGAGGGACATTCCTCTAGAGAAACGGTACAGAAAACTGGTTATGGGCAATGGTGCACTTTCCTAAATTATCCCACCAATACCATGATTCTATAAACTTCAGAGATCTACTACTTTATCCCAATCAGTGGAAATTAGTCAAGTGAATAGTATGTATAAAGTAGGAACAGCATGATTATAGTCCTCTAGATTAGACTATATGGACATTGGGATAAATCTAATGGGAATCTATGGGATGCAGACACAGAATCCCTTTCATACAAATTGAAGGAAAAGAGATTCCACCTCAACATTAGGAGGAACTTCCTGACAGTAAGGGCTGTTCGACAGTGGAACACACTCCCTCGGAGTGTAGTGGAGTCTCCGTCCTTAGAGGTCTTTAAACAGGGGCTCGATGGCCATCTGTCGGGGATGCTTTGACTGGGAGTTCCTGCATGGCAGGGGGTTGGACTGGATGGCCCTTGTGGTCTCTTCCAACTCTATGATTCTATGATTCTATGACTAGATTCACCTAGTAATATGTTGGAAAACATAGGGCCTGAACAGAAAATAAATCTGCTTCGGGTCACTTTGGAGGTATGCTGTTTAAATGCTGCATGCGTCCTAAGAGGCCCGAAGCTGCGCCAAAGCCACGCTCCAGTCCTAAGGACCGGGGCGCAGCTTTGGCACAGCTTCTGGCCTCTTAAGGTGCATGTTTCATTTAAACAGCACACCTCCAAAGTGACCCGAAGCAGCTTTATTTTGACCTGTCTGTTCGGGCCCTTACTCTACCCAACATATCCTACACTGATGTTTCCTATTAGAGAAGGGGCACAGAACTGAAATGGATTTGCCCTCATATTTCCCCAATGTGGGTCTTTTGTGTGACAGGGGACTCTTTCATACGAGGCTAAATTGGAAGTATAATTTAAGGTCAATTTGAATGCAATTATGGGTTTTACGTTATTGCGAATTAACTCTTCGCATGCAAATTCGGGCAAGAGGGAAGCCAATTCGAATGCAATCATGGGTTTCACGTTATTGCGAATTAAAGCTTCGCATGCAAATTCGGGCAGGAAGGGCTTATTTTCGGGTAATGGGAAGTAATTCCTAACGGAGCAGGGGTTCTTCCGAACGGAGCAAGGGTTCAGGTAAATTCGCTAAACAAGCGAATTTACATGAATCCGCATTGGCTCCATTCGGAGTTGGGAGAAATTCCTCCCGTTTGAAAGAGTCCTAAGAAGCTTTAGGAAGGGGTTGATGGGGTCCTTCCAGTGGCCAAATTCAAAATCTTGGTGGGCTGGATGAGGCCCTTAGGCTCCTCAACTGTAATGCAGCAACTCCCTAATACAGGCCTGCACAACAAATGGCCTATTAATAATGAATGAATTCTTCAGAGTAAATATGTTTAAATCTGGACTGTATTTACCTGGTGAAAAGGTATGCTTAGAGGCACTCCCATAAACAGAGCTTTTAAGACACAGCAGCTTAATTTTTAAGGTCCAAAACAGTGCTAGGGAATCCTGGGAATTGTAGTTTCTTGTGGCACGAGAGCTCTCTCTGACAGAGAAAGTGAAATGTCCCACAAAATTACAGTTCCCAGAATAATTCCCAGGGCAGTTAAAGCGGTCTCAAACTGGATCTGGTGCCATAACAAACTACAATTCCCAGAATTATGTAGCATGAAGCCATGGCAGTTAAAGTGGTGTCAAACCAGATTGGTTCTGCAGCCAGGATGCAGCCCACCCCTTGTTCCTTCTTCTCCACCCTTGTCCAGCTCTGTAATATAGATATTTTAAATGGTGGAAAAACACAATTTTTTAAGTCATCACTTCAATGTAACAAGCAGGAGCAGGAGGAATAAAAATGGGTTGAATTCACAGAGTTTGCTCTCCACAATCCTTCCTGTTCTTGTGCACCTTTAAATGGTTTCCAACTTATGGAGTTTTCTTGGCAAGATTTGTCCAGAGGGGGTTTGCCATTGCCTTCCCCTGAGGCTGAGAGTGTGTGACTTGCCCAAAGTTCCCCAAATGGTCTTCCACGGCCAAGCTGGGAAGTGAACTCTGGCCACACTCTCTCAGCCTCTGGGGAAGGCAATGGCAAATCTCCTCTGATGAAATCTTACCAAGAAAAAATCCATGATTTTCCTGGTTTGCTCTAAGTCAGGAACCACTTGAAGGCACACAACAAACAACTCTAGAATCACAGTCCAGCACTCAGTTCACTGAAGGAAAGAAAGGAAGGAAGGAAGAGAGGAGAGAGAGGAAGGACTGAAGGAAGGAAAGGGAGGGAGGGAAGGAAGGAAGGAAGGAAGGAAAGGAAGGAAGGAAGGAAGGAAAGAGAGAGAGAAAGGAAGGAAGGAAGGAAGGGAGGAGAGAAAGGAAGGACTGAAGGAAAGAAAGGGAGGGAGGGAAGGAAGGAAGGAAAGAAAGAAAGGAAGGAAGGAAGGAAGGAAGGGAAGAAAGGAAGGAAGAGAGGAGAGAAAGGAAGGACTGAAGGAAGAAAAGGGAGGAAGGAAAAGATGGAAGGAAGGAAAGAGAGAAAGGAAGGAAGAAAAGGGAGGGAAGAGGGAGAGGAAGAAAGGGAGGAAGGATGAAAAGAAAGGAAGGAAGGAAGGAAGGAAGGGAAGAAAGGGAGGATGGAAAGAAAGGAAAGGAGGAAGGAAAGAAAAAAAGGAAAAGAAGGGAGGGACGGAGGAAAAGAAAGAAAGAATGGAAGGAAAGGAAGGAAGAAAAAAAGTAAGTATGGAAAAAAGATAGAAAGAATGGAAGGAAAGGAAGGAAGAAAGGAAAGATGGAATGAAAGTAGGATGGAAAAAAAGAAAGAATGGGAAGGAAGGAAGGGCAGGATGGAAGAAAAGGAAGGGAGGGAGGGAGGAAGGAAGGAAGGAAAGAACAAATGGAAGTGAAGGAAGAAAGGAGGGAAGGGAAGAGAGGGAGGCGGGATGGAAAGAGAAAGGAAAGAAAGAAAAAATGGAAGGAAAGTAATGAAGGAGGGAAGGAAGGAAGCTTAGAAAGAAAAAAAGGATTGGAAGGGAAAAAAGGAAGGAAGGAAGGAAGGAAGGACGAAAAAAGAAATACTGGAAAGGAAGGGAGGGAGGGAGGAAAGAACGAATGGAAGGAAAGGAAGGAGGGTGGAAAGGAAAGAGATGGAGGGAGGATGGAAAGAAAGGAAGGGAAGAAAGAATGGAAAGAAAGGAAGGAAGGGAAGAAAGAAAGGAAGGGAAGGAAGGAAGGAGGGAAGGAAAGAGAGGGAGGGGGATGGAAAGAAAGGAAAGGAAGGAAGGAAGGAGGGAAGGAAAGAGAGGGAGGGGGATGGAAAGAAAGGAAAGGAAGGAAGGAAGGAAGGGAAGGAAGGAAAGAAAGAAAGAAAGAAAGGAGGGGAAGGAAGGAAGGAAAGAAAGAGAGGGAGGATGGAAAGAAAAGAAAGGAAGGAAGGGAAGGAAGGAAGAAAGGAGGGAAGGAAAGAGAGGGAGGGAAGATGGAAAAAAAGAAAGGAAGGGAAGGAAGGAGGGAAGGAAAGAAAGAGAGAGAGAGGGAGGGAGGATGGAAAGAAAGAAAGAAAGAAAGGGAAGGAAGGAAGGAAAGAAAGAAAGGAAAGGAAGAAAGAAAGGAAAAAAGAAAGGAAGGAAGGAAGGAAAGAAAGAAAGAAAGAAAGAGGAAGGGGGAAAAGGCCAGGCAAGGCTGAGTGGGCGTTGGGGGAAGTAGTTGAGTCAGTTTTGCCCCCTCTTTGCCCTGAGGAGTGAGGAGGAGGAGGCCCTTCCCCTTCCTCTCCTCCTCCTCCAGTCCTGTCCCTTGAAGGGAGAGTGAGTGAATAACATTAGTTCTCCAACAGAGCCCTCCCAGTAGGGTCCCTTTCCCTGTAGGCCTTAATCCTCCTCCCTCCCTCTCTCTGAGGGAGGGCTGTGCCTCGTCCCAGCATGCACCGGGGCTGCTGCTGCTGCTGCTGCTGCCTCTGTGTGTGAGAGAGAGAGCCATGCCCTCCTTGCTGTGACTCCTCCTCCTCCTCCTGTGTTCTACTCTCTCTCTCTCTGCCTGAGGCGCGATGGCTGCTGCCTCTGTGCTCTCGTTGCTGCTGCTGCTGCTGCCTCTGCTGTCCCTCTCCCGGGGGGCCATGGACGAGTGCTGGGAGGCCGGGAGGCCCCAGCGGTGCATGCCGGAGTTCGTCAACGCCGCCTTCAACGCCTCGGTGGTGGCCACCAACACCTGCGGCCTCTCCTCTTCGGGGCCGGAGGAGTACTGCGTCCAGACCGGGGTGACCGGGGTGACCCAGTCCTGCCACCTCTGCGACGACAGGGACCCCCGCCGACGCCACCCGCCCTCCGCCCTCACCGACTACAACAACCCCGCCGACGCCACCTGGTGGCAGAGCCAGACCATGCTGGCAGGGATCCAGCACCCCAGGGACGTCAACCTCACCCTGCACCTCGGTCAGTCCAGGAACGGAAGGGGGGGGTGTCCTCCATTTGGTGGGCATGGTCCTCCATTGGGTATCCTAGGGGTGGGTCAAGGGAAGCCCTACATTTTACTCTCTCTCTCTGCCCCAAAAGGTCCTCCATTTGGAGGGGGGGGGGTTGTCCTCCATTTTATGTACTTGGTCCTCCATTTTGTAGCTGCAGAGGGGGACAAGGGAAGTCTTTTCCCCCCCCCCCAGGAATGGTCCTACATTTCACACTTTCTGGCCAGGAAGAAGGTCCTCCATTTTTATTGAGAGGGGAGGGGGGTGTCCTCCATTGTCTGGTCCTGGTCCTCCATCTTGTAGCTGGAAGTCTTTTTCTAGGAATGGTCCTACATTTTCACACTTTCTGGCCAGGAAGAAGGTCCTCCATTTGGGGGGGGTGTCCTCCATTTTCTGGTCCTGGTCCTCCATCTTGTAGCTGGAAGTCTTTTTCTAGGAATGGCCCTACATTTTCACACTTTCTGGCCAGGAAGAAGGTCCTCCATTTGGGGGGGGGTGTCCTCCATTTTCTGGTCCTGGTCCTCCATCTTGTAGCTGGAGGGGACAAGGGAAGTCTTTTTTTCCCAGGAATGGTCCTACATTTCATACTTTCTGGCCAGGGGGAATGTCCTCCATTTTTTAAAAGGTGTGTGTGTGTGTCCTCCATTTTCTGGTCCTTCTTGTAGCTGGAGGGACAAGGGAAGTCTTTTTCCCCCCCCAGGAATGGTCCTACATTTCAGACTTTCTATCCAGGAAGAACTCCTAAAGGTCCTCCATTTTTGCATGTCCTCCATTCTGCTATGCCTGGTCCTCCATGTTGTAGGTGGAAGGACAAGAGAAGCCCCTTGTCCTCTATTTTATGTACTTGGTCCTCCATCTGGTAGCTGGGGGGCGGGGGGGGGAGAACAAGGGAAGTCTTTTTCCAGGACTGGTCCTACATTTCACCCTTGCTGGCCTGGAGTTTTGTTTTTTTTGGGGGGGGAGGGGGGGTGTCCTCCATTTTATGTGCCTGGTCCTCCATCTGGCCAGAAAGAGTGAAATGTAGGACCAGCCCTGGGCGAGGGCTTCCCTTGTGCCCACACCTGCGAGATGGAGGACTAGGCCCAGCAGAATGGAGGACGTGTCCAAATGGAAGACCTTGAGAAGTTCCTGGTAGAAGCCCTTTTCCAGGACTGGTCCTACATTTCAGTCTTGCTGGCCAGGAGGAAGGTCCTCCATCTTTTGGGAGGGGTGTCCTCCATTTTCTGCCCCTGACCCTCCAATCTGGAAGCTGGAAGGCCAAGGGAAGCCTCTTTCCAGGATTGGTCCTACAAATAATTGACCTTTCTGTCCAGGAGGTGCCCTCCATTTTCCAGTACCTGGTCCTCCATGTGGTAATTGGGGGACACACAAGGGAAATTCTTTTCTAGGACTGGTCCTACATTTCAGCCTTTCTGTCCAGGAGGAACTCCTGAAGGTCCTCCATTTTTGCGAGTCCTCCATTCTGCTGGGCCTAGTCCTGCATCTAGTAATTGTGGGCAAAGGAGAAGCCCCTTTTCCAGGACTGGTCCTACATTTCAGGCTTTCTGTCCAGGAGGAGCTCTTCAAGGTCCTACATTCAGGCATGTCCTCCATTTTCTTGGCCTGGTCCTCCATCTGGTAGGTGGAGGAACAAGGGAAGCCCTTTTCCAGGACTTGCCTTATAAATTAACCTTTCTGCCCAGGAAGATTTCCTGAAGGCCTTCCATTTGGAGCAGGGATATTATGTTTTATATTCGTGTTTTTCCTTCTTATTTTCTACCCAGGAGGAATTCCAAAGCGTCCTCTATTTTTGAGTGGGATTCGGAAGTAGGGATTGGATAGTTATATTAAGTGGTTTTAGCTTTTATTTTGTTAATGGCCTACATTTTTCTTGAAGGCCCGACATTTTACAATGCCTTGTCTTCCTTTACAGTTAGGACATTGGAGTTTATCATACGATGGACTTTGGGGGTATAATGCAATGGCAATCCGAAAGCAATCATGGGGTTTCACGTTATTGTGAATTAAAGTATCTCACGCAATTTCGGGCAATGGGAAGTCATTCCGAACGCAACCATGGGGTTTCACATAATTGCGTATAAGAGTATCTCACGCAATTTTGGGCAATGGGGGGTCATTCTCGGGAAATGGGAAGTCATTCTGAACGCATTCTGAAAGCAATTAGAATTCACGTAAATTGGCTAAACTAGCGAATTCACGTGAATTCAGATTGGCTCCATTCGAAATTGGGAGAAATTCCTCTGGTGTGATAAACTCCATCTGCTCACCCTGAACAAGGGGCCTGAAAGGATAGCACCCAATGGAGACCTTCAGCCAACTTTTTGGATTTCTCCTTGCATTGCTTCAACAGATCTAGGTTGCAAGATCTTGGTTGTTTTGTTGTTGTTGTTCTCTGGGTTCTTATCTGAAGTGTTGGCAACTTCACTAACGCTTTGATGATGGTGGCTGGCTCCTTTTGTTTCTGCTGTGTGGCTTCAAGTCATTTTTGGCCTATGGCAACCCTAAGGCTATCATGGGGTTTTCTTGGCAAGATTTGTTCAGAGGAGGTTTGGCATTGCTTTCCCCAGAGGCTGAGAGAGTGTGACTTGCCCAAGGTCACCCCGTGGTTTTTTTTTAATGGCCCAGCTGGGAATCAAGCCTTGGCCTCCACCGCTGTAGTCCAACACCCAATGCTGGCTTTCAGTTACTTATTTTAATTTAAAGACATGGCCATGTTAGTCTGGAAAATCGGTATGCAAAGGGATCTTGTAGCACCTTTGAGGCTAACTAAAAGAGAGAAGCTGGTTTCATGAGCTTTGGTAGACTTGCGCCTATTTCCTCAGATGCAGGAGGTGGAGGGGAGAGGCCTATGATCTTGAACAAATGCTCAGTTCAACAAGGGACCTACAGTCTGTCTCTGGACTCTCTACTCCACCTCCTGCTCAAGTCTACCAAAGCTCATGCTACCAACTACTTTCTTCTAGTTAGTCTCAAAGGTGCGACAAGATTCCTTTAGTTACTTGAAGCTTGCTTTTTTAAAAATAAAAATTTTATTACTGCTACCAAACATCACATTATAAAATTCTAAAGCAAGCAGGATACACGTTCCTCATCTTCAGCATCTACATCCACCGTAAAGCAAACTTACACACTTACAAACTTACACACACATTAACAAAAAACAAAAATGCAAAGCAGAAAACACACATACAAACAAAAACCCAACAAGCACACCAAAAGACCCTCACACAATCTCTTTATAACTTCCCTCTGATGCAAGTGGATTTTCCTTTTTCAGCGCCCATTTATAATTTGGATGCATCCTAACTGATCAATTTCTTTCTTTCTTACTTACTGTATATGCTTAGAGCTAAACCATATCTTAGATCTTACACATCCTATCTTTCCTTAATACATCTACCTTGCCTGAATATTCTATTATTTCTTTCCATGTTTCCTTTAAACATTTTTTTCCTAAATAATAATACTTGAAGTTTGCTTTTGGAGGATAGGGGTGATGACTGTCCTCTGTTTATCTGTGAGATTAGACCTTCGCCTTTGAAATGCATTGCCTCTGAGCATGGGAGTTATGTAGTGTTATTATGGCAAATTGTCAATGACCATCTCATGCACATTTGTGTAGTATGTTGGGGTTTTTTTTTCTTTTAAAAAAGCTGTCTAAAATAATGGGCATTGTCATATCTTGTAGCAGTAAATTATGCACTGTTCTCTTGGATGCCTGCCTGGAAGTTTAGCTTGCCAATCCCAGATGTGCATGAAGTAATTATTCAGTGCTGAGGGAAAAGTTGCTGTATACATGCTCACAGCATGTTATGTGGTCCCAGAGCAGATTTCCGGGCTAGATCTTGGCCTAAATTAGGAATGGGAGATCTTGTACTTTTCGGACAGACGCTGTTTACATCTTTAGGATCTTGCTACCTCTGGGGACGGACATGTTATGAGTTTTTATACGAGTTGGGATTCAGGTGAGGAATGAGCATATAAAAAAAGCATGCCCCTGACCAAGTTCAGAGGCTCTTTTACCACACCTAGCTCTGGCACACTGCCCTAAAAACATTAATTCTGCTTAAATTTTTCAGATGCGACTTTCTTCTGAAACTAGAATCAGTGAGCACCACTGACATTTTTTTCTTGCCTTACACACTGCTCACCTTCTTCCTTTGCAAACTTGCCCTCCTCTTTAAGTCATTTATGACTTAGGGTGACCTTAAGTCCAATCTATCACAGGGTTTTCTTGGCAGAATTTGTTCAAAGGGCTTGGCCCTTGCCTTTCTATAAGTCTGAGAGAGTGTGACTTGCCCAAGATCACCCACTGTGTGGGGATTCGAACCCTGGTCTTAGTCCAACCCTCACATCACTACACCATGCTAGCTCCATATCTGTCTCCCTCCTCTGCTGGTAGGGCTGCAAAATTCCCCACAAATAAAGGTCTAGGACTAGTGTTCTTTAAAACAAATAACATTGTTTGATTTGGTGCACCTCTATTTCAACTGGTCCAGTTGAATGTTCGATGTCTGCCCAACAACTTACTGTGATCTTGATTTGCTCTAGTAACATTTTCTCCACACTGCCCAGCAGGTCAGACATTCAACTGTACCAGTTGTTGTGTTGTTCCTATTCCTGTTACTTACATGGATAGAGATGGAACCAGCCAAAGCATCTCCACTGTGTATATGCTGTATAAGTTGCGTGCAGTGAAACAGCTGACACTTGCTTAGTGAAGAGACTCATCTGGACATGTTCTAACTTGTTTTGTCCAGTGGAAGAGATTATCAATAGAAATGGCAGTTTTAGTCATTTCCAGGCCTAGGAGATAACTGGTGATTGCCCAATATCCACAGCTGGCCCTTGTTTGTACAATATCAGGAGTATGTCATGGTGTTTGGATACTTTCCCTGTCCTTATACTTGCTGTTCCAGGCAGATGTTGACAGTGACGTACTTGAGGAAGGGCAAGAACTGTAATACCAAGACTTTTTGCAGAGCAGAAATGATTATATTGTCTTGTAGAAACACTAGGAGCATACAATTATTTTCTGTTCTTAAGACATATTTAGTCTTTACATTAAGATGCTAGAACAGATGCTACAATCTGTGTTGTGTACCTGTTCAAAATGACTCATGATCATGAAAAGTGACAGACTGTGATTTATTGTTGTTCGTATTTGGATCCTACTATACCTCCTTTGAGCTCAGGATGGCACATGAAATTGTAGTGTATCTCATTTTATCTTCTTCATAGCCCTGAGAGACAGGCTAGACTCACACTGATTTGGCCACTGAATTTACCATACAATTACATGGTCAATTGGGGATGTAAAATTTGGTGACTTGTGATTTTCATGCCAGAGGGCCAGTGAATCTACTATAAAAGAGTTATCCAAGATGCTGAGATCCATCCCTCGACTAGGTTCAGCACCTCTTTTAAAGTCTGAAATAAAACTCAAAACAGATGTACTGTTCCACTAGCATGGAAACCACCAACTACCATGGATGGTTGCTGACAAATGGGATATTATGCTTTGTACTACTGTTGGTCTCTCTGTGTGTGTGTGTGATGGCAGGAAATTCCTTCATTTAAAAATTTAGTGCTGCATCATTTTTGCCTTTGCCTTCGCATAGCTGGGATAAGCTCCTAGGGACATGAGACCAAGAGGTGGTGATAAGGGCTCCCGATAAATCCATGCCTGAGCTGGGATACATCCTCCCAGGTACAAGGCAAGTGGCCTACCCATTGATCTACCCATCAATTTGCATTGATTTGCTCCTAGCATTGTTGTTAACTGCCCTCCAGTCGACCATGTCTCATGGTGACTGTGTGGATGAGGAATTTTCAAGGACCCCCTGTCCTCCACTGTTCTGCTTACGTCCTGTAAATTCAGGCACATGATCTCCCTGATTGAATCTAGTCACTACCTTTCCTATCAGTTTTGTCATCTTGGCTTCCAGGGAGAGTTCTGGCTTGATCTGATCAAGGACCCATTTGTTTGTCTTTTTGACTGGCCACGATATCCTTAGCACTCTTCTCCATCTCCACATGGAGTTGATTTTCTTTATGTCAGCTTTCTTCACTTTGCAGCTCTCACATCTGTACATGGTGATGGGGACTATAATGGCCTGGATAATTCTGCTTTAGTGCTCTGCTGTATAATTTTACACTTTAGGATCTTGTCCAGTTCTTTCATGACAGCCCTTCCCATTCTTATTCTTCTTATTTCTTGACTGCAATCTCCGTTCTTATCAATGTTTGATCCAAGGTGTGAGAACTCTTTAACTATCCCAATTTCCTCATTATCTAGGTTAATCTTATGTAGATCCTCCATGGTCATTATTTTTGTTTTCATCATGTTCATTTATAACTTGCTCTTGCACTTTCTTGTTTGACCTTCCTTAGCAATTGTTCCAAGTATGTAATGTTTTCCGCTAGTAATATGTTGTTATCTGCATATCTAAAATTGTTGATGTTCTTTCCTCCTGTTTTAATTCCTCCGAGTCTAGCCTGGCTCTTCTTATTATATTTTCTTCTTATAAGTTGATCAGATAGGGTGATGGAATGCAGTCATGCCTTGGGAACCATTCTGTTTCTCCATATTCTGTTCCAACAGTAGCCTCTTGTATCAAGACTATCAAATGTAGTGGCACTTCCATGTCTTTAAGAGTGTTCCAAAGCTTTTCACAGTCTATACAGTCAAAGGCTTTGCTATAGCACATGCTCATTTTCTTCTTGAATTTATTGGTGCGTTCCATAAATCATCAAATTTTGGAATGTGATCCCTAATGCCTCTTCCATTTTTGAACCCTGCTTGCACCTCAGGGATTCCCTTCTCCATATATAACTGGCGGCTATAGTGCAGAGGTTTGAGCATAATTTCGCTTGCATGGGATATTAATGCTATAATCCTACATTTGCTGCAGTCTTTTGTCTCTCTCTCTCTCTCTCTTTTTTTTTGGTGAATGGGGATGTATATTGATCGTTTCCAGTCTGTTGGCTATTGTTTTGTTTTCTATATTGTTGGTATATTTCAGTTATCACTAGAGTTGATTCTGCTTTTGTAGATTGTAGCAGCTCTATTGGACTATCGCCTGTTCTTGTACTGGATTAGGTCAAGGTGGTTTGGTAATCCTGATTTTGCAGCTCTGCTGAGCAATACCCTCCCTCACATCCCTGTAACTTGCTCTTTCCACACTGTTTAAGTGTTGTATGGATTTATTTTGACAGTGGCTTAGATATTACTATGAGAGGAATGACTAAGAACATATGTATTTGTGTGATTTGTACCCTTAGATATGTGTGATAAGTTTAGAGCTGAATGCCAAAGAAAAATCTTGTCTTAAAATCTCTGGAGAAGTACTGATCCAAAAAAAATCAAAGATGAGATGAAGATGTCCTGTACCCTGCAATTGCTCCTCCTTCCCAGTCCTTTTTTCTTTTGTGTAGTTCCTTTTTCTATTGTTAGCCTGAGGATACAAGCTGTTTATTATTGTCTTTGTAAGCCACTCTTAGAGTCATCTTTGGCTAAAGAGCTAAGTAAAATGTTTTAAATAAGTAAGATAAAAATTGAGTATTTTGACAGCAGGTCAGATAAGGGTGCAACATTCACAATACTGTTGTGGTCCAATTCTGTGCATTTTTTTATTCAGACATGAGTTCCACTATTTCAGTGGGATATACCTCCTTGGGATTGTGTGCAGCATTATATCCATTTGGAAGAATTTGGGATTTACAAAGTGCAGCCAGTGCCATTTTAATCCCAGTCTGTTTCCAATGTTTATGTTCCCTTCTGCACTTACAGTAGTATTGGGGGCTGGGTAGGCGAGTGGGAATTGTGCAGCCTTCCAGATGCTGTTGGATTGCAACTCCCACCAGATCTCTGGAAACATCTGGAAAGCCACACAATCCCTTTCCCTACTTTAAAGCAAGCATCACCTGCCTTTTATTCTTCTCTAGTTAAAGGGACACCTGCAAGCAAGGCTTCCCATGCCACCTGCGTGTATTTATCGGAAATTGGAGCCTTGTGCCCAAACAGGCTGGTAGATTTCCTTGACTAGAAAAGGGACTTGGCTGTTGCTCCTCCCTTCCCTTTATAACCTTCTTCCAAGTAATTCCTTGCATGTCTGGTCTTTATTCTTCTCATTGTAATCTTAGTTTTGTTTTTTCTGGATGTCTTTTGTAAAGGGATGGTTTCTTTCTTGTTTCACTTTCTGCACTGATGTCATTTCCATCCTTCCTTTTGCCATACAAGGACTCAATTTCCTATCCTTCTCTTTCTCACCCTCACTCCTTGTAACTGTGGAATTAATCTTTTCCTTCCTTGTCCTTCAGTCTTCTGTTTACCTTGAAATAGTAGATGTTTTAAGAAAGACTATTGCTATGTCTTCCTGAGTAGCGGGCAATTGATTCCAAGAGCTAAGGTGTTTTTTTGAGGTTAAATATTGACGGACTCAGTCCACTAAACAGGTTGGCACATAATGGTGGGAAAGAACTTAAAGTCATTATTTAAAATTATAGTCAAAGTTTGAAAGCTGTGGGGGGAGTGGAGCGCAGTGAAGAATGTACACAATATACAGTTCCACGGTTCCTTGGTATATCTGGGGACTTGAAATAAACACTTCAAAGAAGCCTTCTGTGTCGGGGTTAAATTGTTGCTTTGTGGTGGTCAAACATAATTTCAGCAGGCCACAAAGTAGTTTCACAGTTAATCCCATCACATGCAAAGCAAAAAGGAAATGGGCTGTCTCAGAGCAGTGATAAATTGTAGAAGCTGAATTCTGCAGTATTTTAGCAGGTTATTCCTCCCTGGATTTGCTTTTTACTTAGTTTTGCTTTGAACAACGTGTGTGGTGAAGCTTAGATTCTGAAGTCTGAATGCAAACGTTAACAAAAGTGAACTGGTGTCTCTAATGACAAAGTAATTATTTGGGGAAAGAATAAGAGCTTTTGACACTTCCTAACTGTAAGTGATCCAGTGTTTGGACACCTGTGATGTGGTACTGTAAATATGGAGTCTTTTTGTATGTAAAACTAAATGACAACTAAGAAAAAAGTAGTAACGTATTCAGCACTTGCCTTGCTCTCTCTCTATCTCTTTCTTTCCTCCTCTTCGCTGTCTTCTTTTGTCTGTGCATTTCAGGTTTTGAAGAAGTATGTTTGATTTCTTGCTTTCCACAGACGAAAACATGCAAAGAATGGGAAACCGGGTTAACAGTACAGAAACTTGTTGCTTTGTTTTGCTGGTTGTTGCTTGCATATGAAATTTGGAGAAAGTGAGCATGATATGAAAAATTCTGTAGTGCAGTTAAGTCAGAAACAAACAACCCAGTGGAAATAGATTATTTGTTTTGCAAAGGGACTATCTATTCATTGCTTGAAAAGAGTATATGGAAATAGAATGCGGCTTCACAGTTGGTGGTAACTTAATATGTTTTAGCCGAATATATTTTGCAGTGACTTCATACTTTGGGAAATGTTGACTACTGCTGTCTTTTCAGGGCATTTTTAGTGGGAACATAGCGTTATTTTAAATCTTCTTTGCAAGCATTGTTAAAACATTCTTGGAGTGTGAGCTGTTTGCGATTTGAAAAGTTCTTGGGGATAAAAGAAGAGAAAGATACTGTAGAATAACAGTAAAGAAAAGCTTTTGAATTGTGGATTTGTTTAAAGTGTTAAGTCAACACAGCAGGTCTTAAATACCTAAAGGCACCAGATTCCATGTGATCTTGGAAGCTAAGTAGGTTCAATGCTTGGATGGGAGACCACCAGTGAGTGCCAGGTGCCATCGGCTATATTTCAGTCGAAGGAACTGACAAAACCACCTCTGAGTACTCCTTGCCTGTGAAAAACCTGTGAAATTTATGGGGTTGCCATAAGTTGGCAGGTGACTTGAAAAAAATATGCAAAAGTCAGCACAGATTCAGACTCTTGCAGCTTTAAATGTGGATCATCACATACCTAAAGAGATTCACAATCTATGAGTTAGAACGGATGATTTAAATTCATGCGGGAGGTGGAATAATGCACAAGTATAAACTATTAAATAAAGATTCCTTTATATAAAGTATGTGCTCTGAAATCTTTGTAGTAATGACTGAGGAACTTGGGGTTGTCTATGAATCCTTTTGGAATCTAATAACAGGAAATGGCTATTCATTTGCTGGCCAGTGTGAAAGAAAAGCTGTATCCAGTTTTTGTAGTGTTATACTGGCTGCTATTCCTTCCAGGCTCTGGATCTTAATTTTATAGCCCTGAATGGTCTCTTAAGTCCCACAGGAGGAGTGCTTTTTCCCAACTGTACCTCTTCATTCTTTTAGAGTAAATCAGAAATGCTCTAAATGCCATTATTTACTATCACTTGCTATAATGATACAGAGCAAGTTCACCTCTATATGGTATCCACCTTATGGATTTATTTTTCATAGAAGCTTATTTTTTCTGGCATTATTACATTTTTTTTTTTTGTTGTTCTCAAGGGCTTTTACACTGCCGAGTATGTCAGGGTCTGTATGTTATTGTTGTAGTTACTGTATTGAGTATTCTTTTATGCCATGTTTTTTTGGTGGCTTCTTGTTTTTGGTTGGCTAAACTGCAGAGGATTAAATAAATACTGTAAATCTCACAGTGTGTTCTTGGAATGCTAATAATTTTTGATGTATCTATCTCTGAAATGTTCATTGTACCGTTGCAATGTACCATAACCAAGCTAATGTGAGGAGAGGGATTTGTCCTATTATTATGTATCAGCTATTTTTAACTATGGAGTATTGCCAAGTTAATGTCAACATATTTAGAATTTAAGTATTAATTTTATGGCCTTGTCATATTTGGGGTTTTATTTTTTCCCCTAGGTCTTAGGAGTTTTCTTTAATATTAAAAGGCATGAGAAAACTGTCCTAAATAACTAAAAATATTTCACTGAACTTCAGCTCACCTTCTGTCCTTAACTGTAATAACTTACGTTGATACAGTGGGCCCTTGGTATCTGCTGGGTTTGGTTCCAGGACCCTCTATGGATACCAGAATCCATAATATCAATTGGTTAGCAGATTGTAAACCGCTTAGAGAGTGCTGAGTTCACTATTAAGTGGTCTAGAAATGTAAATGCTGTTGCTGTTGCTATTGGTGATGGGGAATACAATGGATTGGATTATTCTAACTTTAGTGCTCAGTTGTATACTGTATCTTTATTCTTTAGGATCTTTTGTACTTCTTTCATAACTTTCCTTCCCATTCCTGAATATAAAATAACAAATCAAATTTTTCTGTTTGGAATTTTTGGGGGGAAATATTTTCAAGCTCTGGATGCAGAAGCTCTGAATACAGAGAGCTGACTGTACTCTAGTTTTGCATAGTAAAAATTGACTGGTAGAAGCATATCTGGGTCTGAATGAGCTTAGTGTTGCCTGGAAACGGCTTTATATTAGTATGGCTATTACACCAGGTTAGAGTTGAAGACATTTTAGAGTGCAAATTTTACTTCAAGACTCACAAGGTTTAATCTTTCACATGATTATTGTTGGCCCTTATTTTTCTGATTTATATGACTCTTCTTTGTTTCCAGGGCTCTGTAGGAAACAACTCATTGTGGGGTTCTTGTATTCTAAAAAGACAAGAACCTAGTTGAACGTGAAGCTATATTCTAGTTTCTCTTCAGATTGTATGAATCTTTAAGAACATGAAACTGTCCATAAGTAAATATGGTCCTTGCGTGTGTGCCAACAGAAAAGGCACTATTATGAAGACATTTTTTAAAACAGCAACACCAACAACATTTGTCAGGATTGTCACTATTTCTTTATTAATTTAGGTTTGCCCGCTGTTTAACTAGAGAAAGTGAAAAACATACTACATCAGATGGGACAGAAGGGTTGTTTTTACATGTAAGGTGTAAGCCAGTTTTTCTTGAAATGTAAATAGGCTGCCAAGTACATTATATTATTTGTCTTATACATTAACAGTGATCCACACATTGCTTAACCTGCGTAGCCAAAACTTAATAGTGTTGCATGATGTATTTGTGGAAGTCCAGTGTGACATAGTGGTTTGAATGTTGGAGACCAGGGCTTGATTCCCAGCTTAGCCGTGAAACCAACTGTGCAAGTCACACTTTCTCAGCTTGAGAAGATGGCAATGGCAAACCTGAACAAACTTTACCAAGAAAACATAATAGTTTCTCCTTAGGGTTGCCATGAGTTGTAAATGACTTGAAGGCACACAACAACAACAACAAAATGATGTGTTTTGTGCTTTTTAATTGGTCCAGTAAAGGTATTATTGTTTGTGGATTTTGCATGGCCAGCCGGGTTGACCCTGAATATGTTTAATAGTAAAAGTTTATCTTCACGTAGGAAAACAGGCCAGAGTATCTGGTCTTTAACAGTAAATACCTGGTCTTCAACAGTACTATAAGTCATAATGAGAAAAAAAATGAAGTTTTAACATGTAAATTGTCATTATTTCTCAAAACCTGTATGTGTTTCTAAATATACTCATCCAGCAAATGATGTGATCAGAAGACATTCATACATGCATTAGTACTTTTAATAACCCCCGTAGCTGTTTGGACACACTGAGGAAGCTGTCTTTGAATGGCTCCCCACTGGTATGGCATTATTTTGTATTATTGCACCGAAGCTTGGAGGCAAAAGGAAGGCAGCCACAGGTCAGTAGAGGCTTTGAATAGGGAGGAACAGTATGCCCTCTCCCCTTTGCTCATCAGGTGGAAAGATTGCTATACCTTGACTAGCTAATTATGTCGAGAAAATTGCCTCAACTCTGCTGTTAATGGCCAAGGTAGCAATCTCTCCAGGCCTGGGTCACAATAAGTGTATCTAGAAGTTATACGATCATGTTAATCTTAGACTGAGATTTGTGTGGAGGAATCAAGGTTGGCCTTTTTATTTATTTTTTGTTGTATCACATTTTTGTAGCTGGTTGTGGTTATTGCATTTATTTTATTTTTTCTGGACAGAACCTAGGCCACTATAAATACTTAGACAACCCCCCTTCCATTTTATGTCAATCCCTCTGAGATAGTGACTGTCTCTAAATCTCCCAGCGAGTTTGATGGCCAATGTAGACGTGTCGCATATGTCAGCGGCTAGACCTCACTCCTCTATTGTTATGTATACTGAAATGTGGCTACTATTTCCTTCATGTATGTTTTGAATTGTTGTTGCAGTTAAATGCTGTCATGTCGGCTTTGACATATGGTGGCCTCGTCAGCAAGAGACCTCCAAATTACACTGGTATCAACCGCCCTGAACAGGTCTTGCAAATTGAGAGACGTGGCTTCCTTGATTGAGTCTATCCACCTGTAGTGCTGTCCTCTTTTCCTGCTGCCTTCTATGTTACGAAGGATTATTGTCTTTTCTAGTCATCCCTTCTCATGATATGTCAAAGTAATACATCTTGGGACAGTTAAGGCTTCATTTGCTCTAGTATTTGTTTGTCTTTCTGGCACTCCATGATATCAGCAGTACCACATTACAAATGGGTTGATTTTCTTCCTATCAGCTTTCTTCACAGTCCAGCTTTCGCAGCCGTACATAGAACTGGGAAATACGATGGCATGGACCATCCTAACTTTAGTGCTTTGTTGTATATTTTTACTTTTTAGGATTTTGTCTAGTACTTTCATGGCTGCCCATCCAAGTCTTAGGACGTTATCACACAGAAGGAATTTATCTCAATTTCAAAAGAAATGAAAGTGGGGCCAGTTCAGAATTGAGTGAATTTGCTAGTTCAGCGAATTTACATGATTGCGTATTGACACCGCATCGCATTCGGAACTGCCCGAAATTGCCTCCCAGTGCCCGAAATTGTGTGTGATACTTTCTCACGCAATAACATGAAACCCCACGATTGCGTTTGGAAGGACTTTCCATTGCCAGAAAATGTGTGTGACCGGCTTTCACGCAATAACGTGAAACCCCATGATTGGGTTCAGATTGCCATTGGATTATATTTGCAATTCGCGTCGTGTGATAAACTCCTTAGTCGTCTTCTGATTTCTTGACTGCAGTTTCCATTTTGAATAAAGATTGATCCAAGATAGAGTAAATCTTTATTTCAACATCTTCATTGTCTGTTTTGAAGTTATGTAAATCAACTGTTCCAAGTTTTTCCTATTTTCTGCTAGTAACAGGATGCCATTTGCAAATCTTAAATTGTTGATAATCCTTTTCCCAATGTGCACACCTTCTTCCTCCAAGTCTAATTCAGCTTTACATATGATACATTCAGCATGCATGCTAAACAGACAGTGATACAATGCAACCTTGCTGGTCCCATTGCCAATTGGAATCCATTCTGTTTTTCTGTATTCTGTCCTGACATTGGCATCCTAAGAATCGATTACACATAAGGACAATCAAGATCCATGGTGCTACTATCAAAATGTGCATATGAGTTTCACTGGCCACATCTGATTCTTTGGTGTGTTACTGGTGAACTTTGTGCATTATTGGTGCATGGTATATTGTAACAGTGATATTCCTCAGATGCATCTTACAGGGTTTCTGATGAATGTGGGACTGTGGCTTGGTAGTATCATGTGGAGAAGAGGAAATGTATAGTTAGAATTCTGGCACTAAAGAGTTGTTGGATGATTTCTGAGAATTTAGTCTAAAAATGTTATCTCTCCTTGTTTGGAAATGAAAGTGCTGAGTTCTCTTGAGCAGAGCTTGAACAAAAGAGGAGATCTGGCCAGAGTATGAAACCATGCAGGCCAATGGGAATGAACATTGTGTGCTTTAGGAAATCACTTGTGGCTGCCCTTCTTTTTAAAATAGAAGGGTTCTGCTAGAGAATAATTGTGCCCCCCACCCCACTTTCCCGCTCAGTCTTACCTCTCTAATTATATATGGCTTCAAAGAACAAACTTTTAGAAAACCTTATGGTTTGCATACCACAAGGTGTTTTTTATTTACAACATGCAACCAGGCTGTGAATTTGTTAACAGCTTGGAAGTTACATCTGCATTATATTGTTGTCCCACTCAAAAAAGGCCTCTATGGACAAAATATATGTAAAGCAGTGTTGGGCAAGTAAGGAAGAAAGAACCTGATCCATGATTCTTGGCTTCCATGGATACGGCCATATATATTAAGGAGTATAGCCTTACAAAAATAATAAAACATCCAGTAAAAATTAATCCATTTGACTTATTATGTTCTGAGACATAAAACAAAATTTGAGTTTCTCAAGCTGAGTGAAAGAATACTGGCAAAGAGACTGAGCTGAAATTTTTCTGAATCCCTCATTTCTCTCAACTCCCCGTGGTTATTTGGGGATAATTTTGTGTTGTAAAGATCAAGTGAGATTTTATTAAATATTAGTAGTTATTATTGGGACTTTATTATTTGTTATTGGGACCCCTTTCCTCTAGGTGCCTTTTATTATGATAAGTTCAAATATTTCCAGCATTTTCACTTCAAGAAAAAGTTAAAAGTAATAATACAATTAATGTCCTGTTAGCCATGAGCGAGAGTGATAAGCCTTTAACGTAGAGCATCTTAACAGGCTTTTATTTTACGAGAATTTTTTTCTATTTAAAGTTGGCATTATGTTTAATAAGTAGTGATCTTTTCTATGTCTTGTTTGTTCTTTTTGAATTAAGTGACTTCAGTCACTGTTTGTTGTATTCTGAGAAATCATTTGAAGTTCCATTTACAATTAAAGGCCCTCTTTCCCCTAACTTACAGGGGCTGGGGGTATGCTTGTTTTTTGTTAGACAAGAGGAGCTTTTTCCAATTTAACTTCTAAACAAGTCCTGCTGTGAAGGGCGAAGTCACTCACAATCACATTGGGGGGTAGGAATCTTGAAATGCAGAGGTTTAAGCTAGTGTCAGTTTCCCACCAACACCACCTCAGTAAATGGGATGACTGTAAAATAATGGTGCAGACTGAAAGTGGTGGTAAAGTCTGGGTTACAAGTGACTGACTGAGCTGTTTTATGGTGTGTGTGTGCATATCTTTTTATAAATGCATGAGAATGCTTTTTTTCCTATACTGAAAATAAACTGCAGGCCTGCAGCCAAAGATGAGGCTGGTTCTTTCAGATAAATTTGAACTTTTACTCTCATCACATTTGTAGGTTCTTTCCATCTACCCATACTTATTATCTCTCTGTTCTACTCCCCTTTACCAGTTCTACTCTTTAGTCTCTGCCTTCTGCTCCCTAACTTGTTGGGATTAGTTTTTTCCATGCATAACCCTAGTTTCCTAGGCTGCTGTTAGGCCTGACAATTTTTCAGGCTGTTTCTGCTTCCTTTTCTCATTGGATTATTTCTTCTGCTTTCTTGGTCTTTCTGCTGCCCAAATCTCCTCTTGGTTCAGATCCACTCAGCTGATAATTTGGGAGCTCTTTAGTTCTCCTTCACTGTCCAGTTTGCCAGACTATAGTGTGGCTACAAGGGAAAAGAAAGAGAGGATCAGATTTGGGAGCAGAAGTGTTTTGAACTATTGCAGAAAGGAGGTACTAGCCATGTATAGCACTGAAACATGTAACTCCTAAATTCATGTAAACATATCCAAGAGTAGCTGTGTTGCCCATGTAGCAAAGTACAATGACACCCCAAATCCACAAAACTGATACCTTTATGGAGTCAACCAAAATTCACAAAATACATCTTGCAAGTTTTAAAGTTCCACTGGCTTCTTTGTCGGGCAAAAAAAGCCTGCATTTTGTTGAGGCGTAGCTGTTCTCAGTTCAGGTGGTATTGGGGGGACATTCATGCAGGCAGGGCCCCCCTCCTTCTGTGAGTACTTCCATTAGCAAGTCAGAAAGAGATGCTCCTATTGAGTTCCAGGTTACCTCCATCCTTTGTATACAAATTCATGTATAAATGTGTACCTATAATTGTGAAGCTTAGAGGCCAGCTTTGCTCTCTGCTGAACTAAAAAAACCCCGATCCTTTGCATTTGTAGAAATCATAGATGCGGATTGCCTCTGTATTCTAAAGTGAGATGCTTACACTGCAATCCTGTACACATTTCCATGGAAGTAGGTCATATTAGACTCCATGGGGTTTATTTTGTTAGTAGACGAGCGTAAGATTCCACCAGAAGCTAGAATGTCAATGTCTGTTCTGTAATTTTAAAAAAAATTCTTTCTATAGATAGCCCAGAAATGAAGATTAAATGATTTAGAAGAAATCTCTTGTCCCAGAACAGTCGCAGCTGTGCAGTTTATCTAGAAATCCTTCTGAGACTTTGTTAAATCAAGGTCTCAGAGCAGCTTGCTGAGCACTTGAGTGACTTCACTGTGGTATTTGTGGAGCCCTGAGGGGACTCTATTTTAGTTAGTCTCACAAAGGCTTGATTTACATTTTGCAGGTTTCAACTTGAATAGTTGAGAGATCAGTCTTTTTTAAATGGCCAGCAGTTGTTCAGCACAGTTATATAAAGTTGCTTAAAGCTCTTTATCTCCGCCCTGCACCCTTTAAACTCTTAGGTTTTTCCCTAATTCCTTTCTTCCTACATCTCTTTCCTTACAGCACTGGTGCCACCGTAGGAGACACTTGGGAATATTATACATGGCTGAGCATTTATTTTAAGGGATAGAAGAAGTTGGGGACTGTGTGGCATTTTGCTGTACAAAATACCTGCTATTTGCAGTCACTGACCAACTTACTATAGAGGGATTTGTTGGCAGCGTAGATGTTTTCTAGCAGTCATCCTCAGTTTCGAGTATTGGAGAGTGTCAGAAAAAGAGCATTACTGTGTGTGTAAGAATTAGTGTGTGAACGAAAGTCACTCATACTGAGGTGTGTGAGAATGTGTTGAGGTTGCGGTGAAATGAATCCCCAGCTTGTTGGGGGCAATTGGTTTACACATTGTAAACTGCTTCGAGAGTGCTAGTTCACTGATAAGCAGTGTAGAAATGTACTTGCTATTACTATTGCTGTTGTATGTGTGACAGTTCATGGTACACCAAAAGACTCAAATCAGATACCATGCCAAACCATAGTTTGTGTTAATCCATGGTTTGAACTTCTAAATGTATGGGCAAGCTATAGTTTAGAACAGCCCTTTAGCTGGGATTTTGCTAGTTACTCACGGCTGATTACTTTCTAGGATGCAGTGGCCTCTGGAGATGGGACAGTGGCTATAAGTATCAGACTACATGCCAAACTGCTGTTGGCACCAATTGTGGTTTGCCAAGCCATTTCATGGCCTAATATTATAGGCCATGGTGGATCAGTGCTGGCATCACATCATACTATGGTTAAGTGCTATATTTTGGAGTGGCACTTAATTGTACCACAATGAATAAATCCCCTAATCATGGTTAAGGGATGATGGGGTCTGGCTGCTGGATTGTGTGCTCTCTCCTACTGAGTTTTCCAACGCCTGGATTTTGTGGTTAAAGTTTATTTTGACAGAATCCATAACATCAGTTAAATCTAGGCAGGGCTTTCAAAACTCAAAACAGCCTTGTGTACAAGTCCACTAAAGTTACTAAAGCAGAAATGTATTTGTTATCATGTCTACTAAGACATTCTTATGTCAGTCATATCATATCAATGCAGCAAAAGTGTAAGGAGTGTGCATGCTTCAGCTTTCTCCTGATTGACGAAAGCTGTATTTTCTGGTTGCTTGGAGGGGATTATGACTCACTTCAGGTGAATGTCTATTTACAGCATAAGAACTAAATGCATTAAATTCCTGGTCATGGGAGCACGTTTCTTCACTTAAAACAACTGGATCCCTAGAATTCCTTGTTGCAGTGCTCTATAAAGCTGTACTGTTATTGAATGGATGTTTTTACTGTCTGGATGCCACTAAGGCATTAGCAGCATGACAAATACACTTCTTTAACCCTTTACTAAATTTTAAATAAGTGGTGACAAGTGTTACTTGTACACATGTGGTTTGCTGAGAGCAGTAAAATCCTGGCTTTGTTGTACTGTTTGTTTGTAGTGTCAAATTTTAAAGACCTTGATGAAATTGCTCCTAAACCCAGATAGCATTTTTCAATGTAACTTCTACACTTTATACTACCATGGTGTATATATAGAGAATGATATTGTCATACCGGTAATCATTTTCCACTTAGTAATTTATATTGGTCAAAGCACTTCACATTTGATTCTGTTTAATCTTGCAACAGCTTTGTAAGATTGATCAGACACACATGGCACATGGAGTCTAAAGGTGCACTCCTGTGGCTGTGAGGCTAAGGGGCTGTTGGTTTCAGCAGAAACATGACTATGGTTGCTGAAAACTAGATACTGTAATGTTACTACCATTTCAGATACACCCGTGAGATAGATTCACCCAAGGATCATGTCAGATAAACTAGCTATGTGAAGTAGGTGTTCCTTCCTCTTCCTCTTCTTTGTGTGTAAAACAGTGCTTGAGAATGAGCAATGATGATTTCAGTCCCAGACTTGGCATTGGCGGAAGCAAGATCATGATGGGCTGAGGCTTCTGTGGCGTATTTGATGGCCTACACAATTTTCAGCTATGAATTTTAAACTGATAGATTTTAAATTTTGTGACTGGATAATTTTAATGTGTAGTGATTTCTTTCATGTCTTTAGTTACATATTGTATTTTAATCTGTACTGTGCCTTGCCTTGGGCCTTGGGAAGAGGTGAGTAAGAAATAAAGTATCATCATCATCATCATCATTGATGTGTTGTGTGGATGATTCATGAATAATTGACTCCCTTTGTGAGCTGCTGGCATGTGGCTATTTGTAGTAATAGTCCTTGATTGGTGGGGACCTGTCACATTCCATGGCTGCTGTTTCTGTGTTTTCCGTTTGTGTCTTGCACTTTCCTGGGACGAGGACAAGCTGGCTATAGGGTCTGTTCCACTTGTAATCTTTGGATTACAGCTGTCAGGATCCTGTAGTTGCCATGTTGGCTGTGGCGTTCTAGAATTTGTAGCCAGAAAGTAGCACTTCCAAGCTCTGAATAGGGATTTGCCAAATTATAACTGTCTGTCTTCACCACAATGCTGCTTTAATTGTCTTGATTAAAATGTTACTCTACTGTATATAATGTATAAGTCTAGAAATTTTAGTCAAAAAATTGGCCCAGAAAACCTGGCTTGACTTATCCATGGATCAATGGAAGAACTGTATTTTAACTCCTATCAAAAAAGGAACCATGTCCTGGTGAAAGGTGAGAGTTTAATCTTTTCTCGAAGCACCAAAAAGAAGCATCAACCCCTTCTATTATCTCATCCATCTAGCCTTTAATCTTTTTAGCCTCAACTTATTCAAGTGAGCACAAAGAGTTATGCCTGTCAAAATTTTTAAAGATCTTTAGCATTGTTTGCCTTTGCTTCATCCGTTACATCCTTCGTTACATGCTGATAAGTTTTACCCTTGACTTATTCACAGTTCAAATCAAAAGCCATAATTGTGGCCCCCAAACCTGCCCTTGACTTACACATGAGGTCGACTTAGAGTTGAGTATATATGGCTGATCATTTTCAGGATCTATTGGGTGGGCTTTCTGTGTGCAGGTGCCTGCACATGTTTTGCCTGTCAATTTATGGTAACCCCATGAATGTCATATGGTTTTCTTAGGCAAGGAATACTCTAGTTTTTCCAGTTCCTTCCCCTGAAATATCATCTATAGCACCTGGCACTCAATGGTGGTCTCCCAGTACTAACCAGGGCTGACTGTGTTACAGCAGGCAAGATCTTAGAAGCATATCATTCTGTGTGAAACGAGGAATTCCTGAGACATACCAGTAGTTGTGTTGTAAGATTTGTACTACTAATAAATGGTTTAAAAAGATGCTGCAAATTAATTGTAGCCTCCTTTTTAAAATCAGTTTAAAGGCTTCTTTTTGAACTTTATCACAACTTTATCTCTTAATTATTTTGCATATTATCTGTTACCAGTTATTAAGGAGAATTTTCTAGAACCCAAATGACTGGAACGCTCAGATTTAAGCTACATGAGACTGTAAATTTATAGTGTGTGCTAAGTTCCTTCCCTTTTGGCCAACGTCAAGAATTGTGAGCCATCCCTGTATATCAGATTGAGGCAGATTGAGGGAAGAAGTGGACAGTATCATAAAATAAAAGTTTTAGGAGATACGTGTGTTGTTTTTTCCCCGTGGGGCTTTAAAACTTGAGGTATGTGTGACTGTCTGCGTGGCTTTCACTAGCATTTTTATTTCTATACTTTGAAATACAATGCAGTATTTTTTTTGCCTTTTTAATTTTATTAATCGAACACTACACAACACACAGCATTTTGATCAATAATCAATAATATATACTATACAATGTAGCTTTATATCAATATACTGATTCAACTTAAAACTTTTAAAAATGATATTACTTCCAATCTTATTTTACATATCTGTGGCATTTTGATATTACTGCTTCCACAACTAATAAACATCAGTTGCCTCTCCATCCAGTTTACTTTCTACACTTTTCAATCATTCTCTTACAAAGTACCATGCTGTACTAAATGTAATACTCTTTCAAAAATCAGTTCACTTGGCTCAGGACAATTTTTAAAAATCACTTTGCTATGTCATATAATGGGCCTTCGAGAGACTGTTTACTTTAGCTTGTCAGAGTTTGGAATGTATCATTTAATTTGGATAATAATTTATGACATCTGCTCTGTCACCTGACATCTGCTGTCACTGCAGCAAAATATCCTTTACAGCTGGGTAACTCTTTCATCTCATTTGTGACTCTATCATAGTAGCAGAGTGCGGATTAGTGCACTTATGTATCTAGACAGTGATCACTTGTCCACTTCTATCATACACTGCTCCTAATGCAGCTTGTAAACCATGGCAAAATTTTAAAGCAGGGCCTTCCCAGTTCATGCTGTTTGCCACAGTGAGCTAGCTCCAGTAAATATACCTGCTGAAGGAAGGAAAACTGTTCCTGTGAGTTGGTTGTTCCTTCATTACAAGAATCTTGTGAGCATTTTTGGTTTTGTAGGATAAAAACAAACCAAAGCCCCATAAAAACCCTGACATGCTGTTGGATTGCTTAGGTTTGTATTTATTCTTGTCATGCAGAACTGGGGAAATTTGGCCTTCTAGCTAGGATCTTGTAAGGGTTAAGCGAGCATGTGAATTTTAGTCTGAAACATTTGATAGGACACATGCTCAACAGCCCTGCTGAAAAGGGTGTGTGTACAGTTGTGAATCCAAGTATAAGGTTTAGTGTCTGAATCAAGCCTTCTAAGGCAGTGCTACTCAAAGCTGTGGCCTGTGGACTGGTGCCAGTCTACAAAGCATTGACTGCAGTGGAGAGCTTCCAAGAAAGAAGGAAACAGCTGTAGTCAGTGGGCACACAGATGGTGCCAGTCCCTGGCACATTTGGTGGGGGGAACCCTGTCAGTCCCCCACATCAGCTTAAGAAGCACTGCTCTTGGGATTTCCAGTGTACCTCGTAGCACACTTTTACTGAAATACAGCTATACCACACTTCTATTGAACTCTAAGAAGCACATTCCCATTTTAGAGCAAAAGGATTAATAATATGCTAGTAGATGTTACTATACTGCAATAATAGCTATTGGTTAGCTTTGATTTCTTTGATTGATTGATTGATTGCTTTGTGGAAGTAGAAATATGTCTCTTTGTGCCTGTAGGCTAGAGAAACCAAAGCAAGCAGCTACAATAGCAATTCTAAATGTTAGATATTGAGAATTGATATTCCACTGGACAATTATGTGTGTGGGCCCCTAAGCAATTGCTGGATGATTCGCCTGTCTCTCCAATTCAATGTCTCTGTGACATCTCTTTTCTACAATCTGTGTTCATAATTACTTTAACATTTTGCTCAACTAAGGAAATCTTGTCTAACCATATGGTTTTCAATAAATTAAGCATTGAAGCTCACCGAAATCCACATATGCATACATAACTTTGCAGGAATACAGCTTGTCCTCTGTTTTCTAGATATGGCCTGATAAGACATTGGCAGGAAATAGAAGACATATCCCCTCCTGTGGTGGAGATGGTGGCGGTTTGCCTTTTCTAAGATGGAAACTGCTTCCTCCAATTTTTGTCAACACATACATTTCTCTCCCCCCCCCATCATTTTTTTAAATGTGCTGCCATATCTCTTAAGGGTATCTTTTTAAATGGAAACTAGGATTGATTTAACGTTGACAATTAACCAACTAAATACTGGCAGCTTTTATAATATCTTTTCAAATGAAATTTATAACTTCATACAAAACCAGGAAAAAAGAATTGAGATCATTGCCATTTTTCTTGACTGTGGTAGTTCGGTCACACGTGGGACTTGGAGCTTTGGAGAAGGCTCCCTCCTCCTCCCCTCCCAACCCACCCTGAGCGCTCTCTGCAGGCATGAGTTAACTGATTAAATTACATTACACGAATCACTGCTCCTCTGCTTTTTAAGCAGGCTGGTTATACATACATCTGTACATATGGCTACTTTCTCACACCCTGCGTGGCCTTTTTCTCTCATGCTCTGACTTCTTACTTGCTGATGATTCTGCTGGGAGGAGGTGTTGAGGTATTTTGTAGGCCTTATGCATTAAATGTGTTCACAGGCGTGTAATGTGGCGGTTAAAGAGCATGTCATCTTCTAGAAAAGACCACAGTGATTTTAAGCATATAGGAAACATACTATTTATTACATGTGATCCTAAAAGCTGTGCTGCTTGCTGGAGGATATGCTTTAGCTTTTGATGAACACTAAAGACAGATGTGGCATTGATGTTACAAGCTTCATCAAGTACACTGTGCTTCTTCTTCTTTTAAAGGACATTTCCCAAACAGTATCCATCATTGTAAACTTGATGACATTAACACTTTATGTGGCAAGTGGTGGATTTAAGGAAATGTTCACTTTTTGTGTTGTTGCTTAGTAAATGTAAAGCACAGTGGTTCAGCTGTTTAGAATACCATCACTCTTTTAGCTGGTGTTCAGGTAACCTAGTTTGAGTGGTCAATGTGTGTTGTGTGCTACTTTGTTTAAGGCTACAGATTGGGACCTCTCCATTTCAGTTTCAGATTTTGCCTCAAACACACTTGACAGCCTTAGCCTCCTATGTAATACAGGGGCTGACATGATTTGAGCGTTGAACGATAATTTTGGAGATCAGGGTTTGAATTCCCACTTAGCCCATCTCTGCAGTCTTTAGGACAATTAACCGTTGGAGCAAGATTCTTGCTGAGCGACTGTTGTGCTTCCTCTTGTTCTCTGGCCAGTGCCTGATGCCAAGCTGGCCTTTTCCTTTTCTTATGGAGTCATTGGAGTTTATCACATAGGAGGAATTTTTCTCAATTGCGAATGGAGCCAATGCGAATTTACGTGAAATCTGATTGCGTTTGGAATGTGTTCAGAATGACTTCCAATTTCCTGAAAATGAACCCCTATTGCCCGAAATTGCATGAGATACTCTTATACGCCATTACGTGAAACCCCATGATTCTGTTCGGAATGACTTTCATTGCCCGAAATTGCGAGAGATACGCTCATTCACAATAACGCGAAACCCCATGATTGCATTTGGATTGCCGTTGCATTATACCCCCAAATTCCATCAAATGTTAAACTCCATTGTGGTGGTAAAATGAGGATGTGGGAGGCATATATATATCGCCTTAAGCCCTTTGGAAGAAAGGTAGGATCAAATATTAGTGCATTATAATTAAACAGATGAACATAAAACGTTCTTTAGACACATCCCCACCCTCTGGCTGCATTCCTGGTGTGGAAGTTGCTGGTGGCATACAGGCAGTGGGTGGACTAGTAGTAGATGAAGCCAGTTGAAAAAATTAATATTTCCACCACCCTACGTTTACCTGGTTAACACTTGAATGAAGGATCGCTAAGGAATACCAGGTGCTGTAAGCTATATTTCAGAGGAAGGTAATGGCAAAACACCTGTGAGTATTCCTTGCCAAAGAGAATCCTATAAAATATTAAATTTCCTGTTCCCTTATGATTCCCCTTGTTTTCTCCTAAGCAACGTGGGAGGATTGTGCGTGACCGGAGACTTAAACCCTCTCCATGGTCCTTTTACCTTGTGACTAACTTCCTAATGATCAATGGGGAACAATTGACTAATGGAGAAGAAGTGACCCCTCCTTTGCAGGGAATATCTGAGCAACGAGATTCCACACAGCCTTCTTCCCCACTATTTTAAAGGCTGCTGATTCTTCATTCTTAAAATAAAAAAAAATGTTTACGAGGTTGTTTTTTTTTGGGGGGGGGGAGTGAGTTTCATTGCCAGACTGAAGTATCATTTGCATTCTGAATTATGACAGTGTCTTGTGAGGGTTTGCATAGTAAAGGCTTCAGCAGATTACACTTGAGATGACAGCAATGTTTTGCTGATGTTGTATTGGTATGCAACTTGAAAGAGAGTAAGTGGCAAAACAACTTCTGAGTGTACCTTCCCTAAGAAATCTTGTGAAATTAATGGAGTTGCCCAGTGGCACCACTGGGGTTGGCGTCATTTGGTGTGGTAAGTCATGGTGTGGCCCCATCATTGATCTCCTCCCATACCACACCAAACAGAATCCTGAATAATATTTTTTGTACTAACGTTACCTGCAAATTGTAATTCCCATATTTCATTGAATGTAATGCGGTACCTGTGACATAAAAAAACTAGCAAAATTAAAATTATACTTTTAAATTACAGTATCATAAGCACAGCCTAAATATATTTACATTTACGTAGTTTCATGGGATTAAAGTGAAATTTTGGGACAATTTGGTAGGATGTAATGTTTTAAAAGCAAATTTAGAAAAAGTATAAATTTAAAAACCTGATGTCCCAGTGGTGTCACACCCCCGTGCGGTGTCACGCAGTGTGGCCTACACTCCCCACACACCCAAGGGATGGTTCCTACATCAACCCAATTGTCAGTAAGACAAACCTGTGGCTGAACTCCTGTCTGCAAGTGGAAGCTTCTGTGATGGAATTGTGTAAGGGGAAAGACAAGGCTAGAACCTCTCAGCCAGTTTTCTCTACTTTTAGGCTAGTTTTCTCTAATGCTTTTATGTGGAGGGATGAGAATGTGTGTTTATATATGTGTGTGTGAGAGAGAGAGCATTCCATCATGCAAGTTCAGATACAGGCTTATCATATCAATGATGTTTTGAAGGAAAGCATGTGAAAAATTTTATGACTTCTCCAAACTGTTGCTTTTCAAATGGTATAGAGCTATGTAGGTGAGGACTGGAGTGCATCCAGTACTTTCTGGTTCTGTAGTTAGGACCAGGGTTATTGAGGACTTAGGAGGACTCTGCTTTCTAAACTACTGTAAGCTGTCTTGGATCCCATTTTGGAAGAAAGGCAGATATAAGTGCAATAAATAATTAAAAGAGTTCAATGTTATGGATGAACATTCTCATAACTATATGTGGATGTTCTGATTCTGTATTGAGTATAGGGGGGATGTTTCTTTGGGCAAATAATTCTGTTCTAGCCATGCTAGCCACAAAGAAATATTGGTGAATAAAATACTCAGTATACCACCTTCCTGGACAACACAACTTACCTTGATGATACCAATTGTTCAAAAGTGGAAAAGACTGCTTTGGAAAACATTGGATTATCTGTCATTAATATACTGTATCTATTTTTAGTGGAGCTTGGATGGCCACCTATCTGGGATGCTGTAATAGTAGATTCCTTACATCAGTGTGAGGTTGGATGGTTACTTGACTTTGAACACTGTGAATCCATGAGAAAAAGAATACACTCTGGAAATTCCATCAAAGATGCAAGAATTGTGACAACATTCCATAACTTAGCAGAATTCTACATAACTTAAATTATATGAGGGTAGTGTACACAGAATGTTTCAAGGGCTTTAAACAAGTCATCATCTTTGAATTCCTATCCTCTTAATGAGAAGAATGTTTTGCTGAAATCTGTAAGACAATGAGGGTTTTTTTTTTTTTTTTTTTTGCATATATGTGGTAGTGGTTAGAACAGAGGTCCCCAAACTGTGCTCTTTAAGAGATTTTGCACTTCATCTCCCATAATCCCAGACTATTGGCCAACATGGCTGAGGCTTCTGGGAGCTGAAGTCCAAAATCTCTTAAAGGGCACAGTGTGGAGTTAGAACATAGATTTAATTGAGACTTCTGTTCTTTGAAGTTGATTTCCAGCTGTTCTGTTAGCAACTCACATCTGCATTATTTCAAGCCATTGCGAAATTCCAGGAAGCAACTCCTTTAGAGATCTGTGGGCTTATGAGATTTCCTCCTCCTTTTGCTAAGTAAAGATAGCATTGCTGCTTATCTTTATTTGTAATGCAAGAGACGACTGCACACACCCCCCCCCACACACCAGCCTAGTAGTAGGGACAATTTGCCACTAGCTTACACAGTATAGTCCCCTTTGGGTTCAGTGAGCAGCTCTGCGCTTCTGGATCCCATTCTTACCCAAAAGGGGGCTGTCATATTGTGGTTCACTGACAGGTCAATTAAAAGCAGATGAACAGAAAGGAAGCTAGGGGCTACCTTCGCAGTTGCATTTGAAGTACCGATTTTTGTGGAGGAAGGCTGGTGTTCTTGTTGTATGTAGTACATGATGCCTGACAGCAGAATCTCAAAGCTGTTTGGACCAGCTGTGATGCAGCTGTAGGAATATTATCTGTTTTTGTCATTGCAATTGCTATTGGAAACACGGTGTTTGTTTACACGTCTTACAAAACCGTCTTGCAATTTGTTTCTGGTTCTCTCTGGTGAAGATTTGAAATAATTTGCAAGAAACATTGACATGTTGTTTCCAATAGCAATAGAAATCTACTCTGTTTTTCTAGGATTGCTCTTAACTGGTCTTTTCTGGTATACTTCTTTACAGAAAGTTTTCTAGTTTTAAAAATGCGTTAACTTCATAACAAAAGGCGACAGTTTTAATCCAGCTGGCCAGTTGGAAGGAAGACTTAATTGACTGTACCATTCTAGGTAACTGTCCTTTTGGATGCACATATATTTCTATGACTTTCTTTAAAACCAGTACAGTCATGTGTAGTCATGATTTTTCCTCAAAACCTTAAAATTTCAGCAATGTGTGAGAATGGTATACTCTTGATTTATGTCTTATCTCAAAGTGTTCCAGTTTTTAGAAATCCAAGTACAGTGGTCCCCCGGGATACGAAGCCCCCGGGGAACGAAATCCCCGGGACCCGAAACAGCCGGGGCCGAAAAAAAGCCCCCGGGATCCGAAGAAATCCCCGGGTTGCGAAAAAAAAGCAACCCGGGTCCTTTAAAACAGCGCGCTTCCAGTGCGCTGTGCATTAACTAAAGCGGTCCCCCGGGTTGCGAAACACTTCCGGGTTACGAAAGTAATCCCGGAACGGATTACTTTCGCAACCCGGGGGACCACTGTATATTTTTCAATTTTAGTGCAACGCTTAAAGTGTCTAGATGTGTAGTACAAAATCCATGTGTTCTCCTGTGGCTGGTGGATCTCCAGTCTAATGGCCAGAGGCTGAATGTTTTGATTCTCACCAGAGGCCCATGCATGCCTCTGAACAAGCATTGGGCTTTAAATAGATGAAGTTACAAATAGAGAAAATAAATACCACCAGTCAGGAGCCAGAGTTCATTTAAGCAGTCTTTCCAAAAGTTCCTTGAACATGACATTTAACTTTACATAGACTTTAGTTTTTTCCCCCCAATAAATGTGTTGGACATGCTAAACTGGATGTGAAGATGTTATGGCTCATCCAGCATGGCCCACTGTGGAGCTACTTCTATGAAGAATTCAAAGGGTTTTTACTTTGCTCACTGACACTGACAGAATGTGTCTCACATGATGACATACATGCAAGATTCTGTGCCATTTTTAAAAGTGAAGCAGCCCTAAATACCATTTTCTTCTAAAACAGAATATGGTTCTGACTGGGGAAATCTGTGTTAAATCTCACAAACATGATCAGGTTTATGGCGTTTCCCTTTGTGTGCTTATATGCTGGGTGTGGAAATGACTGAATAGCTGGGGTATTATGCAGCGGGATTAATAGTTTTTGACTTTGTTAATGTGTACCAGAAAGGTTAAACTGTACCAGACTATACAGCCAGGTAGTTTTGAGGAGTCCAGTATTTGACACAGTTTTCTAGGGGCTATCCTGTACTTCAAAGAGCTGGTACCTTCTCCTGATAAGTGCATGGGCTGTTTCCACATATGCCAGCATTTCTTATGCTTTCTGTCTTTAGGAAATCTTCTCATGTCAACATCTCTGCTAGGGAGTCCTTGCATTTATAGAGGCAACTAACATATAGGTGAAAGAGATGTGAACCAACGGGAGAGCTCTGATAGCCCTCTGGGCTATTTACAGTAAGTTAATCTCTCATTCAAGAAACCCCAAAGAGCTTTGAAGATACCCCAAAGTTCCATGAAATAATAATAATAATAAGAAGTTTTATTTCTAGTTTGAAATAATGCAGTTTGAAAACAGTTGTCCCTTGACGTGCTTGCATTGGGAGGAAAGAGCACTGGATGCCTCAGTATCCATAGCACACTAAGTTGCATGCAAATATCAGTGAAGCTTTATGACTGCCATTGAAACACAGGAGAGAGGCAGTGATTTAGATCTGTCATGTTGGTATCCTGGAGAGGTAGGATCTGTTCACAACAATCTGTGTCTTAATTACCGTATATAATCAACTATGTCAGTCTCACGTATAAGCCGAGGGCAGGTTTTGAGGTCAAAATTATGGATTTTGATATGACCCGTGGATAAGTCGAGGGTAAAATGTAGCTGCAATGAAGGATGTAAAGGATGAAACAAAGGAAGACAATTCCAAAGAACTGACAAATTGTTTTTGTAATCATTATAATTATTATTATAATAATTATTTGTTCTCATACTAAAAGGCTGGATGGACGAGAGATTAGAATGGGGTCAGTCCTTCTGTCTGTCACCAGGAGGAGGTGATATACATATATAAATACACACACACACACACATATATAAATTTAAAGTACAGTACTTACGTTGACCCATGGATAAGTCGACTCATTTTTTTGGGGTCAATTTTTTAACCTAAATTTCTAGACTTATACATGAGTATATACAGTTTATAGCTGTCGGTTCCCTCACGTGATGCCTGGAGAAGAGACGGTTAAGGGGTGATATGATAGCCCTGTTTAGGTATTTGAAGGGGTGTCATATCGAAGATGGATCAAGCTTGTTTTCTGCTGCTGCAGAGACTAGAATGCGGAACAGTAAACTGCAGTAAAAGAGATTCCATCTCAACATTAGGAGGAACTTCCTGACAGTAAGGGCTGTTTGACAGTGGAACACATTCCCTCGGAGCGTAGTGGAGTCTCCTTCCTTGGAGGTCTTTAAGCAGAGGCTGGATGGTCATCTGTCGGGGATGCTTTGATTGGGAGTTCCTGCATGGCAGGGGGTTGGACTGGATGACCTTTGTGGTCTCTTCCAACTCTATGATTCTATGATTCTAAGGTATTCTAGATATTTTGGACTGCACCTCCTCGAATCCCTGATCATAGACCATTCTGGCTATTGTTCATGGTTACTGTAGTCCAAAACACCTGAGGGGGCATGCTTTGCCTACCCTTTGGAATAGATGAACAATTTCCTTCTTGTAGTTGTCCTTGGGGTACTGCTGTTATCTTTTAAACTTTAACTCGTTTGGACTATGTGACTTAACTCATAAAATATGTTTGGTCTTTGTGGCTTGTGCTCACAAGCACTGAGTTTGTGAGGATCAGTCAGAATGTCCAGGTGTCCTTAGGCCAAGCAGGCACATTCTGGGACTTATGAAAATCCTGGGGAGCTCACTAGTGTGGATTGTGGTATGCCAAGTGCTTGATCATTGCATGTTTTTTCCCCAGTTCCATGAAGGCAGCAAGGACCAAAGGTTTATTGACCAGTTATGCCATGTTTACTCTGGTGTGTCACAAATAATGCTGGACTCACTCATGCGTGACTCTAGTGCTACCTCATTTTAACCTATGGCTGCTACGGCTTTGAATGGCTGACCTTGGTGTGTCGAAAATGGCCTCTGTTCAGTTTTTGAAAGTGGTTGGTTGTGCAGCATGAAAGGTTGGCAGCTGACTGAGGGAAAATGAAATGACTGCCTTCCTCTTTCCGGTTGATGAATTCTGAATTTGGCCTTCATTAATCTCTCTGTTTAGTGAATTATATGTGGGTGGAGCTGGAAGGAGAGAGGGTGCAGTGATGGGCAAAGAAGTGGGAGAGCACAAAGCATACCTTACACTGGAGCTCCTCACACCACACTTCTGGCTTCATGGCGAAATAACAGTTTGCAGGCCTTAAATGTGTAAGTGGAAGGTACAGAAACACATTGTTCATTTAACCCTTGCATGTCATCAGTATAATAGTACTGTATGTATTGGTTTCTTATCATTCTGATATTTGAGCTTCTGGTGGTTTGGACTATCCAAGGCAGCCACAGTCTACGAAATGGAGCCTTGCCTGAAGCTGTGGAGTGGTTTATGGGACTGTCCCAACAAAGCGGCAAGGAATACAAATGTCTTTACCAGCATTTCAGTCAGTTCACCCCTGCACTAAGCTAGACATGTGAGCATGGCTGCTAAACTCTTTGGGCACTGCATACCCAAAGCCAAATTAGTTCACAGGGATGATGTGCATGTGACCAACATGGTAAGGTCTGACATGCCTTGCCATGGGCATGGAATAGAGCATTCGGGTCAGCACCTAGAAGACCTGCCAAATCTGGCCTCTGTTGCTTGAGGTCCACTAGTCAACGTCTAGGTAACAGAGGTATGGAGAAAATGGTGTTTTGATGGCAAGCCACTTTAAGGGTAGGGATGGGAAACTGTCTTTAGCCAGTGGGTAGGAGGTGAATTTCAACTTGCATAAAGTTTCAGGGCCTACATTCCAGCAGGGCATGGATGCAATTATTACAAATGTGGACATTTCCCCATGAAAGCACAACTCAATTCTTTGTAGGTCTGCTCAGAGTAGGACCCTGCTTGCAAAGCCATGGTTAATTTCTGTGCAACAGTTTCCCTGGGTTCGAATGGCCTTTTATTTCTGATCCGAGAAAACTACAGAAGCTTCTAGGTAGGATGAGGACTGTCTTCACCATGGGCTGTGTTCAGCCTGGATGCTCTTGATCTGTATTATAATTTCTAAATGAACTTTTGCTCATAAGGAATAATGTTGATATGATTTCAATATAAGGAATAGTAGAGAGCAGGTTCAACAGGTCTATATATCAAATGTTTGCATTATGTGAAAGTACGGTAAGTTAACAAATTAATGTGTATAACTTTTTATATGTAGTGTTTGACCCTTAAGAATTTTATAGATACAGTAGACAAAAAAGAGCAGTTCTTGGGTCCTTTCAGAATTGTCATAATTGTTTTGAATTACATTGTGAAATCTTTAGTTTGCAGTGGGTATTTGGTTTGTTTGTAGGTTTCATTGATAGAATCATATTCAACTGAAATAATATTTATCTCTAGTTCCTCTTTGACCATGTTTTTTTCTCTCTTTTCACTCTATTAACTTTTTATGAGCAATTCTATGGAAGTTGTGACTAATCTGTTGCCTGCCCTTGAGGCATGGAAGATCAGGTAAAGAACACCTGAGGCGCCCTTAACCATACCTGCCCTGCCCCCTGTGCACCCTTTTCTGTCTGTATAATGATGGGAAATGAAAAAGAAAGGCCCTGAGCTATACATTTTTCTGCAGAGTAGGCAACAGGGCAGGAATTCCAGTCCAAGTGACTGTCCATGAAAGGAATCTAGTGCTTCAGTGAGCATTTCAGCCCGGCTGCTGGCATTTATTACGTGACTCCGTGACTCCAGGCTGCTGCTGCAGTTGCAGGCAGCAGGTACAATATGTACCTTTATATTGCTTTACTTTGGAAGGAGGGAGCCTCTTAAGGATGGATGGGAAAGCATAGCTGAAACTGAGGTGAACGGTGAACTCTTTGCATCGGTCATATGATCATGTGACTTTTTCCTCTTGCAGAAGGCACAAGCAAGAAAATTGTAGAAGGAATTCATAATCCTTGCTGTTACTCAGTTTCATTTAACAGCTGTCTTTTAAATGCAAAAATACTGAGTTTAAAATTAGCTGGGAAACGATCTAGTTCTTCTCCCCCACACCCCTCTAAACCTGGATGTTTTTGAAATAAAATTTTGCTTCATATGAAACTCCTGAGTTACCAAGACAATTAGATTGCTTTGTGTGTCTTTCTACTTGTTTTTTAAATGTCTGGTCCTGTTAGTTTATTCTTTGGCAGGTCTTTCACTTAGAATTTGTTAATCTTGCTGTAGATACCATGATTACAAGTAGATTGGAAATGTATAGATGCATCTATTGTATATTACAGAACAGAAAGCTATTGTGTTGTTAAAGCATAAATACATAAATTGCTGCCAATTTAGTGAATTTAAATGCTGGGAAATCCTTTGTGTGTTGAAATTAATGTGCTGTCACCCAGCAATGATGAATTACTCAAGATATGCCTGTGTCCTGTGATTGTTGCAGAAACATTAGTGTTTATCAAGTACATGTACAATATTGTGGATGTTGCATGTGAATGTGCATGTGTGCATGCCTCAGGGAGACCAAGTTCCTTAGATTTTACCACATAAGAGTTCAAAGATGTGCAATGTCCATATGTTACACTCTACTGTGAAGTTACAAAATAAAAGTGTTAACAAATGTCTGATGAGATGCATTTAAAAACTCAGAATTAAATTTAATGCAGAATTCTGTATGAGAGAAAAGTTGACCATTGGATTGACTTTGATTATTTGCTTGGGTTTAAAAATAATAATTGTAAGCCACTCTGATAGCATTTAGGGCTGAAGAGTGGGGTATAATAATAATAATTTTCTGTTAGTTGTGAAAATCAGCACTGAGATATGCAAGACACTGAAATCTTAGTCCATGGAAGTCTCATGCAGCTTACCTCTGTAGCTTCTGTGAGCTTCATCACAGTTGTCCACTCATCTTTGGCAGTTCTCTGCAATGCTGCAAACATGAAATCTGAAAGGTTTCTTTTTACAGAATAAAAATCATGATTCTAAGGAAACTGAGCTCCTTTCTGTAACATTTCTTTCCCTTGATGGTACACATTTACTTTTGTTCTGCTTCTGAACATGCTTACATATATAGAAATATACATGGGTTGGGTATGCTTACCTGTCTTCCAGCTTCAAACAGTTTTTTACGATTCATTTACAACTCAGGACACCTGACTTAATACGCATAGTATGACTTGCTCCAACCATTAAACAACCTTGCTGTATGAGTAAAGTTCACATTTTGTGAGGTGGACAGTAGCAATCTTGTGTCCTCAAATATAAGTCCCCTCTGTGGAAAGTAGTTGAGAATGTAGTTGAGGTGTACACTGGAGAACACTTTGAGAATGTATTGATTTTCTTTGTCAGTTGAAAACAACAAACCCCAGATGAAAAATGGAAGTCAAGATACAGAGAGAGGGAACTGACCTGCTCAGGTCCTGTTAGGTACTCATCTTCCCATTTCCAGAACTGTATTATCACCCACTTGGATTTTGTATCTCTGACACTCAGTTGGGCCGCACTTTTGTCATTTTGCATAGTTCATAGGAATGGGAAGACAAGGGATTGCCCTTGAGGAGGGGACTGATCCCTCCTTGTGAAACTCCTCCAAGGTCTAACTAGCACAAAGAGAAGGCTCATATTGTAGATAAGACTGGAATTTTGAACTGGAGCACTCTTTGAAGTGGGTATGGCCCGCAACATTTTGTTGAATGTCCTTCTTGTAATTTAATATTAGTCATCTTAAGCTCTCAGGAGAAAGCTCTCGGGGAAAATAGCTGATATTCAGCTGGCCAGATAAATACATTGGAGAGACAAGTAGCTGTATGATGTTAGTGCTTGTCTACACTGTCTAATTCCCCACACTGAATGAATGTGGTTTTAGTATTATTATTAACCTTTATTTATATAGTGCTTTAAAATTTCACACCCACACACTCTTACTTGTCTGGCTTTAGGCACTTTATTTGTGTTATCACTCTATTGTCTTCTTGCAAACCCACATCTTTCAGTCAGCTTTTGCTTGCTGTCTGATTTCTTATCTAACTGCTTTATCACACTAGGAGGCAAGCAGGATTTAAACGAGTTAAGAGTTAAACAGGAAATGTCCTGTGATAAACATAGGGCATTTCCTGTTTAACTCTCGTTTAACTCTTGTTTAAATCCTGTTTTCCCCCTAGTGTAATAAAGCAGTATGTGGCCAGAACTTGCACTGGCCTTGCTAACTTTAAAGTGGAGAAGGTGAGTATCAGTTTTTATTATAAACACTGCTATATGTAAATGGCTCAGGAGAACGTTTTTTTCTGGACACATGTTCTAGACAGATATAAGAAATAAATGATAATTTTCAGAACTTGGTCAGCTTCTAGCACTTGCCACGTAGAGTCTCCGTACCAACTTTCATGTTTTCATCAGATCACCCAGACATTATAATAATTACACTGTTTGAGCTTTATAACAGTAGAGCATTGTTAAAATTGTCTGCCCTCGCTATATGGAACACAGCTGGGTCTGTATGGTTTCTGCTTCTTCTGCCAATATTGCAGTGCTTTGATTGGCAGGCCTTTGTCTATACACTTTATTCTGTTAAAGGAGATTTTTAAATCCATTCATTTAAAATGGATAGTGAAAAACCTGCCCCACAATGGGAAGCTTTTGCCCTGAATGGGATTTTATTAAATGTCATTATATGTGAACACTTATTTTAAAAAACTTAATGCATTTCTTACATGGTTATTTTCATTTTGCAGTGCAGCCAGCAGTGAGAGGAGAAAGTGATTTGTGACTGCAGTGTAGTAGGCTATGAAAATTAGTAATAAACAAATAACGGTTTCATAGTGTCCACACAGAAATGGAGCAATAGTGAAACCAATATGTATATTATAAAGCAGCTTTTCATGCCATGTGGCAGCAAGCCTAGGTTTGTCACTGAGTGTACACTCAAGCTGCAGCCAATCCCAGTTTATGGATTAGTGTATGATACTGCATCTCTTGCATTCACATTTGGACCCAGAAGGCATAAAGACAGTGCTAAATATGCCTCTAGCACAAGAGAAGAAGAAGAAGGCCAGCAAGGTGAACTGTTGTTACAACCTCCACCTGCCTCAGAGAGTTCATTACAACCAACTGCTCTGTGAGAATGGTAGGAAGAACTAGTAGCAAACTAACATAATTGCCACCTATTTATATTTGTTGTTATTGTGTGTCTTCAAGTCGTTTCTGACTTATGGCAAACCTATCATGGGTTTTTCTGGGGTTGAGAGCATGCCTCTTGTGCAAGATCATCCAGTGGGTTTCCATGGCTGAGCAGGGAATTGAACCCTGATCTCTAGCGTTGTAGTCCAACGCTCAAACACTACACCATGCTGTCCTGATTATCCGACATAAATGGGACCGGCTGATAGTCGGATAACCAAAAATGTTGGATAATCCAGAGGGTCCAATAAAAGCCTTGAAATCACTATGAAAAGTCTTGCAATCATTTTGAAAAGCCTTGAAATCACTAGGAAAAGCCTTGCAATCATTTTGAAAAGCCTTCAACTCACTGATCAACAACTTGTTCTTGGGCCTGTTCGCAGCCACCATTTTTGGGCGTGCCTGAGGGTGTGCCCTAATTCAGCCGATGTCAGATAATCCGGAATGTCGGATTACTGAATGTCGGATAGTCGGGACTCTACTGTATATTAATGCAGAGTAAAAATATTAATATATTAATATGTTAAGAAATTAGAGAATGGTCTAAGATGTTTTTGTTACATGTGGAGTAAAACTGAAATATTGGAAGGCAAATATTTCTCAAAAATATTTGAGAAATTCTCATACACATGAGAAATATAGATCATTTTTCTATGTGTAAATAATGTACACACTCTACAGCTATAGGAGGCTATACTTCTACCCAACAGCAGAACGTACATTCCTGTGAACCTTGGTTTTCTCAAAAGCATTTTTCTTTCTTTCAGGCTCTTTGACCTATGGATAGAGGTTATCCTATACCTGTACAGAATATCTTCAGGACTTTTTCTACTGAGTGTTTCGGAGGGAGCCTTGCCTCCTCCTTGTGCTCATGTTTTCACAGAGTTATTTCTTCCCTCCCCCAGTTCCTTTTTGACTGCCACAGTTGCAAATTTGTAAGGAATCTGCATGTCAGAACCTCTTGGGCAAACTTGTTTTCTTTTCTTTTCTTGACTTTATCTGTTCTTGAGGGGTTTTTTGCTTTTTATACTAGAAGATGCTGTTGATTGCCCTGAACAGTTCTTTGTAAGCCTTTGAGCCAAGTCAGGCGAGACTTGGCAAGTTTTGGTTTAAAAGCTGCTGTGTGAGAGAGGAGTGATAAAATGGGCCACTGAAGTTAAGCTTGGGGCAGGAAGATCTTAATGCTCCAGTGCACACTATTTCCCTGGGCCAAGACTTTTTTCTCCACAAATTGCTGGCTGCTCTGCTTAGAAAAACAGCACAGGTAGGGCAATTTGGAATCACAAGGGAGAGGTTTAATTCCCCCACAAACATTTGGCTGCACCATTGGGATGGGTATAATTACTTCTAACTGAAAATAAAAAGGAGAGTAGAAAGTGACAATCGCTCATGTCATCAGTGTTTGCCTTGAGCAGTGGGCAAGGTGTTTAGTGGTCTTCTCTTGCCATCGTACGAGTCTTTTGTTGTGGTGGCATGGAGAGGATTTCTGATGCCTTTATGGGAATTTTGGGAATTCAGGGAATGGCCTGGTGGTCCATAATGGAATTCTGCTTATGAAATCAAGCAAATTTGGCCCTGTAAAACTTCTTGGAAGACAAACTTTCTGGGAGCCATATGTAAGCTGCTCTGAGCAATTTGCAGGAAGACTAGAATAGCATTCCAGTAGATTCCTAGATTCAAATTTCTGGTACAGTAAGTTTCTGCCATGAAATTTACTGTATCACTTTTTGGGCAAGAGCATATATATGCTTATACAGTTAACATGGGAAGAATAATTGGATCTTTTGGACTTCATTTTCAGCTGGTGTACATTATGTGTGAACCGTTCAGCTCTTCATGTACTCTTTGAAGATCTTATGTTGCATGGAGGATCCTCAAAAAATTGTGTTCGTTACACCTTTGCTTTGCACCCTTGCTTGGGAGCAGTCTTATTTCTAATGTCAGAGGTGATACTCCTGTCCAGCTTGAAGCTCAGGGTAAAGTCAGGGAATTATCAGCTGGAAAGTGGAAGGGTCTCTGAAGCACAGCATGATAAAACAGCTTTTAGTCAGGCCCTCCTGCCCTCCCTCTGCGATTGAAGCTAAGTCTCCTGCCTTCTCCACCCACCCCTGTGTCTTCATTATTTTGTCTTCCACTCTTTGCTTCTTGCCCTTTATAGTAGCAGCACTGCACAGTGCATCCTACCACAGCTAGAAGGGTGGAGTATGCTGGTGGTCGGCAGCCTTTACATCAGGCCCACACAACATATGGCCCGAGGGCCACATGTGGCCCACCAAAGGATTTTGAGTGGCCCAGAAGGATGTAGAACAACTTCAAGGCTCCTCCGCTGCTTAGCCTTCTTCTGAGGTGAAGACTGGCCGGAGGAGGAGGAAAGGTGAATGCTCACCTCGGAAGTCCCCCCCCCCCCAATCATTGGGCTTTCTCCCAAAGAGAAGACCTGGTGGCAGAGAAGGAAGAGGGCGAATCTCATCCCTGAAGGCTTTGCCGCTGCTGGGCTCTTCTCCAAGAAGAAGGCTGGGCAGTGGAGGAAGTAAAGGGGCAAATACTTGCCTTGCAAGGCTCCTCCACCGCTCGGTTTTCTCCTAAGAAAAGGAGGAGAACAGAATTACTATTAATAGTGTTAATTAATTAATAATAAAATTAATTATTAGTTAATTAAATTTATATGCGGCCCAAAGAAGTTTTACTTATTTTAATTTTGGCCTGTGCTTACTGCCAAGTTGCGCAGGTCTGCTTTACATGGCGCTTTGGCTGTTGCTTGGAAAAGACAAAGGGGTTGCAAAGACTGTTGGCATGCTCAGTACTAGGTGACAACAAGGGAGAAGGAGGAAGAAGATGCTGCTGTATTGAAATGCAGTGGGGTGGGTAGTGGGGTTAGGGATGTCACACTTTTAGACCTGAGGATAATCAACCTTGATGAAGTTGATGAATGACTTTGCAGTGGAAAATCTGAGGTGATCAAGCATGCCGCCTTTCTGGGAAAAGTGTTTTCCATTACTTAGGGGCTGTCTACACTGGCTGCAAAGCCTACCCTGGGGACGGAGTTGGGGTGTCCTGTGTACATGACGCATGCCCCAACTCTGCTCCCAGGGCAGCATGAGGCCGTGCACCACTCCTCTGGTGCTGTGTCTGCACAACACAGCACCAGAGTTGTTGTGGCTAACACACCCTTTTCAGGCTGCAAAAAGGAGCTGCTTCTTGTGGCTCCTTTTCACTCCCTGGAAAAGCCAGATCGGGGCTGTGGCATGTGGTTGGCACGGCCCCAGTCAGGGAAAAATGGAGGCAGCTGCAGGCTTACCCCTTCAGAGGTGGTCTGCACAGCCCCTTAGTTTCACCGAGGAACCTCTGATAAGATTCCGAAGAACTGCAGAGCATAGTTCTAAAAACCAGTTACTGGAATGACAAATCATTTTGATGTGTGGTCGTGTAAGATGTAATTGTAACACATTTGAGAGGGACGTTGTTGGCTTCAAAATGAATGAAATATGTTTACCACTTTTTCTCTCCCCTACTCTTGGGATCTTAGTCTGTCAAAACCTGCTTTCCAAAGTTTTCCCTCTCACCATCCTCATGGTAGTGAGTAATATCAGATCAATTGCTAAAACACTGCCTGCTGGACAGAGTTGTATATATTTTTTTGCTAAATGTGGGAGTATGCCCTTGAAAAATAGATTTGTTCTCAGTTCACAAATATGAAAACTAATATAACTATTAGTTTTCATGTAGGTTGTCCTGTTTGGGCTAGTGATCAATCTGGGGAACAATTTGTTTTGGATACAAATTTGACACAGTTACTCATAATTACCCTATCTGCTGAATTTTAGGGAATGTCAGAATTTAATAGTAATCTTGTCAGGGGTTCTAGGAAATTTCATAGCTGAGCCCAAGAACTTAGGCCTGGTGCTACCTGGAACTTCACATATGTGACAAAACCCTCTTCAGACACAAGGAAGAAGAGGAGGAGTGTGTAAACTCAACTCCTGTTAATGGGCAGGTAGCATTCATGCTGCTGTGAATTCTAGGAACCTGCAGTCCCTTTCACTCTGCATAATATAGCACTGTGATTTTATTTTAACTGCTATGGCTGCATCTAATGGAAACCTAGCATTGTTAGTTTGGTGTGGCTATAGAGAAGCTACATGGCAGAGAGTTCCTAATATCTTTCAAACTTCCAATCCCAGGATTCCATAGGATGGAGCCATGATGATTAAAAGTGGAGTATTAGTATTAAAGGGACCCAATATAGAATTCTGGACTATGCCCATTCAAAATGGAGGTGATACTTTTGCACCGAGTACATATTGTTTCGAGCAATAAAGTAGCATGTCAAAGCAAGTGGTGCAGTGTAGTCACGCATGTGTTGGTCATACCCCCACTACCATCTATATAGTAGGTGATCCACTATTTATTGTGAACTGTAATGCAATCGAAAACCCAAAAGTAGAACATATCTAATAATCTAGTACAGTCGTCCCCTGGGTTACAAAGGTAATCCGTTCCGGATTACCTTTCGTAACCCGGAAGCTTTCGTTTCCCGGGGGACTGCTTTAGCGGACGGACCGCGCGGCCGATTTAAAGGGGCTGTGCGGTTTTTTTTCTTTGGATCTCGGGGAATCTTTCGGATCCCGGGGGATACTTTAGCGGTCCCGCCGGTTTCGTACCCTGGGGTTTTCGTACCCCGGGGGATTCGTAAGCCGGGGGACCACTGTAATGTGATAAAGAAAATTTTCTTGTAATAAGCCATTGAAAAACCTGTGGCATACTTTTTGAAACAGTTCTGTTGAACTGAAGAAGTCTAACTGCAGTGCAAGTAGGATGATATAATGGGCATCTGATTTAGTATAAATTGAAAATATGGCAGAATATTTCCACTCTTTCCATGCTTTTTATAGCTTTGTATAGTTTGACTGTATTTACAGGGCTATTTGCTCTGTAACACCAGCAGGTAGGTGTGACAGTGCTTCTGAACTTGAGTATCCTGTAAACAGAGGGGCAGACAGGGTTACATCTAGGACCACACTTCCTTTGTAATTTAATGAGTGTTCAAATGTGGTGTTCACTATGTATTCCATTGCTCTCCAGCTACTGGGCTTACAGTTATGGCTGCATGCTTGACACTGTGACGCTGTGATGGAATGTATATCTGAAGCTGCAGCTGGGAATACTCTGAGTGTTGTGTGACAGAGGGTAGCATTTCAAGAGTGACGTCATTAACTTCAAGTAAATACAGTATTAGAAATAGTCCTCCTAAAGACTGCCCAGTAACTTTGTACTCTGTGACTGTTTCTCTCCATTGTGCTATCACTTTATAACATGCAGCCCACTGGTAACTCTCCTTCCTCATATTATTAGTAAAGCATGAACGGTATTTCTTTAATTCTGTGTTGTGTAGAATTATATAAAATAGGCCCATATAATTCTACTCATGACTCTGGGCTTCTACCGAATGGTGGTTAATAATTCCATTATCTCCCCAGAAGTCTGTTTCTTTCAGTGTTCTCCTTTCCCTGATGGTTGTTTATTTGTTCAGTATTTGAGGTCAGTCAATAACCTGATTCTCATTTCCCATTTTTTAAAAAAAGTGCATACAGACACTGAGAATCAAATAACATTATGTGATTCAACACCCTCATTGAGACATGTTGCGCAACTAAAAGCCACTGGTGCCAGTTGGCTCTCTCTCTCTTTTTAGGTCTCATTGTGAAGAAAGTTCTAGCTGTGGGATCAGGGGAATCAGAGAGTGACTTTGTAGAGAGTTAAAGATTCTCACCAGGACTAGGGTTTGCTAGATTTTAAAAATGTACTCAAATATTGGTGCAATTAGTATTAGAATAGCAATGGAGAGAATAAAACTAACACAGAAATTTTTATAGTGTAGACTAAAGTGTAACGATGGATAACATGAAGACAGGAGTTGGTGTTAGCCTGATTCTAGGGAGTTTATCACACGAAGGGAATTGGAAGTATAATCCAACGGCAATCTGAATGCAATCATGGGGTTTCGTGTGATTGCATGAAAGCTGATCACACACATTTTTGGGCAAAGGGAAGTCCTTCCGAAAGCAATCGTGGGGTTTCGCGTGATTGCGTGAGAAACTATCACACGCAATTTTGGACACTGGAAGGCAATTTCAGGCAGTTCTGAATGCAATGCAGTGTCAATACGCAATCACATAAATTTGCTGAAATAGCGAATTTACTCAGTTCCGAACTGGCCTCACTTCCATTTCTTTCGAAATTGAGAGAAATTCTTCCCGTGTGATGAACTCCTAGGAGTCACAAAGAGAGAGAGAGAGAGAGAGGTGGAGGAGGGAGAGAGAGGGAAATGGATGTGCATGCAGAATAAGACCCTGGAATCGCTTTATATTTGCATTGGATGTTATCGTGAGAAAACATTTCAGTTTTATACCAAGAGTTCCATTAAAGACCGTGGTCGGATTGTTTCAACTCAATTTCCTTGTGTTTGGTTCCCCTGTAAATTCTAAATTACTAGTCAAAGTTATGGAATGTGGTCAGTGGGTTATGTGGATTAACTGGGAAGAAAAGGGAGCAGAAAGTCTGTAGAGACAACTGCAAGGGATGGATTCCAATCCCTCCATATGGGGTGCACCCTGAGTCTTAGAAAGGTTGCAAATCAGCTGCATCCACAAACTTGCACAGTCAAATAAGTATACTAGTCTTCTTACCAGTAGTTAAGGTACTGTGTAACAGAACAGACTATGAACAACTGGCTACTTAAATTCAGTACCATGTTAAGTTTTAAGAAATTAGGATTGCATTATTTCCATTTCCTCCCTAGATCTGAAATCACTCCACCATCTTCACTGGTAATAGTATCCTCTGTAGATAAATTCAGTGGTTTGCATCATGCAAGTTCAACTAAATCCAGTGGTTTGCATCATACAAGTTCTGCTAATAGTATATTCAGTAGAAAGGGAAGGCTCATGACACAATTTCCTTATTAAGATGATATCCCCCGAATGTCAAAGGCTCAGCCTAGAATAATTTTTGCAAATGCTGCCAAGTCATTCAGAATGCATTGCTTTGTAACTGTTAATTTAATAAATAGTACTTAGTGGTATTTCATAAACCATTCCATTGTCATGGCTCAGACAAATTCAGGATAAAAATCACCTTTCCCAAGTGCTTTTTCCATTTGTTCTAATGCAGTTATTATAATTGTCTGTGTTAAGCCAGGAGAAAATAGGAGGCTTGTTTGCATTTGTGGTAGTCTGGGGCTATAGATAGAACATCTTCTTCTGCAGGCATGTTTGCTAAAAATGGATGTTTCTTGGTAAAATGTTAGACTAGTTATATATACTATGCATATATTATGTGGTGCACAAACTGTGTTGTACAATCTGTTGAACATTGTTTGTGGTTTTTGTGGGCTGCATAATGAATATATCAGTGGTTTGAGCAGAAATAGGAAGGAAAAAGGCAAAGTGTGTGGCTTGAACATGAAAGATTCTAGGTACAACTTGAGACATTTATGGTTAATAGAGATTGAGTAGCTGGGTTTGACATTCTGGAGTGCAGTAGTTTTTGATCTGCACTATTACATCTGAAGAATGTTGTTCGCCAGTGGCGATTCTAGGTTTTATTTGATACCATAAAGGCAGTATCCAAGGTGCTGAACCATCTCTCTAAAACTAGTTCATCATCTTGGATAGCTTCTGTAAAATTATGCAAAATTCAGAACAGATTTACCTCCTCACTGACATGGGACCCACCAGTCACAACTGGTAGTTGTTGCAGCATAGCTTCCTAATGCAAAGTGACTGTGTCTGTGTCAGCAGCCGTATCAGCACAGTCACTTTCCATTATCAGTCAGAATCTGGTACCAAAAAACGATACTGTAGATGTATGAACTGAAGTAGCAATTTTACATAACAAACCTGAACTGTTCTGGAGGATAGCAATTCAGAAGGAGCACCAAGACATAGGAGTTTATCATACGACGGAATTTGGGGGTATAATGCAATGGGAATCTGAACGCAATCATGGCGTTTCACGTTATTGCGAATGAGTGTATCTCTCACAATTCCGGGCAATGGGAAGTCATTCCGAGCACAATCATGGGGTTTCACGTAATTGCATATTAGAGTATCTCACGCCATTTCGGGCAATGGGGGACATTTTCGGGAAATGGGAAGTCATTCTGAACACATTCCAAACGCAATCAGATTTCACATAAATTCGCTAAACTAGCGAATTCACGTAATTGCAGATTGGCTCCATTCGCAATTGAGAGAAATTCCTCCCATGTGATAAACTCAATAGACAATATATCTTCCAAAAAATCCATATATTTCTCCTCTCCATTTAAGGATGTGAAGAGGACAAAGAATATAATTTTGGAAATGGCAGTTTTAGCTTCTAATAATAGTGAATGGTTTTACTACCGTTTTCCACAATGCTTTGTGGAAAGATGTTGAAATGTTATATCACAGGAAGAAATAAAAATGATCTACTTCTAAAACAGTTAGGTTATAAGTTTAATTTGGAACTTTTCTACTGAAAAGGAACTTAATTAAATTTATTTTTCACTAAAATAATTAAGTTGAAGTTCCAGAACTAAGTTATTAATTATGTAAATAAGAGTGTGCTAAAGCTATGGAAAGAAATAACCTGAGCAAAATTTGTTATTTTTTAAAAAGGGAATTTTCTGCAGAGCTGCCGTGGTAGAAGAAGTTGGGTGAGCTGTTGTGACATTGCTCATTCCTGAGGGCAGGATCACTGCAATATTTGGGCTTGTTCTCAAAGATTGCTGGCACATAAGCGAAACATCTCTTCTGCCTTTTTTTGGACTCAATTTGGAATGGAACTCAGTTCTGCTTTACTTGTGTTCCCCCCACAGTTTTTCTGCTTGCCAAATGCTTGCATGTGATAAACCATCCTGTAGCTGAAAGAGGGTTAGCATCTTTATTGTCTGCATTTCTCTTAAATTATTGTTTTTCCTATTTTTTTTTAAAGCTTTCCTTGCATATTTTGCCCCAAAGGAAAGTGGCAAGGCCCTCATTACTGATACTTCTTGCAGTGGTGCGGTTCTATGGTGCATCAGTTTGATATATATTATTTAAACAGAGCTCTGTGGCCTGGTTCCCAGATGCGTTTACAATTACATTTTAAAAGAAAGAAAGAAAGTTATTGGATTCGCTAGTGGTTAAAGACTGGAAATGGATTTGGCCAAAGATTCAGTGTCGTAAGGTGTCTGCAAATCTCAATGAGACTTTTCTTAAAACAGATTGTCCCATTTAGCCAATACCATATAGATGCCATCCTGCCATTGTGATTTCTGTCATATTTTAATGTATTCTTTAGTTTAGAGAATTACATTGATGTAAGCTCTTGTAAGGACTGCTTAGGAGAGTGTGTGCTGTGAAAGCCTGAAATATAATCTGCAAATGCTAAGTATTTATTCGCTCTCTTAGCTGCAAATCTTGAATCAAAACATATTTTTTTCTTGCTCAACAAGTGGCCTACTGCTTTTGGAATCTGAATTAATATTTCCATGCCAAGAAGTAGGAACTTCTCCTTGCTCCACCACACACCACCCAAGTTTTTGAGTTGGTTTTTTGTTTTTGTTTTTTGGAGTTCATGGTAGGGGGAAGAATTGTTTTGCAACAGGCACATGTGACCATTTGCCTGAGGTGTGGTGGCCAGTGATATGTACTTTCCATGGTGTTCTTCAGTGCAGTGCCCACTGGGATTTCTACAATGAGAGAGCATTTCCTTGCTGCAGCTGTGATATTCTAAAAAAAAACAAGGGAAAATTAAAAAAAAGTAAAATAACAGGACAATTTGTGCTTCGTTGGATGTTCAGACACAAGGACAGCAAGCAGATGTAGCCGATTTGATCATAAGAGTGTGATTTTGGCAGTCTTTCCGCGCAACAGTCCCACCCATGATTTGTGCACCTGCGAAGATGAAACATTTATCTTTTTTAGTATCCTCAAAACATTGACATAAATGCATATAGCTGCTTTCTAAAACTAGTTTTGAAGAGTTTACATTTGAACTCCTGAATACTTTGTTTTACTGCATAGTTAAATCTACTTGGTACCTTTCCTTAACAGCCATCAAAGAGATCGTGTCAGTGGTTTCTCTGATGGACTGGCTACTCAGCATAACAAACAAACAAACAAACAAATAACAAAAAAAACAAAGGGGGGGTCTACCTGAGCAGCCCCTGACCAACCTGTTTTTATGAGAGCTGCGTCCAGATTTGTTTTTTAAAACCTGGGCTGCCTTCTTCAAACACCCTTTTTTCTTAGAAGGAAAAGAGGAAGAAAACCCTGATCTCTTAGCCAGAAGCTGTGGTTTCCATCCAAAATTGACACTTGTGGTAGGGAAGATAAGAGAAGCTAGCTTCAGAAAGTTACTGTCTCTTTCCTATATTGTTGGAAATGGAATGGATATTTGGATTCCTGCCAGTTGACCACTGAGAGACCCTGCCTCCTACCCTCCACCTATCCCTCGAAGGAAGCAACCACTAAGAAATCACTTCTTGCCAGCAACAACCTTGTTTCCTGAACACAAGGAGACACATGGCCCAGGGTATTCTAGGGAAAGCATTCCAGGTTGGAAGAACCAGTCTAGTTTATTTATTTACTTATTGGTTTGATTCATGCCTTACTTTTCTCCCATTATGGAATCCAAAGCAGCTTACACTGTGTAGGTTAAAAGAAATAGCTAGAACAAATTGTAGTACAAATCGTTAAAACAAAACAAACCAAACAGCTTCATTTATATACCGCTTCATACCCTTAAGGAGTGTCTAAGCGGTTTACAATTGTAAGCTATTTGCCCCCCAACAATCTGGGTACTCATTTTAGCGACCTCGGAAGGATGCAAGCCTGAGTCAAGCTTCAGCCCTTTGCTGGTCTTGAACTCACCACCTTCTGGTTTTGAGTGAGTGGCTGCAGGACAGGCATTTAACCACTGCGCCACCAGGGCTGTTTAAACAGCAACCCACTTCAAACGTTCATTTAAAACAGTTTAAAACATATTGAAATATATTACATATTAAAAACTGGATTAAAAACAGGCAGGAGGTCTTTAGTAGTTGTCTTGGAAAATAGAATGTGTTTGACTTTCTCACTGTTAGCCGTCAGGTAAACTTTACTATCTGATTTGTTTGGATTTTTAAAAAAAAATGTATAATTTTTATTCCAATAGTCATTTATTCCAATAGTCATTATATCGTCTTCTGGCTATCGGTCCCATATCCTGACTAGACACTATATGTGAAATGTGCACCCTGTGGATTAAAAGCTTCTGCTGCTGGGTGTCTGTCCAACTAAATCTTTTAAATGGCTTGCTATTGTGCACTGAAAGAAGCTTGCTTTGCAAATTCCAAGGCAGTCGGGCCACTTTTTTCTCCCTGTTGGGTCTCTTCCTCTCTCCAGAGTTCCTTGCTTGCTTACAAAGGTGTCTGGGAAGAGGACTGGGTTATGTTCTCATGTGTCTGTTTGAAGATGAGCTGCGTGAGAATTTTAAGAGGAAGTGAACTCTTCAAACATGGAATGGTAGGAGTAGCTTTAGTTGAGAGTTATTTGTGGTTTTAAGATGAGTCTTGTTGTCTGGTCTAGTGACTAGCAAATGGACGAGAAAATAAGTAGAATGTGCTCCTTAAGATTCTTGGCTAAAGAGTCGGCAAATTTCTAAAAGGAAACCTCTTGCCAGGAATCTGCAGGTTAGTTGAATTTAAGATTAGTTGAAGAATAATCTTGAACACAAGCATCCATGTTTGTCGATATGACTTTAAAACAGGGAGTCAGATGAGGGAGTGAAGTTCAGATCTGGTTCAGCTGCTAGAAAATGTTGTTTCGACTTAGTGCACGAACATCTGAAACAATAATGTTGTAATTCTTGTGGGAAAATATAAAGACCTTTCACAGTATAATTCTGATTTACAAATTTGCATGTTAATTGGTCCTGAGGAGGAGAAATCCAAAATGCATGGCCATCATCAGAAGCTTGTTTTCTGCATCATGCTGGTGGCATCACTAAACATCTCTTTCTGTGCAGGTTCCTATATTTTCCCCCCAGCATGGAGTAATGATTTGAGCACTGGACTTTGGAGACTAGTATTCAAAGCTCCATTCAGTCATGGAAACTGGGTAACCTTGAGTAAGTTACACTCTCAGCATGGCAAAGGCAAACCATCCTGGAAACCGCCTTGATCCTAACCGGAGTAGGCAGGATATAAATAAAAGTTTATTTCTTCTTCTTCTTCTTCTTCTTCTTCTTCTTCTTCTTCTTATTATTATTATTATTATTATTATTATTAAAAACCCTCTGAAGAAATTTTCCCAAGAAAATCCTGTGGTAGGTTCACCTTAGGATTGCTAGAAGTCAGAAATGACTTGAAGGCACATAGAAACATGAAACCACCTTTTAGAAAAACATGTACACACACAGCTGGTTAAAACTTGCTTAAACAAACTTTAAAACAGGACAATATCTTTTTCATTTTATGCAGTAAATTTTGGACTCTCTTCACATTGTAGTGGGAACCGTCATTTGAAAGTGTTTCAATATGAAGGCTGTGTTATAGTTTTGGTTAGCAGATTGTGGTTTTTCCTGTTTGGCAGCCATGTGATGTTTCCATTATGCTGCCCAGGGGAGTAATTCTTTGACCATATACACTTATATGAAGTAGTTGAAGTCATTGGATCTACAGTTGCGCTTGTACTCGAGAGGAGAATGTGGCTATACCAGGAGGAGTGAATGTTGCCAAGGTATATTATCTAATTATAGTACTTTTACTGACTGCCTACAGCTTGGTGCTGTACAAAAAAGAAAACATTGCACAACTATGTTCATAGGCTCAAACTCTATAATAACATTAAGTAGGAAACTAGAGAAATATTAAAAGCGAAGAGTTGGAGAAGAATCAAGCTAGATTTTAAAAAAATAACCCTTCTGTGAATTGAAACAAGCTTTAAATCATTTGCTTAAAGTCTGGGAAGGATCCAGCAGTTCATCTCTCAGTGGTCATCAGTGATTCCAGGGATGGGCAACTAATGAAAAAGAGCAGAGATTGGAGATAGATAAAATATCTGACATTCATTGGGAGTGGTAAATGGAGGAGAAACCAGATGAAAGCACAAACAGGGAACGGAACGAATCCAAAGCAGAGAAGAGAAATTATCTTGGGCAGGAGAATGTAAATATTTAAATGAAAGCAGTGTTTTTTTTTTTTTAAAAAAAAATTGATGCTATATAAGGCACTGTGGAAAAGCATGGATGGATAACTGTTGTTCTCCAAGATCCCATCCCCAAAGCAATTTTATTTCTCTATCCTGTCTGTTCTACACAGTTTTAATAAAAATATTATCCTGTAGCTTTTACTCTCAAAGAAGACAAATGTTTTAACTTTAAAGAAATGGACGTATGCCATACCTGAAGCTACACTACTGGGTGTTTAAAAAAAAGAAAAGTGCAAAAGTAAAGCTGTTCTGAGCCAGTTTTGCACCATTTTTTAAATCACCCTGTATTGTAGATTTTACATGTGAGGTGCTGAGTTTCCTTGGCAAACTTCACTGCCAGATCCATGGAGTACTGCATGGGGCATAAAATGGTCCCTGAAGGTAAGATGCTGGTGTGATCTCTGATGTGTAAGATATACAGTACTTACAGTTGTGTTTGGTTTCTATCCATCTCCCTAGCTAACCCGTGTACTGAGGCTACAAGAATTTGGAGGCCTGTTGAGCTTTTTATAGAATGCATGGACTGCTGCAGTGAAGATCTATTTAAAACAAGTGTGTTTTAAAATAGGAAGGCAGGCCATTGGGGTAGACTTACAACAGTTTCCTCACTGGAAACATTATAATAAAAGTCAAACTAAAGCTGATCAAATGGATTCTGTTTCATTTTCAACATTATGTTAAATGTTTCTGCAGTTGTTTATACAGTCTGAATTTAAATAGCAGATACTTCTATAGTCTTAAGTACTAAAGAATATTTATCACAAACACTGAGACCGCACTTGGGACCACAGCGGTGGCCTGCTTCAGGAGCAGACCATGGTCCCAGGTTGATCGGCGCCGGAGCAATCAGAGGCCGCTCTTTTCTGAAAGCCTAAAAGAGTGTAACATTCCCAAGGTTATCCAGTGGGTTTCCTTGGTTGAGCAGGTATTTAAGCCTTGGTTTACAGAATCATAATCCAACGTTCAAACCACTACAACAATCTGGGTCTCTTAATAGCGTACATTACTTAGACTCTGTTTTAGACAGGGAGAAACAAATGAGATGGTAAGAATGTATTGTACAGAGTTGCAACTGAAGATGCTTTGAGCACTGCTTGCTTTTAAGTAGAAAGAAAGAAATCACCTTTCTTCAAATAAAGGTGTAGAAAACCAGGGAAGAAACAGACGTAGAACTTTTCCCTCACCTGTTAATTCTCTTTCTTTTTACTTGCCTGAATGTTCTTTTAAGGCCCTCTGTCATCGGGAATAAGTTGGACACTAAAATTGCTTTGTCTTGCTGTAATGGATTTGTCCTTTCCCACCAAGTATCTTCATGGTTTGTGTTCCTAAAGTCTCTGATTAAAATTCAGTTGTGTAGTTTGTGAGCATATCTGATAATGGTCTTGAATGCAACTTTTAGTGTGACAACAGTGTAGTTGGGTGTTCCTAAAGTCTCTGATTAAAATTCAGTTGTGTAGTTTGTGAGCATATCTGATAATGGTCTTGAATGCAACTTTTAGTGTGACAACAGTGTAGTTGGGTGTTCATATGATCCTCCGTCTTGGCTTGTCTATGCTAGATGTTCTGAGAAGTCATGTATCTTCAGGTGATGCAAGCTTGGGAAAAGTTCCTTTGGGCTCCAGTAATGAAACAGGAATGAAGGCATTGGTAGTGTATTAATTTATTATTTGCTTTCAAAATGAAATACTCCAGGCATGCTGCCTGCCAGGTCTGGTCTTTCGAGCTACAGTGCTATATAGCGATAACTTGTTTGCTTTAGATACTACTTGGTGATATCAGTAGCTCAAGATAAGTCTTTCATGCATTTTAAATTAAAACAGACTCACACACCCTCTCAACTCATTCCTTTTTCCTTTTGCAACCAGGAAACTGATGTTCCTTAAAGTAACAGTGCTGTCTTTTTATCCAGCCACTGGGATGCGAGAGATAATTGTGGAACTCTGTCCAGGTTTAAAGACTTCTAAAGTCCAGCATCTCAAAGAGTGCAACCCTAATGTGGTCCATAGGTCCTAATCCTGTTCCTCATTACAAGCAGAAGGTGGCTTTGATGCTGTGGGCTTTCTCCAGGTGATATAGCAGAATGAGGTTATTTCAGTGCACAGGGCTTTATGTGTGTTTTTTGGCTACTGTTCAGCAACTGTGTCAGGATCTGAAGAGTGTAAGATTAAGGCTGGTGGTGGTGCTGTTTTCAGACAGGCGTGTCCTCTGGAAGATCAGGCATGAAGTTCTTCCCTGGCAGCTGTACAGTTCTTTCACAAAATTCCTTAGACGTATGTGGGTTTAAGACTGCACCTTGAGAATGAAGATGCCTGTGGGCAAACAATGTCCTTCACCAACTTTAATTTTGGATTAGGATCAAGAATGATCTCATAATATTTTTAGCCATGCTGTGTTTTTACTTCAGGTGTGGTCATTTGTGACCTGGAGATGCCTGCTAACCCCAAGCAGCGCGGTGCCTCTCACAACCGTATCTCATTGTGTTTTCAGTGGAACAACGCAATCACTTTCTTATCTTTCTGGAAATGTTGTATGGGACATTATATGTTCCATTTGTGCACTGGTACAGTAAAACAATCTCATATCCTGAAACCACGTGTGCTGTGAAAACTGGAAAATCCGCTGAAGGGAAGAACTGCAATATTTTTTTGCCACTTGCTAGGAAATTAGTTTCCTTGAACACTCTGTGGAGTCTGAGAGGGACTTATTTCTGAGCAGACTGGATAGGGCAGTTTTTCAGAGTGTACAAGGGAAGCTACTGATTCTGTATTGGAATATCTGGATAATCTCTCATGTAACTTGCAAAATTAATGTTGATAGTTAACATGCACAGTGATTGTAATTAAAGGTATTCCACCTGGAACTCTATTTTAAAAGCAACATGAAATTAAAGAGTTATAAGACTTTGGTAAATGGTGTTTTTTTTTAACTTGGCATTCAAAAGAAAAGAAGAGTACCAGGCAAACTCACATCTAATAAGGAGAAGGACCTTAAGTGGCAGTGTACTTATTACTTATTTTAACATATATCTATCCAGTGCTATAGCTGGAAAGTTCTCATAAAGGTTTATGTACCAATTAATAAACAACATCACAGAACATTTGCTGGCTTCAGGCTCATCGCCGAAATACATGACATCCCCCTCAAAAAAGAGGGGGATGGAGAGCAGAAAAGAAAATAAGAAAACTCTTTAGTGCTACCAGGCTTTTCAACTTGGTAGGATGGCTGCTGAATGCCAGTGTTGGAGTGGTGGGACCTGACAAAGGTGGCTTCTCAGGAAGGCCAATGGTGCCCCTGCTTTCCTTCTTCTACACTCTCTTTTGCAGAGGACTGTATTAGAAGGAATATGCAATTTTGGCAGGCTCATTTGGGAGGGAATTACCCTTCAGTTACCCAGTAAGGCACACTACGTATGAAACAAGGGAGGGAATGCTTTGTAAATTGAGAAGTAATGTGGTTGTGGTTCCCCTTCTCCAGGATACTAGTTGCCTCACATGATGCCTGGAGAAGAGACGATTAGGGGGTGATATGATAGCCGTGTTTAGGTATAATGAAGGGGTGTCATACTGAGGATGGAGCAAGCTTGTTTTCTGCTGCTGCAGAGAATAGGACATGGAGCAATGGATGCAAGCTTCAGGAAAAGAGATTCCACCTAAACGTTAGGAGGAACTTCCTGACAGTGTGAGCTGTTGTGGAACACACTCCCTTAGAGAGTGGTGGAGTCTCCTTCTTAGGAGCTTTTTAAACAGAGGCTGGATGGCCATCTGTCAGGGATGCATTGATTGTGAGTTCCTACATGGCAGGGGGTTGGACTGGATGGCCCTTTTGGTCTGTTCTTTGATTAAGAAGGCATGCAGTTTTTGTGGATTTGTTTGCAAGATTAACGTATGGGCACAGGTAAACTGACTTTCAGAAGAAAGTTCCATACGCTTCTCTAGTTTGTTATATATCAGCGGTGAGGAAATGCTGAATGCTGAGCAGAGGTTGTTCTTAACCTCTTTTTCTTTTTTAACCAGGGATGCCCTTTAAATATCTTTCGGTGCGTATGAACTGAAATTGTTCTTGTGAAAAGTATGCTCTCCTTCTTCTACCCCTAAACCTGTGAACTGTGTAAGGGGATGTGAAGTGAATACTGTATATCTTTCTGCTGTTATTTCATTCTCTGTGTTAATAATAATAATAAAATTTATTTATATCCCGCCCCTTTTAGATTCTGTTTACACAATAATTTGAACTCTTTGACTTAGATCTTTCTTCTTCAAATTTCTTAACAATGCAGTTATCTCCAGTGCATAAGAATTTTAAATTCTTTATAGCTTTGGTTTTGGCCCTTTCTAATTTCTTATGCTGAAATAAGAGTGCTAATGATTTCTTTAGCACATTTAAAGTACTCCAGGTTATATATTCACTGATTCTCGCAGCCTTCCTTTAAAGTATAAGTGTGATCATGCAGCATTTGAAGGCTCAGGAGGTGGGAAGATATTGGCTTGTCAAAAGACGTATAATGAGTTCACGTCTATGCTTTTGAACAAGGGTTTTCCGGATTCAGAGCTCACACTAGACTTTCTATCCACACCGTCAGCAGTGAGCCAAATCCAGAGCAATTTTATGATGGTTGTCGGCAGCTTTGGAAAACAGTCAAAGGCAAATCTTGAGTCTTTTGCTACTAAACTCACTTCAAATTAGTTCCATTTGCCCATAGTGACGTTAGCATGTTGATTGCTACATATTGTGGTGAAACACTGTTTCTGTGTCATCCCTGATTCCCAGAATTGCTCATTAGCTAGAAGGCAAAATGGCACAGAAGTAGTAGCAAATATTGTATGTACAGCACTGTGTAAATTTACAGCGCTATATAAATAAAAAATAATAAAAATAAGAGAAAATGGCAGCAAGCAGGATTGAAAATAAATGGTGAACACACTTGTTATTGTTTTTCAGCCGATATCTCCCTTCCCCATTCTGAGAACTCTATTTCCCATCTAAAAAGTAAATTTGTATTAGACTGGCACAACTCCACTGTTGAACTGGCAATGTGCGGCCTTCCAGATTGGCTGTGCTGGGTGCTGGGGAGACCTCTTGGGAATTGTAGTCCAGCATTTGGAAGTCTATATAGTCTCCGTGCTTTCATCACCTTAGAATATGCAACTGCAACTCTCAGCACCCTCAGGTCAGGTGTAGCATAAACTAATAGTTAAGAATGCTGGGAATTTTAGTTCAATGATATGTGAAGGGATGCAACATTTGCAACCCATCTTACACAAAATATGCACACTTGTTCTGTGTCTTTTAAAAAAATTCCCAAGCTTTTTAAGCACGTCATACCTACATCTTTTATATTTTTGGAAGTTTTAAAGATCAAGACATTATTGAGGTTGTTGTGAGTGTTGCTGTATTGATTTTATTCTCTGTTGTATGCTCTGTATTGCATTAAATGTTACAGACCTATCTTGAATTTTAATTGAATCATTCTTATATCCAGCTTGTGGAACATTTGTTGGGCCCCATATAACATAATAAAAAAAACTAAGATATATTTTTCTTTTCTGGTAATGTAAATCTGCAAAGAGGGTTAGATTCCATTTTGTCTCTCCCTGTGCTCTTCCACTCCCTGTCTCAAACCCATTTCAAAGATTTCAGCCTTCCCAGCAGGAAGATAATATCTGTGCAAAAGAAACATATACAACCTCTTGTGAAGAACAAAGAGACTGCTATTTTATCCAAAGATGCATGTCATTAATGGGATGCATTTCTGGTCATGCTGCAAACTTAGTCTCCATGCCTTATACATATGCAAATTTGATTCTTTCCCTTTTTTGCCTGTCCTGTTCCAGATTCCAGATTGGTTTCCATCTCCTCACAAACACCATTGTGTAAAATGAAAACATTTGTCTTATAGGATTGATGTGTGATTTATGGTTTTGCTTTTGTCAAAAGGGTTCCTTGTGGTGGTCCACATAATCACTTTTCTAATCCTTGGGTGAAGAAATGTAATTTCCTTCTACAGTGGAAGTTTTTTCAAGTACTAAAATGGTACGAGGATTAGTTTATCTTTCTGTCACTTACCATAGCTCTCAGGAGTGACTACCTTGGGGCTTTAAAATATTGCTGTCGGGAAAAGAGGCAGAGAGTGACCTTCCACGAGTACAGTTAGGCAGAAAAGTAGTTGCTTGTTAGTGTAAAATAGTGAGAAATGCCTGTGAGAAAACAGGGCTCAAATCACTAGCTGAGCCCTTCAATCTGACACTAAATTGTCACGGAATAACATGCAAGCCCTGTGCTGCTTTGACCGCCTACATGCTGTACTCAATGGGGCCTTTGTTCCAGGTCACGTTAGAAAAATGCATGAGCTAATGGAGTGGTGGGAGTTTAGCTTAGTTACAGAGTCTTAGAGGCTTTGCAGAATTTCCCAGCGGGTGCTAATATTTCCTGTACCCTTCCCTGCTAAAGGATGAATGTTGCAGATAACCATAAGGATTCCTTGTCTAGCACATGCACTGCCTCCACTCACCCTGTAAAGCTTTCCCTTTGTTGTCCAGCAGCTAGGTCCTGCTTTTAAAGCTGTGTGATAGAAGTGTCACAAACTTGGCTGAGTGACGAAAATGGGTGGTACAGCATTCAGTGCACCATTTGCTCATCTTTTAAAAAAAATCTCATTGTTGAGTCTATGAATTCTTAAGCAGCTAACACATAAGAGACAGAAAAACGTAATTGCTGGTTAAGTCAACTTAGACTTATGTTGACCAAGAGTCTCAGTTATCAACTGTGCTGCTCCCGCTTTGTAAACTCATGACCATGGCTTCCTTGACTGAATCAATCCATTCATTATTTGATCTTCCTCTTTTCCTGCTGTCTATTATTATCTTTTCCAATCAGTTATATTATCTTATGATGTGTCCAAAGTACAATAGCTACAGCTTAGTCATTTGGGCTTCTAGGTAATGTTCAGACATTATTTGTCCCATCTATTTGTATTTTTAGCAGTCTTTAAGTATATTTAGTATTGTCCTTCACCACTGCTTTTCAAGTGAGTTGATTTTCTTCCTGTCATTGCCCGGGTTTCACCTCCGTACATAGAAATCAGAACTATGGTGGCATAGATGGGTCTGACTTTGGTATTTAGTATCTTTACACATGGGGGTCTTACCTACTTTCATAGTCTATTTGATTTCAATATCGACCAGTTAATGATGCCCACATACATATGTAGTCATTGATTTCCTAAAGAATTTGTTTGGCCTTACATTATCTGATAAGCCACCTTCCTGCTTCATTTTCTGACTCTAGGCCACATTTTCTGCTGTTTCTAACTTTTGTGTTCCAATTGCCCGTGATTATCAACATGTTGTCCTGTTTTGTTGTGTAACTAATTTCTTCCTGGCTACCAGCATGATTTATTCATGATTTATTCCACATCTGCCTCTATGGTGGGAACATAAACTTGGATCATGGTTGTATTGTCCCTCATGTCTTATTAATATTATTTGATCAGAGTCTCCGCAACTACTTTTACAACTCTTTACCTCCCTATTGATGCCATTCTGTTTCTTCTTTGTCATTTCCAGAGTAAAACTTGGTGTAATTATCTGATTGAAAACATTCCATTCTGGCCCACTTAAGCTTGCTCACACTAAGCTTGGCTATATCTGTGTGGTCTGTTTCCTGTTTTATGATTGATGAATGTTAGGAGTTTACTTAATAATTCCACATTGCTATATCCTTTATCTACAAAGCATTTTATTCTCCTTTTACTCACAAACTTAATAAACTTTCTGACTTCAGTCTGCTGTCTTAAAATGTCTTAGCAGTAGTCCTCAAGATCTCATCCAGTAATATGAAAGGCAGAATGCTCACCTAGGCATTGATGACAACCACTGGCTTAAAGCTTTGTAAATCCCATTGTTACAAAGATAATTTTAAAAAAGTATTTTGCTGGCTATGTCCATAAAGGGTTGCATGCAGCATGATGATCTGATGGAATTTGTCCTGCAGTCATTACTCCTTCCCCCACTTCAGTTGTGGTTGACTGTCACAGTCTCCACAAACTTGGCCAGGTTTTCAGACTTTTGTGGGTGATTTCCTTGCCCCCCCCCCCCATCTGAGAAGAAAAATCACCCATTGGAACTTGCTTCCAAACCAGTGATAGCACCACGGCCACTCTCTCTCTCTCAGGGATTCCCATGAAAGAGCTGTCACTCAGCTATTTTCATACCAAGAAACTCAAGAATGCATTTTAAAAGTATCAAAGAATGTTGAACAAGTAAAAGAAGAGCAGAGCCCCATAAGATTAAAACAGCAACATTCATAACCCCTCCCTCAAAGAACTGGAAAAATAAGACAATCTTCAGATGGCACTGAAATACATTGTGGTGGGTCCAGGTCAGCCAACACAGGGGAAGATATTCTAAGGAGAAGTAACATCTTTCAGAAGGCACTATCCCTACGTCCATGCCTACTCATCTTTTAAAGAAGGGAGAACAAACCATAGCTTCTGTGGAAGATCTTAACATATGCGTAGGTTCTTGATGAATTTTAAAAGAACAGGCCACAAGAAGTCTTTAAAGGAGAAAACTATCAGTTTTGGTTCTGCTTTTGGGGCAAGGTTCTGGATCATATGGTGGCCTCTCAGCTTCAGGAGTGAAGACACCTTTGGTTGCCTTAGTGGATGACTTATGCAGGAAACTGGACATGGGGAGTGTGTCCCTGTTGGTCCTGCTGGACCTCTCAGCGTCTTTCGATACCATCAACCATGTTTTTCTTCTGGGCTGATTATCTAGGATGGGACTTGAAGTCATTTCCAGTCTTTTTTTTGGGGGGGGGTGAACTCAAAAAGCTGGTGCTGGGGAATTCTTGTTCAGTGCCTTGGCTGTCGGCCTGTGGCAGGTTCTGTTTTGTCCCCCATGCTGTTTAAGATCTACATGAGACCTCTGGGAGAGGTCATCTGGTTTTGGGGGGTATGATGTAACCTATATGTTGAAGACACCCTACTCTACCTCTCTTTCCCTTCTGATTCCAAGGAAGCTGTTTCAGTATTGAATCATCCAGCCCATTGATTCATGGATTGGATGAAAGCAAACAAATAGAAACCTAATCCAGACAAAACAGAAGGGTTGCTGGTCAGTTGAAAGGCAGATCAAGGAACAGAGACTCCGCCTGTGCTGAATGGGGTTACACTCTCCCTAAAATCTCAAGTTTTGCAGCTTGGGTGTTTTCCTGGACTCTACTCTGAGCCTGGATGCCTAGGTTTAAGCAGAGTGGCCAGGATTGCATTTGCACAGCTAAAACTAGTGTGCCAGCTGTCCTCGTTCTTTGAGATGTCAGATCTGGCTAAGGTGGCACATGCCTTGATTACATTCCATTTGAACTACTTTATGTGGAGCTGCCTTTGGAAACTGTCTGGAAACTTCAGCAGATCCAAAATGCTGTGGCCAGAATGCTGATTAGGGCCAGTTACAGGGAGCATATAATTGCCTTGTTAAAACAACTTCACTGGCTACCAGTTTCTGGGCCCAATGCAAAATGCTAGTCATGATCTATAATGCCCTGTACAGCTTAGGTCTAGGTTATCTGAAAGACTATATTGCTCCACATGAACCTGCAAGGATCCTGACTTCTACAGGGGAAGGCTTCCTCTCAGTCCTACTCCCGTCACAGGCGTGCTTGGCAAGGACATGAAAGAGAGAGCCTTCTTAGTGGTTGCTCCCATCCTTTGGAACTCCCTTTCACAGGAGGCTAGGTTGGCCTCCTCCCTGCTTACAGGCAAAACATTTTTGTTTAAGCAGGCTTTTAATGTGTAAGCAGGGAATATTCTCACTGGAATGTTTTATTTATTTTTAAAACACTTTTTATGTCTTTTGATTGATTCTGTACTATTTTAATGTGATTATTTTTTTTAAATCACATTTGGGAGCCTCTTTGGGTCCCACTCTGTGAGAAAGGTGGCATACAAATTAGAAAGAGAGAGTTGCTCCTGGCTCTTACTAGGTAGAGGAATGTTTTTTTTTTTCTCCCTGAACTTGGAAATGACCACTCTTATGATGATCCTGTGATGAATAGTGACTTCCAACTCTTAGGCAAGTATATGTTGCAAAGGGTTTTGTCTTTAGCAGTATCATTTGAGATTGCATTTGTATGCTTGGTGCACAAGGGTCTTTTGTAAGATGTTTGTTGCTATGGCCAGTGACAAGTAGTAACCTCTTCCTATAACCTGACCCCTCTAAATGCAGCATTTTCTTTTACATGATAGTCCAGAAATATCTTACTGATTGGTAATGGCTACTTTCTCACACAATACTTCCCCTGGTTTTGAGTAAGATATTAGTATTTCTGTATTTGCAAACTTCTGTTATTTGTCAGATTTTCCTGGTTAACTAACTTCATCATTTTGCTAACAGAGAAGGAAATATCTGGGATATACTGTATTCAAAGCATGCAGTTTATCTAAATTTAGACAGTTAATTGATTTATTCAGAATGCAAAGTAATGTCAGAATACAGTCACCAAGAATGCAGGTAGTTAAGATTTGGATAGAAATAGAACTATTGGTAGCTGAAGAAGTGGAGGTTCAGCACCAAACTTTACCTCTCTTCTCACTAAAAGAATCAAAACTTCACACTGGTGCTAGAAAATAGGAGTATTAAGGTGTTGAATGTGCTCAGTGTATTTGGACTGATTGCCTTTTGTGGGTGGTTGGCTTTCTTTGGGAATAGTACTTCATGTACAAGTGAACAGCATGTTCCATCAACTCTATTTTTTACAGATGTTCTGGAACAGCTGTTGACATTTTACTGCCTATTTTGTGTCACTCATACCTGGATGGTGGGTTTAAGCTGCTGTTACAAATTGAGTGGATTTTTTTAGCCCACCAATTGCTTGTAAGCATCTAAGAAGTTGCTTCTGTTGCTCCTTGTTAGCATTCATGCAGATGGGGACTGAGGGAATACCTCCTCTAAGGCAGTGTGTGTGACATTTAAGAAGAGAGTTTTGGTTTATTCATATTGTTTGTTCATAGCTAAGTGATGTTTTAAGACTCATATTAACTAACTAGGACTTCATTGATCAAGTTGCAACCCCAATTGAGGAATATACTTTGGGGGGTATTCTGTATCTCATTGTATGGATTTCATTTTCAGTGAAAGATACATTTTCAACTTGTAGTTTTGATATGAATCTGAGAGGCCTGCTACCTTCTACATGTAGACCTGAAGGCAGACTGTCAAAAGAGAGATGATATACAAGGCGGAGAGGCAAAGATGCTAATATTGTCTGAGAGCCTGTACTTGGGGGGGGTGGTGGTGGTGGTGGTGTCTGTCTCTTCTTGAAAATAATAATGGTTTGAGTGAGATAGATGTTGTGAAGGAGAGTGTTCAAGTGAAATGAGGCAGCTAAGGAACTGTGCAATTTTGGACTTAAACAAAAGGTGATTAGCCGAGTCAGTTGTGGATGGGGAGGAAAAAATGCAAATAGAAAGATAATGAAGATGGAATGAGATGCTGGGGAAACTGAAAGTAGGGACAGCATGAGTTGAATGAAGAAGAATGAAGGCAGCCAGTATACGGTGTAATACTCATGAGACCCACTCAGCATGGCTAATTGTAAGTTATTGTGGAAGTTCTGGTCAAGAACATCTGGAGAGCAAAAGATTCTCTGTCCCTAGCACAGAGTTTGATCATCAAAAGTTCTGTTCAGTAAAACTGATATGGGTGTCAGAGGTGAGTGGCCTGAGATAAGAAATGGGGAAGCCAGCAAAGCAGCCAACAGAAGAGTAAATAAGAGAAGGCACTGATATATCAGTTCTCTGCTTCTGCCCCCCAGGCTGTGGAATGGCCTGCCAGACAAGATACATCTTATTACAACTCTCGACCGCTTTAAAAAGGCTTTAAAGACGTATGTTTTCCAGCAGGCCTTCCCAAACAATGATTAATTCTCCCGGCTCCTAAAGCTCTTGTCCAGACGCTTCAGCTTACCCCCAGTTTTAGCACCCAGCAGTCATATCCCTTCTTATCCGAAAGAAAACTGTTTTTATCCTTTATGTCATGTTGTTTACTATTTTATTGCTTGTTGTTTTAATCTTTTTCTTTAGTTTAATTCTATCTTAAGGGGCGGGAGGGGGGAATCAGGAAGGATATTTTAATGTAATTCTCTTTTAACCACGTCGATTGTTTGATCAGAGAGGCAGGTTATAAATAAAACCTATTATTATTAAAATCAAAATATAATAATATGCCTATTTGATTCTGTAGGATTGGAGGATGTCTGAAACTGAGGGATAATACCTTGTCTGTGAGTTTCTTGTGAGTCATAAACTCACCAGGGGTTAGATCTGAACCCGTTGTTTCCTAGTTCACACCTCACCTTCTTAACCATTGTGATATACTGGCTTTGACCAATTTGAAGGCATGATGCTGTTTAAGTGCTACTAGTGATTAAAATGGCTTGAGGGCTTCTTTCTCTGAAATCTGAAAGGAACGTTTCCACAGCTGAAATAGTCATAGGGACTCCAACCGGGTTATTGGGATGCTGGCATATTCGTGGCTTTGACTATTATTTTAGTTTGTACGTGCACAGACACCAGTTTTTGAAGGTTATTCAATTTATATGGGGCTTGAATGTGACTTAAATACAACTTTCCATTTGAATCTTGTTTAAACTCCTAGGTCGTCCTTCATTTCCCAGATACATCTGGCTTCCAAGGGAATTCCTGCTTGAGTAGGTGGACATTTTTATGGTTGGCAGCAGATAAAACAAAGGAGACAAAATGTTAGGCTGTTCTTTCAGAAAAATTAAAGAAAACATAAAGAGGTAAAATGCATCCTGTTGCTGCAGGCAGAAACGTTCACAGGGGCCTGAGAACAAGCCATGTTTTTCTGAGCATGAAAGGATGTGATATGACCTATTTAAAAGAGAAGGAGGGAGAGAGAGAGAGCACTTATTATTGTGTCAATTGATTTTAGTTGGAAAGTGGTCTTGTCACACCCCCTAAATGTTATGGAAGGATTCCAAACCTTTACTAGAGACTACTTGCCTACCTACTGATTTCTTTTCTTCCTGTAATCCAGTTAAAGTCTCATAGAGTAGGAGGAGATCCCAAGGGCTGCCTAGTCCAACCCTCTGTCAGTAGTTTATATTTTTCAGAGGTGGCTACCCAACCTGTTTAAAACCACCAATGGAGGAGAATCCCCCACTTTCCAATGCAATCTGTTCCACTCTTGAACATCTCTTGCTATCACAAAGTATTTCCTAGGGTAGTTGGGAATCTTGTTTTATTGTAATTAAGCCCATTTGATTCAGGTCTTATTCCTCTGGAGCAGCAGAAAACAAGCTCTTCCATCCAATCGCCTTTCAGATACTTAAAGATGGCTGTCATATCACCTCTCAGTCTTCTCCAGCCTACACATGCTGAACACCTACAGCTGTTTCTCATAGGGCTTGATTTCTAGGTTTGTTTGCTACTCTCTCCAATTCCATAATCACAAAAAGTCAACATGGGTTTCAGAAAACAAGTCATGCCAGACAAATCTTACCTTTTTTGATGAAATAACCAGCTTGGTGGATGAAGGAAATGCTGTGGATGTAGTATATCTTGATTTCAGTAAGGCCTTTGACAAGGTTCCCCATGGCATTCTTGCAAACAAGCTTGTAAAATGTGGGCTAGACAAGGTAATTGTTATGGATTTGTAACTGGTTGACTGGCTGCACCCAAAGGGTGATCAGCAATGGCTTCCTTTTCATCCTGGAGAGAAGTGACCAGTGGGGTCCCACAGGGTTCTGTCCTGGGCCCTGTGCTATTCAACATTTTCATCAATGACTTGGATGACAGAATTGGAGGCATACTTATCAAATTTGCAGATGACACCAAATTAGGAGGAGTAGCTAATACCCCAGGTGACAGGATCAAAATTCAAAATGACCAGAATAGACTAGAAAGCTGGGCTAAAGCTAACAAAATGAAATTCAGCATGGAGAAATGTAAAGTACTGCACTTAGGCGGAAAAATGAAATGCACAGATATAGGATGGGGGGACACCTGGCTGAACGAGACTACATGTGAAATGGATCTAGGAGTCCAAGTAGACCACAAGTTGAACATGAGTCAACAGTGCGATGTGGCAGCTAAAAAGGGCAATGCAATTTTAGGCTGCATCAATAGAAGTATAGTGTCTAGATCAAGGAAAGTAATAGTTCCACTCTATACTGCTTTGGTCAGGCCCACCTGGAATATTGTGTCCAATTCTGGGCACTACAATTAAAAAAGGATGTTGAAAAACTAGAGGGTGTCCAAAGGAGGGCAACTAAAATGGTGAAGGGTCTGGAAACCTTGCCCTATGAAGAATGCCTTAGGGGGCTGGGGATGTTTAGCCTGGAGAAGAGAAGGTTAAGAGTTGATATGATAGCCCTGCTTAAATATTTGAAGGGATGTCATATTGAAGAGGGAGCAAGCTTGTTTTCTGCTGCTTCAGAGACTTGAACATGGAATAGTGGATGCAAGCTTCAGGAAAAGAGATTCCAGTTCAACATTAGGAGGGACTTCCTGACAGTAAGGGCTGTTCAACAGTGGAATGCACTCCCTCGGAGTGTAGTGGAGTCTACTTCCTTAGAGGTCTTTAAGCAGAGGCTGAATGGTCATCTGTCGGTGATGCTTTGATTGGGAATTCCTGCATGGCAGGGGGTTGGACTGGATGGCCCTTGTGGTCTCTTCCAACTCTACGATTCTATGATTCTATAATTCTCTGGACACATTCCTGTTTGAGGATATGTTCCATTCTTTTGTTTCCTTCCCTTCCAGTGACTCCACCAGGCATAGAAACTTAAGAGTCTGATGATTTTAGATGTGGAAAAAAGGCAGAATCTCCAGGATGTAGTGAGAAGGAAGAATGGGTGGGTTAGAGAGCTTCTGCACCCGCTGATGGCCTGCTGATTTACACCACTCTCATTACTCTCACTTTTGACCTGCTTACCATTCTAATACAGTGGTCTCCCGGGTTACGAAGGTAATCCGTTCCGGATTACCTTTCGTAACCCGGAAATGTTCGTTTCCCGGGGGACCGCTTTAAGGGACGGACCGCGCGGCCGATTTAAAGGGGCCACGCGGTTTTTCCCTTTCATTCCCCGGGATTTCTTCGGCTCCCGGGGGAATTTTGGTGATCCCGCCGGTTTCGGCTCCCGGGGATTTCGTTCCCTGGGGGCTTCGTATCCCAGGGGACCACTGTATATGGATTATGTATAGTCACATCTAATTGGATCTCCCGCAGCTAACCCTGGAGTGGGCTTTTCCAAGACTTGGCTTCTGGTTGCAATGATTGTACTGTGTGAGCCTGTCTGTTTCTGGACTTCAACTCCCAATAGCCCAAGCCAGCAAAGACTGTGATAAAGAATTTGAACAATATTTGGAGGGTTATGCTGCCCACTCTTAAATCTAGCTGGAATCTCGGTTTAAATGTGATATGGGAAAAGTGTATATTAGAGCGGTGCAGAACAACCGCTGAACCAATGTTGTCTTGTTGTCAGCTCAGCATGTGGAACTCTGCACAAGTAAAACTCCTCAAGCATTTATGTGTACATGTGCACATACATATCCTCCTTCCATCATATATAATTTAGGTCTCAAAATGCCAACTGGGAGAAAAAGAACCTTATACATGTCTCTTGCATAACCCTGCATTGTAATAGGCGTGGGTTTTTTTTAATGTGTGTCCTGGATTTTTGTTTTTTGTTTTTTTTTGTTTTACTTCTCTTTAACATTTAATAATTGTTCGCTATTCAAGGAGAATGGCTTTCAGGTGGCATTAATTTTATCAGGCCTTTGGAGTTTACCCTCAGACAGGATACAGATTTCTGCCTGCTTTACTGTAAATTTCTTCTTTGTAGTTTGTTATTCCCACTAACAGTTTTGCATGATGAAGTGTTTAGCTCTGGTGTACTAATTTTCATACTTGTGGAAGAATTTTCATTATTAGGGTCAAATAAGTTCTTTTTCCTCCTAGAGATCAGAAACATGTTTATTTGGTCCACATAAAAATAAACAACTGATCTATTTGCACTTCCTCATTAAATGTGTGAGCCAAATATCTCCTGCTTGTCTCTGTTTTCCAAGCTTTGAGGTTTGGATCAGATTTGTGTCTGTTATGACTTTTAAAAAAAGCGTTTGCAAAGTCTTGCAGAGTAGACTTGCGCATGATGAAATGCAAATATTCCAGAAAGTAGTCCATCCTTGTTTGTCATGAACTAGGCTACAGGTCACATTGGTCCACAATTGATGATGTTCGTCAGGAGTATTACAAGTAATAGAAGCTGTGTATCTGACTTTGTGGTAATCTGGAGAAGAAGAAAAAAATCAGTGTCTTTACTAAGAACACTTGGGCTTTTTGAAGACTTGGCTTCTGGTTGCAATGATTGTACTGAGAAAACATCTGTATAGCCTTGTGTAGCCACTACCTTGACTAACTAGCTTTCCCTTTGTTACTCCAGATGTTAATTGACAGTCCCATTAAGATATCTGCATTGTGTATTAAGAGCAGCTCTGAAAAATTTAAGAGGCAGGGAGCAAAAGTGGAGGAATTTCCAGCTCATGCTTATCTCATGAAGCCAATCTTCTCACAATCTGGCGCTTGTATCCATCCGTTCTGAAGAGCAGAGGGACAAGGGGACGTTTGTACTCTGAGGACAAGGGAGGGGACTTTTTCCCTTATTGACTTAAATGGCATCTCTGCATACTTTTCCCCTTCTCTGTATTTATAGATTCAAGGCTGCAGCACTTCCTTTAGCATTGCTGGCATTTATGGAGAGGGATTAATGTGGCTTGCAACACCCCCCTCCCCAGTCATGTCAATCTAGCCGCCTGTTGCTGATGCCCACCTCCTTTTAAAATCTGTTTCATAGCAAAGCCCGTGGAAGCTTGCAGATGGAACTGCTAAGGGAATGCTTGTTTGAAACCCTGTGGGCCAGCAGCTGTTTAATTAATGACTTTTTCAAACACAAACTTTGGCCTTCCAGAGGTTTTAGATTGCACCATCCACTAGCCCTGACTGGGAGTTTAAGCCCAAAATATCTGGAAGGCTTGAGGGCTGTCTTGGATCAATGGAGTATCTAATCCAGGGGACGTTCCTCTCTGATCTTGGGCTGAGTCTTTAGCCTTCTTATTCAAGACCTCTTTCTTTTAAACTGGCAAAGGTAGAGACTGAAACTAATGCTCTGTAAATGCAAAGCCTCTGTGCTCTCTCTCCATGGTTTTAAGGTGCCCGCAACCTTGTGGAGGCATTTCCAGATGTCCAAGTGGAAGAGGAAGCATAAGTAACTTGTTCATTTCTTACCTCATTTTTGAATCTTGTGAAATGGTGGTATTGGGTGGTGAGGGGATGCACCTTTTCCAAATACTAGGACAGAGTCAACATTGCACTTTTACTCCAGAAGCAGTGAGTAGGGTGACCAGATTTATCTTTCTCCGGTAGAGTTACTGAAGTAGTCCTTTACTTGCTACAAGGAAGGATGGGTTGTTGGGAACCCAATGATGAGTTTCTTGAAGACAGTCACTAATATATTTCTAATCTAATATTTTAAATCTGTATCTATTCATTCTTTTCAAACTTGCATGCATCTGATATATTGAACATGCCATCTAGTAAACTTAATTTTTATGTTGCACAGGATTGTGCATAACATGAAGCCCATCCCCTGTGCTTCAGAAAGCAAAAATTTCAGAAACCTTTGAAGTGTAAAACCCATCCTCTGCCCCACCTCAATGTTGTTGACCTTTAAATAAAAGGCTCAAAAGAACAGGTTGACCCTGTGTTCTAGTTTTGAAACAGTTATTTAAAAAGTTTTTTGCTTCCTGGTATGATTTATGATTGAGGTCTACCCCCCACCACCCGCTTTCTGTTTTGTAATGACTCAAGTTTAGTGCTTTATTACCTCCCATGACTTTTCATTTAAAATCATGAGCACTGTGAGATAGAATGGGAACTGAAGGAAAGTTAGTTGATAGTAAATAAGTGCGGATTAAAAGTAAATCTAGTTTGAAATTTGGATGTTTTAAAAATCATGACAAGAATGACAAGAATTTGGAAATACTGCTTTTTGCAGTTGCAACTCCCAGATTCCCCAAGCCAGCATGGAATGCAAAGGAATTGCAACAGACAACTAACTCCTCTAGCATACACACTTTCTGAGTTTGTATTTTAGTCCATAGTATCTGTTTAACAGATTCCTAGGCATGGAGATCGTGAGCAAAGTACTGTCTGAGCACTCCATAACTTCCATTAGTAACAAACAAAACAAACAAACAAGCTTCATTTATATACCGCTTCATACTGCCTAAGGAGTGTCTAAGTGGTTTACAACTGTAAGCTAATTTGCCCCCAACAATCTGGGTACTCATTTTAGCAACCTTGGAAGGATGCAAGCCTGAGTCGAACTTGAGCCCTTTTGCTGGTATTGAATTCGCAACCTTATGGTTTTGAGTGAGTGGCTGCAGTACAGGCATTTAACCACTGCACCACCAGGGCAACAGGATTCATCACAAGGAAGGAGAACAAACTAGTATTTAAACTGACATAAATGAAAATTGACTTTGACCTTAGGACAGTTTTGAGTGGTGAAGGCATGGGTTATATTACTCTGAGTCAATTTTGTACTTAAATATGCTTCCATTCCTATTATTTAAACTAGAATTAATATTCCTTTTCTTCTTTTTCTTCTACATATTACAAATAAGAGGCTAAAATCCAGCAATTCCCTAAGAGAAGGGTATGAATCACACTTCCTCCACATGTTTTCCACATGTCGTCCACAGGCAAGCCCCATCATCTCTAGACGGTACAGCAATGCTAAGAGTCTTGATCTGGACAGTAAGCGCTAAAAATGTTTTTGTTTATCCTTACTGTCCACTGTATAATGTTGCAAAAGATCTGCAGTGTCCACATTATCCCCCAAAAGTAATATATTAGCATTAACATTATTTGTAAAGCATTACTTGCAAGGGCCTCCTTGGCAGTCCTTTTTCTCAAGATAAACTTGGCAGAAGGAAGTGACTCTAAGCAGGGATATGTATATGAGCTTGTGTATGTCCCGGTTGCTTCTGTGTTCCATATTCTCCTGCCACCAGCCTGCCACCAGCAGTTTGTCCAAAATTGGACAAGCTGCTAGGGTTTGTGTTTGTACATTTGCATTTATTTAGACTCTCAATTGTACTGCTGTTTTTCTAAATCACTGTTTGCAATGAGGGTGTTCATAATATTTGAATTCTTTGCATTGTAGCCTAGGTCACTGAACTCATGAACACACATAACTAATGAAACTCTTCAAGTAGTTAAGGACAGACAAGAAGCAAAAGTAAAAGCTGACAAAAATAGAGTTGCATGCAACTGAACCCTGAATGAAACTGTTCAGTGACTTGTGTGCAGGGACAAGGAAAACTATTAATATATAATACGCATTGCGGAGAAATAGAAGATGACAACAAAAAAGAAAGAACAAGAGACCTCTTCCACAAGATCCAAGAAATCAAAGAGAAATTTAAACCAAGAATAGGGATGCTCTACAACAAGCTGATGAACACATTACATGACCAAGTACAGTGGTCCCCCGGGTTACGAAGGTAATCCGTTCCGGATTACAATTCGTAACCCGGAAGTCTTCGTTTCCTGGGGGACCGCTATTTCTGCCGGACCGCGCGGCCGATTTAAAGGGGCCGCTCGGTTTTTCTTATTCGCATCCCGGGGGATCCTTCGGATCCCAGGGGATGTTTTTTGGTCCCGCCGGTTTCGGGTCCCGGGGATTTCATTCCCCGGGGGATTCGTAAACCGGGGGACCACTGTACAAATAAAAAAATTGATGGAAATGATACACTGAAGCATTATGTAAAAGAGATGAAAAGGTGAAGATTCATTCAAGAAAGAACTATTTGAAGATGAGCCTACAGAGGCTTGGCTGGCTGGGGACCTTCCCCAGCCTGTCAAGCCTAGGCCTCCGCCCCGAAGAGAAAGCAAGGCACGATCCGATCGGATCGTGCCTTGCTTTCGTTAGGCTTGGGGGGCAAGCCCGGCTAGAGAAGGGACGCTTCCCTTCTCTAGCCGGGCTTGACCCCCAAGCCCGGCTAGAGAAGGGAGGATTCCCTTCTCTAGCCGGGCTTGGGGGGCAAGCCTAACGAAAGGAAGCCACGATCCATGGGATCGTGGCTTCCTTTCGTTAGGCTTGGGGGCCAAGCCCGGCTAGAGAAGGGAAGCTTCCCTTCTCTAGCCGGGCTTGCCCCCCAAGCACGGCTAGAGAAGGGAGGATTCCCTTCTCTAGCCGGGCTTGGGGGGCAAGCCTAACGAAAGGAAGCCACGATCCATGGGATCGTGCCTTCCTTTCGATAGGCGCGGAGGCCCAGGCCTGGCTGGCTGGGGAAGCGAACGTTCCGCAGCCAGCCTGGGCCGCCCCTTGTCCTCCGAAGCCTAGCTTCGGAGGAGAAGGGACCCAAGGCCGCCCCTTCTCCTCCGAAGCCTGGCCTCGGAGGAGAAGGGACTCAAGCCTGGCTGGCTGGGGAAGCGAACGTTCCCCAGCCAGCCTGGGCCTCCGCGGGTGACGAATGGAAGGCCCGATCCACCGGATCGGACCTTCCTTTCCTCAGCCAGGAGGCCCCCGCCAGGCCAGGCTTCGGAGGGGAAGGGATTTCCCTTCCCCTCCGGCCGGCCGGAACGGATTACCTATTTCCTATTGGAAATAGGCCCCGGGTTACGAAATTTTCGGCTTACGAAAAAGGGGCCCGAACGAATTAATTTCGTAACCCGGGGGACCACTGTACTACTAGTAGAAAATAGCAAAGACTTAGAATAATTACTGATGTGGGTTTCCATGACTGGGCAGTTGAACATTAAGAAAATAAAAATAATCACCACTGATTATTTTAAAGTAGACAGTGAAGAAATTGAAAGAGTTAAAAGGTTTCCCATACTTTGGCTCAGTCATTAACAGAAAGGTTTATTAGAAGAATGGGAAGAAGTATTACAGCTGAAATACATTGTAATAAACAGAACTGAATATAAACAGAGCAGTAATACTTATATTTTATTGCAGTTTTTATTTCTCCTGGTGATTATTTTCCATCTTTTGTATTATGTAAATTTCTTGGATAGAGTTTCTAAGTAAAAAGCTGTGTATTTTGTACAGATTTTTGTAAGGCTACAATTTAATATATCAAAATTGAAAATAAAAAAAAAAGAAGAATGGGAAGAAGGCTAAGACTTAGAAGGGCAACTATGAAGGAACTAGACAAGTCCCTGAAGTGTAAAAGTATATCATTGGATACTAAAGTTAGAGTTGTCCAGGCCATCATATTTCCAGTTTCTATATACCATTGTGAAAGCTGGAAAGTGAAGAAGGCTGATAGGAAGATAATTAACTCATTTGCAATGTGGTGCTGGAGAAGGTTATTATGGATACTGTGGACTGCTAAAAAGACAAATAAATGGGCCCTAGAGCTAATCAAGCCTGAATTTTCCCTAGAAATCAAGATGTGTAAACTGAGACTGTTATATGTTGGACATACGTGAAGACATGACTGCCTAGAAAAGACTATTATGCTTGGTAAAGTGGAAGGCAATAGAAGAAGAAAAAGTCTGCATTACAGGCAGATAGACTCAAGCAAGGAAGTCACAGCCCTGAATCTGCAAGACCTGGGTATGCCTGTTGATGATAGGATGACTTTGAGGTCTTTCATTCATAGGTTGCAAAAGTTTCGGCAATTAACAACAACAATTTGCAACTCCTTTCAGTTTTTCCATTTGTGCTATCCTTGTTCCTTCCCAAAGAAACAACCATGTGTGCTAATGTGTAAATGAGGGCTTAACTCAAGGTGATTGGTTTCCCAAAGTTTAGAAATGCAAAGAATTTCTCAACATCTTGGCTGAAATAGAGCTTTTTTATTTTGTTGACTTTTTGGCACTTATGCATTTTAATTCACCCATAAAATGACTGTGGTTACAGTTATTAGCAGCTTCCTTGCCCTGCTAAATCTCTGTTATTGTGAAAATCCCCACAAACTGGTCCCATTTGGCTCTTTCAGCAACCAAATGAACTAAGCTTTGACGCCAGGTTTCTTGCCTTTCTTTTTAATAGAGTAAAGACTTGAAGACACATGAACACACACACACACGGATACTATTAGTAGAGTGCATGCATAATATCCTGCAGGATATATTTTTATTAATTAATTAATATATTTATATTCCTTCCTACATCTGGAGATCAGAGTTCAGTGTATGATAAAGTTAAATCCTTGTCTTGAAGATCAGCCCCACAGTAAACATAGCAGCTGTCCAGTGTTTCAAACTGAACTACAGTCCGCCCTTCCCTTACACAAGGGATCTATTCCGGATCCCCCCTCCCACGTAAGGGGAAAACTGTGTATGCTCACACCCCATTGATAACAATGGGGCATGCTTGCATGTACCACTCATTAAATTGTACCATGGCTTCAGCATATGCTGAAAGCCACGGAAGGGAAGCCTGCATATGGCGCTGGCTGACTGTACTTATATAACAAAGAAACTTTTGCAAACTATTGTAAACTGTTTAACTTTACTTGTCTAGTATCTGATTTCAAGTAAAACCCAAGGACTGATCTGAATGGTAGAAGTTATATTCCTCATACCTATAGCAGTCACAAATTCAGGATTTGAATGTAGCTTATGGATCTTAAATAGGCCTGTTTCAGGAAGTATACCAAGTGAGGGATGCATGCATGCACTGGGATGTTTCTCCTCTGTGCCAGGAAGGTCCTAATGTTTAACCAGTGCTGCTGAATTTCCCATAGAGAGCACACAGGAGAATGTGGCTGAAGACAACTTACCCACTTGCTAAGGATGGTGTAAGTTGTCCATATTGCTACTGGTCATCTGATTGACAAGGATACTTTTTATCAAATATTTCACTAAGTACTCGCTAGTAGAAGATGTGGCATGATTTAGTCCATGGTCAAAATAATTTTGTCGCAAAACCTATCTTTTACAAGACAAGTTAAGATTCCTGTGTGGTTGCCTTCCTTTTTTATCAGGATTTGGGGGGATGTCAGTGGGAGGTGAAAAACTTGTTTATTTATTCTAGCCAATAATGGTTGAATAGCAGACTTCAAAGCATTCTAACAATGGTAATTAATTTCTTCCATCTCTCCCCTCAACCCCCAAGTTCCTGTGATGCATATAGGAAAGGAAAAAAGAAATTTTAAATGGCTTTCACAGTAGTCTGCAGCACACAGGGGTTTGGACCATTACCCAACCCATGGTTAATGTAGAGAATAATATAATACTTTAGTATATCCTTTAAGTTAGTCCACAGGCTCTTCTGAATGTATTGTTGTACTTTCTATTTGGGACACTTGAGTGCTTTGGCATTCATGTTATGAATTATAATTTGCTGAATTACACTTTTAGAAATATTTTGGTACTTATTATAACAATGTACTTATATGGGACCAACTAAATACAGGGTGCTTTACAAATTAAGGGAAGATGGATCACTGTGCAAAGGATTTACAGCCAAGAAATTTTGATGGTGAGACGGTGGAGAAGAGGAGGGAGACAAAGCTAGGGAGAAACCAGGAAGATTTGATTACCATATATAAGCACAAATGCAAAGGGCGAACTGCGCAACTTTTCTTTCTGGCACAGTACACAAAGCCTGACCTGTGCAAGACCTGAGCAGGGCTGTTGATAACAGGGTGACTTGGAGGTCTCTCATTCATACAGTTGACATAAGTTGAAGTCAGCTTTAGAGTAAGTAACAACAACAACATAAAGCTAACCAGTATGTTGCTAAATTCTTGTGCTATAGTGTAAATCAGAGGTTTTCTATACTGTATTCCAGGTGGCACCTGTGGCAAAAGACACTTTGAGGCATACGAGTATCCCTCAGTTGGAAGATAAGTAACAGCGGAGCTTTCATGGTCCCCTCTAGTGGGCAACCACAGGGAAATGTGTTTCTGAAGAGTGACAGCGAGACCTGACAGGCCTTTAGCAAACTATATGTGACCTGAGTATGCACCCTGGGTGGGCAATTGTGGCTTCTAGATGTTGTTGCATTCCAACTTCCATCAGCCATGTGCCTGTTACTTGAAGCAGAATAGACAGTAGTGAGGGTTGGTGCAAGTTGCAGGTCAGTTGCAGCAGGTTATGGAGGCCCATATGTTCCTCATATCTGCTCTAAAATGATCCCAGGATCATCTACCTGAGAAAGCAGATTCTTGTAGGAATATAGGGTTCCTGAAGGCTCCAACTTCAAAACCAACTCTTGTAAATTGATTGCAAAGGCTTAGGCTTGAACAGAGTAACAAAGAGAGATTGAAAGGCTGCGTATGCTACCTTGTAAATCTCTGGTTCTAGTAAGAGTGACCAAGATGTGCGTACTGTAGTCACTGACTTACATTTAGTTGTGTTATTCTGGAGACTAGTTTATAAGTGGGGCAAAAAAGAAGGACTGCTGTTCCTGCTGTTGTTGGAAATGAGAGTTTGGAAAGCTGTCATCTGAAGCTGAGGTAGAGTGTTGCTCAGAACTTGGAAATGTTGTTTTTATCCTTTTGGCCAGTATGGCCACTGTTGGTTTTTTTGTAAACTGGCTGTTTTTCAAACAGCCAATGGACTCTTGTGTCTTGCCACAATGGATGAATGTCATGACTCTTTAAGAAAAGAAAGAACCTGGGTAATGGGGTGTACCAAGTAATAGGCACAATCAGTATAGTAACGGAAATTGTTGTTCATAGCCCGAGGAAACCATGCTGCTTGGAGATGACTGTGATACTATAAACAACTATGTGTTCTTTTGTGTTTGTATAGTGCTTAAAAACTGGTTTGGGCTGAAGGGCATTCTTCTATATGTGTTTTTGTTGCCAGGCTGCAGAACGGGTTGATTAGGGCATACAATCCTGCCCACTGAGGTGAAACAATAACAATAACAGCTGGCGTGCAGCTGTATACCTCATTCTGGGAACTTTTCTCACAGCCAAGATGTCTTGAGAGGAAGGTGATTTTTTTTTTTACAAAAAGCTCTTCCCACAGTTGTAATTCTTGTTAACTGTTTCTGGCACCCCAGGGGCAACTCCCTAGTTCTTCCTTTGCTCTCCAGGTCCGTTTTTTCCTCCTGTCACCATGATATAAGCTTTCGGGAGCCCACCCTGCAGATGAGCACTCAGCTGGCTTGTGTGGGTATCTCAGAAGCCATTTGTCTTGAGCCTTAGGGAGGCCATTGACCAAAAACATTTCCCAGTCTTAGATCCCTGATGAGGAATGGCAGCCATTTCAGCCTGCCGCATCACTGTAAAATGTGGAAACAATAAGCACTGTCCGCTGTTACTACATTCGGGTGGAAGGCTGTCTCGCTAGTCCTTGCAGAAAATTCCTTGAAGCGTCTCTTTAACAGAAGTGCTAGTGTTCTTAAACAGTGAAGCTTATGAGCTGTTTGTTTCATTTCCAGTTCAGAAAACCTTTCCTTTTCTTCCTGCCCCACGCACAGATCTTGAAGCTGTTAAAATTGTCTGTGGCATCAAGGGACTTCAGCAGAACGTTGCGGCTGAGGGAATGAAAACTAGGTTCTTTCTAATGTCCTTGCTGCTTCCAATTCCTGCCACCTCCGCATCATATGCTTATATGGCAGAGAATATTTTTCATAATTTTGAGTGTTCCATTCTTTGGCATTTTTGGTTAGGGAAGGGCTATTTGCAACTGTTTCAGTCTAGGGCTGGAAGAAATTAAGCCGTTTTCAAACTGTCTACAGCTGCTAGTCTTCTACCAGTGGCCTTCTTTTGAGATGCTTCCTGGAAACACATAACACAGTATATGAAATTCATCTCTTCCCCCAGACATTTCTTTTTATGGTCTTTCCCCAAGAGTCATAGCTATTTGAGGGAGGCATAGTGTGAGGTGTAATCTAGACCAACGCTGATAAAAGTGGTGGGCCAGTGCCATTCCACAAGCCATTGGCTGCCAGTCTGTGGCAGGTTTTCAAGGAAAGAAAGAATTGTAGCCATTGGGCACAAATATAGTGCTGGTCCCAGGTACCTTTGGTCTTTCATATCAGATGGTTTAGGAATCACTGCTCTAGACTAGAGTACAAAGATTGTCCTTATGATATTTGTCTTAGAACAGAATCGGGGGAAAATTCATTTGACTCCCTGTGGTGAAGTAAGAATTACTTGCAGTCCACCAAGTAGGTAAGACTTCTGAGAAGGGTAACTGGTATGCAGCCCAGGCAAAATTTTAAACTCTCAAAGCTCCCTTGCTTTTGATGGGAATTCAATTGGCCTTAAGAATTCTGAACTTAATTTGGATTATGGCCAAGGTTCAGTGTGTTTCTTTTGTTTTGCAGCCCATCAAAATAGAAATGGCTTAGAGGACTAGTAAAAATTGCTGCAGGATAGTAGCTTTTAGTTGACTTAGTTACATGGTAGTCCCAAAATTCATTCTAGAATTGTCCGCTGTGTGCTTGGGTTCTTTGCCAGATAAACCTTTTGTAGAAGAAGCTTTTCTGAAGGAGAAAAGTTTGAAAAAAATACACACTTGATAACAGAGAACCTGAAATGCCACACATTCGTAGGAAGCAGCAATTCTGAACTACCATTTATTGGACTTCTTTATGTATCTTGGTGGTCTACAGACAAATAATGTCAAAGGAGCTTTCTCGTAGCTTCTCTTTGTACTTCCCAGGATGATTGAGTTGAGCTGAAAACAGTTCCTTTATTCCCTTCCTATAATCCCACAAGAACAACAATGGTTCCAGTTATAACAAAAGGCCTCCACTTTCTGGCCAAGCTCCAGCATTTCCTCTTTGCTGTGTCAGCTTTAGAGAAAGTGAAAGTATGAGGATGTCTTTTCCTATGAGGGATCTGCATGGCAAGAAAGCGGATCCACTTGATTTTGTAGCTTTCCAATGGCCTTACTTTCCAAAATTTACTTTGGGGGATTACAACTCTCAGAATGCCCTAGCTAACAAAGTCACTGGGCCATGGGGGTTGTTCTCTAAAACATATTTTTTCATGATCAGGTCATATTCCAAGTCATGTCAATTGGAAGTTCCCTGGTGAGGTTGTGTGGATCCTCCTTAAAAACAACAACCAGTGAAAACAATTAGAGTGTATTTTGAATGTACAAAACAAACCAAAAGGTTTTTTTTCAATGGCAGTATACCAGTGTTAGGGCTGAGGGAATGGTTTCATTCAGTGCACCTAAGGAAGTCTGACCAAGATTAGATCTGAATGGAGAACTTTCCAGCTCACATTCTTTACAGTGTGGCATTTCACAGATTTACTTAAGCCAGGGGTAGTAATTTTGCAGGTGGTGTTGAACTAAAGACTGGCATTCCTCACTATTGGCTAAGCTAGCAATGACTAGGTCCAAATAACATCTGGAATGTTGCACAATTTAGTTTTCTTTTAGGTAAAGTATACATTGATCAATCTTGACTGCTGTTCTTTAAAGGTAGTAATATAGAAACACTGGCCATGTTTCAACAATAGTCTCTCGGTTTATTAAATTAAGACACAAAGGAGCACATCCTGTTTGCATTATCAAGCCAAGCATTCTATAATTAATAATAAATTGGGGAGTGTTTTCTTTTTTCTGAACTGGGAATAAGCCATGACCCTAAACTATGATTTGAAGATGAGCTTCAAACTGGCTTAGATGAATGAGGAAACTGTAGTTACTTAGGGGCTTCCTAATGTTTGTTTGATTATTTCAACTGCAAAGAAGGAAGCAAAGGATCTGCATGCAGAAAGGGGAAAAAACTTGTTTATATCTTGGCTTGACCATGCAAAACAACTCATAAGAGAGCTTAATTTTGTATTTCAATTCACAAAAAAAAATGCTATTGAGATATATTTATCTAAGATGCTTGTTCAGATTACCCACAATTACAAGAGCCAAGTGAATTAAGGATTTCTTTTTTAAAACTCATAGTTTCTCACTCTCCCTGATAATCTTATTACCAGCTTTTTTGTGTTTTAGACTATATTAAGATTCTGATTTCAAGCTTTTTCCCTGCAACTCATCTGAAGATCTTAAAATCCATGGGTAAGGAAGAATGAGTTAGGGCTCATGAGCCAGATAGGTTTCATACCATTTTAGAAACTGCTTTTAAATGAAATGATAAAATTATAAGAGCCAGTTACTGATCTTACAATGCAGTACTGAGTAATGCAATCTAAGTAGGTTTTCACTCAATGAACAAACTATCTAATATGGAACAAATAACATTGCAATCTGAATAAGACTGCTCATAGTTGGAACTCCTCTGTTTCCCTTAAGTGTTTAATTTTACACAGAAGAAACATCATTCTTGTACGCCCTGTCCATAACTCAAAATTAGTATGGGTAGAGTACTGTATTTAAACTAGGGAATGATGAGCTAAAATCCCTGCTCAGCACATGACACTTGCTTGATGGCCTTGAACTACTCAAATATACCATTGGTCTATCTTCTGGGGTTGTTGTGAGGATAGAAGGTGTCATCTCCATATTTACAATGAACTTAGCTGGAAGAAGCTCTGGGTACAAATGTGTTAGATGTATTTCTTCACAAGGTTTCCAGGGCAGTGTGGTTAAATATGTAAAAATGAATATTGGATTCTAATAAAATGTATACCAGCAGAAGGTATAAAAGCTATTTAATCATATTGTAATCTATTCAAAATCAATTTAGACTCAGCTTCTAATTTTACATTTCAGAATTTCTAATCCCTAGGCAAACAAATGTCTTAACACTCATAAATTGGAAAAGTTATTGTTTGCACTTAATCTCCTAGAGTCCCCTGACCAGCATGGCTATTGACTGGCTAGGGTGTCTGGAAATGGTAGTCTTCCCCCGCAAATATCTTATCCAAGCTATGTATAGAACATAGCACTTTTCACAGAATTATTTCTAAGAACCCAAACCTCGGTGGCTTTGGAAAGACTGAAGAGATATTTCTGCCCTTCTTTCTACTTTCAGCTGTTTTTGTCTAATTTCCAACCTTTCTCCCATTCCTTGTAGGAAAGGCCTTTGATATTACGTACGTACGCCTGAAGTTCCACACCAGCCGGCCAGAGAGCTTTGCCATCTACAAGCGGACCCATGAAGATGGCCCGTGGATACCTTACCAGTATTACAGTGGATCCTGTGAGAACACCTACCACAAATCCAACCGAGGCTTCATCAGGACTGGGGAGGATGAACAGCAGGCACTTTGCACAGATGAGTTCAGTGACATCTCTCCACTGACAGGAGGCAATGTGGCCTTTTCAACCCTGGAAGGGAGGCCCAGTGCATATAACTTTGACAACAGCCCTGTATTACAGGTAAGGAGGACTGGAGTTGTGAAGTTGTAACAGATATATCTCAATTACTAAGAAGCCAGGTTTCCCAAAAACCATCACAGTAAGCGCAATGGGAACCAGATTTCCCTGTTCTTCTTTCTCTGAGTGACCAAGTGGTTGGATCCCCAAATGCTTGTGCTTTCCTTAATCAACATCTGGTCAACCTGTGGGCTGTAGGCATCCATTGAAGGGCAGCCCTCATGAGAGCCATTCCTTCCCTCCCAGCCCCCACATCCTAACTTCAGGTCCATTTGGACATTGCATGGCAGGCCAGGAGGAGAAAGTACATGATGGTGAATATGCTGAGTGGCACAGTTAATCCCCGTACATAGTCCTCATTGTGTAAATCATTCTCCCCACAGTGCACCAAACAACTATTAGGCAGGCTAGGGAAAGGCAGTTTACGTGGGAGGCAGCACGAGTTACGTGAGGCAGGGGGAGGCTGTGTTTATGGAGAGAGGAACTATGTTTATGTGGGGGTGTGGAGGAGAACTTGAATGCGGGGAAGCCTGTGTGTGAGAAAGATGAGGTATAAGACTGAATATGGAGGAAAGGCTGCATGTAGGAAGGCACATCCATGCATGCCTGCAGAGTATGAAAGGATGATGACGATGATTCTCCTCCTCCTCCTCCATTTATATAGCACTGTAAATTTACACAGTACTGTACATACAATCTTTTAATTAGATGGTCCCCTGTCCTCAGGCTTACAATCTAAAAAGACATGCACAAAAGGAGAAGGGAATGGTGGAGGGGAAGGGGATCAGGTCCAGCAGTTCTCTCTCTCTGGGGCCTGGACCAAGGAAGATGGACTGGAGGGAGGGTTCGGTTTCTTAATACATAGTTAAAATGAGGCATCCTGGGGCCGACGGCATAATCCTGGGAACGCTTCCCTAAACAATATAGTCTTTTAACTCAGTTTTGAAACTTGTTAGAGAAGTGATGAGGCACGCATGTGGGGGAAGAAGGTTCCAGGAGTGCAGGGCAGCAAGTGAGAAGGGATTAATCCAGGACGGGGCAGTGGAAATCCTCGGCTGGGACAGGAGATGTTGACTACCAGAACGGAGGATACAAGGAGGAGGGTGAGGAGAAAGAAATTCAGATATAGCTTACTCTGGCCCAAGCCACCACTAGCTCCAGCAATGACCACAAGCTCCTGACCCACCACCCACAACTGCATGAAGTCCTAGGGTCCAAAATGTTGCATTTTGCTGTCTTAGTAATGACCAATTTTCTTTCTGTACCTTGCTGTAGAGGAGTTTTTGTTGTGTTCCTTCAGTGTAGTCAGTCAAAAAAGGAGCATTAGTATGAGCAGAGCTGAAATCAGTTTCTGGTATGAGTGGGGCAGCCTATGGGAATAGTTAAAGAAGTTTCCGGCCCGGCAGGCAAATTGGGAACCAGCTCAGATCTAGCAAGTTTTAGTTCTTCACAAGCTTCCTGCTTCCTCTCTCTTGAAATGAACGTGAACTATGAAATAATAATCTGATAGGCAGAATGGGGAACATAATGAAGAATAGTTAATAAGTGGGGAATCTTTGATATTTGTTCCTTTTTTGGTCTGCAATGCAAGTCATTACATTCAGTACGGGGTGGAAACTGTTGCTGATTTTTATCCATTCAGATTTATATCAATTTACACCTCTTAATAAGGAAATGAGGCATCTTCCTTTTAAGGGAAATAAAGCTGTTGCACTACATTGTTGTGGTGTTTGTCTTTGGACCCACCTACTTCCTTTTCATATTGTAGTCAACATAGTTTAAAATTACTTTTACATGAAATGAACTGGAGTGGAGGGGCTGACTGCTGTGAATATGAAGGTTATGCTAATGACTATTCAGTACATGTCTGAATGAACGCTCCAAGTATTGACAGAAGAGTCAAAGAAAGGAAGCTGCAATTTAAATTAAACATTCATATAGGTACACTACAGTATGTACTGTATGTGCTATCTACTTCTGTGGTTCTGTGATTGGAAAACTACAAGCAAACCAAGTCCATACTCACGTATATGCTTAAGTGTTTCATTTTCTCCCTAAGCATCCTGGATTCAGATCTTTAAAACATTGCAAATAATTTGAAATGAAGGAAATGAGTGGGACTTTGAATTCCATTTGTGCAGGCTATGACTTCCACAGAAAATAGGACTGCTGGGGTGATTCAGATGTAACACTAAACCATAATTACCTCCCACAGCTTAGCTGAACCCTCAGGGTTTCTTGCTCCATATGTAGAGTTTCTTACCTTTGAGAAAACTGTAATTTGTCATTTTCCTTCAAATTAGGACAAAAGGCAATATAAGGAGATGGGTTGTATGGATTTGGGTGTGGAGAGAGAAGGGATATAGCCAAGCCTGAACTCACAGTGACAAACCATAATTTGACAGGACATCTGAATGAACTCACTGAACTGTGTGTTGGACAATGCAGTATATACATAACTGACTATGATGAGCTTCTTGGGAACAGCTTCCACAGTTTAGTGATGCTGATCTTTTAAGTGGGGGAGATAGAGATAGCATAAGACAGTAGTACACTTTTGCCGATCTTTGGTTGGTGTGTCAACTGTGCTTGATTGTGAAGACAGTGAACCTGCATAGGCACACATTTCTCAATCACCACTTTAGGCTGCTGTGACATGCTCCACATTTAGTGATGGGGTTGCATTTGAAAACAGTTTAGAAACGCCAGTCTGCTAGTTGGGGTTCATTTCCATTTATTGACTGATGCATGTATGTCCTGTTAACATCAGTTGGGCTCGCTGTTGGTCCGTTTCTGGGTAGGAATCAAATGGTTGCTACCAACTTTAGACTCCTAAATGGTTTGTGGCACAGATGCTGAATGGAAAATTTCTTTCTATGTGATCTTGCCTACTCACAAAAGTCATTAGGAGTGAACTTCTTGTAGTTACAACACCCCCCCCCCCCAAACATAGTTGGTGGGAATGTGAGAGAAACGCTTTCCAAATCATGGCACTCACCTTGTGGAATTATTTCTTGTCAGACCTTTATGCTCAGATTTCTGGTAGCACTTCTTTACGTCTGAAGAACAAGGCTTTGATCTGCCTCCTGCTTAGTTTTTGCTGGTTGTTTCTTGTTCTTCTATAGCATTTATGATGTTGTTAATTTTCACCCTGCTGTTCTCTTGTTAACATTTAAAAATTTCTTTGTGATTGTGATTTAAAAAAAAAATTATATTGCCTTCATCAAGTAGTTTGCTTTGACCTAGAAAAATAGTTTACAAGTGTCCCTAATAAGATAAACAAAATGCATTTACTAGCTTGTTAATGTAGATGACTGTAGCTAAAGAAAGTTAGTACAGTCGCCCCTCCGTTCTCACGGACTTGAGATCCATGGTCTTGACTATTCATGGAGAGGCAACCTCTGTTAATTTCAGTGGGGCACATCCCTGTGGTGTGTGCCTTGCGGGCGCTTGCTGCCACGCAGTCAATTCAAGCCTATGGGGCTTGAATATCGGCAGGTCTCTGTTTTTGCAGGGGTCGATGGGTCTGGAATGGATCCACACAAAAATGGAGGGGTGACTGTACAGTGGTCCCCCGGGTACGAAGGTAATCCGTTCCGGGATTACCTTCGTATCCCAGAAGTCATTCGTTACCCGGGGGACCGCTTTCGTCAATGCACAGCGCGCCGGAAGCGCACTGTTTTAAAGCTTCCGGGTTGCGAATTTTTTTCGCAACCCGGGGTTTTCTTCGGATCCCGGGGGCTTTTTTTCACCCCCGGCGGTTTTGGGTCCCAGGGATTTCGTTCCCCGGGGGATTCGGATCCCGGGGGACCACTGTATATAGAAAGGAGGTGATTCCCTGTACATAGTACTTGAATGGAATCTCCAAGGAATATCAAATGTTATCGTTATTTCGCATTAACCTTGTGAAATTCATGGATTGCCAGAAGTCAACATGCGACTTGAAGGCACATATTCACACATTTTAGCTGTTGAGATCTAAATTGGATCTTGTTCACTTGCTAGAAAAATGTGAACCTAACAAGAGTCTTGCACTTGCTCTTTCATTTTACTCTTTTTGGACATGGGAGAACTCCTCTGTCTACCTTTGTCATTCTGGCAATAAATTTAGCATCAGGGGAATTCCATACTTAAGTAACTCAGTGTGTCTCAAACTTGTAGTGCCTGAGGTGCACACTTGAAGAAAAAATGAAATGAATTTTAAAAATAAAATAAAATTGGAAGCATTCTTTATGTTTTTACATCATTGAAGGCTTACTGTTAGAGGTTGTAAGAATTATATAAATTACCTAAGCCAACCTTCGGTATGAGCCATCAAATTAGAGATGCTTACATGTAAACCCAGGACTCCAAATAATGGAGTGAAATCAGGCAGCTTCCTCCCCGAGTAGCCACTTTTGGGCTCATAGGGACTTTTCTTTACTGAAATTTCTTGTGATGTATTCGCTTTTCCTGGGTTGAGACACAGCTTGAAAAGTCTGAGCAGAAATATCTTAAACCAGTTTCTTTTTCCTTTTCTTCTTTGGTCATGGGTTACGTCGGGGGGTGGGGTGGTATCAGTGATTCTTGTTGACAGAGATTTTTTCCCCCTAGAGATCAAAAATCAAACAGAATTTATAACTGTATTGATACAAGTGTATTTTCAAAATCAGTAGCTCATGCCTCCAATCCATGGTTCAAGATCTCAAGTATGTAGCAAGGTTTCTGCTTTGTTGCGTGTTGCAATGTAATGTTTTTTCTTTGTTGATTCTAAGTCCCCGTTTATACTACAGATATTTAATGGCCATCACTTTTTGTCACAAATGTTGACAGGGGAACATGACTGCTTCAGTAAATCATGCTACACATTGCCTCATGATAGATAATTTTCAGATGACGGCTGTTTGATATTGCCTTTGCTTGATCACTAGTCACAATGGTAAATCTTAGACTTGACTTCTAGAGGTAGAAATAAAGAAAAATGCAAAAGCATTCTTACATGTGAGGTTTATAACATAGTTACACATAAGGATGTACTCTGTCAACACACATTTAAGGCTACATTTTAATAGAAGTTACAATACAGATTATTTTTTCTGGGTTGCTAGGTGAGTTTACCAGTACAAGAAAATTGCATTAGTAGTTTTAAACAGAAAAGTTCTCTGCATCCTTTGTGTTATGTGCCTTTCCCTTCTTCCTCTCTCCACTCAAGGCATTTTTATCCCAACCTCCTTCTCCTCTTTGCATTTTGTTCATGTATGTGCCTCTTACAGCTCAAACTGTGCTTGCACCTCCCTTAAATGCTTCTGGCTTCTTTATACTTGGAGAACAAGGCTATTTGTGTATGTGAAGAGTTTCTGTGGCTTGTTTGTTTCATTCTCATTTTCCCTTCTAGGAGTGGGTAACTGCCACTGATATCAGAGTAAGCCTAAATCGCCTGAACACCTTTGGAGATGAAGTTTTTAATGATCCCAAAGTTCTCAAGTCCTATTATTATGCAATTTCTGATTTTGCTGTGGGTGGCAGGTAAGTAATAATCTGCACTTAATTGCCTTCTTAATAGCTTGAATAATTATTCGCTTAGGGCTCTGGCTGTATTTTTATGGTGTCTTCTGTCTGTGGCAAGTTATTTTAATGCGCATGTTCATCTAAAATGTTGGTATCATAAACCATCTGTTATTGAACCTGTACAGCTATATAAAGTGTCCAAGAGCTATTTATAGAATCATAGAATTGTAGAGTTGAAAGGGATTCCTTTGGTTGTCTTCTCCAATTTTATCAGTGCAGGGATCTGCAGCTAAATTTCCATTGCCTTAAGTGCCTCTTTTATTTTAAATGTATGCTGGATTCATACATTGAGCACAGATGGAATGTTTATCAAGTTTAAAGGTAGTTTTGCTATTGTTTATTTTATCCTTCACAAATGAGGATTGCCACTAGGTAAAAAATTAAGAAAGATGAATCTACCTGTATGTAGTCAGTATAACTCTTTAGATGAGAAGAAAAGAAAACCTTTAGAATTTGGCTCACTCCTGTCCAGTCTCTGTTCAATGATTCTAAAATGAGAATTCTAGTTTTCTCACAAAGATTTATGACCACTCAATTTGTAAAGTTTTTGTATTGATTTTGAATTTCTGTAGAAACGATGATTATCTCCAGAAGCAATAGAATGGAATTCTCTTATTTAGACAATTAAATATGAAAACTTTAATATGCTCTGGATTTATATCCCTCAGCATTAGCTAATTTCAAAATATAGACCCCTTTTAGATTTGAGCAAGGCGTGAAGACATAGTGACATTGGTCTATATATTGTCTCACTCCTGAATGAGCTAAACATGGCCTAAATTAGGAACAGGATACTGTATATGGACTTCCAGGTGTGGTTCTGTTGCATCTCCCATCAACACTCACCATTGGCTATGCTGGTAGGACTGATGGGATATATAATCCCCCACATCCGGGAGGGGCACATATTCCCCAACTCTGGCCTAAGGATTCTAACTCCACCACTTACTCCAAACAGCATTAGAAACTGAACAGAGTTCTCCTTCTGCAAGTCAGTTGCTCACTTCCATTTGCATGAGCCTCATGCATGGGGAAGTAACCTTGTAGCTGGAATGTGTAAGTAGAGAAATCTGACCCAGCCACTTTTTCTTGGGATCTAGAGGTCAGACAATATGGTGTTAGAGACTTTTGCTTACATGTAAGCAAGCATCTGAGGGTACATCATAGAATCGATACTCTCATTAAAATGTGTGCTGTTTATTGCCTGTGTCTTGGCTCGCTTGGGAGAAATCAATTAACAGTCCCCATAGCCTGGAGTTGCAAGTCTCCAGTTGCAAATTTGTAATTGCACTCTTCACTGGGAATCTAAAGCTGTGATTCTTAAGTAATACTGAAGTACAGTGGTCCCCCGGTTTACGAATCCCCCGGGGAACGAAATCCCCGGGACCCAAAACCGCCAGGACCAAAAAACATCCCCCGGGCTCCGAAGGATCCCCCGGGATGCAAAGGAGAAAAACCGTGCGGCCCCTTTAAATCGGCCGCGCGGTCCGTCTCCTAATGCGGTCCCCCGGGAAACGAATATTTCTGTCTTACGAAAGGTAATCCGGAACAGATTACCTTCGTAACCCGGGGGACCACTGTATGTTGAACGTTGGAGGGGGGGCACTCTTACTAAATTAGATTCCTAGTCACTACTAGAGCTTGGGTAGATTACCTTTTTGAGCAAAGATCCCAGAATCCCCCAGAGATTCTGGATGCTGCATCCCAAAAGAGTAAATTCCCCAAGCTTTGCCCTCAGTTGGGTGTCAGTTGTCATTGGAATAAAACAGGATTGCTTGCTCATTTCATTGTATTAAAGAAATTTCCACTTTCAAAGAATGTTCTCCCTCTTAGCAGTGGAACAGCCAGGGCTCAGGATTTCCTCCAATGTGCATCAACCTGTGACTCCCTGGGAAGTATGGTCTTCTTTGGTAAAAGACATACATGTTGGCTGTTTGTTTCCTGAAGCTTATTCTTACCTTTCAGGTGCAAATGCAATGGCCATGCAAGCGAGTGTGTGAAAAATGAATATGGGAAGCTTTCCTGTAATTGCAAACACAATACCTTTGGGGTTGACTGTGAAAAGTGCCTCCCTTTTTACAATGACCGGCCTTGGCGAAGAGCAACAGCAGAGAGCGCCAATGAATGTTTGCGTAAGTTTGCGTTGGGGTTGTTCTTAAATAATCTGGCTTTGTCTAAGAAGAAAAATCTTCCTGCCAATTATTTCACCACCTCCTACTGTCAAGTGGGTGGTAGCCAATTTTAAGAAATTTCAGTGTGTTCTCTTCCTTTTTCCTCCTGGCAAGCTCCAGTGGCTTCCTGTTTCTGTCATCCTGTATTAATGCAGGAGGTTAACATATTTTTAACTCTAACCTCAAATGTCTTTGTTTCATATTATCTCTTGGCACGTGATAATGCAGTGGAAATTTATTGAGCCCTGCAGAGTGTTGGATACTTTTCTTCTTAATATCTCAAATTCAGACCACACTAGCTACTGCTGGTTCATTATCTGTAGTTATTGTTGGCTTACCTAGCAGTTTATCCAAATTGCAAAATGGAAAATGTATTTCTTATTCACGTGTTGTTGATTTAGTATAAATGTCTGGGTTCAACCAATTATCACCTAGAGCCTTTGTTATACATGCCAAAATAAATAGATAACTAATCTGTTTAAAGGTGACCCAAATCCTACAGTCACAAAAATAAAAACCTGCAATCTACGTGGCTACTAGTAGTAGCCATATAACATATATACAATCATGTATTTTTGCTTAGTTGACCCAAAGCAGGAATGTGCCTCTTCTTTTCCACATATTATTTAGCAAGTACTATTCCTGGAGGTGGGACAAAGAGCTAGACCAATCATTAAAGCCTTTCCTCCTGAAAATTGGAAATTCTTATTGGAAAGCCCCTTTGGCTGCTGAAACTTCATTCAGTGTAGGCTGCATATTTTCAAACACATCTTTGCAGATGTTACTGCTAGTGTCATTGGATTTTTTTTTAAATGAAAGCTGAATTTTTCAGGAAACTGAAGACTGAGGTGGTTCTAAACTCTGTAGTCTGTGCTTCTTCTGAACTTTTGAAGAATTATGACATACAATCCTGATCATAGCTTCAAAACATCCTGAATACAGCTTGTGAGGTGATTTGAGAAACAGACAGTACTTTGGATTTGTTGTCTTTATCCCGGGTGAAACATTGATAAGTTTAGTTTAAACTTACAACGTACTGCTTTTCCCCCATGGAACTGCTGTGAGAACAATGCTAGAAAAGCTTTCCCTAGCCACAGGGCTGGAAGACATTAATACAGTATGAGATGTGCCCATCAAAATTAGTCTTGGTATGCAGAATTTTACAACATCCTGTATGATACAAGAGAGCAGGCTGCTTCCTCCAAGGCATCCTACATCTGTGCTATTTTACTGATTCCAGAATAACTCCTTTTCTGCGAGAGGGATTGATTAAAGCCATAAAGGGCTCACAGATGGCCTCTTGTTGAGTTCACTTGAGTTCAGGACTGCCACATGACAGTTCCTCTCTGCAGAGCTAGAAACTCTGCCTTCCATAGGTTTGGGACTATAGTTCCCACCATCCATCGCCATATGCCATGCTGGGAGTTACAGACCAAATTGTCTGTAGGGATAAAGGTCATCCACTCCTGTCCTTACTATATAATAAAGAAGGGCCATAGTGAAGGTTTGAAGTCTGTTTTAAGGTGATTGTCTAAAACAGACTTGTGTGCAATGGTTGTTTGTTTCTTCCGTGCCTTCCTTGGGAATTAATTTTCTGAACAACTCATATGAGAACACCTTCTCTGCAAAAGGAGGCAAAATATTTTTGACAAAAGCAACATATTTTTCTTTTCTGTTAGGATACCTGTTTTGTTTATCTATGTGGTTCTTAAATTGTATGTCTTTGTACGTTGCAAATATCTTTGCAATGTACAAAGATGGGTCTGAGCTTTTGGAGCAGGCTGTGGTGTTGGATACAACAGGACCTCTACCATCAATGTTTCAATAAACTGTTTGTAACTGAGAAATATTTATTGCACTCGGATGTCTTCCTTTATCTTTGGACAAAACCACATGTTACAAAAAGAGCAATGACAAGCTCTCTGTGGTCTTGCGTAGAATAGAATACAACTTGTTTTATCTACTGACAACATCATGTTGTGCATTTTCTTGCTCTGTTATTGGCTCTGTGCAATGTTGTCAGGGTAGAATGCAACCCTGTATTCATAATGAAGGGAGAGATTGGCAGCTTAATGCAGGACTGCAGCTGTCTTTGGCAAAAGCTCTGTGCTTCTTTACATCATGTAATTCTGTCCTTAAGACTTTCAAGATTTCTGACACTGAAGGGTTGAGATCAGGAGAATGGCACAGATTAAAATCTGTGGTTCTAGATGCATTTTTTGGCATCTGAAAGACTAGCAGCAAATAAGGGTCCACTCTTCTGCAATACAGACTGGAAAGTCCAGAAAGAAGCAGCATCCAGTATCTGTCCTTCAGGTCAGTGTCTGGCACAGTCTTTTGCCAGGTAAGAAGAGCAGAAGGAAAAAGGAAGAGACAGCACTTCTGCTAAAATGAACTTCTGTGCCCATTTACCATTTTCCTTTGTGGTTGCAGGATACATGCCACACCTTATAAGATCTTTCATGTACACATTGGCCAAACAGGTGCCTGGTGGGATGGAGTGGGGACAGATCCTGGGTAGTGGAAGGAAGGCTCAGGTTCAGAGGTTGTGAAACAGTATTGGCTGAATGGTTGGGTAAAAATCTTATATGGATGCAAGCAGTTTGAAAAACACTCATAGGGTAAGCTATCGTGTGGTGTTTGGATCTTACTGATTATAAAACAGAATTTTTTTTCTGAGCTCTTGCTGACCACCATTACAGTATGTATGGCAGAAGCAGCTTTAATTCATCAACGTATTTGAAAAAGTTCTGTTTTATAATCAATAAGATCTGAACACCAAACGATAGCTTACCCTATGAGTGTTTTTCAAACTGTTTGCATCCAAATAAGATTTTTACCCAACCATTCAGCCAATACTGTCTCACAACCGCTGAACCTGAGTATTTGATGAATTAATTCATTCTATTCATCATTACCTCATGAGTGTTTTTCAAACTGTTTGCATCCATATAAGATTTTTACCCAACCATTCAGCGAATACTGTCTCACAACCTCTGAATCTGAGTATTTGATGAATTAATTCATTCTATTCAGATGTGAGAATGGTGGGTAGGCATTGTTATCACAGCAGGCTAACCCAGATAATATCACCATGCAGCATCTTTCACTTTCCTTTGCTAAGTTAGTCCAGGATGAGAAGCTTACTTTCTATCTTGAATTATAGCATTGTTTTAGAAAATTCCTCTTTTCCTTCTTTGTCGTGATAGAACTGCCCACATCATGCCATTTTTTGAAGGCACGTTTTAACCTCCTGCACTTGATGTATATTACTACTTCATCACATGAAAAGATGGAAGGGGCCTTTACAGATTACATTGTTGTTTCCCAGAATGGATGCTGTGTTTAGAAAAGTTACCCTTTTAGATTCCAGATCCCAGAATCTTCCAGCCAGCGTGACCACTGTTCCCATCTCTCTATTTGAAGCCATGATTTGATTTGAAGGCCCAGCAGAACTGATGTCTGATGGCTCTTGTCCTGCTTTGTGTCCTAGACATGAACAATTAAGTCTGTCTCAATAAGGAAAGCTGAAATACTGCCTCCCCCAAACAGGATGCAGTTGTGGGCGGCTGGTCTCACCGTTATCTTTCTTGTAGTTGCATGCCAGAGAGCAGCATAACTGTGTGGGAAGGCTAGGAACTTTAGCACAGCTGGAAAGGCAGCTGGATGGAAAATTCAGCAACCCAGCAGCATTTTCCAGCTGCAACACAGTTACCATAGCCTAGCTTTTCTCTAAAGGCAGATTGCTTCCACTTCCTGGAGCAATGGGTATGTTTTTAGGGCAAGAAGGACCTGTCAAATCCATTCTGGTTTGTGCTATAATTCGTGTGCAGCTCTTCCTGTATTCTCCTGCCTTGGTTTGCCCTTAGTCTGGCTGAACTGAAGAAGGATGACACCAGGAGATTGGAAACATTACTTTTTTGGACCGTAGCACCCAGAATTCCCTAGTCAGCATAGTTACTAACTTTTACAAGCACAGCATGATACTGGGAAGGCAGGCTGATGAATAGGCCTGTTGGTCACTTGGCAGCTGGTGGCCTGGTAGCTGATCCATTCTCTCCAGCCACCATTCTCTTATGCTAAAGAACCTCTCCATTCTACACCTTATCCTTTCCCCCCATCTATGCCACCTTAGCGTAGTGGTTTTGAGTAACTACAATTCTGGATACCAGAGTTCAGTTCCCAGCTCAGCCACTGGGTGATTATGGACAAGTCACATGCTCTCGGCCTCAGAAGAAGGCAATAGCAAACCTCCTCTAAACAAATATTGCCAAGAAAACCCAGTGATAGGGTCACCATAAGTCCGAAGCAACTTGAGGCACACAACATTAACAAAGCCAAAGCTCAAGCAAAGGGCTGTCTAGCACCCCCCCCCCCCACACACACACATCTAACATGAGAAGCCTTGGTAGAATTCTGTCCTTATGCTTCCATGGTGTTGAATCCCATGTCTTGACTTGATTTAAAGTAAATCTGCTTTATAATCTACTGAACAGATGTGTGTTTGTGCTTTACATATAGCCTGTAACTGCAATGGGCGATCGCAGGAGTGTTATTTTGATCCTGAGCTGTACCGTTCTACGGGCCATGGTGGCCACTGCACTGGCTGCTTTGGTAACACAGATGGACCAAACTGTGAGAGGTGTCGAGAGAATTTCTACCGTGTTGGTAGTGAGGAAGCATGTCTTCCATGCAGCTGCAACCCTGTTGGTGAGTAGTAAGAATTCTGAATTTCTGGGTACTTTTTAGTTGTTAGATGATATAGATGACAGTATGCCATCCTCATTACCCTCTTCCTCCTCCTCCTCTTCCTCATTTTGAAAGGCTGGGAAGAGGAAATTCTCAGCATACTTACAGCTTCAGCAAATATCTAAAGCTCATTTGTAAAAGGTACCAATTAAAATCATAATGGGGCTTTCTAGATTGGCAGGAAAGTGTGACATGAAGTTGCCTTTTCCTTAAAGGCTTGCAGCCTTTAGATGGAACTGTGCTGTTCTGCAGTTTTTAAAAACGAAGCTGGGAAAACCAGCACCTTTTTAAAGGCGCTTCTTCTCCCCTGAAACGCAAAAAAAAGTGTTTTCATGGCACACTTTCCCTTTTTCTCATCTAAAGGCTAGACTTTCATGCAGCCATGAACACACTTCTTTTTGCCAATCTAGAATAGGCCATGTGTATGATGTGAGCTTTAAGCAGAGCTCTGACGTATTGAATTACAAAGTACATTCCAAATTTAACGTTAAGGAGAAGAGAAAACTACATTATTGGCATCTATTTACTTTTAAAAGTTACTTTATGGCTATAAAAGAAAAAAAAACCTGAGTTTCATGTCATTCTTTTATTCATTATAAGGTTTCCCCCTCAAAACCAGGAAGTAATAAAAAATAATAATCAGTGTAAGAAGCAATGCAAATTTCCCAACATTTCCAGCATCATCACAAGTAATGGGAATAGATTACCTATTGAACACTGCAATGTGTAATGGGAGCAGGTTACTTTTAAAGTAACTTTCCAAGCTTTACTCCTAGGTCAGCTTTATTAAAAGCAGCAACAAAATGACTGTGAACATAATAGATGTGATATATATTGGGGAAAGAGCCCGTGGGGTTGGATCACCCAGTGCCAGGGGCAGAGGGTACATCTTTGGAAAGATGCAGCACTGTGTTGCCAGGTGTGTATAATATCTTACCTCTTGAAGTGAAGAGTCTAAACTTTTGGCTGGCTCCAGTGTTTGGCACACAGGACAAGTTTATCCCTACTTTGTTTTTCCCTAAATTAATTTGTGTTTTGATCACTCTGGCAAGTATGGCCAATAAACAGATTTTTGGACTTGGATGTTAATTCAGTATGTGTATGAAAGGGGGGGATATGTACAGTATATATAAATCTCTTTGCTTGAAAACCAAGTTCACAGAATAATTTCCACTTCTAAGATGAGGTGTCCAAACTCAGACACCAATTTAAACTGTGACTTGCATTTCTCCATCAGAGTAGGGCTGTGATGAGTCTCCTATTTTGACTTTGCACCTGGGTATAACAGTGTAACAATGAAGGCTGTTAGCTCAGTCATTCAAGGGCAAATTTAGAAGGCTTGATAAGGAGCATTAAAATCTTGTAGTATATTCCATGACACACAGGCAGCCAGTACATATTTAAAGAGAGAGAGAGAGAGAGAGAGAGAAAGACTTGATGTAAGATGATATTTTTGTCTGAGTAATTGTTTCTAAATAATTATAGGCCAGACACAAGAATGTTGACTGTATATGGTAAAGGCATTTATGAGCTCTTCCTTGCTAAATGCTTCTGCTTTGTTTAATCCTTCTTCAAACCTGTGGGTTTTGTTTAGCCTGAAGGTGACTGTTGTTTTTTTTTAAAAAAGGAAAATATAGCTTTAAAAAAATCTTGCTTTTTTAATTTAATTAATTAAAGTATGGATACCTTGCTGTTATATAATATCTATTCACTGCTGTGTGCCAGTGTGGATTTTTTTTTTTTTTGTAAATTTAGAAAATGAAAAGTAGTATAGAAGTTTTCACAAATAAATAATACCTTTCAAAAGCAAACTAACAAATCTGAATGCACCACAGTTTTGGAAGTTTACATCTGTTAACTTTAAACCGGTTCATCTGCTTTTGACTTTCAAAGGCTTTAATATAACAGTTAGCATTGGGACTGCCTAAGTCATATCTGCCTCAGTTCTGCCACTGACTAGTCTCCAGTCACCAAAGTGGTGAAGAAAGTGGTGTAGAGAAATGACATGTTTGGCAACAGAGCATACGGGTTGCACCACATTTTATTTAGTTATCAAAGTCCACCTGAGAAGACTCATTATTGGCCAGTATACATGTAGCCCTCCTTTTTCACGGGGGATCCGTTCTGGACCCCCCCCCCCCCACAAAAATAGAAACTCGCAAATATTCAAGCCCCTTAGGCTTGAATGGGGGTACGTGTCCCATTTTAACCCCCTCTGTATGCTCCTCCCGAGTAAGCTTGGCTAGCCATTTCTTCCTATCATCCATGATTTTAAATTGTGTTTCTTTGCATATGGTGCATTCTGTTACTTGAATCCGCATTTGAACTGATGTGGTCTAAACCCAAACTTTGAGAAGTAGAGATTTGTTTTCTGCATTGAATGGATTCCATACTCTTTCTGCAGTGTGTTATTGTCAGAATTACAGCCCTTACCAAGAGAGCAGTTTTGTGGGTTGTTCTTTTGCCTGCTGCATCCAAACTTCAGCCTCCTGTGACTGAATCACTGGCTGATTTTTAAAATTCCTTGACATGAGGAAATAACACACTTGTTCTGGGTCATTCCTTCAGCCAGCCTGCGAATGAGGTATCTTATGATAAGCCAAAAAGAAAAAGAAGGCAGACCAAAGAAAGTTAAATAGTGTGGGTGGGTGGGGGGAGATTCCTGTGTCTGTGTATGGTACTGTTTCTGCCTGAAATGCAAAACAAGAGAACAAAGCAAGGAGCATAGATAGAAAAGGTACTTGATCCTAAGGGTCCCAAATTAAAATTAGATGACACTGGTAGTAAAGTGGAGTTTGAGAAGACAGGTAGAAAGCCAGTACCAGAATGACTGCACTAATTGTTTAAATGTTTATGATATTCTCTATCAAAGGCACTGTATAAATGCTGAGCATTTAAATATAATATAATTGCAGCATGAATGGAACAGCTGGCCCAAGTCTTGAAGCCTAAATTGGGAATGTTAAAGTGATTCAGTTTTGTGTATATGATACATAGTTGCACATTTGGCTTTGGGCTTGCTTAATCTGGATTATCATCATGTTAGTCCTGGAGGACTACAGAAATAATTATTGAGATCTTCACAGCCTACACTAAAGGCTTATTCTCATTCTTTAGAACACTGATTGATGAACAACAAACGTGAACTTTTTATGCATGTGCTTTAATTTACCAATCTCATTTTGTTTTTACAGGCTCTCTCAGCACACAGTGTGACAACTATGGACGGTGCAGTTGTAAACCTGGTGTGATGGGCGACAAATGTGATAGGTGTCAGCCTGGTTTTCACTCTCTCACAGAGGCTGGTTGCAGGTAAAAGCAAATTAACCTGATAGACCATGGTGAAGATGAGAGCAGCTGTATCCAGTGTCAGTGTATAGTCCTGAATCCAGATGTCCTTATTTTTCTGACAATTCTGATAGGTTTCTTTTCCTTCAGGCGGTGCTCTTGTGATCCTGCTGGCAGCACAGATGAGTGCAACATGGAAACAGGGCGTTGCACTTGTAAGGACAATGTGGAGGGATTCAATTGTGAGAGGTAATGTTGTATTGTGAGAACCAGTGTGATGTAGTGGTTTGAGTGTTGGACTAGGACATTGTAAATAGTTAAATAACAGTGTTAAATAAGTTAAGTTTTATATAGTTAAATAAGACCAGGGTTTGAATTTCTGCTCAGCCATTGAAACCCACTGGGTGATCTTGAGCAAGTCACATCAGAGGAAGGCATGGGGCAAACCCCATATTTGAATTTGAATCCAAGATTTCCTTTTTGATACTTAGCAGTCTACCTGCTGAACCATGAGAACAGGACAATTTCTGCTTTATGTCATGTCCTTCTTAGAACGCTTTTTCAGGGTTCTAGATATTGTTTTACATGGAAGGGAAGTAAATACAGTGGAGGTCTGCCACACAACAGTATAGTGTGACTGTATGGTGTATTTTATATTTGAACTGTTCTAAAGCTAAAATATAGGGATACAGAGTTAGAATAAAAACAGAAGAGAAGCATTTGGATTAGACATTTCAGAGTTGTTGTTGTTTTTCTTTTTAGATGCAAACCTGGCTTTTTTAACCTGGATTCCAGTAATCCTAGGGGATGTACCCCCTGTTTTTGTTTTGGGCATTCATCTGTTTGTACTAACGCCAATGGATACAGCATCTACAGAATTACGTCTAGTTTCCAGAGAGGTAAGTTTATAAGACAATGGTACTAACCATACCATAAATCATTAAAAATTATCTTCATTTAATGTAGAAACATTGGTGCTTTCCATATCTACTGCATTGTAACTAACACACTTAATGTTCTGGCCACACATGTAAAAGAAAAATTGCAGATATTGTAAATTAATGAAATGGAAGCAAGACCAAATTAGACTATTCAGCAAATTAATATTCAGTGCTCACATCCAGTAAACTAGACTGGTAAAGCAGTTTGGAGGATATGCCTTCCAATTATACACCCAAATAAGGTGCTCTTAGTGGGTGGGGTGGGGGTGGAAAGCTGTCCTAAAGCTGATGGAATTTTGCAACTTTCTGGTTTTTTTTATTTGGATTTCTTTAGTAGCACAACACAAGCTCCATTGGCAAACATGTAGAATCATTTCCTGCTACAAAGAATGTAATTGTTCCCCAGTGGCTCATCCAAATTGGTGTCAAAGTACAGTAATAAATTTTTAAAATATATTTCTAAATGAAATAGTAGTAGTTACTCTGTGTGCTTTTCCAATGTTCTTCTCAACCTATGCAATTGAGCAACAGCCTAAGGCTAGGGGATTCCCAGCAGACAATGAGCACCAGTTAGCAGACATTAATCCTTGTTTGCATATCCTCCCACCCCGAGGACTGCCATTAGCAACAGAACAATGCATTTGCAAATTACTCCTTCCTTCCCAGGGTCACACAGGATATATATATCCAATCCTTTTCCAGGTTATCATTCTCTGAAGATGCCAGCCACAGATGCTGGTGAAATATCAGAAAGGAACTCTTCTAGAACATGGCCACATACCCGAAAGCTCTGCAAAAAACTTCTTCTCATATACTTCCAGGAAGGGAAAGCACCACTGCCAGTTGTCCTCTTAAGAGGATCTGTCAGGAACCATGTTTGCTTTCTTAGACCTTCCCCACTGTAATCACTGATGTTATACCATGCAACTGTATAGTCTCCATGCCACTTGAAATTGCATGTTGCTAGAAGGTAGCAACTTTATTAGGAAGCTGACTTCTGTGAGGGCATTGGATAATGCTGACTCCCAGAATTATTATTTGAAAACCAGAACAATTTATGAAAACAGAGAAAAATTGCTTTCTTATTTACAGTGTCTTCTAGTTCAGGCATTACAATCTCTGTCCAGTATGCCATGGCTTCTTGGATTCTGTACAAGCATTGAGCCCCTGTGAACCCTGCTCTTATGCATCATAATGCAAAAGTTATCCTAGGTTTGTTAAGCCAAAGTTTCACATTACATTGGGACCAGGATACTAGTCTCTTATTATAAATCAGGATAGTTGTTGCTATTTTGTTAATTTTAATACTGTAGTTATTTTAAAATTATACCAGCTCAGATTTGCACATAACAGTAAGTGTGATTTACTTTGAGCAGCATGCTGATGTACAGAGTTCATTTCCTTCTGCTTTGCACAAACAGGTAAAACAAATCAGAAATGAGAAGCTCTGTGTGACATCCAGACCCCAGGCTCCTAGGAACTAGGAAACAAGTAGCTTGAGTAAGGTCATCATACAAAGATTCTCCATTTTGTTTTGTTTTATGTGCCCATCAGAGAGGAGAAGCAAAGCAGGGCCAGATGATGTCCATTCACTACCATTCTGCCCATTCACAGTAATCCAGGTTAATCCAGAAATTCTGTTTTATTGTTGTGCATGTGTGCTTCCATTGTGGCCCAGCTAATCAGGTCTGCCCTCTAATTTTATACATTATATAAGGTAAGTTGTCATGAAAGTATATACAAAAGCAAATAGTGTTTTCTTAACCACTGCATTGACTGTGAAATAATACATCCTTAGCATACAATGATTTCTTTCCATGGCTATCAGGAGAGGAAGATTGGCATGCGGAACAGCGAGATGGCTCGGAAATCTCTGTTCAGTGGATCACTGAGACTCAAGAAATATCTGTGATCTCAGACACACCTTTTCCCATCTACTTCATTGCACCAGGTATATTATGAGAATAGTTAACTTTTGTATATGACAATATAAGCATATACGCATTTAAATTTTCTGCTTTTGCCATTACTTGGATGTGAACTTTGTTGTTCTCCTTTCAGCCAAGTTCCTTGGAAATCAAATCTTGAGTTATGGGCAAAACCTGACATTCTCTTTTCGGGTCGATAGACGGGACACACGCCTTTCTGCTGAGGACATTGTTCTTGAAGGTGCTGGACTGAGAGTATCAGTTCCTCTGATTGCTCAAGGCAATTCCTATCCCAGTGAGAACACACTGAAGTACACATTCAGGTAAGGGGGTGTATATGTATGTGTATGTGTGTTTCTAGTGGAATACATGGTCAGTGGAAAATGGAAGCAAACACATCATAAAACACAGTTTAACGTAGAATAAAACAGAGCAGAACACTTTCCAAGGGTAGCCATGTCAACCATAGAGCAAGGTGCGATAACATCCAGAGTTCACAAAACTGCAATACCTTTATTGTGTGCCTTCATGTCATTTCCGATTAATGACGGCCCTAAGGCAAACTTACCATGGTGTTTTCTTGGCAAGATTTGTTTAGAGGCCGTTCCTCTGAGGCGGAATGCACATGACTTTCCCAAAGTCACTAGTGGGTTTCATGGCTGAGCGACAATCGAACCTTGCTCTCCAGAGTTGTATTCCAATGCTCAAACCACTGAAAGTACAAAATACTTGAAGCAAGCTTTTGAAGCTCTGCTTGCTTCTTCATCAGGCAAAGGTGTTAAAACTTAAAACAGGAGAAAGGAAGAAACCATGTTGGATTCATAGGCCTACATTTTGTCAAGACTGGATTTTAAACTTCATTTCCTGTCTTTGTCTCCCAGAGCCCACATGGCCAAGGAGGAGAAATGGCCACTGCCTGCATGGATGTGTCTCTATACCATATAATTGAGAACAACTATAACAATGTGAAGCTGAAGGCTTTCATGGCTGGCATCCATAGTTTTTTGTGGGTTTTTCGGGCTATGTGGCCTTGTTCTAGAAGAGTTTATTCTGGACATTTTGTCAGCATCTGTGCCTGGCATCTTCAGAGAAATCTTCTCTGAAGATGCCAGCCACAGATGTTGGCGAAACGTCAGGAATAAACTCTTCTAGAACATGGCCACATAGATCAAAAAAACTCACAAAAACTAACTGTAACAATATTGTAGAGTTTGGATGTTGTTATACTGCAGAACTATGTTTGCTTTGAAGCCACAAGCTAGCAATTTTTAAATGCCATCCTGTTATTGATGGTGCTTTGAGGAGCCAGGTAGTGGAGAGGCTGCTTTGCTGTTGCTGTGGCACTTTTGGATCAGGAAGCTTTTGGAAGATCTTGCTGGAAAGCTTGTCCAATAATAAGCCTACAGCTCTGCAAGGCAGTCCCTAGCAAGGGCAACCCTTAAAAGACTGTTGGATTCCAGTAGTTGGAGCAGGAGGGGAAATGTTGGGGTGGGGAAGAGAAGGGTGATTGAAAAGTTGTTTCTGACCCTGTTATCATGGCTTCTGGGAGGGAATGAGAGAGAGAGAGAGAGAGAGAGAGAGATTGTGCAAGCAAGCACACAAACCTCTTTGCTTAGCCCTGGCAGAGTCTAGTGCTACAGCACAATAACATCAAATGGTTGAGTTCTGTAAGTGACCATTGCAAAACCAAATTCTTCAGAGATTTGAAAGTAACGTATTCTTCTTCCCATTAGGCTCCATGAAGCAACAGATTATCCCTGGAGGCCTTCTCTTACCCCTTTTGAGTTCCAGAAATTGCTCCGCAATTTAACTGCTATCAAGATTCGTGGGACTTATAACGAGAGGAGTAAGTTGGCAATAATAGTTGAGATTGAATGGGTAACAAGAAATAGCTTTCCCTGTGACCCACCTAGATGATGAAATTCTTTGCTCTAAGAGACTCATCCCTGCACCCCCAAATCTTATGGTTTCCCACTGAAAAAGCATTCCTGCTTCCGTCAGTCTTTTATTTTATTTTTAGGTGGATTTTTTTTTTTTTTTTGTAAATCTGGTGCTTTTATCTTATCTGCTGCAACTCTTGCTATTTATTTATTTATTTAAATTGAACGATGTCATATTTTGTGCTTCACCGTAGTTATCAGTTGCTGAATGGTGCATAAGTACTAAAGAGGGCAAGCTTAGAATGGTTTGGGGGTTAGTTTTTTAGTGTGTTATTCAAACAGGATCCTGCTTTGTCATTGGCCTTACAAGTCAGGATCATAAGCCATGTCCTGTTCTTGATTTACACATCCTATCTTAATTTGGGAGCAATAGCTGAAAATACTTGGTTCAGAAGACTAACTCCAAAACATCAACCCCTGCTTATTTACTGCTAATACTGGTGAGGAGGAGCAAATTGGGAGTAGACAGGCTGCATGTACAATCTTGCTCAGAATATGACAGGATTCTCTAGAATCCCCAGATGATTGTTTCATGTGTGCACATCCACTTGATATATTATTTTTAAGGAACCAAAAGGCAAAATGTGTAGTGAATGGATAATAATGCTATTTGAGCTAGCAGCTTTATAAAGTGGGCCCTTGGTATCTGCTGAGTTTGATTCCAGAGCCTCTCGTGGATACCAAAATTCATGGATGCTCAAGTCCCATTAAATACAGCAGCATAGTAACATGGGGCTCCTTTCATGAATGGCAAAATCAAGATTTGCTTTTTGGAATTTATAGTTTTTTTGAATATTTTCAAGTTATGAATGGTTAAATCTGTGAATAAAGAATCTGTGGATACAGAGGGCTGACTGTATCACTTTTGGGTATTGGCCTTATTTATTTACTTACTTACTACATTTGTATGCCATGTTTCTCCCAGAAGGGACCCAAGGTGGCTCACAGATAATTGAAAAAAACAACAACATTTAAAACCGTTAAAATAATATAAAAACTGTATAAAATTACATAAAATATATGAAAGATAAAAGCATGATTAAAACACACATATTCCATAAAAACCACACTGATATGATTATATATCAAATGCCTGCTTTAAAAAAGTCTTACCTTGCCAACGAAAGGCAAGCAGGTAGGGGGCTAGCCTAGTCTCCCATGAAAGGGAGTTCCTGAGGATGGGAAAGGGTGGGATAGTCTTGGGATAATCTTCCCAAAGATTATCTCAGAAATCTTTATGTCAGCCATGTAAAGTTGTTGTTGCATGCTTTCAAGGCATTTCCGATTTATGCGCAAGCCTAAGGCGAATCTGTGACAGAGTTTTCTTTGCAAGATTTGCTCAGAGGGGGCTTGCCTTTGCCAAGCCTCTGAGGCTGACTTTCCCAAGGGGCTTTCCATGGCCAAGTGGGGATATGAACCCCAGCCTCCCAGTATCCTAGTCCAATACTCAAACCACTATACCACACTGCCTCTCTACCATATAAAGTAGACCAGTATTATCTACATATGACAGATTTAGTGTTGGAAGCTGACGTGAGAGGAGAGTAACTTGCCTGCGGTCTCCTAATGGGTCTGTGGTGGATTTTGAACCAGCGATTCACAGATTTGCAACTCAGTGTCCTACTGACACTGCCTCTGTACCGAGGATATGGGAATTAAAAAGGTAAAACATAAGGGTAATCAGGAAGCTGCCCTTAATATTACATTAAGTTGGTATAATGCAGAAACCTTCATGCTAACTATGTTTAAAATGTATGGAATTTTGGGAGCACTGAGAAGCTAAGTATATTTAAGGGAAATGTCTCTACTGAAGAAGAAGAGATGCAGAAAGATACGGGTGTAATTAACATTCCTCTCATTGCTAACTTGCAGGGGTGTTTAGGGTTGTAGTTGAAGTCAGAGTTGCTACTCAAAATATAAACATCCTTACATCAACATATAGCCCCATAAAATTACTGTATACGTGAAGCAGAGCCATTCCTGAGAGCAATTACTTAGATGTAGCTGTCAGAGACAAGATCAGGTGAAGGAGAAGCCAGTCCTGAAGAGGTTAGTTCTCTCTTTTTTAGGATTTTTTTTTCTGGAAGGGCTTATTGTATTTATAAATTAGACTGAAAGATCTACCAGTCCATCTGTAAATTATGGGAACAGTTTCATGTTCTTTTCTGACCATATATGCAGAAGGAATGGTGTGCAAATAAATGTTGTGGTAGTAAAAGCCACATTCTTAACCCACACTGGCTTTTACAAGGAGGATGTTTGGATGTTTGCCATCCTGCATGCCTGTTAGTGAAAGCAAAGCATCTACCCACTTTGGCATCTGGGCATTCCATGCAGGCCTGGTGCAGATAGAACACTGCTTCCCTGCAAACCAGATTTGCCATTCAGGAATCAACATAAGAAATGCATATTCCCTCCTCCTCTCTCTGGGCCATTCCTCTTCTCTGCACTACATTAGCAAGGATGGAATGTGTATCATGTGCACACTGACACAAGCTGTGGATTTCTTTAGAGTCAAAGAGTAAAAAAGATGTTTGAAATGGATTTGGGGTTGCGCGAGAAGGCAGTTTCCATATGGTTATGGCTTCCTTCGGAATACTGCTAATGTGAAACAGTGGCTAACACAGGAAAATTGTACCCATTTTAGCCATTTTGCTGAATCCATAGGGAGCAAAATACTACTGAAAAAAGCTTTATGACTCCCCTATCTCTAGCTTGCCTGTGCCTGGTTTCATTTATGAATTAATGATTTGGACATTACCTGACACACTTTGAGGTTTTTTAAACAAAAAAAGAAACAGTACAAGATAATGGAATGCTCCAGAGCATGCAATGAAGATCAGAACACACAGGGAAAAGCATATAGTGCAGTGTTGGTTGTTGTTGTTTTTATTGTTGTATTCATTTTTATCCCATCTTTCTCCTGATAGTGGGACTCAAGACAGATACCATATCTAAAACAATACTAATTAAAACAATACAAAAGTATCTTATATAAGATTTTACAAACAACTAAACAATTGATGAAATTAAAATGTTAAACATTAATAATATTAAAAATGCATTAAAAGACTGTATACAAACCTTAAAACAGAACTGCGCAACATTAAAAATTCAACTTTAATTGATTTATAAAAGCCTGATGAGACAGAAATCTTTTGACCTGCTGTCAGAAGGAGAGCAAGGATGGGGCCACCCTGGCCTCTCCAGGGAGGGAGTTCAAGAGTCTGAGAGTAGCCACTGAGAAAGCCCTCTCCTTTGTTTCCATCAAACAAGCCTGATGGTGCGTCAGAGAGAAGGGTCTCTCTGGATCAGCATACAGCTCTACTGTCTACAAAGCGTGCTGCATTGTGTGAATGACTGGGAAGGGAGAAATTTGGAGTGGGTGATGCCCTCATCATCCCAGTGGTCAGTTTGCTGATCACCTGCAGCCATTTCCTAATCAAATATCATAGTGCATTGAACCTACAAGAGTCTCATGGATTAGCAACCTTTATTAGAGTGAATTTGTGTCACAGAGGTGGAGTGTTAAGTGTTACTAAGGATACTGATCTAGTCTTGAATTTCATTTCTTAAAGGAAAAAGCCTGCACAAATGAGCCCATTCAAGCTGCACTGAGTGACAGTGGGCCCTTGGTATCCACTGCCATTGGGTATCAAGACCCACTCAGGGATACCAAAATCTGTGGATGCTCAAGTCCCATTAAATACAATGGCATAGTAAAATGGTGCCCCTTATATAAAACATTAATATCAAGGTTTGCTTTTTGGAATGTACATTTTAAAAAATATTTTCAAGTTGTGGATGCCTGAACCTGCGGATAAGGAATCCGTGGATGTGAAGGGCTGATTGTGGAAGTGTACTGCAAGTAAGATCAACTTAGGTGACTGAAGTAAATATGTCAAAGTAGTATGCTATTTAGGAAGTAGTATCCTATTTAGGAAGATACTGGTAGTTGTAGTTGTTAGCCAGATTCAACTGGAAAAATTGTTCCTACTACGATATTGCTATTATTTAGACTCTCTGAATATGATATAATAACATGCTTATAGAGCTCCTCATTATCTATTTTTTTTGAAAAATACATTCATCTTTAGCTCATAGTGATATATACTGATCACATACTATCAGTAAGAAATATTAAAACATTTGCATTTAATATCAAAACATCTGTTTACAATTCAATATGCACTGGATATACAGAATCTGCATATTGACACTGGGTATTTTCATCAATCATAAGCCATTTTAAAACCAAATCATTGTTTAATATACATGTTACCATTTAACTAATAAGTTGTGGAAATTTTCTTGACATTCAGCCTGAGGTTTACCCAGCATAGCAGTACTCCCTGTTGTGAAAACAAGCCAGGTATTAGTAGTGATGAGGAAGACCCGTTGCTCTAATAAATTTAGGCTAAGTGGTGCAAGCAGCAATTGAATCTGCTCAGGCAATCATGCTTTCTTTCTCATCCCACACTCTGCCTTTTAGGAAGACAAGTTGCTGTCCAGAGCATTGGAAGGGTGAGATAAAAACATTTTGAACCTAGTGCTGAACTCTGAGACTAATTGGAAATTACTATACAACTTTGTGTGTATGGATTTGTATATGCTCTGTCTCTATATGATCAAGGTTTTTTGCTCCCTGAGGATGCTGTGAAGGTTGTTCTGCACCTGATTCATTCTACATCTCTTCCAGATGCTGGCTACTTGGATGATGTCACTATTGTGAGCGCTCGGCCTGGGTCTGGAATTACAGCAACTTGGGTAGAAAGCTGCACCTGTCCCACGGGATATCTAGGGCAATTCTGTGAACAATGTGATGAAGGCTACAGGAGAGAGACTCCCAGTCTTGGGCCCTACAGTCCATGTGTACCATGTTTCTGCAACGGGCACAGCGAAACCTGCAACCCTGAAACTGGTAAGGAAGAAGGACCAGAACAGATGGTGCTGAATCTGTTTGAGCTTGTTTGTTAGGCACCAAATAGGAAGTCTGCGTGCAAGATGCATGTGTGAATCAAAGCCTTGAGAGGATCATAGCTTCCTGTGTCATCGAACAACTGCACTAGATGTTGCAGTATTTTCCTTAGTTGTATGGGTAGTGCCTAAATGCAGCAGAAAACAAGCCAGTAGCTCCCTCTTCTGGCGTCTGCCACAGTGGCACAGAGGGGAAGGTGCTTGGCCGCCCCAGCATTCCCAGTGGTCTGGGACCTCCTAGAGGCTTAATCTGAGCAGCCAAGGTTAAAATTCCTTCCAAGCATAAGATTCATTTATTTTTAAAAATTAAATATATAGGTGCTTTCTCTCCTCTAGTATTGTTCATGAGGAAGCAAACAGTCAATAAAGCATTGGCATATAATGTTTCGGGATCAGACCACATGTTGGCAGTTATGCTGGGACAGGAGCAATTTCTGTAAGACAGTTGCCCATGTGGCTGCATCATGCTGGGGAATAAACCTCCCTCTTTTCCTCACCTAATCCAGGAGCCTGTGACTGCAGGGACAACACAGCTGGTCCTCACTGTGAGAAATGCAGCGACGGCTATTATGGGGATGCAACCACAGGCACTTCTTCGGATTGCCAGCCATGTCCGTGTCCAGGAGGTTCGAGCTGTGCCATTGTACCAAAAACTAAGGAGGTGGTGTGTACTAATTGTCCAGCTGGTACCACAGGTATGCCACTTTAGGTGTTGTTGTTATGTACAGATACATGCTGCTTGCCAGAGTGCTGCTGTAATGCATGGTAAGGAAATGAGGGGGAAATGGTCAAACAATTCCCTAGTCATTTTTAAACTAATGTATCAACTACAGGGCTCTGATAACTGCATTCATAAGGGAGCTCCTTAATGTAAGATTTGTCAGGAGGAGAGGCTTTTAATGGCTTTCCAGTATTAACAGTGAACAATCATGTATTATAGCAAAGATGGAAAGGCAGACTCCTGTGTCAGATCCAGGGAAACAAAGAGAAGAGTCTTCCTGTGGACCAAGAGCATAATGAAGCCCAACCCTTTTGAGCACTTTTACACAGGGAGACTTTGGCCCTTAAGTAAATAAATAAATTTCCCAGAAGCCCAAGATAGTTTGGCTAGTGATAAGGGATGATGGGGTTATGTAGTCCGAAATATTCAGACTCCAAACCTGTCCTATCCTTCCTTTACATAGTCAACTCAAATGAATGAACTGGATGCTATTGTTAATACCAATCTTTCCAACCTGCTCCAGTTCCAAGAAGATGTTCATGGCAAGTTGTGTAACAATCAAGAGTGCAAAACAGGTGAATCCTGGTAGAATTTGCTTTTTTTTCTATGTCAGAATGCCCTTGGGTATCTCATGGAAGTATTAGGAAATCTTGTGAAGAATATGGAATTGCTCCATTTGATCCTTGTTCTCAATGGCATTAGAACTGACAGAAGAGTTCACATATATCCAGTCTTTTTACAGTCCTGTCTTTGTGACTTTCTGGACAGTTGGGAAGTGGGCTCCAAGAAATGAAGGATCATGATTCATCCTGGGAGAAAGGAGCCTCCAGATAATTGCATAAGTTGTGTGAGGCAGCTTGTCAGACTTGTGCAAGCAACACTGCATGACATTTCTGTGTGCTAGATTTATTGCAGGTGTGCATTTGTGGTTCCTTTGTGGTTCTTATCAATCTGCACAGCTATGATACAGACCTAGATTCCCATTTCTCTGAAGTTCACTTTTTTACGCATCGTTTCTTCTTTCATTTCACTTGACGGATAGATGACAACAGTAGCGTCCCTAGGGATGGTGTCACCCCCCACACACACCATTGACCTCCTCCCATTTGACACCATACAGAATCCTTAGTAATGCTTTTTTGCTTTACTCATAAATTGTAATTACCGTATACCACTGAATGTAATGCTAATAACTGTGACATAAACAACTAACAAAATTAAAATGATACCTTCAAATTACAATATCATATGCACAACCTAAATGCACTTACATATTTATGGTGAAGATTTGGTCAAAATGTTAAAAAAAGAAAATTTTAAAATAATTTTTTAAAGATTTCAAAAAATCTTAATTTAAATTTTTTTTTTTTTACATTTTAAATTTTAATTTTAAAACATTTCGGGGCCTCTCATTTCTCCTCCCACTGAGCTTCACCTCACTCCCACCATCTTTTAAAGCATTTTAAAGGGAAGCAGATGAATGCCACGGCCAATTCTGCCAAAAGGTAGGTGTATAGAAATTTGGCAATCTTACAAAGCCAAATAAATAACTATTCTGTAGAAAAGAGGAAGACGTTCCCCCCCCCCCACCACCACTGTAAAGATGAACTTTTAAAAACTAAGCATTTCATGCTGTCCTCCTGAATTTCTTGCCAATACAAGTACTAAAAGATGAAAAAACAATAACATATCCTCTACGGATATTTATTTTATCCTGGCTTATCTTGACCCTGGATCCTATACTAATCCTCTGTTGATTGCTCATCCTCAGTCATGACTTTAAAAGTTCTCTTCCTTGCACTATTTTGTGTGTGTGTGTGTGTGTTTTAGATTATAAATCTGATCTTGTATTTTTGCCTATAATTATGTTCTGCTGTTTCTTTATGTTTAGTTTATATAAATATTAGTTCAGTTAAGTTTTTATTTCTCTATACTCTTTGAGCTTCCCAGACCTCTGATTTGCTTTGGGTTAGATGACATAAATCTTTTCCGATTCATCTTTGTGCTTTTTTCTTAGTCCCTTATCTTTGGAATTTGCTAGCAGCTATAGTCTGGTCAGAATAAATCTTTTCCCATCTTTCAAAAGGCACACAAAGTCTGTATGTGCTGCTGTGTACTTCTGTCATGTCCTTTGTATCTGCTTGTCTGATAACAATCTCTTAACTGCTTTTTCTTTTTCATCTTTTAGGGAAAAAGTCAATAAAATGATTTTAAAGAAATATTTGAAATTCCATTTCTTTCAATTACCTCATGCTTAGTTTCCTCCTGTGCTGGATTGTGAATGGTCTTCTCCAGTTTGCCTTCATTTTCTTTTCAGTTTTCCTTTTCTCTGCATTTCTTCTCATGTTGTTTTAATTATTCTGTGGTCCTGCAGGACGGAATGCCCTGGTTGCTGTTATCTCCATTCAGCACCTAGTTTGTTTTCAGTGCTTGACAAGCTTTCTTTTAAATAAATGGATGTTTAGAGAGTAATACCCATTGGTTAGAGCATAGGTCTCTTGGCCTAACCTACCTCCCAGAGTGAAGCTACAGTTTTACACTTGAGTTTCTTGGAGGAAGGTCAAGATGCAAATGTAATGAACGTGTGGGATTGGCAATAACACGTTGCAGTTTTTCCTCCCTTCCTCAGCAGCTTATCCTTGTTCAGGGTTCCAGCCACCCATTCCTTCCCAACAGGAAGAGCTCACTATTTCCTCACCCATGTTTGTTCTTCCAATTTTCTTCTTATACCATTGCGCTACATTATATGGTTACTGATCATGCCTAGTCCTTATTGGGTTGTTTCAGGGGGTGCAGTTGCTCCTTTGGATTTAAAAGGGGTTCTCCTGGGTATGCTGATATACAGTAATTAAGTATGCACAATATAGTGATGAGAGTTAGTGTGGCTTAGTGGTTTGAGCGCTGGACTACAGCTCTGGAGACCAGGGTTTGAATCCCTGCAAGCCATGGACATCCATTGGGTGAGCTTGGGGAAGTTACAGTCTCTCAGCCTCAGAGGAGCGCATAGGCAACCCCCCTCTGAAGAAGCCTGGCCAAGAAACCCCCATGACAGGGTCACTTTAGGGTCTCCTTACATCAGAAATGACTTGAAGTCACAAAGCAACAATATAGAGTGAAATATAAGTATATTTACAGAGAAGCCTGCCTCATGATATTATCCTGTGCTTTAAAGGAAATACATTAAAGAGAATTCTACTTGCTTTCTAATTTCCATAAATTCTCTGCCCCCGTAGGTAAAAGGTGTGAGCTGTGTGACGATGGCTATTTTGGAGACCCTCTTGGCACAAATGGCCCTGTCAGGCTTTGTCGCCTCTGCCAGTGCAGTGACAACATTGACCCTAATGCTGTTGGGAATTGCAACCGCTTGACAGGGGAATGTCTGAAGTGCATCTATAACACAGCTGGTTTCTATTGTGACCGGTGCAAAGATGGATTTTTTGGGAATCCCTTAGCTCAGAATCCAGAGGACAAGTGCAAAGGTAAGTTTGTCTTCTTGGTGTTAGTATGCTCTTTGTTAGAGTCCATTGGTCTAGAATACCAAGGCCTAAATGCTGTTTAATACCAGTTAGGGTAGATCCATTGAATCATTAGAATTGATCTACATGTTAACTCACCTAGCTAGGACTAAAGAACAGGATTTCAGCCCAAGTGCTATTCTTTCCATGCATTAGGAGGTAGTCTCTTTTCCAAAGGAAGATTTAATAATAATAATAATAATAATAATAATAATAATAATAATAAATTTTATTTATACCCCGCTCTTCAGCCAAAGCTATCAGAGCGGCTTACAATTTGTTAATTAGACAATTAACTCCCCTCAAGATGGTGGTTGAAGGGAGGGCTCTTCTTGCTTGCAGCAGGAGGTGGCCTGCCTTTCTCTCCCCTCAAGATGGTGGTTGAAGGGAGGGCTCTTCTTGCTTCCAGCAGGAGGTGGCCTGCCTTTCTCTCCCCTCAAGATGGTGGTTGAAGGGAGGGCTCTTCTTGCTTGCAGCAGGAGGTGGCCTGCATCTCTCTCTCCTCAAGATGGTGGTTGAAGGGAGGGCTCTTCTTGCTTGCAGCAGGAGGTGGCCTGCATCTCTCTCCCCTCAAGATGGTGGTTGAAGGGAGGGCTCTTCTTGCTTGCAGCAGGAGGTGGCCTGCATCTCTCTCCCCTCAAGATGGTGGTTGAAGGGAGGGCTCTTCTTGCTTGCAGCAGGACCAGTGTTTCCCAAAGTGGGCAGTAATGCTCCCCTAGGGGTGGTGGGGGAAAAGAGGGCAGCAGGGGGGCCTTCAGTCCAAGTACTGGTGCACAAGAAAGACAAGGGGAACCAGCAGCCTTTAAGAACATGGTGGGGTTGAGTGTTGCATGAAACTTCTCTTTTCAGGGTATCTTAAAAACCCTGCACAGCCTTGTGGATGGCAAAGATTGGCACGGGCAAGAGGCTTCTCAGTTGCTGCTCAACCAAATACTTGTTAACTGGTCCCAGGGTAGATAAATGGAAAGGGAGCAGCAACTGATAAGCCTTTTGCTAGTGCTAACCTTTGCCACATGGGTGAGAGGCTTCTCAGTTGATGCTCAGCCAGCTGTTCCCAAAGTGACTGAGTGCAAAGGGAGCAGTGACCAACATTGGTTGTTCTGAATTTGTATAGAGAATAGATTTAATATCAAGAAATTAGTGTTGGGTGGGGGATACTTGGGTTGTCACCCAAGAGGCAATGGGACAGTAGCCCCAAAAGGTTTGGGGACCACTGATTTAGACTCTTTTTTAGACTCTGTTGCCACCACAGCTGTGGTCACAAGTCTCTTGAGTGCATTTTCCTTCATTTTAAAAAAAAGTCTTTTTACTGTGAAATATCCGCAGGCCTAAGGGATGCACACACATCCTAATCCTTTGAAGAGGTAGCCTCACTGAAGCTTAACATAACTATTCTATGTGCGATAGAAAACTAGAGGTGGGAAGTGTGATATGATTCCATTTCCTTTTCTACTCATATTCCCAGCAAGTTCTCAGTCCTAGCTAGCCTACCAATGTTGCACAAAACAGAAGTCACTCTTCTATCAGGCATGATGTATTCCCTAGTCTTAGACAGTGGAATGTAGGTAAAAATAAGTAACAGTAACTGATATAAGATAGCAAATGTCATCATTTCAACATGATACAATCTTAACTCTCTTCTCTTCTCTCAGGGATTCTTGAGAAATGTCTTAATTTGTATTTGATTTGCTTGATTGAAATGGTAAACTGTAAATTTCATCACAGCAAAGATGGTCTAAAGTGCTTCCAGTGACTGGCTAATAACAACACCTATTGATAAATGGCTACAGAAAGTCTGAGAGGGTGGCCAAGATAGATATCTTGATTCACTCCATCAGAACCAGAGAGGCTTTCCAAAGTATAATTTTTTGGAAATTGTTGGAAAGCTATTAATTGAGAGGCAGATGGAAGATTTTTGCGCTCATTAAGATATTGTCTAGAACATATCCACAATAATTTTCTTGCTTTTTTTCCCAGTGAGGCATTGCTGTAGGTATATCTTAATGGCTTTTTGCATAATAAAAATGTTAAAATGCAAAATACTCTAAAGCTTCTGACCTGCTGATGCCCCACCCCAAATGTTCAAGAGTATTGGGATTTGTATTTGACATGCTAGAGAAGCACAAAGATAGGAAGCACAACTAATTTTGGCTCCCTGTAACCATGACTGTCCTTGCAATGTTCTCTGCAACTTTGCTTGTCAGAAAATGCATGCTGATACATTCATTTTTGCTCTTGCAGCTTGCAATTGTAATCCTTATGGAACAATGAATGTACAGACAAGCTGCAATCAAGTGACTGGGCAGTGTGAGTGCCTTCCGCAGGTCACAGAGAGGGACTGCAGCTCCTGTCAGCCTGGCTTCTACAACCTGCAGAGTGGGCATGGCTGTGAGAGGTGAGCTCGTCTTGCTGCTCTGAAATCGGCACAGGGACACTTTGGGGGATGGCACCCCCTTGCTTAACGGGAGAACTAATTTAAAGCATATTGGTCTAAGATTAGAAGTGTTACAGGTTTTGTTAAAGCCAGCTCTTAACAGTTAGAATTTCACGGATAGCCATGTTCACAAAACGGATACCACCTATTCCCTTTATGCCTAGAGTAACCACATTTTAGGGAAAGGCATCACTTTTCCCTTAAAATTTCTGCCCCAATCCATATTTTGTAGAAAGTCTTCATTCAACCATTTACTTCTCATTCCCATCTGAAACTGAGCCTTTGTATGACTGCACATGTGTGTAATGTTCCCTTTTTATTTTTGTCTCTGTCCATTATTGAACTTTTAGGTTGTAAACTGCATAGGGCAGAAATCTTTGCTTTGGTTAATGTTATTGTGTACTGAACTGTATGCATTTGCAGTGCTATATAATTAATCTAGACAGTAATATATATAAAAAGGTAAAGGTATTCCACATTGACTAGGTTGTCAAGTTGTGTCCAACCATAGGGGGTGGTGTTCATCTCTGTTATTAAACCAAAGAGCCAGCATTGTCAGAGACTTCTCTGTTATTATGTGGCCAGCATAATCGCACAGAACGCTGTTTACCTTCCCACCAAAGTGGTACCTATTTATCTACTTGCATTTGCATGCTTTCGAACTGCTAGGTTGGCAGAAGCTGGGACTAGTGATGGGAGCTCACCTCATCATGTGGCACCTGTGCCTCAAACTGCCAACCTGTCAATGGTACAAACAACAGAGTCAATGTCTTAACCACTTGAGCCATTGCGTCTCTTGTATAAAATAAATGTGTATAAATACGTATAAATGTGTATGTTGGCTAGTATTTTACTGTTGTATCTCCTCCTCCCCTAACTATTAAGATAATGTAAATAATTTACATTTACTTAATTCTGTAAAGGATCAGAGCTCAAAATAATTTTTGTCCATTTCAAATTTTTTCCATTCTTGCGGACTTGAGATTCGCAGTCTTGAATATTTACAAAGAGGTGACCTTTGTAAATTTCAATGGGGTGCACCGCAGGTGGGCGGGCAACTGCCCTGTTCAAGCCTATGGGGCTTGAATATTCGGAGTCTCCATTTTCACGGGGGCTGGGTGTCTGGAACGGATCCCCCGCAGAAACGGAGGGTTGACTGCAGTTTGTTCTACCACCAAGATGCATTATTACATACGTAATATACTTACATATATTACTAAGACTTGCATAGTGCTAAAACATCCAAACATGCACTTTATAGTCATTTTAGGTGAGACAACATGTGTTAAGATTATTGATTAAATGGAAAGGTTTTAGTCTTCTGTTGTTTGAGATTGCGTGTTAGTTCTCCTCAAATAATGGAATAGAAGACTGAGCTAAAATGCTAATCTGAAACTTAGTTGTATTGTGCCGTGTGTTTGCTTAAGTTCATTTTGAGTTAATGTACATGCATCTCACTGGCAAATCCCCCTTGTCTTTTATTCCATACCATAGCATTGTTACAAAACTCTTACGGGAAAAAAATCAATCTCATTCCAGCAACCCCAAATGAAAGTAGTGGGCTATGAAAACTTTGTACTGTTACTAAGCACATTGCATTGTTCCTCTTATTCCACCAGGTGTGACTGCCATCCATTGGGTTCCACTAATGGACACTGTGACATACAGACTGGGCAATGCGAGTGCCAGCCAGGCATCACTGGCCAGCGTTGCGAGAGGTGTGAAGCCAACCATTTTGGATTTGGTCCTGAAGGCTGCAAACGTAAGGGGGAGTGGGGAACACAATGTCTCCATCCCATTTTCTACTTTTCCCTATGTTTACTGAGCCTTTTTTCTCCATACTGAGAGTCTTCTCATATTGAGAGTCTGCTCATTTGCTTGTCACTGTTAAGTTTGTTTAAGGACTTGAACATCACAGGACACTCTTTTCTTCTTTTCTCCCCTTGTCTGTTTCCTGCCTGTTATGTGACTTTCAAATCCAGTGAGGATGTTTCTGCAGTTGTGCAAATCTTACTTTCTCCCTCTAGGGCATTATGATTGCATATACTGCTAGACCATCTGCTTCTTCTTGTCATAAACACTTGTTCTGAATTTTGTCCCAGAACTGACCTGTTTTCTGGCTGTTACACTCCTACGCGTCTCCTCTGGAATGTGGCCTTTAGCTGCTAACTCAAGCTTGAGAACATACAAAGTGTGTAAAATTTGGACATACATTCCTATTTATCTAAATCCTTCCATCTGTTTCCCTAATATTTCAAGAATACATCAAGCCTAACTTGTGAATTGTATGAGTATGGAGCCCAGGCTTCTGGCAAACCACAGCTGGCAGATCAAGAGCCAGACTTGGGAATACCTAGACTATTAACCTTCTTCCCAATCCAAAGCAATGTTGCTACTTCCTTCCCTTTCCTACCATTTGCCATGATGTGTGTTGAAATACATTTTGGAACTCTGTTTAGTGGTGGTATGCATGCAATCACTTGCTCTGGTTGCAGGAGGATGGAGAGCAATTTTTTTCCAAGTTACAAACTGGAATGAGCAATCACGCACTACTTCCCAGGCAAGCATAAATGGCAATGTGAATTCAACTAGAAGAATGCAAATGTATTTCAAGCAAAGCTTTCCCTGTAACTATAATGTATTTGAACATCAGCATGACCTCACACAAATGGATTTCATCTGTTTAAAATATGACATGACAAGCTTCCCTCAGATTTTAAGCTTCCAATGAAATAGTAAATAGTAAGTAGGGGCTTACATTATTGAATGCAATGCCATACAAACAAATCCTTACATATAGAAAAGCAGATGTCAGGTAGAGGAAATTTAATAGCTTCATCCATCGTCAGAAGTCATAGACCTTAATTGAAACACCAGTCCCAATTAATGGGATTTATGTAAATAATGAGCTGCATCTAATTATTCAGTAATACACAAAAATCATTTCCAGCTGGCAGCAGCATATTACTAGTGTAAGTTCTAAACAACTGTGAATTTGAAAGTCATAAGAGTTATTTTCATACAGCCTTCATGGGTAAGACTCAATGAAGTAAATAGAACTAATTGCTAGTATGGGCCTCAACAGACAGGCCAAAATAAAGCTGCTTTGGGTCACTCTGGAGGTATGTTGTTAAAATGATTAATGTATCCTAAGAGTCAGGAAGCCGTGACAAGGCTACACTTAAGTGCTAAGGACTGGAGTGCAGCTTTGGCGAAGCTTCTGGCCTCTTAGGATACATGCATAATTTAAACAGCATACCTCCAAAGTGACCCGAAGCAGCTTTATTTTGGCCTGTCTGTTTGGGCTCTATGTTTCCAAAGTTGTGTCTTCATAGTAAAATACACAACCATTATGTGATATTCATCAAATATAGTCTCCCAAAAATCTTAGCTGCATATAAGCTGCATAAGCCAAATACATTCTATGATCAGTCATTTCCCCCATGGGTATTGCATATAGCATAGTGAACATCCATTCCTGACAACCATTCAGACAATTTTGCCCTTATGAACACCTAAGTTGAAAGCTGAAAAGAGTGTGTGTGTGTGTGTGTGTGTGTGTGTACTATTCTCATACCACAATAGAATGCAGAATGCCAAAAAAGTGATAACAGGGCCAGGAGCTGTAAATCAAAGCAGAGGCATAGCAAGATAATAGAAATCAAGGAGCAGTAAAGGGTTGTGACAGGGTGACAGTAGGTTGAGAGAAAAACCATTTGTTTCCAGCAGAGCAAATGGGGAAGGCCACTAATTTATAAAGCCCACCAATTCTGCAGACCTTATTTTAAGAGGGTGTTTCCCCACTGTACACAGCCCCTCACTTTGCCTGTGGGTAAGGAACTGGTTTGTGCCAACACTGAAGCATTTCCCTTACCAGTACTCTTTCCAAAAAAACTCAGAGCTCTCTCTCCTGCCTTCTCCTCCTCTGGGGAACTCAGATGCCTTTCAGGCCGATCTGGAGGAGACCCAGTTGCAAGCCTGTTTAGTCTTCTGGAGCTGAACTCTCAGGGGGTGGGGGGGGGGCATGTCAGTTTGGACTTATAAGCAGGTTTATGTTTTTAGCCCTTCCATGCTTTTGCAAACAAATAAATCTGTGTGCTATATGTGCATATGAAGTGAAAAACTGGCCAGTGATATACAGCTGTATGTTTTACTTAAAAAGAATATCTTGCTTCCATCCCAGGCATCCTTTAGTGTCACCAGCACCATGCAAATTGTCTGTGATAGTAATAGCATCAGTGTCTGGATCTTTCTAGTCTGTGCAGCAACGATCTCTTTGGAAAGATTCTAGGCATATTATGGTATTTACAAAAAAGATCCAGATATACAGATGTACTCATAGAAAGTCCCATTGCCTTAAGTGAGTCTTAACTTTTTCATTTGGATTGTGCCACCAGATGGTTTTCAAACTTCCACATCAATACAACTTGCAGTAAATAAGTGATAGCAAAAAATGATGATTTTCAGTAACATACAACACAGGTTCTATGATAAGCAGAGTTCTGCATGCTTTTTTTAAAGAACCCAATAAATGCTAGTTTTGGTAATCCTGTGGGACTTTAAAGATGTTAGCCCATTGATTTTCAGGGTGCCATAACATTCGCTGTTCATGTATTTTCTGGAAAAGAGTCATCCAGGCCCATTTCCCCCTTATTTATCTCTTCTCTCTCATCACTTTTAAACTTTGTGTGTTCCTCAGCTTGTGACTGTGACCCTGAAGGTTCTCGCTCTCTTCAGTGCAAAGAAGATGGTCGTTGTGAGTGCAAAGAAGGATTTGTGGGAAACCGCTGTGACCAGTGTGAAGAGAACTATTTCTATAACAGATCTTGGCCCGGCTGTCAGGAGTGTCCTGCATGTTATAGATTGGTGAAAGATAAGGTCAGACCCATGAGAGAATTTATGTGTTTAGGCCTTCTATGATTTTGTAAACAAGGGACTCAGTCAAGGTACTGTGCATGCTCATGTAGTACTGAGGCACAAAACAGGCCAAGTGATATAGATTTGCATTCTTTAAAATATCCCAAATACACCAAGTTCAGGAACCCTGTTTCCAGAAATGTATATATTGGTGTATATATTTCATTTGCTCTCAAAATCTTTTTATTCACCTCAATATCTTAATTTGTTATTATTTTATTTATCTGTAGCCACTTGATCTTTGTTGAAACGCTTTGATCAAGCACAGTTAAAATGCTAACTCCTATCCAAACACATTTTGCATATTTGACATCTTCCTTGGCATTGATAAAATTGCAATATATGTACACTAATGCAAACCATAGTCCCTTGTTTACTCAAAGATTAAAAGCAAAGTTTTAACTAAATTTGCAAATCAGAGTTGCAAAACAAATAAAGTAGTTTGTATTAATAGTAGCTTGCCTTTGTGCACGTGTAATGTGAACAACAGCTAACATTTTGGGAAATGAAAAAAGGAGGTCATTTTCCAGAAAGAGGAAAAATGGGCTAGGTGAAGAGGGCCATAATCATATATCACCAATTATGACTGCAGATTTAGAGTCTGTGCCTTGCAGTACATCAAGTTTGTTAATTCTCCTTTGGGCCTTTTTGCATATTGCCTTGCATATTTTCTAGAACCCATATTATTAAATATCAGCAGTGTTTATAAAACCTAGCCTCTGTATAATATTTGTCAGTCATTTTTGCCCCACACTTGAGACAGACCACCATCTTGTTTCACACAAGTGAGAGTGAAACTGAAAGGAGAAGGCATTGGCTATTGATTGTAGATTTGAAGAGGGGGATCCTATATTACTATGCTATTCTAAAAGCAATAGATTTTGCCCAGTTACTCAAATGTGATGGGGAGGACTTCGGAATTTTGTTGTTGAGGACAGTGGATTAGAAAGAAGGAATGGGATAAATGAAGTAGAAAGAGCTATTACTCTACAATAAAGCAATTGCAAAGCACTGGTAGCCCTACCACATTATTACATATATTGCAAAGTTAAGTATTGGAACTTGTAAGTAGGACATCTTTGAGATTTCTGACTTGGTAAGAGACCTGTCTTGAAGTCACAGGTGTTATAGCCATGTGGAATCCTCCTTTTCACGTCCATAACTTCTTGTAAAGAGAGATTTGTCCATGAGGACTACGTGACTCCTGTTGGAATCTTAAATGCTTGTCATTCATTCATTCATTCATTTGCAGCCAAACAACAATCTGTTGATGCAGCCTACCAATTGGTTAAAAAAAGAGAAGGGGGGAAAAAGAAAGACAGTGCCTTCCAATATGTGTATAAAATGCATAGCACAGAAATAAAGAGGGATGGAAAGGAAAGAGAGAAACAGCAGGTAGCCCTTTAGTGGGGCTGATTTCCATCTTTTCTCCCATTGTTGAACTGGCTCATCCCACCTCTACACTTCTTAAGTAAAACACATTTCCTTAGTCTTATCTTTTGTTTCTTTTGTTTAGGTGGCAGAACAAAGGGAGAGATTACAGGAACTGGAAAATCTTATAGCCAACATTGGAACAGGTGATGAAACTATAACTGACCAGGCTTTTGAAGACAGGCTGAAAGAAGCAGAGAAGGATGTCATGGACTTGCTTCGGGATGCTCAAGGCATCAAAGGTAGGTCAGTGCCATGGAATCAATCTCTTCCTGAGTGCGTGCCTTCTGCTATCTATGCACTCCCTTCCTGGGACAGTCTTCTGATATCTATAAGCTCTTAATACATTTAAGCAGAGGTGAAATTTTTGAAAGTAAACTTGAAAGAACCATGCCTCAGTGTTGGAGAGCAACATTTATGGTGGAAGTACTAGTATATGCTGTTATGATTATATAGAGCTGTAGAATTAGAAACTACTCCATCACCTTGTACAGCCTCCTGCCATAGGAGCATGAGTGAGTAATTCATAGTTTTTCTTGCTCATCTGTTTTGTGTTATTAATTCAAATTCTCCTGGTTATTTTCCCTTTTCTAGATGTAGATCAGGGCTTGATGGATCGTCTTCATGAGATCAACAGAACCCTGTCCAGTCAACTTGGTAGGTTGAGGAACATCCAAAACACAGTAGAGGAAACAGAAAACCTTGCAGGACAGGCCCAAACCCGGGTTGACAACACGCAAGAACTCATTGAAACAGCTTCAGATATGCTGCAGAGAGCAAGAATGGCTGTTGCCAATGTGGTGAGTGCTGTTTAATGTTCTGTTTGAAATTTCACGTCAAAAGCTGAGTTAGTTAGGCCTGTGTGTGTGCTGCGGTTGTGCTGTCTTTTTAAATGAAGATTAGTTTTCATTTTTTAAAAGTGAGTTTCTAGCCATTATGTCTGAAAGGCTATAAGCAATACTTAATAAAATTGCTTACGTTAGTCTAAAAATACATAGTACGTACTAATTTGTAAAGTACTGCATAGTTAAGGCTAAAGCTACCTTGCAGACTACTACATGCTAGGCAATTTACTACTAAATTATTAAGGATAAAGTACTAGTTTAACTTGGAAGTGCACACCTTACTGAAATCAGTGGTATTCATTTCGAAGTTATACTGTGTGTGTGTGTGTGTATTCTTCCCTACCTTTTACACCCCCCCCCCCAAGTTCGGCATGAAGTGGCTTATAAATAAATTGCTGTTTCTGACAAGAAACTAGATGTCCTGTAGTGCTGCTTTATGAGTAGAGTTCATTCAAAAAGCCAGAATCAAATTGTATCTGGCCAATGTGGCTGCTATCAAGACCTATTGCCACATTTGCGTCACTTCTATCACTGCAACTTAGAAGTTGGTGCTTAGGCTGGTACCTCTCAGTTGCTGCATGTCAGGCCAAACCTAATCTAGGATGCTCAAGCTGTTGATTGCTACTAGAAGTACTTGGTGGAGGTGAAATTCTCAAGTTTGAGTGTTTTTACATTTACATGCTGTTAAAGTCCACTGTCAAAAGATTTTAAATGTTACAAACTGCTGGCCATCAGAAAAACTGTCACACCTTAATCTATGCCAAGTTCCACCTCCTCCGTCTTGTCATATGTCTCCTTGTATTACGTTTCCTTACTCATACTGGATTTTGCTTGCAGGGGATGAACATTACATTTCATACTTCATACCAGTAAATTTCAGGGAGAACAGCGAGAGGAACACAATATTGTGTATTTCAGCTGCAACCCTGTGTTTCTCATGGCCTTTGGTTACAGTTGATACATTTCAGTAGGCAAATAGATTGTTTCTTGTGTATTTAAAGATGTAAGATATGGTTCCTGAAAGTGTGTTTGGTTCCTTCTTCAGTCTATTACTCCACCAACATCAACTGGAGACCCCAACAACATGACTCTCCTGGCAGAGGAAGCCCGTCAACTGGCTGCACGGTGAGATTCACTAGATGTATGTACTTTCTGCATGATAGACACTTGGCTTGACCTGTAAAGTGTCCAAGTGCATTCAAAGCATTGTCAAGAAACAGAAGATGAATATCCTTCTACCTCACTTCTATCCTTTCCAACATATCCTGAGCCACACACTGTAGCTTTGCCCACTCTATACAGTTAGCCCTCTGCATCCACAGATTTTTTTTAATCCATGGAATCAAGCATCTACTGTTTGAAAATATTTTTAAAAATATATACATTATTTTTGTATAAGGGACGCCATGTTATTATGCCATTGGATTTAACGGGACTTGAGTATCCACACATTTTGCTATCCACAGAGTGTCCTGGAATCAAATAGCAGTGGATACCAAGGGCCCACTGTACACTCTCCATTACCATCTGTTTGAGACCCTCTTCACTACCATCACCTGTTTGCCTCCTCTCCTTGTGCCTCTTTTCCCCTCCCATTGCTATTGTTAGGATTATTAGTGAGAGAAACAGGGTCCCAGTAATGGAAATAATTGCAGAGCAAATCCCTGTTCCTACCGAACTGTATTCCTTCAAAATTATTTGACTATAACTATGGGTTGCTGCTTGGAAAGCTTAGCTTTACTTCAGTTCAGAACACACAACGCATACTTACTTGTTTAAGTTATGAAGGCAGGGCAGATGTTTATATAAATAGAAACCTTTTCCATTAAAACACATGGTGAAAACCAAATGAGGAAGAATCCTGTTCTCACTTGAATTTGTTTTAAAGGGAAGAAAACCCACAATTTAAGCACACATCAGAGGTTCATAAGTCAGCCCTTTTGTATACATTTTGTACTCTGGATATATCCAGACTGAAATACAAAAAGTTCTATGAAAAAAAAATCACTCTGAGGGCAAGAAGAGCACAGCTCTAGTCTTAATATGACTTTATTCTAGCCCCAGTGATCCAGGCAAACATGGATGGCCAACAGCTTATCCTTTATCTCCTGGCCTGATAACATAAGTGTCAGCTATTATTTATTTATTATTATTTAAAGACTTTATATCCCAAAAGGATTCCTATAATGGCTTACTTATTGTTAATTTGACAAACCCTCAGGCTTCAAGCTAGCTCTGAGCTGCAATCTACAGCAGGCCTTTGTTATCCACTGGCATTTGTTTCCAGGAACCCCTGTGGATAACAAAATCCATGGATGTACAAGTCCCATTAAATACAGTGGCATAACAAAATGGCATCCCATATGTAAAATGGAAAATCAAGGTTTGCTATTTGGAATGTATACTTTTAACAAAATACTTTCAAGCCGTGGATACTTGAATCCGTGGATGAAAAATCAGTGGATAAGGAGGGCTGACTATTTTGTGTACACACAACAAACTGACTTTTGTTTGCATTAGTCGCTTCCTTTAGGAATATTGTTGGCTTGTGGGAAAGATACAGCTTTCTGCAGAACCTGGAGAGAAATCATTGCATTCATATTTTCCACCTGATGGAATTCCATGTGCCTGTGGAGTACAGCTGATTTAGTGTTACTTGCCCTTTATAGATTCTTTTCACTTTGGTTTCAGACTTTTTTTGAGACCAAGAATGATTTGGACATCTTGGCAAATGATCTCACACCAGAACTAGGCAGGAGGATCTCTCTTTGTTTCTTCAGTGCTACCTTTCCATCATTCTCTTGTTACAATAGCTTCTCAGGTGACAACTCTGCTTCCCATACAGTGCTGGGTGTGACTCTTAAAGCCTTATATTACTTGGGACCAGTGTTTTTGAAAGATTGGGTTCACTCATTTGATTTAGCTGGTTTTAAGGTCTCCAAGCTAGGCCATCTCCTGATCATTTCAAGAGACCTTTTTGATTATTTGACTTGTGTTCTGGAACACCCTGCCAAAAGAAGTCAAACAGATTGCCTCTTTGCTGGATTTCTGCTAGCAAACAAGAATTTTTTTTGTTCAGACTGGCTTTTAATTTTTAGGCTGGTAGAATTCAAAGTTAGTCTGGGGAATCAGTGTGCAAAGGGATCTTGTAGCACGTTTGAGACTAACTGAAAGAAAGAAGCTGTACGAGCTTTCATAGACTGCAGTGTACTTCCTCACGCATCTGAGGAAGTAGACTGAAGTCTACGAAAGCTCACACTGTGGTGGCCCTCATTTGGTTCACCCACAACGTCTTCTCAACTGCGGTAGCCTGATGGGAATTTCAATCCCACCTCTGCCATCAAATTGTGTGAAGGAGACTCCTGCCAACCTTCACCTTAACACTGCTCTTAAGATGGCACAGCACCTCTGTATCACTAATATTAGGTAACGTGGTTTAATGTCCAACAGAGGCCAAGTAGTATTTTAAACACTAACAAAAATTTATTATAAAATATAAAAGGTAAACTATAAATCCGTTTCAAAGTTGTTATATTGACTTATTATTTAGTTACAAGAAGTCCTTTCAAAATAATAATATTACTTCAGCCACACAGGCAATATTAACTCAGGTACATGGACCAAAATTCCCTTTTCAACATCCGGCTTGCTCTGAGTTTCTCCCTACTAGACTCCCCAAGCCTACACAGTCCCTCTTTGGACTCTTAAGACTCTTTCGTGGTCACCAATACTCAACTAAATTGTTCCCTCAGGAACTTCAAGATGACACCCTCCCTTCAGTGTAACTCCCTCCAAACTAACCCCCTTTCACTCCCTGCAAGGCCCTTTTATAGCCCTGCCCAGCTGGCTTCGTGATTGGCTGATAGATCGGCCTTTTCACTACACACTAACAGCTTCTTTCTATCAGTTACTCTCCAAAGTGCTACAAGATCCTTTTGCACATTAATTTTTAGGATGATTTTTGCAGATCTTGTAGATTTTGGTCTGGTTGGTAATTATTTGCTCTTTCTTGTAAAGAACTGATGTGTTTTACTTAGTATGACTTTGTGGATTTTTATGGTTTTAGTTACAATTTTATATTTCTGTTTTATTTTTAGCTGCCTTGCATGCTAAAAATAAATGACTGCAAGGCAGCTAAAAATAAATGACTGCAAAGTTGAGTTAACAATGGACAACTGATGTCATTGGCACCACACGTTTTTGGCACTCCTGCTGAGGAACAAGGGGAAATGGGCCTGTGCTATTGCAGGGAGCCAGACCTGCGCTGTCTGCTGCCCCTGCACCATCTAGCTCCTTAGCAAAGTAGTAGTGTCCGTAACCCAGTCCAAGTCATAGAACAGGGGTGGGCACGGTACTGCCCATGTGGGTTTCAGGGCAGGTTTTGGTGCCTCTTTGCATTCAGAAACATCTCTTGTCAATCTTTTTTTTTTAATTGTCCCAATATGCCCTCTGGTGGCTTAGGGAGCATACTCACCATATTTCCACCCACATCACCATTTTAGATCCAGTGGAGGATATTAAAATAAAATTGGGTGAGCGAATGGATGTATTGTATTTTATTGTTGTTAGCCACCCCGATTGACCTCAAAGGGGTGGGATATAAATTATTATTATTATTATTATTATTATTATTATATTATTATTATTATTATTAAACCAGCAGTGATTTGCAGTCACTTCCTGTCCTCTAGGATTTTGAAGGACATTTGGATACTTTTTAAAGCGTGTGTGTGTGTGTGTGTGTGTGTGTGTGTGTGCAGCCCTTCATTAGGAGGCTAATGCAACCCTTAGCCTTCCACAGTTGCCCACATTGGCTTAGAGGATGGCCTTTGTCCGTTAGCACACAGTGGACTGTCACTATATCATTACTAAATACTTTTTTTGCAGCATATTTGCCAAAAAGGCTCATTTCATGTTAACACTTTGCATACTGTTTCCTTTTAAAAAATGTGCCAGAAATATCATTGGAGAAAAAAGGAAAAACAGAGTTTTCTAACCATTTGCTTTTACTTTTCTAATTATTGTCCCAGACACAAACAAGAAGCAGATGACATTGTACGTATAGCTAAAGAAGCAAATGATACATCATCACAGGCATACCAGTTGCTCTTGGACACACTGGCAGGAGAGAATCAGACAATGAATGACATCAATGACCTTAACAGAAAGTAAGTCTGAAATTAAAAAAAAAGAATAAGGATGCTTTGACTCCAAAAAATGTGCTGCAATCTTGCTTTTCTTTTAAAATGTCTTACCTTCTAGACTCTGTTGCCTGAAAGGGTTTGCAGATAATAATAAGCTAAAATGGAACATGTTTCCATTGTATTTTGCAGCTGCCAATCCAGTAAGTACAGCACACATTTGAAAAACAATTTAAATCTTCATTTTAAAGGGCAAGTAGCAAAATAAAAATATAGCTTACTTTTCTGGTTTATTTGTTTGCTTCTACTAGCAGGATTTTTTAAAATTAAAAATAAATAACTGAAGGAGAGGGGACCATCTCTCAGGAGCCAACATTCTCTAGCAACCAGTCTTAGGTTTTTTAAGGGTTGTAAGAGGTTGTAAGGGTTGGAAGGGAAGGGTTGTAAAAAGTACTGTCAGTATATTTGTGTTCAACACATTAACCTTCTCTTTCTCAAAGAAGTATACCTCTCCTTAAGTACCCTTTTCAGTACCTTAACCCGAGGATGCCTAGCCTATTTGAGAAGGAGGAGAATTAAGAAATAGGAAAAGTGTAACTGAAGAGAAATGGAAAAAGAGGACAGGGAAGCAAAGAGCAAGAAGAAAAGAAAAGAGGGAAAGAAAGGGAAGTATTTTTTTTTAATCTGAGATTTTCTTACCAGTTGTCTTGAGTAAACAGGAGTGCCACACAGCTCAGTCTTCACTGAGGTATAAGAGGCTCTGTTGAATATCTTCAAATTAATCTTGATTATCTGTGTGCACAGCTGCCATGTTCTCATTTAAAACAAAGCTGATGGAGTCTTATTGCGATCCATATCTGAGTACCAGCAATATAGGAGCTAAGCATAGATGTTTCCTTTTGGTTGAGGGCCAACCATGAAATAGTATTCTTAACCCACATTCCCAAAATATGTGACACGCGCCCGCACCCACACCACATGTACCTCTGGAAGTATACTCCTGAAGAGACTTGACTTAAGATACAGAAGGGTGCAGGCACCCAGTGGACGTGCAACAGTGATTTTTACTGAATCAGGTCCAGCTTGGTTCCAAACATGTTCTGACTCATTAATGTCAATCATAAACAAAGATCTGAACCCTTCACACCCAAACTAATAAATATGCCCACAATTGTAGGTCAGGAGTACACAATATTTTTCTAGTGTTAATGGGATACCTGGAGACTGCAAGATGTTAACACTACAACATATGAGTGTGTGTACATGACCCATACATATATGCTTAGAGACCACTTACATGCCATGCACATACACAGATATACTTGGAAGGGGATGGCATTCATCTCACCATGAGCAATTTCTGTTAAAAATCACTAGGGTAGTTATGGTGGATTAAGATCACCGAGGAAAACTAAATCCTTCTATTTACAGGCCAGAGGCTGAGGATTGGCAGTGTTAAGGAGTGTCTTGAGTCACACAAATGGCCTTGGAAAGCCATACACTGTGCATTCCTGCCAGGATAATTGGTAGAATTGAGATGGTTTTCTTGTTCTCTAGGTATAACCAAGCAAAGAACATTTCCCGAGATCTGGAAAGGCAGGCAAACAAGGTCCATGCAGAAGCAGAGGAGGCTGGGAACAAAGCTCTGCAGATCTATGCTAATCTTACCAGTCTGCCTCCTATAGACACTGAGGAACTAGAGGTATGTGGAACTCAATTTCTTGTAGATTATGCTTAGGCATTATGACTGCAAAGCTTTAAAGAGTGTGTTTGATTCACCTCCTCAAATATAGGTCTTATAATTTGCAGTTGCTCATAAATGTACAATGTACAGTAAGCATTCACTTCTTTTCTTATTTTTTTTTCTGCCTGAGCAGAATGAGGCAAATAAGATCAAGAAAGAAGCCAGAGACTTGGACCAGCTAATCAACAGAAAATTGAAAGATTATGAAGATTTGAGAGAAGACATGAAAGGGAAGGAACTAGAAGTACAAAACCTTTTGGAGAAAGGCAAAACTGAACAGCAGGTCAGTTATATTTCTGTGAAGGTGTTCTTGTCCATGAAGGATGCTATGAATACATGTTACAACAAAGTCTATTCATTTAACTATTCTTACTGAGAACTTGTGTTAAACATACTCCAGAGAAATGCCATGGGCATGCACCTAGATCCCTCTAATTTCTATATTTGTTAATGTATTTATTTGCATTGTATTCTGCCTTTTCCCCACAACTGGAACCCATTTGTCAATTAGAACATTTGACAGTGTTCTTGAGGGCCATGAGTTTGTATCCATTTGGTACTCAGAGGTAGATATATGGTTGTGATAGCAAAACAATTTTGGGACCCAAGGAGTGTTGCTAGGAGGTGGAAATGAAAAGGGGAAGGTGGGGCAATAATAGAAAGTACAGGAGAAACACTGCAAATTTGGGGAGTAAGCTGAGGATAGTATTGAATATTTAGGGTGGAATGAGCATGCTGTAGTAGACCTTTTTGCTTTTGAGGTCATTTTATGCCTTTGTAAGGCAGTAACTTTTCAGTTTCCACTACCACCCATCCACCTAAAGAGTCCTTTATGGTCCAGTAGCTTTCCTAAACTCTGCTTTCCTGCCAGAACTAATAATAAGCCAAAGCTGAACATAAATAAATAAGTAAATATGCAAACTCCCATATATATCTGCCAGAGGACCAAAATCAGTAAAAAGAACCTAAACCAAGGGATGAGGAGCCTTAGCCCATTTGTTGCTAATTTGTTCATCCACAAAATACATTCCATGTTAATAATAGGCTTTCATTTCATTTTATAACTTGTTTCTTGTTCTATAACATATAATTTCTTTATTAGCTCTTTGTTTACATAATGGTGACTGGCTAAGACTCAGCCTGTCTTCCAAGTCAATGAAGCAGGGCATGAAGGGGATCATTTTCAAGGAGTGCTGCCATTGGTGGAATTCCCTCCCACTTCAAACTTCTCAAAGACACTTGAGAATATTTCAAAAGCAGATCATGGAAAAGTTTCTGTTTGCACTAATGCACTAGCCAGCATGGCTGTTTGCTATAGAGCTTTTTGGGTTGTTGTTGTTGTTGTTATATTTATATAGCACTGTAAATTTACACAGTGCTGTACATACAATCTTATGGTTAGACAGATCCCTGCCCTCAGGCTTACAATCTAGAAGAGGCAACACAAAAGGAGAAGGGAAAGGTGGTGGGAAGGGGATGAGGTCCAGTGGTTCTTCTCTCCCCCTAGGGCCTGGACCAAGGCAGATGGACTGGAGGGAGGGCACAAGTACAGTCCAACAAGTAACTGTTCGAAGTTTATCTTTGCATTTTTGTGTACCAAAATCTGACTAGATAAGAGCATACATGATCTGTTTTGTGTTTGCTTAGACTGCTGATCAACTTTTGGCTCGAGCAGATGCTGCCAAGGCTCTGGCTGAAGAAGCTGCTAAGAAGGGGAAGGACACACTCCAGGAGGCCAATGACATTCTCAGCAATTTGAACGGTAAGGAGCCTGACTTTCTGATGAGTTACTTGGCAAAATCATAGCATGACTTCTCCAAGTGACTCAGGCCTATGTTGGAGGTGGGATATGGTTCCATGAAATGTGTTGTTCCAGTTATTGCCATCTGAAGTGTTGTGTACTATTCAAGAATGTATTGTCTTGGGTTGGAGCTTGGAAAAGTTTACATTCTAGGGCTGCATCCACACAGCAGAAATAATTGTAGTTTGTTGTGGCATAAAACTCTCTGACAGAGAAAGCTAAATATCTCACAAAACCAGTTCCAGAATCCCATAGCATTGAGCCACGGCAATTAAAGTGGTGTTGAACCGGATTATTTCTGCAGTGTGGATGCAATCCTAAACTGTTGCTCCCAGAATCTCTTTGGCCAGCATTGCCACTGACTGTTCTTTTGTAAGACCTTGCCAGGAAGTTCATGTTTACATAAGAAGTCGATTGCTTGCAAAGGGCTTTTAAAAACAGGCTCTTTTGACTGTATAACCATGTTAATTTATGTAGGTGTTTTGTACACATCTGTATCATCCTGAGATCCAGAATGTGCTGGACAGTTGAAATGGCTAAAAAACAAATAGGCACCCCAGCTACTTGTCACTAGCACTGCTTAAGACCTCTGCAACTAAAATTAGTATGATCACAGATGATGTAACAATCTCCTTTGAAAGCGCTCTGAACTGTACTACTATAGAGTGCAGATCTGTAGTTCACATGAAAGATGGTTCTTCCAGATAGAAAGCAAAAAGAAAGATGGAGCCCTTTGCTATATGGATGGGGTTTTAAAATGGTTTTTTTTGTAAGAAAGATTAATCATTTATTTAAGATATGAGCATTTCCAAGTGGAGCATATTATATTTATTATTATTTTAACCTTTATTTACATAGCGCTGTACATTTACACAGTGCTGTACATACAATCTTATAAATTAGATGGTTCCCTGCCCTCAGACTTACAATCTAAGAGAGGTCTCCCCCATCCTATATCTGTGCATTTCATTTTTCCGCCGTAAGTGCAGGACCTTACATTTCTCTGTGTTGAATTTCATTTTGTTAGCTTTGGCCCAGCTTTCTAGTCTTTCAGGTCATTTTGTCCTCAGGGGTATTAGCTACTCCTCCTAGTTTAGTGTCATCCGCAAATTTGATAAGTATGCTCCCAATACCTATGAGACAGAGCATATGTCTGAAACCCTGTCCCTTGTCTATTTGGCCCCAGTCTTCACTCTAAACCTGGATGCAAACCACTCTTACTACCCATCTTAGTGAGAATTAAACCTATAGATATCCATGCTGACAGAGTTAATTGTAAAATAAAATGGCTGGTTAATCCAGTTCTTCTCATCTTCTTATGTTGAAGTGGATTTCTTAAGAATTTGTCTGAATTTTCCTATGAAATAGTGTCTGAATTTGTGGAGGAGGGTATGTCTGTCAGTGGCTATTGGCTGTGGGACCTCTGAATGAATGGAATTTCCATGTTAAGAATATAGTATGGAATATTATCTTTTAGGAAAATTTCAAAAAGTAACCTCTCTAAATTCTGGTTCAGAAACGGGATCAAATGACAGAGTGCTTTTGACTGCCTGACTTATTTTGTGTGCATTTCAGGAACATTCATCAGCAACAGAAGGCTGGACTAAATTTTTTGTTTGTTTGATTCAGAGGGACTGTGCTCTCACTATGTGTTTCCCCCCCCCCCCCCCCAGATTTTGATAAGCGTGTGAATGATAACAAGACTGCTGCTGAAGATGCTCTAAAGAAAATTCCTGCTATTACCCGTACCATTTTGGAAGCCAACAACAAAACCCGTCAAGCAGAAGCAGCATTAGGCAGCGCTGCTGCTGATGCCAGAGAAGCAAAGAACAAAGCTGATGATGCTGAGAAAATTGCCAGTTCTGTACAGAAAGTGAGTTTTGGGAAGAGTCATGGACCTGTACCTATGCTCGGAGTCACCCATAGGAAAAACAATCATTTACATGGCTGGTGTAGTGACCAAATGTGATGCTTATAACTGTCTGCATTGTGTAGAGTAAACCTAGTCACTCTGTCACTGTGCTGGTTCCAGGAACTAAGTGCAGATCTGTACATAAAAGAAGTTCACAACACAACTTTTCTCAAAACTGATTCCTCTTGTCTGTAGCCTAAAGTGGTAGAGTCCAGAAAATCTGCATCACATGTTTCCTCTGCATATATAGGGCAGCAACACCTAATAGGAGAACCAGCCTAGTGTAGTGGTTTGAGCACTGGATTATGGCTCTGGAGATCAGAGTTTGGTTCCTCATTTGGGAACAAAAATTCACTGGGTGACCTTGGGCAAGTCAGACTCTCTCAGCCTTGAAGGATGGCAAATGGCAAACACCCTATGAAGAAAAATGCCAAGAAAGCCCTTAGGGTTTCCATAAGTCAAAAATAATGTGGAGGCACACAACAACAGCATACATAATAGACAAGAAGTTGTCTTGTTCCAGAAGTAGAAACATAATGCAGATTTTGGAGTAGCAAGTTCTGGTATTCTATGAACAACTGAACAGTTGGCAAAGGAGCACATTCTTACTCTGCTTTTTGTATTTAATTCCTTGTTACCCAAGGAATTACCCCCAAGGCCCCAAGCCTCTGGAACTCATTGCCCACTGAGCTCCACTTGTCTGCCTCTCTCACCCAATTTAAGAAGGAGTTAAAGACTCATTTATTTAAGCAGGCATACCCTTGAATGGGCTTTTTCTGTTATCTGTCTTGTTATGTAAGCCGCATATTGTATTGCCATTGTATATAGCATTGGGTGATATCATTTTTATTGTATTTAGATTGTTTTATTCTATGATGTTTTATGATGTTTTTATGATGTTTTAATGTATGAACTTGATGTACACCGCCCTGATCATCGGAAGGGCGGTATATAAATAAAATTTTATTATTATATATTATTATTATTATTATTATTATTATTATTATTATTATTCCTAGAACACTGAACATTGTGTAGCAGTATATTTTTTCATATGTCACTGAGAATCATAGTTCAGTGGCATTAATAATGCCTTCCTAACAGAGGAGTGGACAACTTGTCCTCTAGATATTTTTGGACAGCAACTTCCATTAGCTTTAGGCAGCATAGCTAGTGGTGAGGGATGAAGGGAGTTAAGTTAATCCTGGAGGGGTTCCAGTTCTTCACCACTGTACTAGCATCTCCAGGTAAAGGTTGCAATGCCAGAAAATATTACTGCATGAGACCTTGAACAGTTACTGCATGGCACAGTACTACCAGCTTCATATATTCCTGAATATTGAGACCTGAATATTGAGGGAATTTTCATAAAGGGCAGCTTCATATGTACCTGCATGCTCAGACTGAATTTTCCAATAAAGCTATAATCAAAAATGTTTTAATAAAAATGAAATAATTTAATACAACACCCCAATATACTTATTGAGTTATACACCTCTCTGTTGCTAGACTGTTGGTTGATACTGGCTGAGCCTACCAACCATATTTTACCTATGACTGGATCAATTAAGCACTGGTACTTAATCTGTTCTTAGGCTCATTCTGCACTGTTCTGTAACACTTTGGTTTCTGCCAATCTTAGAATGCTGCTGAGACAAAAGAGGAAGCTGACAAGACCTTTTCCACTGTTGCTGACCTGGACAAAGAAGTGGGTGACATGTTGCAGCAACTGGAAGATGCCGAAAAAGAGCTAAAGAGGAAACAAGAAAATGCTGATCAAGATATGATGATGGCAGGAATGGTGAGTAAATTAGTCTACCTTTATAAAAATGATTGCATTTAGGAAGGTCTCATCCTATATACTTTACATTGCATAAAGTGGTGGTGGATGGGTTTGTAAGTGGAAAATACCTATTTATCAGCACATATGTTCCTTAAATAAAATAAACACTAAATGCTGTCACCAAAAAAAGCCATTCCTTCCCTTTATGCTTCTATTTCACTCTAGTCTTCCTGTGGAAATGGAACTGTATGATGTAGTGGTGTCTGAGACTGAATGCATACTTGCACTTAATGACTATGCCTTAGTTGATTTTAACTAACTGAACAAATCCAACACAGAAAGTGGATATTTCATACTACTCAAAAGCACAGTACTGTATCTAGTTCATGTGCTCAGTTTCAAGTAATTGGATATGGAATTACATGCATACGTTGAGTTACAATATCTCTTCACCTTCTGTTATTCCACAGGCTTCACAAGCAGCTCAGGAAGCAGAAGACAATGCAAGGAAAGCAAAGAACTCTGTTAACAGCTTACTCAGCACAATCAATGACCTCCTTGAGAAGCTAGGCATGTATCTTCTTATTTAGCTGCTGAATAGAAATTTCTGTCCAGACAATTTAAACCAGTGATTCCCAAAGTGGGTGGTATGCCCCACCGGGGCAGTGAAAAGACTGAGGGGGGGGGGCAGGGGGCCTTCAGTAAAAGCAAGCAAGAAAAGAGGAACCAGCAGCCTTTAGGACCATGGTTACATGAAATTTCTCTTTTCAGGGTCAATTAAAACCATGGCACAGCCTCCTTGACTGCAAGGCCAGCATAGACGAGAGGCATCCTGGTCACTGCTCAGCCAGCTGCTTGGTTGCTGCTCCTAGAGTCACTGCCATGCAAAGGGAGCAGCAACTGAGACTAATTGTTTTGAATTCCAAGAAATAGTCATTGCAGGGGTACTAGGGTTGTCACCAAAGAGGAAAGAGAGCTGTATCCCAAAAACGTTTGGGGATCACCAATCTAAACAATGTAGTATTTAGGGTAATGCCTTCATGTCCTTACCTTACCCTAGCTGGTGGTTTCCAGGTGTTTTGGCCCATAGTCCCTTCCAGTCTTACCTAGCATGGAATGATACCAGCAGATACTAAGGGCCTACAGTGCTCTTTATTTTTGCACCACTATAAAAGTTCCTTTACTTGTCAGCTATTAATCTTGTAGCTGTTGTGTACCTTCTAAATACAGTGGTGTAATAAAATGGCATCCCTTATATAAAATGGCAAAATCAAAGTTTGCTTTTTGGAATTTATATGTTTTAAAAATATTTATATGTTTTAAAAATATTTTCAAGCTGTGGGTGAGGAATCAATGGATACAGAGGGCTGACTCAAAATTATGATCTAGCACGCTAGTCCCCACACTTTAAGAGATTTCACACTTCAGCTCCCAGAAGCCTCAGCCAGATTGGCCAATAGTCTGGGATTCTGGGAGCTGAAGTCCAAAACCTCTTAAAGAGCACAGTTTGGAGACCACTAATCTGGCGGAATATGCGAACCTATGTTCATACATCAGAAACTAATACTGGAAAAAGGGTTTTATAGGCGAATGAAACAATTAAAATGTCAGGTATGATGAATCTATAATAATGTCCATCAGAAACAAGTTTCATTTTTGGTTAATAAAGTTAGATGGTCATTTGTGATAGACATTAATATGTCCTTGTCATATTTGACATCAATATATTAGGGCCTCCTTAGCTTACATAATCCTCTCCCTACCATTTTTGTGTACAGGTGCATACCTGAGTATATGTGATATATTCCTCATTATTTCCAGTTTCCTATTCCAGTAGACTTGTAATGGTTACATAGTGCCCTCTTTTGGTATATGTTTTCCTCTTCATCCGTTGCCTTTTAACATCCTTCTCCCCACTTTTGGGATTTCATTGACCATGATTCAAAGATCCATTAAACTAATTTTGTGAGCCAAGCAGCTTTATTTGTGCCTTAATATTATGATTTAAAGCAGGGTGTAGCTTGTTTTTCTTGAGCAGAGACCGCTATGCTAAATAGCAAGCTCTTGTTAAGACCGAGGAGTGTTGTAGATAAGAGTTCATATTATATACAGTGCATAAGCAAGGGATGCAAGTCTGAAGACCGTGAGAATGGAGGGAAGACTGTAATTGTTTTTGTTTTGTTTTTTCCTTTTTTTCCCATTTTTTATTAACAAATTCAGTATTACAACAAAGTTAAGCAGTACATCAATACTTGTGGTATATAATAATAAATCTATAAGCCTGTAAGAGCATTGAATTGAACAAGATCAGCTATAGACACATTAACTCTAAGTTTTAAACAAAAACTATTTAACCTTTAACTTTCTCAATAAAGAAAAATACAAGTGATTATTTCTATATAAATCTTAGCCGGGTTTTCTCATAAAGATTATTTTGGATATTTTGTCGGCTTTATGAGAAACTTTGTCACTGCTGACCATTCTTTGTCCCATTTATCCGTATCTTTTCTATTTAAGATTGCTGTTAATCTGTCAAGTTCTTTCATATCAAGTACAGTGGTCCCCCAGGTTACGAATCCCCTGGGTTGCGAAAACCCCGGGATCCGAAACCGGCGGGACCGTGATTGTATCCCCCGGGATCCGAAAGATCCCCTGGGATACGGGGAAAAAAACCGCGCGGCCCCTTTAAATCAGCCGCGCGGTCCATTGAATATAGCGGTCCCCCGGGAAACGAAAGCTTCCGGGTTACGAAGGTAATCCCGGAACGGATTTCCTTCGTAACCCCGGGGACCACTGTATTTTGTATTTCCAATTATCTATAGCTGATGTTTTGTTTTGTTTTGTTTTGTTTTTTAAAAAAACCAAAACCATAAGAATGCTATAAGCTTGTTGCCTCTGGAATGAAATGCACCAAACAGTGCTGCCATACAACCTTTATAACTATGATACACATAATTACAGTTAAATCATAAAAGAAGTGATGTCGTGCCTTATGTCATTCCAACTGAAATATAATTTAAATATGCTTTAGTTAAAATGAACTAGTTACAAATAATTAATTACTTATACGTGTAAATATATACTTCCCAAGCTCTGGTATGAGCACAGTGGGATCAAACCTGGTTGTAGCACAGATGCTGCCTCTGAAAATAGGGTAAGGTGGAAGTTTCGATGCTACAGCTGTAATGTTTTGTACACAGGGCTGATCTGTCAGTCTATAAACTAGATATGCACAAGAGAGCTTGTGGGCATAATAGTGAAATGCAAAGAATGGACCATCGATTATTTATATTGTTGATAGTATCACACTGTAAAATGTTAATGTTACATGTGTGTAGGCTTGTTGGTAAGAGAGGAGGAATGCAAACACATACTAAAACACAAGTGAAATAAACTTCAACAATCTTGATGTAAAAAAAAAAGAAACTTTACACTGGAGGAATTTCTGTTAGTGCACTTTGGGAAACTGAGTGGATGTGTGGCAATGACAAAAACCTGGATTTTCAAACTTAAATAATAGGGATGTAATAGGAATTGCTTCTACTCTAGTGTCAAGGAAGATATCAAATATCAGGTGTTCTTTTAAATGCAAACAGCCAATGGACACTTTGCTTTAAGAGATTTAACTTCTTTTATGTTCTGCATTTACTTGGCAAGTGGAAATTATTTCTGTAGCATATTGAAATGTAGAGTTCAAAGATATAGCTGTGTTAGTCTGGATCAGTGTGCAAAGGGATTTTGTAGCACCTTCGAGACTGAGAGAAAGCAGGTTGTAGCATAAGCTTTTGTAGACTGAGTCTACTTTATCCAATGCAGGATTGAAATGCAATGGATCAAATGCTCCTTTAATTTCATATATTGCTCACTTTGCAGGGCGTGTGGAGCCTGTGGATTCAAGTAAATTGAATGAGATTGAAGATACCTTAAATGCTGCCAAAAAACAGATGCGGGACAACGATCTGGACCGGAAAGTGTCTGATCTAGAGAAAGCAGCTGAAAAGCAAGCCAGTGCCATCAGTGAATACAACAGAGACATTAACACCATCTTGAAAGACATTAGCAATCTAGAGGACATCAAGAAGACCTTACCAACTGGCTGTTTCAACACCCCGTCCATTGAAAAACCCTAAGGGTGTGCTAAGGGCAGGGGGGGCTTTCCCTCAATGACTGGTGGAGCAGTTCCTTTGGCTGTGGAGTGCCTTAATTCCTAGGTTATGTTCTTCAGGATCCCCACCTCATCTCCCGTACAGCTCTCAGTTCTTTCTCTCCCAGTTCAAAGGGAAAAATGCACATTTTTGAGTTAAAAGAAAATTAAGTATCAGCCTCTAGGGTATCAAAAAGTTTCAAAATGTTAATATCTACACACTTTCTTGCTCAGACACTCCACCTTCTTCCCCTCTCTCAGTAAACACTCCCCTTTGATTTACACAAAAAAATGTGAAATATTATGGACTTGTACTGAACCGCAGAAATGGCGATGGGAATGGATATATCATGAGGGGCAATCACAGGCATTTTCTTCATTCCCTTTTCCACTCTGTGTTTCTCTGCCTTTCCCTCCTCAGCCTTACCCACAGTTCTCTTTTCTTTCTTCTATGAAGGAAATGGTTTGGCTACCAAAGTATTAAATACTAATGGCCAGGTGTAAGAAATACCAGTGGATTTCACAATTCTTTGAAACAAGAAGGCAACAGAGCCAACCATATTCATAAATTAGAATCCATCAAAGCACCACTTTGGTAGCCAGCTGCCAAATTTTAAGAACCTTTCTAGAGTGCAATATGTCTGTGTAGATCCTGTTTCTGAAGCCAGTTTCTCAGAAACATTTTGAGGAGTCATGAGGAAAGAGTAGTGTGGTAGGTCTCCATGGTGCTATGCCTTGACCTGCATAGCAGGCATGTCTTCCGCCTGTGAGAACAAAGGCAGAATGCATTATACCTTCAAGCTGAGAACCTGCTTAGGGACATAGTTGTCCCTGTCACCAGCCAGTCAGTAGATATCTCCAAGAGATATCTTGCAGTATACGCTGATACTTTAGCAATGGTTCAGACTATTTTTTTTTCTTTATTGAGAGACATCCATCGTCCAGAGAGCTTTACCTGCCATGAAATTTGATATCAGCATAATATTCTGTGGTAGAAAATAAAACCTAAGAGGTCTGTGTAGTGCTCTTCAAGTTGAATTATATTGTAAACCTGCCTTAGCAGATTTACCTCTTGTCTGAAATTCCAAATACTAGCTGACCCAATTTTTCTAGTAATGTTTGTTTTTAAAAATGGTCAACTAATTATAGGGACAAATAACTCCCAAGAGTTTGCAGTATTTACAAACTGAGTTGCTTGTTTCTCAGTATGAGTTTGTATCCCCCATTCAAAATTTACCTTCCTCCCCAACTTTGGATACGTTTCCCTATAGAGAGCAGATTGTTCCTTTAATGGTATTCTCTCCCCCTCCATCCTGAGTGAGAGGAAACAATCTACCTCTGCAGTTTCCTCATTAGGCTGATATTGATACTTCCACCTCCCTGCCTTTTTAATCAGTGTATACCTACCCTTAAACACTATGCAACTTTGTACGTTTGCGTAGAGGGGAAGAAGTTTTATTATCTGACACACACTGGTGCTATTAATTATTTCAAATTTATATTTTTGTGTGAATGTGGGTTTTTGTGTCTTTTTTTAATCATGATTATAGTGTGAGGAAAAGTCTATTTCTCTTCCCTTGCTTCCCTCTGTAAATACGCTTGGTCTTGTTTCCAGAGTGGCACTGTTTCTCCCCTTTCCTTCCTCTTAATCAACACACTACATGCCTCTTTTTCTCTTGTAGTTTATTACTTGGAGTAGGGTAAGGGAAGTCAGGTATTTTCTCTGTCCAAACTGATCCCTTTGTATCTCCATAATGATAGTCAATACTGTTCTGTGGTATCAACATCTAGCTGTTTACCATTCATATTCCTCTGAGAGACAAGTTGCCCATCTCTTCTAAAGCCAGCACTGATGCCTTAAGGTTTCAGAAGGGTGTAGCTCAAGAAAAACAAATACTCTTTGGGCCTCTTCACATGATACTTTGCCGCTGAGAGTTCTGCCTGGGATGAAACAAGCAGCAGGCCTTAAATGTGTGTACTACTACTACTACTACTCTCCCATTTTCCTTGCAAAGAGCAGATGGTAAGCAAAGAATGCAGAGAACACGTTCTTGATTAAATGTGCAGTTTCCCCGCGGGGATGTCCACCTGCAGTGAAGGAAGAGTGGGAAGGAGTCAGAAGCAAAGTTTTACCCGAACTAGCCCTTTGTTTCTGGTTTGCAGATACGCTTATACTGATTCTGGTTTTATGAATGGTTAAGGGCTTCTTGTTGGGTCTACAGGAAGAACGTCACTTTGGCCTAGTTCACACTGGAGTGGTAAACCTGTGTCTGGGCCAATACCATTTCTCCATACTAAAAAGGTATTTCCACGTAGAATGCTCCTCTATCAGGGGAAAAAGTAGATTTTGGACCATTCTTACAGTGCACTAGTTTTTTACATGGAAAGCAATAAAGGAGCGTTCAATTCTATGAGCCTGTCATTTGCAGTGGGAAAGTGGTATCAGACTGCCACATACTCAGTGAAAACTGGACCATTGTAAGTCAAATAGCAGATCTGTGGGTTTAAAACTGTGGCCTTTCCACCTGTACCACTCTGGGCAAAAACAATCAATTTGAGCCTTTTTTTCTCTCTCTCTTTTTCAAAGTTAGGGATGACTATATTCCAGGGCCAGAGGGAAAATGGGCCACATCTTTATTTCTCACCTTTTATCCAAGTGACTTAACAGTTTACATTAAATCAAGGTGCCGCCTACATACGATTCTGAAGTGATCGGATGTGACATTTCACTGTGGCGTGTCACAGCTTGGACTCAGTATTTTTCATCTGACCAGTCAGATGCCTGCACTCTTTAACAGTATCTCCTCTCTGTCCTTCTACCATCTCCAGAAACAGAAAAAGAGGATGACAATAATGCACTCAGTTGTTCTCTTCTGGCCCTTTTGCTATCTTTCTAGTATTTTCCCCATTTTCTTTAAAACTGGTTTAAGTAACAGATTTTTTTTTATTTTTAAATAAATAAATAAAAAGACCTTTATAAGAATCCTCTTAATTGCAAATACTGTGTTAACAAGCCATTATCACATTTGTATAGGTCCAAGTTATTTCTTTGCATAACGAAAAGACGCAAGGGCTGCTCGCAGAAACATGCAACCAGGTGCCACAGAGGAGACCTCTTGAAGAATTCCCCTCGTAATCTTCTGAACTGTGAGCACGTTTATGTGTGCCTTCACTCCGGTTTTTGCCTTAAATCTGTGGTCTTACTGTCTGGGAGCAGTGAACAAAAAACAGCAAAAAAAATGCAACACTTGGCAGTTTTATGTATAAAACAGTATTTCTTATTTATAATAAAGTCGGAATATTTGTAACCCCTAATATCCCGGATTCCTGAGTGTTTACTGAAGTGGGGCACTGTAAATGCTTGATATCCAAAAGTAGTATTTGTTCCAGCCAACTCTGCAGGCAGCGGGAGTGACATTTTTAAACTATTCTTTCACCTTTTAAACTTTACTTGGGAGGCAGCATGATTTCAAACCGGCCTGAGGATAGAGCTTGAACAGACCACTAAATGGCTTCAAGATTTAATTTCACTAATTTATAGAAAATAAACCTGGAGAATATCCCTTTCTGTAATGGCTAAAGTACTCTGCTTGAATGCAGATCCAGATCGCTAGAGATTTTAGAGATCTTTTCACTGTGACATCTAGATCTATTTCCTGTGTAGCTGGTCAGTGTAGTGCATAGTTTGTTGCAATTACATTGAATGCTGCCTAACATTTTGTTGCCCATTTATCCAGTTTAGAGAGGTCCTTCTAGAGCTCTTCATGGACTCTGTTCTGAGTAATTGGGTATTTGTCAACCTGGCATCCTCTCTGTCTGACTTCATTAATAAGTTAAATGATGCTGAGTCCTATACAAATCCTTGGGAAGTCCCACAGCTTGCTTTCCTCTATAAAACTGGCTCCTACCCTTTGCTTCCTGTTGGCCATTCATAAAATATTATCCCCTTATTCCATAATTGCAAGGTTTACTTAAGAAACATTAGTAAGGGACTTCATCAATAGCTTTGTGGACGTTCCAGTACATTGTGTCATATCAAAAGCACTTGTTGATTCTTGATGAAATCTGAAACTAGAGAAACATTACTCCCTTTTGTCTTTCTGACTGATTCATCCTCAGCAAAACTTACTTTTGTATAAGTTTGAGAAGTCTATCTTTTATGCTTTCTACCAGTTCCCAGATTGACATCTATAATTGCCTGTTTTGCTATTGGCATGAGAACATAATTTAAAATCCTACCTCAAGATAGTGTTAACTGTATCTTAAATAGTAGTGAGAACAGTCCTGTTTGTACCATGAGGTGTTTCCATAGTGTATGCTTGAGAGCGCTCAGCCCAAGTATGGCCAGAAAAGGAACAAATTATTGTATTAGCGGCTGTTTGCCATTCTTATTTTCTGGTCGCAATAGAAACTGAATTCAAACTGCAAAGTATAGTGGAGTTTGATTCCAGGACACCCCCCCCCCCCAAAAATATATAGCAAAATTCATGGATGCTCAAGTCTCATTATATAAAATAGTATTGTAAAATGGTGTCCCTTATTTTTAAAAAATGGCAAAATCAAGGTTTGCTTTTAGGTAATTTTTGGGGGGAGGGGGTATCTTGAAGCTGTGGATGGTGGAATCAATGGATGCAGAATCTAGATGAGGGCCAGCTATAGTATAACAACAAGATTATGCCTTCAGACCAAGACATCACGTATTATTCTAAAAGATTCTGATTGTAGGAGACAGAAAATCTGGGGGTGAACAAGGTTCTGTGACACTGACACCCACAAATATGTCAGCAAAAAAGGCAGCTTGTGATGCTGCATTACCTCTACTACGAGGAATCATAAGAACAAAATGGGCTGTGCCACAAATGCTATAATCCAAATGCAGCCAAGATCTTTTGGAACGATACAGTTGAGATATTTGAAGAAAATGCCATGCCTTCCAAAGTGACAAAACAGTGAATCCAAAAGAGAGACTTCCAGATATGCTTAAGGAGATTTACAAAGGAAATCTTGGAGGGCTACTCTTTAAGCAGGAGGTATAAGATACAAACTGCTAGCCAAATTCAAATGCAGATTGATGTGAAATTTGGTATTTTATTCAAAGTACACAAAACAAGCTTGCAAAGAACCCAGGACTAGAATCAGCAAGACCTAGCACTTTCTGGATGTGTGTGTTGTTCTAACGTTACTATTTTTAAAAGGAAGCAATGACAAAAAATGCTTGCGAAAACACTGATTGTTCAAAGCAAAGCTCTATTGCTTAGGCATGGAAGTTATCGTAAGTAAATTACACATCAACTGAATTCCAAAAGTGTATTCAAGACTGGAGATTTACTGAAAGATTTAATCAAATTCTGCTAAAAGTGGCTACCATATCCTGAGTAGAAACAAATAGAAAACTAAAGGTGAGAGAAGGGCAAAAATTACTGAAATAATCTGAGATACCAAATAATAGCACAAAGTCCTAATGGTCAGTGGACACCTGACTTGGTGTAACAAAGATGGAGCAACAGACCAGACTATGCATAGGACAGAAAATAGGTTTAGAAGCAGATGCCAACATTTTGGGGCCACCTTAGATTCTTGTCCATGCCAGATGATGAAAGGGATGCTAGTGACCTCGAACCTAGTGACACAGAACAACAATATATTCATGTCGAACTAGAAACCCAGCTAACCAAAGGAAAAGCCAATACTTATTCAACCAGCACGAACAATATCTCCATTAGAGAATTCAGCAATGCTTCCAGATAGAGGCTCTATGCACTCCAGAGGCAGCACAGGTTTGTTGTTAACTGCCCTTGATTCGAACCCGACTCATGACGAACTTGTGGATGAGGCATTTCCAAGAACTCCCATCCTTCATTGCTCTGCTTAAGTCTTGCAAATTCAGGCCCATTACTTCCTTGACTGAGTTTATTCGTCTAGCGTGTGTACCTCTCTTTCTACTGCCTTCTACTTAAGTCTTTTCTAATGAGTTGTGCCTTCTTGTGGTGCAGCCAAAGTACGACAGCCAGCTAAGTTCAAAAGGATGGAAGCAGTTAATGACTTGCTGAAAGCATGATTGATGTCGTTCAGGGGTAGCTGTGTTGACCATTTAACAAATACAAACAACAATCCATCAGTGATACCTTTATTGGCCAAGCAAAATGCACAATATACTTGTTGCAAGCTTTCAAAGTTCTATAGGCTTCTTCTTCAGGCAAGATGTTACAAACCTTATTCAAGATTGAACAGACCACCTCTACTCTTTCGATCATTTCCTGTTGTAGCCAGCGCTGCTATCTCAAGTTGAATATGTTTTTAAAAGGGGTGTGAGTGGAACCTGGCAAGCTGTAGTATGTTCAGTCAAGCCGGATGACTCAAATGCTACAGTTAGATCAAGAATCTGTTACTTTCAGAGGAGTTTATCAGGCGACGGAAATTGGAAGTATAATCCAATGGCAATCCGAATGCAATCATGGGGTTTCGCATTATTGCGTACGAGTGTATCTCACACAGTTTTGGGCAAAAGGGAAGTCATTTCGAACGCAATCATAGGTTTTATGTTATTGCGTATTAGAGTATCTCACACAATTTCGGGCAATGGGGAGGGTCATTTTCGGACAATGGGAAATCATTCTGAACACATTCTGAACACAATTAGAATTCACGTAAATTTGCTAAACTAGTGAATTCATGTAATTGCGAATTGGCTCCATTCGCAATTGAGAGAAATTCCTCCCATGTGATAAACTCCGTTGTTGTGTGCCTCCAAGTCATTTTTTGCTTACGGCAACCCCAAGGAGAATCTGTCGTGTCTTTTTCTTGGCAAGTCTCTTCAGAGGCAGAGAGAGTGTGACTCCTCTGAGGCTGAGAGTGTGTGACTTGCCCAAGGTCACCCAGTGGGTTTTTATGCTTGAATGGAGGGTTGAACCGGGATCTCCAGTCATAATCCAACACTCAAATTACTATGCCATGTTGATTTACATGCCACATAAAAGTCTTTTAAACAGGTTGAAGGCTGCATCCACACTGCTGAAATAATCCAGCTGGACACCATTTTAACTGCCATGGCTCAACACTATGGGATTCCGGGAAGTGTAGTTTGTTATGGCACTAGAACTGCATTCTGGTGCTGCAACCAGCTAAACTTCCCAGAATTCTAGAGCATTGAGCCATGGCAGTGAAAGTGATGTCAAATCGGATTATTTGGCAGTGTGAATGCAGCCTAAGTAATGCTGGAGAACCAGGGTGGTATAGTGGTTTGACTGTTGGAGTAGGAACAACCAATAATAACCCCAAGCCACAGCAATAATAACTTTTTTTTAAAAGGTTTACTAATTTAATATTTAAAAAAAACAAAACAAAAATTACATTGTTAGAACCGAACATAGCTACGGTATATAGTTTGTTTCAGTTTTCAGTAAGTCCCAGTTGAGCAATAGGAAAACAGATAAGCAATAAATACATTCCTCCTAACTTGTCTAATTACAGTACCTAAAATATAGATAGATGTCTCAGACTTTTCCTGTTATCTTTCTGTCAGATCCCAGGGAAACACAGTGCTGCTTTCATTTTTTATTTTTTGCAACCTCTCCAATTTTAGAAAAAAATAAATGTAGCCACTGAACACAGAATCCATCATATAGCAATGTAAAACAAAAGAAGGCATTATGAAAGTCACACGTGTCAATTCAAATTAACCCTAGTGATTGGGCGGCATTATTATTATTATTATTATTATTATTATTATTATTATTATTATTTCCTTCACAGAAGGCAATGACAACCTGCCTCCAAACCAATCTTGCCAAGAAAACCCCATGTTAGGTTTGCCTTAGGGTTGTCATAAGTTGGAAATGACCCAAAGGCACACAGCAATTGCCTAACATTGCCTTAGCAAATAAATACATAGCCAGTTGGCGTAAATTCACATGAGCTCAGGTGCTGTTTGAGTACATTATTTTGAATTTATAGTAGTTGTACTACAGCTCCCAAATAGTAACGTTTCCAAGCTCTGGGCCCATGAGGTCCACAGTCTTGTGTCAACAGTCTTGTGCAATGAATGCAACAAAAAAAAAACCCTGTGGCCTCTTTGCCATAGGGATTTTGTAATGTGGTATTTTCCCCCAATCTTTTAATAGTTTAAGAATGGCCAAATTAATTAAAGAATGTATTTCATCGAACTCAATGAATTACTGGTTAAACATTTCAGCCTTATTAAAAAAATCTCTGTGTCTGTTATTATGCAGATACTACATTTTAACAGGAACAGTGGTAAATATGCTTGCTTTGCATGGATTAAGGAGGAGAGAAGTACCCAGCCTCTGTGCCCCCTGGCACCACTTGCTTTTGCCAGGAGCTGGTGGTGTGCATGACAGCAGCTCTGCATGCCTATATAACGTGTGGTGGTGGTTGTTGTTGTGGGAACTTAGAGTCATTTCCAACTTATGGCAACCCTATCACAGGTTTTTCTTGGCAAGTTTCTGTAGAAGGGGTTTGCCGTCTTCATCCTTTGTGGCTGAGAGAGTGTGATGTGCCCAAAGTCACCCAGTAGGTTTTCACAGCCAAGAAGGGATTCGAACCCTGCTCTCCAGAATTGCTCCTTCTGTGTAACATACTTGTCATTAAAATCTCCTTTTGAAGCCCAAGAGTTGTCAGAAAATGCTTCCCAAGCCCAATCAGGAAATGCTAGGAATGCTGAGAATTAATTCCATTTACGTTCATTTGCCGACCCCTATAGTAGATTGAAAAATGATTGAAAGCTTGCGGAAAGTCAAAGGCACGGAGGCTTTCATCTTTTGTGGGAAGATTAAAGATTAAAGGGAGGGCGAGGGCCTTCCTTCTGCCGGAAGGGAATGGAGAGTGGGCAATGCCAAGGCTGACTGTACTTCCCTGCCTTGCGGACACCTCAGCCACCGTCTCGCCAGGTATGCCTCACCTGGTTTGCTCACTGGGACTGTACACCAGGGTGTGGCTCTTCGCTGATCTACCACAACCCTGGAAGTGCGGTGTGTGTGAGTGTGTTTTGCATGGAATTTGGTCTTAGCCTAAGCTTGAGGAAAGCAGCACCTGAGGCAAAGTTATCTGAGCAAAGAGGTAGTCACCAGCTCCTAGGTAACGATAGCTTCCAGTTAAAAAGTACCTTTAGACACAGGGTGCTATCATCTGCTCAATTCAGTACCAAAAATTATAATATCTCTACTTTTTAGCAGTGTTTTGGGGCTTTTTCATATATGGGACATTTTGTATTGGGAATCACTTGCACATGTGGGACCTGCAAGATAACATTTTGAGTGTTCCAAACTTTACCATCTCCGATGTAATCTTGGCAGTCCTTATATCTGTGCTGTCAAATAGTGAGACAGCACAGCGTTTTTCATTGTGTGGACTGAGTAGTCATAATAAACCATGGATTCCCAGGAGACACAACTAACTGTGGCACCCCAGAAACACAATATAAACATGCACAAGCTGTGAATTACCTTGCATATATCAGGATAAAAGTAATTCCTACATGCGCCTTGCATCTTTGACTGTAAGAAATTCTGAAGTACTTCTGGGCTCAGCTGAGCTTGGCTTGTTGACTTTTTGCAATATTTGGGTTTATATTTACAAACATATTGGTGCAGCATGGGTGGAAAAGATGGCATGCTTACAAACAGCAGATCTAATGCGCTACATCACATCCCCTGATATTTTATTTATAACCTTTGCCATCTTGACCATACTCTGATGTAGCTTGGCCACATCGTATGTCCCAGCTTTTATCTGTGAAATGGTGTAGAATATGCAACGTAGTGAAAGTTTATTCATCCTAAATGCAAAAAGAAAAGAATGGGAGAGAACTATAATCTAAACCAAATTGTACTAAACAATCTCAGTCCAGAAGATAAACAAGGCGGAGGCACAGTTAGCACATAGTTCCTCTGAGCAGATGAATGGCATTCAACCTATTTTGAAAGGATTGCTCTGTCCACTTAGGATCTGAATTGGAAGTCCTCATTGGAGTTTATCACACGATGGGAATTGGAAGTATAATCCAATGGCAATCTGAATGCAATCAGGGGGTTTCATGTTATTGTGCGAAAGCTGATCACACACATTTTTGGGTAATGGGAAGTCCTTCCGAATGCAATTGTGAGGTTTCACATTATTGCGTGAGAAACTATCACACAATTTCAGACACTGGTAGGCAATTTCGGGCAGTTCTGAATGCGATGCGGCGTAAATACGCGATCACATAAATTCGCTGAACTAGTGAATTCACACAATTCCGAACTGGCCCCACTTTCATTTCTTTTAAAATTGACAGAAATCCCTCTCGTGTGATAATGTCCATTGTCACAAACACTCTCTGTGGCAAAGAGCACTTTTTCCAAGGCTCTTGTTCCAGGAAGGGCTCTATCTGACATGGATAACAGGGGTTTTACTCATGGGCCATGCCATGCCTGTGCAACTTTCCATTTGAATCACTGCAATACATTGTACATCAAGCTGCCTTAGGAAACCCTGTCAAAAAACTTCAGGAGTGTACAATATGAGATTAACGGTCCTAATTAGGATCCAGCAATATGAACACATTAAATGGTCCTTCTTTTTTTTCCATAGTGTTTCCAAGCCATTTCTGAGACCAAGCCTAAGTGCTGATTTTCACCTATAAAGCCCTGCACAGTTCCATATACACCCCCAAGAGAACAATAAAAATAAGGTTTCAGCAGTGTACTTTTGCCTGACTCTCCTGGGAAGAGCAAGATTCTACCCGCTCCTCTCTTCTCCCCCCACTGAACTGAGTGCATATTTTGCACTTTTAATTCTGCACCAGTTGAACTAATCTGGAGAGGAGCGAAGCTAGGACTGTGTAAAAGCAGCTGAAAAAGTGAGAAGACCGAAGGTTGATCGGGCCTGTCCCTGACAAACTGGGACAGTTGAAGGGTATGTACCTGGCAGTTCTTCTGTTAGATTTGATTTTCATCCTTCAGTTGCTTTTACTGCAACTGTGAAAAACAGAAGGCTATTTCAAACATTAAAGATTATTCTTCGGTCCAAACATTATTCAACAGTGTTTTCCTTCAATTGTGCTGCTGGCAGTTTCTGAGATCATCTATCTCTCTGTAACCTGGTTGGTGTGTGAATGTTATTTTTGGCACTGGTATACTGCCAAACCCAGCATTCTTTTGGCAGATGCTGTAACTCCCCACCAGACCATTTATGATCTCATTTTGCAAGGGAGGCAGTCGTTGTGTAGGATGTTTCCTTGCCTCTACTCTACACCATTGGTGCTTCTCCAGGGATCTCTGTAGGAGGTCTGCATATCTGATTTTGGTGGGATTAGACAAATTCAGAGAGGATAAGGCTATCAGTGACTACTAATCGTGATGGCTATGTACCATTTTTGAGATTAGAGGCATCTCTGCAGGTGGAACACTAAGATCACAGCCAACTGGAAATACAAGTTGCTGGTGTGTGCGGGAAACCCCTGGGCTTCTAGCATACAAATTTGCAAAAGCACGTTCTTTCTGTCTGTAGTGTACAACCTCTAGGTACAAATGTTAAGGTTCTATTGAAGTCAAAGTTTTTGACAGAGCTTGGAAGAGAACTGCTGCAACAACTTTATCCATAAAAGGTCACTTGGGGTAGTAATGTGTAATGTGGTAATGTGGCTCCTTTTTGAGTATCAAGTTACATTTAGCGGTTTTAAAACTTTTTAGGGGTTATAGATACTTTTCTGGAACAATTTGAAAGGATTTTCCCCTCCAAGGGCTTCTTTACACAATTAAAATGCTCCTCATTCTATTTGAATAGAATGTGATCCCTCCATGTGAGATTCAGATGAATTTGGGCTTTTTACTGAGGGGAGGGACTCCTCAAACTCAGCAGAAAAAAGAATTGTGTTTTTACCGGAATATCTGCAAGTATCAGCACAGATATGCAACATTATTTAACAGCTGACTGTCGATTTGCTCTGCATGGATTTGCATGGCTGCACATTTTTGGCAGAGGACGGGTGAATCGATACAAATTTGGGTAGGAAAGTGAGGACAATTAAGTGTCAATGTGAATGTGTGAATATCCACAGCAATTCACATACTGTAATACATTTACCTAGCCCCAAATTGCAGTCAGTGGTAGGAATCTTCTTGGTTAGTCACAGCTAGAGTAGGCCTAATTCATCACTTGTTGAATGGTGAGTCAACAGACAAGTACTGTAAATCCAACTCAATTGATGGCTGCATCCTAGTTGGGACGAACAACAGGTCTCAGGTCCATCTAGGGAGAGACAAAGGCAGGCTTGCTCCATCCAGCCTCGCCTGAAAAGCGGAGGACCCTTCCCTACACCCACTACCATCTTGGGAGAGACAACGGCAGGCTTGCTCCATCCGGCCTTGCCTGGAGGAGAAGGAGCCCTCCCTTCACCCACCATGATCCAGTTAGAGAGAGGGGCAAGCCAGCTCCATCCAGCCTAGTTGCCAGAGGGAGGAAAGGCCTTCCCTACACCCACCATCATCCAGAGGGAAAGAAAGGTAGGCAAGCTAGATCCATTGGGTCTTGCCTGATGGAAGAGGAGCCCTCCCTCCAGTCCATCTGCCTTGGTCCAGGCCTCAGAGGGAGAGAAGAAATGCTGGACCTGATCCCCTTCCCCTCCACCATTCCCTTTTCCTTTTGTGTCATGTCTTTTTAGATTGTAAGCCTGAGGGCAGGGAACCGTCTAATTCATAGATTGTATGTACAGTGCTGTGTAAATTTACAGCGCTATATAAATAAAGCATTGTTGTTGTTGTTGTTGTTGTTGTTATTTCTTTTTCAGATGCATTTGTATTCCTAAAAGGGAACCAGATTCCTAACACTTTAGATCTGGAAAGAACCCCAAGGGTCATGCTAATGTATGTTTTAAAATGTCCAGTAAAGAAAACTCCAGCAATATCTAAAGTAGTCTCTTCCAGTATCAAACAACTGTTACACTCAGAACATTTTTTCCTACTGTTCAATCCACAGGTGGGGAAAATCATGCACTGCTTCTATTTCAGTTTTCACTGCAATTTTACACCCCTCCATCCAAGTAGGAATGGAGATTAGGGGCTTGGGGGTATTTTGAATGATACTGACCTTCTAATGTTTTGTTTTGTTTGTTTTTTTAAATGGGGCTTGGAGATTTGGGGGTTGCAAAAAATGGGGCTAGTTGTTCCAACCCCCTTTTGTGTCCCCAAGTTTTACAAAGCCCTGATTTGTTGGGGGGGGGGTGGAGAGGAGAGAATTTGTCTCAAAATTCCCTTGAACTCTCCCTTCTGCATGCCTTATTTTGGTTCAAAGGTTGGGCGAAAAATCCATAAGTAAAAACTGGCACTGATTTTTGGCAGCTGTGTGAGCAATGGCCAAAAAAGTCATAATTTACCCCACCATCCCTGTGCACCAGAGGCATCAGCTGTCCCTGCTTGGACTAAAAAGCAATGAATAATAGAACAAGATATGTAATAAGCTACTCACTCTTCTTGGTGGCAGCTTATTATCTTTTTGGACTTCAAAATAAGTTACACAATTAATTGCTTTTAAAAGATAATTCCCTGCACTCTGGTTTTTGCTCGTGGCACATTCTGTATGGCAAGGCTACGTTTACTGAGAGCCGTACCCTTGGAATTAGCTGGGTTTGGTATAAGGAAACCTAGACATTCAAATTCCTGTTCAACTATCTATCGCACTGACGTGAGCTTTTATCCGCTTTGATTCCCATCTAAAAAGTTCATGCTTTACAAGAGAAATTATTTTCTTTTTAAAATTCATCCCACCAATCCTCTAAAAGGTTAGCTGGCAGGCATGAGAGTTTTGTGCCAGGTTCCAACCAACACTGATGCCCTAAAAAGAGCACCAGGCTTGTCAGTGCAAAAAGTACATAAATCTTGTTTCTGACTACTAGCCAGAATCACAAAAAGCCAACATGGGTTTCAGAGAAACAAGTAATGCCAGACAAATCTGATCTCTTTTTTTGATAAAATTACCAGCTTGGTAGATGAAGGGAATGCTGTGGATATAGTATATCTTGACTTCAGTAAGGCATTTGACAAGGTTCCCCATGACATTCTTGCAAACAAGCTTGTAAAATGTGGACTAGACAAGGTAGCCGTTACATGGATTTGTAACTGGTTGGCTGACTAAACCCAAAGGGTGCTCAACAATGGCTCCTTTTCATCCTGGAGAGAAGTGACCAGTGGGGTCCCACAGGGTTCTGTCCTGGGCCCAGTGCTATTCAACATCTTTATTAATGACTTGGATGACAGTATTGAGAGCCTAGTTATCAAATTTGCAGATAACACCAAATTAGGAGGAGTAGCTGAATAGACTAGAAAGCTGGGCCAAAGCTAACAAAATGAAATTTAACACAGAGAAATGTAAGGTCCTACACATAGGGCGGAAAAATGAAATGCACAGATATAGGATGGGGGACAGCTGGCTGAATGAGACAACATGTCAAAGGGATCTAGGAATCCAAGTAGACCATAAGCTGAACACGAGTCAACAGTGCGATGCAGCAGCTAAAAAGGCCAATGCAATTTTAGGTTGCATCAATAGAAGTATAGTGTCTAGATCAAGGGAAGTTATAGTGCCACTCTATTCTGCTTTGGTCAGGCCCCACCTGGAATACTGTGTCCAGTTCTGGGCACCACAATTCAAAAAGGATGTGGAGAAACTGGAGCATGTCCAAAGGAATGTGACTAAAATGGTGAAGGGTCTGGAAACCTTGCCCTATGAAGAACGCCTTAGGGAGCTGGGGATGTTTAGCCTGGAGAAGAGAAGGTTAAGAGTTGATATGATCACCCTGTTTAAATACTTGAAGGGATGTCATATTGAGGAGGGAGCAAGCTTGTTTTCTGCTGCTCCAGAGAACAGGACTCGGAACAATGGATGCAAACTGCAGGAAAAAAGATTCCACCTCAACATTAGGAGGAACTTCCTGACAGTAAGGGCTGTTGGACAGTGGAACACACTCCCTCGGAGGGTGGTGGAGTCTCCTTCCTTAGAGGTCTTTAAACAGAGGCTGGATGGCTATCTGTCAGGGATGCTTTGATGGAGAGTTCCTGCATGGCAGGGGGTTGGACTGGATGGTCCTTGTGGTCTCTTCCAACTCTAAATTTCTATGATTCTATGATTCTATGATTCTAGCCATTTCCTGCTGGATCAACCAGTGCCGTGTAACTAGCAGAATTCTGCTGATCTGAGTGGATTTTGGTTTGATCCTACAAAGCCTGTTGGCTGTTCTTAAGCAAGACTGAACATTCTTTTTATGCAGAATTGTAAGCTCCCTTGGATCCATCTTGTGGTAAAAGACAGCATTTATAAATGAAGCAAGCAATAATGCAAATTAAGAATTGTTCACCATGCTGCTGAACTAGAGGGATTAAAATATTAACAGAGAGAGAGAGGCGGGGGGAGGATGTACAAGACTGAAGTCAATCCATCCCTGGACTTCCCCCTGGCTGGTTCCTTGCCACATATGTAATGATATAATTCTATGAAAGCAATTGAAACTTCAGGGCCTAGGAAAATCCATAAAAAGAGGCAAAAAATATCTTAAAGCAGAAACTAACACCATATTCAAGTCAGTTAACAAATCAGTTGAAAACTAACTACTTCAGACAGAGTCTGGTTGAAGTGAAAAACTTAGATAAACTGTGTTAACTGATGAGTTTAAAAAAGGGGGGGGGGGGAGAGCTCTAAATTTTTATGAAATGTTTGGTTAACCGTTCAGCGATACTCAAATGTGCAGATATTTGGTAGTTCATGTTGCACAAGAACACACCCTTGCACATGGCATTAGTCCAGACTAATCCCACATTTTCATATTTGCTGTAATTACTGAATGTAAATTAGAATCTCCCCGGTCACTGCCAAACATGCTTTAAGAAAAGCACAATTCAAAATCAACAGAAGTCGTACTGGCTGCTGCAATTATGACTTTTAGATGGGTTGTTAAAACATATTCCATGCCATAAAGCTTTTGGTTTATTCAAGCTCTACTTGCTTGTGTGTTTCTTTTATCAACACTGCTGTTAGTGCAGCTGGCATACCCCACACTGGATTTGCGGTCCCCATGTTTTCATATTTCATATCTGGAGCATGTTCTTAAGAGGTCACAATGACCTTTTGAAACACTAGGTGAAGCTCCCATGAGAAAAGGAGTGAGGACCCAAAGGCAATGGCATGATACACGTAATGTTACAACCAAAACTAAACGAGTGTATTAATTGCTCCTTCCTTCCTTCACCCAAATCCTCTGCATTTCTTCTTGTAGCACAAGGCAAAAGATTTATTGCACCAAAGTCGTAAACTGGTTCTCTGTGGACTCTTTCATACAAGGCTAAATTGGAAGTATAATTTAATGTCAATTCGAATGCAATCATGGGTTTTATGTTATTGCAAATTAACTCTTCACATGCAAATTCGGGCAGGAGGGAAGCCAATTCGAATGCAATCATGGGTTTTACCTTATTGCGAATTAAAGCTTCGCATGCAAATTCGGGCAGGAGGGGGTTAATTTCGGGTAATGGGAAGTAATTTTGAACGGAGCAGGGGTTCATGTAAATTCGCTAAACAAGCGAATTTACATAAATCCGCATTGGCTCCATTCGGAGTTGGGAGAAATTCCTCCCCGTTTGAAAGAGTCCTTTGTCTACCCCTGCTGTGCTTCCAGCCACCCACCCTGTCCATCCATCCTGGGGTTGTCCTTGTCCAATAATTGTTTTTGTTACCTTAAAGATAAAGCAATCAACCTGTCCAAAATCCCATTGTCAGTTCCTGAGAAAACCTTTGTTACCTTGCAAGATACCACACTGCTTGAGGCTAGATTTCAGGTATAAATATTGGTCTCAAAACCCTAGCCTCTGTGCACACTGTACACAAACCTTGTCCTAGTCTGCTTTTCATGTATGGTCTATGTCACCCTCAGATCAGGTAAATATCGCCCTCTTTAGATGCCCTCAAACTCCACTATCCAGTTTCCATATTTCCATTTCAGTTAGCTCTGAATGCTGTGAATGTTTGAATTACTATTGTGTGTGTGTGATTGCACTCTGTGTTCTTATGAATAAAACTCTTTTAATTTACCCAAACCTGGAGGAATCCTCAGTTATTACCGGTATACACAGGTGCCAATGGTCCTAAAGGTTACCCAGCCTCTTGCAAAGCTAATTTCCCTGACATTTAAAGAAAGTTGATGGTTGGTGGGCTGCCCCCAGTCCTCCCCAGCTTTCTTTGGATAACACTGTCCAGTGACTAGGCAGACACTTGTAGGGTTGCCAGGTCTGAACTATTGCAGACATTGAGATTTCAGGGCCAAAACCTGAGACCTAGGAATGAATGTCCCAAGGATTAGGCCCTGGTGATGTCTTAAGGGTGATATTATAAAAGAGATGACTCCTGCTGATGCTGTTAAGCCTGATACATTAAGCATCAACTATAATTGCACAAAATATCCAGTTCAAATAGAAAACTCTAAAGAGATTATTGCATTAGCTTCACTGCCCGGATAGACCTGGGATGTAACTTTCTTAAAGTGGATCTTATCACATTCACCCATCACTGAGCAGTATGCATCCTGTATGCCACCCAGGCTTCTCCAGGCTAGTCCCGCATCTTTTCAACAATGGGAAAATCCTGTTTTCGAAAAGCTGCAGTATAAGCCCAGGTTTGATATGGGTGGTGGGAGAATACAATAAGATATGCCTTTAAAAAGTTTCATCCAGAGTCTATCCCAGTAGCAAAACTGATGCGATAATCTCTATAGTCTAACAAATTAAGGATATACACACACACACACAGAGAGATTACTCACCCTCAGCTTGACAATTGGAGAAGAACGTCCAGATTCTGCTTTGTGGCAACTGTAGACATCTGGGTGAACTAGCCAGAATCTTTCTGCAGTTCTCACTTGAGTCAGGTAGTCAAGTGGCCATGGGAATCCAGTCACTTCTCTGATTTCCTACTTAACCTTCAGGTTTTGCTGTTTAGTCTTCAGCTATTGCCCTTTGGCTTCTACAAAGGGAAGGCACAACGCCACTGTGAACTTGCCACGCTTGCCACTCACTTCTTGGTTTGACTGTCTTGCCACCTATTTAATACCTTGCCATTTCTCACATCTTTTTTTGTCCAAGGGACTTTCTGACCAGACACCATGTTGAAACTGTATGCCTCTATCCAGTTCTGTTGTCTCAGCTTTCAACTACATCTTGCCATGGAATTCTAATACTCGGTGTTGCCTTGGGCCAAAGACAAAGCATCTGATAAACCAAACCGAGGCATGGTGATCTCACCTCATCATGCTGTAGCAATGGCTGTTCTGATCCTCTTGGCAAACAGCAACCACAGAAGATTACCCTGTCTGAACCAACATCAGCAGCTTAAAGCTGTGGAAGCTGTCAGACAATTCAAGAGATTATGGAAAACATCTGAGTGTTAATTATCTAAAATTACAATTTGGAATCAGCAACACTAAGTTAGGAGCAGAGAAAGGCTTTGTATGCATGTCAACTCTGAGTAACTTTAGAATTCAAGGTAAGTGGATACAACTATCTTCTATATACCACTTCTCAGATGCATTATCATCAACTAGGCAGGGTAGGAAGACGTCCCTGATAAAATATTTTATGATGTGTGTAAAGACATATATCCATCATATCATCTTTCCATGTGACGATATACAATTACGGTAGTTTTCTCCCTACCACAGGAGAAAATGACTACTTCTCCAAAGTATTCTCCTCATATTCAAACATCCCACGTGTTGAAGAGCAATTATATGGAGAGAAAAATGTGTGGCTTTGGGTAAAAACAAACAAACAAAAACCTTTTTTGCTCCAAAAACATTTTTTTGCAGTAACCTCTCCGATGTGTTTTTCTCTGAGAAAAATTTGCCTGCAATATTTGAATAACAGGAGAAAAATGCACAAAATTCTCATGGGTATATTATTCTTCCTGACAGGGTTTCCTGATAATTGGAAAGCCCATTTTTAGATCTGATGGTGAAGAATAATGAATATTTTGATTTTTTAAAAGGATTTATTTCTATTCCATCTTTTCCGGTGGGGAATCAAAGGGGATTACAGCAGTCAAGCAAACAGCTTCATTTATGTACCGCTTCACTGCTTAAGCAGTATCTAAGCAAAACAGAAACAAACAGCTTCATTTATATACCACTTCATACCGCCTAAGCAGTGCCTAAGTGGTTTACAACTGTAAGCTACTTGCCCCCAACAATCTGGGTACTCATTTTAGCGGCCTAGGAAGGATGCAAGGATATATATAGCGTTACTGGTGATCACACAGACAGAACTAAGTATCAATGGCACACTACTTTTGAAAGTCTCTGCCACAAATGTTGCACAAAAACTTAATGGATTGTTTTAATTTGCCTTTCCAGTGGATGAAATTGGAAAGTACAGAAATCATAATAATTGTTTTCAGAAAGGACATCTAAGAAGCTCTAAAGTGCAGAGGCGACAGAGAATCAGCCTTCTTACTAGATGTGGCTTTTAAAAGACCAGTTGCAATAAAGCCCTATCACCTTAAGTTGACAGGATGCTAAAATAAATGTCCACCTCATAACAGTGCTGGGATAAAATAAATGGAAAAACAAAAGGGAGTCCTGTTTCATAATTTATTTAGAATGCACTGAAAGTGTCGACAAGCATGGGGAGGATAGTGGTGATCTGAAAACAAACACCATGTACTGACACTTCCATAAAGCTTTTGACAATGTCCCTAGAGTAGTACTAGATGGAATGGATTTAGGGTTGCCAGATTGTAAATTGTAGAGGGTTCCCATGCTTTTTTTTAATTTTATTTTTTATTATTTTCATATTAAAATAAACAAGATTATATACAGACTTATATCAATTCATGTGTATGACAACAACTGCCAATCCATATGTTCAGATTTGCTATATACAAATACATTGCAACTTATATCACGTATGTAATAAACTTTGTTCTATTAAGTCTACTTAGAGTGTCTTTAGTTAATCCTGATGAATCTAACCACGATTGTAAAAGAGAGGGAATTTCAGCAGGCTTTGCTTGACAAGCAATCAGGTAGCAAGCAATGCTTGCTGAAATTCCCTCTTCTACAGAACTATTAAAGGTACAGGAGCCCTCTCCAGTTTTCCCTCTAGCAACCCTCTGAGTGTTGCCACAGTTATAATCACAATGCTAACCAATTCTGCAGCAGTATTTTAACTGAGCAAAAGTGAGCGAGAACATGCCCAGCTCATTCCAGAACGGATTTATCCAAGAGTAAAAGCAAACTCCTTAATGGAGCCGTATTTGATGTTGATGAGTTTACACTGATGTGGAAAAGCTCCCTGCCGTGAGTCTGGCCTTTAGCGTGCTCCCCGTAGGTAACTTGAATGAGGAAGACCCAGATTAAGATCATGCTTCCAGTCCTTCTGCCACCTATCCCACTCCTTCTTGGCTGGCTGCCATGGGCGTTTGCTGCTCTACGCTCTCAAGAGCCGCCCCTCCGAATGGCTAAGAAGAAACTGTTAAGTGTCTCCCTGCACATGGGCTGGGCCCTCTATTTATTTTTTTGAAAAAAATTTAATTATTCACTAGGTGAGTCAGACTGCAGGCAAGCTCTGTTCTTCCTGTCTAGAGTGATTCAGGCAGAAGGAGGTGATAAAAACCACCTGAAAGAAGGAGAGGAGACAACAACAGAGTTGTTCGCAGCTGGATGCTTTGACCCCTTGGTCCCAAGACCCTTCTCTAGAAGAGAGCTGGATAGGAGCATCTCCTGGACCTAGACCTAGCCCTGGACCTGTGGAATAGCGTTTTCCTGAATTTCCTAAAATGCTTCAGCACTGGCTAGTTACTTGGAGCTGCTTTGCAGCCTCACTTCTCCTCCCTGCAACTCTTGGCACCCAAAGAAGAGAAGGTGAGGCATGCAAGCGTAAAACTATCCTGTTTTCATGAGTTTTCATTTACGTCTATCACCTGTACCACTGCCCTATTTAGCTCTCAGGGAAGTGCCTTCTTGAAGCTATAAACAACGTCTTGATGGGTGAGACAGAGGCTGCATCCGCACTGCAGAAATAATCCAGTTTGACACCACTTTAACTGACATGGCTTCATTCTCTGGAATTCTGAGAATGGCTCCACTCTGGTGCCACAACAAACTCCTGTTCCCAGAATTTCTTAGCCATGGCAATTAAAGCAGTGTCAAACTGGATGATTTCTGAAGTGTGGATACAACCAGAAGTAACTTGAAGGTTGTCTTTTAATAAGCGTGTGGATTTTTTCTGGGCACAAATGTTTCATTGCAGGCCTGCTTTCTAAATATGAGCAACTTGGATGATGAGACTGGTTCTTCACTCCTCTTCTTTCCTCTTGGCTTCTCCAAAATCTGCTCCCATAATCTCAAACTAGAAGTAGATGGTGAAGCACATGATGGGATGGCTGCTTAGCAACTGAAAGTCATCTTCCTTATCTTCTATGCTTCAGTTGGATGGCTGGACTGAAGTCTGGAAGCAAAGAGTTTGAGTTTCATCTCCCATCAGTCCAATGGGTTTGAATCTCATCTCTCATCAGTCCAATGGCTATATCCATTTTAGATCTGTTAGTCCAAAGTGACAGGTGAATAGATGTTGCTCCCCATAGATTAACCCGTAAGATTTAAATTTTAATTATGAAAGTAAATACAGATGTATTCCACGAGTTTTAAAAATATTATTCTTTCTGTTTTTTCCAGAGTCTTTGGAGATCATATAGGTTCAAATGTGACATTTAATGATTTTTTAAAAAAATACTTTTTGTATGCTTTTTAGGAGAATGCAATAATCTATGAGGCCCCCACTTTTTATTAATGATTTTGGAGTTGCTGGTCAAGGCTGAGTCAGAAATTCCGTTCTCAGGATTTATAATCTGAGAACATACAATCTTTGTGTGCACTTGTTTATCTCTTGAGGTGATACACCCAATGAAAGGTTTTTGTATAACAGTAGTATAATCATCCCGGAATGGAGCCTGCATTTCTGTGAGTGTGTTTTCAAAACTGTGTGTATGCATCTGTATGGTTAAATATGTATTACTTTAGCAGATAGTCATGTCAAATCTTCCACGGTTAGTGGGAATGCCAGAACTTAGTTCAGTTGTCATCTCTTGTTCTTACCTTTGTTGGAAAGCAACTAGTGCATTTATGGTGCATTATCTTTCCTGTCTTTCTTTTCCTTCTAGCAATTGTCATTTGGTAAAAGTCCTCAGAATACTCTTATAAATCTCTGCACACAAACATGCATGGCATGTGCATATCCCTATGCAGTCATGCACACATACACATATTTAGCTGCGTCAGTAAAATGAATCCTAAGGAAGAGAGAATCCTAGTCCTTTTGTTGTTTTCATGTGTCTTCAAGTCGTTTCCAACTTATGGTGACCCTAAGATGACCCTATCGTTGGGTTTTCTTGGCAAGATTTGTTCAGAGGAGGTTTGCCATTGCGTTTCCCTGAGGCTGAGAGAGACTCACCCAAGGTCACCCAGTGGGTTTCATGGCAGGCCCAGGAATCAAAATCTGGTCTCCAGAGTCATGGTTTAACACTTATTCCACTATGCCATGCTAGCTCTAACAATTAATTCATTCTCCTAGCATGGGTTTTTATGTAGCCTAAGCGGTACAAGAAGAAAGGTGCAAGCTTCAGGGAATCCCATGTTTTACAGAAATAATAATAACAACAACAACAACAACAACAACAACCACCCTACCAATGAGAGACTACCAAGTAAACCTGTCATCATCAGCCCTGCTTAGATCTTGCAAGCTCAGGGCCATAGCCTCTTTAATTGAACCTATCCACCTGTTATGTGGTTTTCCTCTTTTCCTACTGCCTCCTACTTAGCTAAGCATTATTGTATTTTCTAGTGAATCATGTCTTCTCGTGACATGGCCAAAGTATGACAGACTCACTTTAGCCATCTTGGTTTCTAGGGAAGTTCAGGCTTGATTTGTTCTAGGACCCATTTGTCTTTTTGGCAATCCAGGATATCTGCAGAACTCTCTTCCAGCACCACATTTCAAATTATTATTATTATTAATCTTTATTTATATAGCGCTGTAAAATTAGTGCTGTACATACAATCTTAGAATTAGATGGATCCCTGCCCTCAGGCTTACAGTCTCAAAGAGACAACACAAAAGGAAGAGGGGAAGGTGATGGGAAAGGGGGTGAGGTCCGGTGGTTCTTCTCTCCCTCTGGGGCCAGGACCAAGGCAGATGGACTGGAGGGAGGGCACGGTTTCTTAAGACATAGTTAGAAGGAAGCATCCTGGGGCAGAGTGCACAATCCTGGGAATGCTTCCCTAAACAATATAGTCTTTAACTTAATTTTGAACCTGGTTAGAGAAGTGATGAGGCATATATGTGGCGGAAGAAGGTTCCAGGAGTGAGGGGCAGCAAGTGAGAAGGGACGAATCTGGGACAGGGCAGTGGAAATCCTCAGCTGGGACAGGAGACCTTGACTACCAGAACGGAGGGCAAATGAGTTGATTCTCTCCATATCAATTTTCTTCACTGCCTTTTTATAACCATACATGGAAATTAGAAATTCAATGGCATGATCAATCCTGACTTTGGTATTCAATGATCTTGTTTAGTTCCTTAATTCTTGCCCTTCTAAGTCTTAGTCTTCCACTGGTTTCTTGACTGCAAACTCCTAAAGTCTGAGCCAAAGTATAGAAAATCTGTTCCACTGTTCGCAGTCTGGGGGTACTCCTTGACCCGTCGCTTCACATGACCAGTCAGGTGAATGCGACAGTCAGGAGTGCCTGTTATCAGCTTCGGCTGTTACACCAGCTGTGCCCCCTGGATGAGAGGGATCTGGAAACAGTGGTACACGTGCTGGTAACCTCACGTTTGGACTACTGCAATGCACTCTACATGGGGCTACCCTTGTTCTTAACTCGGAAACTACAATTAGTCTAAAATATAGCAGCCAGACTTGTTACTGGTACATCAAGGAGAGAGCACATAACACCAGTGCTTAAGTCTCTCCACTGGCTGCCGATCAGTTTCCGGGCACAGTATAAGGTGTTGGTTTTGACCTTTAAAGCCCTTCATGGCTCAGGCCCATCCTATCTGAGGGACCGCCTCTTCCCATATGAACCCCCCCCCCCCACATGCTCCAGTCCTCTGGGAGGAATCTGCTACAGCCCATGAAGACCAGGCTAGTGCAGACCTCCCAGAGGGCCTTTTCAGCTGTTGCCCCCAAGATGTGGAATGATCTGCTAGATGAGATGCATCTTATTCCATCTGTTGAAGGCTTCAAAAAAGCCTTAAAGACGCATCTCATCCGGCAGGCCTTCCCAGAAAATGTTAACACCTCCTGGCCCCAAACTTAGATCCTGGAGTCTCCCTAGTCTTTTTTTTTTTTTAAATTGATGTATTTCCACCTTCTACACAGCATAGGACTCCAGGCTTGATTCTTGCTGATGTTATCTTTTCTTTTTCCTTTTTGCTTTTCTTTTAATCGTATTGTGATTTAATCCTGTTTTAAGGGGGGGAGTTGGGCTATGGGATGAGATATTTTAATTTGTACTGTTTTTTAACCTTGCTGTAACCTGCCCCGATTGCTTGTTCAGAGAGGCAGACTAAAAATAAATGATGATGATGATGATGATGATGATGATGATGATGATTTGACTACTTCAATGTCTTTTTTGCCTATTTTAAAGTTACGTAAATCACATGCTATTGTTTTTAATTTCTTACAGATGGTTTCATAATGTTCAACTATAAACCTGCCTTTACACATTCTATCATGAGCTTCTTCAGTAGTCTTTCCAAGTCTTTGCTATTTTCTGGTAGTAGCATGGTGTCATTTGCATATCTTAAATCACTGATGTTCCTTTCTCCAATTTTCACACCTCCTTTCTCAGAGTCTAAGCCAGCTTTGTGCATAATGGGCACATTCGGCATATAAATTAAACAGATAGGTTGATAAAATGCAGCCTTGTCTGACCCCAGTTGGGAACCATTCTGTTTCTCCATATTCTGTATTAACAGTGGCCTCTTGTCCTCAGTACAGGTTATGCATTAGCATGATCAAATATTGTGGTACACCCAATTCTTTAACAGTGATCCATAGGTTTTTTTTTATTATATATAAAATCAAAGGCTTAGCTGTTATCTATAAAACATAAGTTTATTTTCCTCTGAATTTTTTAGATGCACTCCATTATCCAATGTATGTTTGCAACATGATCCCTCATGACACTTCTTCTTCTGAACTCAGTTGGAAATCTGGCATTTCTTGCTCCTTATATAGTAAAAGTCTCTGTTGTAGAATTTTGAGCAGAATTTTGTTTGCAAGGGAAACTGATGCAATGGTCTACTTCAATCTCTGGTGTCCCTTTTCTTGGAATGCATATTAAGCATTTCCAATCTATGAGCCATTCTTTTGTTTTCCAAAAATTGACAGATTTTAAGGAGTGTTTTGGTTGATTCTGTTTCTGCTGCTTGAAAGAGCTCTATTGGTATGCCATCTGCTCCTGGTGATTTACTTCTCTCAAGTACCTTGAGTGCAGCTTCCACTTCACTTTCTAAGGAGTTTATCACACGTAGGGAATTGGAAGTATAATCCAATGGCAATCTGAATGCAATCATGGGGTTTTGCATGATTGCATGAAAGCTGATCACAGGCAAAGGGAAGTCCTTCTGAACGCAATCGTGGGGTTTCACGTTATTGCATGAGAAACTATCACACTCAATTTCGAGCACTGGGAGGCAATTTCGGGCAGTTCTGAACGCAATGTAGTGTCAATATGCAATCACATAAATTCGCTGAACTAGCGAATTTACTCAATTCCAAACTGGCCTCACTTCCATTCCTTTTGAAATTGAGAGAAATTCCTCCTGTGTGATAAACTCCTAAAATTCACATGCTTCTTCCTTGAATGAATCTGTCATCCTTTCATTTCTTTCACACACATGCTAGACTCTTAGGAGAAAAGAAAATGCACATCATGTTTGAAATACTTATATAGTTTGAAAGATATAGGCCCAAACCTTTTTCATCTAGGTTGAATTTTAAATAAACGACCTCCAATATGACTGAGTTAGGAGCTGTGAGTGCGCTGATGCATTTTGGATGCAGATACTGTAGTTGGAAATGGATTATTATATCCCGAGGTTTTGCACATTTGTGTTAATAATATGGCATTGTATAGTATCTTGAATGTTAGTTATTAAAGAAGTTAGTTAATGGGAGGAAATCATAAATCCCGTCTAGGTGAAGAAAAATAAAAACTAGAGGCACAAGAGCCAAATTGGAGGAGTTCCATTTATTTATTTTTCCATCATTTCCTTTTTACCAAAGAACACTTTTAATACTGCTTTAGCATTCTGCATTTGGAATGTGTATGACTTTTGAGGGTGTAATATACTGAATCTGGATTAGGAGCAGGGTCTCAAATTGGGTGTCATTGGAAACAGTAAAGGGGTTGGGAAGTGAATTTAATAATAATAATAATAATAATAATAAATAATAATAAATAATAATAATGAGGAGGAGGAGGAGGAGGAGGAGGAGGCAAGGAAAGAGAATAAGGGGCTTGAGGCATTATCTTGCTTTGTTTTCATTTTCTGTATATTAAAGTTTATTATAACCTGCTTGTATCTCCTATGATTGGAAGAGAGCCAAATTCAGATAAATAATTCTGCAGCCAGAAAACCAAGCCCTTCCCTGAACATAAATTATACATATTAAACCAATTTAGTACATGCACTTGATTTGTAAGCTGCTTTCCGGTTGTTTTTGGCTAAGCACATTATTGCTATGTTCTCTCCACACACAGACACAGACACACACGTCTAACACATGAACAGAACCAAGAAGAAAGAGTTATAGTGAACAAATGTGGGCATGCATGACTCCTCCTAGTTACTTCTTTATTACCCAGATGCCATGGAGTGAGTGGATAGGGCCTGTATTTAAGACCTGTTACATTCTGGCACAGAATTACAAAAATCAAGTTGTAGCCTATCACTAACACAGCAACGCAGAAGAGTTATTTTTAAGGTAAGGTATCTTCAGTGTTTCTTGGAAAGTACCTTGAATTACACTAATTCTGTTTTCTCCCTTTCTGCCCATCCTAAACAAAAGTACTTATTTTGTGCCACTTGTAATCCCTTTCCCAAAATTCAGTCTGCTTCACCTTGGATGCTGTAGATGGTCACATATTGAGGTGAAAGCAGCATGATTATATCAGAGCCCAATTAAATCAAATTGCTTTGCCCGTTTCAGCATTTTATGGAAGTGAAAAGTGTTCACCCCCAAATGCTATCATGTAAAGACTGGAAAGTAAAAAGGTGCCATTCCTTCTGGCTTGCCCAAATGATTTGTCCACAAAGTAGTGATTTGGGAATCTGTGTATTCATTGCCAAGGGGGGAGGAGGAAATATGAACCTTAGATTTGAAATCTAAGTTTGGAATTGAAAGGCCCTGTTCTGGGGGGCAGTGGGATGCCAGTTGACCCCCATGCTTGTGCCGCCTGAGGCTTGAACTGGGAGCCCCAAGGCTTCTGACTATGGAGCTATCTGAGCTTCTGAGCCTCCCAACCCTCTTCAGGCACAGACAAAAACCCAGCATCAGTTCATAGACAATATGATGCCTTTGACTGGCCACGAGGACCTATATAAACATTTAAGCACATCACCTTCAGTCTGTGCTTCAACAGCAGAGCAATGTGTTTCGCTTACACCGGGATGTCAGGTGTTCAGGTCCATCAAGTCATCATGGCTTCAACCTTCAGCACTCTTATAATGTAGTGTGTGGTCTACAGTATGCCTATAGGAGGCAAAGTACAATAATATCAAAAATCCAGAAAATTATAGTGTTACCTTTATTGGCCAACTGAAATGAACAAAATACATATTGCAAGCTTTCAAAGTTCCGCTGGCTTCTTCAACAGGCAAAGGTGTTAAAAATCATATAGGAAAAAAAACCCCAAATTATGACAGTCTTAATCACAAGCCTGCATTTTGTCAAGATGTGTCTGTTCTCAGTTCAGGTGTTATTGTACTTGGCTACCTGGCCAACAGAGCTACCCATGGATTTGTCCTACAGGAGACAGTTAGAACTTCAGAGAGAGAGTTGGGGACTCCAACCCCATCCCATCCCATGTATTGTCCCTTTGTCTTGTCTGTTCTCTAATATTCTTGCTGCTAGGCTGATGTTATTTGATCTGACTTCACTTCACTTCACTCCTCTCTTTTGTGCAGGTTTTGTCTTAGGCAAAGCGAGCAATTCTCTTCTATCTACCAGACACTTTAATTTCCTTTCAAAATACTTCATTTAAGGTGATTCTTGGTAGTGATTCCAGATTTCCATACAAACCCAACCTTTGGAGCTTTAAAATGACATTTATTTTGCTGTTTAGTTCTCTCTCTCTCTCTCTCTGGCTTTTCTTTGTTAACGAAGATTCAGGAAGGACTCATCCCATGCTTACTACAAGTGCGTTGATGACAAAAAAGGCCGATCCGAGATAAACAAGTCCGGTTACAGAAAGCACAGCAGAAAGTCTCCTTGGGTGATGTTTCCAGGTTGTGGTTCTTTCTGCGTTGTTGTTTCTCTTCGAGACTCATTCGGCGTGAGTTCTTGACAGAGGCTGCAGCATTGTGGATAGTGTGTCTCCATGCCTCCTGATGGGAGGCCAGGGCAGACCATTGTTGGTGATCAATTTGGCCGAGGTTGAGATGTTGTTTCAGGGAGTCCTTGTATCTTTTCTTTGGGGCGCCCCTCTTACGCTGACCCGTGGCGAGTTCACCGTAGAGTACTATTTTGGGGAGGCGGTGGTCCTCCATCCTAGAAACGTGCCCTGGCCAGCGCAGCTGCGTTTTAAATAGCATGGCCTCAATGCTGGTGATCCCCGCTTGCTCCAGGACAGCAACATTCGTCACATAGTCAGTCCAGTTTATATTTAGGATTGTGCATAGGCAGCGCTGATGAAAGTGTTTGAGGAGTCATAGATGTTGGCAATAGATGACCCATGTTTCAAACACATAGAGAAGAATGGACAATACAATGGCTCTACATTGTAATCCTATGGAAAGCTTTTCCTACTGAGGTGATGAAGATATTCAGATATAATATTATAAAGCTCAAGTACTGCTGTTTCTAGACATTACTGACAATAGCATTATTGCTATTTTCCCAACTTATTCAGTTTTCACATTGAGGATAAACTGAGATCTACACTTTCCTCTGTTTTTACTATTCAGAGAAAGCCCAGCAGCAAGAATTTTTCTAGGCTTTTTCTGCCCTCTTAGGATCCTTTACTCTACTTTGAGCAAATGACAGTGTAGTGGAAGGGAGCAAAAAGTTTTTCCGGCTTCACAGGATGCAAAAAAGTTTAGGATGTGCTAAAAGGAAACCATGTGAAGGTGCTGAGAAACAATTTCTTTTATGAACGAATTCTAAAGCCTGGTTTGTATGTGCCTGTTAATTATCCCATTCCACAGGCTGATATTAGAATTTTCCTATCACCCCAAAGTCTCTGCTTTCCAGTGGAGTTGAAAGCCAGCATAGTGTAGTGGTTTGAGTGCTGGACTACAGTACAACTCTGGAGACCAGGGTTCGATTCCTGCATGGCCATGAAAACCCACTGGTTGACCTTGGTCATGTCGCATGCTCTCAGCCTCAGGGGAAGGCAATGACAAATATCCTCTCAACAGCTCTTACTAAGAAAACCCCAGGACAGATTTGCCTTAGGGTTGCCATAAGTTAACTTAAAGGCACACAGCACCAACACGTGGTCTACATATTCACTGTCCACTGTAGAGCAATGATGTGATGTACAGGAACTGGCAAACTAGGCTTCAGGGCATATCTGTTATCATGATGGTGGAGAGTCTACAGTTGCATCTGATCTCCCCAAGGCCATATAGTATTTGTGTTTAAAGCAACACTGATCAGAGCAAATATGGCTGCAAGTGTACAGCAAACAGTCAAAACAATGGAGGGCCTTTTAAAAGTCTGTACAGGATATCTGCTGCAATATTTGCAAGCAGGGCAGTCTGACCAAATAATATATTCCTTGCGGTGGTGGTGGATTTGAATGTTCAGTTGCTGTTGGAAATACTACTGGAATTAAATGAGTCAACCTGCTGAACACTGTACGTCAGCCTGTCCCAAACTGGAGCCTTCTAGATGCAATGTAATTTTATTGTAATTTTTTAAAAAAATTTCTGTGAACCGCCTTGAGTCTCTTCTGGGGGAAAGATGGCATACAAATGAAATAAATAATGAATAAATAAATAAAAATGTTTTTGGTGTTGTTATTATGTACCTTCAAATCATTTCCAATTTATGGCAATTATAAATCCCATAGTCCCAGCTAGCATTGCTCTATTGCGTGGGAATGATGGGAGCTGCAATCCAGTACCTCTGGAGTTCATCAAGTTAGGGCAGGCTGGTGATCCTGACCTTTGAGTTTTGTTGAATCCGCTTGTGTCTTCCTGTGTCTCAGTTCAATTTTATCATGAAAACCCAAAGCAACAATGAAATCAAATTCAAAAGCTTCCTGAAGGAACTCGACAGGCAGCAACAGCACTGTCGAGTGGTGTGAAATTCTCTTGTAAAAACCATGCAATTACAGACATGCTTATCATGATGTAATTCCTTTCAAAGATGCTATTGACAGCTACAAGACATTAAAAAAAAAAAACCCACAGCAGAATCAAAGCATGATTAGGTGATGTCATCTGTAAACTAGTTGTGCTATTGGGTACGAAAATTGGTATGTGGTGCTAATTATATGTGTTTCTTATTCTAGCCAGTATGTCTTGCCATATAAAGTCTGTTTGGTTTGGTTTGGTTTGGTTTGGTTTGGTTGGGAAAAGATGGGCTATCTGTCTTATTTCTTACCGAGAAGCTTGAAGGAATGCCAAAAATATAATGCTAAGGACTCACTTGACTGACTGCTCCTCTGTGCAAAAAAATGATTAGGATGGCACATAGGTCCACTGGTAGGCTGTCTGCCTGCCTCTAGGAAGTACATAATGGCAAAGGATAGAGACTAACTTGGCCTCATCTATTAATCAGAGGAACAGTAGCTGTAGAAAACGTATTTTGCCCTTCCCTGCTAAGAAGACATAAATTTCCTTTTTTCCTCCTCCTTCACAACCCATTTTCCTTTTGCATTTTTAGATTGCAGGTCAAACTGCAGGTTCTATTGCTTTTTGTAAACTTCTCTGGAAGCCTTTGTCATCTGAAAGGTGGGGGATAAAAATGCTTTACATACATGTGGCAGGAGATTTCTTGCCACGTTGAAAAACAGCACACCAGGAATAACGGTTGTGGTATGTCCTTGCTGTCATGTTAATTTTCTGTCTGCAGATAAAGGTATAGTATGGAGATGCACTCAAGCATGGAGATTTCCTACCTGCATTCTGAGATGGTGTCTACTGAGTTCACATTGTCATGTTTACTATAGTTTAAATACTGTGGTTTAATGTATCCCTTAATAATGGAACACAGCATTGCAGTGACATAATCCAGTTAACTCACAAAGCTGGATTAAGGGCTTTATGTTGGTTTGGGATGGCTGTTGAATTAGCAAACTGTGGCTTGTGATGGCTTTATACTATAGTAGGTGGAGTAGTCGTTTGAGTGTTGGACTATGATTCTGGAGACCAGGGTTCAAATCCTATCTTGGTCATATAAACCCACTGAGTGACTTTGAGTAAGCCACACTCTCTTAGCCTCAGAGGACAGCAATGGCAAACCCGTTCTGAAGACATTTGCCAAGAAAACCCTGTGATAGGGTTGCCTTAGTTTTGCAATATGTTGAAAATGTGAAGGCACATGACAAGAACAACTACAACGAAGAATCATTAAGTACGATTTGACCTGTCTTTGTATATCATGATTTATTCTACTAATGGTTTGGCACGACAACAGAAGTGATTACTCATCATTATGGCCATCACTCTACTCCATGCAGAAACTTCTGCTGTGGTGCTGGGGATGAGTTTATGCAGCTCCATAGTGAGACAAAAGAGAATGAAAGCTTCCCATCTTCTGTAAACTATGGCTTGCCCTTGAATGTTGGAAAGTTCAAATGTGAGATGGATAGTGTAAATCATAATTTGGAATGATGTCTGGAAATGAAGTAATATAACTAATATCTTACATAGCTCATCTCCACCCCCAGAAACAAATTGAAGGGAGATTAATTTTTTGTGTTTTTTTTTTTGGGGGGGGGGGGGAATCCTCAATGGATGCTTTTTTTGCCTTGGTTTAGAAGTGTCTTAAAGTGCTGTGTCCCTTCCTTAGAAACTATTGCATGGGAAATTAACACAGAGATTGGACCATCCACCAATGAAACTTTAAGATACTCTGTGCTCCTCTCCTTATAAGTGTACAGATTTGACCATACCCTAGAAGTCTCTTTGCATTTAATGGGGTCTATTAATCCTTTGAACATCTCTGGCAAAGAATTTCAACACCTCCTGTTGTGGCTCTATTGTCATTTCTTCCTTTTCCCTTGTTATGTTGCACATCCTCCTGAATATTGTCCAAATCTAATGTCTGTAGCACCCCTTTTAACATACATTTAAAATGATCTGCATCAAATAACCTGCTGGAAGTTATTTCTTTCTCCATACCACGTTCTGTAGTATCATCTCTTTCACAAAAACTCTCCCTTCCTGATTCACCTTCAGACATTTCTCATTGAATCTCCTCATCTGAACCTGAGACTGTATTAATTTTTTCTAAATGCTTAAGAGTTTAAAACACATTTTCCGCCGTGAATTTTGTTTTATTTTTTGACTTTCTTTTTTCATTATGTTTCCTCTCTGCTTCACATATTAGTTGACTTACACAATAAGTTATGTTCCATCCTTTTGCCATTTGAATCAATTGTATTAATTGATTACTGGAAATCATCAGATAATAAATACATTGTATTTAGTTCCTGTCTGTGCATTAAATTCATTAGGCTTTTTTGATTAAACCAATTCATTAAGTTATAGTTATTACAATTAACTGAAGTGCCTTCCATTATTAAGGGTGGTGCAATACATGAGTTAAGCATACAATAAATTTCTGTACTCACTAACGGCCTAATTAAATCTCGTAAGTTTAGATTGTTTTCATTAACTGAAGTAGTGTCATGTGGTTGAGAGTGTAATAATTCATTCACTTGATTGTCTGTCATCATGCTTCTTAAATAATTTTAGAATGAAGGTTAACTATCTTTGCTTTGTCGCTGCTCCACTGCTTCTTTCTGGTCTCGATTCACTTTCTTGTTTACAATGGATCTGTCAGTCAAGCTTCATGCCTGTGTTCCAGCTTCCTTCTGTTTGCCTCTGTTGTTTGGAAACACTGTGCAGCTCAGTTCCTTTCTCCGCAATGGGATATCCATTTCGAACATGGTGGCCCGAAATGATCATTGAATTTTCTGCCTGAGTTTCCAGAGTTCCTGCCCTGGTCTCCAGATCTAGTGTTCTCCAACTTTTTGTTTTTACTGTGTAAACTGGTGTGCGTATTTGTTTCACATTTTACATCCTTGACTGCTTCAGAGATCTCTGTAATGAACCATTTGACTTGCTATCACTAGATGATACAAATATCTGAGACATGCTGGCCTATTTCCATTTGGATTATTTTACTTATATTTCACCTGCTGGGCAACAGTCAGCACACCCATTTCTTTCACTATATTTCTTTTTTTCTTTTTTTTTTTCACATAGTGAAGATGCATCAATATGAACTGTTTCTTCTTGTAATGTCTTTTTTCTATTCTATATGTTATCCATTTTTTTTGTTTTTTTTAAATAAAAAAACTGTTTGTATTATAGGTGTGTGCGTGTGAAGGCAGAAAAAACACGACTAATTGGCTAGACAGGAAAATGTAAAACCAACATGAAAATGGAGGGATCAACAGTCATAACAGAAAAGAACTTTGGACTTTTGGATTCCTGATATACCTGCTGGCACAAGAGGAATAACCCAACTGTTTGTGAATTGGTCCTCTATGCCATCCAAAGAATAATTGATAACAGCTATTTGGATAGTGAGATAGTGTTGAAGACCGACTGGCTGAGTGTGGTTTAAGTACCTCTAAGATTTTATGCATCTCTTTCCAAGCATTATATGTGCATGCCGCAAACCAAAGGGCATGTGCACAGAGTTGGTCAACAAGTAGTCAAAACAGGGTGGTGGAGACAGTAGAACTAAGAAGTACTTTGGAAAATCTGTTGCATATATAACACCCACATTGTGCACTCTGAATTGGATTTTCATTTTCTTTTGTGTGGAAGGCTACTTCCAAATGGACAGCAAGTAGCTTTGCACAGCATCTGATCATTTCATCCAGCCCATTGATTTTTTTTTCCTTCTGGAAAGGAAATGGAAAGAGCTATGACAAAATAGGGGCATGGTGCAAATGGAAGACATCATTAATTATCTGGTCCTTATAAAATTCCTGGAATGAGGCAAGGCAGTGATTGCACAGTAGATCTCACCTGGAAGCTCTCAAGCTGTGTAGTGTGTGACCAAGCTCAGCACATTCTGGTTCCTGACTCAGCATATTCTGGCTCCAGATTTTTAATTTACTGCACACATGACTGCTAATTTTAATGCAGAGGTGTCTTTAACAGTCTGCATAATTCAGAACAATATTTTCAATTTACATAGTTCCTCCAGTTAATTTAAAATATCCGAGCAAGCTCATTTGCACATGTTTTTAGTTATATGCCACAAAACATACTGTGAAAACTGGGTTTCAGATTGTGTAGGCAGTTGGTATCCCTTCAGTTGTTAACTGGATGACAGCTTCTGATGAGAGTTGCCGTTCACGCTTTCCCAACTTGCCGCCCACCCAAGTGTTTTTTACTTTAAAAGGCAAAGTCTGGAGGAAACACAGAATTTTGTGACATGCATTGCTTGATCCTGTGCGACCAAGGAAGCAGCGAATGTAGGAACAGGAGGCCTCTAGCAGGAGCACCCAGGGGAGTTTGAGAAGGTGAATGAAGCTGCTGAGAGGCACGTGAGCAGAGGCACTGCCAGGGGCAGAAGGCTGATTAAATTCCAGGTGCTGCTGAGTGAGGGTTGAAGGGAATGAGATCAGCTCTGCTTGGCATGGCAGCCGTGGCAAGCCCTGCTTATGTCTGACACGTAGGAACCTCTCAGGTCCTTGGAATGCAAGTGTCATGCCTGAGCCTGTTCGTATGCGTTGGCAGCCAACTAGAGGATTAGCTGGAGCAGCTGTCAGGTGCTGCTCTCTGGGTTTCTAAGGCTAGCACTTGAGAGTAAAAGCGTATTTGGTAGAAATGCAACAAAGAGGCTTTGCTACAAACTGACTTACACGGCTACCCCCTTTGGAAATTGTAATCTGCAAACTCCGGGGTACAATAGAGGCTGACATGTCATTCCTGAGGATAAAGTCTCCCTCTTCCTTTCCCTTTCATTTTTTGTAGGCCTTTTCATATTTTGCATAAGAGCATGCGTGTACATACAAGCATGAGGAAAGGATTCAATGCAAATCCTAGCCTAGGAAGATAGACTATTAGCAACAAAAGTAACCCCTATTGGTATTAGTATCCCTATAGGTACTGTAGATGGAAATTCAACTTCACTACCATGCCTTGTAGTCTTGTTAGACAAATCATTATGGCTAACCTGCTTTTTGATAAATGCCATAAACTTTAAACTTGTGTCCACAAAGATCGGCTGGAAAATTATAAGATTGACATTCTTCCAGATTCTGAATCAGCTACTCAAGTTTGTTCAGAATTCTGTGATCCATATTTATTTGCAGCTACTTTCAGATGAGTTACAGTGACCTGGCTGGCAAAGTCCTTAATGGTTGTAGCATCCTGCCTGTAGAATACTTTCCCCAAAGTGACATACCTGTCACTTATTTATGACTGAGATTTTGATTATTTTTTTTAAAAGGATGATGATACCATTGTGTTTTGCTGTTTTTGCTTTTCATTGTACAGTATTATATTGCCATAGTATTATTATTACTCAAGCTGATATTTTAACATTTTGTGCAAGATTTCGTATGCATCAACTGATGAAAAGGAAGGGTATACATTGGGATGGGAAGCCTTTTCCTTTGGAGGTAATCTTTGGACAAATTAAAACCTCATGAGATATCTCTGTGCAGTCAGTAACTGAAACCCTTTGCATCTCCAATCTCCAAATTGCTCACATTTGAAGCCAGATTTTGCAACCCTATTGACAAGGTGGACAAAATGAGGCATTTTGATAGTCTAGACATCAGAAGGGGAAAAATAGGAAGGGTAGTATTTATGCAGGGTGGATTTTTAGTTTCTGTGCCTAAAACAGCAGGGACTAGTTTAGGAGTCGCTGAGACACAGACTAAGGATTGTGGGGAGGATAGGTGTCCTTAGGCTTGGATTTGTTCTGAGGTGCAGAGCTTGGTAGAGGAATCCTTGTGTGGTCAGGTGAATATTCACATGGTCTCTGTTTGAACTTTCTGATGCTTTCCCCCCCTGAGCTCCACAGAAAATGTGTTCCTGTAAAGCAGAAGGAACCCAGGCAGGGTGTATATGTCCATATCAATCAATTCAGTGTATGTATAATGCTGTGCTTGCATACCAACTTGGAACTCATTGTAGTGGGTGAGGAATGTCTAAAAAATTTCAAAATGATTAAAGGAGAAATGTCCATAGCCTAGTTCTAGAATCTGCACAAGGGGAATAAGTATGTGTTGGCATGTCCAGGGGATTCTTCTATGGAAGATCCATCTGGCTCTGGATGTTATGTACTTGTTATCAGAGTCTGGAAGAAGTAGTGTGTTACAAGAAACGGTATTAGCTGTACCGTGTTACTTTTATGGGATGGTGAGAGTACAATTGTTCTCCCTAGGCCAATTGCTGTTCTCTGGAAGGCAAAAAGATCAGTCCATGACCACTGAGTTTATTTCTTCAAGGCAGGAGACCAAAACTGTAAACAATTCAGTCACTGCTCCTTTCCCTTCCTTAGTTTTTCTTCTGCCTTGCCAGCTGGTCAAGAATTTCTTTCTCTTGCTCATTAAAACCCCTTTCTAAAATCAGTAAAGTGAGTTTTTTTTTCTTTCAGATATTGCAGTCTCTAAAATTAGGAAAGTGCAATTTTATTTTAGAAAATCAGTAAACATGTACTCACTACTTCTAAAATGTAGAGGGGCCATTTGGGAGGATGTAGTTATCTTGTTATTTTATATTTGTAAATAAATAAATAATGGAAAATAATGTGCTAACAAGTAATGAACAATGTGATACTTTATTTTTTAAAAAAGAACATTTTAACTTGTTAGTTTTAAAAAATAACGTCCCAGGTTCTGATCTAATCTGTGACTCCCTCCCCCCATCTCCATTTATTAGTATTCTGCTTATTCTATTTTTGCATTCATAGTTGGAATTGTTAGACTTCTATGACATGTGCCAGCTTTTTAAAGTGGTACATGCTTCCTTTTGCCTTTCCCCTACTCTCCCTTCCTTGGCATAGCTGATTTTCTGGTTGTCTTTGAGGCCAAGTAGGAATTTTTAATTGTGCCCTGGTTGGACATCATCATCATCATCATCATCATCATCATCATCATTATCATCATCATCATCATTTTGCCTACTCATTGCTATGCCTGTTAGGTTGCTTGCGGTTGCACTTTACTTTCAAAAATGGTGGGGTGCAGGCATTTGGGTTGATGTTATGGGGCCTGCTGAGCTTCCTATGGCATCAGCTAGTGAAAGGACCCAATTCGTTTAACCTTTCATTCTACTCTTTCAAACGGGAGGAATTTCTCCCAACTTTGAATGGAGCCAATGCGGATTCATGTAAATTCGCTAGTTTAGTGAATTTACATGAACCCCTGCTCCGTTCAGAAGAACCCCTGCTCTGTTCGGAATTACTTCCCATTACCCGAAAATAACCCCCTCCTGCCCGAATTTGCATGAGAAGCTTTAATTCGCAATAACGTAAAACCCATGATTGCATTTGAATTGGCTTCCCTCTTGCCCGAATTTGCGTGCGAAGAGTTAATTCCCAATAACGTAAAACCATGATTGCATTCGAATTGACCTTAAATTATACTTCCAATTTAGCCTCGTATGAAAGAGTCCATTGAAATTTGGCTTGAGAAATAACATGTGGGAGGGGGAAATACTTTGTACTCAAGCATCAGCAGGCTCTAAGAGTTCAAACCAGAGCCAAGGGGCTTGCGATGCTACATTGACCCCCTCTTTTCCCCAAATAGGGAATGGGTGGTGAAGACAGAAGTCTTGATTCTAAGCTGGGAAACTTTTACTCCAAGAGAAATTTGGCTTGTCCGGACCCTCTGCTTTGAGCCTGCATTACTCATACACTTCCTTACCATATTAAAGTTCTGACCTCTAAAACTCTATAGAGTTGTCCAGTATGCTTATTTGGTGGGTGGGTAAACAGTAATGAAACAATAGAGAAATAAAACATAGCCATGGAAAGGCAGCACTTTCTTCATCTTCCCATGGAAGTGAGAAAGCCACACTACACAATTTGTCAAAATCACATTGAACAGTGAAGTCTTCACTACACTGGTTCAAATTGCAAGTGGGAAGCAGTGTGTAGTTCTCCCCCTGCTTCAAATACAACATATAAGCAGGCTGAAGAAATTTGACATGTCTGGAGACCAGAACCCATGATCCCCAGGTATAAGGCACTCCAGCTGCAGTGATATCCCATGACTTTTAGGTTGACTCTCAGTTTACAAACTGAATGTAGTCTTCAAATGCTAGTTGTCAAATTAAATTTGTAAACTAATTTTTCAAAATGCTGCATAAGTCACTTTCGTTTAAAAATGGCCATTCTCTTTGCTTTGGTTTTCAGCCTGCGACTGCAATGGGAAATCCAGACAGTGCATGTTCGACATTGAATTACTCAGACGAACAGGAAATGGATACGTCTGCCTCAACTGTATTGACAACACAGAAGGGCCCAATTGTGAGCGGTGTAAGGAGGGCTTTTATCGCCAGCATGAGCACAACGGTTGTGTGGCCTGCAACTGCAACCCTACAGGTATGCGGGAATTGAGGAGGAACCCAAATTAATTGAATTTTAGCCATCTTGAGTTCAGAACAATTAGCTAAATAAATGGTGCTGGAGATTGCTGTTGTATTGCTGGCTGCCTAACTAATGGACAATTCACACGTTACATTTTTAAAGTGTACAGCTAAAGTAATGTGTGAATGAGACAAACTCATACAAGTATCTATTGTTTTATATGTATTTTGTTATTATCCTGTAGAATGTACGCCATATGCAGGCTTTATTTTTATCCATTTTATTGATTGTATGTATAGCACTGTGTAAATCTACAGCGCTGAATAATAATAATAATAATAATAATAATAATAATAATAAGTATGCACCATCAAGCAGCCAAGATTGCCTGCAGCTTCTTGTCAAACATATGCTTGTTTTCAAACTGAGGGTCAAACTAAACGATATGTTTAAAACATTTTCAAAGAGAAAGGCCTTCAAGTGTTGGAAGACAGCATGTTGTCAAAGTAATGTATATTGCATTCAATAGACTTTCTTTTGTCACTGATCATTGGAAGCTAAACATTAGCTGCTTCTGCAATACTGATCGCTGAGACATTCATTTCTGAGGAATTCCTGTTATGGGAGGAAAAAAACATGACAATTGTAGGAAATACACGTTCCCCTTGAAGTCTATTTTTGACCCTCAGATTTGTTGTAATGCAATGTGAGAAAAAGGCCCAAATTGCTAATTTCTTCAGGTTCGAGAAAAGCTATGGCCACCACTCCCGCTCACTTCGGTTTTGGATTCTTCCACATGCTAGGTACCATGGCTACATATATAATTTTTGTTTTACAGCTAGTGTCTAGTTCAAATTGTGGTTTTTTTTGGTATACTTCTGAAAAACTGTTTTAAAAACCATTATGAGTTCCTTTTGTATAGGACACTGAAATAATCTCTGTAATGCCTTTAATGCCGTTAACATGAATGTTTACTTAACATATAGCAGCGACTTTATAAAACAAAGGAGATTGCAGGACAATTTAGGGCTTGTGTTTCTATCCAAAATGGACTGAAACAAGGACTTCCATTAGATGAGTAAGGACTGGAATTTCGAGTGTAAGAATGCCCTGTGAGTATTGCATCCACTTTGTGGAAAGTATAAATTTCCCTCAGAGTTTCAAAGACCCTGAGAGCAGCTCTGCCACATGGTACTCTCCAATACCCCTTTCATCCCTTTATACAGGTGGGTTAGTAAATGGAGCTTCCCTTGTCCGTGAAGACCTTGGGCAAATTCCTCTGATTCAGAGTTGGTACAAATGACTGAAACTGGGCTGTTGGTCGGCTACCCCAGTGGGTAAATTCAATAGGTTTCTTCAACACCACGTGACTGAGAATTCATGTGTGCTTTCCTTCCATGCCTCCATTTGTGTATCTCACATTTATTTATCACGTACAAGAGGGATCTTTTTCTCTATCTGCAAACCATTATTAATTTTATGCAGATAGTTTTGTTTTGTTCAACCGAGCTACAGGCAATTCTTTTCAGTTAAGGTCTGAATGATCTTCCTATAAACTAGAGGAGTGGGGATGATCGGACTGAGGTTGTCTTTCCCTTTGCTTCTTAAGCCATAAGACATGGAGAGGAGGACTGTTGGCAGACTGTTGAACAAGCTCCTGGAATGGAAAGCAAGCTTCCTACAAGATTTTAAATATTAATTGAACTGTGGATTTCTCTCAGGTCCATCTTGGCCCAATTTTACTTAAACCAGTTCTTGTTGTTTGCTTTTAATTTTAAGAAATGGCAAAGGGAGCTTGATCATCATTTGTGCTAAAGGCATATTTCTCACATATCTGACATCTTGAGTAAAAGGAACCAAAGAGAAAACCCATTGCAATTATTTCAAAATGATATATCCTACAATGAAACCCACAAAAGTTTCATAGTCAGAATAATATTTATTTTTGAATTAGAGTAATTTGAAAACAAAGCATTTGGTACTTGGAGGATCCATTTGGATGGCAACATTTGACCAGTTTGATCTTCTCCCTAGATTTAAAACATTGTACAAATGGAGCCTCTTAGTAATGATACCAGAAGTCCGGGCAGTGTGATAGAAAAAAACAACTGTTAGAGTTAAGAGCCTTGATATGTGGCAGGATGTATTATTATGTGTATATGGGTTTAGGTCAGGTTAGCTACTGGAAGATTTGTCAAACAGACACTGGGAAAAAGAAGAAGCTGGAAAAGTTCTGTGTGAGCTGTAGTTGTATAGGGCAGAATGACTTCTTTGGCTGGTAACTGAATTTTAACTTACAGAGAGTAACTATTTATAGCCTGGTTAAAGAGGGTCCAAACTGGACAACATTTATTGTGGGGAAAACTATTATTCCATGGCACTTGATTAGTGGAAATTGTCTAGCCAGGAAGGAGCCTGGATTGTTGGGCCCTTTAACATAAATAAAAGGTAGTATTCAAAGTCACAAAGGGGAAGACAGCTGGAGTTGGAGCCATGAAGATTTGAGAAAGCAAGGGAGCAAAAGGATGGCATAAATAAAGAATGTGGGGGAAAGTGCAGCCTATAGGCTATATGAAGCTGGCAGAAACTCTTTCTGTGGTCCCTGAACCCGGAAACCACCAGACCCATCTCAATTAAGCATTTTTTTCCATCTGCTTTTTAGTAAAAATGCATCCAAACAGTTACAAAACATAGCGGTCCTGTTTCCCTTGACCATCCTCTCCCAACCAAAAACCAGTCATTTTCACAGAAGTGACAATGCAATTTCTGGTGGCCCTGGCAGCATGACGAGAGCTGAAATCACCAATGAGGGCAAGACTGAGAAAAATCTGTGCCACAGAAATGGCAAGGAAGACTCGTTTGGCAGAAGCGTTCAAGAGCAGTGAGAACTGACCCTTTCTGAAAAAACAGGTTAAGAAGGGTTTGCACCGGGCCCACCCCAATTCGGGGTGGAAAAACCCAATGCATATGTGAATGACCCCCTTTTAAATCGGTTTGAAAACTGATTTATAACATAGTGTGAAAGGACCCTCTAAAGATGTCAGCTGCAGAGTCCTCATCATATTCAAGTACCAATGGCGTTCCTGTAAGTTATCCTTGGAATCTGACTAGGGAATGGGCTAACAGTGATGAAGTGGTATAGAGTGCCCCAGTAGTGGAGAAAAGGCCAATATTTAAGGGAAGTGCATGACTTTTAACTGCACCTTATAAGAGTCGTCCCTCAAACACATCACATATTTAGGGCCTAAATAATTAATGCCTTATCTTCAATGTTGCAGCAATACAAAGTATCAATAGGGAGATTTCACCTTCAAAAAAGAGGCCTTGAAAAAAATGGGGCTCATTTGCTCAGTCATTTTATAATTGCATCTAATCCCGAATTGGGAAATTGGGAGGTAAAATGCTAGATCTCCCTTGCTTTAGAATATGTTGAGTATAGATTTATACTGGATACAAATATGAGTTTTGTCTATGTCTCTCCCCTTTCCCCTAAGAAAGAACCATATTAGTCTACTGCAGTCCGCCAGTCAATCGATCAATAAAAATCTTGTAGCATCTTAAAACTAACAAATTAGGTAGTCTAGTAATCCTAATAATAAATCTGTTAATCCTTTATATGCCACAGATCTGTCTGCAGTTTTAATTTGTTTTCATAGTGTTGCAGTTGCTGCCTAGATGTGTATATGCCGACATTATTCAGAAAGGATTTGAGCTGCACTTTGATATTTTAAATTCTCTATATGTTTATTTAAGATAAATTCCAATTAAAACACACACACACACAAACATTGGGGTTACCACCAAGACACCACTAGGCAGTGGCATCCATAGGGATAAATAATGAATTAGAAATAATTTTGTCTCTTTATTTGCCAAGAGAAAGTAGCCTAGTTCCTAGGGTCTGTTTTGAAAAGATCCTGGAAGCCAAACAGTTGTAATAATAATAATAATAATAATAATAATAATAATTCTTTATTTCTAGCCCGCTCCTCTGTAGAACACAATCGGAGCGGGGTAAAACAGGATTAAAACATAATTGTGGCAGTTGTGGCAGTTTAAGTTCTTGACAGGCAGCAACTGCTGCTTGATGCCGTGGAATTTTCAGTTAACTGACAAAAGGAAAGATGAACCACTGCTCCAGGTTATTTTGGTGCTGTACACATATCCCTTAGTATATATAACTCATATATACCCATAACGTGAGAGATTTCTGGGCATAACTGTTTACAATATAGGTGAAATTAAGGAAATGATCTGCAGTTTTTGTCACATTGTGCAGAACGTTGCTGGGAAGAAAAGCACAGTATCCCAACTCCTTGATTTATACTAACATTTAAAGAAGACAGTGAAGCTCTAAAAAGGCACAGGGACAAAGAAAGTGGGGCTGGCTCCAGAATTGTTGACGTGTCCAGGCAAGGCATGTTCCCTCAATGTGGAAGAACATTTGGAAGTAGTGGATCCTCTGCTGGTTGTGGCACTTACCACATTTTGGAAGAGATATAATAGGGAGCGCACCTGTAGTGTCAGGCACTCTTCAGCTGGCTTGCCAAAATAAAAAAATATATATGGATAAATGTAAAATGAAACAGCATATCAGGAGAAGAGGTTTGATAGGAAACTCCAAGTCTTTTTCCCCATATTGTCACTATTTTAGATTGTTTCCTCAGTCCTGTATAGAAGCAGAACGTCCTGTCTTGGCTGGGTGAAGAATTTGGGACAAGATATGGAGCTACAGAAACAGCTAGCAGGGGTATAGATCCACGACAGCAGCAAATGGAGACTTAGATCTGACACTAAGAGTCAAGGAAATCACATGGAAACAGAATCAATAGGGCCAGATAGACAACTCACAAAGGGCCTATTCACACTGCATTTTAACCTGGGCTTCAATCCGATTTAAATGAGGGTCATTCATACTTGCACCAGGGTCTCATGATGCAAACTTTGGGCTCTTTGATGCACGCGCCAGGGTTTTCTAACCCGAATTGGGGGGTGCAGTGTAAATCCCCCTTAACCCCCCCTTTTTTGCCATGGATTTTCTTGCGGTTCTTTGAAAAGAACCACTTTTTAGCCAATGGGAATTTGAAAATCGGTCATTTCCGATTCCTTCCTTCCTCCTCCTCTCCCTGGACCACCTGTTCTTGCCTCCCTTCAGCCATCTTCATTCGCCACCCCTTATCTTGCCTCCATCCATCTCTTGCCTTCTTCTCCTTCCTCCTCCCCCTCTTCCCAGAATTCCATAGCCCTGATCTCTCCTCCATCCGTCCCCTGCCTTCTTCTGCTTCCTCCTCCTCCTCTTCCTCAGCCACCTCCACTATTCCTCCCCTTCCTCCTCCCCCCCCTCCTGCCAGGATGGTGGCATTAATGTGAACGGCATCCTGTGGTAAAATGCCACAATCGTGGCAAATCCATGCCACGGATTGAATCGATCCTGGAAATAAATGCCACAGAGAGATTCAGTCGTGGCATTTCAGGGAAATAACCCGGTTCCCACATCAGATTATTTCTCCAGTGTGAACGGGCCCAAGGTTTCCAGAGAGTAGTGCTCTCTCTACTGAAAAGTACCACAGCAACCATATAACTCTTTCTGTGTCCTAGTATAATTCCACTTCAGGTTTGTGGAGTTGGAGCAGCTCAGCTGTTGAGGGAGATGTACAGGCAGCAAGTGAAATAGATAGAAGTTGGCTAGATTACAGAGTGGACTATGCCACAGCCTCGCCACAGCCTCAAGCCCCACAGGTGCCTCTTGTGGCACTTGTGTGTGACATAAGAGATTTAGTCTTCAAACATGACACAATAGAGTATTCCTGGGTCTTGTACATAAGTAAGTCAGAAACAGAAAACACAGACTCTAAATAGTACAAATCAGTTTAAACCTGGCAAGTGTGATGGCATAATAGAAAGTTCCCTTCTGTCTTACTGACTCTAGTCCATGCAAATCTACAAAATGAGTTACATGGTTAGCTTGCGGTCAGTGTGCATGGGAAGAACCCAGAGGAAGTGGATTGATAGACCCTGCCATCCCGAGATATGGTGAGCATGCCCCACCATGTTTAAAAAGACTGAATGTGTGAAAAATTTTATATCCTAGAAGCAAGTTCCAGGTGGCTAATACCCTGGCTCAAACGTACAAGGATATCTCTCCAGAAGCTAAGCATACCTGGGCCTCGATGGTACAGGTATAGCTCTCAAATCTTGGAGATGCTTCTTAAGTTCAGTCAGCCCTCTGTATCCATGGATTTTTTATCCACGGATTCAAGCATCCACGGTTTGAAAATATTTTTAAAATATATAAATTCGAGAAAGCAAAACTTGATTTTCTCATTTTATGTGAGGGACACCATTTTACTATGCCATTGTATTTATTATTAGTAGTATTTAATGGGACTTGAGCATCCATGCATTTTGGTATCCATGGGGGGTTCTGGAACCAAATTCCACTGGTTACTAAGAGCCCACTGTATTTTAATTTGGATATCCTATGTTGGCCTGCCAGGAGACTATATGGGATGGATCAAAGAGATTTGGTGAATGAAAGCTCCAGGTTACTTCGTCTATTTCCCCCACATTGATTACATGGAGATCTCAGCCTTCTTTTAAGACTGGAACCGCTGAAGCACAGCGTCTCCGATTCTCAAATTTCACAGGCGTTCCAGGATACCATGGCTGGTGGTATCAAAACGCCACTGAAATGTCTAGAAGCACCAGCAGGGACACACTCCCCATGTCAATGCTCAGTAAAGCCTCATGATCATGCAACAAACAAAACAGAAAAACATCCCCCCCTTAAAAACACACCCTCACACCACCACCACCCCCAACACAACAGAGTGCATGATATAGACTAAAATTGCCCGACATCATGGAAAATATTCATGAGTTTGCTTGAAATTCAGGCATTTGGTCTTCTAATTGAAACCAACCATCATCGTATAGAAAGAAGTAGTTGACTTGCTTCCTTTCATGTAAAGCATAGCTGTGTGTCCAGAAAGAAAATACCAGTCCCTAACAGGGCGGATTGTATTGATTCTCCCTCTGATTCTTCCTGAGACCATGTTCCTCAGTTGGACAGAGTTGTCTATACCAGCATGGCTTCTCTGCTCCCCAAAAGCCACTGAGATGGCTTCAGGTGCAATGTAGGTTATTGTCTGTGTTCAAATAAAATTCAACAGCCAGTCCAATTTGGTTCTGCATCCTGATGGAGATCAGGTGCCATATTGTCCTTTGTTTCAAGCAACAATTTTTATTTTTGGAGGGGGCAATTAGATCCCACCAAAACATACAGTATAATCTCTGCTTCGGTTTGGAAGAAAAACAGCCCTGCAGCCTTTTCACACTACCAAAACTGCTTCCTCGCCAGTTTGGTGTGCAAGGACTTGCGGTCATGAAAACGCAATGTACTGACAGTGTTATTATCATCATCATCACCACCACCACTACTTATTATCTCAGTCCACATGATGATGATGTAAATGCTGTGGTTGTGTGATGTAAATGCTCTGAGAAGACATTATCATTGCTGTTATAGGGTTATGAGGTGTTTACACTTCTTGAGGCTGGCCTTTTTGAGGACCATTTTGTGAGTTTGGAAGAGGGACGGACGCTCAGAGAATTGTTACTAGTACAGACAGAGGAATACAGAGGCAATGAAAGACTGGCTGCTCCTCCAGCTCCCCTTGGGCCCACCTCAGCAACTGCCTCCACCAACTGCCACTTTCAACGTTCTGTGGCATTTCTTTGTATTTAAACCAACCAATCAGGGCAAAGCTGGCGGCTTCTAAGCCATGGGAGCCAGATTCAATGCAAGAAGGATTCAGATGTTTTAAACTATACTGTATGTTTCAAGGGAAAATTGCAACTTGTGTGCTGCTAAGTCTTATTTCCGTGACTGTAGTATCTATGCAATGCTGTCAGGTTTCACATGTCCTGGATCTCTTCCTAACACGAATGCAGCCACACTGCAGAATTAACCTCGTGGTTTCAACTGTCATGGCTCCATCCTATGGAACTGTGGGATTTATAGCTTGCTGTGGCACCAGAGCTCTCTGATAGAGAAGGCTAAATACAATGTGCCTTTGGTATCCACTGGGGGTTTGGTTCCTGGACTCCCACAGATACCAAAATCCATGGACACTCAGGTCCCACTGTATACAATGGCATAGTAAAATGGTGTCCCCTGTATATAAAGTGGTAACATCAAGGTTTGCTTTGATAAGGAATCCATGGATAAGGGGGGCCAACTGTATCTCACAAAGCGACAAATCCCAGATTTCCATAGCATTGAGCCTTGGCAGTTGAAGTGGTACCAAACTGAATTAACTCTGCAGCGTAGATGCAGCCCCAGGAGCAGAGCAAGCTGTATCATTAAGCAGAATGTTTGAATCACTTCAAGCAGCAAACTGTGGATAAAATGAAAAGGCACTAAAATGTTAATTATTTACTTTATTATTCCTACATTTCACTGCCAAGAAGAGTTGGGAACAGAAGCCTGTAAGATCGCTTTGCCTCAAATTCCAAAATAAATTGGTGGATTTTTTAGTACTGTGCACTTTGACTTGGGAGTGAGGAGGCCTGCTCTGTGCTTAAGGCAGCCAAAACTCTTGGCTTGATCCTTTGCAGAAGCTATTTAGTTTTTATTAACTTTATTACGGTCAATGACCAACAAGCTAATTTGTTTTTTTGCAAGGAGAGTTCTGGATAAATAGAATCAAAATCTTTTTGGGGGGGCCTTCAGCCAAGAAGCCTGGATATAATGCAGCCTCTATTGCTTTATTTCTGAGGAAGGCAATGACTGTGGTCTGCAAAAACCCTGTGAAATTTATTGGGTCACCATAAATCGACAAACAACTTGACGGCATGTACTTTAGTTAGTACAGTCTGAAAAAGCTGATCTTTATCTAGTTGCTTTAGCACAGTAGGGGGCAAACAGGATTTAAACGAGAGTTAAACAGGAAATGCCCTATGTTTATCATAGGACATTTCCTGTTTAACTCTAATTTACCTCTCGTTTAAATCCTGTTTGCCCCCTTGTATGATAAAGCAGCAAGTCCCATTGAAATATTCATAAAGCAAAATACAGGGAGGATTAATGCATATGTTTGTGAGCACGTGTGCTATAGTTGTGGATCAAATACTGGACACAAAAATTATGTGGACTACAATTCCTAGAATCCCCAGATAACATGGCTATAGCCAATTGGCCATTCTGTCTGGGAGATTCAGGAAATTATAGTCCAAAAAAGTAACTTTGGGAAGCACAGCAGATCTGCCTTTTACCAGTCCCAGTAAAAAAGTACTCCCATTGGCCCTGGATCATCATCATCATCATCATCATCATCATCATCATCATGCTTTATTTATATAGCTCTGTAGATTTACACAGCGCTGTACATACAAACAATAAACTAGATAAAAGTAAACCTGCCCATGGTGTACATTCTAAGAAATAATAGCATAATACATATAAAACATAAAAATATAGGAAAGGGTTCAATAAAATAAGGGAAGCAACAAACTAAAAACATCAAACATCAAATAACAATCACATAAAATGCTTTCTGTGATATCGCTGAAGTCTTCTCTCCTGAAATGAATTGCAGATTTAGGAAAGGGGAATTTCCATCAGAACTGCACTAAGAAAGAAATGCTAAATTTCTGCTCTCCTGTACATTGAGTTCCAACTAAATCCCTTTCCCCAACATGCTCATTATTAATTTCTATTTTTCAGACAACAACAACAAAATTTTATTGACATCATTGTAAATTTAGCATCATGCCCCTTTTGCCCTTTAGGGCAAATGTTTCTGTGCAAATGCATAGTTTGAGGAGTCATAGTTCTGAGTGTGTGAAGCAAACAAAATTCTTTCCTTTAGGAACTGTCATGTCACATAGTCCACCAACTTCAAACATTAATGGCTCTCCTCTCCAGTCTCTTCTTTTTCTGGCCATATTGTACATTTTTGCTCTATATTAGTTTGTAGGAGAGTAGGACCCGATGCATGTTCCAAGATGGCTTTTGCGACAACAACCATCCTAATAGCGCATCAGATCACAAACCCTTCTCCCCAAATTAGGAAGATCACTTGCATATAAGGTTGGAATAATGCTATAACAACCTTTTCTAAATTTCCCTGGGTTGCTGTAAGCTAATAGAAATCATAAAACAAGCACTGTGTAGCAAGCAGAATTGGTGCTACCGCATTTCCCTGCAACTGTCTCTTCTTCTTCTTCATAGGTTCTGTCAATGCACAGTGTGATAACTATGGACGATGCCACTGCAAACCTGGTGTGACAGGTGATAAATGTGACAGATGCCAACACAATTTCCACTCCTTCTCAGAGGCTGGATGCACACCTGCTGGGCAGATACAGTAAGTGCTGTCTGGTTGATGTAGGTGTTAGATTCTAGCTGTTCTATCTCTATCTTGCAGATTATTTGCCTCATTTAGCCAAGGAAAAGCAGAAGAAAAGCTTTCTCAAATACTGTGGAGGAGGAATGATATAGCAATAGTACTTACATTTCTATACCACTTTATAGTGCTAAGCACTCTCTAAGTCATTTACAATGTATTAGTCAATTGCCCACAACAAACTAAATACTTATTTTACTGAACTATGGACCTTACTGAACTATGGACCTTATGTCGGAAATTGGAAGTATAATCTAATGGCAATCCGAATGCAATCATGGGGTTTCACATTATTGCGAATTAAAGTATCTTATGCAATTTCGGGCAAAAGGGGAATCATTCCGAACGCAATCATGGGTTTTACGTTATTGCGAATTAAAGCATCTCACGCAGTTTTGGGCAATGGGGGGGTCATTTTCGGGTAATGGAAAGTCATTCTGAACGCATTCCAAATACAATTGGAATTCATGTGAATTCGCTAAACTAGCGAATTCACGTGAATTCAAATTGGCTCCAATTGGCTCCATTTGCAATAAAGAGAAATTCCCCCTGTCTGATAAACTTCTATGAAAGGATGGAAGGCTGAATCAACCTGAAGCCCTGCAGGTTTGAACTCACAACTTTATGACTACAATACCAACAAGTAACCACTGTGCTAGCAGGGCTCCCTGGTGTGATATCTAGAATGCTATCTAGATTTCTAAAACATGTGCAGAAAGGTGTTTTTAAATGATGTACCATTCAGTCATGCAGTTCCCATATTAGGTGACAGCTGTGTATGAGCTGTGTAAATTGCATTGTTGAACTGTGCCAATTTTAATGGACTGTGTGTCTGAACATTCTCATTAAAAAGATCCTGTACTTAGAAAACTAGATGCCAGAGACAAGGTACTTTCTGACATACTTGTTTTCTTAGTGCCATTGTTTTCTTTCAATGGGGCAGCATTCGAATATGTGCCACCTGCATCGTTCCCTCTTAAAAGATACAGTTGATCAACAGTGTGATCATATTAAGATGGGTGAGGGAACTACATGTTTACAAATTTTGACCTCAGCTGACACCTGATCCATATTTCCTGGATTAAGGTGTAGATTAGAATGTAACTATCCATTGGATGTTTGCACTTTTTAAAAATGCTGCAGTTCAGTTGTTGGCTTCAAAACCTATCAAATGCATTAAATGAATGAGTTCTGAGAGACCATAGATCTTCACATGCATGAGAAACATTTTAACAATATAAATATTTCTGTAAATGCAGATATTGTTCAGATATTTTTAAAAGATTAAAAAATTAATGCAAAAATTGGATAGAATGAATTTATGACTGAAAACATGCAAAAGGTGTCAGGAACGAGAGAGAGAGAGAATCTACTGATCTGTCCATGCAGTACCCTAAATATTGTGGATACTGTTTGGAAAGGAACACTTTGGTGCCTCCATCCCCAGCCCAGGGTTTGTAACCCAGTCAGTTATGAGATAGGGGCAATATTTCTACTCTTTAGCAGCTTTCCACTAAACTTTTCTAGGTCTTCATAATGTAAATCATTGCCTCCAAGTTCTCAAGACAATCCACCAGCTAGCTAGATAGGAGTAAAATATGATAATGCAATCCGTACAACATCATCTCTGGAGAGCCAATGTTCTGGCCAGCAGCCAATTCTGTTTAGTGGATTAGTGGCTATCTCTAGCCACTTTTAGTGTATATATTACCATTATATCACTAGGTTGGTTCAGTGGGCGTAGCATGTTGCACCATCTCTCTCTTTCCATATCGAATTGATTACATGTTTACATGGTGAGTATAAACCTTAATTTGAACTTAATCTATCATTTGTCTCAGGATTTCCAGGTGTAATTGTGATCCAGCTGGAAGCACAGGCGAGTGTGTGTCAGGGCGCTGCATTTGCAAGGCAGCAGTTACAGGAGATCAGTGCAACAGGTACCTGTGTAAAATTGTATGATGAAAGGTTTTTGGTTTTGTGTAAAGGCATCAAGGTATCCTTTGGGTGGGCCAAGTTCTTCTTTTGCTTTGCTTTGTTTTCTTTTTGACTTGTTATTCTTCAGGACTATGGCTGCTTCTGCTATGGAATCCTGAAATTTGTAGTTTGTTGTGGCACCAGAGCTCTCTGACAGAGAAGGCTAAATATATCATAAAACTACAGATCTTAGAATTCCATTGCACTGAACTATGGTGGTTAAAGTGGTGTCAAACTGCATTATTTCTGCAGGGCAGATGCAGTCTGTGTGTGAGTCAAATTAAATATGCAAGCTGATGCTGAGAACTTCTATTTCTAGAATAAAAATTATGGTTTTCAAAGTATTTGGGAATATGGGCCTGTAATATCTGATTGGAGCCTACTGTATATACTCGTCTATAAGTCTAAAAATTTATGCCCAAAAATTGACCCCCAAATCCCAGGATGCATCATTCATGAGTCAGTATGGTAATGTGATAGCAGTTCTTTCAGATTTCCCCATTGAGAGAGAGTTTCTTTTTCTCTTGACCCAAGCAGAAATAGTTCTGGGTGATTAATGGCTATTAAAAAGATAAACAGAGTCCCTCTCCTGCTGTCTGGGGAGTGAAGGATGAAAGCAAAGTTGAAACGCTGAAGCAAAAAGTCTTAATTAACGTCTCTTTTGCTGTGCACACACATAAACAAACACAAACTGAAGAAGCCTTCAAGTTTTACCCTCAACTTATCCACAGATCATGGCAAAATCCAAAATTTTGGCCCCAAAACTTGCCCTTGACTTATATATGAGGTCAGTTTATAGTCGGGTATATATGATAAATTCCTAAAGACACCAGATCCTGTCTGGTCTTGGAAACCAAGCACAGTCAACCCTGGCTAGTACTTGGATGGGAGACAGCCAAGAAATACCAAGTGCTGTTGTCTATATTTCAGAGGAAGGAATAGCCAAAACCACCTCTGAGTATTCCTTGCTTAAGAAAATCCTATGAAATTCATGGGGTCACCATAAGTCGACAGGCAGCTTGAAGGCACACGCGCGCACACACACACACAGTCTGATCAGGCAGAACAGAACTTCCAAAGGGCAAGAAGAAAGTTTGCAGTGTTCTGATCCGTCTGACCTCATTGCCACTCTTCTCCATTTCCCATGTCTGTACTGCCCACATTTCTCAGTGCAGAGTGCAAGTGTGTTGAACTGCACTTTAACAGAAACACAGTTACACAAGGAAGCTTTGAGGATTTGGAGGAATGGAAAAATGATCATTCTATTGACTCTTTGACATGAGATAACTCGAGTGACAGAGAAGAAAGGAACTTGACATGAAGTTGGCATTTAGTCCAGCTCCTGCTAGGCCTAAAGCCCCAAGACAGGACATCTTATGCCTAAAGTGTCTTGATAAATTCCTCCTCAACCTTTTCTTCCAAATTCTGTGCATGCCTCTATAATCTCCTTAAACTGCTTACTTACGTATATTGGACTGAATTCTACAGAAGAGACCAGGAACATAACAAAGCAGGCCCCCAGGCTAAACTCCTTGTTAGAGACAGGCCGACCAGTGCCTGTGTCCTTGGTAATTGCAACTCTGAGAGCTGAGCCATGTCAGAGCAGGTGAGGCTACATGGCAAGATCCTATCCAGGCCTGTGTTCATTTGGGAGTACATTCTGTATTGTTTAAATCAAAGGCTGCACCCTTTTCTGAAATCCATTTACCTGAAAAAGGGCTCTTGCAAGATTTACTTTTCCTTATTTTATTTTATTTATTTATTTATATCCCACTCCCCCCCCCAACCAAAAACTGGGACTCAAAGTGCCTTACAGTTAAAAGTATAAAAAGAGGTAAAGGTAGTCCCTTGACATGAATGTCTAGTCGTAACTGACTGTAGGGGGTGGTGCTCATCTCCGTAACTAAGCTGAAGAGCCGGCATTGCCCAAGGATTGCTCTGGTGGTCATGTGGCCAGCATGATGGCACTGAATGCTGTTACCTTCCCACTGAAGTGGTACCTATTTATCTGTTTGTATTTTCATGCTTTCAAACTGCTAGGTTGCCAGAAGCCGGGACTAGTGACAGGAACTCACCCTATCATGTAGCACTCAGGACTCAAACTGCCAACCTTCTTATCTTCCAATCATCAGAATGGGTGTCTTAACCACTAAGCCACCATATCCTTGACAGTTAAAAGTACAGTGCAATTAAAAACTTACAAAAGTGAAAGTTAAAATGGAATTAAGCTATAAGAGTAGAGTGTTACTTGAACTGAAAGGAACCTATCTGTGGGAAGAGGAAGAGTCTCCCTGTCCTTGAAGTGGATATATAGGCATGGCCACACTGACAGGGCTTATGTATATGTATGAGAGTATCCAGCTTCATCAGACTTTGACATGTCAATGGAAATATACACATTCATGGGATGGCAGAAGGATCAATCTGCTAATGTTGGATTCTTTCCATGTGCCAACTGGTTCTGAACAGAATGTGACATAAAACAAATCTGAAGGATTGTAGGTGCTACCAATCAAATTTTTATTTCATGCAATTTGTATGCAAAATTATCACCATCAATCTGGGCAATGCTAGGTACATCTGTGAGGGTGGCTGGTGGCTTCTAGGTCAGTGGAGTTGTGTATTTTAGTCCAACTTTAGAGGAGCTATTCATGGAACTGAACCCATTTGGAGTATACAAGTTTCAGCACAAAGAGCGCACCAAGGAATTCCAGAAGAAAATCAGCATGAGCTTCATAGACTATATCAAAACGTTCAACTGATCACAAAAAAACTATGGATGGCACTTAAAGACAAGGAAGTGCCAACACATCTGATAGTACTGATGAGAAATCTGTATTTTGGATGACATGTTAAAACAGACTATGGAGAAACAGAATGGTTCCCATTTAGCAAAGGGGTCAGGCAAGGCTGCATTCTACTGCGCTGTTTGTTTAACTTGTACTCTGACAATATCATAAGAGCAGGTTTAGACTAACAAGGAGGAGTGAAGATAGGAAGAGTCTCCCTGTCCTTGAAGTGGATATATAGGCACGACTACACTGACAGGGCTTATATGTATGAGAGTATCCAGCTTCATCAAATTTTGGAATGTCACTGGAAATAAACACATCAAAAATCTAAGATATGTAGATAACACCACACTACTAGGAAAAAACTTCTCAGAGTTGGAACAATTACTGAGGAAGGTAAAAGAAGAAAGTGTAAAGGCAGGCTTAATGCTGAATATAAAGAAAACAAACATAACCACAGAGGAACTAGACAGATTCAACGTAGATGATGAGGAAATTGAAGTAGTTAAAGATTCCAGTGCCTTGGATCAAACATGGGTCAGAATGGAGACTGTAGTCAAGAAATCAGAAGAAGGCTAGGAATGGGAAGGGCAGCTATTAAAGAATTAGATAAAATCCTAAAGTGTAAAGATATTCAATTGAAGACAAAAGTTAGAATTGCCCAAGCCCTTGTATTCCCCATCACCATGTACAGATGTGAGAGCTGGACAGTGAAGAAAGTGGATAAGAAGAAAATCGACAGCTGAGGATACCATGGACAGCCAAAAAGAACAACACGTGGGTTCTTGAGCAGATAAAGCCAGAAATTTCCCTGGAAGCTAAAATGATCAAATTAAGGCTGTCATACTTTGGTCATATCATGAGATGTCATGACTCACTAGAAAAGGCAATAATGCTAGAAAAGATAGAGGGCAATAGAAAGAGAGGGAGACCGCCTCTCAGATGGCTAGACTCGATCAGGGAGAGCACGGACATGAATCTACAAGACTTAAGCAGAGCATTGGAGGATAGAGATGTCTCATCCCGAGGGTCACCATGAGTCAGGGATGAGTCAAGTGCAGTTAACAACAATAACAAAGGGTTCAGTACCTTGGATAGTTTTTTTTTAATGTCCAGAGTAAAACCCAGAGTAGTTTCACTGCTTCACTAACATGGAAGCCACCAACCAGCACTGCTGAGCTGGCACCAAGCTGGCACCTCTTCAGAATGGTAACTTGGGTTATATAGTGATGGCTGACCTTAGATCAAACATGTTATTGCTGATAGATTCTCAGTTTAGCTATCCAGTTGTCTTTCACTTATGAGATGAGACAGAGGTATCTGGAATGATAATAAAATATGTCTTGATCACCACCTTTTGGTGCAGATGTGAATAAAAATAAAACAATTACATGATACGTTGAATTTTTTCTCTCTCACTCAGTTGCAAGCAGGGCTATTATAACCTTGATGCAGGAAATCCAGAAGGCTGCTCTCAGTGCTTCTGTTCTGGACACTCGGCTAAATGCACCAGTGCAAAAAATTATAGCGTCCATAAGATTACCTCTTCTTTCCAGCAAGGTAAAACCTTCACTGTGATCTATCTTTTCTTTTGCATGAGCAATATTGTTGGTGTTACACTGAATTTTGTTGTAATTCCTGTTGCCAATACCAGGCACCAAAAGCATAATAGAAAGACTGGGGTAGATAGAGCCTCCATATGGCATCCAGGCCAATGTTTCATGTGGTAAGAAAGTATGTCACTCTTCCCAAACTTTGCTCCTCCAGATATTTTGGACTTCAGCTTGTAGAAGCCATAGCGAGTTTGCCCAATAATCCAGAATTTTGGGAGCTGAAGTCCAAAACATCAGGAGGACCAAAGTTTGGGAGATACTGCTCTTGAGTTTAGATGAACAGCAAGTCAGTATTCATGAAGGGAAGATGATATTACCAGAGACAGCTGGTGACATCCAAGTCAATGGGACCATAAATACCAAAGATCCCTTCAAGAAATACAAGTAAATAATAGGAGGCAATGTTACGCCTCCAATTAATGTCCAGACTTTACAGGAGCTATTCAAGGTCCAAAACACACTGCAGAAATAATCCAGTTTGAGACCGCTTTAACTGCCCTGGCTCAATGCTAGGGAATTGTAGTTTATTGTGGCACTAGAGCTCTCTGACAGAGAAGGCTAAATGTCTCACAAAAACCACAGTTCCCGGAATTCCCTAGCATTGAGCCAAGGCAGTTGATTATTTCTGTAGTGTGTTTTGGACCCAGGTTGTTAAACTTATTTTGATGATAGGGTTCAGCTCCTTTAAAGTTCAGGCTAAAATCTCAAGCAGATTCACCTCCTCTCTGGCACAGAAGTCATCAGCTGGCAGTGGGTGCTACCAGACGTTTGGAGTGAGGGAAGGTGGAATGTAAAGACATACATTTTCTTGAAGTTCTCACTATGCTTTGCTGCAAAAGTAACATATAATCAAGCCCTTGGAGAGCCCCTTCTATGGCATTCAAGCATTGATTCTGTTAGATATTCATTCCTCCCTCATATTTGGCATAACATTACCTCCTATTATTTACTTGTAGTTCTTGAAGGGCTCTTTGGTATTCAAGCAAGCTTTTAAGGTCTCCATGATGTTTCAGATACACCCTCCTGAAGTGGGGAAAAGTTTGTTTACCTCATTGATTTCTTTAAAACAGAAGACTACTGTAATGGCTTTATATATGTTTATCATTAGCCACTGAGAAACCTGCTCTGATCAGTACATTTATTTATAACTGATAGTTGTTGTTGCGTGCATTCAAATCATTTCTGACTTAAGGCGATTCTAAGGCTATCATGGGGATAACAAGGATTTTTTTAAAAAAAATATTGCTTATTATTATTATTATTATTATTATTATATCATTCCACTGAAATTTCTGCTTAAGGTCAACTGCCACAATCAAATCAACATTGATAGTAATCTAGCAGAATAAGCATCTGCATAGGTGTTTCACATAAAGATCACTTAAATTTAAATGGTATGCTGCTGATTTTAATTTTTATTTATTATATAAATGTATAGCTTGCCTCCTCACTCATGAATTAAGACAGTATATATGGGCTTTCCTGCTCCTCACTTTATTCTTATAACAACACTGTAAGGTAGATCAATCTGTTAGTGACCAATGTTATCTACTAGCACTGGGGACTTGGACCTAAATTTCCAAAATCTTAGGCCTTTACAATGGCGCTGTTCTAGTTGGTGTCACCTGGTGTGGTGGTGGGAATTATTTTGCCCTTTCCCCTGCCCAGCCAGACCACAGCAGCCCTGGCCTCTGGAGTCCCATGCAGCTCTTGACATGTCGGGCTCTGAAGGCTGCTCCTTCCTTTTAGGATCTGGCAGGGCTACTGGGCAAACAGGAAAGTGCACTTGCTTCCTTGCCCAGTAGCCATACTGGACTCTCTGGGTGTACGACCCCACCGGATAACACTCCCTTCTGGGATGTCACCTAGTGCAGTCCGCATTCCCTGTATGCCCCTAGCGGTGCCACTGGGACTCTATCGCACAATCCTTAGTCTTGCCTTGATCTTGCCACAGTCATGTTATTAAAAGAATGGAAACATACCAGTTTTGGATCTTTTACTTCTTCCCTATTTCAATAGAACAACTTGGGCTTTTTGCACCATCAAGTGTCCCCGTGCACTCGCTTCTTCATTTCCTCTTAACTCCACCTCCTTTCCCCATGGCCAACCCGGCATGTCTTTCTTTTTAATTTTTATTTGTAATGCAGTTCAAGAGTAAATATTTTTGGTTAAGAGGAAAAGCCTGCTGTCCCCCTATTCCACCAGAAATGAGTGTCTGTCCTCACCAGGAGAAGATTGTCATTTCATTTGTGGGGTGGTTGGAGAGGAGTAGACACTGACACCATATAACTGCTCAGTGATGGAACTGCCACTGAGCAAGTTACCACACTTGAGGACAAATGTTACAGCAGCATGTTTGTGGGTTTATTGACAAATATTCCCCATCAATGAAAAGGGACACTCTAGCAGCAAAGCACGAACAAAACAGTTACAATGCCATGTGATAAGCACTGCCAAAGATGCTATTCTAACCACCACATCACACTGGAAGGTCATCTAGTCCCACATTCAAGGAATCATCTTATCCTTAAAAGGAGGAATGACTGTTGACCATGACTACTTATTTCCTCCATATGCACCTTCCTTTTATATAAGATGGGAAGAATTGCTGCAACTCCTTTGCAGTCACATTTCCCGATTCAGTGAGTGTGCTGTAGACTGAATTTCCAAGTTCATTTAGTAAATTGGTTTTCTTGTATTTCAGGAGATGAAAGCTGGCAAGCTCAAGGAAATGGGTCTCCTTTGCCACTCCAATGGTCTCCACACCATAAAGTAGTTTATGTGGCAGCAAGAAGGTCAGATCCCATCTATTTTGTGGCACCAGGTACGTTATGTCTGCATCTCACAGAAAAGTAGCAGTACAGAAGATGACCTGATAGTCCATTTGTATTCTTTAATATATTATTTAATCAATAATATTATCACATGCTCCTAGCCATTGTTGCACTTTAACTCAGCAGATTCTAATACATGTCTTTTGGGGCTGTAACCACTATTGAGCAAGCATAGCCCACAGTGACAAACTATAGGAGCATCAGTCCAACAATATCTAGATGTTCTCACATTCTCCATCCCTGTTCTAGCACATACTGCTGTTGACTTCTGGAGGATGTCAACACTTTATTTATAACACCCTTTGGGGTAACATATAACATATAACATATAAAACCGTATCAAGAATGAGAATCACATTACTATAACACATCTGGAATAATCAGTTTTTTTGAAGCCCATTTAAATGTTAGGGAGTTGGGCCATGCACAAACAGAACAACAGTAGTTCCTCTGACTCATCTGTTTATGTCCCATTTCAAATGTATTCTTAATTAGTCTTATAACAGCACTCAGTGTTTTTCTGGGTACTGTTACATCCATTCATTTTATCCAGAAATTCATGGTCTAGAGTGTTGCATTTTTCATGGTTAGAGTAGCTACAAGTAAGTGATCTGTGAAGATATGTTCAGATAGCTTCCTAGCCATTGAAATAGTGAAACAATTTAAGTAAAAAGGCACGGTTAATCCAGGTTTGCTATTTCTGCAGAGAAGTGAACTGTTCAAAATAATTTTCATAGTGTACCACTGGATCATGCTGAATTGTTAGGCTTGCATTTTAGAACTATGCACAAATGGACACTCAGCAATTCTAGTGGACAATGAGACTATATTAATAATGATAGTAAAACAACACATTTACTTATTCTGGTGAAAGAATTTACGTTTTGTAAGAATAGAGGAAACTGCTTCATAGTATGTCAGAACATTAGTCTATCTAGTTGTATTTTTGTATCCAAGGTAGGGTTAGACATCTTGGCCTGAGAGATAACTTGGTATCGAGAGCCTCACACTAGCATGGATAAGACCACTTCCCAAAGCGAGTGGTACCCCTGCCCAAGTGGACAGTGCCAGTATTGGTGTACGCCACTTTCCCACATAATCTCTCACACACATGCTCTCATACGTATATTTCATCACTCTCTGAGATATTTCAACACAGGAGTTTCTTGAAGTTGTAGCTTGGCTAGATGTGATATCATTCCCTGGTCACTGTTCCCACTTGTTAAGAGAGTGATGGTTATGCAAAACAGACAGCATCAGTTTGAAGAATCGGTTGCTTGCTCTGCAGTTAGGTTCAGCAAAGCCAGTTCCTTACTGAGCCCAAGACTTGACTAGGTCTCTGAAGGCTGGTGCTCAGGCAGAATTCTCTTTTCCTTCTCTGACTCGATAAGGTTTTGGACAGAATAAGAAGGTTTAAAAGAGTCATTCATAAATTTTGGCCTACCAAAGTATGGAGGACTGGTAGGTCAAATTTACCTGCAGAGCAGAGGTTCAACACATTTGTTGATACAATTACTGGCAACAACTCTCCATGGTTTCAGACAAAAATTGTTCCCAGCCATACCCAGAAACCCCATGGTCCAAACACAGTGTCCTTTGTATACAGAGTATATATTCTACCACTCAGTCCTCTGTGCCAGATTCATCTGTAGAATCTTGAAATGTAGTCTAGACCAGGGTCTGTAGGCATGCTTATGTTGAACTGAAATTAAGTTTGGAAGATTTTGTATTTGATATGAACTGCTCTGGAACACCTTTCCCCCCTGAAAAGCATGATTAGAATATCAGTGGTAGATGGGCTATTGATATTGGTAGGTTTCCCTGAAATCTTTCCTACCAGTAAGTTGTCACATGCCTATTGCTAGCCCCTGCCAGTGGCACACATTTGTTTGTTTGTTTGTAGTAAATGTCATTTTTGAACTGTTGTTTACTTCATACTTCCTTTGTAGCCAAGTTCCTTGGAAACCAGCAGCTGAGTTATGGGCAGACACTGTCTTTTGATTATCGTGTGAACCAGCCTGGACGTCGTCCTTCCCAACATGATGTTGTCTTGGAAGGAGCTGGTTTAAAAATCACCACTCCTCTTATGCCCAATGGAAGGATGCTGTCTTGTAGAGTCAGCCAGACCTACACATTCAGGTAAATTACTTAGGAAGTCAACAAACATTGATCTGTGTAACACTGCAGTGCCACCATGTCAATGATGGCAGCAATATAATTTAATCAGTTGTCATGTGCAGGTTCACACATTGATGGCTGACCCTTGGTGACTGCCATTCATATAGTATACATACAATTAAGCCATTTTAGAGCGTGCATTTTATTTTCCTTTACTTCCATTGCTTAGACTTCTTTTTCAGTCTATGTTTTGGGAAAGCATGTAACCTTCTGATAGTTTATCAGAGGTTCCTCAAAGATATTCATCTTCTCTCAAAGACAAAGACAGCTATTGATCTGGAAGTAGTTAATATCTTTGGGAAGAGTCTTGTTTTACTTAAGGCAAACTCACAAAAGAGTTTTTATTATATAGTGAGCCCTTGGTATCCACTGGAGTTTGGTTTCAGGACACCCAGTGGATACCAAAATCCATGGATGCTAATATCCCATTAAATGCAATGGCATAGTACAATGGTGTTCCTTATATAAAATGGCAAAATCAAGGTTTGCTTTTCAGAATGTATATATATATTTAAATGTTTTCAAACCATGGATGGTTGAATCTGTGGATAAAAAATCTGTGGGTACTTTACTTTACTGACTTTACAACGATTTTTAAATGCAGCATTTGCCTTAGCTTTATCTTACTAGATATAAGCATGCCACCCAAATTTTAAATCATGATCTTCATGTTCTAAAAAAAAAGTTCTTAGAACTTTTGAAGGGTTCCTCCTCAGGTCACACAATAAAAGATCAATTATCTAAACTAAGAATCATTTGATACATGGCCTGCAAGTAACATGCAACCCATGTACCACATTTGTTTTGGCCTCTGTCACCTCACCAACGTTAGTATTATTTGACTCCCAGCAGCACTGCTGAAGTGGAAAATAAGGTACAGTTCAAGAACAGGAATACTGTATGGTCCTTCCACCCCAGATATTGCCCACCTTGGAAACAATCAAAGGAAGGTGCATACCTCAGTTTCTGATCCACCATTTGGCTTTATTTTTCTTTATCCTAACACTCATCTCTTTTTAGGTATCACTCCTCTGTTCCTCAGGTTGTAATGGCAAAAGCAAAATTTGAAAATAAAAACAGATTACACCTTAGGCAGCACATTCTGAAGCCCAGCAGGCAGCACCATTCCATTGTGGACATCATTTTGGAAACCAAAAGTGACATTGAATCACTCTCAGTCACTTTGGGGGGCCATTTTGAGTTGCTGATGGTGGTTTTTGCCCCCACATTTTGGAGTTGCAGGCCCTAAAATAGCATGGTTGTAGTGGGGAGGAATATGGGAGTTTTGGTGGTTCACTGGGGATCTTGAGGGATCTCTGGACTCATCTGCTGGGACTCCTGAAGTCAGTGGATTGCCTGATTTCCACCTTTGCCCTTGGATTACTGAAGGAACATGTATTTTGTATGGATTTTTGTGCCCTGAGAATCACAGGAACCAGATTTCTATATCCTTTGCACAGATTTTTGTGTTCCTGCTTTTTCTCGACCACAAAGTGTACCATTTTCTCTTTATTTTTTAATTAATTTTAGCCTTTCTCCATTAACAGTAGTAAAACAGCTAAGTGTTTCTGTCTTCCACTTTAAGAAAAAACAATAGGTATATTTGCTAAGAGAAATGTTATACAGTGGTCCCCCGGGTTACGAAAGTAATCCGTTCCGGATTACCTTTCGTAACCTGGAAGTCTTCGCAACCCGGGGGACCGCTTTGTTTGTAGCGCCGCGCGCCAAATTTAAAGGACCGGCGCCTTTTTTTTTCCTATCATAACCTGGGTTTTTTTCACAAGCCGGGGCCGTTTTTCTGGCCCTGGCTCTTTCGTACCCCGGGGTTTTCGTACCCTGGGGTATTCGTAACCCGGGGGACCACTGTACATATGTTTAGCTGCTTAGATATCTTGCCATAGAGCTTCAGTTAATTTCTGCTTCTCTTACCTACAGGTTGGATGAGCACCCAAACAGTAACTGGAGTCCTAGGCTGAGTAGAACTGAGTATCATCGTTTAATTGGGAACCTGACAGCGCTTCGAATCAGAGCTACTTATGGAGACAGTGAGTTGGTAGTAGGACTGTGGAATGGCTTGTGTGCAATATTTTTTTTAAAGTGTATTAACTTCATTTCTTAAAAATCTCAAAAGGATGCTCACAGACAACAATATAAAAACTCACTGAAAAGCAGATTGTCACTATTTCTCTTCTAAAGCCTTGTTTTGTAAACTTGTCTTCAGGGAACATTTTCCACAGTACTTGCTTTCTGAGGAACTTTTGTGTGTCTGCCACAGAAACCCCTGCATGGTACAGATGATTCTGGGATATGTTTAAAGTTGCAACCACTCACTTGGAGCACTCTTGTCCAGACCTATCATTGCCTATATAAACTCAGGCCCCATTCATACTAGCCCATTTGCCCTGGTTAGATCCGGATGAGATAATGCATGCCATTACTGAATCTCTCCGGAAAAAAGTTCATACTACCTTTTGCCCCCATCGATGCATCCCGGTGCATTTTACCCCACTTAAGTTCATCCATGAAAAAGTAACAATTCAAAATGGAGCCTCTTGGTTGTCAATCAAATGATGTCATGGTGACGTCTGATGCAGCCATTGGCCGCGTGAGCTGCTTGTTTTTTTAAATACTTTTTTTATATTTGACAGCTTATCGCATGGAGAGGTGCAGCTTGTGGGGATCCTTTTCCTCCTCCTCCTCCTCCTCCTCCTCCTCCTCCTCCTCCTCCTCCTCCATTTTTCTTAGCACCTAGTGCTTCATTGGGCACTCTTGCATTTTTTATTTTTTATTTTATTTTTATTTATTATTTATTATATTATTCATTATTTATTTTATTTTATTTATTATTATTTTAATTTTATTTTAAAAATTTGACAGCTCATGCACATTCTACACAAGGCTATTTAAACCGGAGGCGAAACCCCCAGTCCACATATGGATAGTTGGATTGGAGTTCCCTTTCAGTTCGTTTAAATAGCCCCATTCATAGTGAGCTCACTATGAATGGGGCTCTTTAAATGAATTGAAAGGGAACCCCAATCCAACTATCCATATATGGACTGGGGGTTTCCCCTCCGGTTTAAATAGAATGCGTATGAGCTGTCAAATTGTAAAAATAAAATTAAATAAATAAAATAAATAATAAATAAAATACAATAAAATAAAAAATATTTAAAAATGCAGGAGTGCCTGATTTTGCCGGGAGAGGAGGCATGTTCCGCCCCCTGGCCTTGTCCCTTCCCCTGAACTTGACCTGATCATGATCGGAGCCAAGTTCACATTCGCTCGAACTGGTTTTTCTCAAAAGAAACGGTAAATACACCACTTTGGGAGAAACCGGGTTTAGGGGGATTTGCGTTGCAACAGGTGTGCAAGATCTGGATTCCATAGTGTAAAAACCGGCTCCAGTATGAACTTCTCGGTTTTAAACCAGTTTACAAACTGATTTATATGGTAGTCTGAATGGCCCCTCAGACTATACTTTAGGCTGCTCCCGTCCCACACCTAAACATGCCCCATGGCTCCAAATTGGAATAGTGGTAAAGGGTATTGGTAATAATGGAGACTATTAGAGAGAAAGCTTTAGTTGCACTGGTCTCCTCACTGAGAAATTCATACTGTGTCATACTGTTATAATTTATATAGTGTAGATACACCCTTTAAACTGATATTGTCATTCATCATCCATAGCCAATGCTGCAAAATGTGTTTCTGTGGAGGGTGACGGCAACTTGTGATTTCAGGACCCCCAGCAAGCTGATTTTTAATATGAATTTTAGAAAAATGGCAGATTAATTTAGAAACAGGATAGAACAGGCTCACAAATGAATTTGTGTGAAATTGACATCAAACAGAAATTGAGTGATCTGTCCATTTCTAACCCTGCTTTCCAGAATCCTGCTCTTGTCTTAGATATTATCTAGTTGGGATTTTGGGCTGTGTGATACTCATCGTGTTATCTTCCCAAGAAGTATTCAGTGCAATGTACTTTCTGTTCATTCAGCCACAGGCTACCTCAGGAATGTCATTTTGATTTCGGCACAGCCAACCTCTGGCACTCCAGCACCCTGGGTGGAACAGTGTGTGTGCCCAGCTGGATACATGGGGCAGTTCTGTGAGAAATGTGCTCCAGGGTACAAGAGAGAGGATTCTGGTAGATATGGGGCTCTCAGCGACTGTGTGGTGTGCAATTGCCAGGGAGGAGGACTCTGCGATCCAGATACAGGTATGGAAATCCACAAGGCACCTATTGTTCTGGACATACTGGCTCAATCTAGATGGGCAAAATGAGGCACCTTTAGGGCTGGAAGGGGCGCCTTTAGGGTTCGGGAGGGTGCAGCGTTTACACCCTCCCGAACTCTAAAGCGTATGGGCGCCACCATTTTAAAATGGCAGCGTCCATACAGACGTGTCATGATGGCATCATGGCATGCACAGCGTTTAAACAATGCTGCATGCACCTGACATCATGGTGCCGTTGAAGGGTGCCAAGGACACCCTTTCCATGGTGCCAAAAGAGCTCCTATAGGGAGCTCTTTTTTGGGGCAGGTCTGTGGCATGGCCTTTAAATGGCCATGCTAAGGACCTGGGGGAGAAAGGGACCACAACGGCAACCCCTTTCTCCCCTTGCCAGTGCTGGGGAGAGCGGGGTGTAGCAGGCACCCAGGGTGCCCACTGCACCCCGCTTTCAAGCCATGGGGAAGCGGCAGTTTGCCACTTCCCCACAGCCTTCCGAAGCAGCGGGATAGGGCCTCTGATGCTGCCAGTGTGGCAGCCTTGGCCCCATCTCGTCGCTTCTTGGGGCGGCTGCAGACTGCCCCTTTTGGACTGACTGTACCACCCCATTGTTGTTGTTTTTTTAAGTATGAGAACAACATAGCACAGTTCTCTTACCAGGATTTTGGCTCTGTGATGGAGAAGTGGGAATGGAATCGTTTTCCCTCCTACTTCATATGCAAAGGAAATTATCACGTTGCTTTCCCCCTGGCCTGAGTATGGGCTGAGACCGGGTTGGGAACATGTGTTATCACAAAGCTCCATGCCCAGATCATTACCATCCTATCCCTGATTGGAATGTCTCCAATTATGGAAAAGAAACATTTTTAGCTAATGATTGGAGAAAGACGGGATGGTGATGATCTGAGCATGGAGCCGTGTGATAAGACACAGTCCCAGCCCGGTCTCAGCCTGTGCCCAGAACGGGAAAAAGCAGCTAGTGCGATAATCTCTAAAGTAATGTCCAGTGCAGGCACTGAACAGATATTAACCTGGCAAGTATGATTTCTCCTGTTTTCAAGAAAGAATGACCCAGTCAGGCAACATATTAAGGAAGGTTCATTCCACTTAGGTCGTATGTTAGGTTATGTGAAGATTGGAAGGTAAATGTTGATTCCCCTCCCCCCCCCCAATGTGGCAACAGAATGCATTTATAAAAGGCCCTTAGATCTCTGAGAACTTTAGCCAACTTTATTGTTTTAAAAAGAGAGTTTCTGTCCCTTCTGTGATGAAAAACCTCAATGTCTTGAGAGATTCTTCCAAGCCCATGGTGTTGAGCCTATGGCATGTGTGCCCTCTCTGGCACATAAGCCATTTTGGAGGACACGAGGTGAGACCTCTTCAGAAACAGATAAAGGCCCAGGAGGGTGAGAGAAAGAAGAGAAATGGGCACACATCTGTTCCTCTTATTCCCCTGCCCTTCCAGGCCTTTAGCTGTCTCTGCAGAAGTCCTGTCCAGGAAATCCTGCCCCCAGAAGGTGGAAGTCCTGCCCAAAAGGGTGAAAGTCCTGCTCAAGGAAATCCCGTCTCTCTCTCCCCCCCCCCCCCCAGCACCGGGTAACATCTAGTGCCGGAACACCTTTGAGTTTTGGCACTCGGTTCCTAAAAGGTTCACCATCACTGTCCTAATCCTTTGTCAAATAATGTTTTAGACTGCATCTGAATGAAAATCCACTGAGATTACATTTATATATCTGTTGGTTTATTACATTCCTACGCTGCACAATAACTAGGAGAGGCTTCTCTGGGATAGTGCTGTTTGCAATGTTTAAAGCCCACTGCCACATGTATAGGGATATTAGTCACTGTTTAGACAGGTCCCAAGCCATTGGCCCTGCCTATATTATGGTGCATCATTAAATCTTACAAAAGTTCAAGGACTGAATTTGAAAATAAGAAAAAGCATCTACCACCTGCTGTTGAAAGGTCGAAACCACAATAAGAGCACAAAAGACAAACAACTGTTTTAGACTGAACACAGAAGCCACATTCTCCAAGGAAGCACCTCCATTATTTTTCCTTCCCAACAACTATCTGATAATATCCAGCAACTGAGAAAAACAGGGAATCTGTTTTAGGCCTGGGGGGAGCTTTTTTTATTGTCACAAATGTTTTCCAGTTTTTTCTTATGTCGAAAAAAAAAAGCCCCTTACAACTATAAAGCAATAGTGGTTGTGGGACTTGCCCAAATATCTTCACACTTTTTAATAGGCACAAGGGACAATTTCTAAGAAAGAATTAAAAGAAACAAGGATTAGTGGGGGTATGGGAAGAAATGTGGGGGCTGGAAGGATATATGTGCAGCCCTGGGACCTTGGGAGATTGTCCACCTCTATTAAGTGCCTCATTTCTTTTGGTTTTTTAACATCATATTTTAAACCTTTTCTCTGCACAAATGGTAGATGCCTGTTTTGTGCTTTGTTTCTAATGCCCTTATCACACTACACTGTTATAGTGTTATATTCCACTTTAAACACCTCCTGTGGCATTCTGGGGTTTGGAGTTCAGTGAAGTCTGAGAGCATTCTGACTAAGAAATCTAAATGTCCCCCCTTAAACTGAAAATCTATAAGATGTTACCATAGCAGTTAAAGTGGAATAGCACTATAACGGTGTTGTGTGATAGGTCCCTATACTGGAATTCTTAGGGTTCTAATAAAAGCTGTGCCCCTCAACCTTGTTTCCCTTTTCTGTCTCTGTTCAGGAGAGTGTTATTCTGGAGATGAAAACATGGAGCCCATGCATGCTGGATGCCCAGCTGACTTTTACAGATCCCCATGGAACCCACAGAGCTGCCAGCCGTGCCCGTGTCAAAGTGGCTATGGCTGTTCGGTCCAGCAAAGCACAGGGGAAATTGTTTGCAATAGGTGCCTTCCAGGCACTGATGGTAATACCCCAATTATGATATATAACCATTGTTTTTCCTTCAAGTCCATTTTTCTTTTTCCTCAGAAATGGCAGGAACCTATCAAAAGGTTTGTGTTAAAAACCAGTGCCCCAAAAGGATAAAATTAGACATTTATATAAATATGTCCAAGGATAAAATATGATTTGCTGGTACAGGTTGAGTCTCCCTTATCCGAAATTCAGAAATCAGGAATATTCCAAAATCCAAAATTGTCCACATGGGTGGCTGAGACAGGATACTTTTGCTTTCTGATGGTTCAGTGTACACAAACTTTGTTTCATGCACAAAATTATTTAACATATTGTGCATAAAATTACCTTGGGGAAATATATGTAAAAGGTGTATATGGAACATAAATGAATTTCATGTTTATACTTGGGTCCCTTCTCTAAATAAATAAATAAATCCAAAATCCAGAATACTTCTGGTCCAAAGCATTTCAGATAATGGAGACTCAACCTGTAGTAGGTGCATGATCAGTGAGGCAAAGAGTATTTAACACTTCCTTCTATCATTGTTGCATCCTTCCTCTCTTCTTTTCTTCTGGTCAGGTGTCTCAGGTATATGCTCTCAGTGGTTTTGAGTAAAGCATGCTGGAGAGGGACCTTCAATTGTATTGTTCTTTCAATATTGTTGAGCCGCTCTGAATCCCAGTTCTGGTAAAGAGCAGGATACAAATATATATATTCATAGTACTCTCAGAGAAGTCCCAAACTGGGAAATAGATAGATAGATAGATAGATAGAGAGATAGATAGAATTTTAAAAACATTTTTAGGGCTGTGCCACCTCAGTGTTGTGATTAAATTTATTCCTATTCAAAATAATTTGCTTGACATGTAAAGTTAGCATGATAGTGGATAAGTTGGACCCCTTCATCTTGATACCTGTGCTACTGTATGAATGAAGTGAACCTGTATCTGCAGTATTAAGATATTGAATTATGCAGGGAAGTACTAGAAGGGAGTGTACTAAGTACTAAGAAATGGTGAAGACACTGAATCTGACAATTGCAAGATCAGCAGGTTGGCAGTTTGAGGCCCAGGCACCGCATGATGGAGTGAGCTCCCTTCATCTTGATATCTGTTCTGCTACATGAATGGAGTGAACCTATCCCAGCTTCTGCCAACCTAGCAGTTTGAAAGCATGCAAAAGTGCAAGTAGATAAATAGGCACCACTTTGGTGGCAAGATAACAGCATTCTGTGCAGTCATGCTGGCCCCATGATCACAGAGCCATCTTTGACAACACTGGCTCTTCTGCTTAGTAAGGGAGATGAGCACTGCCCTCTGCAGTCGGACAAGACTAGACAATCTTGTCCAGGGAAAATTTTTAACCTTTAACCTTACTAGGAGGAGGCATCTTAATGAAATCTGCAAGCCCATCTTCTAACCTGACAAATGCAATCATTTACTGTAGGCTATAGTAAGCCAGGAGCCAGGCGTTGGGCTAGGAATCAGAACTGAGGATGAAAACCAAGACCAAAGAGTCAGTACTGAAGGACAAACCAGGAAGCATGACTGAGGAGACTTGTATTCAAGTTTTCTACAGTCATGAAGGATGTTTAGAGGGAGTTCAAGTGTTGCTTGGTCATGGCTTTATCTGCATGTCCTTCCTTCTTTCCTTTACTTTAGGAGCTCGCTGTGAGTTTTGTATCTCTGGCTATTTTGGAGACCCTTTGGGAGAGCAGGGTCCGGTACGGCCTTGCCAACCATGCCGGTGTGAAAACGTTGACCCTAATGCTTCCCAGATGTGCAACCAATTGACAGGGGAATGCTATTGCAGGGATGGATTCTTTGGAAATCCTTTGTCTCCTAACCCAGCAGAAAAATGCCAAGGTAATCATCATCCTGAGCAAATGAATGTTGACTTCAAGGATAAACCAGAGATTCACATGTCAAGTTAGAGTATAAGAGCTTGGATGAACCAGGCATTGGGGCAGCCTAGGGATAAATAATGAAATGGCTACTTTAAATCTTTGTTTCCAGACACAATCAAATTCACATGCTTTGCCTGCATGGGTAACAGACAAGACTAGCTATCTGGCAGATTTTTGAAGGGCAGGGCTGGCTTTAGATAGTTGGATGTTCATGCGTTGGTTGGAGAGCCACCCAAGGAAGACCATGGCCAGCCCTACCTTTAAGAAGATTGAGGTGATTGTCTCATGCAGAAAAGGGCAGGGAGGAGCTGGGAAGTGCTGGAGGGAAGAGTTAAGTGGAGCAGATAGCCTGCCCAGCATCGCTGGTAGCAATGCCTGCTACCATTAAATGTAGTGGAAGAATGTATTTTGACATTAATCACTAAAGTAAGATTATTTGTAAATGAAATTGGGCATCTTTTACTTTGCTGGAAAGAAAAGCATCTTGGTCCAGACCTGGGTAAGACTCGGGAGATGGTCTTGAAGAATTGTAACTTGTTAAATAGCTCTAAAACATCCAACTGACCTCTAAAACATCCAACAGAAAACCATTTGAATAAGGAGAAAGGTGGGATAGAAATCAATAATCAATCTAAATAAATAGAATTGGATTATATGTCCTTTGCTGCCTCTGTGGATTTGTAGCGCTTGTCTCTTACAGCTAGGGAACGCATGCTATGTGTGAACTTTTTGCATCTAAAAACTCTGCTTTTTCTTGCCTGTGCAGCTTGCAATTGCAATCCAGTGGGTGCACTTGAACCCCTGCAGTGTCAGAGAGATGGAAGCTGCATTTGTAAGCCAGGATTTGAAGGGCGAAGCTGCGAACAACATCCCCACTGCCCAGCCTGCTACAATCGAGTGAAGACTCAGGTTAGGCTTCTGAGTTTGTCATGTTCTCATACCAAACACATCACTCCAACAGTCAATTTGTATGAGAAATTTTCATCTAGCCCCCATTGGTTCTTTGGATGCAAAAGAATAAGTTGTGTCAATGTATACCTTCCAAATAGCTGAGTGATGTCATTTTGCAACTACTAGCAGGAAGGATATTCATTTAGTAAGCATAAGATCTTTCTCCCATTCCTCTGAAGGGGTCACAAGGAAAAGCTTGCACCATAGCTGGTATAAACACAATAAAGTTACTCAAATATGGTTTATTTTAAAACAAATGCAACTTCAAATTGTGGTTACTCATACTGGCGGCAGCAGCTGCTGCTACTGTTTCCGCCACCGCCTCTTCTTCTTCCTCCTCCTCCTCCTTACACATGACAGAAGTATAGCACTTTGATCCCAGTTTAACTGCTGTGGTTCCATTCTATGGAATCTTGGGATTTGTAGTTTTGTGAAATGTTTAGAATTCTCTTTCATAAAACTCTAGTGCCCCAGCAGACAACAAATCATTGCATCCTGTAGGATGAAGTCATGGCAGTTAAAGTGGGATCAAAATAATCCTCTAGTGTGAAAAAGACTATGCATGTGAGGGAAGGGACAGGTGTCATAAGCAGATGTCATAACTGCAAAGGAGGACAAGGCACCACAAAATGTAGACTATTCAAGAAAAGCGTAGGATATTACAAAAGAAAAACTAAAACATTTGTATAAATATAAATTCATTTCACATGGTTTATTTACAAGTATATTACATATATGTGTTTTATTATGTAAAATGCTTTATTGATTTACAACATACTTATAGAACTCTGAGCAAGACAAATGTTTAAAATTGTACTTTACTAGCAGCAAACCTTTGATTGAATCTACAATTAATTTATTCCTTTCATTTGTCCATTGTGCTGAAATTTAGGGCAGGGGGAACCCTTTCAGCATTTGTATTGTGTCCTGAAGCAACCCATTGCCTAACACATTTGCTGTCCTTTTCCTCTCCGAGAAACAAATGCACCCCAAACTCTGGGGGAAGTCTTGTCTGCTGCTGCACCTTGGGAAAAAGAAACTTGAGATGGATCCATCCTATCCCACTATCTGCAGCAAGGACAGGATGCCAAGTAGATACATTTCTTAAGGGGGAGCAGCAACATAAGGCTGAAACGTAAGACATGTTCTAGAAAAGGAGGACATCTGGTCACTCTGGACAGGGAGAAACATGGTGAAATTGCCTCTCACAGCCCCAGGGGACATGTGGACATTTTGAATAAAGTTGTTAACTGCTCTTGAGTTGACCATGACTCATAAACTGAAATAAAAGAATAAATATATAAAATAGCTACATCCTAAATATTAGTTTTTGAATTCCATCATCTCTCACACTTTGGGGTTTTTTTTTTAATTAACATTCTGGAGTTGCTGCCCAAGTCCTGAATGTTCCTTTTTGCATGGTGTCTGTACATGTCTCTCTGTTGCTATCTAACATAGATAATTTGCCTTCATTCTAGGTAGATCAATACCTCCAGCAACTACAGGGGCTTGAAATGCTTGTCCACCAGATAAAAACCAGTGGAAACCAAGGAGATAATGCAGAGCTAGAGAGGAAGATGCGAGAGGCTGAAGAGATGCTCCAGCAAGTCTTGAGAGAAGTACAGAGCTTACAAGGTGATTTGAGTCTCTCAGACTCTTGTAGGGCTGAGGTTAGAGAGGAGGGAAGTTGGAGAAAAGAAATACTTGACAGCAAATGTAGAAAGCTATTCTTTTTGTTGGCTTTGCCTGCCCATCCCCAGCCATACACCAGTTTTCCTTCTACATCAACAATGCTTTGAGTTTGCCAAGTGAAAACTCTTTTTTTAATTCTCTTCTTTTCACATCCAAGCCTCTGATAGGGCCTTGGGGAGCCGCCTGTCAAAGATGAAGGCTCAGGGCTTGACCTACCAGAGTCGTCTGGATGAGATAAATGAGACAACTAACAGGCTCCAGAGTTTGGGAAGACAATACCAGAATCAGGTGCAAGATGCCAGGAGACTTGTGGAAAGAGCTCGTGTGGATTTAGAGCAAAGCAAACTGCAAATGGGAAGCATGGCAAGTATCTTGTTGTGTGCTGAAGTGTTCTCTTGATGGTGAGGGTGATCATCATCATTGTCATCACTACTTGAACAATCTCCTTTTTTAGACTACAGCTCCTAGAATCTCCCAGCCAGCATGGCCAGTGGAATACTCATTGCAGTCCAAAAAAAGTCATTGTCCCAAATTCTGCGCCATATGAGCAACACAGGAGAATTTAATCAGTCAATCAATGTCACATTTAGATATCATTTATTTGAGAAGAAATTGTGTAGCTACACAGAAGCAAACTATCTCTCTATTCCAGAGAGTCAGAAAGTATAGCTTAAAGGTTTTAGTACCTGTTCCCCCTTAACAAACACCACAGGGCAATATGTGTGGAATAAAAGAGTAATTCAGAATTCTGTTTCCAAGACTGGCCACCCAAATGCATGCTGAAGGTAACAGCCTCTTGTATTGTTAGTGCACCCCCCCCCCCCCCAAAATCTGGATTTTAGAGGTAGATACACCATGGAAACTCTGTTTAGATGTTATGGCTAATGTTTGCTAATAGATGTTAATCATCCATGTATTTTCCCTCTTCAAAGTCATTTCGTTTCTCCTTGGCTCCAGCCACCAGTAAGCCAGAGAAGGAGAAACAAATGCAAATTACTGATGGGATAGTGATTATCTTAATCATGATCATGCTTATTTCTTGGACTGAGGCAGGGAGCAACAACAGTTAACAAATACATGACGTCAGTTAAAACACACATTAGTTTAAAACGACAAATAAGATATACATTTTTCTGCTTCAGAGTAAAAAGAGTTTCTAAATTAAGGTCTCGATAGTTGGTACTTCTGTCTAGAGTAGATGTGGGCAAAATGTAAGCCATAGGTCAAATGCATCTTCCTCATACTTTTTGACAAACACACCCAGTCCACCTTGGCTTATAATATAATTTTCTGAAACAGCCTCTGGTGCAATCTTACCCAACTTGGTACCTTCTAGATATGTTGTATGGTTATGTTGGCTAGGAATAATGGGAGATGTAGTCCAACACACCTGGGGGCAGCAGATTGGGGAAGTCTGCTGCAATATTCTCTCTGCCCCACACTATTTTAATTTTTTTGTGAGCCATAAAACAGTAGCTGATGCATTACTCTTGGGGGGCAGCAGTCATAGGATGCTATCAGACGACAGAAATTGGAAGTATAATCCAATGGCAATCCGAACACAATCATGGGGTTTCACGTTATTGGCGATGAGTGTATCTCACACAATTTCAGGCAATGGGAAGTCATTTTCGGGCAATGGGAAGTCATTCTGAATGCATTCTGAATGCAATTAGAATTCACGTAAATTCACTAAACTAGCAAATTTACGTGAATTCGAATTGGCTCCATTTGAAATAGAGAGAAATTCCTCCCATCTGATAAACTCCATAGCAAAGGAGAGCAAGGGAGCAGCACTTGTAGAGCAAGGTCTTATAAAGAAGTTTAAAATACTAACTTGTAAAGGAACATTGACACTCCTCCCTAAAGTTAGAGGAAGATGATCATAATTATGATGATGGTTATCCTACTTTTCTCCTAAGATTCGGACCCAAAGCCGCTTACAGTCTAAAAAACACAGTACAATTAAAAACCTACAAAATTGACAATTGAAATGGTATTAAACTGTTATAAGATTAAAAAGATATTTACAATTTTTAAAAGATAAAATCACTTTAAAACAATACCCAACCCCACTGGACTTTCCTTAAAAAATGGGGGGGGGGGGACTTTTTTTCATCAAACGTCTGGAACTGGCAGGCAGAGTACATGCGTATATGATAAAATGTGTTGAACCTTGCTCAGTGTACAAATGCTGATACATTCTTTCCCTCCAACTCAGATTATTCCATCATCAGACATCCCTGGAAGTTCAAACAGTTTTTTAATCCTTGCCCAAGAAGCGATGAAGTTAGCAAACAGGTGAGTGGATCACTGTCTTTACCAGACTGCTCCCAACACTATTCCTGACACTTGGCCAAGCCTTGAACACTAGCCAAACATTTTTTAGGAAAACCTAGTTTTATAACAAGGAAATGCAAATATGATAGTCAAAACATATATTTAGATAAAAGAAATGTTCAAAATGTTCCTGATTTCCACAGTCTCTGTGATGGAGATATGTCTGGGTGGTGCTGTTTCGACAGTGAAAAGTTGATGTAATGGGAACACTAGGGTTTTGGGGGGCAGAAAATGTCCTGTAAATAAAGGTGGTGTTCCCCTCCCTTCAATTATGGCAACTGATCCAGCTTCTGGTAAGTCTGGATGAAGCAGCTTTAGGGTCTTTGTAGCTGTTAGTGATGGCATTAAATGTAAGCCTTGATTTTCTGATGGAAGTGGCATGCTTTGAAAAAAAATTCCACAGCTGACAAATTCTGTCATAGCATGAGCATGATTAAGATATAATAAGAAACCACAGTTTTCTGCTACATAAATAAGCCACACTGAACCTCACGCTTGCACATGCCCCTTCCTGTCTAACCCCCTTTTGTGCCTGGAAGAATTTGTATATTAGTATTAGGACTAGTCTACACATAAGTGTATGATGTGAACTGCTGTGGACTTTTGCACATCCACATCAATACTTAATTGTCTTCACTTTCCTGTGCAAATTTGCATCTATTCACCCTTCCTCTGCTGAAAATGTTCAGCCATCTGAATTCATGTGAAGTGGATAGATGGCCAGATGTTCAATTATGCGCACCCTTGCAGATACTTGCGGATACTCCAGTAAAAACTGTGAATCATTTTTCAGCTGTGAATCGTTTTTCAGTTTTTCACTCCCTAGCAAAAGTCTCGAATTCCTATGAATCATATATGGCCAGATTGCAGAGTTTATCACACAGGACAGATCCCGTGCACAAACTGAATTTAAACTGGAAAAACAGCAAAAGCGGGTAGATTTTCAGATGATGTCAGGGGTTAACCGGAACAGAAATCGGGTTGATTTTCACTTTTTAAGAGTTAATGAGCATTAATGCAAAATTATCCCAAATGGAAAGTAGACAAAAGGAGCAGGCTTTGTTCAGGTTAATGTCATGTTGTTGCTTATTAACCCCGACGTGTCTGAAAATCAACCAGCTTTTTTGTTTTTGTTTTTTCCTGGATTTTTAAATCCCGTTTCTGAATGGGATCCGTTCTGTGTCATAAACTTCTGTTCTCTGGATAGACAGGAGGAGGAGCACACAAGAAACATTGGGTTATCCCCACTAGCCAGCTGGCCAGGCAGGAATGAAAAAAATTAGTGTGGTATCATGCCGACCAGAGTTCGAATCCTTGTTTGTCCATGGAAACATACTGCCTGACCTTGGGCAAGACATACTCTCTCAGCCTCAGAGGATGACAAAAGTAAACTCCCTCTGAACAGGTCTTGCCATGAAAACGCCTTAGGGTCACCCATGAGTAAGAAATGACTTGAAAGTGCACAACAACAAAGTCATAGACACAATATATGAGTTATGATGTGGATCCATACTTATTCTCATATTCTCCGTATGTAGAGGTAGGATGAGATTTTGGGCCAGTTAATGGACTCTGGAGCACACTGCGTTAGATAAAGAGCCATGTGAAGCCAAGCATTTCCATTTGGGAGGACAGAAATGGTGGCACTGAATGCCAGAATTTCCCACCCTTGTTTCTTTAATGTTAAGCTCCCTGAAGCTAAATTGGATTTCACACTGAGTCATTGCACAGCAAGTAGTACTTAAGAGAGATGAACAATTTAGAAAGGAATCCATGAGGAGTATGGATTTGGGGTTTTGTCGAATGTAGGGAACTAGCAAAAAAGCAGGACTTGTGAAGAGATCTCAAGTTGAGAGCTACTGTGTATGAGAGAGGGTGGTTGCGTGAAAGGGAATAGACTTTATAAAGTAATGGTTTTACTGTCATGCTCCATATAATCTAAGGTTTCTGGAAAGATGGATTATTTGTTTCAGAAGTTCATCAATGAAAATATTAGGATTAATTCCTTCACCCTATGATAAAAGGCAGAGCTGAAATAAACTGGAATAATATAAACATATTATCAGTACGACAACAATGCTTTGCAAAGTGAGCAGTTAGTATAAAATCTATGGCTGGCTACTGTAGTGTTTGTGCAGTTCAGCTTTAATCTGCATGGTATTCTTTTACTTGTAATTTTGTACAGCAGATGGTTAAACAAATAAACATAATATAATCTTACAGAAAAAAAGTTTAAGGGGGGGGGATTTTATTAGCCTCAATTTTAATTTTTATTTCTGTTGTGTTTAAGTGGGGAAGCACTTGGATTGAGTAGAGCCTAACTGGAAGCAGAAGGTGGGTTCTGGCTTATACTGATCCCTCCCTCCACCTCCAGTGCTTCAGCAAAGCTCCACTGAGGCCTCATTCACATGTCTTTTTTTTTTTTTTTACTGGAACGATGTATATTCTGGGTTTGTTATTCACACCATGGAACCCTATTTTTCCAGGAACCGCATCACTCTGCATCTCTGTGAGTTCAGCTGCTCATACATGTGAACACCCTTCCCTTGTCCCCACACCCACCAGCACCCCTCAGCCAGAGAGGAGGGGGTTGCATCCCTTTTTCTCTCCCCTCTTTTCGTTTCTCGTTCCTTCTTTTCTCCTCAGTCACAACTGATCTGCTGGGGAAAGGCTGGTGCTTTCTCAACTGTGTTGGCTGTTGATGATGCAAATGTATTCGAAACCCGTTAAAGGCATGGAGAGTTTTATCCTGAGTCTATTCGGTTTATTTGCATTTTTGTTCACACAGCTGATGATGCAAATCAGGAAAAAGCCCGATATTAATTATCCCAGGGTAAATTGGTTTTTGGGCAGCCCCCCCCCCCCCCAACTTAATCAAGTGCACTCAGGATGTGTGTAAACAACAGAGATTAATCCCAAATTCATCCTGGATTATTTTCATTGTGTGAATAATACCTCAATTCTAGGATAGTCTGTGAGGCATGAGGGCAGCTGTAGCAGGGAGAATGATATGGGGGAAACCTATCTTCATATCCAAACTCTAGTTGGTATGCTTAAGCCCCATACCATTGTATCCTGCTTCAAATACTGGGCAGACTTAAAATATATTCAAGTCAAATTTTGTAAAGTCAAGTCTTTGATGCTGTGTAATGTAGTTTAGGTAAGGGAGATAGGGAGACAGCAGTATTATGAGTCTACCTCTCTGTCCTTTAACCACCACCACACACACACACACACACTTTGACCCCATTTCTAGATATTCTCTCTTTGCCTTTCAGCCACATGCAGCTGGCAAATACCATTGAGCAAGCATCCCGGGCTGCAGAAGATGCCACTCAACAGGCCTTAGCGTTGCTGCGGTCATCTGCAAGTGGGGAAGGCATCCTGGCCAATTCTGCACATGGGCTCCAGAAAAAGTATGACCAAAGGAGGTGGCTTTGCATGCACTTTCAGGGCTCACATTGTTGCCTTTCTCTTTTCCTCTTCAGCAGCCTCAGCTCGTAAATATGTGGTTGTGATATCAATGCCTGCCAGTGTGCTGGAAGCCTTGCATGCAGAGAGAGGTTTTGTTTACTGCAAGGCATGCAAAGACAGGTTGCAGTCCTGGTCCAGCCAAGGCAAAGGCATCAAGAATTTGGTATGGTCACACAATATCCAGGAGCCATTGACTAGCAAGGGGCCATACGTGGTAACGTTTCACTCTGGTGGGAAAAAGCCAGGGTCTCTCCCAAACTATTTGCTACCTCCTTGCTGCCCTTTTGTCAACAGTTTTCACCTTTTAGTTCCAGCAAGCGTTTAGGAACTCACTGTTTTACATGTAAAGCAATTTTTATTCAGTGTGATGTATTACCTTTATTCTATGCTTTCATACAAATGTTTTAAACTGTTTTAATTCTGTAGACATTTTAATACTATTTTAATTTTTTAAAAATACATGGGAACATGTTCTAGTAGAGCACAAGTCGAGCAACACATGAGTCAACAGTTACAGCATGATGCCTCAGCCAAAAAGCCAATTCAGGTCTAGGCTGCATCATTAGGAGTATAATGTCCAGACTGAGGACTCTTTCACACTGGAGAAATTTCTCCCAAACTTCGAATGGAGCCAATGCGAATTCCTGTAAATTCGCTTGTTTAGCGAATTTACGGGAATCCCCATTGCATTCGGAGTAACACTCCATTTCCCGAAAATGACCCCTCCTTGCCCAAAATTGCGTGCGAAGCTTTAATTTGCAATAACGTGAAACCCATGATTGCGTTCGAATTGACTTCCCTTTTGTCCAAAATTGCATGCGAAGCTTTAATTCGCAATAACGTCAAACCCTATGATTGCATTCAGATTGACCCTAGATTATACTTTCAATTCCTGACGTCTGAAAGAGTCCTGAGAGAAATAATAGTACCATTCTCTTCGGCTTTGGTCAGATCCTGGAATACTGTGTCCAGTTGTGGGCTTAGCAGTTCAGGAAGGCTGTGGACAACTTGGAACATTTCCAGAGGAGGATGACCAAAATGGTAAAAGATCTAGAAACCAAGCCCTGTGTGGAGTAGAGTCATAGAATCATAGAGTTGGAAGAGACCACAAGGGCCATCCAGTCCAACCTCCTGCCATGCAGGAACTCCAAATCAAAGCACCCCCGACAGATGGCCATCCAGCCTCTGCTTAAAGACCTCCAAGGAAGGAGACTCCACTACACTCCGAGGGAGTGTGTTCCACTGTCGAACAGCCCTTACTGTCAGGAAGTTCTTCCTAATGTTGAGGTGGAATCTTTTTTCCTGCAGTTTGCATCCATTGTTCTGCGTTCTAGTGTCTGCAGCAGCAGAAAACAAGCTTGCTCCCTCCTCAATATGACATCCCTTCAAATATTTGAACAGGGCTATCAAATCACCTCTTAACCTTCTCTTCTCCAGGCTAAACATCCCCAGCTTCCTAAGTCGTTCCTCATAGGGCATGGTTTCTAGACCCTTCACCATTTTAGTTGCCCTCCTTTGGACTCGCTCCAGTTTCTCCACATCTTTTTTGAATTGTGGTGCCTAGAACTGGACACAGTATTCCAGGTGGGGCCTGACCAAAGCAGAATAGAGTGGCACTATTACTTCCCTTGATCTAGATGCTATACTTCTATTGATGCAGCCTAAAATAGCATTGGCTTTTTTAGCTGCTGCATCGCACTGTTGACTCATGTTCAACTTATGGTCTACTTGGACTCCTAGATCCCTTTCACACGTAGTTTCATTCAGCCAGATGTCCCCCATCCTATATCTGTGCATTTCATTTTTGCAGTACCTTACATTTCTCCGCATTGAATTTCATTTTGTTAGCATTGGCCCAGCTTTCTAGTCTATTCAGGTCATTTTGAATTTTGACCCTTTCTTCTGGAGTATTGGCTACTCCTCCTAGCTTAGTGTCATCTGCAAATTTGATAAGTATTAGGGAGTAGCTTAGGGAGTAGCTTAGGGAGCTGGAGAGGTTTAGCCTGGAAGGGAGAAGACAGGGAGGTGATGATAGGTATTTTTAAACACTTGAAGGGGTGTCGTACTTGTACTCTGCTGCTCCAGAGATGAAGGGTACATTTTCATTGTAGAAATAATGCAGTTTGACACACCTTTAAGTGCTATAAGCTCCCTCCTATGAAATCCTTGGATCTATAGTTTTAGAATGTCTTTAGCCTTCTCTGCCAAAAAGTGCTGGTGTTTCACAAAACTACAAATCCCAGGATTTCATAGCATGGAGCCATGGCAGTTAAAGTGGTGTCAAACTGCATTATTTCCACAGTGTAGATGCATCCTGGGATACAAGCCAGTGGACTCAAATTACAAGAAAAAATGCATTAAGAGGCATTAAAGGTTGTATAAAGTAATTAGTGATAGAGGGAGTCTAGAAAATGCCTGCCCTTTGTTTCATCTCTCTGTATCTTTCTTTGGCCTCCATTTTACCTACAGAGCTTCTTTGGAAAATTAGTTGGGAGTTTATCCGATGATGGAAATTGGAAGTATAATCTAATGGCAATCCGAATACAATCATGGGGTTTCACGTTATTGCGTATTCAAGTATCTCACGCAATTTCGGGCAAAAGGGAAGTCATTCCGAATGCAAGCATCGGTTTTACGTTATTTTGTATTAAAGCATCTTACGCAATTTCGGGCAATGGGCAGTCATTTTCGGGTAATGCGACGTCATTCTGAATGCATTCCGAACACAATTGGAATTCACGTAAATTTGTTAAACTAATGAATTCACATGAATTCGAATTGGCTCTAATTGGCTCCATTCGAAATAAAGAGAAATTCCTCCTGTCTGATAAACTCCTTAGTCTCTTTGTTCCCTTTGTCTGGTAAAGGAATATCCATGGGACTACAACCCAAATAATGGATGCTAGCTTACACCCACACATGAGAACCAGCTCTTAGGGGGTTATCTAATCAAGTTTGGATCAACTTCTTTGCCATCTACTTTGTTATCATAAGATGGATTTCCTGAAACAATTCCACCCAAACTTTCAGAAAAACCTCCTGATAGTAAGAGCTGTTTAGCAGTGCAATAGACAGTCTTGGACTCTGGTTGATTCGGCTTCTTTGGAGGAATTTAATTGGGTTGCATGGCTATCTTTTGGGAGAGCTTTAGTTGTCTATTCCTGCATGGCTAGGATGGGACTACATAGTTCTTGCAGTCCCTTCCAGCTCTATGATTCTATGATCAGACGTAACCATGCCATAGAAGACACAACCAAAAAGGGATCACACAGTGCTCTTTTTAGTTTACTCTAAAAGGTACTGGGGTGGTGGAATGTAGTATCACTACAGGAAAGCAGTCTCAAATTTTTAGGCTTAAACATAATCTTCTCTTTTTTTTTTCAGATATGATGAAGTAAAGCTGCTCTCAGGTGAATTGGAAGCTGAGGCTGGCAGGGCTGCATCTGACGCTGATAGGATCTACCAGAGTAGCCAGCTGTTGCTTGGCTCTTTGGCGCATTTACCAAAGGTTGACACAAATTTCTTTCAGGTGAGGTTTTTGTCTCTGTGCATGCAGGCACACATCCCGAGAGATTTTGAGGAACTCTCACCCATTTCAATTTTAGTTAATTAACGCTTCCATTTCTTCAATGTAAAGATGGTAGAAGAAGGGGAGAGTGTCTTGTATGGGATGGATATGATGAAAGCTTCTAAACAATTTATTCTCTATGCCCTCCTCTGATGTTCTAGGAAGAGTCCAGTCAGCTCCGGCAAAAAGCAGACTCTTTATCAGGCTTAGTGGAAATATACATGGGAGAATACAAACGGCTACAAGGCAACATCCAGAACTGGGAGGATGAGATGAAAGAACTGTTGCAAAAAGGACAAAATGACAGACTGGTAATGTACATCCTTTTTAATAAATAGGAAGGCATTGTTTGGCAGTGGGTTTTGGAAAGCATAAGATTCTAGCCCCAGTAGCGACCCATGGTCTGGCGTGCTGTCATTGTAGTTAAAAGCATCCTAGAATTGCATTCATAGATTTCTCTGCCAATGATACCAACTTATTTCAGGGCTTGTATGTTTTTCTCTGAGATCCAGTGTGGCATAATGGTTTGAGTGTTGGACTACAACTCTGAAGACTAGGGTTCAAATCCCCACTCAGCCATGAAAACCCACTCAATGACCCCAGGCAAGTCCATTACTCTATCTCAAATGGAGGCAAAGGGAACCCCATTCTGAACAAATCTTGCTGAGAAAACCCCATGATAAGTTTGATTTAAGGTCACCATAAGTTGAAAATGACTTGTTTCCTCTACACAAGGACTAAAAACATGTGGAGTCGAAGGCTTTCATGGCCAGCATCCATAGTTTTTTGTGGAGCTTTCGGGCTAGGTGGCCATGTTCTAGAAGAGTTCTGTGGCTGGCATCTTCAGAGAATGATAGCCTGGAAAAGGATTGGATATACTGTATTGGATTTTGTTTCAAAGGAAGTATTGTGTGACCCTGGAAAGGAAGGAGTAGGGTTGCATTTTCATACTGTGTGCTTAATTAGTTTTCTTGTCCTGCTGCCTTATTGCAGATGTCAGTCCAATTGTTGTCTCGTGCCAACCTTGCCAAGAGTAAAGCCCAGCAGGCAATGAGTGCTGGCAATTCAACCTTTGATGAAGTTGATAGCATCTTGAAGAATTTGCGGGGTGAGTAGCTTAAAAATCTAGATAATGGTCTAAGCATAGCAAGCTTGTAAATGAGGGAAAGTGTAGAATTAATTGGTTGGAAGACAGACCAAGTGTAGGATTGGCCTTAATGCCTATCACTTCACAATGACATTAAATTCTCCGTCAAAAAGATTTTGGACATTAATAATCGATATCAAGAAAAGATATGCAAATAAGCTCAAATGGTGTGCTCTTTTCTGGATGTAACATTTAATTTTGAAAATGACTGGGTTGACGGATGCTATTTGAATGAGGTTGAATTTTGCTTTTGGATTCGAGTTTTGAGTTGATTTCTAGTCCTTGATGTTTAAGAAATTTTCAATGGGTTTCCCTGGTGGTGCAGTGGTTAAATGCAGTGGTTAAAGTCAAACTCAGCCAAATCCTCAAGGTCTAGCAAATTCCTCACTTGCCTGGAAGACAATTTCATTGTCCAAAAGGTGGAAGAGGCAACAAGGGGATCAACTATTTTAGATCTGATCTTAACCAACAGGGATGACCTAGTCAATGGGGTGCAAGTGGTTGGATCCTTAGGGGGAAGCGACCATGTTCTCCTGGAGTTTGTTATACAGCGGAAAGGGGAAGCCAGGCATAGTCAGACACGCATTCTAGACTTTAGGAGAGCTGATTTCAATAAACTTAGAGAAATACTGGGGGAGATCCCATGGTCAAGAAAACTAAAAGAGAAGGGAGTTCAAGACGGATGGGAGTTTCTCAAAAAGGAGATACTGAAGGCGCAATTTCAAACAGTTCCAATGAGGAAGAAAAATGGGAGGTGTCTCAAGAAACCAGGATGGATGACTAAGGAACTTTCAACTGAGATAAGCCTTAAACAGAACATGTATAAGAAATGGAAAAATGGGGAAATCACGAAAGAGGAATTCAAACAAATAGCCAGCACATGTAGGGGTAAAGTCAGAAAAGCTAAAGCACAGAATGAACTCAGGCTGGCTAGAGAGGTTAAGAACAACAAAAAGGGCTTTTTTGGGTATGTCCGAAGCAAAAGGAAGAAGAAGGAAACAGTAGGGCCACTGCGTGCAGAAGATGGCAAAATGCTCAAAGATGACAAAGAAAAGGCAGAATTACTCAACACCTTCTTTGCTTCAGTCTTCTCAGAAAAGGCAAAGGGTGGTCAACCTAAGGATAATGGAGCAGAAGACAGAATAGGGGAATCTCAGCACAGAATAAGTAAAGAGATAGTACAGGAATACCTGGTTAACCTAAATGAATATAAATCTCCAGGACCAGATGAACTACATCCTAGAGTATTAAAAGAACTGGCGAATGTAATATCGGAACCATTGGCAATAATCTTTGAGAACTCCTGGAGAACAGGAGAAGTCCCAGCAGACTGGAGGAGGGCAAACGTTGTGCCCATCTTCAAAAAGGGGAAAAAAGAGGATCCCAACAATTATCGTCCAGTTAGTCTGACATCAATTCCAGGAAAGATTCTAGAGCAGATCATTAAGCAGAGAGTCTGTGAACATTTAGAGGCCAATGCCATAATCACAAAAAGCCAACATGGGTTTCAGAGAAACAAGTCTTGCCAGACAAATCTGATCTCTTTTTTTGATAAAATTACCAGTTTGGTAGATGAAGGGAATGCTGTGGATATAGTATATCTTGATTTCAGTAAGGCCTTTGACAAGGTTCCCCATGACATTCTTGCAAACAAGCTTGTAAAATGTGGGCTAGACAAGGTAACCATTACATGGATTTGTAACTGGTTGACTGACCGAACTCAAAGGGTGCTCAACAATGGCTCCCTTTCATCCTGGAAAGAAGTGACAAGTGGGGTCCCACAGGGTTCTGTCCTGGGCTCAGTGCTATTCAATATCTTTATTAATGACTTGGATGACAGAATTGGGGGCATACTTATCAAATTTGCAGATGACACCAAATTAGGAGGAGTAGCCAATACTCCAGAAGACAGGATTGAAATTCAGAATGACCTGAATAGACTAGAAAGCTGGGCCAACGCTAACAAAATGAAATTCAATGCGGAGAAATGTAAGGTTCTGCACCTAGGGAGGAAAAATGAAATGCACAGATATAGGATGGGGGACATCTGGCTGAATGAAACTATGTGTGAAAGGGATCTAGGAGTCCAAGTAGACCATAAGTTGAACATGAGTCAGCAGTGTGATGCAGCAGCTAAAAAGGCCAATGCTATTTTAGGTTGCATCAATAGAAGTATAGTGTCTAGATCAAAGGAAGTAATAGTGCCTCTCTATTCTGCTTTGGTGAGGCCCCACCTGGAATACTGTGTCCAGTTCTGGGCACCACAATTCAAAAAGGATGTGGAGAAACTGGAGCGGGTCCAAAGGAGGGCAACTAAGATGGTGAAGGGTCTGGAAACCATGCCCTATGAGGAACGACTTAGAGAGCTGGGGATGTTTAGCCTGGAGAAGAGAAGGTTAAGAGGTGATATGATAGCCCTGTTCAAATATTTGAAGGGATGTCATATTGAGGAGGGAGCAGGCTTGTTTTCTGCTGCTCCAGAGACCAGAACGCGGAGCAATGGATGCAAGCTGCAGGAAAAGAGATTCCACCTCAACATTAGGAGGAACTTCCTGACAGTAAGGGCTGTTCGACGGTGGAACACACTCCCTCGGAGTGTGGTAGAGTCTCCATCCTTGGAGGTCTTTAAGCAGAGGCTGGATAGCCATCTGTCGGGGATGCTTTGACTGGGAGTTCCTGCATGGCAGGGGGTTGGACTGGATGGCCCTTGTGGTCTCTTCCAACTCTATGATTCTATGATTCTATGATTCTATGATTCTATGAAATGCCTGTACTGCAGCCACTCACTCCAAACCACAGATTGTTGAGGGCAAGTAGCTTACAGTTGTAAACCGCTTAGACACTGCTTAGGCGGTATGAAGCGGTATATAAATGAAGCTGTTTTTGGTTTTTTGTTTCAAAGGAAGTATTGTTTTTTATAAGCTTCCCTGAGGTCCTCTGGGCTTTGTGTCAAGGCATGTATAAAATCAATCACTATTTTCCATCTGCACTGAGTAATCTAATCATAGAGTTGGAGGGATTCTTGGAAGTCACTTAGTCCAGCTTTGGGTTACTCTGGGAACTGGAGCTAGAACATCACTGGGAGATGACATCCTTGTTTGCTGCCTCTTAGCTCCAAACTATTGGGATAACTTAAACAAATTTGTGGTCATACACTCGGTGTTTTTGGCTTTGGCTTCTGCTCCCTTTCCCCCACCCCACCCCTCCCTACAGATACAGATAGGGAAATTCTCATTGCTGATTGGGCTATTTACCTTGCCTTCCTTCCGTTTCTGCTTGTAGAGTTTAATCTCCAAGTAGGAGACAGGCAAGAAGAAGCCAAAGATGCCATGCAGAGGCTTCCTCGAATCAGTAGTATGGTTGCCAGTGCTAATGAAAAGACAAGACGAGCAGAAGCAGCCCTGGCCACTGCTGAAACGGAAGCTGGAACAGCCAGGAGAATGGCAGGAGAAGCAAAGGAGATTGCTGGTGGCATTGATCAGGTAGAGGAAGAACACAATTTTAAAAAAAATGGGTGTGAGGATGACTGACACCGAACATTGGTCATTCAAACTAAACTCTACACTGGAAGTTTGATTTGTTATTCAAAAATGTATCAACAAATGAAAGGAGATACTGGTTTTGCCTGTACTTTTGTACCTGTACTTGGGCCTGTCTCACAGTGGAGTCTGGAACTGGTCCTCTCACAGTTGAAGAAAGCACCTTGTTAGCTGATGGTGACGTGTGACTTCAAACTGCTCACTTGGAAGGTTCCTTGTGTCAGTTACCACAACAAGGAAAGCTGGTGAGCTTTGTGTGGTAAGGGTTGATCAGCCATGCTTCCATGACAGGATTGTCCTTTGGCCCAACATTTCTTTTCTCCCAAAAGTTGTATCTGCATTCCATCTTAACAAAGATATTGTTTTACCAGCATTTTGGCAGAATCAAACCTTAGATCTGGGGCATTCTCTCCATTGTTTCAATGTCCCTGTGGATTGGACAGCCTTTTTTCAGGAAATTGCAGAGGCTTTTTCCTCTGTTACCTACAAAAAAGGGTATCCTAGATCATCTCAGGATCTGTCCAAATGGGTGGCAGCCACAATTTGTCTGGCGAATGAACTAGCAGGCAAGCAACCTCCAGTTCGAGTGAAATCTCACTCAACCAGAGCAATTGAAGTTTTGACAGAGGGGTCCCTCTACATGACATTTGCAGAGCTACCACTTGGTTTCAGTCATCAACACTAATCTCTTACTATGGACTGGACACAAGATCTCAGGCAGAGGCAGTTTTTGGAAGGGTTGTGCTCTTTTCCCGTGTGACATGACACTCCTGACTCCTAAAGTTAACAGCTTGCTAGTCTCCTATTTTGTGGGTCACAGAGACCATGAAGGAGGACAGATTGCTTAACTGTAACTGTGGTTCTTCAAGTGGTCATCTGTAAACTCACACAACCCCACCCAGTCATGTCCTGACTTCCCCTTAGATTGTTGAGTGCTGCTACTTTGGCATCCATGGAACCAAGGTGTTAGGAGAGAAGGACATCCATTAGGTGCACAGGGGGATGACAGGGTTACCATCAACATGTTTGCATAATAGCTCTTGAAGGTTCCAAATAGTGCACTGCACAGGACCAGATAACTCCATTTGTGTGACTTCGCAGATGACCGCTCAAAAAACCACAGTTTCAGATAAGCAGTCTCCCCTTGGAATTTATCACATGGGAGGAATTTCTCCCAATTTCGAATGGAGTCAATTCGAATTCACGTAAATTCACTGGTTTAGCGAATTTATGTGAGTTCTAGTTGCGTTTGGAATGCATTCCATGTGAATTCCCATTCCCTGAAAATGACCCCCCATTGCCCAAAATTGTGTGAGATAAGTTATTACTCAATTACGTGAAACCCCATGATTGCGTTCGGAATGACTTCTCATTGCCCAAAATTGCGTGAGATAAGTTATCACGCAATTACATGAAACCCCATGATTGCGTTCGGATTGCCTTTGGAGTATACCCCCAAATTCCCTTGTGTGATAAACTCCCTTATGAATATAACTCAATAAGTAAGGAACTACCCCAAATGCATGTCTTATTTAGATCCCATCACAAGAGACCTCATGCATGTTTGTCCTCTTTTTATCCTTGCTTCTTCAGGAGATAGGAAGATTGGCTTTGGAAGCCAACAGAACAGCAGATGGAGTGTTAGCCCTGGAGAAAGGGATTGTTTCTCTGCAGAAAGAGGCCAAAGACATGGAAAATGAATTGCAAAAGAAGGCACTGCAGGTTGACATGGATGCCACCATGGCTCAGGAAGTGAGTCTGTAACCTTTTGCTTTTCTATGCAAATGTCTTTTTGAGAAATCTCCTTAGGTGAGAAAGCCTGCTAATACTTTTCATTGTTGTCATTAGGCTCTTCGGATGTCACAGAGAGCCAAGGCAGATGCTGGCAGTGCTGGAAGAGCTGTCCAAGACATGCTCAGTGCCCTAGAAGATGTTTTACGTATGATGGGTAAGAGACCCCATGGTTTCCTATCAGGCTTTCATCAGTATTGAAATTGGTTCATCAGTAGGAGCCAGTTATGGCAGATGAGGGCACACTTTAATTGATAAGGTTGAAATTTCAGGGCAGACTTTATAGTTTTTTGAGCCTCTTTGGGGCTCTGACATGTTATCTTGATAAGGAATGGAAAAGAAATAAAGATGGCTTTTATAAGTTGGCCTGTATTACATGCCCTTGAGCATCTCAAAAAGACATCTTTGTTGAAATTTTGATGATACATAAATGTAATCGAGATAGTTGATTTAACACACTTTTCAAACCTTTTCTCCATTGATACTCTTATGTATTTGTTCTTGATTTATTGACTAAGTGCTTAATTGCTAGCTAAGCACTGCCCTTTAGTTCTGTACTAGACATTGTATATTTTGTATAGATCTGGAGGGTTTATAGTTTTAAAATTTGTTACTAATATCAGAAATGATATTTCACTTCAGAACAACAACAATAAAAAACCTTAAGTAGTATTGCTTCTGTTTCTGCATGAGAAACTGTTCTAAGCATTTTCCTGGATTTCAAGAAGGCCAGCCGGTAGGGTCAGTTGCTAATATCAGAAATGAAAACACCTGAAAGCTGAGAACAATTCCCAAACTTGCATCCCCAGATGTTGGATTACAGCTCCCATAATTCCCATTGGCCTCAATGGCTGGCCTTCTTGAAATCCCCCCCAATGCTTAGAATAGTTTCTCACACAAAAACATAGAATCAATGCAACTTTAGTTTTGTTGTTGTTGTTGTTCTGAAGTGAAACTAGTTTAATTCAAGAAAAAGGTGTGTGTGTGTGTGTATGATGGCTATCCCACCTTTCTTCTAAAAGTGTTTAAGGAAATAAAAACAAAAAAATCATACAGAAAAATCAAACCTCATTGAGTAAAAGCACTGTAGTGAGCAGGCTGTGGAAACAGCCAATCACAGAGCTCCAGGAGTCCAGCCAATGAGAAGCTGGCTGGGCAGGGCTATAAAAGAGCCTTGACAGAGTGAGAAAGTGGGTTATTTTGTTGGAGGGAAGAGACACCACAGAGGGAGGGTGTGCTCTTAGGTTCCTGAAGGAACATTTGTAGGTTCATTTGTAGACCAGGGAAGGATCTGAAAAGTCCAGTAAGGGACTAGATAGGCTTGAGGAGTGGAAGAGAGACTCATAGCGAGCCGTTAGGTTGAAGAAAGATATTGAATGTAGTACTAGTAATAGGGTTGCCTGAGTGGCTATAGTATTTGTGTTGTAAGGAACCTTTGTAACCAAGGAAAGGCAAACAAAGCTTTAATTATATTTTATTTCTATAAGTTATTTCTTTATTTTACAAATAAACTTTGTTAATGTTTTGAAGTACTGCTTGGCCTCTGTTAAACTATTGAAACACGCTACCAAAGATAACAGTGCCTCAGTAGGAGAGAGGTGGTGAGTGAACAAGAAAGTGTTCACTACAAGCACATCCAATGAAAACATATTGGGGGACAAGGAATAGCATTACCCAACAGATTAAAAACCCATTTCAAGAGCAAACAAGCTTAGATACCAAAAGGTTGCCTGAATAAACATATCTTTCCCAGTTGACAGAAGGACATCAGAGGTTTTACAAACCTAGTCTTCCTAGCTGGGAATACAAAACTTGGGAGCAGCCACCAAGAAAGTTCTCAGATTTCAAGAATTTCTGCAATGAAGGTTCTGGCTGCTGGACAGTTGAACTACTACAGTACTTAGGATCAAATTAGGATCAGTTTATCATATGTTCATAGAAGTGTTCCCCCAAACAATGAATGACATCTGTTTGTGATAACATGCAAATTTCTTTACCTATGTATTCTGTATATATTGTATATGACATGCTTTGTTTTGTGATTCATAACTGGAAGGGAAAAAAATGGGTTCAAATTTGCAAACCATATGGCTGAAGTAAATACCTCTGAAGAAATCCTGCAGAGGAAAATGGATTAATTGCAATAATAAACATCTTAACATCTAATTTGCAATAGACTGCCAAATGGAAAGAAGGTGCATATTCGGAAGTTTTGCTAATAAGTGCTTGCTTCTCTTCCTTTTGCAGACCAGCCTGAGGCAATGGATGAACAAGGTGTAAACCTGCTTGAGATGAATCTCAGTACGGCCAGAATAAGACACAATCAATTGAAAGAACTCATGTTCCAGATGGAGCAAACAGCCAGCCGGCAGAAACGGAAGATCAAAACATTGGAGAGAAGCATTACGGAGATCCTTGCAGATATCAAGAATCTGGAGGAGATACGGGATAATCTCCCTCCAAAGTGTTACAACGTAGAACCCATTGAGAGACCTTGAAGCTTTATGAGGCAGGGGAATCAAAATGTCATATATTCCTTTGCCAGCTCTTGGAGATCAAGGTCAGGCAAAATATATGGGGTGATGCAAGAGATCCAGCCCTCTGAAAGCTGCCTGTGATTCCACTTAATAGACTCTTTCCAAGTTGCATCACTGTTACATCACTGCCGTGCAGCCATTATGTGGTTGGGACAACAGTGAAAGAGACAGTTATTCCAGTTGACCAACTTCGGGGAAGCAAGCAGTAAACAACCAAGCTGCATGATGAAGAAGGAGCCCTGTCTTAGTATGTGGACTCTGTCCGAAACTTGGATCCAGTAGCTGAATCTCAACTCTCTACAATATTTCATCCACCTCTATCACAACTGGAGAAGGATGGATGTTATATCTGAGGCTTGAAAGAGTTACTTTCTTGGACTAAAGTTCCCAGAATCCTTAAGGCCCCATGACCAGTGGCTATGAAGGCTGTGGGACTGTCCAAAAGGGTAAATCTTCCACGCTCTGTTTGCATCCTGTTTAATTAAGTGTCCTGAGTTATCAACTGTTTTGTTACTCTTGACTTTTATTTCTGCTTTACATAATATATCTGGAAGTTGTCAACATCAATAGAATAAACTTAGGTTTCTGAAAGCATGTCTGCACAACACAACTGGCCTAATAGCCATTAATAGCCTATTAACTGGTTTAATAGGCATTACCTCAGCCCAGGGATTCTGGGAACTAATTCTATATGGCTTGGATAGAGATATCAAAATAGAGTACTCTGCAGTCTGATCAAACTATCACTTCCAGCATCCCTTGGCAGTGGGAGGAAACTTTGATAGTCATTCTGTTCAGCTATATAAATAGGCCTAGCTTTCTATAAATGTTTTAATATGTCTTTTGTTCATTTGTTCCAGTTTTGCTATTGAGCATGTAGGGATGGGGAACTATTTCGGGCTAAGGAGCCAAATCTAGGTCCCGAAACAATGGAACTAACTCCAGAGTAGTTTAGCTGGCTCAGGTGGCTTTGCAATAAGAACTACCTATCCTATCTTCATGTTTCAAGACATGAGTCTAGCCAAAATGACTTCTTACGGGGAAGGCAATATTGTACAGGGCAATTCCGTTTTTAAAGTGTCTGTTTGCAATATTACAATGCGTGCGTTAAACAAGTGTTCTAGAAGGTACTTTTTAAAAAAGTGGTTCAGCTCCTTGCCCTCAAACAGTATGTCATAGACAAGTATAAAGGTGCTATGTATTATGTATTATTGATGAGAGGGAAGGCCTAATAAATAATGAACTCACATGGTTCAAGAAGACTGCCATGTTTATTTCTTCATTCTGTTGCCCATTCTGGAGACTTGTGGGGGGAACTGTTAGGGAAAAAAATAGCCTGAATTTTGAATAAAGGAAGATATCAATGAAACGGATGAAAGAAAGTATTTTGTGATTGCTCTGCACCCACTGTCTGAGCTCCCCAGCACTTGGTGGTTTATTAAACACAATGACCCTAATCTAGTTAGCTCCATCTTACTTTGCTTTGAAATCAGCTTCTAATGCAGCATGAGGAACTTAACCTCTTAAAGGAAGAAAATAAGAGAAACTATGGATGCCGGCCATGATAGCCTTCGACTCCACAAGAGAAAATCTGCTACGCAGGCAAGGTAAGGGTTCATGTGACCTAAATTAAGCTTTTTGCCTTGAATCTCTAGTTTCTCCATGCAGTTCTTTCATCTTGACTTCACCCAGGACTGGTTGTATCAGAACTCCTCCATTGTTTCTTGGTGTCTTCTTTCAAACTTTTTTTCTCCATGTTATTTTGGGCACTACCTTTAAAAAATATTTTTCTTTCATTCAGTTAAATCACATACCTTTCTTAGAATGTGTTTTTTCTTAATTTTTTTTTATAATGGGGAAGCAATCACGTGCTGATTGATTGTCGAAATATATTACAGTGGTCCCCCGGCTTACGAATCCCCTGGGTTGCGAAAACCCCAGGATCCGAAAGCGGCGGGATGGCTAATGTATCCCCCGGGATCCGAAAGATCCCCCGGGATCCGAAAAAGAAACCGCGCGGCCAATTGCGAATAGCGGTCCCCCGGGAAACGAAAGCTTCCGGGTTACGAAGGTAATCCCGGAACGGATTACCTTCGTAACCCGGGGGACCACTGTATTTAAAACATTTTGATTATTAACCTGTTATGTAAAAAGCCCACTGTGTTTCAGCCTTTATATGCTGTTTGGCCTTCTTCAGGGGCTACAGATTCATATAACCAACAACAGAATTTCCTGGAATTAGCTAAAAAAAATTCTCTCTCCATATAACTGTGGGGGTGGCCATAAGTTAGAAATTACTTGAAAGCACACAACAACAATGATGCCTTCTATGCAGACAAATGAGACAAAAACTCTGGTTGATTCTTTTGGCCCTTTTGCACTTTTAGTTGAGGCCTGCATGCAACAGATCCTATTTCCCTTTCCAGAACTAAGGAAGTCAATTCCATCAACCTCCCACAGGCTATGACCCTCCCAGAGCACCAAAACCCAACCTGTGACTTACAGCATGAGTCAATAGGGAAAGGTTTGTTAGGTTTCTTCAAACCTGGCAACAGTCCACATAAGACCAATGGGTACTGAGGACCACAGAACAGGGGTATGCTATAGAATTCATTCTGCTATCCAAGTCCCACTTCATTCAATCTCCAGCCTCAAAATCACTAGCCAAAAAGGATCTCATTCAGCAGACCGTTTCTCATATACTGTCTCTGGAGTCTATACAGCTGGTTTTTCCAGAGGAAAGATTCACAGGAGCACAATGAAATGTTTTTTGCGATGTTGAAAATGGAATTGTCCAGTTCTGGATCTGAAATTCATCAGTATGTTCATCGGATACAGGGAATTTTGGATGTTGAGTGTTCAGAGTATCCAAAACTATTTCCACGGGACTTTCTCCTTTTGATTGATCTGTCAGTAGCCTATCTACACATTCCTGTGTATACAACTTATAATCCTTACGATGTCATTGTGTTAATTTCAAGAAGTGGCACAGCTTTTATACAAAACAGTGATGTGTATTACTATCTAGTTCTCTCACTATATCTTGATTCCATGATATTTCGTTCTCTAAATTTCCAGAAATCAGATGTTATGCTACAAACTGCAGAACAAGGGCTTCAAAGCTTTCCTGTTATGGAAACAACAATGGGAGTCTACACAAATTTCATTAGCATATTTTTTTTATTATATCGTTTTAAACATTTTGCCAATTAATCCAAACAGTTCATTTGTGGTCACGATGACCATTTCAGCAACAACGACCTCCAGTATATTCCATTAGAGTGGAACTGGCATCTTCAATTCTTTTTTTTTTCTCCTTTTACAACTTTTTTTTTTAAATAAAGCAAATTTTACGCTTCAAAATTGCAAGTTCAAGAATGGAAAACAAACACTTGCCCTCTCTCCCTCCCCCCTCCCTCCCTCCCCTGTGCAGCTAAAACCCATTTCCTAGTCGTGTAGGTCAGAGTTTGGGTCTTAATCCCATCTCCAACGTTTCCCAAACCAATCCCACCACCAGCACCCTCTGAATGTATGCTACACTGTGTCCCCCCCACCCCTACCCCACCGTAAGCATAACTGAGCATATGAAGGCAAAAAGAGAACTAGTAAGATAGTATATACATCATTTGTAACACAATGCTATGTTCCTAAGGCATGCTGTCCTAAACTGGATGAAATTGGATAGTGACCCGATAATCCATTTTTTTGTTCAAGAGTATGGAGAGTTTGTCCTTCAGCTTTGTCTTTTTCACTGTCCTCATCTTTTGTTTCCACCATGGAGCTGCCCTTCAAGCCTTTTTTTGGAAGGCCACGGTTTCTGTCAGATGCACATAAGGTCAGATAACGTGGTTGGCATTGCGCTTTGCAGCTTGGTATTGAGACATAATAGTGGATTCCAGCAAGAAGTTGTGGCTGCTCTCAGTAACGGAGGCATGTGAAAGAGAGAGTGCATTGGAAGTAGTACTTGAGATGCGCAACAGGACAGCGAGAGAGCTATTTTTTAGAGAGTCATGTAGGATATCTAAGCCTTCCGTGAGTAGAAAAAATCTCATCAAAGAAATTATCTCTTTTGTACATCTGCCTATGACAGCAGTGAGTGTCCAAGGATACTGAATGCTTTGAGCGTGCTGCCAAATAGCAACGCAGAGCTTCACAGAGCCAATTGGGTCTTCATATATCCCATCATCCACTCTGATTGGTTGTGGTTGTGTGGAAACAGATGCCTAAATTCTTCATTGGCTGACATGAATACTCAACACAACAATGAGAGGGAGGCTATTTCCACATAAAAAGCTGAATGTGGAACTGCCAGATTTTATTTGCGCACTCTTCAGGTTGGGCAGGTGGGAGGGGAACCACATAACATTATCATCCATCTCTAACCCTCTGATATTTTCCCACTGCAATTTCTCTGATTTTTTAAAGGACAAAAAAGTAATACAATTTTCACAAAGTTGCCCCTTGTGCTAATCTTCCATCTTTTTAAAGAGGCATGTATATATATTTATATATACTTAGGAAAGTATGCTGTGATATAGTAGAGAAACCTATTACTGCTTAGCACAAGTTCACTATGAACATTATTCCAGCAGATTTTGGATCTTCCCCAGCTACAATGAATACCGAGAGGAAGTGCTAACTCCCCAATACTGTGAAAGTTAAATGCAATTCTATGGAGTTTATCACATAGAAGGCGAATTGGTAAAATCCTGTGTAGAAAAAGGATTTTAAAATCTGGGTGTTGTTTGTCAGATGCATTGGTGTGAAAGAGAAATAATGCAAAAATAATCCAAACTGAAAGCTGCTTTGTACTTTCAGAATTTAACAAAAGTAAAAAGGAGCTAATTTTGATGACTTTCACATTATTTCTCTTTCATGCACCGTCGTCTGAAAAACATCCCGCAAATGCGGGTTTTTTCAACTTTCTGTTTGGGTTGATGTCGTCTGAAAAACAACCCACTCATTGAGTAGCACTAGTTTACAGTAGTGCTTCTTGGGCTTTGTGATGTGCGTGACCAGCATTTCCCTTCCTAATTTACCAGAGATGGGTAGCATATTTGTGCTTGTTGGTTACATCTATTTCTTTCTTTATTGGAAACTTACCATGGACTGGCAGACTGACACTGGTCTACAGGACACTGCTTTGACAACACTGATGTCAACAATTATTGCTAAATGCCTCCATCCAGAAACAGGCTTAGATTCTTCACAAAACAAACAAACAAACTGATTTCCTTCTTCTCCTGAAGAACATCACCTGTATTCAATTCAAGTTGTAAGATTCATGTAACCCAGGGAGACCAGAAAGGCCTCTTTAGATCAGAACTTCACAATATCACAATTGCTGAAGCACCCCTGCTACTCCAACCAGTAGCAACCAGTCTACACTGGTAGAAATATCACATGGAAGCTATGCCCACACACCAGTGAACCTGTACTATTCTAGAAGGCTAGTAGAGCATCATATGCTTTCAGGCTTCCCAAGACGAGACAAGCCAAACACAATTAGTATGACATGACAACTTCTCTATCCTTTAACTTCATTTATCTGCTCTTGGAAAAGTTTTGTAAAATTGTTCCTAAGAAATGATTGCTAACCATTAGGTTTCTCTGGGCTTCAGCTTCTTTTCATGTAAAATGGGAATAAACTGCAGACCTCTCATGATTTATACCAAAAAAAAAAAAAAAAAAAAACCTTTCATAATCCTTTCACAAGGATACAAATGCCTTCATGTCTACATTGCTGTGTAAGACCCCTCTTTCTGAAGCATGAGGATATGCACCCATACAGTAGTTGTTGTCTTTTACAGCTGCAAGCAAAAAGCAAGGCAGCTTGGCCTATCTGAATTTACAATTTGCCCTCAGATGTTCCCCAGTAACCCTTGGTTCATTTCAGTAGCTATAACACAGTTTGCAGCTAGCTGAGCTGCCTCATTTGGAAGTCCAGGAAATACTTAATCCAGTGCAGCTGCTGGCATTTATTTTTTTATTATTTTTGCCGTATCTTGAATTGAGGGTGGGAGTGGGAAAATATCTCTTTCTCAGAATAAATTTAAGCGGCAACTTCATTTCAAGGAGCCTTTGAAGGAATGTGGAAAAAACAAGAAGGCCAATTGAGTGTGGAACAAATATATAGTTGCGGACATGAAAAGATGGTTGTTTATGTCTGTTACTGATAAAGGATAACAGTTGTAAAATGAACCTGGCTGAGCTGGCAAAACCAGCAGGAGTACAGTTGAACATACATGAAATGGTCAAATTCTGATGAGCGTCTGGAGAAAATGGGGAGCTTTCAACCAAACAAGGGGCAACCAATCTAGTGCCAAGTCACAGAGACACTGTGAAAAAATGAGATGGATAACTCCTAGCTTCTCTGGAGAGTGGGCTCTCTGGCTATTCCCCTCCCTCCGCCATCGCCTACTCTCTTTAAAAACTGACTTAAAGCACAACAGAAACCCCATTTTAAATTCTCTCTTTCAAAAAAAAGTATTTATTTACAATAGGAAAGGATGTGCTACATATTAAGCAAGCCAGATTTCTGCTTTTGCACCAGCAACCCTTTTTCTTTTTTCTTTTCATAGCATCAACAGCCTCAAGAATGTGGGCTGTTTCCTTCCTTTGTCCCCCCCCCCCCATGAATTCAAGGCTAAATTCTTCCATGGCTGACCTAAAAAGCTTGGGCTTTGTACCAGGTGGGTTGGAATTGCCTTCTGACAATTGTATTCTAATTTTAATGGATCACAATAATAAAAAGGACCCAATAAAAGCATGATGTTGTTGTTGATGTTGTTGTTGTTTTTAAAAAACCCACTGAGATTTATTTAGCTGACACACGATGGGAGAGAGAAGACAAAGAAGGCAGATATTTCCCTGAAAGCATGCTGGGATGGTAGACACCAGAGCCTCCCTCTTTAGGCACATGGCACCTGATCCTCATTGCTGCTTCTCCTCCTAACTATGGGAGAAAGGATAGCTTGATGGTGCGTATGCACTTGGTTGCCCGGTTATATGCAGCACTTTCCTGCACTCAGGCGGGGAAGGGTGAAGTGGGGACATCAGAGTGAAACAGGCAGATGCACACAAGAGGCAGTGAAAATGAAGAGAGAGAGTGAGAAAGAGAATTGTGATGAACAACCATAGGAAAGTGCAGCGGTCGGGCTGCTTTGTTGCAATGCCACAGGAGCTTTACCCAGAGGCATTCAAGTAGAGCTGGCTCTTGAGGATGTAATCGATGACTGGTTGACACAGGTAATCCACAACATGCCCATCTCCATGCTGAAGAGCCAGTCTGCAGAAGAAAGACATGGGGAGGAAGGACAGGGGTCAATTTCGGTAGAAGCTGGAAGCTTCAAATGCCACTTTGTCTGCTTGACAGCACTTTCTGGAAATGTGTCTCCAGAGTTTATAAGCTGGCCCACTTCTGGAGAAGAGGAGTTTGGTGGTGGGACAGCAAGGGGCAGAAGAAAATTGGGAAAGACCTACAGCAAAAGGACATCTAAGAGCAGCAGAAATAATCTGTGTACTTACGATCTTTCAAAGTATCTTGAATCATATATGCTTTATGCAAAGCTGACTGTACTATATTTTGTTTGGGTTCATTGTTGGGCATATTGTGGAATCGTTTTTATCTGCCGCCCCCCCCCCCCCTCACTATTTGGGTATACATTTGCATTAGCTGCAGCCAGATGACTGGGGCTAAACGGGGAAGGAAATCAGGTTATTGGGTTTGTAGTTTTTTACAGTAAGGATGGAGACCCCTTGGCCATCCAAATATTCAGGACTACAGCTCCCACAATCTCTCAGCACTGGCCACGTGTGAGGTGTAGGCCAAAATATCTACAGGGCTGAAGGATCCTTTCCCTATTTTAAAGCAAGATTGATCTTTTCTTAACACAGATAAGATCTCATCTATAAAAAGAATATTTGCTGCAGTAGGTAGAATACATAATGAAATCCTGCTGCCCTGCCATCCTAAATGTTACAGTACAGGCAGTTTACCACATGCTCAACCATCTGTGTAGGCCAGGCCTAATTAAACGTAGGTAAACTGCTTTAATATTGGTGGTAACAAGGAAGAAAGTTTTGGTCACATTTCTAACCATTACAAGCTCTATGAACACTGAACCTGAAGAATGTGTCTTTATCTTCAACAGATCTGCTGCTACTCTTGCCTGTCCAGACAAAGTTGCCCAGGCGATGCTGCCCTTTTTGCTTGCTGGAAGGCAGCAAGCAAGAGGAGAGGGTGCGGGTTATTGTGTTGGGCAATAATCAAAGAGAAACATCTTTTGAAGCAGTAGTTCTACTAAAGAAACAGACACAGGATGCAACCCTGCACAGCTCAGTGTAACATAATGTTACCCTCATATGGAGCCATTTTCCACCCCCTTGGACTTATTGTATAGCTGCTGAGTTGCACGGGAACTGCAGACATCCCTGGCTATGTCCCCATAGCCTGACACAAAGTGATTACATTATCCAATGAAGTCTGCGAGGTTCCACCAATGGTCTCAGTGGCTGGTGTAATGATTCAATGTCTGGCTGTGTGGAAAAAGCCAAATACTTCTGTGATCAAACCTCCCCCACAACGTTGCTCTCTACTAAGACGGAATGCCTTCAGCGGGTCTATGGTAGGTCTGGCTGCTGTGGAGGGATGAAGAAAGGAATACAATCCTCCACGGCAATCCAAAAAATATATATGCAGGTGTAGGGTTAAGTCACACCTGGGCATGCTATTAACAGGGTGGCAGCCACAATCTCTAGTCTTAATAGTTTGTTGTATTGACAACTGACATAATAGAAGCCAGCAGGAGTAGGAGTGCATTACTATTGGTGTCAAAATATAGGACTTGCTCAGAGATGGAGGAGGTGGACAAAACACTCCATTTGCTTTACTTTCTGAATTCTTTGCAAACTCTGATGCTTCTGAAGCCACCTCCCCACCTGAAGCTCCCACCTCACCCACCTGCTTTTGGTGGAACTGACAACGGCCATGGGGTGATTCACATCGTCCTTCACAACCAGAATATTGTTCTGTGGAGAAACCATTGACAGAACATTGGTATCAGCCCTTCTCCCATGCTGCTATAAGATGATCAGGTGATTCCCTTTACTGAAATATCACTTCCCTGTCAGAATTCAAACTAACAAGTGTGAAAGGCTTTTTCATAGTAGCATCTTGACTCTAGAAAATTTCTCTCTCTCCAAATATATATATTTATTTATAAATACCAGTTGTACTTAGTTTAAGAAAATGGTGGAGATTTTTCTTTATTTCAGCAGGCATTTTTCGGGAGATACTAGACTGATTTACATGAGAACTAGTGTTTGCTGCAAATAAAGTCACAAAGTTTTAAAACAAGTAGCTACTCTCCTGTCTTTATCTTTAATGAGGCATTTTATTGTTACTGGTGACTTTATTGTTATGAGTAGAGCTACCAGATCTGAGGGCCTGGATTCTATTTTCTGCTCCTTAGGACAAGAGTACTGCTTTGAAGTGTATGTGTTTACATATTTTTCTGATTTGTTAGGCCTTGTACTTTTTATTTTATTTTAACAGTGTACTCTCTGCATACATTGATGCTTCATGTATTAGTGACACCACAGTAGGCTGATCCATGTAATGTCACCCTTGTAACATCACCAGGGCTCATGTCCTGTAACATCACAATGGTTGCCACCACATCTCAAATTTTGGCTCTGAATTCTCAGAGCCTGGGTTAGTCTTGGACTGGGCAATCCCAGTGATAAGCCTCTCTGATCATTTTGTGAAACCATCTGATAGATTAGAGATTTCAAAAATAAATATAATAAATAAATATCACAGAGACAATGATCCTGTTGAGTGTTGTCTTTCTTTTTTATAAATCCAGAATTACAGGGTAGTAGACTCAATCAGTTCCTATATCTTGAGCTAGCTGTCACCACCATTTCCTTGTTTATTTTTCATAAGGACTGAAACCAAAAGTACCATTAATAACTGTCAATTATTTACTTTGTTAATATTGTATTTGGGACTCATATTCTCGAGGGAGTCTCTACTTCATGTGCCAGTAAAGATGGGCTAACTTTGGATACTATTGATTTGGATATGGGAGAGAACCATTTGCTGCTTTGTTTCATGCAGCAAAACGTCTTGGGCCAGCCCTGCTGCAAAGCTTTGGTGGCAAACAAAAGAACTAATTAATTTTTCTTCTTCACCCAAAATGTAGGTCACAGGGGCAATTCTCACATTTGGCCGATTGTTATCTGAGGCTGTTCCAGAACTTAAGATACCCACATACAGACAGACATTCCTGCCAGGATCCCCTATCGTATAAATTAAAGAAGAACAGAATAGAACAGAACAGAACAGAATGATAAAATAAAATAAATCAAATAAATAAAATAAAACCTGGCAATGGACACAAGGCATCCTGGCTGTATTTTTCTCAACTAGGATGAAAAGAGGCAAACTTTCAAGAAAGTGTTTTTCTTCATCACAGAGGTTTCCCATAGAGGTTTAAGTGCTGAGATCTTTGGGTCAAGAGGAGATGTTGCCCCCAAGGTCTCAGCAGCCCAACTCAGACTAATTTGCAAGACCCAATCTAGATTTTAAACAATCCTTTCCTGGTGCTTTTGACACACTCAGGTTGAAATCTGAAATGTAATGTACATATTATTAACAGCCAGTATCTGTTTTGCCGCTCTGATTATTGTTCACGCAGAAGCAAAGGCTTTGTAATGCAAAAAATCTCTTGTTACTTATGGAACTGCAGTATGTCCATTTTTCCTTGACAGTCAATGAAACTGTGAAACGATGTTACCAGGTTGTCACCATTGTCTCATATAGCCAAGGTTGTAAACTGTTTAAAACAAAGTTGGGCAATGGCAGTCCTACAGATGTTTGGTCTTTAGCTTCCATAATCCTCACTATTCACTATGCTGACAAGCGCTGATAGAAATTGTATCCCCTCCTCAAATTTCGATAGCTAAAGTTTCCCAACACTGTCTTAAAAAGTCATCTAACCCCAAATATGCCTGGGGTAAGAAAGAAAGGTAAGTGAATTAAGTCAATGGAGTTTATCACATGGGAGGAATTTCTCTCAATTGTGAATGGAGCCAATTTGCAATTACGTGAATTCGCCAATTTAGCGAATTTACATGAAATCTGATTGCATTTGGAACGTGTTCAGAATGATTTCCCATTGCCAAAAATGACCCCCCCCCATTGCCCAAAATTGCATGAGATGCTCTAATATGCAATTACGTGAAACCCCATGATTGCGTTCGGAATGACTTCCCATTGCCCAAAATTGCGTGAGATACTCTAATATGCAATAATGTGAAACCCCGTGATTGCGTTTGGATTGCCATTGCATTATATCCCCAAATTCCGTTGTATAATAAACTCCAATGATGGCAGAAAGCAAAGAGCACATGTAGAAAAAGCATTATGGAGTCATGGCTAAACATCCATTTATTGTTCCAATGTTACAGAGGACTTACTTTGTATTTGCGGAGTATTGAGGAGTGGTTCATGATCCTGTCTGTGTCAGCACCATCTCGTGGTACAACAACAATGCCAAAGTCTCCAACTATCACCTCCATCTGTTACAAAACAAAAAGAACTCACTTTAGAACCAGGAAGGAATTTTTGGTTTGTATTCTTTGAAGCTTGAAGCAGCTTCTGAGTTACTGATGCCTAATGAGGACAGATTTCACATACTTAATTGCATTTGGATCCATTTGTGTTTGAATGCTCAGCACAGTCATCTTTCAAAAAGTGCTTTAAAGACAGCAATATATAATTTTAGGGCATATTTATAGTATATAGTATTGGCTGAGCTACTGTACTATTTCTCTACACACCTTGGGACCAGGAAGGAGTGCCAGGTCATCTAGCCAAGTCATACTCTGGGTGACCAGATGTCCTCTTTTCCAGGACATGTTCTACATTCCAACCTTCTGTCCAGGAGGAATTCTAAAATGTCCTCCATTTTGAGCATGACCCAGAAGCATCAATTTATATTTACGAGTTTTCAGCATTTGTTTTGTAATGTCCTATAGTTTTCTTGAATGCCTTACATTTTGTGGTGCCTTGTCCTCTTTTGTGGTCAGGAAATCTGGTCACCCTGGACATACTCTATCCCAAGTCCCAGTTGAAAAACAAGGAGAGCAGCAGGGGACAGGCAGAAAAAATACCTTCAAGTGACTTGCACAAAAGAAATTACTACCACAATAAGGCCACTGTCTACATCAGCTCCCTAGCCAATGTAATTGTTTTTAAGTAGAAAAACTGCATGACATTAGGAATGGCTGAGGATGTTGGAGGTAGATTCTGTACATGAGGAAAAGTCCTGGGGAGAATCCTGTGAACGGTAGCCAGTTCATTCAGTGTCAGGGGTAAAGGTCAGACTGTTGAGGTGTGTGGGTTAGGGTGCACCATCTTGTCCTTCACCCCCAGGAGCAAAGTGTAATGTATTGTCACATGCATTGCACACGTGCCACAACAACAAACAAGGTTTGCCACCAAATGTTGCAATACTGCTAGTTCATCTAGATGCTGTACTAGTGTAATATATGGATCTGAAAAACTATTTTATCACATTCATACTTTAAAAGGTTCATTCACTCAAAACAAAGCCTAACACATTTTATAAAGAGAACAAGTGAAGTGGCCCTTACCATATCTAGGTTTTTTCCCCCCCAATCCACCCCTTTTCCCTTTCTGGGTAATCTCAATGTTGGCTTGTTTGTTTGCTTTTAATCTCCAAACATGGAACAATTCAAGGGTCAGGAATTCATTGTATATATTTAGCAACTTTATTTAAATCAGTATACAGCTTATTGACAGCATATTATGTTGCTGACTTTACAGCATGTCTTTCTCTTTTTGGCACAACCCTGATTGCAATTATTCTTTCAGTCTAGAAAATGGTTAGGTTTTCATGTTGCATTTTGCCGGGTGACTCTTAAGTTCTGAGCCTCTAAAGCACGATGGGCATGGTTTTGTAGCTATTATTAAACATACGGGATGCTGGTTTTATTTTTAAAAAATCCTTATTTCCTGCACTGTTATGGAAACATTTTTAACCATATTAGGTCTCATAAGGCTCTCTCTACCCACATGCTAAATTTAGGACTCACATTATGAGACTGTGTGTTCCTTAATACAGCTCCTTGGGATGGAGCCTTCAAAAATGCCCCAGAAGCAGCAGTCCTGCTGTTTCCGGGATGGTTCTGTTACTCACATTCACATAGCAACAGGGGTGTGGAAGGAACAAGAAGATCAAATGAGAAGGTACATGGAACAGAACTGCCTATATTTAAACTGTGAGATCTTTGGGACACTGTGGATAGGGTCCTTGATTATTCTTATTTATCACAAATATAGCCATATAGAGTATCGGAGAAGCATCTGGCTGTGTCCCCATAACCAGAGTCAGAATGATTACACCATTCATTGAGATGTCAGTAGATGATGTATTCATTTTGCCTCTGGCTACAGGGGCATAGCTAGATGCTTCTCCGACCCCACTTCCTAGCTCTCCAGCGGTGAAGAAGCTGCCGAAGCTCAACTGTAAGTCCAGGGGATGTTGAATGGCTAGCTGTAGGACAGTTCTTCATGTGAAACTATTGCACAATGCTGTGCCACACAGGATCTCAGCCTTTGATGGGAAAGGCTCCCACAATGTCTTGCAAAGATCAGCAATAACTTATTCCCTGGCCCAGGCTTACAAAGCAAAAGATACAACACAAAAAGAAAAGGGAATGAGAGGGAAAGCCTGGTTTTGTTTCTTTATATTCAGCAATGCACACTGTTTAAATGACTATCCCATGCCTTGGACTGTCTTTTCTTTAGGGCGGGAGTAGGAATTACACAGACCTCCAGAATGTGGAACAGCTCTAGCCAGCATGGCCAGTACTAAGGAAATCAAGGAGTCGCAGTACAACAGTGTCTGAAGGGACATACAATTCCCAACATTGGTCTGAAGCGACACGCTATTCCCACAAGTCCTTCTAACCAAGAAGAATGCCCTCAGAATGTGCACAAATGAGTGAAAACACTCTCAGCCATGTCAAGTACCTCCATTTTTGTGGCAGCTTTTCTCAAAACAGCAACTGGAGGTGATACAACCTCACGTCCAGTTGCCATGATGAAAGGGACTAAAATGAAAATGGTGGATTTTTTGGCTAGCTGGGAAAGGGTGGTCTATAAGGGAAAATTGGGCCCCAGTCCCTGTACGGTTGGCATCCCTTTGTTTAGAGATACAAGTGCAGGGTCCCACATAATACTTTGACTTCTTATATATAAGAAAAATTTTATCAGCTTCTCTTGCTGTTGCATTGAATGGCCCTTTTTAGGCCACGGAGAAAATCCCTTTTCCTAATAGTATGGACAACACAGTGCTTCTACACAACCTTTGACTAATGTAAGTTGACTCTTCCAGTAAGACTGCATCCAAAAGCAGTTTTACCTTATGATTATGAAGTGGGGTGGGGGCACTCAGTGGCACTAGGGTGCCAAACACAGTATCTCTAGGTGGAAGGATATCTTCAAACTCTTCCCTTTGTGACTATGAAGTCTCTTATCCTTTCCTACATTTTTAAAACTGGAAGCCAGGACATGCTTCAAAGCCAAGCACCAACCATCTTCATTTCTCAAGAATGTCTGTGAGTCCCATTTGGAACTTTAAGTGTTCAGTGTAACCCTTCAAAAATCAGAGAGAGCAATATCAGGCTAATACCACTGCAGAAATAATGCAATTTGAGACAACCTTAAGTGCTGTAGAGCCATCCTATGGAATCCTGGGATATATAGTTTTACAAGCTCTTTCGTTTTCTCTGCCAAAGATTGCTGGTGCCTCACAAAACTACACAAAATCCCAGGATTCTGTAGGGCCATGGTGGTTAAAGTGGTGTCAAATTGCATTATTTCTCAGGTGTAGATACACCCTTTGTTTCTATTTTGATTCTACTTAAAAGAATCTTTTAAGTACTTGTTACTTAAAAACATTTCTATAGTACTTATATTGACAAATACCCACAGATGTTTACAAGATAAAGAGAACCAATGGATCAAATTACAAGAAAAAAGTTTCCACCTGAATATTAGGAAGCCACTGAAAATAAAACCAGTTGTGTGTGTTTTGTTTTGTTTTTTTAATGAGCAATCCATAACAGCTACTACACCAATGTTGACACTATCAGTGGTCAAGAAATGGCTCTTGAAAACCTACATTTTCAACAAGCACAAAGGGACAGTATTGTCAGTGCATTTCTGATGTTTGAGGAAAGGCTGTTCTGAAGAGCAAGTTATAAGAGCAAGCTATAAAAGCCCGTTTCCAGGTTCCTGCTTGATTGACATCTCGTATAAATGAGTTTTAAAACAGCAGTATAGAAATGCTTCAAAAGAAATAAAATAAAAGTACATGTATATGCTGAATGCACCAAAAGGTTTCATCTACTGATCTCTATCTAATAATCTTAGAGGGCAGTATTACTGCTACTACTATTAACTTTGGGGCTCGACAGACTATTAACTTTGGGGCCGCACACTACAGCACCAATGCACAGCCAAAAAAAAAGCTGCCTAGAGCAGCTTCTTTTTTTGCAGCATCGCAAACAAGAAGGGGCACAGCCATGATGCTGTGCATCTTCGTCCTGATCATGGTGGTTGCCATTAAGGCGCCCCTAGCACCTATTAGTTGGTGCACACTCTCGAATCCTAGGCCCCAGGGCGCACGTTTATTTATACCACCCTTTCCCCAAAGCTCAACACATCTTGAGATGATAATATGGGAGAAGGTAAAATGGGTTCCAGGTTTGTGTGCATTCTTATGTGCTCATAACAAAACCTTTAATCTTGTTCAGTAGCATACTGGTAGCCAGTGAAGTTCAGTCAACAGCTTTTGGTGACATGCTTATTGTGATAGGCCATTCCAACAAACATTCTGTGAGAGTTGCTGAACTAGCTTCAATGACAGTTCCCCACAGTGTTTGAAAAAGTTTCTTTTGGGAACTGCATCTCCCAGAATCCTAACACTACATTATGTGTAAAACATGTCTTCAAATGGTTAATAATCATTGATGTTAGATGGCAGAGATTAACCTTGTTCCTTGTTTTAAAATTGTACTCCTTATTTATACACTGGTCAAAGACTGAAATAAATTGTTATTGTTTTTGTTGCTGCTGCTGCTGCATGCAAGATAAGCTGTACATGCTGAGAATTCCTTTTTGTTGCCAACTTTAGAGGTACAATATGCCTCTGGTCTCTCTACCTTTGGAATTGATCACACAGGAGGCAAAGCACCTACATCCCAATGATAAATGGAGTTTAAATCCTGGGAATATCTTACAAGAGCAGGATTGTTTTCAGACATGTCAGGCGATTTTGACATTAGCCCGACATTCGCCTGTGCAGAAAGCTGCAAAATCACACCACTTTTTAAACTTTTATTACCATCTCAAGATGTGTTGAGCTTTGGGGAAAGGGTGGGGTATTTTAACAAAGTTAAAAAACAGCATGATTTTGCAGCTTTCTGCACAGGTTAATGATGTGTTAATGCCCAAGTTGTATGACATTGTCCAAGAAACAATCCCACTCTTGTAGGATATTCCCCAGTTTGAATCCTGTTTATCCATGGGATAATTATCCATTATCCACTTCCCTCCCATTGTGTGATACACTCCTTTGTTAGATTTGTAAATGAAGGTTTCACACAAATAGAACTGGAGGCTAGAAGCGAACAGACCACTCGCTGGTTTCACTGAGGCATTTAAAACTAAAAGGAGACTCCTTGATGAGAATATTATGCTGAATCAGTGGCTGCTGGGATATGAGAAAATGGAGTGAGTGAATCATCAGGAAGCATGGAAGAGAGAAAGAGAGCAACAAACAATAGACCACAGTTTTGCCCATCTCCTTGGAGTTTAGAATCATAGAATCATAGAATCATAGAAATTTAGAGTTGGAAGAGACCACAAGGGCCATCCAGTCCAACCCCCTGCAATGCAGGAACTCCCAATCAAAGCATACCCGACAGATGGCCATCCAGCCTCTGCTTAAAAACCTCCAAGGAAGGAGACTCCACCACCCTCCGAGGGAGTGTGTTCCACTGTCGAACAGCTCTTACTGTCAGGAAGTTCCTCCTAATGTTGAGGTGGAATCTTTTTTCCTGCAGTTTGCATCCATTGTTCCGAGTTCTGTTCTCTGGAGCAGCAGAAAACAAGCTTGCTCCCTCCTCAATGTGACATCCCTTCAAGTATTTAAACAGGGCGATCATATCACCTCTTAACCTTCTCTTCTCCAGGCTAAACATTCCCAGCTCCCTAAGGCGTTCTTCATAGGGCAAGGTCTCCAGACCCTTCACCATTTTAGTCGCCCTCCTTTGGACCCGCTCCAGTTTCTCCACATCCTTTTTGAATTGTGGTGCCCAGAACTGGACACAGTATTCCAGGTGGGGCCTGACCAATGCAGAATAGAGTGGCACTATTACTTCCCTTGATCTAGACACTATACTTCTATTGATGCAGCCTAAAATTGCATTGGCCCTTTTAGCTGCTGCATCACACTGTTGACTCATGTTCAACTTGTGGTCTACTTGGACTCCTAGATCCCTTTCACATGTTGTCTCATTCAGCCAGGTGTCCCCCATCCTATATTTGTGCATTTCATTTTTCCGCCCTACGTGTAGGACCTTACATTTCTCTGTGTTAAATTTCATTTTGTTAGCTTTGGCCCAGCTTTCTAGTCTATTCAGGTCATTTTGAATTTTGATCCTGTCCTTTGGGGTATTAGCTACTCCTCCCAATTTGGTGTCATCTGCAAATTTGATAACTAGGCTCTCAATACTGTCATCCAAGTCATTAATAAAGATGTTGAATAGCACTGGGCCCAGGACAGAACCCTGTGGGACCCCACTTGTCACTTCTTTCCAGGATGAAAAGGAACCATTGTTGAGCACCCTTTGGGTTCGGTCAGTCAACCAGTTACAAATCCATGTAACGGTTACCTTGTCTAGTCCACATTTTACAAGCTTGTTTGCAAGGATGTCATGGGGAACCTTGTCAAAGGCCTTACTGAAGTCAAGATATACTATATCCACAGCATTCCCTTCATCTACCAAGCTGGTAATTTTATCAAAAAAAGAGATCAGATTTGTCTGGCATGACTTGTTTCTCTGAAACCCATGTTGGCTTTTTGTGATTATGGAATTATCTTCCAGATATTCACAGACTCTCTGCTTAATGATCTGCTCTAGAATCTTTCCTGGTATTGATGTCAGACTAACCGGACGATAATTGTTGGGATCCTCTTTTTTCCCCTTTTTGAAGATTGGGACAACATTTGCCCTCCTCCAGTCTGCAGGGACTTCTCCTGTTCTCCAGGAGTTCTCAAAGATTATTGCCAATGGTTCCGATATTACATTTGTCAGTTCTTTTAATACCCTAGGATGTAGTTCATCTGGTCCTGGAGACTTATATTCATTTAGATTAACCAAGTATTCCTGTACTGTTTCCTTACTTATTCTGTGCTGAAATTCCCCTATTCTGTCCTCTGCCCCATCATCCTTAGGTTGGGCACCCTTTGCCTTTCCTGAGAAGACTGAAGCAAAGAAGGTGTTGAGCAATTCTGCCTTTTCTCTGTCTCCTGTGAGCATTTTGCCATCTTCTCCACGCAGTGGCCCAACTGTTTCCTTCTTCGTCCTTTTGCTGCGGACATACCCAAAAAAGCCCTTTTTATTGTTCTTAACGTCTCTAGCAAGCCTGAGTTCATTTTGCGCTTTAGCTTTTCTGACTTTATCCCTACATGAGCTGGCTATTTGTTTGAATTCCTCTTTGGTGATTTCCCCATTTTTCCATTTTTTATACATGTTCCGTTTAAAACTTAGCTCAGTTGTAAGTTCCTTAGTCATCCATACTGGTTTCTTGAGACATCTCCCATTTTTCTTCCTCATTGGAACTGTCTGAAATTGTCCCTTTAGTATCTCCCTTTTGAGGAACTCCCATCCATCTTGAACTCCCTTCTCTTTTAGTATTCTTGACCATGGGATCACCCCCAGTATTTCTCTAAGTTTATTGAAATCAGCTTTCCTAAAGTCTAGAATGCATGTCTGACTATGCTTAGCTTCACCTTTCCACTGTATAACAAACTCCAGGAGAACATGGTCACTCCCACCTAAGGATCCCACCACTTGCACCCCATCAACTAGGTCTTCCCTGTTGGTTAAGATCAGATCCAAAATAGCTGATCCCCTTGTTGCCTCTTCCACCTTTTGGACAATGAAATTGTCTTCAAGGCAAGTGAGGAATTTTCTAGATCTTGAGGATGGCGCTGAGTTTGACTTCCAGCAAATATCCGGGTAGTTGAAGTCCCCCATCACTACTACATCTCTCCTTCCTGATTGTGTGGTCATCTGTTCTAGAAAGGCATCATCCATTTCCTCTGTCTGACTTGGGGGTCTGTAGTAGACTCCCACAGTAACATCCCTGTTGTTTCCCTCTCCTTTAATTTTTATCCAGATGCTCTCCACCTGGCTTCCAGTATTGATGTCCTGGATCTTTATCACATGGGAAGAATTTCTCTCAATTGCAAATGGAGCCAATTCGCAATTACGTGAATTCTCTAGTTTAGCGAATTTATGTGAAATCTGATTGTATTCGGAATGCATTCAGAATGACTTCCCATTTCCCGAAAATGACCCCCATTGTCTGGAATTGCGTGAAATACTCTAATATGCAATTACGTGAAACCCCATGATTGCGTTCGGAATGACTTCCCATTGCCCAAAATTGCGTGAGACACACTCATACGCAATCATGGGAAACCCCATGATTGCGTTCATATTGCCATTGCATTATACCCCAAATTCTGTCATATGATAAACTCCCTTGTAACTACTCACATCTGCTTCATTCCATAGGCCTGGGATACAGAAGGATTCCAGTAAGTCACTGCCACACAGCAGCAAGATTCGGAGCTCTACAGAAAGAGATAGAAACATTAAGATATAGACATTTTCTCCTAAATAATAGCCCTATACCAATCTCTTCCCCAAGACCCCAAAACCTGGGAGAGGGGGAAAGGGAGAGAGGTGGCAAAAGGAGAAAGAAATTTTGACAGAGAGATTTTGACAGAGCTGTTCTTCAGATTCTGTTTACAGGCCTGGCTGCCTCTCAGAAGCATCTCCAATCTGTGTGTCGATGCATGAATGTCCTGCATGATTGCGCTGTTACTGTAAGTGGCTTCTGGACTGATTTATAAACTACTTCTGGAGTGCTGCAGCAATTCACAAATGGGCTGAGTAAGCTGATTGTGTGCATGGCTTGCTGCTAGCAGGATGTCTGGTAATGTTAATGCCTGTCAGGAAAGGATGTGTTTATGCACTCGTAATGGTGACTTCCAGGAGTTACTCCAGTTCCGAAAAACCAAAATGTATGAAGAATTCTTTTTTAAAAAAAATAAATAAATCCCATAACAGCTTCAAGAAAGTATGATTTTCCCAAAGCATTCTCCTCAGATTCAAACTGATATAAAAAGGTAGGCAAAATGCAGTTCCCCAAGAACCCCAGAACACCAGACTGTGCCAATTTTAAAATTCCAGGCAGAAAATCCCCCTCAAATCCCCCAAAGACAACATAGCAAAATGGCATAATTTGCCCTTCATAACCCCCGTCCCCACAAAACCAGTCAAAATCAGTGAAAAATAAACTGGAAGTGACTTCTGATTGCTTTCAGAATGCATGGTGTAGCCCACTAGCTAGGCTAGGGCAAAATTGGGCATTGGCTCATTCCTGTGATATAGCAGGTAGGAATTCTCCTACAGTCTTTTGAAACCATTTAAATCAGGGGAGGAACAGGTGACTTTCCAGCTGCTATTGGCCTTAGTTCCCATTGGCCCTATTCAGTATAGCCATTGATGAGGATTGCTGGGAGATGCAATGCAACAAGACTCAGAGGGCTACATGTTCCTCATCCCTCTTTTGAAATCACTGTGGTCTACTCACTGGATTGTGTGTGTTTTTCTATGTGTGCGAATCCATGTGTCATAGCAGGACTTCCCTACAAAAAATATGCAAAGACCTAAATGTTTAGAACTGTAGTTCCACCCTCCAAAGACCAAGTAAGTTGGTTCTCAACTAGAAACTCTAATGGGAATGCCCTGGTACTCTCTACTTTTGCCACAGAACCTCTTGTACTGAATAATGTTTTTTAGCTTACTAGGTGAGATCAGCATAATTCTGTTTCAGTCTGTTCCCAGGCCCTTAAAGGCATGACTGTGAAAAAACTTTTTGGGTAATCTGAAGCATGTCTTGAGCACTCAACCCTTCCAGTGCATGATGGGGAAATGAAATGTGAGCGCAACTCTTGCAGTTGCTAATTTGGTTCCAAAGAGGAAGCAGGAAGATTTATGTCTCTTATCAAATGGTGTCTCCAACATTGTCACTTTGTGAATGCACTCGGGCAGGAGAGCCAATGCAGTATGTAGTTAGATATCGGACTAGGACTCCAGAAGATCAAGAGCCAAATTCCCACTTGACCATGGAAACCCACTAGGTGACCTTGGGCAAGTCACTCTTTCACAGCCTCAAAGGAAAACAGGTTTTAAGAATTAAATGTTTATTTTACAAATAATAAGTAGAAGTACACATACATTCTGAGTAGTTAAGAGGAAAGTGAATTTTTTACATTAATTACAATTATGAGAGAGCAGGAGAAATTGTATATTCATATAAATATGTCTTATAGAATAATTTTAAAAGATATGGAGGGAAAATGAGGAAAGCAACAGCAAATCTGCTCCTGTCAAGAAACCTCATATGGCTTTCAGGTCACCATAAGTCAGCAATGACTTGAAGGCATGCAGCATCAACTCTGTGTTGGGGTGGTTTTACAACAATGATCTATAGCTTATTGTGGGGTGTTTTACAACAATGATCTATAGCTATAGCCTGCCAAGTTTCCTTGGTGGCAATCTCGCTCTGTTAAAAAAAAAGTTTTTTTTCCCTAAACTCTAATCAGATGTGAATTCTCTCTCATGTATACAGTTGCCAGTGTGAAAACTGGAGATGACTCAGGTCCCTCTAATGGTTGTGTACAGGATGGAATTTCAGCAAGTGCTGCTTGTTGTCTGGGTTTCATGACAAGCAACAACTGCTGCAATTCCCTCTTCTGCACAACCATTTAATTTAGTTTTTAATTTGGCAACCCTACTTGTTTGTGTGCGTGTGTGGAAGAGATGGCTGGTTTGATCCAAATTGACTGTGCATTACCTATTCTATGTGTTTTCCTTAATGGTGGCTAACAGCAGGGGTGGGAACAGGGTAAAGTTGGAACTGGGCTACTGAAAGGTGGTAAAGAATTAGTGCCCTTCCCTATCTAAATTCCATCTCAACATGGTAATCTCCTGTACAAGATTGAGATGTCAGGGGCCTTGTCATAGATCTTCCATGCCACATACAGTTTCATCTCCTAGTGTTCTTGTCACTTTGGTTCCCTGAGACTAACAGTGTTTGTACAAATGAAGCAGTAACTCTTCCTTCCCTCATTTTGGCAAATATGTCACTTTTTGACTTTGATCCACTGATGATGATCCTGACTTACCAATCTCTTCATATCTCATCACTGTCCCCAAATTTGCATTCTCATCTGGAGGGAGAGAAGAAAAAGAACAAGCTGGAATTTAGATTTCACAAAACCAGTGAGAGCTCCGTCCATTAGTTCAGTATTAAACTACTGAGCTGGGTGTTTAATGCAAGTTGTACATAAATAATAATTTATTTATACCCAACTGTTGTACAACTGTACTCATAGTGGCTTACACAAAAACACAATGTTAAAAAATAAAATTAAAATTCATGTTCTAAGCCAGTGCTTCTTGTGCTGTCTAATATGAGGAACTAGCAACTTTTTTTCCTTCCAACATGCCAAGGACTGGTACCATATTTGTGTCCATTGGCTGCAATTGTTTCTTTCTTTTCTGGAAACACTCAAGGGACCAACAGCTAATGATTTGTGAACTGGGACTGGTCCATGGACCACATGTCAAGTAGCATACTCTAGGTACAGTGTTTCCCCAAAAATAAGACAGTATCTATTAATTTTTGCTCCCAAAGATGTGCTAGGTCTTATTTTCAGGGGATGTCTTATTTTTCCATGAAGAAGAATTCACATTTATTTTTGAACAAAAAAAAAAAAAAGATAACATTTATTATATACTGTATATATATTTATATACAAAAACTTTGCTAGGTCTTACTTTCAGGAGAGGCCTTATATTTAGCAATTCAGGTCTTATTTTATGGAGATGTCTTATTTTCGGGGAAAGAGGGTAATAGTAATAACACAAGCTAAGCCACACAGGGCAACAAATCTTTTGACAACTAATGTGATGGTGTAGTGGTTTCAGTGCTGTACCAGAAGTTGGGAGATCCAGGTTCTAGCTTGACTGAAAATGAAACTCAGTGAATGAGCTTGGGATAGTCACTTTTCCCCAGCATGAGCTAGGGTTGGCATAGAGAGCCATGTATGCCAACTTGAATTCATTGGAGGAAAGGTGAGATAGCAATTTAACTAATAAACAGTCATAAATAAATACGAGCTGAGCACGGCATGAATAAGGTGCTGAAAAATGGTGGGATTTTAAATGGACAGGAGGGTGGCAGAATTGTACACTGAATTCTCACCTCCTGCTTTTTCCAATAACAACCTCCCGGCAGCCATTTTTCCTCACTGTTCTCTAAATAGGAAAATAAGCTTGGAAAAAACATGGGAGAACAGAGACTACTAGGGGCAAAGCACCACTTTTTGCCACCACTTTTCTCTGTTCCAGCTTCTGTTAATTTCAACAAGGCATGGGCAGGAGAATCTCCTGATGAGTTTTTGTCTCCAGCCTTCTGGCATCAATAGTACCAACTACCAATCTTCATGAAAGAACTGCTTCATTTACTTGTGTTCACTAAGGGACATTCACTGTTATGATAGTCACCATGTTATTCTGTTAAAATTCTAATGTTAAGCCTTGTGTGATAAGGTCCCAAGACAATTTCAAGAGAATGAATTGTTCCAGTCATAGGTTATGACTCTGAACTGGTAGTGATCAGTTACATTTCTTTAACATACCCACAAAGGTGAAACGCTCCATCGGCGGGCGGACACAGCAAATCCTGCTCAGGCTCTCACCCACTTTCCCCAAGAACTTCACTTAAAAAAAAATCAGAGAAGGGAGAAAAATCAAGGGCCAGAATACAATGGAAGCTGTCTTGTACTTAAAATAAAACAGTATTTTGCAATGATTATCACATTTTTAAAATAACTTTTAAAAAAAGAGGTTCCGTGACAAATCCGCTATTAGTATTCTGGTGGGATTGGTGGTGGTATTTCTCAGCACAGATTTCTTTCCCTGAAGTGCATCGAAAAGTTTAAAAAATATCACCCCATTTAGATGTAAATCACTAGAATTGCAAGCTTCACTCTGAGATGTAGCATGGGTAACTGTACAAATATACAGCCCAATCCTAACCATTTTTGCATGGAAGACAGTTACAGTAATTTCACCAGCAGTTACATGTATGTAAGTGTCTAGACTGGGGGAAATAATAATACCAGTTTATTTTGTTTTGGTCAGACTTCCCCTGTAAAATCTGGATTCTGGGCATGACAATTCAAGAAGAATATGAACCAGGTTGAACTTGTCCAGAAAAGGGCAACTGAGATGGTAAAGGGTTTGAAAACACTGATTCAGGTGGAAGAAGATTCCTTCTAAACATTCAGAAGAACTTCCTGACAGTCATAGCTGTTTGATAGTGAAACAAATTGCCTCAGAGGGTGATGGTCTTTCCTTATTTTATTTTTTTTATTTTTTTTTTTTAAAAAAACAGTGGTTGGATGGCCATCTATCAGAGTGCTTTAGTTGTGTATTCCTGTATGGCCCTTGTTCCTTCCAGCTCTATGACTTGATGTAGCAACTGAGCGATAAGTCTAAGGTGGACACTACCAGTTACATATTCTTAAGCAAGGAATACCTAGGGATGAATTTGCTAATTCCTTCCCCTGAAATATAGGCTACATCACCTGGTATTCAATACATAGCACCAAATCCTTGCATTACCCCTCTCCCCTTGAAATTAAAAGTAGTTTGGGGAAATTAAGATTTTATGTGTGAGAGTGTGTATGTGCTTAACACTTTTTTTGCCAAAATTTTTCTTGAATAAAACTGTTTAAACCTCTTTAACATTCTAGGTTTGTGTGTATATATGGAAAATTATGTACTGCCTTTGGAACCCTATGAGGAATAAAGCAGAAGGATGGTGATGATCATTTTGAAAGAGGGGAAATGTCAGTGGGAAAGACGTAAATATCCTTGTCCCTTTTCAGCCTCTTGCCTGCTCTTCAAATGTTATTGTTTTTATTTTATTTTTTTTTAAAAAAAACAATGCTGGGGCTTCCTGACATACAGGTAATAGTTTATCCCACAGACTGATCCTATCCATATTAACTCGGTAATACATTCAACCTCCCCAGTAAAGCATACACAGGCCTAGTGCATTTGTTTATTCCCCACAAATATCATTTGGATCCTATTTAATCTTAAAGATCCTAATCCAGTTGTAGTGGACAGCAATTACTCTTAGTTACCAGTAACATGGAACAAACAGAGTTGCTTGTCCTCATTCGTATCCAAAGATGCATCCATATATTTTTATGGACCCAACTGAAGGTTTGAGTGCACATGAACGTGAAATATATGTGTCAACTATCCATGTGAAAATGTGTTCCCTCAATTTGTCTTTTTCCTCATGTTTAGGAAGTGAGGTTTCATTGGGTAAGTACAAGGCATGTCAATAAACAAACAAACAAACAAATAAATAAAATGCTGATTTCATAAAATTGCCTAAATGGAGCAGCCTGTTCCACAACTGCAGTACATTTCTGCTGGAAAGTATAAACTTTTGTTACTTCATAAGATGTAGTAACTGCAGTCCAGGAGTATCATTAGCCACTTACAGTCACACAAACAAGGGGATGTGGGTGAAGATTTACTTATTTACTTATTTATTGCATTGATTTCACTTATTTTTATATTCAAACATATGATTGGAAAGGTAACTAAGATTATTTATAAATAAATAAATAAAGCTCGCATTCAATAAATAAAGCTCGTATACAACTGCAGTTTTGCCTGTGAGTTTTAGATGCTGGGGCACCAGTACTAGAAACAAAAGATAGGGATAGATGGACTCTTGCTCTGATTCTGCAGCACACTTATGATTTCAAGAGAAATGGCTAGTGAATGATGAGATTTTTTTTTAAAAAAAGAGCCCTATTCTCTACCTTTCTCTTCCAATCTTGCTCCTCACTTACCTGCCCATTTCCTGATTTTCACAATTCTCATATTCTAGTTGTTTGGGCTTGAAACCATAGCCTTACCTGAACCTGTACTAGCTATGCACATAATACATTCTTTTCTTAATTCTTGCCATGTAGAGATTCACCAACAGACCAACACACAGATTAACATGTAAATCGCTTCCTCTCAACCATGGGTCACACAGTATATATACCCCACACACTTCCATGTCACCATTCTCTGAAGATGCCAGCCACAGATGCAGGTGAAATGTAAGGAATAAATTCTTCTACAACACGACCACATAGCCTGAAAAACCCACAAAAAACTATTCTCTCTAAACCTTCAAATCGGCTCCTAAGTCAAGAGAGAAGGCAGTAAATCATTAAAATCATTTTCTCCTGAATTAAAATCATTTTCTTCTGATGCTCGGTGTGCCAGACAGAAGTGGATGATAGGGCCAGGAAAGCGGGGAAGACCACAGATGCCTCCAGTCAACATGCCATTCAGAGAAGGACTCAGAAGATTGTTAGGCTACAAACTGAAACCTTTATTGAGCAGGTATAGCCTTAAGATATTTTGCTGCTTGAGACAAAACAGCAAATGCCATGGGAAACGTAGTAAACCAAGCTAGCCATAACTATAACAACAGTCACCCAAATGGCATGTTGCCTTTTCAACCAAGTTCAGCTGCCTAAGGCATTCTGCCCAATGGCACAGCCAACATAGGACTGTTTTGTTTGCATCCCCCTCCCCATCTATAGTTGTTCCTTGAAGACCCATAGTCCTGGAGGCTCCCATAGCCTCCTCCGGGGATGCCTGGAGATAGCTTTGTTGCTTTCTATGGGGACCTACCTGCAGTGGGCTTGTTTGAGAGGTTGCTGTTCTGATAGATAGGCTGTGGGGTCTCATTCTGCGGCTGTCCAATCACTGGGGTCAGGGAAGGTGTGTTCACATTGGAGAGGATGCAGCCAGTAACCCGCTAGGAGAAATAGTAATTGTCAGTTGGTATTTATAGCATTCATGACCACTGGAGAAAAATTTAAGTATGTTCATTAGGCTTTCATCACTCAGATGTCTTCCATTATGTTCAGAAACATATCCAGGTATATCTCAGCTTTGACACATTCCTGCCTATTACTACCTAGGTTCACTGTCTTCTGCCACCAAAAGTAGGAGGACATGAACACCACCATATTTTACTTAAAAATGGGTTTTGGGGTAACGATGGATAGAATGCAGACTAATCAAATGAAAGATCCATATGCAAAGCAAGGTTGGGGTGCAGTGAACTTGGAGAGGCTCTGGATATCAGGATCTGCTAATGACTTTTGTATGTGGTTAGAGAGGGAACAAGAAGAAAGGTGACAGCAATTTTCAGTTGACAGCTTAGTCCTGAGTTTTTAAAAATTATCTGAGGGGCTTTCTAGATTGGCAGGAAAGTGTGACATGAAGTTGCCTTTTCCTTAATGCTTAGCAGCTGCACCACAGCCTTTAGATGGAGCTGCGCTGTTCTGCAGTTTTAAAAAAAGAAGCTGGGACAACCAGCACCTTTTTAAAGGCGCTTCTTCTCCCCTAAAATGCAAAAAAGCGTTTTCATGGCACATTTTCCCTTTTTCTTATCTAAAGGCTAGAGTTTCATGCAGCCATGAACACACTTCTTTTTGCCAATCTAGAAAGCCCACAAGAAAAGCTTCTTAAGGTCTTAAGTAAAAACACATATTCAGAATCACATAGCACCCTTCTATGACAACTTTGCTGTTGATGGACAACAAGTACGCAGAATTGCTTGGCAAATTTCAAACCCACTGGTGTATGCCAATCCAATTCAAGATACTGGTGCTTACCTTAAAGCCATTTGTGGATGGGGAGCCAAATAGGAAGACTAATATCCTTCCTGCATGCCAGGTTTGGCAGAGGGAGATTTTGACATATGGGTTTATCACACAGGAGGAATTTCTCCCAATTTCGAATGGAGCCAAATTCACGTAAATTTGCTAGTTTATAGAATTTACATTAATTCTAATTGCCATTTCCCAAAAATGACCCCCCATTACCCGAAATTGCGTGAGGTACCCCATGATTGCATTCGGAATTACTTCCCATTGCCTGAAATTGTGTGAGGTACACTCATACGCAATAACGTGAAACCCTATGATTGCGTTTGGATTGCCATTGCATTATACTCTCAAATTCTGTCATATGATAAATTCCTGAGTGTCATCACCAAGAGCACCACATTTTATATTTACAAAGAACTGAGTCCTCTCTTGAGTGGTGTCCCAGTCCTGGAACACCTCTCCAAAGATGGTCTAAAGGCAACTGCCTTTATATTCTTTTTGGTGCCAGGCCAAGATGTTTTTATTTGTCCAGGTATTTTAAATGCATATGGGACAGTTTCCTGGGAAAGTGATACCTCTCAATTTTATTGTACTGTTTGAATTAAGTTTTTAAAAGAATATGCTTGGGTTTTTAAAAAAAGCCATACACCATTCTAAATCCTTTCTTGAATGAGGGCTGATTCAGCATTTTTAACACAATTAAAGAGAGGAAAGGAAAAGAAAAATTAAAGATGGTGATGACTAATATTGCTCAGGTCTGATGTTAGCCCAGCCCTGTTGCAAAAAATTCTTGTCAGTCAAAGAAATATACTTATACAGTTGGCTCTCCACATTTACATTTTTGACTTTTGTGGATTTGATTAAAATTTTCTCTCGAGGAATGTTTAGGGCCCTAAACAGTCCGGCGATAAATGGTGGCATCGGAACAGAGTGGGGGCATGGTGACTGCACACCAAATGGCCCAACTCTGCCCCCATGCTGGCATTATGCCGCGCACTTCACCACACAGCAGGAGGCGTCACAGCACTCCTTTGGCGCAACATGTACATGTGCTGCACCAAAGGAGTGCCGAAAAGCTGCAGCACCAACAGCTATGGTACCCTTTCCATGGTGCAAAAAGAAGCAATTTTTTGCAGCTTCTTTTTGCGCCATGGACATGGCGGGTTGGGGTGTGGCATATGGTTGCCACGTCCCCAATCTGGCAAAGAAAGGGGCAGCATCCCACAGCTCCATAGGGGCAGTCTATAAAGCCCCTTGGTTCTCCAGCATGACTCTACTGTCAACGTCTGCCAAAAGTCATGCTGGACGACCTAGAGATTCCTAGAGAGAACACTTCCCTAAGTATTTGTAGGTCCTCCAGTACATTTTCATTGTCAACTTCTGGCAGATCTTGACCACAAAATTGCCCTGGACAACCTAGTGATTCCTAGACAGGTGTTCTCTCGGGTAAAAAAAAATAGTGTGTTTTTTTTTAATTTGTGTTTTTTTCCACTTTCAAAGGGGTCTTGTGCCCTTAACCCCAGCAAAATGTCCACTGTACATTTTGCAGTAAAGGGAACAATATTTTTTCTTAGCCACCAGAGGGTGCCCAATTCTTTCTTTCCTTTCTTTAAAAAAAGGAAGATGCAATGCAATCCCATTGTGTGCACAAAGAGAGGTACATAACTGTTAAGTGAACTGCCAGTAGCAAGCAAATTGAAAACAATGCCTCACAATGTTCACACATAGTCTGCATGAACGAGTCCAGGATCATGTGGCTTTATTATAGTGTTACCTAGTCTTAGGACTACACTGCAACTCTGTAAGCATCCTGCCCATTAGTGTCGTCTAACAGAAATACAGTGGGCCCTTGAAATCTGCTAAGGATTGTTTCCAGGATCTCCCGTGGATACCAGAATCCGTGGATGCTCAAATCCCATTAAATACATTGGCATAATAAAATGGTGTCCCTTGTATAAAGTGGCAAAATCAAAGCTTGTTTTGGGGCATTCATATACAGTATGTTTTAAAATATTTTTAGACTGTGGGTGGTTGAATCTGTGGATAAGGAATCTGTGGATACTGATGGCCAACTGTATTGTTATAAATAAATAAATAAATATTTTATTTCTATCTCGCTTTTTGTAAAAACAATCAAAGCAGCTTACAATAGTCAAATATATATATATATATATATATACACACACAATATCCCCCCCTCCACCGCCTGCCCGTATTGACTTGTCCCTCCGTATTAAACAAGTCAATACAGAGATTCAAACTGTTTCAGACATTTACTGTAAATGGTTATTAAAAGATCATACTTAGGGTTACGAGGTGAAATTGAGAGTGGTTTAATGGTTCCAGTTGTTGCTGTTGTTGTTGTTGTTATCATCCACCTTCGAGTTAATCTGAACCCATGACTGCTCTTAGCCTTTTGATTCCTTGCGCAGGACATCAGCATATATTCCCTATTGTGCCATCAGCTTCAGTATTTTGGGAAGTTTGCTGCTCAGTTCTTCACCTACCCCAGTCTCCTCCCCACTCTCAGCTCAATGGGGAAAAAAGGTGCTCAGACTTATTTGCTTGGGCATGGAGCATAAGAACCAAGGGAAGATCCCAGATGGTTTTGATGGTTGATATGGTTGAGCCTTGATGGTTGTTATGATTAAATGAAGTTGTATGGCTGGCCTATATATGAGGGCAGGGGGAGGCTTTAAGCCTTTTCCCTTTCCCTTCCTTACTTTTCAACCTGCTTCCAATTCTTTTTCTTTCCTTTCCCAGTTAAACTGCCATCCTGTGCACATTTATTTGAGAGGTAGTGAGAAACAATGGCATTCATTTCTGATTAAACATGCATAGGATTGCAGTATTAATGTGCAGTTTCTATGCATGCTTACCGCCATTGCTAGATACTCCACGCGCTGACAGAAATTTAACTTCTCAGTGAGCTTTGGACAAGAGAGAAATACTGCCTTTTTCTTCTAACATGTTGATTTTCTCAAAGCAGCCAAAATTGGCATGCTAATCAATTCATCGGCTGTTAGTTCGCTGCAACGCAGACATTTCTAAATTGTTTCTTTGTGAATGTTTTCAACCCTTATAATTTAAACCTTTTAAATTAAAAAAATGCCTCAAGTAACTAGCTGGTAGTCTGGGGTTTTAACCAATAAGGCCAAAAACTCTTAACAAAGAAAATCTTGCCACAAGATTGCACAATAGTATTTGTTAACATGAATTTTCATAGTAAAGAGACTGAGGTTACCACCACCACCACCAACACCAGTCTACAGTAATAACCCTTAACTCTGATATTGGGCTTTCAAATATTCCAAATGTTTCACATGTGTTGTTGTTGTTGCCTACTTTCAAGTCATTTCCCACTTATGGCAACCCCAAAGTGAAACTATCATGGGGTTTTCTTGGCAAGAGTTTTCCAGAGGGGGCTTGGCTTTGCCTTCCTTTGTGGCTGAGAGAGTGTGACTTGCCCAAGGTCAACCAACAGGTTTCCATGGCCACGTGGGCATTCAAACTCTGTCTCCCAGAGTTCTAGTTCAACACTGAAAACACTGCACCATGCTGGCTCAGTGCTCACGCTCGTGTCATCATGGCGGCTCCAGTATGGATGGGAGGCTGCCATGATGATGGCGTCCATATGGACTAGGGTTCAGGAGGGTGCAGTTGGTGCACGCTCCTGAGCCCTTGAATCGGTGCTGGCACGCTGCTTCCTGTCCGTTTGTACTGGGCCATACTTAGCAGAAACAGTTAAGATAAGTAGTAATAAGGAGACAACTTTCATCAAACTCCCTGCCCCGACCGTTTTTGGGTCTTAGTCCAGGCTCTTTGATTGATGGATTTTGCCTCCTTGCTTGATGGGTTCTAGGTTTTGGGGTGTCAACTTTTGGGGTGGTGCTACCTTTGCGGGTCTATGTTTTGGGGTTCTGCAGGAACCGCCCCTGAACCCCAAGAGGATGGCCATTTTGGTTTGCATCAAAGATTTTTTGGGTGTCCGTGTGACTCCTCTCCAAACTCGTCTCAGGACCGCCAACCATTAGGAACAGACCCCATCCTTGTCGGATCAATGGCGTAGCTTCGGCGCATGTTTGAAAGTGACACCTGGCAGCCATTTTATTTGCGGAACACCAAAAATTAGCACCCCCAAAATCTAGAACCACCCTAAAGTTGACACCCCAAAATCTATAACCCCCAAAGGTAGCACCCCCAGAAAGTTGACACCCCAAAACCTAGAAACCATCAATCAAGGAGGTGGATCTAAGACCAAAAAGGGGGCAGGGAACCTGTCACTTTTGAGTTTGACAAAAGGTGTCCCCTATTACTACTAAGACATCTTGTCTGATTAGAGAAAGGTCATTAGTGAGATTTCTCAAAGATTGGAAATTCCTTATAAACCTTTTGTGAGGAATAAAAGAAAATGATTTGTCAGCTTTTGGTTTTGATGATTAGAAGGAATGGTCTATCAAGAGAAATGAATTTGTTGCATTACTAGAGTGAAGCATGAATAACTAAGATCAGAAGTCACTGTTTTCTTTTTTTATTTGTTTCTTTTCTTTTTCTTATAACTTTTTAAATATTTAATGAACCTTAAAATTGTGAAGAATTTTTAAAAAACAACAACAAAGTGAGTTCTAGGCACAAGAGACACACAGCTTCTGAGAGGGTCTTGGACAAGTGGAAACTCAGCCCAGATTTCCAGTATCATTACAACAGCTGCTGCAATCATACTAACCTTTTGATAAAATGTCCTTCAACTTTCAATTGTAATGTTTACCTACACAAATATTAAAGACAGGATACTCACATCTATATGTAAAATAACATATATTTATAAAAAATTTCCCTGCCACTTCCCAGCTCCCACCATCAATCTTATTGATCAACTCACTTTCATTAAGTCCCGGTGGTGTTCCAGTACACTGCAGGTAGTCTGCCAAGTATCTTGATAACATTCCCAGGGATCCACCCTATGGTGAGGAAGAAACAGAGAAAAAGTCACTTGGTTGCCAGAAACTATTTTTGTCAAATAAATATGTGCTCCTTCATCCTTTGTGCGGATTTGTTTATAACCAGATTTATTGCTGAATATTAAATAATAAATGTGCCTTACTATAAACTGTTTCTGGAAATTAATCAAGAGGTAATAGAGACGTGCTATAAACATATAATCAGGATTATTCCATAGTACCAGAAATCATGTTTTGCTTTTGATTTTATGGCCCTGGTTTTCCAATTTGTCAACTTTCATTTGTACATGTATATGTGTGCCTATTTATACACATATTACAGCCGGCCCTCCATATCCACCGATTCGTTATCCGCAGATTCAACTAGCCATGGCTAGAAAATACTCCGAAAATATATAAATGCCAAATTGCAAGCCTTGATTTTGTCATTTTGACACCATTTTACTATGCCTTTATGTATAATGGTGTTAAATGGGACTTGAGCATCCACAGATTTTGGTATCCACAGGGAGTCCTGTAACCAAACCCCAGCAGATACCAAGGGCTCACTGTACATCTCTAGTAATCTAGTATTTGTCAGCCACAGACACAGGGAGACTCACCCTTAATGCCAGCCAACAACAAGGGACCTTATTAATATCTTAAGTGTCTGTTTCTTGCTTTTTCTTCCTTCCTCTATCTTCTTCTTCCCCTTCTTTTCCTCCCCCCACCCACAATATGGTGGCAGTTATATTAATTCCTCTTTCTTGCTAGTCTTCTTCACTCTCCATTTTGTCTTCTCTTTCTCTCCTCCAAATATGGTGTCACTCATCACAGTTAAGATAATTTTATCAATAAATAAGAGAGTCATATAAGAAAGCAGGCAGAGATAATAACTGAGTGACACATAAAAAAGATATAGCATAAGAAAGCAACAAACACTAGGGACTCTAACACACGGAGGATGCAAGCGCATTAAAACGTGATTAAAACATGGTAATAGCACTATCAGGGAAAAGACTATCACACCCCCACACACTTCTCTCGTTCATATCCCACACATAAACTGTAATGGATGCAACATAGGGTAATAATGGGAGTTTCTGTTATTATGCGATGACACATACATTACTGTTTATGCACTGGACGCGAATGGGAGAAGTGTGTGAGGGTGTGATAATCTTCCCCCCAATTGCACCGTTACCACATTTAAATCACGTTTTAATGACACTTGCCTCCTGTGTGATAGAATCCTAGCAAGTACAAACTAAAGAGAGAGAAAACAAAGAGGCACACAATGATCACATCTCAGAAATGGCTTGGAACGACTCAATGAACCAATGGTTTCCAACTGTGGGGCCCCATATATTGTTCAACTTTTGGAATCACTTATCATTAGCTCTGATGCGGGAACTATCAAAAGCGGATTGACAGGACTTTTTCTGGAACAGCTTCAAGGCTCTGTATTGATTCACAAGGGAAGCATCCTTCCAACTACTACTGTAGCTGAGTATGCCTTATCTTATGTATGGCTCAATAGTGTATACTCCCAAGAAAGTATCCATATATTTAAAGGTTTGGGAATTTTCCAAAATGTAATCTTTAAGCTTTATGCTGTGAGTGCTCATGTGTTCTCCCTGAAAGAGGACTATTCTACAGAAGTAGTATGCAGAGAGATCTTGTAGCTACTTTGAGACTAAAAAAAGAAAGAAGCTGGCAGCATGAACTTTCGTAGACTTAAGTCTACTTATATCTTTGTATTCTGTAGAAGGAGGCCTTTATGCAAAAAGGTCTTCCAGTTCATGCCTGGCTGAAAGACACAGAACCATAAGAACGGTGAACAGGGAATCTGGATATGGCCATCAACAGTTAGCTCCTGGAGAGCAGATTGGACAGAGACCGATGGATGTCATGGGCTGCATGTGCAGAAAATCAGAGTCGAATGTAGCTTGTCATCTGCCTATATAAATTTATGATAATCTAGTAATACATGTATACAGACATAACTCAGTCAACAAAGCCTCTCACAAAGAAGCTCCTTTTAAAAAGTATGGGTGCATTAACAAAACACTTATTTGACATAGTTTTTTGTGGAGCTTTCGGGCTATGTGGCCATGTTCTAGAAGAGTTCCTATCTGATGTTTCGCCAGCATCTGTGGCTGGCATCTTCAGAGAATGATTTGACAATTGCAATATTTGACCTATTTGACAATTGCAATATTAGTGAACATTAAAAAAAAAAAGAAACTAATGAAACACAAATAGAAACAAAACGTCAAAACCCTCCAACAGGACTACAACCCTGCCCACCACCTATATTAAACAAAGAAGCTCCTTTTTACAGTCTTCCCCCCCTAAGAACCCCTATTTCTTTTTTGTCCTCTATCTAGATAGATGTTTTCTAACAGCATTCGCACTGGGAAAATGGTGAAAGGCTAGAGAAACTTTTTGTATTGGTTTTCAGCAGTGTATCTGCAGTAAACAACATAATAAAGCTTGAGCTGTGAAAGAATGGGATCCTACTCTAACTTATCCTACTGCAGTTGTGTGTGCCTCCCTATGGCTGAATCCACACTGCAGAAATAATCCAGTTTGGCATCACTTTAACTCTCATGGCTCATTGCTATGGAATTCTGGGAACTGCAGTTTGTTGTGGCACCCGAGCTCTCTGGCAGAGAAGGGTAAATGTCTCACAAAACTACAATTCTCAGAATTCCATAGCATAAAGCCATGTCAGTTAAAGTGGTGTCAAACTGGATTATTTCTACAGTGCAGATGCAGCCCTGGCCTCTTCCTACATGCACTTTTATTTTATTTTAATACTGTGGATTTTACGGCTGCTGATACATATGGTTTGGTAACTGTTAGAATTATATCTGTTAGTTTTGCAATCATGACTGACTTCAGCCTACAATACCAGAGTCACTTTTCATTTTTAATCATATTATTTTTGTTTTTTCTACCTTGATTTAAATTAAATCTGTCCTTTTATCCCCCTCTGTCAGAATAAGGGGAAATTAACTAAAATAATTAGATCCAGTTGCGTTGATGTAAGGCAAGGTGACATTTAGGCTTTCAAAAAGAACTCCTGGATGGACTGAGTCTCCAATGGTCTGCCTCTTCCCCTTGGCAAAACTTTCCTCATGGCTGGGCAGAAAATGTCTATCTGAAAACCAGAGGGGCTGTCACTCCCCCTTAATGGAAAGAGTGCGCAATAATTCACTGTTTGTTGAAATTCATCCTTTGTTGTGGCTGGCATCTTGCAGGAAGATTTATTGCACTTGGGGCCTCCTGGACAGATTCACTGTAACTGATGGGTCTTATGGACTGATTTACTGTGCTGAGATCTCATGGGTGGTGTGCTTTTTGCTGCTGTAGTGTCAAATAAAATTGAGTTGTATCTTTTTACTTGTGTGGCATGGATTTCTGTTCCAGATTACAAGGTTGGGTTAACCCTTAAGATGATGTGTGTCAGGGTTGACATAAACCACCTTCAAGATGGTGGCGCAGTGGTTAAATGCTGGCACTGCAGCCACTCACTCAAAACCATAAGGTGGCGAGTTCAAGACCAGCATAAGGCTGAAGCTCGACTCAGGCTTGCATCCTTCCGAGGTTGCTAAAATGAGTACCCAGATTGTTGGGAGCAAATTAGCTTACAGTTGTAAACCGCTTAGACACTCCTTAAGGGTATGAAGCGGTATATAAATGAAGTTGTTTTGTTTTTTTGTTTTAAGATTTGTCTTCCCTCAACCTGTTGCAATCCAGATGGTCAGATGGACTACAACTCCCCCTCCACCATGATCAGCTAGCAGGATTTATCCATCATAACCAACCAGAAGAGCCACTGGTTAGAAACCAACATATTAGAAACCAGCATATTTGGCATTAGAAATCAACATATTTGGAGGGCACTAGGTTGGGAAAGGCTGCTCAGAATAGTTCTTTGTGGGTTTTTCAGACTATGTGGCCATGTTCTAGAAGAGTTTTTTCCTGACATTTCACCAGCATCTGTAGCTGGCATCTCTGAAGATGCCAGCCACAGATGCTGGCAAAATGTCAGGAAGAAACTCTTCTAGAACATGGCCACATAGTCTGAAAAACCCACAAAGAACTATGGATGCTGGCCATGAAAGCCTTCGACTTCACGCTGCTCAGAATATTTCTCCTGGTAAAGTAAGACTCTCAGAGTGAGTGAATGAGCAAAACTTGGGATGTCAGATTTGAAATTTTTTTGACGTTATACATTAGAAAGTAGAAAATTAATTCACTAGCAAAAACACTAATCATTGAAAACATTTATTTGTTAATCATTGATTAATTCATTGACCAGAATTCTAGAGTGAGGCCAAGCCATGAGATTTACACAGAATGGCATGGAGGGGAGCTTTGTTGACCATACGTAAGCACGTTTTCTACCTAGCTCCTTCAAAAGATCTTTGTGTCCTCTTAAAGTGATCTGCCTCCAGCCTGGAATTTCTCCCCACATGACTACAAAGCCCATAATAGGATTGTTGCCTGGTAATGGTTGGAGTTGAGCAAATCTGTGAAGTGTCAAATTGGGAAAAGCTGTCCCAAAGCATAGAATCTCGTTTTATAACATTCCATGCAGTTCGTCTCTCATCCGCACTCTTCCTTTCCACCCCCATTACCACGAATGCTTCACTGTCCTGCATGAAAAGAAAAAGGCCCAGTGCATTCAGGAGGAATGAATGGTGAGGGTCTGTCCCTTCTCCTCTCTTCCTTTGCCTCTATTACATGAGATGGTTGTCGCACTCTGTCTAATGGCAGGGCTGGCCTTGATACCATCTAATATTCCAATATGCTATCACCTCAGTCTCCTACATGTATGCTCCAGTTCTACTATACCTAGACTCCTAGCTCTAAAACGACATTTTATTATTGTTGCTGTTTGCTGTTCTCGAGTCAATTCCAACTCATGGCAACCCTGTGGATGGGACATCTCCAAGACTCCCTATCTTCTACTTCTCTGCTTAGCTCCAACAAGCACATTGTAATCCCCCTGACTGAGTCTTATTACATCTCTTGAGAGCTTTAAAAAGGCCTTGAAGACGCATCTCTTCCGGCAGACCTTCCCAGAAACATCTTAACGCCTGGCCCTGACACTGGTTTAAGACATTGGGATGTGCTCCCTTTCCAGTTCTCAGCACTTTTTTTACAAGTTTACATCTACATTGTCCATAGTACGACTAGCTGTTTTTATGTTTTATGTTGTATGTGTTTTTCCTGATTTTAACTTAATGCTGATTTAATTTAATTTTACGGGGTGGGAGGTGGGATGTTGGACCATTGTAATTGTTTTATTTTGATGTTTTTTAATTGTTGTAACCCGCTCCGATTGATGTCAGAGGAGCGGGCTATAAATAAACTATTATTATTATTATTATTATTATTATTATTATTTCCACATGGCATGCAGTCTTCCCCCTTCTTCTTCTACACTCTATCTTTCCTAGCATTACATATTAAAACAAGTAGGCAGTCCTGCATCCAAATGCTGAGTAAGTCACCATTCCCTGGTATGTAAGAGACGCATTGATCTCTTACTTCATTTGATTGTATGCATTGACCAGTTAACAAGAAAAAAAAATTTTTTTTCCTTACAGGTAATCTTTGGCTTTCTAAATATCAGGTCCATATCAAGTTGATCAGACTCTTCCATATGTTTTACATAGAAGTCTATGTGTTCCTGCTTTTCAGTTAAGAACATCTTTAAGTAGGGCAATCCTCCAAGCAAGAACATTATTAACAAAAGACTTCTCTTGTTTCAAGGTGCCCCGTTCAGTCCAAGGATAAAAAAAATCATGGATATGGAGAGTCAACTGTATGGGAAGGGGGAAGGTAGGCCCAGGGGAGATATGTTAAATGCTTTCTTCCTGTATAGTTTTCCCCTGACTAAATCCTCTAGATTCAAATCTTCTATTAGCCTTGAAAGAAAAAAAATCATACAAGTTTTAGGATCCTTCTTAGTCTGATCATAAAATGCAAGCTTATTTTAGAGTCCCAGCCAGCTCAGTGCTATGAATTTAGCTGAACCAGCAATGCTTCCTCATTCACATATCCCACCCTGGGCATTTCCAGGAGCTGAAGCAGTCTCCTACTGTTATGTCTGTCTCTCAGAGGAGGTGGGAGCTCCTAGTGAAATTGTGCCAAAATTCCCAAGGTTTCTTCCATCAAACTCCGTCAAAGCTTGTAATAAAGGAAAATTGGGAGAAAGAAACAAAACAACAAAAAAAAGGAAAAAAAATGTCAAAATCTCACCAGCTGAGCGAGCAGCACAAGATCTTAATTGAAAACTTAATGAGCTGCTAAATTGGGCTGTTTCTTAAACATTTTCTGAGCGGCTAACTCACTTTTCTTATTCTCTCCACTTGAGGTTTTCAGATATGTGAACTTGCTAATTAAAACACTCTCACAAATAATGTTGCAAAGTGCTCATTCATGCAAAAAAAGGCTACCTCGAGACATTGTCAGGGGTTGTGAAATGGGTTGTTCAAGGTTAACCCATTCCAAGCAGTCAGCCAACAGTAACTCAGTTGGATCCTGGCTGAAAAATGTACAACTGACTCATCAAAGACAAGGTTTGGCTTCTTAAGCAATCCTCTTCCTCAGGACCAGCCCTTTCATTAGGGAAACTTGCTAGTTTTCCTATAAAGCTTTTAAATGTGCAGGATCCACATAACCTTTTGCATCTTTCCCCTAGTAGCCCTCTGATGACCTTATCAGATGGGAGGAATTTCTCCCAATTTCGAATGAAGCCAATTTGAATTCATGTGAATTCCCATTGTGTTCAGAATGTGTTCAGAATGACTTCCCATTACCCGACAATGACCCCTCCTTGCCCGAAATTGCGTGAGATGCTTTAATTCGCAATAACATAAAACCCATGATTGCGTTCGGAATGACTTCCCTTTTGCCCAAAATTGCGTGAGATACTTTAATTCATAATAACGTGAAACCCCATGATTGTGTTCGGATTGTTCGCATTAGATTATACTTTCAATTTCCGACGTCTGATAACGTCTTATGTGTAGGTTTTTATTTTGATAAGGGGGGAATTAATGGATACATTAACAATGTTGATCGAGGAGAAATCTTTGAATATCTTTAAGAAAGAATGGAAACTGATTGCTACTTTTTTGTAGTCTTATAGGGGATATACATCAGTTTTTGGCTTCATAAAATGAATAGAATTTGAATGACAGAGAAGCATAAAGGAAGTAGAGTATTAGTGGATTATACCCACCAGTCAGATGATGGAAAGTCAGCAAAGTTTTGTCTGTTTTTGTTTTGTTGTTGAGTTTGTAGCTTTGTTGTCTATGTAAGTGTGAGACAAATCTAAATCTATATCTGTATCTATTGTTGTTGTGTGCCTTCAAGTCATTTTTTACTTATGGCAATCCTAAGGCAAACCTATCATGGGGTTTTCTTTGCAAGATTTATTCAGAAGAGGTTTGCCATTGCCTTCCCCTGAATTTGAGAGTGTATGACTCGCCCAAGTTCACCCAGTGGGTTTTATGGCCAAGCTGGGAATTGAACCTTGGTCTCCAGAGTGGTAGTCCAACGCTCAGACTCAAACTATTTTCCATATGTGTAGCATAGTTGTATTTATGTTTAATAAAAATAATTTCAACAACAACAACAACAACAACAAAGAATGCATTATGGCTTGAGCTGCAATTCTGAAGGTTATCACACGGGGTAAGAAATGCTAGAGAAGCGTCATTATTGTGCGATCAGGGAAAGATTTTCACATGACGTCATCCACCTACCATTCTTGTAACGTCATGGAATTGTGCTAGTGGAATATTTCATTGACAGTAAAAAAAAGTCAATGGATTGCCGATAGCGATTCATTAGTGGTATTGCAAACATGTGGAAGGCAATCACATTTCAATAGTGCTATTGAGAATTCGTCATTAAACCTTCTGGAGAGTTTATTATCGCACTACACTCATTAAAACATTGCTACTCCACTTTAACTGCGCTGAATGCCTCCTCTTGCATTTTGGGGTTTGTAGTTCAGTGAGGCCTGAGAGCTCTCTGGCTGAATATTCTAAATGCCCCTTCCTAAACTACAAGTCACAGAATGCAACGGGAGGATAATCTCCTAAATTGAATCCCCCAGTCTCCCAGTGTCACTTTGTGTCATGCTTGCGAGAATAACTTTGTGTCATGCTTGCGAGTCACAGGAGAGTTCCTCAGAGGCGAGAGAAGACCCATTTTTCTCTCTGCTAACACAACTCCTTCTGCTGACATGTGGAATGTAAAAGCGCTTTTTTACTGCTTGTGAATCAGGAATTCCCCGTTATTGTGACCAGTGTGAAAGTGTTTTAATATCGCCGTTGTAATGTTCTTGCTTTATAACGTTAGAATCATGCTATTAAACTGTAAATAGCCCTCGTGTGATCATCTTCTCTGTTGGGCCGCTACACTAACATAATGGTCCATTATACTGGAGGTGCACTTGTATTTTCCTCAGCAAATGTAGGGAGGAGGAATGGCAGTGGAGACTATGGAAGAAAGTGGGTGCTGGCTCCAAGCTACTTATTATTAAATGCCTACCTTTTGAGGGTGGGATGGGGCCTTGGATTTAAGGCATTCTGGAAAAGACACAATTGCCTGTCCTGTAGCATAGGTGACTGTGGGGCTGTACCTATGGGCAGCTGAACACACTCCTTTGTGCCTCGGATGGAGGCCATGGCAACTGCACACTGCGGACTCTGGAGGGAGCAAAATAAGGGGCTTATTTTTGCTTCTCGGAAGGGACATCATAAGCACTGCGGTGTGGCATCATGACATCCCTTCCACGCAGCATCGTTTGGGTGCTGAGCCTAATGTGCATCATCATGGTGTGCGCCATGTGGACAGGCATGCAACATTATGGTGGCCGGGTGGCACGGTAAGGGCTTTGAGCGTGCAAAATCTCAGCCCTCACCGCATGTACAGGCGGGCACAAAGTGTTGTACAGCTCCTGTGTCAACCAGTGTTTCTCAACCAGGGGCCATATGGCCCATGGGAGCCCCCAGGATATTCCAAGGGGGCCCCAGGTGAACATCATGTGGCGGAGCATGGCATGAGACTAGGGGGCCATAGAGGGAAGTGAGAGGTGAAGAAAACAGAGAAGTGGCTGAGAAAAGAAAAAAGAAAAGAAAACAGAAAACTGAGAAGTGAAGAAAATAGAAAACAGAGAAGTAAAGTGAGTAGAGAAGTGACCATGCTATGCACAGTCTGCAGCAATGCCGCTTCCACTTCCTTCTCCTTCCCGCTTCCACACTCCTCCGCTGGGTGCACCAAACTGTTCACATCTCGTTTGTCACAGGCAAGGTGTGTGGTTGAAACAGTGTTAGTGTGTGGGGTGCTGTTTCTTCATACAAGCATTACTGAGAAAGGAGGTATGTTGCTACATTCAAGCGTTCTGTGGGTAAATAAATAAATAATCTTCAAGTATTTTAAACTATTGTGTTTGCCATTGCTTTTGCTGCTGCTGTGTTCAATTATTTCTCATTCTAAAGATATATCTATCAAGATCAGACATCATTTTTCATTTCTCTGTGTTTAGATATTCTAATGCTTTTTTATTTCTGAGAAGTGATCTTATTATTTTATAGTTGTAAACATATGTAAAATTAGTCTGCAATACAGATACAGTTTGGTGGTTTTTTTTTAAATATCTAGATGGCTACCTCTGAAAAAAAGAAATGTTGACAATACTCTCTGCTATGTCTTAGCTATGGATTTATTCAGTCCCCACAAAACCACACATTACCTATGTGTTTGATATGCATGACTACACTTTCCAGTGAGAGTATGCATCCATGTAAGCTGCAGAATTATTTGGAAATGTCTCATGAAGACAAGAAGAGTCAACCACTGGAATATTTTCTAGCACTGTGAGATAAATTTGAAACTAGACCTATATGGAAGAAAATGTTTGTTCAGAAATTGGTTTTACATGACAAAGGATAAGTTGCATTTTATGAGACATCCAAATTGGCAGCCAAGGAAGGATAACCACACATTATAGGGGAATCGTTGATTTTGCCAGCAGTGTCTGCTGTTATTTCAACTGTCATGAACCAACATGCTCATGAAATTATCAAATCCATTTCTTTGAGCATATTGACAAAATAGCAGAACATGTTGAAAACCAACTAGTCTCACAGTTCAAAGTTCAGAATTACCAAATAACATAACAATACTGATGGCTTATGCTGGCTATTTGCACAATGACAAATTTAAAGAAGAAATGCTATTTGTTGGAAAGCTTAAAACAAATACTAAAGTTGAAACTTTTGAAGAAGAGGTACTTCAGTGAGAAAGATAGCCCCCTCGAGAACATTCTGGCCTGCGCTACTGATGGCACTGCTTCTGTGTCAGGGAGATACAGAGGATTTATTGCACCTTTGAAAGTTGTTGTGCCAGAAGTATTCTGTATCTAGTTCACCAACAACACTTGGTTTCAAAAACACTAGCAGGGTGCTTCAACGAATCTCTATAGACTGGGAAAGCAGTGAATTACACTAAATCAAATGCACTTCAAGACTGCCCGTTTTGATAGCTTTGCGAGGACAATAATGAAGACTTCACACACTTGTTATTGCATATAGAGGTTTGTTGCCTGTTCAAAGATCCTTTGTTGTTTTGTTGCTTTGTGGGACTCATCTGTAACATTTTTCAGAATGTTTTTGAAAGAAATGGAAGAAAAGATGACCTCTGCTAAACCGTGATCTTTTTTCAAGCAAGGAGATTATTACAGGATTTCTTTGAAAAGTCAAGCAATATGCCAACAATATTGGATGTCAAGAATTTGCACAGTTTTCCTTTTTGGCAACAATGAACTGAAAGACAAGGAAATAATTGTGTATATGTGAATCATTTGAAGCAGCTTTAAAATGATACGGAAGTTCATTTCTGTGATCTGCTGGACATGGATATTCCAGTCTGGGTAGTTGAGCCATTTGCTGTGAATGCTGCTAATACTGATGTTTCTTTGCAAGAAGCACTCGTAGAGCTACAGAGGGACATAGCAACCAAAGTAACTTTCAGTAAAAGAATACACCATTTTTGGATAAAAAGTACAATGCAGCATAATAAATCATTTTACCTCTACCCGGCTTATATATTAATTCGGGCAGTATCCTGATATATCGCAAGGTTTTTGCCACCTAATTTTCCACCTGAATACAGCCCGGGTCCATCCCTGCTTCCAGGAATGCTCTGGTGGCCATTTTCTTAACTCAGAAAACTCCCAGATCCGAAAAGAAACAGGAGGAGCACACCTGGAAGTGGGGATGGATCCAGGCTGTATTCAGGTGGCAAGTTAGGCAGCAAAATCCTTGCGATAATATCAGGATTTCACCTGATCTAAGATTTAAAATGGGGAGAGGTAAATCGATTTATTAAGCCATGGGATAAGCTCCATTATCTAAAAAGTTTCCATAGCTTTGGGATAAAACAAAATTGTTTTTCATGGCCTTTCCTACTTCATATTTGATAGAATAAAGGCCAATGCAATTTTAGACAGCACCAATAGAAGTATAGTGTCTAGATCAAGGGAAGTAATAGTGCTGCTCCATTCTGCTTTGGTCAGGCTCCATCTGGTTCAGTTCTGGGCACCACAGTTCAAAAAGGATCTTGATAAGGTGGAGCATGTCCTGAGGAGGGCCACCAAAAGGTTGAAGGGTCTGGAAACCATGCCTCATGAGGAAAGACTTAGGGAGCTGGGTATGTTTAGCCTGGAAAAGAGATGGTTAAGAGGTGATACGATAGCCCTGTTTAAGTATTTGGGAGGGTGTCATATTGAGGATGGAGCAAGCTTGTTTTCTGCTGCTCCAGAGAACAGGACCCGGAACAATAGATGCAAGCTACAAGAAAAGAGATTTCACCTAAACATTAGGAGGAACTTTCTGACAGTAATAGCTGTTCAACAGTGGAACACACTCCCTCAGAGAGTGGTGGAGTTTCCATCTTTGGAGGTCTTTAAGCAGAGGCTGGATGGCCATCTCTCAGGGGAGCTTTGATTGGGAGTTCCTGCATGGCAGGGGTTGGACTGGATGGCCCTTGTGGTCTCTTCCAATTCTATGCTTCTATGATTCTATGATCCTAGAATCAGATTGCAGTCATGTGAATTATTTGATCAGCCTAACACAGATATGCCTTAACGTAATGGACAAAGGTGATCTTTGGTTATTCCCTCACAGCAATAGAATTGGATATAAAAAAGTTTGTTTCTCATCATCTAGCACAAGGATCACATCGACTGAGAAATACTTAAAGTATAATTTTTTATAGGATTGTATTTTGTATAAATTATAAAAGTTATAAATAAAACATGTTGTATTTACAGATAAAACATTTACATAGATACCTTTCTACTGGTAGGACAGGGGAGCCAGAGGAAGGTCGGAAGGGGGCCACAATCAGAAAAATGTAGAGAAATACTGGTTTAAGCCACCTCCTCACAAATTCCTCAGCACCAAAAAACCCTTTCATCCCAGAAGCCAGGTATGTGGAAAGCCATCTGAGAGCCGACAGCCACTACTCCCCATGATCGCCCCCATTGTGACATTTCCCCCCCAACCTTTGTTGTCTTTGTCCCCTGTGTGAGGCCTTTTCATCATTCTGCTACCACAGTGCCTATAGCTATACTGTCACAGTTGTGTTGGAGTAGTTACACAAGTGGGCCCTGGCCCTAGACTGAAATAGAACACATTGCTGTGCCTTTTCTGACAAGTGCTACATAGGGAAAAGAACACAAGCTTTTCTTAGCCATTGCAAAAGGAACATGCTCTGTGTGACGCACTTATACCTTATCCAGTCGGAGGACTGAACGGCCAGCTGGCACATTGTCAGGCGGTGTCGGCTGGAGACCAAACCCTGTAAATTAGAAGATTGTCAAAAATTGTGAAGAGAAATTCTACAACACCAGGCTTCCCCAAAATTAAATCCAGTGTTATAATTTCAGTGATCTGTTAGACCTGGGTTCAAACTAAATTCACCTGGTACTCTTAATTCATCCATTGATTTCCAGCCTAGCCCACATATACACAAAGTTGTTCCTCCTGGATCTTTGAATGACAGCTACCAATTATTCATGAAGAAAAAGACACATTTCAGGATGCTAAAAAGACAATCTGTTGTGTTTGCTAAATGAATCTAACATATTTTGGCCTGAAGATGCTCTCAAGACCTTCTTTAGAGGGCTATATAAAACAACAAAAGGACAACCATAAATGCATGACATCCATTTATATAAGAGCATTAATACGTTCTCACAGTGCTTATAGTTAGATGTACACACCCACTTCAAATCAAAGCTACAGAAACGTCTGAGCAGAACTCAAAAAGCACTTAGTGGAAGAATGAAAGCATGCGTCTAAAGAATAGGGTTTTTTTTTTAAGAATAGATATTGTAAGGAGATGAAGGTAATGGAAAGGGGCTGTCTGAAAACATACATTTTTTCTATCCTGATTTGAACACTGAATTAAAAAACAGATTTTAAGATTTTACATCTCAAAGATTTTATAAGAGTGAAAGATAATCAGTTTCCCCATTCAAAAGGCCTTAAGAGCATCTATTGACCAAAATGTAGTGGGCTCCTTTAGCAAATAAATACAACCTTTTTGGTATTGGAAGATAGTCTCCTCTTTCTCTGTGGATTTCACTGGATGGCCTCCAATTTTTTGCTTTTTTCAATTGTCTTTTAACTACCAATTATAGACAAACTGAAAAAGGCAGAACTATAACAAGAAACTATAAAGGTGCCTTATATTGAATCAGGCCATTGCATCAGAACAGAACTATGACTAGCTAACGCTTTTAAAGATTTCAGCAGAGAACCGTTGCAGCCCTGCTGTGTATGGAGCTGCCAGGGAATTCAGCCTGGAGTGTAACCCTTGCAAGAAACATGTGCTAGTCAGGGGAAGGCAATGGTAAACCTCCTCTGAACAAATCTTGCCAAGAAAACCCCATGACAGATTCACCATAGGATTGCCATAAATCAGAAATGACTTGAAGGCACACAACAACAAACAAGAAAGGGAATAGGAAGCAGTCATTAGCTTTGCATCCTAGAAATCTGAAAGCTGATACTTTGCTATCCCTTCTGTTCACAAAGCCTATTATAATGATCTGTAGTTTGAGATTTAAACACAATGGCTAATCCACCTAGCCAGATTCTTGTTTCTTCCTTTGGTGTTGCATTCCTTCAAGTCGTTTCCAATTTATGGCGATCCTAAGGCAACCCTATCATGGGATTTTCTGGGGCTGAGAGTGTGCGAATAACCCAAGGTCACCCATTGGGTTACTATGGCCAGGTGCGGAGTCGAACCCTGATCTTCAGAGTTATAGTCTCAGACTCAAACCACTACACAACTTTAGCTATCTTCTTCCCGTACTATCTCCTAATTTTTTATACCATCATTTCTTATAAGAGTTCTGGGAGAACATGAAAACTCTGACCACATATGCCACTTTTGTAACATTTCATTGGTCCTAATAAAAGTTATTAGGTGACTATAAAAAGACTTCCAATAACATCCACTATGCCAATTCAGCAAGAAACTATAGATCTGCATGGAAGAGGGGAAACGTTTATACACATGCTTCCCATGCTCACCTGTTTCCCATAGGAGTCATGTACAGGTGAGACAATTCCACCAATAACAATGAACCTTCCCGTCTTGTGCAGATAATCCCGGGCTCTTTCTAGTGAAAAGGGGGAAAGTGGGAGGGGGAACAAGTAAATATTTAAATTTGACTCATTTAAAATAAATAAATAAATAAATAAATAAGTAAATGATGGAAAAACCAGCACAGATATGTCAGAATGCAGGACTACAGCTTTCCAGAATGGGTATCACAACCAGTACAATAGTCATCAAATCTTTAGGCATATATTGTTATTATTGAAAAACTCAAAGTGTTGTATAATCCTCACTGTGGTAACTTTCAAAGAAGTAGCCATGTTAGTTTATTGCAGCATAAAAGGAAGGAGGGGAGAAAGAAAGAAAATGTGGCAGCACCTTTAAGACTAACTGGTTTTTATTTTCGCTTGAGTTTTCTTGGATATAAATCAATTTCTTTCGATGCAGTGTGTGCTCTGTCACATCACAGTTGTGGTGGCTGGGCCTCTATTCACTACTGTATTCGCTACCCCAGAAAACCTCTGCCAATTCAAATGTGTTAGTCTTTTAAGTTGCTTTTCTAAATAATTTAGCATCATCCACAAATGTCACACCACATCTCTTACCCTTAGCTCCAGATAATGAATGAACAAATTAAAAAAACACCGGTTCCCGTACAGGTCCTTGGCTGATCAATGGCACAGTGAGAAGCAGTGAAAGGAAGAAAGCATGCACACTCAGATGTCAGTTCTTTAAGTTACGGTGTAGTTCTTACAGTCATCAGCTGGAAACAGAGCTCTTTTCTAAGCAGAAGTACAGTAGTAGAACAGCAACCCTACTTATCTCTCTCTCAGTGGCAATCTAATGAAATGGCTGCTGCTAGGTGAAGGATTAGAATTATGCACCCCTCTAGATGTTGTTGGACTGCAGCTCCCAGCACCCTTGCCATTGATGAAAAATGCTGTTTTAGTCTAACAATATCTGTTGCGCTGCATGTGATAAATGACTACTGAGCTGTACTGACCTCTCACCAAAGCTGATAATGGAGGCCCTAATACCGATTTCCTCCTCTGCTGCAGCCTAATTGACATTCCTCAGTCCATAACCGACTTGTAATTAAATCTTACACTGAAATCTCCAGGACTTGTCCTATCTATAGGCACAGCACTTATTCCAACAAGGAAAAAAATTGTAGACGTATATTATATACAAATTAAAGGGCAGCCAATTGACCTGTTCTCATCTTGTATTGCTAAATCTGGCACTGCCATGCTGGGACACGGTTTTGCATTTAATTGTCTGCTGGCGCAATCATCTCACTAAAGAAACTGTAGAATGCTTTAAAAAAAAAAAACGCCCACAAATTCTTATCCTACTGACACAGTTTACTTAGTAGTGAATATAGGCCAGCAGTCACAGCTGTGATGTGACAAACCTGGATTCTACGCCATAATCTGTAAACATCTGAGAGGTAGAAGCAGATGGTGGTGATTTTGAGATCAGGGTGGAAAAAAAGACCTGATCAATATTGGTACAGTGAAGCTGGCCTGGAAGCTTTTGAGCAGGAATGGGAGAAACATTGTCTAGACAAAGGGAGCTCTGGGATGGAGGTACTGACAATTATGCACATTTAAGTATAAAAATCAACACAGCATTGAATAGTGGATTATTGATCAGATTAGTTTAATCCATTAAAAAACGTTTTATCAACAAAAACATCAACTTGAGTTAAATTTAAACACCAGCACACACACAAATGTTGGTGATTGGTACCATTTTAGAGTAAATATCCTTCTTTCTTTTTCATTCGGAGGGAAAGCTTCTAAAAAGATGCCAGCTGCTACAACAGCATCAGCATTTACAAGTATTATCTAAATAAAAAATGTTTTCCCCCTTTAGAACACTTGTATTATACATATGCAAATTTCTGTACGCTTAAAATCATAGGAAGAATTAACAAAGATTGCTTTGATCAGCGACAGCCCTGCTATGAACATGTTTATGCAAATTTACTCAGGAAGAGAAGAATAGAGGTAAACACCATGGAGCCATCATACTGCAATGACAGGCGATTCTGAGCAAAATAAGCAAAGCTTGGAAAAGTTACTTTTCTGGGCTTTGAAAAGAGGTAAAGGTCATGATCACACTCACTCACCATTACCAAGGACTAATCACCAGCCCTGGAGTGTGTGGGAAGGTTATAAGCCCTTCTCCCCCATTCTTCTTCATATCATCTTTCCTTTTCAGAAAATCTCTTTTAGATTAAAAAAAATCTAATTTTTCTTTAGATTAAGAAACAAGTTGAGAAAAAAAATGCAGTTGCAATCACATCTTCAAAACACATCACCACACATCTGAGACATTTCAAATCAGAGAAAACAAAGATTAAGAGTAGACTTTAGCAAAACTATTGTTCCAAATAGTAACAAATTGCCCCCAAAGAAAAACAAAGCCTTCACTTTAAAGCAAGAAATTGTGGTTGGAGCTATAGCTCCACAGAATGAGAAAATCCAGACCACAGATCAGTCCACCACACAAAAGAAAACTCAATACCTGGGCACCCTGATGGACCCTCTTTGGTGTACTTTAGCATCCTCCCTAAGTAAACACTACAGCACACTCCCACTAGGTATCCCACCCACTAAGATGAGAAGTAAAATTCAGTGATTCCTTCCTACTGTCTCCTCTACCTGTTTCTAACTGTAAATGGTTTCCCATCTCATCCAAAGTCATACCCTGCAACACTTCACAGCTGCAAACTGTGACCCATGTGGCCAAGCAACATCAGAGTGTGGTCAAGCTGGCAAAAGATATTAATGAGGAAGAAGACACAAGTTAGGAGAGGATGCAATAGTTTGCTTTTGTCTGAATGCATTAGGAAGAGCAAGGGCCTGAATACCCAAAATACCAGATTCTGTCTGATCATGGAAGCTAAGTAGGGTCAGCCCTGATTAGTACTTGGATAGGAGAACATATAGGAATACAAGATGCTGTCGGCTACATTTCAGAGGAAGGAACCTGAGTATTCCTTGCCTAGGAAAACCCTATGAAATTCATGGGTTCGCCATGAGTCAACCAGCAACATGGACACATGGGAAGGGCCAGATTCCCCCCCACACACACACACCTCTTCTCCCCCCCCCCATCTCTCTCGTTGAATAAACTGAGTTCAAATAAGTAAAGATCAGGGGGGTTAGGGGTGAGGAGAGTGTCACCAGAACATTTTAAAGGCAGCTGAAAAAGTGGGATGATAGACAATTAATCAGGACAGTCACTGTCAAACTGGAGCAGTTGGATATGCAAAGTTCCTCTCAAAAAGGAAATTTAGCAGCACCTTCAGTAAGGCTGGTGAAATCTGTGCCAAATAACCGTGCTATCCCAGTGGTTATTAACCTATGGCCACGGACTCCCCAGGAGGCTGTGATATCCTCACAGTCTGTGAAGGCTTGAATGCTACCCAGCCCACCGCCTCCCTGCAGCCAAGGTGATGGCTGGCTGGGTTTAAATGTTGTCATTCAATCCACTCCAGAGGCAAAAAGGTGTGAAGGAAAAGAAGAAGAATCTTCCCTTCCACTTCTGTTGCCTTTGAGGAAAGGTTTAATGAATGATGTACATCAGGCCCTCCACCTTTGCTGAGGTTAGGGACACAGGAATCTGGTGAAAGTAGAAAAAGAGCAAATTAAAAAAAAATACTTTTAGGTGAGAAAACACCCCTCCAGAAAGCTCTTGGTCTTCCAGCACAATGCTATGGTCAAAATCTGCCAGGATTTGACCACAGAATCACATAAAAGGACTTACAAATGCCTAGACAAATGTTTTCTCTAGTAATCTCTATGCCCTTCAGCACAACTCTAGGGTCAATGTCCAGTACAGTTGTGCTGGAGGACCTAGAGATTCCTAGACAGAACATATTAACCAAATCTACAAATAATCAAGTTTGCAAAAGTCAAAGCCGGAAACGTGGAGAACCAACTGTAATTGTTAATGGTTCAGTATTCAGGTATTATTATACTAATAGTATTTTAAATCTTGAGTTAAGTTGGGGGGAGGGGTCCATGGCAACAAAGGATATTTAAAGAGTGTCCTGAGTAAAGAAAAGGTTAGGAAGTGCTGTGCTATCCTATTCATAAATATGGGATATCTGGACTCCAGAGAATAGAGAGGTTTTGCAGCACCTTTGAGACCAAGAAGATTATCGCACGTCTATTTTCACCTGATCCAGGGACAGGCTTGACATGGGCTTGAACGGGTAAAAACAGATCTTATCGCACTCCATTTTGCTTAACTCAGCTGCATCGCATACCCGATCCAGACTCCTGGCGTACTTTTCGAACCTAGGATACTTTCCCATCCTTTGAAAAGTATGCCAAGAGTCTGGATCAGGTATGCAATGTGGTTGAGTAGAATGCAAAATTTCCTTCACTTCAATTAGAAATTTAACAAGAAATATAAAGGAAATTTGAGTGATGAGCATGTGATACAAAGGAGTGTTGAAAATTTGACAAATTATATTTAGTTTTATTTTTAAAAAGATCAGAGAGCCATTTTATTTGCATAAGAAGTATCTATATCTCCTTCTTAGCATACTGAAGTTAAATTCTTACTCATTAAAACCTTGTAGTATTAATTAAAAGTTAAAATGTTTAGATGAAGCATAAAGTGTAAGGCAGAATATAAGGTGGTAAATATTTAGAAGTTAATTTGTGAAAAACTGGAAAACTTTAAACAAAAGGGAAACACCCAATACTGAAGGTTTAAGTATTTACTTAAAAGTGTTAATTTTAACATTTTCTTTTTTAAAAAAAAAAAATAGAAGATTGTTTTTTGTTCATCCTATGAATCTTACTTTATGTAATGACTATCTACTATTTTGTAAAATACTATAATTGTATGAACAGGATTTCTTGGTTGATTTCAGAAATCATTCTAAGTTTGCTTCTGTTTTGGCTTTTTTCTTTTTTAAAATGTATTTTCATGCTTTGGAATAAAAAATTCTTGGCCCAACCAAGAAGGGAATAACCTACCTAGAGCCGTGAAACTTACATGCTATTTAACATATTCACCCCAAGGTTTGATGTACTTGACACATCATTTCTCAAGTTTCTTTAGCCTTTCCAAAAAGTTCTGATGTCTGGTCACTGACATACTGCTCCACTGTTGCTATCACCTCTGAATTATTCATAAATTTATTTCCTTTCAAACTCTTTTTTAAGATTTGGAAAGGTGGTTGGTCTATACAGACAATTTTAAAAATATCTATGGTCTTGCCAGAGCTGTGAGCAGGTGCATTGCCCTACCAAAAGAAAACCCCTTTCCCCCACTTCCCTCCCCGTTTTTCCTTCAATGCCTCCTTCAATCGGCACAGAAAGTTAGAGTGGTAGCCTGCACTTTTTATTGACATGAATCTGAAAAAATCCAGAAATTGGAGCTATGATCCTGCAGCTTGGCAGTTTACAACAGAACACTCTTTCAAGCTACAATGACAAAATTATGCTTAGAGTTTGGGAAGTGGGTCAGGCCAAGAACTTTTCAGCACCCCCTTCATACAAGGTGGAAAGCCTCAAAGTGAGGTCAAGCTGCTCAAAATGAGCCTCAGTGCATGCTTTCTGCCATCTTTCTCATGTACTGTACTTACATATTTTATTTATCTTGAAATTCTAGGTTTCTTTGCCCTGACAGTGGTGTGTGTATTAAAGAAAAGCACAATGAAAAACACAACAACAACCTCAAGCCATGATTTTTAAAAAGTTGCAAAGGCACAGCTTCCTTCCTCTTTGTTCATTTTAATTTTAATTCCCACCTGCACAAATTATTGCCAACCTGCAGGGCAAAAATATGTCCCATTTGATTCCCTTGGGAAGCAGAAAGCAGCAATGAACCCCCAAAGGCCAGACTACGCATGTTGTTGTTGTTTGCCTTCAAGTCATTTCTGACTTACAAAGACTCTAAAGCGAACCTGTCACAGGGTTTTCTTGGCAAGATTTGTTCAGATGGGGTTTTGCTGAAGCTGAGAGCGTGTGCCTTGCCAAGGTCACCCAGTGGGTTTCTATGGCGGAGCAAGGATTCTCCTCCAGAAATGTAACCCAATGCTCAGACCATTGCACCACTCTGGCTCCCCTGGGCCATGACTTCACTAGGTAGCCTTAAGCAACTTCGTTTCTCAATCTCTCCACTGCAATGTAAGTATAATCGCATGGACTTATCTTGCTGGGTTTCTGAAAAGATTACTGAGATAGCATATACAAAGTGCTTTGAACACTACATCATTGTTTAAATTTGGTAAGCAACTGTGGCCCTCCAGATATTGTGAGACTACAAATTCCATCAGCTCTAGCCAACATAGTCAGAGCGATTGGCGGAGTTGCAGACTAACATATGGAGGGCCACAGCTGCCCACCCCTGATATAAACAGCATTAGAATATCGTCTGCATAAAAGCTATTTGAAATACAGTTCTAATGGATATTGGCAGAGGTTCTGAAACTGCAGCATAACAACACCCTCCTCCTCCCACCTAACACGGTACATCTCTGATGAGAGACTCTCTGACAGCAAGAGCTTGAAATACAATAAAACAAAAATGCTGCTTTTACATAACAAAAGGGTTGTACGCAAAGTCTTCTCAAGCTTTTCAGTTTGGAGAGTTCAGGCTGTCAGTCTGCCTTAATTTTTATCTGCCTGTCCTTGCTGCAACTCCACATACAGGCATGCAAGACAGCTCCACTTTGGAAAAGACTGTCAGCCTTAGATCTTAGTGTCAAAACCTTCACACAAGGTTCGATCTCTGTCCTTAATACTTGCTGGCAGTGGACTCCCAGTTAAAGTATATCCGCAGATAGAAGAGCGGTACACTTTGGACGTTGCTAAAGATTCCTGCAGGTCTCCCACAACTTTTCTTAACTTAAAGCCTGTGTCCTAAGATCCTTAAGAAAGAGAATCCTTTCCTCCGTTTTGGCACAATCCCCAGCAACCAAAGTTCAGAATCCATGCCTAAAGCAAGTATTAGTATTCAAATTGTTGTAAATAGGACGCAGTGAGAAAGAGGTACTGTAACTGGGTCTTGTGGTATTTGCTTTGTCTGGTCAGCTTATTCACCTGTCACTAGGACTGGCCAGTGACTACTGAGATGCCTAATGTACCACAAAGCAACAATGCTGGGACTAAAAATCTTACGGCCCACTTTCAAGTATGTGGCAAGATCAAGTCTTTCCCAGGGCTCATGTTTTGCAAAGGGTCCCAGCTCACTTTCATTCGCAACCTGTACAGAGCATCCAAGAAAGCCTTTGTTTGAAGGCCTCCTTTGGAGAGTTGTGTACGCTTTAGAATAATAGGCAGTCAAACTGTACACTTTACAAAAGAAATAGGAAATGCCCAGCCTAATGGGGCAGGGGCTTGACATGGACAACAGGCAGAAACTGCTGAATATTCCCAACCCAAATCTCTCCTGCAAATGCTCCCTCAAATTATTTCTGCTCCTAGCCGCTCCTATCAACTGGGCTCTGAAACTAGATATAATTAAGCTGAACTGAAGAGGAAAAAAAACAAGCATTGGCAGAAGGACAGAATAAGCACAGTACCCACCCACCAGTTTTGCTCTACAAAAGCCCACTCTCTTCTCACTTTTAAATGCCACGTTGCCTTGGATTTGGAGATAGGGTTGCCAGAGTGAAAACTGGATGCTCCTCCTGTATCTCTCATGGGTTGTACAGAAGCAGGCATTTAGTCAGGTGTTGCTTACCTGGTTGCATGACAAGCAACACCTGCTGAAATATCCTCTTCTCCACAGCTATTAAAGGTAGAAGAGCTGTCACCAGCTGTTAGGCTGGCAATCCCATTGGGGAACTTACTTTTGCCAAGGCAAAAAAAAATAAAGTTCCATTTCAGATTGTTTTCCCATGAGTATGAAACCCATTGGGAATGTGCGTGAAGAGCCAATACATAATTTCAAACTTTTTAACCCCAAACTGCATTTGAAATCCCATCTCTGTATCATTATCCCCCCCCATCCCCCAATTTTTGGCTTTTCTTTACTAAAGGTGTTACTCCAGAACCAGGCCCCCAATTTCCCCTCTCATATTTGATATCTAATATTAAAAGGGACACTGAGGCGAGTGACCTGTGGGTGGCCTGTAAAGGCAACCTCAAGGTGGAAACCTGGTCGTAATCCAGTTGGCTCCAGCAAGTGAGGAAGCAAGGCACCCATCACAATGAAATCACCCAAGACATCAACATAATCCCTTTTGTCTATGGAGGACGATGATGGGACTCTGGCTGAAGGAGATGGTTGTGTTTATGCAGACAAAGCACACTTCGATGGCAGCAACAGGTTTGCTTTGTCTGAGATAGTCACACCAGTCACCATCTTAACATTTACTACAGCTTCCAATTATTCTGTTCTCATGGAAAACCATTTAGCTGAGATTTAGTCCATTCAGTCCTTGATTTCTGCCCCAGACATGATTTTGGGTGCCTGGAGCCTAGAATTTGATCTAGTTTGTAACCAGTCTGACACTCTGTTAGTTCAACTAAGCACCTCAATAAGCCAGCCAATCTGCTTGCCGCAGCAGCTACTGAGCTTACTCTATTCCAGATGCCCACCAATTTGAACTATGCTTCAAAATCAATAATGTATTACCATTAGCAAAACCTCCGTCATTCCCCTTCTCCCACCTTTGCTTCATCAGTTCTTGTGTGTGTGTTAATTACCCCTTTAATAAAACTACAAAAACCTATTTGGAATTGCCTATGGAGTTCTGTGTGATTTGGAACCCATTATGCATACTGTTGTGATCCCAAGCCCGACTGTTGCCTGGGCCAAAACATAATTTGAGCTATTAAAATTCCTCTAAAGCATATTAATTTGTGGGTGCCCTTGCTGGACCCCAGCATTTTCAGTAAAAAATGGAGGTCCATAAAGAATATGATGAGTTATATTTTTCCACGACTATAAATTATAAGAAAATGGCTAGAGTACTGTCAGGAGGAGGTGTCCAAAATGGCTGAAATCTTGTCCCGGGTATCAACTGGGATTTGAAAGTTGGGACATTCCTGTGGGCTTCAGCAATGATCTAAGGGACTGAAACTACATTCCCCCTTTCATAAAAAGATACTTGTCTGCAGCCCAAGAGCTGCGGAGTCTGAAGCCGATGGCTGGAGAATTGTGTCTAGTAGACATGAACTCAGCCTCTGCCCTACAATAAAGCAGTGATGGGGAAGAAAGTATGATCTTAATGGACAATTCCTGACTGCAGGAGTCACCCACTGCTGTGCTGTAGGTCACTTTAAAAGTCAAACTAATTTCACCATTTCTGGTAATGACTGGAAATAAGAGCCCTGTATCTTAAAATCTATTAAAGCAACCCAAGCTAGCAGTGTTCCAATTAATACACTGTCAGAACTGCCTTTCAAAAGTACACACACACACACACACACAAGAGAGAGAGGGGGGGTGCCCTATTATTATCTGCTGTATTTATTTTGGGTGGACAATCAACACAAAAGCCAGCATCAATGAGTAGGACCGGGGCCATGGACATTAATTCACATTATTGGAATAAAAGCAATAGATCATTCTTGGCATTTTGACACTCTCTGATGATAAACTCTTCCTACACTTCAGCCTCCGGTTTGTTTCGAATCAAAGTGCAAAATGACACCAGTTAAAGTTTAATAACATCCAAACAATGATACCTTTATTGGACCAACCAAAATGCACAATTACACTGGCTTCTTCATCAGGCAACAGGAGAAAGAAATTGAAGATGTTAGTCATAGGCCAACAGACATTAAATTTCCTTGACTTTGAAAATCTACCAGTGAATACATGGCCAAAGGGGGAGGTGCCACCCTTAAGATAGCCCTCCCTACCATCTGAACTATGACTAACATCTTCAGTTTCTTTCTCCTGTTTGCCTGATGAAGAAGCCAGTGTGACTTCGAAAGCTTGCAACATGTAATTGTGCATTTTGTTGGCCCGATAAAGGTATCATTCTTTGGATGTCATTGCATTTGCTATATGGCCAACATGGCTACCTCCAGATGTTTTTTGGATTACTTGTTAAAGTTGACACGGATGTTGTTGTTGTTGTTAATTGCCCTAGAGTCGACCTCGACTCCTGGCGACCCTGTGGATGAGACATCTCCAAGACCCCTTGTCATCCATTGCTCTGCTTAAGTCTTTTAGAGTCATGCCTGTGGCCTCTCTGATTGAGTCCAAGCATCTCGCATGGGGTCTTCCTCTCTTTCTGCTGCCCTCTACCTTTCCTAGTATCATTGTCTTTTCCAATAATTCATGCCTTCTTATGAGGTGGCCAAAGTATGACAACTTCAATAGGCCACAAATAATCAGTGTCCCTTTCTTAAAGCTCCCTAGCTAGCATGAGATGAAACAGATATAGCAGGGCTGGAGAACTCATGAACTACCCATAAATCCTAGCCAGCATGGCCAATGTTGAAGACTGTTGTTTACCCGATGCGAGGAATATGTTCATCACCTCCTGGAGGGACAGATTCTAACAGTAGTATGGTGGTACATTTTTAAAATGTGGTAGCCCATAATGAGTACTCTTATGGTCATCCCCCTCCCTGAGAACCTATAGTTTTTATGCCCTGATATATACTGTGTATGTATATGTGTGTATGTGTGTATACACACACACACATATACATATAGCGATTTCTTGCCTTTTAAATAATGTCTTCTCAAAACGCTCTGGGCGAAAACTCTTATAATAAAAACAGATGTAACAAAAAATAAGAAATAAGATCTCATAAATCTGTTTATCCTATGCGACTCCAACCCCAATGCATGATTATCTGGGAATCAGCTCCATTTAAACCAGTTGTGCTTTCTGTTGACTGCTTAGGTCCATGTTATAAAGAAGACTGAATGTGAACAAAACACACCTTACATTTACCAAGCATCAATCCCCATTTTGCATCTCAAGTTCTATTAACCAGCCTAGAGATGAGTAAAATTCAGACTTGTAAAACACAGAGTGTAGGTTGTGTCAAGATTTGGGGGCTACAACAAAATAGGTCTTTCCAGACTGTATCCTGCTACTGCAAATTATGGTCTCCAGGCAACTTACAGATATATTTTCAATGCAGAGTCAGTCCGATCTTTAGACATAGTGAGGCAACCTTTTCAGGCATGAGATGCTCAAAGGTAGCAGACATAACTGTCCCCACCCTGCAGCCATTCTTCAGAAGACACTGTCTTGTCCTCAGATATGAATTAACATTCAATGCCAGGTCCACCTTACTTTTGTACATAAAATATGGGAGGGATGCATTATTTTGTCCTTCAGGCAACATATATATTGATCCTGCCCAGTTCAAGCCCACTATGCATAAGCCCTCTGTGACCAGTCCTTTCCCTTATGGGTCATATTGCAAGGTAAAATGGAGAGCAGAGATGGAGGGAGGGTGGCCAAACTGGAAAGACAGAATTTGAGATCATTGGGATGGACAAATAAAATGTTCTAATGATGCTGAGATTCTAATAAGGATCCTGAAATCACATGGCCACACATTAGGGTAATAATCTTTGCAACTGCTTTGATCCTATCTGGAAATTTAGAAAATAACAGAAATCTGGATCTCTATGCAGCATTTATTTTTTTATAGAAGACGGTGATGGATTAAAAAACAGTGAGAAATGCCCATTGGTTTTAGTGAATAATGCGCAGTGGTGATATTCCTCTGGTTGTCTTAGAAACAAGGCTAGAATGAATTTTAAAACCATCGTATTGTCCATCTCATTTAGGCTCTTGTGGACAAGTCTGCCAGACACCAGCTCATGTTCCAAATTGCAATCAAAAGCTTAAATGAGCAGCTGGGAAAAGCAGGCAGGGGAAAATCATCAAGGCGCAAGCAAGACAGGACTAGGAAAAAGGTCCATAGTATTTACAACAGAAAGACTAAATAAATAAATTAGAGATTGGGGTGGACTGAGATTTGGGCAGAAGTGGCACATTGGACTGTTGAAAACAGAGAGCTGCTGGGAAACATAAGAACTGAGTGATACATAGCGGCTAAATATACAATCCTAAACTATTTTAATTTTAAATCCAAGTATGCCAAAAGTATATTTCTGATTTTTATGTATGGTTGTGAAAGCTGGACAGTGAAAGAAAAAAAATGACAGGAAGAAAATCAACATATTTGAAATATGGTGCTGGAAGAGAGTTCTAAAGCTATCACGGACTGCCAAACAGACAAATGAATGAGTTATAGTCCAGCTCAGGCCTGGGCTCTAGCTAGAAGCCAGGATGACTAACCTGAGGCTATTGTACTTTGGATGATGTTGATAAGCTGGAGCGTGTCCCAGAGGAGGGTGACCAAAATGGTGAAGGGTCTGGACATGCCCTATGAGGGGAGACTTGGGGAGCTGGATATTTTTAGCCTGGAGGAGAGAAGGTTAAGACTTAAGAAGTGACATGATAGCCCTGTTTAAGTATTTGAAGGGGTGTCACATTGAGGATGGAGCAAGCTTGTTTTCTGCTGCTCCATCCTGAGAAAAGGATCTGGAACAATGGATGCAAACTACAGGAAGAAAGATTCCACCTAAACATTAGGAGGAACTTCCTAACAGTAAGAGCTGTTCAACACACTCCCTCAGAAAGTGGTGGAATTTCCTTCTTTCGAGGTTTTTAAACAGAGACTAGATGGCCGTCTGTCAGGGGTGCTTTGATTGTCAGTTCCTGCATAGCAGGGGTTGGATGGTCCTTGTGGTTTCTTCTGACTCTATTGTTCTATTATTGTATGGACATATCACGAGATGGCATGACCTCCTGGAAAAGAGAACAATGCTTGGCCCTGAGTTTGCAAGTCCTGAGCAGGACAATTGATGATCAGGGAATTGGGGCATCTCTCATTCATAGGACCACCAAAGTCAAAGTTGACTTGATGGCAAGGAAGAAGAAGAAGTCATGAATCTTTCCACTCTTACTTGGGAGTTAATTCTATTGAAAAGTACAATTTAATGCCAAGAAAATCCTGGAGCTTCATACATTTAAATCCCCCAGTTTTAGTAAACTAACTCTCTCTCTCTCTCCATCTCTCTCTCTCACACACACATTAGATTACATAATAAAGTTGTTTTTAAATGATGTCAGTTCAGATTGAAGCCAGGAGCAATTTTATGACAGTGTTTCATCATCACTGAAAAAAAGTATATCACCTATGTTCCATCAAGGCCGAAATGTACAGACATATCCTTCACATGGACATTTTAGCATACCAGAGCTCTAAGTCAAAGCCTTCTCTCTGGCATCCTATTTTCCAATGGAGGACAGTTTTCATACAGAGGAATATTCAAACATGCCATTTCTTTCCTGTATTCTAGAGCAGTACTCTCACAGGACAGTTTTATCGTTGCAATTTGTGTAATTGTTGTTGTCATGTGCCTTCATGTCATTTCCAATTCATTGTGACCTGGGATGTTTTCTTGGGGTTTTCTGGGCCAGATTTGTCCAGAAGGGGTTTGCTTTTGCCCTGCTCTGAGGCAGAGAGAGGGTGACTTACCCAAGGTCACCCAGTGGGTTTCCATGATCAAACTGGGATTCAAACTCTGGTTTCCAGAGTTGTAGTCCGGTGCTCAAACCACGATGACATGCTGTCTCTCCCCATTTTTGTATATGAAACCTTAATAACTCAAAACTTTATCATACTTGGCCAGTACATAGCACACGACATGGTGACAGTCCTACTGCTGCCTTGCATGCCATTCATTACTGTAGTGCACCTTTTAAATGGGGGCAAAACTCAATAGGTGTTCATTCTTACTATTCCTTTACTGCCTTCATGGAATTGGTTCCTTCTGTTGCAGTTCTACTTTTCAGTCTGGTTTCCACCCACGGCACTCTACAAAGACGGCCCTCACCAAGATCTCAAATGATCTCTTGCAGGCCAAGGCAAATAGACTCTATTCTTCTAGATTTGTCCGCAGCCTTCGACACCGTGGACCACTGTCTCTTGCTTGACTTACTTTCCAACCTTGGGTTCTCCGACTCTGTTCTCAATTGGTTTAAATCATACTTGTCAGACAGATCTTTTGCAGTGGTCACAGGCGGTCAGACTTCCTCCTCTATTCCCTTATCTGTTGGAGTCCCCCAGGGCTCTGCCCTGGGTCCCCTTTTGTTCTCTCTATACACATTGTCCCTTGGTAAACTCATCAGTTCTTTTGGTTTCTCCTTTCATCTGTATGTCGATGACACTCAGATGTATCTTTCCACCCCTGACCTTTCGCCGGGGCTTGAACAGCAAGTCTCCTTTTGTTTGGCAGCCATCTCTCAGTGGATGCGGCATCTTGAAGCTCAACATGTCTAAGACAGAGCTTCTCATCTTTCCACCTAAGCCCACCCTTCAATACTCCTTTTCTGTTTCTGTTGATGGCACTTCTATCCAACCGGTTCAGCAAGCCCGCAGTCTTGGTTTCATTTTTTAGTCCTCTCTATCCCCCAGATTCAGGCCACCACCAAGACCTGTAGATTCTCTCTCTACAAGATTGCTAAAATCCATCCATTCCTTTCAGCCTCCACTGCCAAGACTCTGGTCCATGCCCTAGTGGTTTCACGACTAGATTACTGTAACCTTCTGACAGGGCTTCCTCTCTCTCACCTCCATCCTTTAATCTCTGTCCAGAACTCAGCTGAACGTATTATCACATCCGCTCACCGCTTTGACCATGTTTCTCCTTTTATCCTCCTTCACTGGCTCTCCTTCCCCTTCCGCATCCAGTACAAGCTTTTGTTATTGATTTTCATAGCCCTCCACGAACTGGCCCCTCCTTACTTGTCTGACCTTCTTTCTCCTCACACTCCTTCTCGTAACCTCTGTTCTGGTAGTCAAGGTCTCCTGTCCCAGCTGAGGATTTCCACTGCCCCATCCTGGATTCATCCCTTCTCACTTGCTGCCCCCACTCCTGGAACCTTCTTCCCCCACATCACTTCTCTAACCAGATTCAAAATTAAGTTAAAGACTATATTGTTTAGGGAAGCGTTCCCAGGATTGTGCCATCTGCCCCAGGATGCCTCCTTATAACTATGTATTAAGAAGTCGTGCCCTCCCTCCAGTCCATCTGCCTTGGTCCTGGCCCTAGAGGGAGAGAAGAACCACTGGACCTCATCCCCTTCCCACCACCTTCCCCTCTTCCTTTTGTGTTGTCTCTTTTAGACTGTAAGCCTGAGGGCAGGGATCCATCTAATTTACGTTTGTATGTACAGCACTGTGTAAATTTACAGCGCTATATAAATAAAAGTAATAATAATAATAATAATAATAATACTTCTCAGACAGTCACGCAGTGTGAGTGGACATGATTCTTCTCTCCCTCTCCCCTCCCTTGCAATTGTGGCCCCCAATACCTCCCCAAAGTCAGCTGCTCTGTGCACATTCACACAGAAGCAGCATCAGGAGGCAGCAGCCCCAATCACTTGTTTCCTCCTTCCTTCCAGAAGGCGGCATTTAGCAGTGTGGAAAACAGACCATATGACCATGGGTTGCCCAATCACTATTGTGGGAGAAAGTGTGATAAGAAATTATGCCAGACCAGTATGCTTCCATTCTTAAACTGGCATGATTGGGGCGGGACAGCAGGCTGGTGTGATAAAGTCCTTAGTCACAGAGTACTTGCCAAAGTAGCTTAAAGATTATTTCTGGAAAACCACAGGATCATATGCTGATCGCATCAATAGCTTTCCACATCATGTATCTGTGCCCTAGTGCTTAGCTAGGAGAGTTATGTTCAGCTAGAGGAGTAGGAAAACTTGAGTGGTTTGAATGTTCTCTCTCTCTTAGTTTCCCCTTCCGTGGTTGAAATGTCATACGTTTTTCATTATTAATTAATGAATTCTTTGCCCACATTGCCATTTTTATGACTTCCCCAAACTAAGCTTTTCCAGCTTGCACTGTAACATTTTCCTACTGATGCAGACTTCTGCAGGCTTTACCTGACTTCTGCAATGCAGGCAAGCACCTCTCAGGGAAAGATGTAATTTATCACCATGTAATATGTTCTTTGGTTTCATGATGACATCAACAAAATCATTGTGATGCACCTCCCAGTCCCTCCATATGTCATTAAAAATAAAAGTTGGAGCTAGCTAGGTGCTTTATATCTATCACCATTTGTTTGATGGTTGCTTTAGCCTTTTCATACCCCGTGGTGACCAAAAGATCTGGAGAGAAGCCCAGTGAAGAAATTTTAGTCATCACCGTCTGTTTCCACGTAGACTGGAATTCATCAGTCAGGGTAAGTGGAGCAAGGTTAGTGGTAGAAAAGGATAGTCTGAGCCAGTAGCTGAGTATTGTCACCCACACTCTGGCCTCCATTTTCTTAAAGCCTGGCTCCCATCTCAGATTTGCATTAGAGACACATTTTGGAGCATGGAATGCTGATCTTAGAAATTTGGATTGCACAAGTTCTAAGGTGCAAAGTTGGAGAGAGGTCCCAGTTAGGATCCACAATCCATAATCAGTTGTGCAACTGAACTGGCTTCAAAAAGTTTGAGTGACACCAGTATATAGTGATCTCCTCTTGTCATAAGAATTCTGAGGATGGCTATTGAGCTCCTCTGTGCGTTACCAGCATCATAGTCCCTATGCGCTTTCCTACTACCAGTAGCATGGAAGACTAACCCCAAATATTTGAAGCAGGAAGTCTTTGGAGGTCTTTAAACAGAGACTGGATGACCATCTTTTGGGGGTGCTGTGATTCTGTGTTCCTGCATGGCAGGAGATTGGACTGGATGGCCCTTGTGGTCTCTTCCAACTCTATGATTCTATGAAAACCCATCAGTTCCAGTCAACTTGGTCAGGGATAAGACATTATGTGAGCTGTAGTACTAAACATCTGGAATGTCTCAAGTTGAGAAAGTCCAGACAATGGAGATGATCACACTGACAAATAACCCGACTGCTCCCCAACAGGATACAGTCAAGCTGCGGGTTGCTAGTGGATATTATTAGATGTAATTTGTCGCCGCTGCCACCAGTTGATTGCAACCTGGCTGCATCCAGGCATGCTTTGGAGGCTGCTTTTTCAAAAGGTCAAGCTCCTAGCTTGGAAAAATGGCCTCCGAAGCACACCTAGGACCCAGGATGCAGCCGAGTTGCAATTGCCCGGCAGCAGCAGCAGCGAATTACATCTGATGATACCTGCCAGCAACCTGCAATCTGACTGTATCCCATTGGGGAGCAGTTGGGTTATTTGTCAGTGCAATAATCTCCTAAGTGGTACGAAAACCAAAAGTGGAAAAATAGCAAAACCAAAATTAGGTCAGATGTTGTGACTATGAATATTCAAATACAGTCACAGGAGGCACATATGGCCAGCAGAGAATACTGATGTGACATTAAGTGTTATTCTCTCGTTCCATACAACATCAATAGAATGAATTAGCCTCTCCAACTTTTACAATATTTTATAAGATTTACAGTGGGGAAAATTTTCCCCAATTCCATCCTATAACCTAAATCTTTTCCGTGCTTCATAGGAAAAGGAATGAAAAGGACTGCAATTAGGTATTACTGAGGAGGGAAGGGAAGTGCAGTGTGAAGAAACTTCTAATTCTTTTACTCCAAATCTGGATCAGGCTTGAAAATGAGTTCTTTGGGCTCAAGGTTGCTTTTGGCATAGTTGCACAAAAGAGCTTCCCACTATCACCCTCTTCAACTGGCAAATTACACCTTTCAAAAGCAGCTTGAAATATTGCATGGGGAAAGCAACATTGTGAAGATCATAGAATCATAGAATCATAGAGTTGGAAGAGACCACAAGGGCCATCCAGTCCAACCCCCTGCCATGCAGGAACTCCCAGTCAAAGCATCCCCGACAGATGGCTATCCAGCCTCTGCTTAAAGACCTCCAAGGATGGAGACTCTACCACACTCCGAGGGAGTGTGTTCCACCGTCGAACAGCCCTTACTGTCAGGAAGTTCCTCCTAATGTTGAGGTGGAATCTCTTTTCCTGCAGCTTGCATCCATTGCTCCGCGTTCTGGTCTCTGGAGCAGCAGAAAACAAGCCTGCTCCCTCCTCAATATGACATCCCTTCAAATATTTGAACAGGGCTATCATATCACCTCTTAACCTTCTCTTCTCCAGGCTAAACATCCCCAGCTCTCTAAGTCGTTCCTCATAGGGCATGGTTTCCAGACCCTTCACCATCTTAGTTGCCCTCCTTTGGACCCGCTCCAGTTTCTCCACATCCTTTTTGAATTGTGGTGCCCAGAACTGGACACAGTATTCCAGGTGGGGCCTCACCAAAGCAGAATAGAGAGGCACTATTACTTCCTTTGATCTAGACACTATACTTCTATTGATGCAACCTAAAATAACATTGGCCTTTTTAGCTGCTGCATCACACTGCTGACTCATGTTCAACTTATGGTCTACTTGGACTCCTAGATCCCTTTCACACATAGTTTCATTCAGCCAGATGTCCCCCATCCTATATCTGTGCATTTCATTTTTCCTCCCTAGGTGCAGAACCTTACATTTCTCCGCATTGAATTTCATTTTGTTAGCGTTGGCCCAGCTTTCTAGTCTATTCAGGTCATTCTGAATTTCAATCCTGTCTTCTGGAGTATTGGCTACTCCTCCTAATTTGGTGTCATCTGCAAATTTGATAAGTATGCCCCCAATTCTGTCATCCAAGTCATTAATAAAGATATTGAATAGCACTGGGCCCAGGACAGAACCCTGTGGGACCCCACTGGTCACTTCTTTCCAGGATGAAAGGGAGTCATGATCAAGCTGGCAATCCCACTGGACAGGTACAGTTGCCTGTATCCCAGCTTTGGAGAGAACGGACTTGTAATGATGTAAAGAATATTCATCAAAATTTGACAAACAGTTGAAATTTCTGATATTCAAAGATTTCAAAAACTTTTGAAAGAGAAGAAATTATGAGCACTTCTCGATCAATGAGTAAGAATTTTGGTTTTTAATTCGATGGCCAGGATCTGAGCATTTTGCATAAGCAAATCTACCATAAGCTACCATCCATATTGGGTTTTTCTAGCAGAGGAATGTTCTTTAAAGCTCTGCCAAACTTCCTTTTGACATGCTAATTGAGTTTGAAATGCCAGGTAATTCGTGTAAATGTTCGCCTCCCTTGTCTTTTCATTGGAGAAATCTGTGAAAAGTACTTCTCGACAGGGAGAGAGAAAAAATAACCTTTTGAAAGTGGGACTTTTGAAAATGTTGCGAAGACTGCAATGTTACAAAAACACCTCCACACACCTATCACAAAATGTATCTGCAGAGGTAATCAGGCGCCCCTTCTTCCTGGCAATTGCTTGATCATAGCAACCTCTAAGCAAGTCCTGCATCCCTATGGTGAAGGTATGTTTCCTTATGACCCTAATGGAAAGGCAGTATGAGAGATGTCCCCGGAGTTGCCATGACCTAAAGGCGAGGAGATAATGTTAGTAGCATAAGCCTAGTTGGGAGTTGCAAACAGGAAAGATCCTTCACACCTTGGACAGATTTATGACTTTGTGACACTTAACAGATGCCAGCTATTCCCATGGAAGAGGCTTCCTATAGATCAAGTGATATGTAAATGTGGTTTGCTTTGATGTAGGACAATAATCTGCTGAGGACGTGACTAGAAGACTACTTAAACTCCTTTGTCAGCTGTTCTGCCCCTGGTTTGGGGCTCTATGCAGTTCCAAATCCCCCTTCCCTTCCCCCTTCCCTTTCTCTTTCCCAAGTACTACACACCCTTCTCCCTATTTCTCTCCATTGTGTTGCTGCATCGGTCTGGATTCTGGAAGAGCCATCTCAGGCAAGTATCTCACCATTAGAAGGCCTGTTCTTTCATTTTTCATATTTCTTCCTTCCTTTCTATTAGCCTTGTGTGATTGCATGTGTGAATGTTGTCTCCCTGTACATCAATAAACTAGCATTTGCCTTTGTTTCAGTTCTGAGATCACTGGCACCTCCGTAAACACGATGGGAATCATGGTCTTAGTAAGGAGCCAAGATTGGTGTATTGAGCTAATCAATTTCCCCAAATTTGAGTAGTTATCCTTACAGAAAAGAATATATTTTTTTTTAAAAAAAAATCTAGTTCTCAATGGGAGAGAGGAAAAAAATTGGTTTGTCACAACACTAGAACGGAGTATAGCAGGGGACAACTCTCCTCTTTGCCCTGTTTTCTTCAATTGCAGCAACATAAAACTGACCTCAGAACTGTAGCAAATGATGTCTGTGCAATGGCTGCCCTTGGGGCCAGAGGGAAAGCTCCGTTTGGGGACACTTAATTGCAAAGCTGTCAGGACAGGCCAGAAATTTCTCCCTGCAAGCGACAATGCTGGCACTTCTTGCTATTCCGTGGCTTTAGGGTGACAGCAGCGAGTGTGGTGAGGTGTTAGCGAAATGCCTGGCTGTCTCTATAGAAAAGACTAGTCACTGATGCCATCTGCAGTGGCAGGTCTTCTCTCAGCAGCCACAGCTTTTAACCTATGCCATTGCCTGCTTAGTCATACAAACCACCACCACATGTTTTGGACAGCCCAGAATCAACACACCTTCTGACTCCCATTTAAGTGCTTCACATAAACATGTATCAGGAAAAAACATTGCCACTTTATATAATTTCAGGAGGTTTGTTTGTTTTTGGTCTACTGGCTTTCAGATTTCTCAAGAAACTCAACAAGACAGAAGAACGCATTTCCACTACTGCACTGTCCTATCAATGGATAAAGGGTGAGAAGCAGGCATCCCTGCAGATGTTGGTGTCACGAAGATGGGAAGGAAAGAGTGTCCCAAAGCCACTTCTTCTGAGAGCAGGCCAAGACCTCCACTGATCCCACTGCCCACTCCCAAGGCAGCCCACATGCACATGCCATGACCACATGGCATGGCTTCAAGTCACACTGCTGTTTCTGTTTTGTTTTGTTTGTTTTACTTTGGCCCCCACGAACCATATGTACCATTGCAAGAACACACTGCTGGTGACTGCCTACTGCCTAGATGCCATCCCATTGGATGGCCACCCCTTTTGATTGTGCACACAGTCACACTTGTGACCCTCCACTGGACATTGGAGCATTGATGTGCTCAGTAATACACTTGCAATGCACAATCCTGCCACCCCTACATGCCCCCTTCATCCCACTCATCACCCCCCAATCTTGGACTGTCTGGTTTCTGTATGTTGTATGGTACTTATAGCCATTGGAAACGTCAAACTTTCTCTTTTTTTCTATTGTCGCCTGACCGCCAGCTCCATCCTTTTTAAATGTGCTCTTACACCAGTGCATTTATGTGCTGCTTTTGGGTTAGGGTTATGATGGAGCACCACTTTAGGACTGGACTCATATGGGAGTGTTTATATGTACGGTCAAAAGTGTGCACTTTCCCAGAAAGAGCTATTTCTTTCAGCTTCTTTTTAGTCCAGTCTTTCCACCATTAGTGTGGCTGTGGCACAGTTTCTGCTTTGGGGGCCCAAAGTGGCCTGAAACTGCTTCTGTTGGCCTCTCTGTTTGAGGTCATTGTTGGGCTGCCACTTCTAGCAGCCTTAGCCAGGAAGGCTAGGAGTGGTGGTCCAACAGCAATTGGAAGGGCATAAAATTGTCATCCTTGCATTCAGCAGTGGGGCAGAGAAGTCTGAAGTAGCACAGAAGATTTTCAAACAGAAGCTGGATGACCATCTGTCTGGAGTGCTTTGATTGTGTCTTCCTATATGGCAGAAGGAGTTTGGATTGGATGGCCCTTGGGGTCTCTTCCAACTCTAGGATTATAAAAGGCTGGAGAGGGGGAGAGGGGACAGAAAGAAGATCATGTTGGGGTACACAAAGACTGCAAGGAGAAGGTAATGGGTAGAGCCTCCTGGATCTACCAATTAATGTTTTCCCCCTCCACAGACATATGCTGTTAAATACTGGTGTCAGACTGCTTGGTTTTTGTAGCTGGATTAGTTTGAGGCTCCATCTTGTCCTTTGCCTCAATGGTTTGTAGTGACCCAACTGGGCTTCTAGATACTGAAAGAGGTTTACCTGTGCCATTCCGCATCTTTGTGAGGTGACCTATATAGAGAGGTGACTCAGATAACACAGCATTCCTCTCCATACAAATACTTCATACAAGAGTTTTGTTCGTCAGACATATTCAGAGTAGGTTAGGCCTGTCTCTAAGGCTGAGAGAATGTGGTTTGCCCAAAGTCCCCCTTAGGTTTCCATGGATGAGAAGGGATTTGAACCCTGGTCTCCTACAGTCCTGATCCAACACTCAAACCACTACACCACACTTGCTTTCATTTTTCATCTTACACTGGGACACTATGTTCAAGAGCAAAGGAAAGCAGTATAAAATGGTTTCATTGACACGCTTGCCTGTCACAACACTTAATTTTTTTGTCCAGACCTGACAGCATGAGATTTTCCTGAAGGGATCACTGTACTCTGCCAACACAGGGGCTTTGGGCTTCCTACAGAGCAGGAACAGACCAGATCTCAAAGGAAGAGACTTTATGGATGTGACACAGAACTAACATTTTACTGTCTATATTCCTAATATTTTATAACATAATAATTTGGTTGTATAGATTACAAAAAGCTATGGAACACAATCAAAGACATGGGGGTGCCACTACATCTGATAGTCCTAATGAGAAATCTGTACCAAGGACAAGAGGCCACCGCCAGAACAGAATTTGGGGAAACAGAGTGGTTCCCAATAGGCAAAGGGGTCAGGCAAAGCTGCATCCTGTCACCCTACTTGTTTAACTTACATGCTGAAAACATAAGAAAAGCAGAATTAGAATCAGGAAAAGGAGGAGTTAAGATAGGACAAAGCAGCATTAACAATGTAAGATATGCAGATGACACCATATTATTAGGAGGACACATCCAGTAATTGAAACAGTTAATAAGGAAGGTTAAAGATGAAAGTGCAAAGGCAGTCTAATGCTGAATATAAGGAAAACAAAAATAATGACCACAGAAGAATATCACTATCAATATCAATCTAGACAATGAGGAAACTGAAATAGTTAAAGAATTCCCACATTCTTTATAAGAAGATAAGAAGACTAGGAATGGGAAGGGAGCTATAAAACAACTGGAAAAGATACTGAAGAGCAAAGACATACAACTGAGCACTAGAGTCAGAATCGTTCAGGTCATTGTGTTCTCATTTACCACGTATGGATGTGAGAGCTGGACAGTGAAGGAAGCAGACAGAAAGAAAATCAACTCATTTGAAATGTGGTGCTGGAGAAGAGTACCATGGACAGCCAAGAAAACAAACAGATGGTTTCTTGAACAGAAGAATGCCCCAGGATGCCTCCTTTTAACTTTGTATTAAGAAGCCATGCCCTCCCTCCAGTCCATCTGCCTTGGTCCTGGCCCCAGAGGGAGAGAAGAACCACCGGACCTCACCCCCTTTCCCATCACCTTCCCCTCTTCCTTTTGCGTTGTCTCTTTTAGACTGTAAGCCTGAGGGCAGGGATCCGTCTAATTTAAGATTGTATGTACAGCACTGTGTAAATTTACAGCGCTATATAAATAAAGGATAATAACAACAACAACAACAACAACAACAACAACAGGTCAGACCAGGGCTCTTCTTAAGAGCAAGGATGATCAAATTGAGACTATCATACTTTGGTCACATAATGAGAAGGCATGGATCACTATAAAAAAACCCAATAATGCTAGGAAAGGTAGAGGGTGGAAGAAAGACAACAAACCAGATGGATAAACTTGATCGGGGGTTTATGGGCAAGGGCTTGCAGGATCTGGGCAAGGCAATGGAGGATAGGGATTGTTGGCGATGTCTCATCCACCGGGTCGCCATGAGTCGAAACCGACTTGAGGGCAGCTGCCAACAGCAACATCAATTCCTAATATTCAAATAGATAGCCCTGTTTAATACAAATAGTCTGCTTTAGGTTTTAAAAAGTCCTTCAGTAGCACCTTTGAGATCAAGTGATTTATTCTAGCAAAAACTTTTGTGGATTCGTGAAAGAACCAGATAAGATACTACTGCTGGATGCCTTTATATCATTTAATGCCCTGATCCTGTCATTTGTGTGCCTCTCTTTTGAGGTGAAAGGAACATGGGTGAGGCAAGGTTTGAATTTTCTATCTGTTTAAATGCTGTCTCTGGAACTTTGCAAACAAACAAGATGCAGAACTGTAATTCTTAACACTGTCACTTTGCCTGCATGGTTTTTGTCAGAGAAGGAGCCCATGAGCTTTGAAAGCTAGCTCAATTTCCTATTTTATACACACAATTCTACCTTATGCTTGTCCTAATAAGGTAACAAAGGTTTTCTATTTAGCCTGAGAGTGAGTGTCCAAAAGGCGGCCACTGAATTTCATGATTGAGTGGGATTTGAACCTGTGTCTTCGCACAACTGCAAAATGTCCACCTCCGCTTTTTTGTTTTCAATTTATAGTTTGACTATCAGGAGGAAAGGAAGATCATGCATGAATGAAATGGCACTTAGGCTTTTCCTTTTCTAGTGCAGGAATGCAGATCTTGTTACTCTCCAGATGTTATTCGATTCCATATCCCATTGGCCCCTACCAGCATGGCCAGTAGTCAGGGATCATAGGAAGGACTGGACATTTAGAAGAGCAAAGTCCACCCCGCCCCACTCACATGGCTTTAGAGGGCAGTGAATAAAAGGTAGAATATGCAAACTTTCCTTTTTGGAACTTATCTTGAGTCCCAGTTTTGGGAGACAGGCAAGTATAAAATATAAATAAGTAAATAAAATATCCAAGCTTTGCTAAAGGGAAAGTTCTCCCAAACCTCACTGGTTAAAACCCTCTCCTACCATGGCAGTTTTCCACAGACCAGCCATTTTTAATAGCAGCCAAATAACTTAAGTAAATAGATGTTTGTCTACTCATGGAATGAATTAAATGTGCAATTCCCTTTCTACAATGTGAAACAGCAGTATCATGGTAATCTCTATCACATGCCTTCTCTGAAAACATAAAACAGTCTTGCTACTACTGAGTTGAAAAAGAAGCTTGACCTCCCTATGCGCCTTCCCGTAGCCTGCACCTTCTAATAAAGGCCTGTCCTGCCATTTCAGAACAGAGGCTCCAACCCAATCTCCTGCTTATTTAATATTTTATATTCCCCTAATGGGGTTCCAGTGGGATTAGCAGTGCTGAAGTACAGTCCACTTTGTTCTATAGGATGAGCTTCAATTGTGTTTTAACTTGATCTGTCTGCCGACTTCTGAGTTGCACCATCCTCCTAGTAAAATAGCATCTTGGCAGGCGTTGCATAGGTGATTATATTCTTTGGTTCTCAGTAGCATGTCGGAGGGTGTAAACACTAGAAATCATTCTGAACTATAAGGACAGAGGGCCTTTGTTGCTTGTAGGGAGACGTTTTCTGTCAATGTCATTTCGCCAGAGAATCCAACCACACAATCAAAGTAAAACCCAACATTTAAAATGGTTATTGTCCAGTTAAGAACACTGAGACTTTTCCAGCTCCCATTTAAGGGCACATCTGTGCAGTTGTCCCAACATATAAGTTAAATGGTTTTCATAATATTTCTTTTGGAAAGATTTCACGGAGTACAAATGAAGCTTTGCTTCAGGGGCTTTGATTTCTCTCCATAACTAATGCTGATTTCGCTCTTCATTTATCAAGTCAGCACTTCCTGCCAGTTAAATTACAGCCTTGGGTAAGAGAGCCTAGATGAGGACAGTTCTCGTCCAGGATGATCAAACAGCTTCTCAGAGAGGACAAGGGAGCGCTTGCATTTTTCATCCCACATGGCAAAGGACAAAAGCTGGGGGAAAATGCAGAAGGCAGGTCCTACCGCAAGGCAAGACATAATCATTGTGTTTATTACGTCTGTATCCTACTTTTCCTCACATCGGTTCAAGGCAAACTACAGAACTCTTCTCTTTCCCACTTTCTCTTCACAAGAACCCTATGAAGCAGGTCAGATTGAAAGAGTGTAAGCAACCCAAGGACTCTTTATTAGTTTCATGCCTTAATGGGGATCAGAACCCAGATCCCTCAAGTTTTTACATGCTCTCAGCCTCAGGGGAAGGCAACAGGAGATTGCCTCTGAACAAATCCTGCCAAGAAAGCCCCATGATAGAGTCACCACAACTCAGAAATGACTTGAAGGCACAGAACAACAAACTCTACATATTGCAGAACTGAGGTACCATTAAAGCAAGGGTAGGAAAGCTGTGGTCTGCCTGATACTGTTGGACTCCAGCTCCCATCAACCACAGCCAGAAAGACTAAATGGTTCAGGAAGGGGTGGGTTATAGTTTAGCAGCATCTGCAGAGGTTCAGGTTCCCCAATGAAGGCAGCAAAGTGGGAGGCAATGTCAGATATGATCCCTTGGGATATAGTCATAGGTTCTGTTTAAAAAGATGAAAGAAACTATGTATAGCTCTTGTTGATTTCAATATGGCTTCATGTATGGAATGTAGTCTCAGTAGATTGGGCTCCGTGTTAATAAAAATGGATATCCTTAGGATTTGCCAGCTGAGACTATGTTGGACTAGACTACAGCAATATGATCCTCATAAAGAACCGGAAAACTGGTCAAATCAAACTGAGGAAATTCCACAGATGAACTAAGGTGGAGTCTTCAAAAAACCAACCAACCAACCAACCAACCAAAAAACCTTTCAGCAATCTATGATCAAGTATAAATACAGGTAGCTGGAATCAGACTGCTGCCTCTTCATAAAGGCCTAAGAATTGGTACACAGTAAAAAGATCAAAATTATATCTTAACCTCTCTGCAGAGTGTTTTGAACAATTCTTTTTATTAAAGAAAATTAACTACATTGAAAACATACAGATAAAACCACTAATGCCAAGAAACAGAAAAAATGAAAAAGAATGGAAAGAACAAACAAAAAAGGGAAAGAATAAAAATGAAACAAAGAATCAAAGAAACAAATATTTGCATTGACTTCCAGCTTTCTTAACAATAGTCATAGTTCTTATTATCACTACTCCAATTATCAAAAAAATAAATCTATATAGACTATATAAACTTCTACCAGAGGCTCCCAATCTTTTAAAAATATCACCAACATTTTTTTCCTTAATAAGAGCAGATAGCTTTATCCAGCTCTATGAGATCAGACATTTTTAACAGCCAATACTGTTTTTGCTGGAATTTCAGTATTTTCCCATTTCTGTGTACAAACAAACTTGCAACTTTGGTCATATATTGTAGTAGTCTTCCATGTTTCTTCTCTGTCTGGTCTTTCAGCAGTACCAGCAAGAACAATTCTGCTCTAATCTTTTTATTATATGTCATATAAGTCCAAAATCAAATGGATTCAGAACCACTTTTTAAATCACACTTCTATCCAGCTTTGCCTCTAAAAACTAGAAGGTGGCATATACTGGGATAATTCCATCTAATCTGTTTATTTTTTTAGGAGTAATGAAAACTATCAAAAATTGTGTGAGGTAGGTTAGACTAATAGTGACTGGTCCAAGCATCAACAAGTTATGTACAAGACTAGTTTCCCCCCAAATATCATTTCAGCTAAGCAAAGGCATTTTTTCCCAATTGCGTAAAGGACAGCCATTCATTTGTATGGAAGGGAGCAAACGCATGGATTTAAGGATATGACATTGAGATGCAGACTAGCTGTGGAATGACCTGCCGGATGAGATGCGTCTCATAACATCCACTGAAGATTTTTAAAAAGCCTTAAAGACGCATCTCTTCCGGCAGGCCTTCCTAGACATTGCTTAATTTCCCCAGCTCCAAACCTTATGTTTTAGTTTTTCATCCACCTCTTTTCTTTTCACATTTAATCTTGCCCATACAGACCCAGGAATTTTGTTTTTAAGGAATTGTTTTATATTTTGGTATTGTGTTTTAATACCAAGGAGTGGGAGTTGGGATGGGATTGTTTTTAATTTTGTACTGTTTTAACTCTGTTGTAACCCGCCCTGATTGTTTGTTCAGAGGGGCGGGCTATAAATAATTATTATTATTATTATTATTATTACTATTATTATTATTATTTCTTACAATTCTGCAAATTGTGAGAAGCAGATTTTGCCCTCTCCCAGCTGTAACTACAGCTCTAATTCATTTACTGTGCCCTGCAGAAGGCAATAGGCCCAATGAAACCTAACCAGCCCCTACTTTCATTGCATGACGTGGGTTATGTTTCTTTGGCTTAATCTGAATGATAGATATGGAACTCTTTCACACTACACAGTTATAGTACTATGATTTCATTTTAACAGTCATGGTGCATTTAGAATGGCTTTTCTGAAAGCAACTAGGATTCCACTGGATATAGCCATGGCAATTAAAGTGGTATCATAGTGCTCTAACTGTCTGGAGTAAAACGAGCTCAGTGTTTGGACGGTGACACCTGAGATTAGGAGCTCACATGATGGAATGATCCTCCACACAGAAATAATACTTCCACATAAAAAGTAGCACTGTTGCTATTGTTGTTGTTGTGTGCCTTCATGTCATTTCCAACTTATGGTGACCCTAAGATGAGACTGTCACGGGGTCTTTCTTGGCAAGTTTCTTCAGAGAGAGTTTGCTATTGCCATCTTCTGAGATGGAGAAAGTGTTACTTGCCAAGAATCACCCAGTGGGTTTCATGGCCAAGCGGGGATTCGAACCCTGCTCTCCAGAGTCATATTCCAATGCTCGAACAACTACACCATGCTGATTCCTATCCCAATTTTCCCCCATTTAATTTTTTTATACATAGAGAACTGTACTGTGTTGAAAATCATTCTATCATGTGCGCCTCTATCCATAGTTAAACATTTTACAGCCCAAACACATATTTGCCATCCCAATAGGACTAGGTCTGAGGCAAACCAAAATGAATAGGAGTACTGGAAAAGTGGAATCGAAGCAACGTACCTCTTGCAGTCTAGTATACATACTAGGAAGCATACTAGAAGAAATTTCATTTGATGTCATAATACTAGACTAATGAAAATATTCAAGGAGCCAAATCCTGCTCCCAGTGCAGTACTTGCTGTACTGTTTGTGGCAGATTTAATCCTGATCACACTTATTCCATTCATTTCGCTGCAGATATTATGCTTAAATGAAGATGCCCTGCAAACCACGACAGGCAATAATTTTCCCGTCCAGATTAATTGCACTGATGAATTATTTTTCCCCATTATACCTCATATATAATATTGGCCTGTCATTTGCTTCAGAGCGCATCACATGATGTCGAATTTATTTGTTCTGCTTCTTAGACTAACAAAGACTTTAACATTTCTAGCAAGATAACGTAAAAAGGCTGCACTCTCAATGACCTCAAACCAATATTGCATATCTATCTAGAAGCTGTGGAGAAATGCACCACATTGCACCACATTATCTTTAGGTTTGGGAGGTGACATCAGTGTGACCTGGTTGTTGGTCTCTTAATGGTGCTGGCATTGATCATGTTTTGCACTAGATGAAATGCAAGAAGTAAGGCTTCAAAAATAATTTAGTAAGCCAGAATAGTGTTACTGATTCTTCCAGTAACAGATAATGTTTCGTGGTTACATTTCCTAGCTTCATTTGAAGGGGTGTGAAATCCTTATAAATGGAATTCTTAGTGGATTTTCCCAAATTTTAATATATTGTATCAAGTCGGTTTTTAAAAAAATAAGGATTGAATTGATGAAAATCACCAAGCGCCATAACAAGTAATATAAATAAGACTTCGTAAAAAGTGTAATGGGCAAGAACAATTAATTTCCCTTTTTTTTTCTTCCTTAAACACTCTGTCAGGTAAGAAGAGCCACTTACTTTTGAAAACTTCCCAAACTCTGTAAAGAACAAAGAAATAGCTGCACGTGAAATGGTTTGATATTGCTTCTGGTTTATTCAGTAAACGGCATAAGGGACATCAGGATGTAACTCCAGCAAAGGAAGTTACAGTCATGTTTGCCTAATAAAATTCTTACAAGCACCAGATGTTTGGTACTGATTGCTTCTAATATACTGAGAGTATTGTATTTTAAAAAAATAAAGAATTGCAGCAAAGGATTGAGAGAATTCATTTACTGCCATTTGACCCTGGAGTACCATGGCTTCTTCAAGAGATTTTAGAAGCTGGGAACAAATTACTCTGGGGTTTGGCAGAGGTACATCTGCAGAATTTAGCCTCATCTGATACCATAATCTGTTTTAGGCATGGCCTAGTCTGCATTGCCTCTTGTAATCTGTTAGTTTAGTGCTCTGCATCCTCTAAATACATCCAAATAATTGAAATTAACAGTAAAAGGGGAAAAAAGAAGCCATCTCACTTACATCAAAAGGCCAGGACCTCATTTAAAAATGTAAATGTAAACATTAATCAATGCATGTTTACTCAGATGTCTCGCTAGGTCCAGTTGTGTTTATTCCAAAACAAGCACATGGAATTTCATCTATCAACACGGTCTTATAATGTACAAAATCAGTATAGGTCCCGCTGACTTCAGTGGCTGTATTTTCATCCACATGGGCACAGTCATTCAGTCTAAATAACTTTTGAAAGTATAGCCAAAATACCAGTATGTAAATCTTTAAACAGAGGCTGGATGGCCATCTGTCAGGGATGCTTTGATTATGAGTTCCTGCACAGCAGGGGGTTGGACTGGATGGCCCTTGTGGTCTCTTCCAACTCTATGATTCTATGTTTCATGATATGAAAAGATAGTCTGAAATCTGCAATCCTTAACTAGAAAGTCTCACTGAAATCAATGAGGCGACGTCCCAAATAAACATGCATAGAGTTGTGTCATTAGTTGCAAATACATAAATTATGTCATACATTTATGGGACATTCCAACCAATATCCTATTTGTCTATAAGTTTCTCCAAGAAGTATTGACACCTAAAATAATTTGCTACTTATTGGTACCTATCATCATTTGCAATCATTTATACATTGGATTGTGCTGAGTAAAAATTTTGCATTTTGTACGTACGTTAGAGGCAGGCAACATGTGGCCATCTACATATTGTTGGTCTAAAACTCCCAACAGTTCTAGCCAATTATGAAGGATAGCATGTAGCAATAGCAACATCATATACATTTCTATACCATTTATTAGTGAACTAAGCCCTCCATAAGTTTACAGTCTATAAGCTAATTTCCCCTTTTACTCACCTACAAAAGGATGGAAGGTTCAACCTTGGAGCCCTGCCTTGGATTGAACTCACAACCTTGTGGCTGCAGTATTGGCATTTAACCACTGTGCCACCAGGGCTCCCTAAGGATTATGAGAACTGTAGTCCAACAATATCCAAAGGGTCACACATTGCCCATCCCTGCCTTTGTCATAAAAATAATAAAATCTGAAAGAAGTTCCAGAGTAGTTAGGACTTTTTAATCACTGATAATAGAATCATAGAATCATTGAGTTGCAAGAGACCACAAGGGCCATCCAGTCCAACCCTCTGCCATGCATGAACTCTCAATCAAAGCATCTCCGACAAATGGCCATCCAGCCTCTGTTTAAAGACTTCCAAAAAGGGAGACTCCACCAGTCTCCGAGGGAGTGTTCTTACTGTCAAACAGCCCTTACTCCTAATGTTGAGGTGGAATCTCTTTTTTTGGAGCTTGCATTCATTGTTCCGGGTCCTATTCTCTGGACCAGCAGAAAACAAGCTTGCTCCCTCCTTGATATGATATCTCTTGAAATATTTAAACAGGGCTAACATATCACCTCTTAACCTTCTCTTCTCCGGGCTAAATATCCCCCACTCCCTAAGCCGTTCTTCATAGGGCATGTTTTCCAGACCCTTCACCATTTTAATCGCCCTCCTTTGGACCCGCTCCAGTTTGTCAATATCTTTTTTGAACTGTGGTGCCCAGGTGTGGCCTGACCAAAGCAGAATAAAGTGGCACTATTACTTCTCTTGATCTAGAGCTTATTCATTCAAATACTACAGCTAAGCTTTAAACTAGGGCTGCGAAGGAAATGCCCACTTTTCTCCTTAAAACCAAAAATGTGTGTGTTAATCTGACTAAGGAAGTTACACTGGGAAGACGGATGGGTGATCTATGCCACACTATTTCCCCAGTCAAAATTCCCCTCCTCACAATATGTACTTATGCTGCTAGTGTTGGGGAACAGAAGGTAGACATACATGATATTATTATTATTATTATTTCCTATATAAGAACCATTTCTCCAGCATCATCCCCCCTGTCAAATCCGAGACACTCCACAACACCATTTGAAGTAGAGAGAAGAAAAAGACATCAAAAGAGCCAGTTACTGATCTCATACAATATGTGTAGTTCAGGCCTCAGGCTAGACTGAAGCCGGTTAAAGCTTCACCTGACACTGGGGCAGAAGTGCAGACTGTGAGCAGATTCAAAATCTAGGTAGCTAACACTGATACGTTTCATGAATTAATATACGGTGGTGAGGATAATATGCAAAAGCAGATGCACAGTTTTTCAGGAATTTATATGTGTGTGGGTGAGGGGGTGCCATCAGACAGAATATATATAAAAGATTCACAGCATTGCATGAAAATTTGGAGGAACTCGGCCTGCTGAATACCCTTTTGTATCTAACCATAGTGAACTGTTAATCATGCATATGTCTATAATTATATTTTTTCTAATAATTTTAATGAATTATAATTATATTTTCTTTCCACCAATGGCACTACCTTTCCATGGTGATAGGAAGGCGTATTCCCATGAGGCAAGAGGCTATGTGATGGCAGCAATGCTATTAGGAGGGTGTCCCATGCCAGACAGGCTTTTGCTGAATGCCATACACCTTCTGGGCAGCAGCAGTAGTGAGGAGTGACACTGCTGGAGGATCTTCCAGAGACAACATCAGTGGCACTGGCACTATAGCTAACACTAGGTAGTACTGAGCAGATGGGGACATGATAAAACCCGTTATAATGTATTTTATCATGAAAACCCTATGATGAGACAAATCAAAATGAAACAAGAGATAGTGCCTGAAGACGAGACTCTCAAGTTGGCACTCAGTGAGCTACTGGGGTATAGCAGAGGCAACTATAACTATAACTGTGACAATTTTTTAATGATTTGAAGCCAAGGCTTTCAAGGCCGGCATCTATGATTTCTTTTTATGATTTCTTTGGCATGTTTTTAACCCCTTTGCCTAAGGGCGCTTCAAATATACATTTACATGTATACAATATACATTTTGTGCATTTGGGTTGGCCCCATTGAAGGTATCATTGTTTTGTGAATTTGGGGTGTTATTGTACTTTGTAATACAGGTGGATAGACTCAATCAAGGAAGCCACAGCCTTGAGTGCATAAGACCTGAGTAGAATAGGTGATAATAGGGTGAGTTAGAGGTCTTTCATTCATAGGATTACCATAAGTTGAAGTCAACTACATGGCTACATTTTCTTGCCTTGCTGTCCTGTTATTGTGGCAAAACCATTTTTTTCAAAATCGTTTAATATCCTTTATCTTGTGGTATCGGCCACTTTTTCCGTCAAATTCCAAGCTTTGGCTAAATGAAGACTGTGAAGTTCTGAAGACCGATAAAGAATTTAACTTTTTGGCTGCAACTGAGCCATCGCCTCCTTGAGAGCAAGTCCCATTCAGCTCAATGGGACAGGCTTCGAAGGGTAGAGTGGCATTGTTACTTACTGATCCCGCTGTGTGGCATGTAACATTCAGGACTGTCACATTGTTGCATATTGTGAATTAGCCTAACACATATGAGCCTGAAAATGTCTGGGATTTCTTTTTCTTGTTTTCCTAAATAAAAAAGCCACTTTGTGGAATTTCCACCTAAATATTGTCCACCTTTGTTTAATGGCAGCTGATATTCCCCCACACAAAGAGTGCGGTGCTAGCTCCAGCTTATTGCGGATGATGTGAGAAGGCTGAAAACACAATTTCAGCATATGCAGGAACAAACTTAGATGAAGAAAAAAGGAAAAGAGCTCTGCCACTGCTAATGGTTGGCCCTAGGGCTTCCAGATCTCAAGGCTTACCTGGCCCTGTTTTCCAGGACACAGAAAGAAGGAAGGAATTTCAGTATAAGCACTATTTTGAAAATAAATTATTGTTTTCCCTGTGTGCTGCTGGCTCCCCAAGAGATTATTACATGGGGAAAAGGACATCCTTATCCTGTCCTTTTCCCTCCCTTATCATGCAAACGCAAAAAGATTTTCAGATGACGTCACGCTTATCCGATCATTGTCCTGTCAGTGAACCGAAATTTACCGTGAATGCATGAAAGACTTTCACATGACATAGCATTTATCCTGTCATTGTCCCGTCACTGAAGTGGAATTGTCCTATCATTTTATATTAACAGGAGTTTGTGTTAATACAATTCCACTTAAATGACAGGACAAAGCACAATGGAGTTTATCATATGACGGAATTTGCGGGTATAATGCAATGGCAATCCGAACGCAATCATGGAGCTTCACGTTATTGTCTATGAGTGTATCTCACGCAATTTCGGGCAATGGGAAGTCATTCCGAATGCAATCATTGGTTTTATGTTAATGCGTATTAGAGTATCTCACACAATTTTGGGCAATGGGGGTCATTTTCAGATAATGGGAAGTCATTCTGAATGCATTCCGAATGCAATTAGAATTCACGTAAATTCACTAAACTAGCAAAATCACGTGAATTCGAATTGGCTCCATTTGAAATTGGAAGAAATTCTGCCCATGTGATAAACTCCAATGTCTACGAAACATTTTCTAGCAATTTTGCAATGGATGGGATAAGAATGGGAAAGCCATCTGCTTCACTCCCAACCCTGTCCCATTGCCATGTTATAATCTCCTCAGTCTGTTTTGGAGAAACTCTATAGATCTTCTGGAAATTTCCCCCATTCCTCCTTTGTCTCATTTGTCAAACTTTGTGATTTCTGTATTTCTTATCTGAATTACATGTTTTCAACAACAATTTGTTGCTATTGTTGTGTGCCTTCAAGTCATTTTGACCCTAAGGTGAACCTATCGTGGAGTTTTCTTGACAAGATTTGTTCAAAGGTGATTTGCCTTTGCCTACCTCTGAGACTGAGAGAGTGTGATTTGCCCAAGGTTAAATAGGGTTTATCACAGCCAAGTGGGGATTTCAACCCAGGTCTCCAGTGTCAAATGATCCAACCACTATCTGGGGGTTAATGAATATTCTTAATGGCATCACCATGTCTGCTGCCCCCTGGCTTATCACAAAGAGGCCATCCTTAGGTTTGGGTTATGAAACAGGATGACCAGGCATCTCCCTTTCCCCGGCCATGTCTTGCATTTCAGCCTTCTGTCCAGGAGGAATTCCAAAATGTTCTCCATTTTGAGCGTGACTAAGAAGCATGGATTTACATTTCTGTGATTGTTTCCAATCCATTTTTTCTTGAATGGCCTACATGCTGTGGTGCTTTCCAGTTACCCTGGTCACCCTGGTTATGAAATCGGAGGGCCAAGGGTCCTCCATTGCTGGCAACCCTTCCCAGGAAATTGTTGGAGAATTTCTCCTTCCGCTGGAAAAATTGGATTTTAAAAAATCCCCCAGACTCCGTTTACAAACAATGCATAGAACTGCAAGAGGTCATTCATACACAGCTCTAAGATTTCTGCCTCTTTCCCAGGAGAGCAATTTTTTCTCCTGCTGCTCTATCTCTCAACGTATTGTTTGGAACTGAAGATTTTCTTCCATGAAAGGACAGAAATCAGTGACAAAACCCACTGCCAGTTATACAGGGAAAACTGCCTGAAATCCCTGCTGTTTTGCTTTCTGAGAAGGTATTTTATTTTTCCTGAGCAGAAGCATATGTAATAATAAAAAAAAAGTAAACGCAAAACACACACAGGCATGCCATTCATCTTAATACCCATGCGGCAGCCTATTCTGCTGCTTAACATAAAAAGACCATGTGCATGATTGAAATAGGGTAGAATTATTAGTGCGATACAACCCCCAAGAGCCTCTGGTTTGCATCTCAACCAATCCTTTGGTTTTAAAATGATGTCAGCAAGGGTTTTTTTAAACAAAAAAAAAAACCTAGTATGGCACACATCCTTTTGTGATCTATTTTATCTCTTATATCTAGTCTATCTATACGACGTGCAAATGAGAAATGTGTGTCATTCATGTAATCACAAACGTATGATTTCTGATTTTAGATATTTCTAACCTGTGATTTTTTAAAAAAATGTAGACGGCTACCTGCTTTGAGCTTTTATAAGGAAGAATGTAAAAATAGAAGCCAGCATAGAGCAGTGGTTTGAGCAATGGGCTACAACTCTGGAGACCAGGGTTTGATTCCCGGCTTGGCCATGAAACTCATGGGTTGACCAACATCTCTCAGCCTCAGGGGAAGGCAATGGCAAACCTCCTCTGAACAAATCTTGTCAAGAAAAGCCCATGATAGGGTTTGCCTATTATGGTTCTGATTTAGGGTTGACCTAAGTCAGAAATAATTTGAAGGCACACAGAAACAAACAAATTATTATAATAAAATAATAACATGTATAATTATAAGTTTTTTTCATCATGATTAGTGATTTGTAAATTAAACATATCCTGTGTTCCTCCCAACATGGGACTAAAGGTGGCCTGCATCATAGATTTAAAAAAGGCGACATTTTTAAAAATCCCAATAATACCTACATTAAAAAACAAATAAACAACCATATTAAAAGGTGAGTATTTTTAAAAAGGATTAAATCACTTAAACCATAGCAATAACAATAAAAGTATAGCACCACTGAAAGACTCTTTGGACAGGCAGTTTGTTACCAAAGGCCTCCTCAAATTGAAAGGTCTTTACCTGCTGGCAGAAGAAAGCAGGGAAGAGGCCAGTGTAGTTTTCTGTGGAAGGGAATAGCACTGCCTAGGAGCAACCATGAAAAAAGTCTCACCAAGAATACCTGTGATGGTAATGGGACCGAGATAAAGCTCTCCTCTGAAGATATTAAAACTTGGACAGGCTCATATCAGGTAATACACTCATTCCAACAATTTGGACTCATTCTCTAAAGATGCCAGCCACAGATGCTGGCGAAACGTCAGAAAGGAACTCTTCTAGAACATGGCCACATAGCCCGAAAGCCCCACAAAAAACTATGGACTCAAGCTGCTTAGGGCTTTTTAAGTCTAGACAAGCACTTCAACTTGTACTTGGAAATGAACTTGTGCCCAGTAAAGATGTTTCAACAAGGGAGATACGTCTCTGTTTATAACCAACTCCATACCCTTCAAATGTCCCAAGATTGCAGGGACAATCTCGATTAATCCTATTATCCTACTTTTTCAGCTGCTTTTCAAATATCCCAGTGGCTCTCTCCTCCTCCCACTCTCTCCCTTTCTCTTTGGATTACTTTTGTTGGTGCAAACAGAGTTCAAAATGCAAAAGTAGTTTACATTCAATTAGCAAGAGGGACAGGAGAGGTCACAATCTTGTCCTTCCCAATCAGTTCAGGCAAAAGCAAACTCAAAAGCTGCAGCCTCTTGTATATTCTTCCTCATTAACAGCTTTCACCATTTTGACAACACTCTGATGTTGCTTGGCAACACATGCCCTGCTTCTCATCTGTGAAGGTTCAACAGTGTCTTTTATGCCTAATGGCAACATTCACCACTCCCTTTATCCACTTGGCCACCCCATCCCCTGGTTGGTTTCCAGAGCCAGGAAAGACACAGGTGGCTCTCATCTCTCCAAGGATCCTAACCCAGATATTTAGGCTGCACAAAATGAAACATATATGACAACACTCAACAAGCAGAAGCCAAGATTACATCCACTGGACCTGTATCACAGCTGTGCATCACACAGTATCTGACATGGAGGGCTAGTAATAATTTTTTTTCATCAATGTGCCAGGGACTAGCACTAAATCTGTGCCCATTGGGTACAACTCGTTTTTTGTTTTTTTTTTTCTGGAAAGTTGCCAGCAGCTGGCTCAGGGGCCAGCATCAATCCAAGGATCACCACTTTGAGTAGCACTGAACTACAGCATTTCAAATTAAAGCAGATGTGATCAACTTGCAAACTATTTTACAAATTCTTCACAGAAGGCTTTCAAGGGATCTTTTTTCTCTTCTTATAGGACAGAAGTAAGGAGGCTCTTGACCACTTGAGATAGCTGCATTGGGCAGCAATAGATAAATGCACCACCATAACATAGTCTTTCCAAAGATTTGCTCTGAGTTTTCTGCTTTCAATACTCTTATCTCCATGCCACTTGTTTCATCACTGCCCCTGTCCTAGCTCATTCCATTTCATGGGAAGGGACACTCGGGACCAATGGTCATTTCTCCATTTCAGAGATCAGCCAAGGCACTGACAATATCATCTGCCAAGACAAGAGGAAATCCTCCAGGAACCATCAGGAAACTATGTGGATCTATTAGCCTACTGAAGCAGACCATCTTAATTTGCTTTCCCCACACACAGAGGTTCAGAGTCCCAGTGAGATCCACCAGGTAGTGGTCTGTAATGGTTTGAGCATTGTACTCTGGAGACCTGGGCTCAAATCCCTGCTTGGCCATGGAAATCCACTCATTTGCCAAGAAAACCCCATGATAGAGTTACATGAGTTGGAAATTATTTAAAGACACCCAACAACAAAGTGGTCTGTCTATGACAATGGAAGTATGGAAAATTCCTCCACATCCAGATCACCATCATTCTGCCCAGTACAGAAAACTATATCCAGAGTATGTCCAGCAGCCCAAGAGGCACCAAGATACCACATGGAACTGATCCGTGGAAAGTCATGGAGGATGTGGAGTCCTGAGCTGCTCTTCACAGAGCAGCTTCAGCATGGATGTTGACCTCTCCCAGCAAAAAGAGGTAGGGAGATGCCAACACCACTGCTGAAACCAACTCAGCAAGGAAAGGAGACTGTTAAAAGTGAGGTGGGCAGTCTACCAGCAGACTGCCACATTCATATAGAAATACTCAGACCCAACAGACTGCAGAATGGGGTATCAGGTGAGTAAAATGGAATCATGATTGAATCCACCGCCCCACCACTCAGGACTTGGCTGCTGCTGGATGAAGAGCCCAGGCAAGCAGTGCTGAAAGAAGTAACCCTTCCACTTCATCTAACCATGTCTCTGTAATATAAGACAGATTAGCATGCTGATCCACAATCAAGTCTTGGAACATTGTTTTTTCTATTTACCAGCCTGGGATTGAACATTTAATCCTTGCAGGTAATTATAATTATAATTGCATACTCCAAGACTACTTTTTCACATATGTATCCCAAGCTTCCTCCATTTCAATGAGTCTAAGACACTATACATGGATTATCCCATTGTGTTCTTATAATGCTCTAAGACTGGTAAACACCTCTGAAGTTGACATAAACATTTGAGTTAAGGAGAGCCAGCATGGTGTAGTAATTTGAGCATTATAACTCTAGAGCAGCGGTTCTCAATCTGTGGGTCGCGCCCCCTTTGGGGGTTGAACAACCCTTTCACAGGGGTTGCCTAAGACCATTGGAAAACACATCTTTCCGATGGTTTTAGGAACCGATTTTATGGTTGGGGGGTCACCACAACATGAGGAACTGTATTAAAGGGTTGCGGCATTAGGAAGGTTGAGAACCACTGCTCTAGAGATTAGGGTTCGATTCCCCCCTTGGTCATAGAAACCCACTGGGTGACCTTGGGCATGTCACACTCTCTTAGCCCCAGAACACCCCGTGATATCCGTTAGGGTTGCCATAGGTTGGTAACAAAGGCACACAACAATGATTCAATTTTAGTATAAACAATACCACCAACAAAACTAGGGTGAAAAACTGAAAAAATTATCTAGAGTGGAAGAGGGAAAACGCTTTGCCATCAGGGAAAATCTGACAGGAAATCAAAGCTGTCCAGAGCCAGATTCAAGTGCATACAGACTGTGTTTTCCCAGGAGATGGGTCCTTAATAAAAACATTTAAAAATCTGAACTAAACTATGAGTACACCTCTGCAATCATGACTCAGCTTACACCATCTGACTGCTACCACCAAATAATAGCTTGCTCAACCTGTATCTAGGGATAGAAAATCTTCTATTCTGAAAATATTATCTTCACATTATCTTCTGCCTTCTAAGATAGACAACAGATCAAAGCCCATATTGTGTAAGAAATCTATATATTTCTGAGACTTGTGATGTATTTTAGTGTAGAAAAAATGCAGAAGTACTTTTGGGGGGAAATGATCACATCTAAAATTACCTATACTTGAAAAATGCACACAAACATGTGTCTTTTAATCAATGCAAAAAGTGTGCAGATTAGTTTTAAAAATAAAGCTTACAAAATGTGTACATTTTGGGGGGAAAGTAGGCACTGAAATACAAAGGAATTTCTATATGACAAGAACAAAAAAATCTAACAACCTAACAGGGAATATGGACAGAATAAGAATGTTGTTAGATTTTGAAAGATGCGATGAAAATTAAGCTAACTGGCCTGTAAACCTAACTTTCTGTTTTCCTGATAACAACCGAGACATGACACTAGAGTCCATACAATTGTTCAGCTTTGTCTCATATACTTAACTTGGTGTTTCAGCATGCACCTGCTGGGACTTCATCAAGAGCACCTCTTACAAGGACCTCTCTATGTTTTGTAAGGTTTGTGTTTAAAAAGTCTGAGTTTAACCATAAAGGATCTCAAATTCCAAGGGACATAATAGCCCTTTTCCTTTGAAAACTTCCAGCATTAGAAGATACATGAAACAGTGCAAATGGCTGATGATGGAAGTTACTTGGGACCTTATCAGATGTCGGAAATTGGAAGTATAATCCAATGGCAATCCGAACGCAATCATGGGATTTCACCTTATTATGAATTAAAGTATCTCTCGCAATTTCGGGCAAAAAGGAAGTCATTCTGAACGCAATCATGGGTTTTATGTTATTGCGAATTAAAGCATCTCACGCAATTTCGAGCAATGGAGGGACAATTTTGGGTAATGGGAAGTCATTCTGAACACATTCTGAATGCAATGGGAATTCACGTAAATTCGCTAAACTAGCGAATTCACATGCGTTCGAATTGGCTCCATTTCCAAAAAACAGAAATTCCTCCCGTCTGATAAGGTCCTTGGTGTCAAGCCCACCTGCCAGCTGTCCTGAGATATGAACATGCATTCAGCTTCTCTGCGTCTCCTCTTTATTACCTGCCCCAGCTACATGACTTCTCCGATAGTGATAGTGATAGTCTTCATGAATATACTAGTTTACAGTGCATCTGTTGTCCATGTTGACTGAATGTTGAAAAATTCAAGATAACATCAGGAAGCATGGATTTTCCACTAGATCTCAAAAACATTGTTCACAAGTTAGAGATTATTACAGTATTTGCAGCTATCAAATGATTAACAAGAAAGTGTGAACCAAAGAGATGAAGCATTCTCTGAGGACCGCTTCCCACTATCTCCTTTTGTCAAAGGCCAAGAATAATGGAGGTAGAGAAGGAGATGGTACTCTACCAAGAACACCAGAGTCTGAACATTTGCAGAAGCTTGACATTCAACGCTGAATTACTTCTAACAGTAAAAGGCAACTCTTATAGAAGCTTTTACTTGCATTTGTAGGATGTAGGTCTCAATCAGAAACATGCATATTCCTCTTCTTAGGGTGGTGCATAATGGTAGATCAAGGCATAATTTTCCTTGGAAAGAGTCATTTTTGGGCTCTCTACATGGCAGTCTCCATCCTTCTGCAGAAGGAAAAGTGGACCTGTGAATTTCATTGTGCTTACAACCCCATCAAATCACTTACATTGTGGTTATTTTAAGAGCACAAGACTAAAATCTTGTATGTATTGGCCTGAGAATAAACCCCATTGAACTCATGTGGGCTTACTTTTGAACACATTAGATGCAGGTTTGCCTTGCCATTTTTTAGCCTTATTGTTTGCATGGATACTTGACTATGCCATGTTTTCTGAAAGCCAGAAGCTAAATCAGATTTCCAATGGCTGGGTGGGGTAATGGACCTTCTACTACAATGGGTCCTTGTTATCCACTGGGGTTGGGTTCCAGGACTGCCCCCCCCCCATGGATAACAAAATCCTTGGATACTCAAGTCCCATTAAATACAATGGCATGCAAAATGGTGTCCCTTATATAAAATGGAAAATCAAGGTTTGCTATTTGGAAATGATACTTAAAAATATTTTCAAGAAGTGGATGCTTGAATCCATGGATAAAAAAATATATGGACAAGGAAGGCCAACTGGATATATTTCCTTCTTCCCTAGGCCTAGCAAAACAAATAACTAAGTAAGCTGGCTTGTAAACCATGTAAAATAAATTTATCGAAATGGGGACAAAACTATGAAAATGTGGTAGTGGTGGTGTGTGCCTTCAAGTAGTTTCCGACTTATGGCGACCCTAAGATGAAAATATTATGGGGTTTTCTTGACAAAATTTGGTCAGAGGGGGTTTGCCATTGCCATCCTCTGAGTCTGAGAGTGTGTGACGTGCACAAGATCAGTGGGTTTCATGGCCAAGTGGGATTCAAATCCTCATAATCCAACACTCAAACTGCTATTCTGTCATAAATCTCACTTGAACATAATTTATAAAGACCAAAAACTTAAGCCATTTAAAAAATGTCATTGAGTTTTAATTTTCAGTGTGGATTAAAATCTTTACATTTAAGAGCCAATGTACATAATCAATAGAGTTGTGCGGTAAAACTTCTCTTGGACTAGATCTCTTGACACTGTGGGGGAAGTAGGTTAACATGTTCAAATGCTTCTACAAACCCCCATAAAATAAGTAAGCCTTCCATTTCCTCTGATGCACTGTTTCTAAGTGCACACTGTTTCTGTTGGGTTGCTTGGGTTGGTTTGTGGGGGGAGTATTCAAGCAGGTAATGCTGTACCTATACAGAAGGTATTTTCATTTTCATTTTTAATGTGTAAACTTTCCTCCTTTAAAATGTGTGTGCACTGACACAGAGACAGAGTTAATTTGCGCACAAAAAGCTGGGGTTATTTTGAACGCCATCATCTGAGACAATTTGATCTCTCCCAGAATGCAATAAAGGTTGCTGGATAAATATTTAAGCACACAGAATTCTTTAAAGAGGCCACGAATAGCTATTGGCAGAGTCTAATCCCTTTGAAGCTCATAAAGGCTAGGGATGTGAAAAAGAATTAAAAAGCGCTGGAGAAAGAGCAAACCCTACAGCATGCGCATTGCTATCCATTTATTTTATGGTACCTCCTTGGCCTATAAGATCTCAAACTTTTTAACGTTTTAATTCAGAAAAACAAGATGACATGATGATATAGATGCCCAATCCTATTTATTGGAGTAGGGTCTTAATACCTACATTTACCTCTTTGGGAGCAACAGCAACGGTACATTTTGCAACACACCCACATACACTTCGAGGAGGGAAGGGAACCAAATTAATTCAAGCGAATGGATCTATTGCTGACTATTTAGATGAAGGTCACTTGCGGAATATGGATTTTCAGACGGCAAAGACTGCCTTATTGTTTTTAATGTGAGCTTTTGGCCAGAATGTCGTATAAAGGGGGGAAGCCCATGACATCTCCTCCTAGTCGTTCGTAGTGCTTGGCAATTCAGGTAACAACACAATAACGTTAGCTTGCAAATCTGACACAGCAGGCTTATAAATAGCTGTGCAAGGCGGATGGGATCCTGTGGCGAGAGACTTGTTGCCAGGCAACCAGATAGGAAAGCCTTAGGAGAAGATTATTTGTTTCCTTGAGACCATAGGTTGCCATGGCTATGGCTATATTTCTATACACGCCGGCCTGGCAAGCAAGGCCGAATAACCATAGCATCATCTGTTCTATGATCTGACGGTAGTGAACCTGGTGTTGGGACAGTATGACCCTCCAGGTGTCACTGGACTACAACTCCCATCAGCCCTAGCCAGCAAGCCAGTGGTGAGTGATGCTGGAATCTCCAGTCGCATAATATCCAGAGGGCTACGCAGTCCTTCGTCCAGAAATATACAACAAAACATTCAATTTTCATGAGTAAGAACCTACATTACACGCATTGTATGACACATGGTGTATGACAAAAGAAGCTGTTCGATAAGTGCTGTAGCTCTGTCCTATGGAATCCTGGGACATGTACTTTTACAAGATCTTCTCTGCCAAAGAGCGCTGGTGCCTCACAAAACTACAAATCCCAGGATTCTGTAGGATGGAGCCATGGCAGTTCAAGTGGTGTCAAACTGTGTTATCTCTACAGTATAGATGCACCCTAAATGTCACGCTGCTAGAAGTCAATTCTACACATACATAGATATCTGTATTATTTTTCCTATTTCCAAATAAATACTTAATGAAACAATGCTGAGTGCAACAGCCGGAAGAGAGGCCTGTGGCTGAACGACACCATTTGTTTCAAGTTAATTTCATCTCCAGTTTTTCTGCAGCAGCAGAATGGCATGGCAGGGGGTTAACTTAATTATAAAGGAAAAGAATTATTATTATTTTTTTAAATTCTTACATACGCTTCTCATATAGTACTTTGAGAATATTAGCTCTGCTTTGGCAGTTCTGAGCAGATAATATTGTCGCTGTTGACCAAGTTAATGTAGTTTTATGTCAGTGGTTCTCAGGTCTCCAGAATACATTTTGGTTTGTTTTTGAAGCAGGCAAAGCCCCTCCAATAACGTTTGGAAAAGTATCTGTAAAATGTGTATGTGTTGTATAATGTGCAGAATTATAATTATAATGTTGTATTATGCATAAGGCGCAGAAATATTTTTTTAAAAAAAGCAACAGCAGCAGAACAGCATAGCTATAGTTTCCAGGAATGAATACTCAACTAAAGCACTCCCAAAAGATATTCATCCAAACTCTGCTTTAATGCCCCCAAAGAAGGAAAATTCATTGTTCTCTGAGGCAGTCTATTCCACAATCAAACAGTTTTTGCAGTCAAAATGTTCTTCCTAATGTTTAGGTGGATTTTCTCCCCTTGTAATTTGAAACCATTGATGCACATTCTAATCTCTGGAGCAACAGACCACAAACTTGCTTCACCCTCTACAAGACATGGCTATCTAATCCCCTTATTATCTTCTCAGTTTTCTCTGAGCTAAGCTAAACATACACAGGTTCTCCAAGCTAAACGTACCCAGCCATTCCTCATAGGGCTTGGTTTCCAGACATTTGACGATCTTGGTCATTCCCCTGTGGACAAGTCCCTGCTTGGCCATATCCTTTTTGAATTGCAATGCACACAACTGGACACTGCAGCCTAGAATGGCACTACTGCTTCTCTTGACCTGGACACCATGCTCTTGTTGACGTAGCCTAGAATTGCATTGGCCTTTTGGGCTGCTTCATCACTGTGATCTATTAAGATCCTCTTCGCATGTACTGTTACAAAGCCAGGTGTCACCCATCCTTTATTTTGCATTTCATGTTTCCTGCCCACATTTTTCTGCTTAATGTAGTCCTTTACATTTATCCTGTTGAAATCTATTTTGTTAGTTTTGGCCTAGCTCTCCAATCTGTCAAGGTCCTTTTGAATCCTGACTGTATCCTTTGGAGGATTAGCTACCCCTCCAAGATCCTGGGACTGTCTTGAGTTATTTTTCAATGGTTTTTGCCCTTCTAGGAGCACATGAGCTTGTTTTATTCCTAGTACCACAATTGAGAGACATGTCCCTCCTTATTTCGGGGCATTCAATTCACTCTTTCCCTCTGGCTGCATGTGGTTTGCAAAATCATACCTTACTTTCCCCTGACTTGTTATAATCTGGGATTGTACCCAACCCAATGATTTGTTAGTACTGTACCATGCTTTCTTTGCCATTTTTATGATCTGAAAGTCACCTCCACAATGGAGATCCTGAATCGCTGTCTACATCCTGCATGGCAGAAATGTGAAGAAAACTTAGGTCCAAAACACATTGCAGAAATAATCCAGTTGGAGGATGCTTTAGCTGCCCAGGCTCTGTGCTAGGGAATCCTGGGAATTGTAGTTCCTTGTGGCACTAGAACTCTCTGACAGAGAAGGCCAAATGTCCCGCAAAACTACAGTCCCCAGAATTCTCTAGCATTGAGCGACGACAGTTAAAGCAGGCTCAAAACTGGATTATTTCTGCAGTGGGTTTTGGACCTTAGTTCAAGAAATCCTCAGATTAAAACTGTGTTACTTTTATTCCAGTTTATAACCCTAAAGGAATTAAAAGATCTGGGTCTGGGATTACCATGCAAGGGTTAGAGTTAGGATGAAGCTACATTTTTAAACCTGGACAGATTGGAAGAAGCAAGAAAAAAGTCAGAACTGTTGTAACACTGAAAAGCATGAGCCAGCAGGTTTATTGCACAGCATCATCTAAGCAGGAGCATTCTGTATCAATAGCAGTACCTGTAATTCTAAACTGCTTCTGGGTGTATGGATAGATGGATGGATAGATAGATGGATGGTTATAGAAATAAAATTGTGCCTTGGATGCGGGAGATCAAAATTGCTTAGTTTGTTTTTAAAATGGAGATCTTACTTGTCTTCTCAATGGTGCTCTAGGCTAATCAATCTCTTTCTAATAATTATTAGCAACAACAGCTTCTTACAAACATAATGAGATATTCGCATTTAAAACCAAGTCTTTCACCTTCCCTGCATTTTAAAAAACTCAGTATTTTCAGACAATAAAGCAATGTCAGACCAAGACAGTATAAACTTCTCATAATCTACATCTTCAAAAGCTATTTACTGTAGCAGCTACTTGGTGTGGGTGTCCTATCCCCAGCATATTATTTTAGTATTGTATATTATTGGAATAGTTATGTTTTATTCTGTAACTGTTTCTGAAGTGCCATGTACATGGATGGCACTATATAAATAAACAATGAGGAGGCGGAGGATGGTGATAAATCTAACAATGTTTAACTTAATCAAAGACATACAATTTTAATACTACAAGAAGTAAACAATATGGACAAATGCATGGGTGTAGATACTGTTGCATCTTTAAATACAGTGTATAGAATTCTGCTGTTGCGGTTCAATGTTCCTGGTTCCAGGGGAAGTGTTGTTTAACATATGGGTTTTAAAAGTATTCTCAGGCTTGATGGAGCATTAGAAAACCCCACCTGAAAGAAAAACAAGGAACAAAAGCGACAAGGCAGCCAATGGAAGAAAATTTACCTAACGTAAGGAAAATACGTTATGTAGGATGCAGGTGTTAATACTGGCTGAGGATATTTGAAGGGACTGGGATATGAAAATGTCATATCAAGGCTTTCACTAAATATATATGTAAGGCTTGAGGATTTGTGGTTTGTTTCTCTGTTTTTCAGCAGTATCTTTTTTCTCTCTCTACTTATATTGATAGCCCCAGTCTACCCCAAGAAAGATCGTTGTCTCACCTTTAATTACCTCTAATTTTAATTATTTTTAATATTTCTTTATTAGCATTTTGTAGTGTTGTTTATCATACATTGTTATTGCTTTTAGTTTGTTCTTTTTAGGATTGGGTGGGAGGTTGGGGTAGGGATTAATTAGAAATGTGGGTTTTAATTGTATATTGTATCTTATTGTTATTCTTGTTTGTTGTAACCCGCCTTGATCTACAGGGAGAGGTGGGCTATAAATAAAATGTATTATTATTATGATTATTATTATTATGATTATTATTATTCAAATGCTGTTCCTGCATAACCCTGGAATGCTGGAAAAGGATTTCCCAGCATATGTACTGATTTGCTGGCTTCTTGTTTTGTTGTTGTTGTTGGTTGCCCTCAAGTTGTATTCGACTTATGGTGGCTCCAAGACAAACCTATCACAATGTTTTCTTGGCAATATTTGTTCAGAGGTAGCTTATGGCTGCCCTCCTCCTGCCCTCCTCTTAGGCTGAGAGAATGTGACTTGCTCAAGGTCACCCACTGGGATTCCATGGATGTGCCGGGATTCAGATCCTGGTCTCCAGAGTCATAGGAGTTTATCACACAGGAGGAATTCCTCTCAATTTCGAAAGAAATGAAAGTGGGACCAGTTCGGAAATGAGTGAATTCACTAGTTCAGCGAATTTACGTGATTGTGTATTGATGCTGCATCACGTTCAGAATGACTTCCCATTGCCCGAAATTACCCGAAATTGTTGGTGGTAGTTTCTCACGCAATAACGTGAAACCCCACGATTGTGTTTGGAAGGACTTCCCATTGCCTGAAAATGCATGTGGTAGTCTCTCACACGATAACGTGAAACCCCATGATTGCGTTCAGACTGCCATTGGATTATACTTCCGATTTCTGTCGTCTGATAAACTCCTTAGTCCAATGCTCAGATCACTATGCCATGCTGGCTCTCAAACCTGGTTTAAGGGGGTGCAAATAATATTTGCAAACAATCCCTTTTGAAGGCAAAGCTGACGGATTTGAGGGCCCAGGACTTCACAGGCATTAGTGAAGTGGGTAACGTAGGCCTTTCTTGCATTGCATTGCATTGCATTGCATTGCGTGAGAGCTCTCGCTGAGGTTTCCCACCCCCTTTGCTGACACATAGAAAATGAAAGGGCTACATGGACATGATGTTCCCTCACTTCCTAGGGTGCAGATCCTGGCATTTCACGATGGAGTCAGGGGCTCTTAAAGGAAACCTGTGCAGATGTGAAAACCTTGGTCAGTGTTTGCATTAATGCGAAGAAAATGGTAATAAGAGTGTTGGTCGGCACAGCAGGCACCCGGCAGGAGGAAAGATGCCTTCCTGCTTCTCATCATCCTCTATTGTACAATCAGCAAGTGTATGATTGCGTTCATTCAGATTTATTTCATCTGCATCACCGTATTTGCATATGCTGATGTGCCAGACTAAAACGCCGCTATCCCTGAGCACTGGCCTTTTTCAGATCTCCTTTAAATGTCGGCTTCTGTCTAGACACAACTAAAAGCCTGGCCTCACTCAGTCCTGTAGCAAAACTCCTCGAGGCATTATTGCCTTGCCCCAGGATGGAAGCCACATGGCCAGGCCATCTTGTAAAGAAAGGAGGAGAGTGGTCCTCTGGAGCAGACACAAATCAATTTTTAACATGCCAAGCCTGTGCATTATTTATGACTCTTTCTTGTGAATCGGTGGAGGATTTCTCCTGGAAGTGTTGAAAGATTCCAGCGGAATCCCACCGACGGGAGCTGCTTTTGTAAGCAGCGGGGTTGTATTTAGAAAGTGAAAATAGGGGAGAATGGCAAGAAATTCTGCCCCATCTGTGTTGTTTTTTTTGTAGGCACACAACTGAGGGCTTTTCTATTTTTAAGGAACCAAGCTGACTTTCCCATTTGGGGTCTCACAAATTCCTCAATGAACCGCTGTTTGGCCGAAGCATCCACCCCAATTGCAGAGCGCGACATCGTTTTTGTAAAAGGTTGCCAAGGCTAGCCAACTGAAACAACATGATGGAGACTATATAGGTCTTTCCTCTTCTCCACCGTGGAGCCATTTCAGCACTGAGAGCTGTGGACAGCAAATGCCCTTCAACCTCCTGCCAAACCAAGGCAGGCAAACAGCCATCCAAAACCATCATGCCATACAGACTCCATAAATATAAGGGCACAGTTACAGCACATTATGGATACCGGGTTTATTAGATGCCAGTTCCTAGATTATATCCAGCCTTCCCTCCAAAAATGTTCTTTAAAAGATAAGAGACAGCAAAGTGTGGAAGAAATAATCCAGTCTGAGACCGCTCAAACTGCCCTGTTTCAATGCTAGGAAATTCGGGGATGTGTAGTTTGGTGCGACATCGAGCCTTCTCTGCTAGAGAGCTCTGGCACCACAACAAACTACAATTCCCAGGATCCCTTAGCACTGAGCCAGGGCAGTTAAAGTGGTCTCAAACTGGATTGTTTCTGCAGTGTGTTTTGGGCCTATGCTGTTGTTCCTTAGCTGTCCTTAAATTGTCCATTAAAAAATGTGTATCAAAGGGTGATTGCAGAGTAGGATGATCAGTCAAGATTGAGGCCCACAGAGAGCATACCTGGGATGGATGGGTGGATGTATGGATGCTACCACAAGAAATGCCACTTCAAATCCACGCTGGCAGTCAAAACCAACATGGCCAGGACTGTACACTCCTGTTTGGGCCTAGGACTCAAAGATGTCCCGTCGCCACCAGGTCTTCCCTCTACATCACACCCCCAGGTTTCACACCAGCACCCAACAACTCCTTTCTCACCCTCCAAAAAATCCCACACCGACGCCCTGAGCATGAGAAAAGCTCTTTCACGCATTATGAGGGATTGAGAGGCACATGCCCAAGATGTGGCAAAAGGGGAGGGTGTGTGGATGCAAGAAGGACCTGTTTACAAAACACAGGCACAGTCTTTCCAGAAACAGCCCTCCTCAGCTGTTTCTGCTGCCCAAGTCCCCTGGCCCAGGTGGGCTTCTGCACTGTGATGCCCAAGGGGCCCTTGAGGCATTGGCCCCACTCAAGGAGGCCCCCAGATCTCTCCATCACTGGGAACAGCACCCCCACACCCTCCTTAAGGAGCCCCCCCCCAAACTCTGGCCCTTCCTTCCCTTCCCCCCAGAAGAGCCCTGCCTCCCTTCCATCTGGGGGCCACCAGCCAAAAAACACCAACAGCTCTCCTTCCTTCCCTCCTTTTTTCCTTCCTATCCATCCTTTCCTTCCCTCCCCTCTCCTTCTTTTTTGGCTTTCCTCTTTTTCCTCCCTTCCCTCCCTTCTCTCCCCTTCCTTCCTTCCTTCCTTCCTCTTCTCCTTCTTTCTTTCCTTCCCTATTTTTCCTCCCTTCCCCTTCTCTCCCCTTCCTTCCTTCCTTCCTTCCTTCCTTTCCTCTTTTTCCTCCCTTCCCCCTCCTCTCCCTTTCCTTCCTTTTCTTTTCATTCCTTCCTTCCCTCCTTTTTTCCTTTCTATCCTTCCTTCCTTCCTCCCCTCCCCTCTCCTCCTTTCCTCCCTTTCCTCTTTTGCCTCCCTCCCCTCCCCTTCCTTCCCTCCTTCTTTCCTTCCTATCCTTCCTCCCCTCCTCTCCCTCTTTCCTTCCTTTCATTTTCTTTTTGCCTCCCTTCTCACCCCTTCCTTCCTTCCCTTCCATTCATACCTCCCCCCCTCCCTCCCTTCTTTCCTCCTTCCCTCCTTTCCTTCCCCTCTCCTTCCTTTCCTTTCCTTCTTCCCTCCCTCCCTCCCCTCCTTCTTTCCTTCCTTTCCTCTTCTTCCTTCCCTTTCTTTTCCTTCCTTCCTCCTCTCTCCCCCTACCCTCCTTTTCTTCCTTCCTTCCCTCCCTCCTCCCTTCCCTTCTTTTTCCCTTCCCTTCTTCTCTGCAGCAATCTCTGCCTTCTTCCCTGCCCTCCCCTGTCCCTGCTGGCAGGAGGGGATCACCACCAAGGACACCCCCCCCCCAGAGCTGCCCCTTCCCCTGCCAGCCCCACTGACCAAACATCTGGATGTGTCCCTTGGTGATGGGGTTGAAGCTCCCGCAGGCCAGGAGGATAACGTGGGTCTTGGTGGTCTCAGTCATGGTGATGCTGAGGAGGATGAGGATGCTCTCGTCCTCTGCTGGGGACCAGGCACTGCCTCTGTGTCCTGATCCTCCTTTGTGCCAGGCTCTGGGTGATGTAGGGGCTGTTGTGTTGTGCTGTGCCTGTGTGTCTGCAGAGAGAGGGATGGAGGCAGGGAGGGAGGGCCCTTGTCGTCACTGCCTCTCCCCCTCCCTCCCTTTAACCCTTTGGGGGCCAGGCCCATCTGAAGGGTGGGGTGGCCACAGCAGAGATGGGCATCAAGTGGGCACCACCAACTCAAGGGGCCCCTTGTGCCCACAGAGGCACCAGGAGACCCACATCGACCTGCCTCTATGGAAAGAGAGATTTGGATCTTCTCTACTAATTCTGTACAACTAGACCTACTGGCATTTTTAAAATGTATATTTAATAATAATAATAATAATAATATACTGGCATTTTTAAAATGTATATTATTATTATTATTATTATTATTATTATTATTTATATCCTGCCTCTCTGTGCAACACAACCGGGGCAGTTTACATATTAAAATTATTATTATTATTATTATTAATTTATTTATTTGCCGACCAATCACAAGGAATCCAGGCGGCTCGCAACAAAAGGGAGAATACAAATACAAAGCAATAACACTGTAAAGAAATACAATATAACATGAAGAGATTACAATACAGTGCCTATCAACTAGAAATCAAATAAAGTACTGTACAACATTACAATACAATTCATATAAAATTCTAAATTACACAATCTCACATCGCAATAAAACCCTAAAATACAATTCAACCGCTTACGGATTATGAGTCCTTTTCTTCTTGGGATGGGAGATACGGACAGACAGGGAGGTAGATCAAGATGGATATTTGGACAGCGTGACAGTGTGACGAAATGACAAAGGTCCTGGGTGGGCACGAGGTGGGCACCACCTCAATGGGCCCCTTGTACCCAAAGAGGCAGCAAGAGATCCAAATCGACCTGCCTCTATGGAGAGATTTGGGTCTTCTGTACTACGTCTGTACAAGTAGAACAACTGGCATATATATATATATATATAGTGGTCCCCTGGGTTACGAATCCCCCGGGGTACGAAAACCCCGGGATCCGAAAGAGCCAGAGCCGGAAAAACAGCCCCGGTTTACGGAAAAAAACCCGGGTTCCGGAAAAAAAGCGGCGGGAAATTCAAATGGTGCAAAGTTTATTCCTATAGTTACAGTGGTCCCCCAGTTTGCGAACCTTTTTGGTTTACGAAAGGGGTGCTGGAACGAATTAATTTCGTAAACCGGGGGACCAATGTATATATATATATATTTAATTGTATCTTAATATCCTGCCTTTATTCCTGGGATGAGATATATAATTATCATTATCATTATCATTATTATTATCAACATCATTATTTATACCCCACCTCTCCAATGAGAGAGAGAGAGAAAGAGAGAGAGATCCGATGGATATTTGGACAGTGTGACAATCTGACAAAATGACATTCCCACCCAAGGGTCCTGGGTGGGCCTGAAGTGGGCACAACCTCAGTTGGTTCATTGTACCCAAAGAGGGACCAGGAGATCCAAATCTCCCTGCGTCTATACTATATTTGTATGTTTTTAACTGAATTGTGTTTGTTAATGTTGTAAGCCACCCTGAGGCCCAGTCTTGGGAGAAGAGTGGGACATAAATAAATATAATTATCATCATCATCTATGGAGAGAGAGATTTGGGTCTTCTGTACTACTTCTGTACAAGTAGACCTACTGGCTTTTTAAAATGTATATTTCATTGTTTCTTAATATCCTGCCTTTATTCCTGGGATGGCAGATATATAGACAGACAGGGAGGGAGATCAGATGGATATTTGGACAAAGTGACAAAATGACATTCCTAGACACTCCCAAGGGTTCTGAGTGGGCCTGAAGTGGGCACCCCCTCAGTTGGTCCACTGTACCCAAAAAGGTACCAGGGGTTCCAAATCTACCTGTCTCTATGGAGAGAGAGATTTGGGCCTTCTGTACTACTTCTGTACAAATGGATCCACTGGCATTTATTTATTTCTTTATATGTATATTTCTTTTGTTTCTTAATATCCTGCCTTTGTTCCTGGGATGGGCGTTATAGACAGATAGGTAGGTAGATCCGATGGATATTTGGACAGCATGACAATCTGACAACATGACACTCCCACCCAAGGCTTCTGGGTGGGCCTGAAGTAGGCACCCCCTTAGTTGGCCCATTGTACCCACAGAGGTTCCAGGAGATCCAAATCTATCTGCCTCTATGGAGAGAGATTTGGGTCTTCTGTACTACTTCTGTACAAGTAGACCTACTGGCATTTTCAAATGTACATTTGATTGTATCTTAATATCTTGCCTTTATTTCTGGGATGGGAGATATAGACAGATAGGTAGGTAAATTAGATGGATCTTTGTTTGTTTGTTTGTTTGTTTGTTTTAGAAAAAATTAATTAAAATTTAAAATATTACATTCATTCCATCACACTTTAAATACACTTGTTGCATCAGATCAGCACATCGCAATGTCATCATTAAGCAAAACATTTCAAGATGAAGAGGAGTACAGTGGTCCCCCGGGTTGCGAATCCCCCAGGATACGAAAACCCTGGGGAACGAAAGAGCCGGGGCCGCAAAAACGGCCCTGGGATCCGAAACAAACCCCGGGATCCGAAACGGAAAAACCGCACGGCCCCTTTAAATTTGCCGCGCGGTCCGTCAAAGAAAGCAGTCCCCCGGGAAACGAAAATTTCCGAGTTACGAAAAGTAATCCAGAACGGATTACTTTCGTAACCCGGGGGACCACTGTATCTGACATTATGTTAGTATAATACAGCTATAATTATCTATATGACTCCCACTCAACCATAATATACCACTGAAATATATGTAGTGGTGACACTGAATTAAACCAGGAGTGGTAGTTTTGTGAAAGAAAGGATTGTGAACTATTTCTGGGTTCAAACTTCTTTCATTTCAAGAGTCTGTGTTTTGCACCCAGCTTCACTTGGTAGATCCCCAGGATCTACCAGGAGGAGGAGTGGGGGCACCAAAGCATTACTCAGAAACTTGAAGTCTACCATCCAGGTTATAGGACACAAAATCACCATAAATGTTGAGTTTTTTAAAAAAACTCCGAGTTCAATGAGGCCTATTCCCTAATAAGGGTGAATGAGAATGCATCCTTAAAAAGAACACACACACACACCCTGATGAGGTTATTCTGGGCCTCATTCCCACTTACAAATAAATCGGTGTGCGATCCAAATCGATAGATCAAGTTGACATTGGTTTGTGGCTTACACTCCACTTGCTCTGATTGCATTTTCTGTCATTTTCTGGCATCAAAATAACCCATTTTATGGTTCCCATTCACAAATGAATTGATTCAAAGTGATTAAGTTCCAGCTGGCCGAAGGGGAAATTTGAATCGATTCCGATCCACTTGTGATTCACACTTGCATGGAATCAATTTATCAAAAAAGAAGCAGAAAAAAGCATCCTCAAAAAGATGTGGGTTAAATGGGTCTAGAGCATGGCCCTCCTCTCGGAATCACTTTAGCAATTCGGATTAAGTGGGAACCAGGTCCGTTTGAACCAGTACAAACTGATTTGCTATCCAGGTAGTAGAAATGAGGCCCTGGAATAACTGCATTTGGCACACTGATCTTGTCCACACAATCAGTTTAATCCTTCTTCCTCCTCTCTTATACCCATTGGGGTAAATGGAGGGCCCAGGGCTGATGGTCTAGTTGTCTTCATTTTGTCCCTTTCCTGCCACATCCCATTAGCTCTGTCTCCCCCACCACTGGCTTTATCCCTTCTTTGTATAAACAGGCACTTTAAAAGCAATCTAATTTATAATATAGGCCACTAACCATAATATGGCACCTTATTCCAGTAGCATACACCTGTCTCACCAGCTCACTTTTGCCATTGCTTATTCCAGTTTCAAATAAAATAGTCCCGAACAACTCCCCTTGCTTGTCTGGGTACTTGACTGCCCTCGACCATGACAGAATCTCAAGTCAGTCTCCTGGATGAGCTCTTACTCATTGACTGGAATGGAAATGGGAGGGAGAGACGCCCCTTTAATGGGCTTAATTCAGAGGTAGGGAAACTGAGGTTGGTGCCCAGATCTTTCTCTTTCCTCACTTCTGCCTATTCTCCTCCAGCTCCCTTAAACTGAGCCCCGTCTTCTTTTTTGGTCCAGCTTCATCTAGGTCCAGGTCTCTGACATTTGGGTTTCCATCTGCTGCTCGTGTTTTTAGGCGTTATGGTCCCACAACCAAGTTTGGGGACTAGTTTGTTGTTGTTGTTGTTGTTGTTGTGTGCCTTCATGTGGTTTATGACTTATGGCGACCATATTGTAGAGTTTTCTTGGCACGTTTCTTCAGAGGTGGGTTGCCATTGCCATCCTCTGAGGCTGAGAGTGTGTGACAAGATCACCCAGTGAGTTTTATGCTCAAGTGGAGAATTGAACTCTCATCTCCAGAGTCATAGTCCAGTGCTCGAACCACTACACCAAACCACTACACACTCTTGAGAACTAGTAATCTAGGCTATTTCTGAAAGCTGGCCCAGTTGGACCAGCATGGTATAGTGCTTTGAGTGTTGGACTACAACTCTGGAGATGAGGATTCGATTCCCCACCCAGCCAGGGAAACTTAGTGGGTGACCTTTGAAAGCTTGCAACAAGTATACTGTGCATTTTGGTTGGCCAATAAAGGTATCACTGTTTGGTAGATTTTTGTTTGAATTTGCTAAATGGCCATCACAGCTACCCCTGAATATTTTCTGGGTGATGTTGGGCAAGTCACACACTCTTGCCCCCAGAAAACCCCACAAGTCAGGAGACTGACTTGAGATTCTATCACAGTCGAAAGCAGTCAAGTACCCAGACAGGCAAGGGGAGTTGTTTGGGATTATGCCTTAGGGTTACCATCAGTCGGAAATGGCATAAAGGCATAGTACTACACCTACTGTTGAGAAGCAGTCCTCCTCAAAGAAACAGAACTATCTCAGGGACTGGAGTAAGGCTTTCAAAAGGTGAATGGTAGGCTGGAGCATCATGCTGTTCTCTGGCACTTTCTTGAGGAAGAGTAACAGAGACTTCTCTCTGTAGCTGAATTGTCTGAATGCCTGTTGAATGGGACCTTTTCATACCTGACCACATATACACATCAAACTATCCAATTCTCGGACTGGAGCAAATAGGTGGATACTCCCTTTTCCCTCCCTGCATCTTCAAGACAGTGGTCAGATGAACAAAGTGCAGGAATGTATACTATATTACTTACAGAAATAGGAAAAAGTTGTTTTTGGATTACAACTCACAACTTCCCTAACCATTATAGCAGCCATACGCTGCTGGTTCGGGAGATTTCTCAGAGCTGTAGTCCAAAAAGTAATTTTGCGGAGCCCTGATTGTCTATTTCTGTAGCACCTTCAGTTTATATAACACTTTACAGAATAATATTCAAGAAGACAGACCCTTACCCCAAGAAATTTATGTGCTAAATTTTAATAATGCTGGTTGTTAACCAAAGACATCAGAGGAAGATTGAGGCAAGGGTCCCATTTTGTTCCTTATCATCAACAATCCTATAACCATCTTTATACCCCTTTTGTCCTACTTCTCCCTAGTAAGCCTATGCCCGGTTTCTATCTCTTCAGATATTGCAAGTAGAAAATTTCATTAGAAAGCACCTCACTACAAATAAGAACAACAAGGCAACTCTCCTTCACATTGTAAACTGACACGTGAGAAAGACTAGACTGGAAACCAATCTCCGATATTGAATTTTCTGTGCAGAGAGAATTATTCTGTGTAGAGGCGCATTCAGTCACATGAATCCTTGCTGTACTTAGATAAAATCCAGCTCAGGTGAAAATTGTGCACCTCAGCGTCAACTATGTCTTGGTCTAGCAACTTTTGAAAATGAAGTAGTAAGATCATTCAGACCGGATTCTAAAAGTTAAATTCCTTACCTTGATTTATCTTAAACTGCATAAACTGTAAGGCCAACTAACATTTCAGTCCCCATTCTATGGATGGAAGGAGGACTGAGGCTGATAAAATAGGAGGCCACCAAGTGAATTCACAGCACAATCAGTTTTTAAACTAAGGCCTTCTTCATTTGCTCAAACTTTAACCAGCCATACTTAATTCAATCTAGCCAAGTGAAATTATTGAGTTCTGTTTTCCCCTTGCAGCACCCAGAAATTCTAGAGCAAGGTGAGCCATTTTATTGGACTACAATTTATATCATCCTTCACTGTCAGATGTCTTAGCTGGGGCTGATGGAAGTTTTTGTCCACCAATATCTTGACAACTTGAAATCCATTCTCCCTTGCTCGGTTTTTGTAGTGGTGGGGCTGGCATAAAGAGTTGTCACAATGTATTGCCACTGTATTATTGTGGCCAATGGTAAAGACATTCCATTGTTTTCCTGTTGTTGTTGTTTTGTAATAATCTGGAACAGAAGCACGGCAGAATTTGCCATTCTGTTTCATTATCAATGCAATTGATGAATTAAAAAAGAACAGGTATCAATTTTTAAAAACTGATTCCCTTCCCGCCACCCTCTTCTTTCTCTTTGCAGACAAGATTTCTTTCTGAGCACTCCCTTGCTCCCTTTTCAGATGAGTCAACAGAATAAGATGTTGGTTTTGCTCCATTAGTAACTGCAGTGATATTAGTAATTTTCATAAACGATCCATTAGTGATACTAATAGTTTATATAATACTTGCTATTTTTACCCAGAAACCTGTTGCTCTGTGAGACATACCCAAAGTGGTATACCAAAAATATATATAACAAAACTAGAATAACTGTCCAAATGCACTATATTTGTTATTGTGTCTAGCCTTTTATTTCTGTAATACAGGTATAATTCAGTTAAGAAAGCAGATATATTCCTGGAAATAATGTCTTTAACAGAAAATTTGGAACTGAAGGCAGAAATAGCAGGAAAAAAATTGGGATAGGTTATTGCACCACAAAGAGGAAGAGCAGTTCAATGTGTTTCAGCAAATATTTACTTCAAAACTAATGATATGCATATGAAATGAAATAATCAGATCAGGTAAAGCTTGCATAAGTAAAGAATTTTCCCCCATAAATATTCTAGATGGATGACCTCCGTTTGAACATCGACACGGGTAGTGTGACCCTGCTTGTGCTCTTGGATCTATCAGCAGCTTTTGACACAATAGATCATTCCATCCTTTTGGATCGGCTGAGAGAATTGGGTATTGGAGGCACCGCGCTGCGGTGGTTCCAATCCTTCCTATCTGGCAGATCCCAAAAGATGAGGCTCAGGGACAGTTGCTCTTGCAAGATCGAGCTCAACTGTGGCGTCCCTCAGGATGCCATCCTGTCCCCAATGCTATTTAACATCTATATGAAGCTGCTGGGTGAGATCATTTGGAGGCATGGAGTGCAGTGTCATCAGTACACTGATGACACTCAGATATATTTCTCCATGACCAGATCATCCACTCAGACTTCAGATGGCATCTCTCCTCTCAATGACTGTCTTGCAGCGGTAATGGATTGGATGAGGAAAAACAGATTGAAGCTAAATCCAGACAATACTGAGGTAGTGACAGTTGTAGGCCCAAAACCGGGTCTGGGAATACAACTCCCAGTCCTAGATGGAGTCACACTCTCCTCGAAGGACTCTGTTCGCAGTCTGGGGGTACTCCTAGATTTGTCGTTCCACATGACCAGTCAGGTGAATGTGACGGTCAGGAGTGCCTGTTATCAGCTTCGGCTGATACGCCAGCTGCTCGCTTTCCTGGAAATGAGGGATTTGGAAACTGTGGTACACGCTCTGGTAACCTCACGCTTGGATTACTGCAACACACTCTACATGGGGCTACCCTTGTGCTTAACCCGGAAACTCCAATTGGTCCAAAATATGGCAGCCAGACTTGTTACCCAGGAGACAGCATGTAAGACCTGTGCTCAAATCTCTCCACTGGCTGCCAATCAGTTTCTGGGTGCAGTACAAGGTGTTGGTTTTAACCTTTAAAGCCCTACATGACTTGGGTCCATCCTATCTTAGGGACCGCCTCTCCCCATATGAGCCCTCTCGTATGCTCCGGTCCTCTGGGAGGAATCTGCTACAGCCCATGAAGACCAGGCTGTCGAAGACCTCTCAGAAGGCCTTTTCAGCTTTCGCTCCCAGGCTGTGGAATGACTTGCCGGATGAGATGCGTCTTATTACAACCCTGGACGGCTTTTTAAAAGCTGCAAAGACGCATCTCTTCCGGCAGGCCTTTCTGGATGATGGCTAATCTCTCCCGGTCTCCAACGACACCTATCCAGCAATCCCAGCCACACATCAGATGCCACCTTCAGGTTGCCCAAGAATGTTGATTTTAATACGTTGTATTGTTTTATTGCTATTTATTTTAATTCTGTGTTAGTTTAATTCCATTTTAAGGGGTGGGAGGTAGGGATCAGGTTGTAACCTTTTACTTGTACTTGCTTTTTAACTTGTTGTACCCGCCCCGGTTGCTCGTTCAGAGGGGCGGGTTATAAATAAAAAATATTATTATTATTATTATTATTATTATTATTATTACTAGTAAAGTTGGAGGGAAGCAGAAAGAGAGGAAGGTCACACACTAGATGGATGGACTCTATAAAAGAAGTAATGGGTATGAATTTGCAGGAACTGAGAAAAGTGGTGGAGGACAGGGAATCTTGGAGGTGTCTCATCTACAGGGTTGCCATGGGTTGAGATTGACTGGAGGGTGGATAACAACAACAAAAAACCCTAGGAACCAGTTCCTCAGTTTGTTCCTTTCTCTCTTCCTTCCCAACCGCTCTTCCTTTTGTGCTGTGTAGTTCAGGTTGCATATCTGGGAGCAGGTATTTTCTTACTTGTAACCATTACAATTGCTTCAGAGCTGCTTTGGAAAGCCCTTTCTGGAAGAAGAGAAGCTTAAATAAAGTTCAAATTATTTATAGCAAATTGTAGGTAATACATAAACCCAACATAGCTACTTAATGAGTGCCAGCTCTCTCTCTTCCTCCCGACCAGCTCAAACTCTAGGTTTTCTGTTAAGACTTTGATTTAACAACTTTAATCCACTTTGTACCTGGCAAATAATCCCAATTTCCACCTAAGGCACTTGTTTGCATTCTTCCCTTTCAGGCTGCATCTTCACTGCAGAAATAATGCAATTTGACACTACTTTAACTGCCATGCCACAATGCTGTGGAATTCTGTGATTGGAAGTATTGTGAGGTTTATAGCCTTCTCTATCAGAACGCTCTGGTGGCCCACCAAACTACAAATCCCATGATTCCATAGCATTGAGCCATGGTTCAATGCCACACCAAGTTAAAGTGGTGTCAAACTGCATTATTTCAGCCCTCTACACTGAAAATACACGGGGCAGGGTTCGACCTGTTGCTTATGCTGCTTTTTCAAGCGCCATATGCATGGATTGCAGTATATTTAAATAAAAAGACAGATAGCTTCTTTTGTTAAGAACAAAGAAAAAAGCACTTTTGCATGCCTTCTTAGAATGAAATCTAAAAGGCAGGAGGCATATGCCAAACTATGTATAGGCACCAGCCTCTCACCACCCTCATCCTTCTAATATAAAAATACTTCTCTGTCTTGAGAAGCATCTGCTATATGAGACTCTTATTCACAGTCATGCATAATTTGCCATGTAGATCTCTCTTTAACATCATTATTTTATTTTAAACCAAGAATTGGCCTGTAAGTATCTATTCCTAGAAAGACATTTAAGTATAGATCTATCATGCTTCTTTCCTTCTTTTTTAAATGGCATGTTTTCCCTCCCCATCCTTGCTACCAATAAAGATCTGTATGGAGCTACTGATGTATTTCTTCTTTATGGCTTTCATTCTGAATCAGCAAAATTCTTTTTGCTTGCTCAAATGGCTGAAGTGATTTTGCATTTACTTTTAGTGTGTTATTTGATAAGCCTTCTTTCCAGCTAATGGGCCAAACAGATCAATGTCATAAAATGCCAGCTGCAACAAAGGTTTCTTGCAATGGCAGGAAAGCAAAGGGGTGAAACATTTAACGAAGAAGCGAAACAGCAAAATGCAGGCCTATGACTAACATCTCCAATTTTTTTCTCCTGTTTGGTTTGTATCATCATGCCTGATGAAGAATCCAGTGAAGCTTCAAAAGCTTGCAACATGTACGAGGAGGTATCCAAAAGTTTTAATGATCACTTTTTTAAAAAAATTGACAGAAAGTTTGTTTTGATTTGTAGTTGTTAAATTATCTCTATGTAGCCACTATCTAGATTTATACATTTTTCCTAGCTTATCTTGACCTTCTGAATACCTGATATTGTAGAAGCCTGCAAATTGCACCCAATGAGGATTTTACACTTTAGTCACTTCTGACACAGCCAGTCACAAAAATAAAGGACGCAATGAGCTGATTTTCTCAGCAACATGCACTTAGGGACATTGATGACATTGACAAAATTTCATCAATATGCCATAATAACTTCCGGGTGATGATTATTATTTTACGCTACCCCCTCGTAAGGCGCAATCTGCAGACTTCTACAATATCAGTTATTTGGAGGGTCAAGATACGCTGGGAAAAATGTATAAATCTAGATAGTGACTACATAGAGATAAGTTAAAAATTACAAATCAAAACAAACTTTCTGTCAATTTTTTAAAAAGGCAATCATTAAAACTTTTGGATACCCCCTCATATATTGTGTATTTAAGTTGGCAAATAAAGGTTTGGTGGATTTTTGATTGGATTTGCTATATGGCCAACACAGCTACTCCTGGATGTTTTCATTTAACCCAGATAAGACAACATTTCTTACCTTCTCAGTGTTGCATCATATATCTCCTCCCATTCAGAAGAAAATGGTTATATTTTAGAACCCATGCTAGTTTTCATTTCCGCTAACCTGCAAACATCTAGAGGTAGGTAGAAAATTTCTGATGTTCCTTCAAAGTCTGAGACTAGAAGGGATATGTTCACCAAATGCCTTTTTCCTCATGCAGGGCTGGGTCAGGATTCAAGCAAATTCAATAAAAGGGAACCATGCATCCTAATTTACAAAAGGTCTCAGTATTAACTGGAGCAACCTGTGTTTCTGGGTGGGAATTGCAGGCCAAATGAGGCTGTTGGTGTGACCCATTTCCTACCCAGGGGCATCATTAGGAGGGTGCAGGGGGTTATGGTGGCACCAAGTGGCACCCTATTCTCCAAACATCTGCCTTTTGTGGGAAGAGAAAAGAGAAAGCCCAGTTTGTTTGTTTTTCATTTAAATTTTATTCTTTTTAAATGTTTTTTTTAAATACATTACATTTTGCCACATTTTCACTTTGGCCACATGAAACTATGTACATGTAAATACGTTTAGGCTGTGTGTATGATATTATAATTCAAAAGTATAATTTTAATATTGCTGGTTGTTTATGTCACAAATAATACCATTATTACATTCAATGATATACAGGCATTGAGATTCATGACTAAGGATTCTGTATGGGAGTGGAGGAGGTCAATGGGGTGCGTGTGACACCATGGGTTACAGCACCAGGTGATGCCAGCCCCAGTGATGCCACTATTCCTACCCCTCATTTTCTTCCAGCCTATGTTTCCCCAGCCCTATCATTTTTTCAAACTAAAACTGTCACACACCTACATCATGAGGCACAACTAGCCATTTCACCAACCTCTGGGCCTATTTGAGTCCCACAAAAGCTTTTGATCAGAACCTAATAAAAAGGACAGATCAGTCCACTGAGATGCATGAGAGATGAAAATAGGTAGGAGGCAGCTTAGATGCTCATCAGCTGCCTATTAATTGCTGTACCTGAATGTCTCTCCGGCCCAAATCTTAATAACAAAGGACCACATCAAGGGAGAATAGGGACCTCAAAGTTGTCTGTTACCATTACTAGTTAGCATATGGTCACAACCTTTCTCACTACAGTGAGATCAGCATTTAGGATTTTTAAAGTAACTGTTCAGATTCAAAAGTAGTAATTACCATTAAAAAGGTAAAGGTAAGTCCCTTGACATGATTGTCTAGTTGTAACCAACTGTAGGGGGTGGTGTTCATCTCCATTTCTAAGCTGTAGAGCCAGTGTTGCCCAAATACTACCCAAGTGGTCATGTGGCCAGCATGACTGCACCGAATGCTCTTACCTTCCATTGAAGTGGTACCTATTTATCTGTTTGCATTTGCATGCTTTTGAACTGCTAGGTTGGCAGAAGCTGGGACTAGTGACAGGAGCTCACCCCATCATGCAGCACTTGGGCCTTGAACTGCCAACCTCCTGATCTTCCAGTCATCAGAACTGGCATCTTAACCACTTGAGCCACTGCATCACTGTAGTAATTACCATTAAAGAGTTGATTTTCTTTTTAGCCACTTTCTTCACTGGATAGCTTTCACATCTTTATATGGTGATGGGGAATACAATGGCTTGGGCGATTCTAACTGTATTGCTCAGTTGTATATCTTTACACTTTAGAATCTTTTTTAGTTCTTTCACGACTGCCCTGATCAGAACATTTTAAAAAGTCTTTTAAAATGTGGGACTGTTAATTTTATAAATTTCATTTTTATTTGAAGGTAGTCTGAAGGAAGTCTGAAGGTAAAAGAAAAGGTGAGAGTTAATGAAATAAATGCTTCTGTAAACAGTAAGTCTGTTTTGCACTTATATTTCCAGACATTTATGGGTGGGTGTGTGCATGACAGAGAGAGAGAGTCTGGAACAGGGATGGAAAAGGGGGCAGGTGGAAGGCAATGAACAAAATTTTGGTTTCTCTGCTGTTCTGCTTTGTACCTTATCACTAGAACAACTAAACCAGACCCAAAGCACCCAAAGCAAGCCCACTGACCACCACCTCACTATGCAAGATCAGCATTAAAGCAGAGCTGAACTATCCAAACCACGAAGTGAAGCACAACAGTAGCAGGAAAGAGGAGCATTAATGGAGTCTTTATGTCAGTGAAAAGAAACACGTCCCAAACCAAAAGAACAAGGAAGAGGGACAACATGATGTGATAGTCCCCAATCAAAAAGGTGATTCTCTTGCTCCAATTACGATTTACTGCCTTGTGTGATAAAGAACCATATGGCTTGGGATTCACCGTAACATGTGATATTGCATAGTTTAATTCAGTTGATATATATGCACACCACTTCCCCATTCAAATAAAAACCAAAGCAGATTACAGACGAGCAGTACGTGAAATAATATAACCAAACAAAGCAATAGCATTACATATCCATTAAAACCACTTCAACAAGAATTGAAAGAACACTGACATTACAACATGAGAATATGAGATGTATTCTCAGACACTTGTACCCTATTGGGCTTCTGTGTTCCAAAGATATTCTGCTTTATCTAGCAGCCATTCTATGAGCCAGTTTTGCTTCAAGTGTGATGGAAGCCTTATTCAAAATGGATAACAGCAGGATATGTCACTTTTCTTTCTTAAATCCAGTGTAAATATCTTGAACTCGCTGAGAGCTATGGGATGCTCTCAAAGAAATGGGAGTGCTACTACATCTAACTGTCCTGATGCATACTGTATATACTCGACTATAAGTTGGCCTCATGTATAAGTCGAGGGCAGGTTTGGGGGCTAAAATTATGGATTTTAATATCACCCATGTATAAGTCGAGGGTAAAATTTAGGGGCATGTGACAAAGGATCTATAGGATGAAGCAAAGGAAAACACAGTACTAATAGAAGAAATCCACAAAGACCTGGAACGATTACTGAAGAAGGTCAAGGAGGAAAGTGTCGTGGTAGGATTAATGCTGAACATTAAGAAAACAAAAATAATGACCACGGAAGAGCTCCAAGAATTCGTCCTAGATAACATGGAAAATGAAATAGTCAAGAAATGTTCATATCTCGGATCAAATTTTGATCAAAATAGAGACTGCACCTAAGAAATTAGAGGAATAGGAGTGGGAAGGGTAGCTATGAAGGATCCTAACATGTAAAGCTATAACTCTGAACACCAAAGTGAGGAATGTTAAAGCCATTATATTCCTCATCATCATGTATGAATGTGAGAGCTGGACAGTGAAGAAAGCTGATAGAAAGAAAATAAACTCATTTGAGATGTGGTGCTGAAGAAGAGTGCCAAGAATACCGCGGACAGCCAAGACTGAAAACAAATGAGTGCTAGAACAGATTAAGCCCAAGCATTCCCTACAAGCCAGATTGACTAATATGAGGTTTTCATACTTTGGCCACATCATGAGAAAGAGTGAATCTTTGGAAAAGACAATGATGCTGGGAAAGGCAGAGGCAGTAGAAAGAGAGGAAGATCACGTATCAGATTATTATTTTATGATTATTAATATATTTTCTTGGTTGGATTCAATCAGGGAGGCCACAGACATGACAACGCAGGACCTAAGCAGAGCAGTGGAGGACAGGAGGTCTTGGAGATACCTCATCCACTGGGTTGCCATGAGTCGAGGTCAATTTGAGGGCAGTTAACAACAACAACAACAGTTGATCATTGTCCATTGTCTATGCATTGATATATTTGTTTTTGGTTTTTTACTGAAATCCCGAGTGCTTTTACTTAAATAGAAGCTCCATTGATTTAACTGTCAGGTGAAATGATTGCACAGGCAGAGGTAGCTAGTTGCGTATTTAGGCGCCTGCCATTATAAGAACAAAAGAAGCCTGCTAGAACAAACCCAAGAGAATTTGGTCCAGCATTATATTCACACTGAAGTGAACCAGTCGCCTATGAGCAGCCCACAAATGGGACATGATTGCAAAAACACTTTGCTGCTGATTTTCCCTGGCAACGGATATACAAGAGGTGTAGTGCTTCTAATAATGCAGGGAATATATAGCCATCGTGACTAGTAGCCACTGTTAGCCACATCTTCTATTATTTTTTCCCCAGTCTCCAATTAAAGCCATCAAACATGATGGCCATTGCTATGTGTTTACCCCTGTTTGTAATTAGAATGGACATTAAACTCTCAAGCCCCATTTAGGTGTTTAATGAATTATGTATACTGTAAAGGTGAGGAAGGGAGCACACTAGTCCTCCTACTTTGACACTGTTTTCCTCATGTAATTTTTTTTAAAAAATTAGCATGTAACTTTTAATAATATAAAACATATATGAGAAACTACACATGTCACCTACACAGATAACTGCACAAACTCGCATTATACAAAATAACAGTATAACAAAGAAAAAAGGGGAGTATTTATGACTTCCAACTTACTAGCTGGTGGTTATATATAGAGAAAGAGAGAGAGAGAGAGAACACTTCTACATGTTGTTTCATTTTACTGTTCTTGAAATCCTAAAATTGCTATTTCCTCCTGAATAAATTCTCATAAAATCAATTATCTGATCCCACTCTTTTTAAAAAATTATTAACAGACCTCTCTCTATATTCAAATGTGTCCATTTCTCCATCTCAGCAAGTCTCATACAGTTTTGTCCATCTTTCTTCCTGTGAAGAAATATCCATGTTGTTCAACTTCTGCACACAGAGTATTCTCCTTGTTTGAATGTATGTGTCTGAACAGAAGAGCCTGTCCATGGAGGCTTTTCACATGGCGACTTTCGACTGTTTTTTCGATGTTGTGGTTCACATGGAAAGACTCCATTGGAACAGGCTCTCCTTTTCAGCCACATCACTTTCATGCGAAGAAAGCCACAACTGGGAGGGGAGACGGTGAGCAAAGTTAGGAGACTATCTTCTTTGCATGTGGAGTGTATGCACTTCCATATCTCTTGAATGTGATACTTTAGTCTCAGATTCATATTGTTTCTCCAAATCTTGCTGGTATCCTCATCCCATCTTTTCTTTGTATCATATTACTAGACTTCTTCCATACAAAACATGCAATACATTTCACAAAGTTGTGGATTTCTGAGGCAGAGAGCACTTTGTCTTGTAAGAAGTCTCAGGATTCAGGAAGGCCAGAATGAATAATTTCAGCAAGCAACTCAAAATCACTTTTCCATTTTATTCTACTGAATACTCTGAGAGTTTGATAAAGGGGTTTCCTTTTGCAATGGAACTTTTTCTTGAGCCACAAGATGTTCTTGAGCTTGGTATGTCCTTCAGCGGTGGTGTCACTAGAGATCACACCAGATGACACTCGAAGGGGGAGTGACACCATTGTTCCTCAAACATCTGCCTTTGGGCAGAAACAGGCTATGGCATTCGACTGTATCCCTTTTAAATTCTCAAGAGATGGTGTGAGTGGGGTGAAGATTATTGGGAGGAGAAAGAGGGGGCCTAGGCTTTAAATTTTAAATCTTAAAAAAGTAATTTAATTTAATCAATGGGACGTACGTAATTTAAAGGTATAATTTTAATTTTGCTAGTTGTTTATGTTACAACTATTACCTTTATATTCAGTAATACAGTGGGCCTGTCTTATCCATGGGGGTTCTGTTCCAGACACACACACACACACACACACACACCCCACGGATGGCAAAAACCATGGTCCACACGACCATTGAAATCAATGCACTGTATACAGGAATTAGAATTAATGAGTAATATTAGTACAAAAAACATCACTAAGGATTCTGTATGGTATAGTATGGTAGGAGGTCAATGGCGGGGGTGACACCATGAGTTACCACACTGGGTGACACCAAACCTGCTGGTACCACTCTCCTTCAGTCTTGACTTCTGGTTCATTTCTCCCTCTCGTCTCCTTTGCTCTTTAGGGTTGCCCCTTGATCCTGCCTCCACATTTCTCCTTTGTTTTTATTCACTGAATGATCCTGACTAGTGACATGTCCCTTGGCTCCTAGCTCAGCTGACACAGTTCCTTACAGCCCAGCCCTGATGGTAAGGAGTCTTTTCAGCAGATGATTTCAATCTTGTGCCTTTATGAGTTGTGTAAAAGCGGGGATTTTGTTGGCTGCTCCTTGGCATGAAAGGGAGAGGGAAGCTTCATCTATCCAAACCTCCCACTTTACTCAGCCATCATGAGTACAGGAAGGTTCTATCCTCTTTTGCGTCCGATTGCACTAGCAATTAGTAGTATAAGTACTCATTTTGTCTGTGGACTTTCACAATTGGAGTGCCCTCAGTGAACCCTCTCCTTTTTAAGTAGATTGGAATTACTCAGCTGCAGCAACTCTAGTGCCCATCTTAGCAGCTCAGAAATCTCTTGAAGAAATTATTATAGCATGGACCAAAGCAGTAAGTGGACTGAACAGAGTGTGAAATTAACCTCATAGATGCAGCCTCCTGATTATATATATATAATTAAAAGAGCCAGCATTTAAAGGTTCTCAAGAGAAAGGAATAGAACAAAGTCTAATTCTCTTTATTTATAGCTAAATCTTACCCGTGCCTTGAGTGGTCTGAAGCCAGGAACACCATCAGATATTAGTTACAGAAAACATTTCTCACCATCCTAAGCCATCTTTTAAAATAACTTCTTAAAAGTTCTTTTCACTGGAAAATCACTAGCTATACACAATTTCTAAAGTAAAGCCATCTAATTCTCATTCTAAAAGGGAATATTTTATGGTTTAAAGCTTACTGTGAATGAGAAATGCATGTCTTTTTTAAAAAAAGAATATTATTATTATTATTAATAGTAGTAGTAGTAGTAGTTGTATCCCGCCTCTCCCTGTATTGGATCGAGGCAGGTAACAACAGTTAATGTTCTTTATATTATATAAACAGAATATGTTCTTTACATTACATAAATGGTGGGTAGAAATAATATTTTACATTATGCTACATTTATATCTCACCTTTCCTCCAAGGAGTTCAAGGCAGCTTTTAGAAAGAGCAGGTGAGGTAGGCCAGGCTGAAAGAATGACTGAGCCAAAGTCACATGGGTGAATGTGAACTTGAATGTGGGTTTTTTCACTCCAAGTCCAACACTGATTCATAACCTATGCAGGTTTCAGTCTATGAGAAGACTGAATATCTGGACCAGTGGGAACAGGAGCTGAACAGCACTTTCTAAATTTATTTAAATTCCTATACAGTGGGACCTTCTTATCCACTGTGGTTTGATTCCAGGATCCCCTATGGATAACAAAATCCGTGGATGCTCAAGTCCCATTAAGTATAATGGCAGAGCAAAATGGTGTCCCTTATATAAAATTGAAAATCAAGGTAATCAATATTTTCAAGCAGTGGGTGCTAGAATCTATGAATAAAAAAATCAGCGGATATGGAGGGCCAACTGTACTCCACTTTTTCATAAGTATAACAGCTTTTCTTCTATCATCTTCCAAACTGCATGCTTTTTTCTTTACTACTTTAAAAAGCAAGTTATACAGGGACAGGAAACCAATCTTTCTCACAATGTCCTTGAGCCAATGAAACCCAGCCAAAGCATTCTACAATGCCCACATTCTCGTAATGTAGATCATTAGTGCTCTGAAATGCTTTTAGAAGAGGAAAAAGAGAAAGACAGGCTGATACCTGCTGGTACTGGCTCAGATTTTTCAGGCAAGGAGTCTGGAAACTGTACTAAATCACCAGCTCACCAATCACATAAGGATGTGTGCTTACCTGCAACAGGCAAAGTTGAGGTTATCTAATAGTACCAAAACATACAGCTGCGACCTCAGGTTCCATTTCTGAAAACTCTTTGAATCTTCATTTGGGAAGTTAATGGTGAAGCTCCATAACCCATACAGCTTGCTCTGTCCAATTTGGAAACCTAACCTTAGGGCTGGTCCAAGATGCCTAGGGCAAAGGATCAGATGGTTCTCATCTCTGTGGCATGTACAGAAGCCAGATGGGTAGCTGAACCTTAATGGCAGAACATTCCAATTCAAGGGCCACAAGACAGAGCTTGGACAAGTTCTTTTCTTCATCTAGAACTCACCTAAACCCCTCCCTACCAGAATAGCCAATAGCTATATTGCACACAGAGCTCTTCCTTCCAAGACGGAGGAATGGTTGAGAATGAGGACTACTGCTGTCACCTCAAGGAACTATCTCTCTATACCTCACTGTACTGCTGGTCCTTGCTCACCTTGTTGGAACAATGCTACTACTCCATAAAGAGCTGTTCTAGATGCTGCTGGCTGTGTCATCTTCATCCTTGACACCTTCAATCTGTCCTGAATAATACTTCCACTTTGGTTGACCATTCATGATTCCATCAAAAATGTGAAATATGATACATGATACTCGGCAAAGCTTGCGGTCAGCATGAGCTCTGCATCCAGATGCACATTATGAACAAGGCATAACACCTGTGGAATCCCAACTTGGGCCACCAGACCAATTTTAAACTAATTTTAACCCAATTTCTTAAATACAGTAAGTCCTTGGCTTACTTTGGGAAAGGCTCTACCTTTGCTATTGTTTTCCTGCTGTGCTCTTGAATTTTCTTTACTGATTTTAAATCGAACGCAGAAAAGGGAGATGGCTGTCACACATGCATTCTTTTACGTATTTTGTGGCTATCAATGGTGGATTAAGGAGGCTGAGTTTCAAAATTTGTTCCTTTGTAACTGTGTGTGAATTCCCCCACATCCTACAATGAATGGCAATGCTGTTGAGCCGAGAGGAGCCTTTCTTAGGGCCAGAGTCAGACCTTTTCAGGCTGGAGAGGGCAACCCCAGGCATTCCTCTGCTATTTTTCTGTCCAACATGACTAATGCCAGAATCTCAGAGGCAGTGAACCGCAACACACCACTTGTCCCTTCTTCGTTCACTCAGCAGCTAGGAAACGGGCTAGGATTGGCAGTAAGTGCTACCTTTGGGCAAGACAAGGGAGAGAAATCTATAGCCCCTCTTCTCATAAGCATTTATCTCTTGACAGTGTTACAATATAGTAAATGTGCAGCGGAGAATACACAAACAGTGACAGCAGCTCATGCCCCCCCCCCAACCAAGGTCTCTGGAGGATTTGTTCCAGCTGCCCCTTTGATAATACAGCCCTGGTGGCAATGGATTCCATAGGCTGCTAATGCCTTTTGGGATTCAATAGTTTATATATTTTATCAAGGAGTCGTTCAGTTTCCAAATGCTGTGTGTGCTTAGATTTCCAATGTTAGGATGTACATCAAAATGAATAAGTTTTCTCTATTCGCCATCTCTATACCACTCATAATGGTATATTTCAATCTGCAGCTGTCTGTCTACTCTCTCTCAGTTGTCAGAAAAAGCTGGAAGCACAATATTTCTTTCCTTGCTGTTCTCCTCATTCTTCTTCTGCAGTATAAGAAATGCTGAAGAATAGTGGCTTTGGCTTTTTTGAGCTGGGCTCCATGACATCTCTTTTGTTTTCTTGACAGGCTTCTTCAAAACCCTTTTGGTGGCTGATAATTCCCAAGCATCACTTGAATAAACTCCGCAAATTATTGAGATGGCATATATAAAGACTGAGCCAAATATCTAGCCTACCAAAATTAAAAGATTAAAACGTAAACAAATCCATCATACATGTAAAGCATGAGAACATGCCTGCAAGTGTCACCTAGGGTTCTTATAAATGAGATATTTAAACCTTGACTTGGGGGGAAAGCACATAGAAAATACTCTCCAGCACAGCAATTATATTAGAGTCATAAATATCTGTGGGTGTCTTTAGGAGGAAAAATCCTTAGGGGAACACAGATGTCTTAAAGCTTGTACACACATGCGCGTGCGCACTCTCACACACAAAATGTCGGAAACCTAACTATTTAAGGGATGACAACATGAAATAGCGCTACATGATTCCAAGAGCATAATCGTTTGTGCATTTTCTGGCAGGTAAGATTTCAAAAGCGGACAAATAATAAATTTGTGAAGGTGAGGTGTGTATGAAGAGTTTTCTAGGTTACAAATGAATTCTATGAAGCTCCTAGGAAAGATCACTCTAGTCTTCCAAGTGGAGTGTCATGAATGTTACATCAATGACACTGCATTCCTAGATTTTATCAATGAGAGTAATGTAGGGAAGATGTTTCAGTATAGAACGAATGTGTGGAGAAAGTGGTTGGATTGGATGAGGAGAAACAGGCAGACACTCTAGACATCCAGATAAGATGGGAGAAATGCTAGTTGAAAAGCCTGATTCTGTGAGAAGTGACTTCACCTGGGATTTATGGTCGCCTTGATCCTGTCTGGACAGGAGGAACTTGAATAGGCCTGGAGTATACCTTTAGACTTAGATTGTTGTTTTTTTTATAGGAAACAGAAGAGATAGAAGTTTATCACATGGGAGGAATTTCTCCCAATTTCGAATGGAGCCAATTCGAATTCACGTAAATTTGCTAGTTTAGCAAATTTCCGTGAATTCTAATTGCAGTCGGAATGTGTTCAGAATGACTTCCCATTTCCCAAAAATGACCTGCCCATTGCCCAAAATTGTGTGAGATGCTTTAATACGAAATAACGTAAAACCCATGATTGCGTTTGGAATGACTTCCCATTGCCCGAAATTGTGTGAGATACACTAATATGCAATAACGTGAAACTCCATGATTGCGTTCGGATTGCCATTGGATTATACCCCCAAATTCCGTTGTATGATAAACTCCATAGTTGCAGTCAGGATCATCTACCATATGTATTATAACAGATAGAGCAGGTGCATTTTCTCTGGGGATGTAGATAGTATTACTGTATTTATTGCTTAATGGTGATAGTGATAGAATAAAACAGCATACGATAAAAACAAATGACACATTCCATTGCAGCAGAAGAAAATCGTAGCATGAAACAATGGCTTTTGGGTTTTTTTAGAGCAGTGACAGCAGCTGGAAAATGTGCTTGCTATGTTCACTGCCTGTCCAGGCAAACTCTGAAAAGTTGGTTTTGCAGCCTTCTTGTCAGGCTTTTACTTGGAAAAACCAAAGGTGAGACTGTATGGCTAGCACTTCTGCTATCATTGACCCACAACTGAGCCAGTATTCAAATTAGCCTGTGATGGCAATTGTGATGTCCACACAGAAAGGATGAAGAAGGTGTTGCATTCAGACAACTATTTCAGTCTCATTATACATTTTGTCGAGGCTGAGAAGCAGTAGCCACAAATGGGAAAGAATGTCCTTAACATTGTTTATGTGAATCAGCCCCTATGTATGCAGTGCTGGAATCAGACAGTAGCGGAAGTTTGTTTTGACAAAAGTACAAATTGAATAGGAGCAAAGGGCAAATGAGACAAGAATTAAAACCTAGGCTGTTGATTGTCTGCAACCCGAAAAGGGATTTGCAGGTTGCAGCAGCTAATGGTGCACCGTCTAATATTACAGGTCATCTAATTACTTTTCCAATTATTCTTTAAAAGCCAAGCCTGGACCTTTGTACTACTGTGTGAATATCACCCTGCATCACTGTCAGGAATAAGATAGAGATATTTTCGCTGTTTACTTATTCTGACATTTTGGAAATGATATGTATGCCCGATATATGGCTGTAGCATTAAAGTGCCACCTATTTTAAATAAAGAGGCATTTAAATAAAGAGAGAAAGGCAAGCCAGCTCCAACAGGCCTTGCCTAAAAAGAAGAAGAGCCCTCCCTCCAGTCCCTCTGCCATGGTCCAGGCCTCCGAGGGAGAGTAGATCTGCTGGACTTTCCCTCTTCCTCACCGCCATTCCCTTCTCCTTTTGTGTCGTGTCTTTTAAAATTGTAAGCCTGAGGGCAGGGAAACGTCTAACAAATTGTAAGCCACTCTGATAGCCTTGGCTGAAGATAAATATAAAGATCAAGATAAGTATAAATAAAAAATTATTATTATTATTTATAACAATAGTTTTAAACTAGTTTTTTACCGACCTTGAGTGTGTTTGTTAAAATGTCTGCCTGATGACTTTGTACCCAAGATTGAAAGACGTTTTGTCCTTTAAATGTTATTGGCCTACAGCCTGCCTGATCCCTGTCTGTTCTTGCTGGAGCTGATGAGATTAGTAGAGAGTCTAATATGGGGAAGGGTTTCAAAAGTTCCCCACCCATTTTCCTCTACTGCTTTGATCCATTTCCCAAGTGTTATGCTCTGCAGGCTATATTTCAGAGGAAAGAACTGTAAAAAAAACATCAACAACCACCTCTGAGTATTCCCTGACTAAGAAAACCCTATGAAATTAATGGGATCACAATAAATCAACAGGTGGCTTAAAGGCACATACACAGGGTCTTTGAGCAAATCTTTTATCGTATATTTACGGGCTAAGAAGATAAAGTTCATCTCTGGTTCAATGCATTCTCCGGAGAGGAGGGGGTAGTCATAATCATCATTCCTTTTTTTTTTTTCTTTCATGCTTTTTCTTTAAAAGACTCTAATGTTATGTCCACATTACACAATTATAGCACTTTGATATTATGGCCCCACTCTATGGCATGTTAGTTTTTGTAATCTGGTGAGAGAGGTTTAGAATTCACTGTCACGGAGCTCTAGTCCATTCCCATAGTACTAGTCACAGCTAGTAGAAAAGTACTGCTTACCAAACTACACATCCCATATTTCATAGGATGGAGCTATGGCAGTTAAAGGGATATCAAACTGCTATAATTGTGCACTGTGGCATATGTCTTACATATGAAAATATATAACAGGTAACAACACAAATTGTGGCTGTGGAAACAACAGGCAGATCAGACCCTTGGCCCTAGCCAGGAAAAGGTGGGGGATGCTCCCAGGAGTGAGTATATAAGAGGGAGGACCAGGTTTGAAAGGGCTGTTGATGTTTAGTGTGTCCTAAGAGGTGAAGTGCCATTGAGGCTAGGCTAAGCTAGGCTAGGCTGCTATGATGGCAGTTAGAAAGGGTTTTAGGTACCCAAGAAAGGGACGAAGAGTGTCTTTTATTAAATTGTTGTAGGGTCCTTTGGGGGATATAGTGTTTAGTGGCTAGTGTAGTCACAGGTAGCCAGATGGGTTATAAGATGCAAACGTTTAATAAAGGTTCTGTGAGAACTTAGTCTGTAAGGAAACATATATAAAGCGACAGAGAAACAATTACCAAAACGAGCTAAAGAAATTGTTAAACTGTGTAACTAATTTGTTACACAGAAATTGTTAAACTATTTATACACCATATCTATTGTGAACAACATCCACTAAAAGAGATACTGTACTCAGCCTAACTTGTAGATAAATTTATTACTTTGTTTCAACAAGCAGCTGTCTGAAGTAATTTCAGAAACACATTAAAAATGCTGCCAACATTGAAAAAAGCCTTTTAGGCTTGGGGCACATTAGATAGTGGGTGTGTGGCTGTCAAAGCATAGTTGGTGCCAAGCTGGTGAAAATTTTGAAACCCAGAGTGCTGGCATCTAAAGAGAGTTATAGTACAGGAGACACTTAAGAGAGTCCCGGGTTCAAGCCTAACAGTGAAGAATTGGTGAGATAGTGGACATCATCTTCACATAATTGGCGGCAGCAGTGGCACATATTGAAAAGGCGTGGAAGGTTAAAAGAAATTTTGGCAGTTCCACATTGTCACCATCACTTAGTTGGTGGCAGTGGTGGGATCAAAAAAGGCCCATTGTGCTGCCATCTGAGAAAAGTAATTGGGTGGGTGAGTCTCCCCATAATAGTGGGGATAACAACTGGTTTATTGGCCAACCACATCTCGACAAATGCCCGGGACTAGAGAAATGTCTTAGCCTGGTACTGAAAAGATTATAATTGTGAGGCAGTCAATAACAACATGCCATTGCTCTTGTTCTTGTTTGTTTATTACAGTGGGCCCTGCTGGGGTTTAATTACAGGACCCCCTGTGGATACCAAAATCCATGGATGCTCAAATCCCATTATATACAATGATGTAATAAAATGGTGTCCCATATATAAAACCTTTATATAAAATCAAGCTTTGCTTTTTGGAATTTTTTTAAAAAAAATATTTCCAAGCCATGGGTGGTTGAATCCATGGATGCAGAATCCATGGATACAAAGGTCTGACTTGTACTTATAAAGTTCCTGGAATTTACTAAGAGCTATACAAACTTCTAAAGATAAAACAACGCCTGCCTACAGGGTCATAATAGAATATATTTAATAAAAAAGGAAAAATGAGATGAGGAAGGAAGAAGAAAGTGAGAATTGGAACAGTTATTTATTTATTTATTTATTTGCAGACAGGGGCAAACAAACAGTTACAGTTAAAATTAGGGTTATAATAATTTTAACTGTAACTGTTTTAACTTGCTGTACCCCGCCTCAATTGCTTAGTCAGAGAGGCGGGTTATAAATAAATTATTATTATTATTATTATTACTATTATTATTACTACTATTAAGCAAGCTCCCTGTACCTGGTTTATTCTCTTACATGTCCTTCGCCATTATGTTGAGAGGCAGGGACTTCAGCTTGCTAGTGGTCTTTGAACCTATATAAGAGAATGAAGAGACTACAGTGGTCCCCCAGGTTACGAAAGTAATCCATTCCAGGATTACTTTCGTAACCCGGAAGTGTTCGTAACCCGGGGGACCGCTTTTTTTGGTGCACAGCACGCCGGAACGCGCTGTTTTAAAGGGCCCGGGTTGCTTTTTTCTTTCACAACCCGGGCATTTTTGGGGATCCCAGGGGCTTTTATTTGGCCCCGGCCGTTTCGGGTCCCAGGGATTTTGTTCCCCGAGGGCTTCGTATCCCGGGGGACCACTGTATAGCTTAGTAAAAGCCAAGTATTGAACTATTCACATACATATGTGTTCTCCAGTAGATTGTGGAGAGAATGTTTGGCTGGTTTCCATTTGCATTTATTGTCAGCTGGAACTTCCTGCCCATCCAGGGAATATAAACAGCAAACGCATTCACAGAGTACGCACATCCTAGATCTGTGTCACTGCGATTTTTTTCCAGCCAACCTACTTCCTATTGTTTCATCCAAGCCAGGAAATAGAAAGTCACCACAGTCATAATCAATGGGAGCTGTTCCTGTTTGAAATTGAGAGTGGGGAATCAGAGCTGGCCTTAGGCACTGGAGCCACCTGCAGGGCTACAACCAGAAAACCATGGATGCATATCTAATTATTAGCTGTTTCCAGATCCTTAGTCATGTAGTGCTGCATCAGATGGCCAGATGTGCCTGATTTTGTATTGAAAAGGAGGTTAGCTTTTATTCTATACACATCCCTGCAGAAGACAGACTCATGGTCCAGCAATATACGAAGAGCCACAAGCAGCTTACCTCTGTAGTACAGACATTTTGATAAATAAATGTCCATAATTTATATGATAAATATATAAGTATTACTGAATAAAGCACTATTGGGTTCAGCATCATTGTTATTACAGGGCTAGCTTTATTAGCAAGCTAGCTTTTCCTACATATAATAGAAAGTATGCTAATATCGCATCCCATGGAAACTGGCAGAGTTCTTTATTAGTGTCTCTGTGACACTTTACTAGTGTCTCCTAGGTACTGAATATAGGGCATGGCTGGGAGCATTGAGTCCCTGGCAACCCAAAGCTTCTGGAAGATCCTTATTAAAATATGAGCTCATTGTACAATATTAAAGCTGTATTCGAGTTCAAGCTGTACTCTATTGATGGTTTAGTCCAGATTCTTAAAAGATTTGTTTTCTTCCCTCGTAAGGAATTACAGTGACTATGCTAACATCTTTAGCTGGAGCTTGTTTGTTTTACAGTACTTACATCCTGATTTTCTATGAAAAATAATCTGAGTGTTTAACAAAATACCCAGATTTTTTATTATTATTTTCCCTGTTAAAATCAAAAGGTCAGAGCAAACCCATAATCAGTGTCTGGAGACCATGAGTGTGGACTACCAAACTGAGACATGATCTAGCCAAAGCAATGGTTGTGCTGTAGGTTAAGAAGAAAACTGATCTGAAATGGCTATTTTCCTTCTTTCTTTTACATAATCTGTAGGTTCTCCCGGATCTGATTTTGCTCCTGAATGCTTTGATAGTGGCTGTGCTCAGTTAGCGTACCACCTGGTACTCATCTTGTAGAACACCAACATTACCAGCACCTTATGTCAACAGGTAACTTGAAGGCATGAACACACACAATCTGTGCTGGTATAACACCCTTTTTATTATACCATCTGCTAGACAGCTCCCTGGCTAAACTGACCTTTTGGGGATAACCAGAATAGGACAGTAGTTTATTAGACCATCTACAACAGGTTCTGTTCAACCTGAAGTGAGCTTTTGGAGAAGGCAGCATGTGAAGGATTACAGCTGGTTTACCTTTCTTGAAACATTCTCTGCAGTTCAAAGAACACCTTGGAGAAGGGATGATTGATGCTGGCAACCTGGAGAGCAGTTTTCTGAAGCCCTAGATGCCATGATATGTGGGATAAGTGATCCTAAACATCATAGAAGATATGGGGAGAAGTTGTGGTGGTAAATCTATTTTCCTGTGGCTATATACACAGGATGTAATTTCAGCTCAGTCCATGCATCCATTGCCATGTCAGAATGGTTGCATAGTTCTTGCCCATTTCTACTGAGGAATCTTTCTCGTTTTCTATTTTCTTGACATTTTCAAGCTGTAACATTTCAGTAAGAGAGGAGGATAAAAAACCCGAACAAAACAAAACTGGACATGTTCAGAATCTCCTCTCAAGTACATGTACCAGACTTGTCTTAAAGGCTCAGTGACTCATATTCAGTTTCAGGGTGAAGGTCTTTATTTTCCAGTGTTCTTTCCATTTAGTACCCACTACAAAACCTATAATAAGTACTGAGCTCTCCTACCAGCCCTGAATTAGGACGCTATTGATTTTGTGTGTGCTTATTGATTTTGTGTGTGCCTATTATAGAAAATAAAAGAGCACTGGTTATTACTAATATTCCATTTAGTAATTTATGGTGAAATTAAACCTCAGCCCAAACTACTGTTTGGCCTCCTGGAATTCCACCAAGTGCTGTCCTTGGCTGCCAGGCATAACTGTAAAAGTAAGGCCATCTTGTGTGGATTAAACCAAGGTTTTAGTTCAGCATCTCCCTCGGCAGCCACTTAGAAGCCTTTGGGAAACTCAGAAGCAGCATTCTCTAGCTGGCGGCAACATTCCCTCATCCTGCTCTGTGTTCTCATGGTTTTGTATTCAGAGGAACACTGCTTTTGGACATGGAAGTTCCATTTAGTACCACTGCTTACGAGAAGTATCCACGTCAATGTAGTGCAAGTATAAACCAGAAAGAGTTTCTCTTTCCACGCTACTGATTGTTCAGCCTTCCTCCTTTCTCTCCCCTCCCTTCCCCATTACCACATAATGGGACTATCTTTTCCTGTCTTTTTTTTTTTAACTTTATGTGTTTGAAAAAATGTCGAGGTTTTGGAGAGAAAAGCATGATTTGGAGTTACATATATGCCCTCTCGGAAAACAAATATCCACAGCCTGAATGCATATTTCCCTCTGATGATCAGGAAGTGTGTCACCTAGTGATTGAAGATGGTACTGTAGTTAAACAAATATTAATCAATTTATTTTAAAACAAAACAAAATACGTCTGAGGTGCAAGTTGCTAATATCTTTGTATCTACACGATGTTACAAGTATTTTACAGACTTAGAGCTATGGCAGAGTCAGGCATTCTCTTTTATTATTACAGATGTCATAACTTACCCTCTCGAGTCAGACATTTCAGATTCAGAGGAATCAGATGTCCCCAAATTTGTTTATAGCTCCTGATGACAGTGGCCTTTCCAAGTCTGAACTCCAGCAGGAGGTGGAAGACACTGAAGACACACTCATATCCTTTAAAGATTGTTAAAGGAAGAAGGAAAGATTATGCAAATCCCAGTGGCCTTTAAATAGGAGGCACTGATTAATTAAGCACCTAGTGTCTTGTGACAGCTGCCTATACATCTCCCAACAGCTCCAGGGCATTGCTTGCAACTGTGTTATCTAGATGACTGGCAGTACTCTTCAGCGTTCATCTTTTCATGCCCGTGGGCTGGCTACAACTGATGACTCTGTTTACTCCTTGTTGGATTAGTTTATTTAGAGTAATGACTTGCTATAACAACTTCTAGACTGGCTGATGACCACTCTTGTTTTTACCTTCATCTTGTTTGGATGACTTGTGTCTGATCTGTCCTGGATTAAGGAATCTTGCAATTCAACCAACTGCTTCCTGGGCCACTTACGGACCAGAGAATAGGACAATAGAGAAACATCAGTAAACATGACCTCATTGAATGTGTTAGATTCAAAAACATGTATTCAGATGAATTGTAACATTTATGTGTGCCATTTGAAGAAATACTATATTTTGAGTATGCCAGAACCTTTTGCAAATAAACTGTATTCAGTTACTTCTAATATTATGGATGTTAGTGTGATATGGTGTCTTGAGTATAATGGACACTGGAGACCAAGTTTCTCAAATAGCAAAGCCCACTGGCTGATCTTGGGTAAATCACACTCTCTCATGTTTAGAATAAGACAAAGGCAAACCCCCTGTGAAAAATATTGCCAAAAAATAACATTATAGGTTTTCTTCCTTATGATCAAGAACATGTTGAAGGCACACAATAACATCATTATGGAAAGTGGTGAAAAAAAATTGTTTACACACACACACACATACACGTATATATATATTTGCTCATTTCAGAATGATAATGTTTGCATTACAGTTAACCATAACATCAAACTGAGAATAAAAAATGCACTCTTTTATGCACACATACACATACACTTGACTGTTGTTCTCTTTGCATATTCTTACTAGTGATTTGATTCCCTTGTGGCTTTGGTGGAAAAACAACTCAGTTTGTGGTCATATCAAGTCTTTCGGCAGATTCCTTTGATGCAGTCCCTGAATAATATATTAGTGCTGATCATGCCTAGTCTTTTGCTCTCTTTCTCTCTGAATTTAGCTTTATGTGACAGTGACAATCAGATATGAAAATTCAAAATATCATCCAGATTAAATCAAATTTTTCCTGGAAAATCCAATTATGTACCACTACAAATGTATTTACACTTCACAGTTATTGCAACTTGATATAACTTTTAACTGTCATACACCCTTCTTATAGAGTACTGGGACTGTGTGAGATACTGGGAAATCTCTGTCAAATGACTCAAATATTCAGGGAAGTGCATTAGAGGTATTGTAAGTACCTCACCAAATTACAAATCCTAGTACCCGATAGGATAGAATATTAAAGTGGAATTGAACTGCTATAATTGTGCAGTGGGGATATACCCTACGTGTGGACTGAAGCAGGTAAATTTGGTCTGAACACAGCTTCAAACTGAGATCAAATATCACAGAAAAACCAGAACTAGGTGACTTTGACCAAAAGTCTGCATTATAGCACATATATTTGTCCCTGTGCATTCTAGCATGTGTGGTTGCCCACCCAATGAAAAATGCTGGAGCTGAAAAGGGACCCAGTAATAGGGAACATGAATGGGATCCTCCTTGCATAATATTCCAGATATGAGCCATGAAAACCAACCTATGAAACAGTGAGGCCTTTCCCTTATGTGCAGTTCTGTGACAGAGCAAACGTCATTCCACATTTTTGAAAATCTGTTCTTCTTTGTGCTGTCTGCCTGAATGGAATAAACTCATTTACAGACAGCCCAGATTTAATTGGCTTTTTAGACCTCTTCAAGGTTTAAGAGCAACCTGTACTAATGAGCTTCTGTATTGATTCTTGCATGCGTTCGACAACTGGAACCTGATAATCATTTTCCATATGCCCTCATGTGATTTCTCAGCAGAACTACTTAAAGCTGCTCCATACAGAATGATGCGAGTTCAAGTAAGCGGCTACAAAACTTTGAATTAACAAATTGCATGGTTATAATGTGACCCATATTTTAGATAATGGCAGGGAAATAAAGGCAACTATTCCATGCAAGCTGATTTTTACTTTTTAAAAACATTTTCCTTCGGTCCCAGTTAAATGGTTCTAGCATCATCTAAAGCAGGAATGAGTAATTATGGATGCTCAGGAGAACTGCTAGGGAAGCCTAGCTTTACCTTTCCAGGAGATCTTGGAAGGCTGCAACTCTCCACCACACCTCTCTTGCCAAATAAATAAATTAATTTTTTGGGGGGGGGGGGGGGGGAACAGCTTCTAGGAGTTATGGGAGCATTTTTATCATGTATTTTCGGGGGGGGGGGGTAGCTTTGCAGCTAATTGCCAAATTGCAGCTAAAACCTATTGAAACACAAGTTACAAATACATTAAATAAATGGCTCTGTTAAAAAGACTAAAGTGCAACACTTTAAGTTTATTTATTTAATTTATTAAACATTTATTTAATGTTTTTGTAACTTGCGTTTCAAATAGGTTTTAGCTGCAATTTGTTTTTAAGTTGACGTGAGCCACCTTGGGTCCATTACCAGGTGGGATATAATTTAAGTAAATACATAGGTGGTAAGAAAGCATAATTGGTCTCATGCTTGCAAGTAATATTAGAAGGCACTTTTTGCTCGTCAGAACCTTAAAATCCATGTCGCTAATACATTTGAAACCACAGCTGGGGGGGGGGGGGGGGAAATATGGAACTAGAAAAGGTGCAGAAAAGAACACCTAAGATGATCAACGGAATGGAGAACTCATCTATGAGAAAAGGGTGAGACATGTGAGGCTGTACAATAATACAAAATCGGCAATAGTATAAAATATGGATAAAATATCACATGTAGTGATACCTTTATTGGGGCTGTTTGGTTGGTGGGGGGAAAGAGACAGGATGGCTTTCTATACAGATTTCTGGTGAGTATGAATTGGTGGTGATGGTTCTTTTGAAGTTTTGTCCTGCTTGTGGGCTTCCCATATTTGACAACTGTGTGAACAGAATGCTAGACCTGATAGGCCTTTGGTCTCATCCAGCATGGCTCTTCTTATTCACCTTTCAGGGATAAATAAAGACTTCCTTCTTGACCTGAACTATAATTCAGATATTTTTTTTTTTTTAAAAAATGTGATCCCGATTGTTACGAAGCATACCTGTGAAACCAGAACATTCATTATTCTCTTTGAAAACTAAACACAGTCCTTTCTCTCTCTTATTTTTTTTTTCATAAATGAGGTACAGTATACTGCTGCTAAGGAAATGGAGGCAGGAAGAGGACGCATCAGTGGAATGCAGTAACCTAAATCTCCAGACTGTGTTAAATTGATTGGATTCGGGAATGGAGGGATAATCTTCTAGTACAAAGCAGCCAACTGTGAAACATACAGAACTTACTGATTTGGGTGGGTCGCTGTATGGACTGCAATGTATCTTATTTTAAGGCTATACTTCTAATAGTTCAAGAGTCAATCAGTGTCTACACTACGTGAAATAAGGCACCTATTATCCATGCTGGATAAGCTTTGGACATGTGTACAAGCAGTTCTGAGTCGTCTGCAAATTTAGATTATACTGGCTCCCAAGTAACCTTTGGTTTACCTCCCCCCAAAATGGATTTAAGGTTGTGCCATTGTACAGGTACAATGTGAGCAAATGCAATACCCATATTAACAGATCAGTCCTAGGCCTCTCTACTGAGAAGTATGTTTGATTATGTTCAATAAAGCTTACTCACTAGTTACAAAGCATGCTTTGGGGTGCATAATCTGAAAAAGGCAGCTAGACTTTATAGGAAAAGTGAGTTTTCACAAAAGAGAGCAAGAGAGACGTCATGAAGAGGAGGGAAGAAATACCAGGCAAAGTAGCTCATGTTTTAGCTTCTTTTCTTTTTTTACTGCGCTCGCTCTCAAAATAACATATATACTGGGCTATAAGTTGACCTCATGTATAAGTTGAGGGCAGGTTTTGGGGCCAAAATTATGGATTTTGATATGACCCGTGGACAAGTCAAGGGTAAAATTCAGCAGCATGTCACAAAGTACGTAAAGGCTGAACCAAAGGAAAATGATGCTAAAGATCTTTAAAAATGTTGACAGGCATAACTGTTTAAGCTCATCCAAAAGGCCAGATGGATGAGATAGTAGAGGGGGTTGATGCTTCTTTTAGGTGCTCCAAGAAGAGATTAAGCTCTCACCTTTCACCAAAGCATAGCTCCCTTTTTGATAAGAGTTAAAGTACAGTAATTACATTGGCCAATGAATAAGTCAACCCAAGTTTGTTGGTTCAATTTTTTGACTAAGATTTCTAGACTTATACATGAGTATATATGTGTACTATGGTCACTGACAACTACAGTCATGTGGCCCAGTTAACTTGCCTATACTACTAACATCAGTATAAAGTTACAATTGAAAAGAGGGGTCCCTGTTGAGATGTAAATGGACTTTAAATTTCCTGAACTTTGAAAATCTCCCTATTGCCGCATGGTCAGAAGGAGGAGGAACCTGCCTGCAAAAGATATCCTCCCAATCATAACATCTTTATTAAGGAATGAAACAATGTGCAAACATCTAACATCTCCAATTCTTTTTCCCCTCTCCTGTTTGGTTTGTAACATCTTGCCTGAGGAAGAAGCCCATGGAGCTTCGAAAGCTTGCAACAAGTATATTGTACATTTCTGCTGGCCAATAAAGGTATCACTGATGGATTTTTGTTTGTATTTGTTAAATGGCCAACACAGCTACCCCTGCATGTTTTCTGTATAATCTAGATAGAAGTAAAATATCTCTCTCCAGAGTGGGGAAGACTGGAATCAACTAGGTCAGTGACCTCACTAGGGTTGCCATCACCTGGTGAAGTAACTCATGGTGTCACTAACCCCCAATTGACCTCCTCACATGCAACATCATACAGAATCCTTAGTAATGTTTTTTTCGGCTAAGGTTACTCATAGATCGTAACTCCCATATATCACTGAATGTAATGGCAATAGTTGTGACATAAACAACCAGCAAAATTAAAACTATACCTTTACGTTACAGTATTATATGCACAGTTTAAATGTATTTATGTGTACATTGTTTCACATGATGTGGTTAAAGTGAAAATTTGGTAAGATGTGATGTTTTTAAAGAAAAAAATTAAATAATATTTTTAAAAATATATTTGAAAAAATAACCCTGGTTTCTCCTTTCTCTCCCCCCCCCCCGAGGATCGCCCTACTGCCACCATCTCTTCCACAGACTTCCAGTGTTTTAAAGGGATGCAGAAAAAAATGCCACAGCAGATTTCATCCCAAAGGCAGATGTTTGGGGAGCAGAGGTGTCACTCTCCCTCGGGGTGTCACCTGCTGGAGCCTGCACCCCCTTACTGACACCCCTGGGTAACCTGTGTGCCTGTTTAGTTTGCTATCCAGGAGCTAACTGATGATGGACAACTATTGTTCAATTGCAGCGCTAAAAACTAGGGAACCCCCTGCTAGTGAGATCACCTTCTTCCATACAATCCACCCTGCACATTAAGGTCCTCTGGGAAAAACTCAGTGCAGCCAATAAAGACCAGATTGGCTGCGGTCACCCAGAAGACCTTCTCATCGGCAACTCCCAAGCTTTGGAATGGCCTGTCGGAAGAGATCCGAAACATAACCAGTCTTGAAAGCTTTAAAAAAAGCTGTCAAGATGGATCTCTTCCGACAGGCTTTCCTGGAATAACTCAGTCACCCGTTGACATGGTCCCCATATAGAATGGTCCCCTATGTACCCCAATTCTTTATTGTTGCTGGATTGTCTGGCTGTTTTAATAATTGGATATCATATTGTTATAAGGGAATTTTAATTGTGTTGGTGGGAGGGATAATGGGTTTTACTTTATATTGTTGTATTTTCATTTTATTGTAAGCCACCTCAATCCTGATGGAGAGGCGGGATATAAATAAAATATTATTATTATTAATTATTATTATTATTATTATTGAAATATATTATATTTTCTCATCGTTTACCAAAGACTTTGTCCCAGGTAGCTTTAAAAATATAATTTGCTTTAAATTATGACTGCATTTTATTGTCTAAAACTGCATGTTTAGATCCGATTGTCATTCCCAACTAGAGTAGGTCTGTTGGATTAATGAGACCTACATATAAACTCATTGTTTCGCAATCATAAGTCTATTTTAGTTGGGACTGACCAGTAAGAGTTAGGATCTGGGCTCTATATCAGTGATACAGCACATGCCTGTAGCTGGAGGTCCAAGGTTCATTTTCCAGCATCTTCAGGTACAGCTGGGAAATAAGCTTGTTTAAAAATGTGGAAATCTGTGAGCAACACTGGAGTTTATCATACGACAGAATTTGGGGGTATAATGCAATGGCAATCCGAACATAATCATGGGGTTTCACGTTTTTGCATACGAGTGTATCTCACGCAATTTCGGGCAATGGGAAGTCATTCCGAACGCAATCATGGGGTTTCATGTAATTGCATATTAGAGTATCTCACACAATTTCGGGTAATGGGGGGTCATTTTCGGGAAATGGGAAGTCATTCTGAACGCAATTAGAATTCACGTAAATTCTCTACTTTAGCGAATTTACGTCAATTCGAATTGGCTCCATTCGAAATTGGGAGAAATTCCTCCCGTGTGATAAACTCCACTGAAAGATCTGTGTCCCTTCTCTGCAGCACCAGAGGGAATAACGTGTGTCTGAATGAGTGACATGCCTGAGGTTACACAGTGAGTCTGTGACAAAATGAGAGCTGAATCAAAGGACTTTCTCAGCCAAATTCAATTTGGATGTGCCAACCTGATTTCTTTAGTCATAGCTTAAACCCCTTCTGAGAGCCAGCATGATGTAGTGGAATGAGTGTTGAATTAGGACTTTTGAATCAGGATTCAAATCTTTGCTCAACCATGGAAATCCACTGGGTGAACTTAGGCAAGTGACACGTTTTGAGCCAATGTGGAAGACAATGGTCAATTTCTTCCGAAGGAATCTTGCCCAGTCTCAAATAAATATTTTTGATAGGGTTGCCATAAGCCAGGTACATAACAACAAACTCTTTCTCGTTCTACTTTTCCCCACATCATTGTAATGAACTTTTGTTATCTCTATGAAGGGCTAGTGCTTACACACAAAATGACTTCCGTTTGTGTTGAAGGGCTTTGAAATGATGTATGGATTATCTTTCTGGTGTTAAATCATGCCTGGGGAAAGTGCTATAATACCAAGATGCTGCCTCATGCCTCAAAACTATGACACAGCAGGAAATGTTTTCTGACTCTAGGAGAAATGTATTGATGGCTTTTTGGCTTCTGGCCTCCTTCTGCACTTTCTTAACATGGCGTGAATCCAGGGCCATGCCTGGATATGGACTAGGGCTGCTAAGAATACGGATTAGATCTGATTAATATTAGTGTGGAGAGACAGCGTGGAGTAGTGGGTTGAGCACTGGACTCTGGAGACCAGGGTTCGAATCCCTGCTTGACCATGAAGCCCATTGGCTGACCTTGAGCAAGTTACCTGCTCTCGGCCTTAGAGGAGGGCCATTGCAAACCTCCTCTGGACAAATCTTTCCAAGTAAACCTCACAATAGGTTCGTCTTAGGGTTGTCGTAAGTTGGAAACGACTTGAAGGTACACGACACACATTTAACGCTGCCTAACACACACAAATAGTTGTCTGACTACTCTATGACCACATCAAGCAGTGAACAGCTCTGTGGTGGAGAAAGAGAGAGTACATGCATCCATCCATGTGTCTGTAAGGACCTTATCAGACAGGAGGGATGTCTTTATTGCGAATGGAGCCAATTCGAATTCACATGAATTCGCTAGTTTAGCGAATTCACGTGAATTCCCATTGCGTTCGGAAAGCGTTCAGAATGACTTCCCATTACCTGAAAATGACCCCCCATTGCCCGAAATTGCGTGAGATGTTTTAATTCGCAATAACGTAAAACCCATGATTGCATTCGGAATGACTTCCCTTTTGCCCAAAATTGCGTGAGAAGCTCTAATTCGCAATAACGTGAAACCGCATGATTGCGTTCAGATTGCCATTAGATTATACTTCCAATTTCCGACGTCTGATAGGGTCCAATGGCAGATAGCATTTTTCCTCACACTCACTGGCTGCCTTCTCTTCCTGCTGCTTCTCCCTCTCTCACGGATGGGGCCAGGCCATATCCGGAGTACGGAGGAACTCAGAAAGTCTTGCCATGTCTCCTCCTTTTCTCCCGGAGTGTGTTTGAAGCTCAGTGGTAGGAGAAAAGAGAGGCCTTGTTTGCTCCACTTTCTGGCCACACTTTCTCTGAGCCCCTCATGTCTTACAAGGTACACTAATACTACTTCGTCAAAAAGGCAGACATTTCGGCAGCAAGAGTGGCATTGCCAGGATGGTAGCTGTGGTCACTCCACTTCAGGGGTCACCCAGTGCATCCAACACCCCAGTGGCACCTCTGACACAAGGCCAGCACAGGCAAGAAGCTTCCGAGTCACTTCTCAGCCAGTTACTTGGTTGCTGCTCCCAGGGTGACCGAGTGGCAAAGGGAACAGCCACTGAGACTGGTTATAGAATCATAGAATCCCAGAGTTGGAAGAGACCTCAAGGGCCATCCAGTCCAACCCCCTGCCGTGCAGGAACTCTCAATCAAAGCATCCCCGACAGATGGCCATCCAGCCTCTCTTTAAAGACCACTAAGGAAGGTTGTTTTGAATGTGCAGTAGAACAGTTGACCGAATATCAAGAAGCGTGTGTGTGCTAGAGCTGTCGTCCAAGAAGAAAGGGGACGCTAGTGCAAAAAGGTTTGAGGGCCACTGGTTTAACGGATTAGCAACTTTAGGTCCCAAGAGAACAATAGGTTTCCGTGTACTAGTGACCCCATGTTCAGAACGAAGAGGGAAATTGGGAGATCTGGGGCCCGACAGTGGCTTCTCCAGGGCATTTTTAACACCCGCGTTAAGCCAAGCCGCAAATGCTCCTCCTGTCCAAGTGCCCTTGGGCATGCTGGGAAAGGAAATCGCATCAGCCGTACCTACAAACAGCTACAAACAGGAGCCCTGAAGGCGCAGTGGCTAAATGCCTGTACTGCAGCCATTCCCTCACAAAACCACAAGGCTGTGAGTTCGATCCCAGCCGGGGGCTCAGGGTCGACTCAGCCTGGCATCCTTCTGTCGGTCGCTAAAATGAGTCCCCAGTTTGATGGGGGAAATTAGCTTGCCGTTGTAAACCGCTTAGAGGCTGCTTAGTGCGGTATGCAGCGGTATATAAATGAAGCTGATATCTGCCGTTTTAATTGGTTTTCTTATGATGTTGTTAACTTGTTATTTTAACCTCTAGATTGTACGCCATAGGCAGGCTTTTTATATATTGTTGATTTGATTGGGTTTTGTACAGCACTATGTATGTTTATGGCGCTTTATAAATAAAGCTAATAATAATAATAATAATAATAATGCTATTGCTAATTATTATTAATTCCAAAATCTCCTGCTGGAAGGAGGGCCTTGTTTCTGAACCAAGGGAGGCAGAGGAGAAACCAGCCAGCCGCGCTTCAGGAGGAGGACTCCTGCCAAATACAGCCAGGAAACTGCAAAGAAGCCTCCCAGCTGCACTGCAGAAATACTCCAGTTCGATGCCACTTCAACTGCCATGCCTCAGAGCTATGGGATTTCTGGGAACGGCAGTTTATTGTGGCACAAGAGCTCTCTGACAGAGAAGGCTAAACGTCTCACAAAACTACAGTTCCCAGAATTCCTCGCTGCCTCCTCACTCACTACAGAAACAATCTGGTTTGACACCACTTTAAACTACCATGACTCGATGCTCTGCCACCAACAAACTACCGTTCCCAGAATCCCATAGCACTGATTATTCTTTTTTATTACGATTACGATTATGATTTTCTTATATCCTGCCTTTCTCCCAAAATAGGGACTCAAGGCGGTGAACAACAGGTATAAAAACAGGACGATTAAAAAGAGTACAAGAATATTAAAAATATGAAAAAAATAAACTTTAATATAAAATTTATAATATGTTATAATATAAACAATATACTGTAATATAAATAACATAATATAATATAAATAACATAAGTAATATAATATTTATAACATAATATAATATTAATAATATAATATAAATAATACAAATAATATGACGTAACTATAATATAATACAATATTAATAGTATTTATAACATATAAATAATATAATATGATTATAATATAATGTCTGTAACATATAAATAATATAATATTCACAACACAATAGAAATAATATAATATAATTATAATATAATATCTGTAACATATAAATAATATGATAGTCATAACACAATATAAATAATATAATATGATTATAATATAATATCTGTAACATATAAATAATATATTATTCACAACACAATAGAAATAATATAATTCTAATATAATATCTGTAACATATAAATAATATATTATTCACAACACAATAGAAATAATTATAATATAATATCTGTAACATATAAATAATATAATAGTCACAACACAATAGAAATAATATAATATGATTATAATATAATATCTGTGATATATAAATAATATAATAGTCACAACACAATAGAAATAATATAATTATGATGCAATATAATCTTTACAACACAATATAAACAATACAAATAATATAATATTTATAACATAATATAAATAATATAATAGTTATAATATAATATAAATAACATAATTTAAATAGTATAATTAAATAATATAAAATTTATAATATAAATAATATAATTAAATAATATAATATTTATAATATAATATAATACAAATAATATAAAATAAATTAAAAATAAACAATGTAATATAATATCATATTCATAATAGAATATAATATTTTTAAAAAATAAAATAAGCCATGGCAGTTAAAAGCGGACGATTTCTGCCGCGCGCGGAGGGGGGGGGAAAACACGCTTCGTAACGTGAGAACGGCGTACACGGGTGCGCGCGCGGACCCGAGATGGAAAGTAAGCAAGCGAGCCTTGGTTGCCATGGCGACGGCTCACACACACACCTCCTCCCCCTCCCTCCTCCCACGCGCCGCCGGTTGCCATGACGCCCGTCCAACCAATAGCGGCGGGGGGGCGTGGCGAGGAGTGGGAGGAGCGTAGAAGGGAGGAAAAAAAAAAGGAGAGGGGGGACAGAGTTTGGCAGCGTGCACTTATAAACCGGAAGCGCGTCCGCCCGGCCGCTTCTCGGCGTTGCACCCGCCGAGACCGGAAGTGAGGGTTGAATGGTCGGGGGAGAGAAGAAGAAGTAGAAGCGGAGGAGGCAGTAGTAGGGGCAGTTCTCGCGAGAGTTGGGGACTCGAAGGCGACAACGACGAAGGGGGGGGGTCCTCGCTGTCTCTTCATCGAGAGCATCATTTCTCCTCTTTCGCTGGCGGCGGACGCCTGTTCTCCTCCTCCCTCCTCCTCCTCCCTCCTCCTCCTCCAGGAAGTGGGAAGATGGCGGCAGGAGGAGGAGGAGGAGGAAGAGGAGCAGGAGGAAGGAGGGTTGAAGAAGGCAGCCTTGGCTGCTGCTGCTGCTGCTCCCCCTGGGCTCAGAGGAGGAGGAGGACCTGCTTGTGAGGCTCACCCTGAAGCAGAGAGGAGGAGGAGGAATATGAGCCTCCTTTGCGCCCAGTATCTCCGGTGAGGAAGGAACAAGGGGGAGGGTATATCACACTGTATTAGGAGGCAGCGAGCTTTTTTCCTGATGCTCCAGAGATTAGAGGACACCAAACAATGGACTCGAGCTAAAGGGAAAGAGATTCCAGCTCAATTTTGTTAAGGAGGGGTGTCCTGAAAGTTAAGGGCTGTTTGGTAGTAGGACATGCTTCCTTGGTGGGGGAGTCTCTCTCCATGTTGGGGGGGGGGAGAGAGAGCTTTTTTCCTGCTGTTCTAGAGATTAGGACACCAAACAATGGACTGGAGGTAAAGGGAAAGAGATTCCACCTCAACGTTAGGAGGGACTTCCTGACAGTAAAGGGCTCTTCCATGGTAAGATACGCTTCCTTGGTGGGGGAGTCTCTCCTTCCAGAATGTGGAGGGAGAGCGAGCTTTTTTCCTGATGCTCCAGAGATTAGGACACCAAACAATGGACTCGAGCTAAAGGGAAAGAGATTCCAGCTCAATTTTGTTAAGGAGGGATGTCCTGAAAGTTAAGTGCTGTTTTGTAGTAGGACATGCTTCTTTGGTGGTGGAGTCTCTTCTTCCTTGGAGGTTTTTAAGCAGAAGCTGGATGGGATGTCATATTTAGGATGGAGCGAGCTTTTTTCCTGCTGCTCCAGAGATTAGGACACAAAACAATGGACTGGAGGTAAAGGAAAGAGATTCCACCTCAACGTTAGGAGGGACGTCCTGACAGTAAAGGGCTCTTCCATAGTAAGACACGCTTCCTTGGCAATGGAGTATCTCCTTCCTTGGGGGTTTTTAAGCAGAGGCTGGATGGATGTCATACTGAGGAAGGAACGAGCTTTTTTACTGCTGCTGTAGAGATTAGGACACAAAACAATGGACTGAAGGTGAAGGAAAGAGATTCCACCTCAACGTTAGGAGGGATGTCCTGACAGTAAAGGGTTGTTTGATAGTAGGGCACGCTTCCTTGGTGGCAGAGTTTCTCCTTTCTTGGAGGTTTTAAGCAGAGGCTGGGTGGGATGTCAGAATGTGGAGGGAGACTGAGCTTTTTTCCTGCTGCTCCAGAGATTAAAACACAAAACGATGGATGGAAAAGAGATTCTGCTTCAACGTTAGGAGGGACTTCCTGACAGTAAGGGCTGTTCTATAGTAGGACACCCTTACTTGGCGGTGGAGTCTCCTTCCTTGGGGGTTTTTAAGCAGAGGCTGAGTGGGATGTCAGAATGTGGAGGGAGAGCGAGCTTTTTTCCTGCTGCTCCAGAGATTAAAACACAAAACAACGGATGGAAAAGAGATTGCTGCTAAACATTAGGAGGAATGTCCTGAAAGAAAGGCCTGTTTGATAGTAGGACTCATGAGGTAGGACACGCTTCCTTGGTGGTGGAGTCTCTCCTTCCTTGGGGGTTTTTAAGCAGAGGCTGGATGGATGTCATATTGAGGATGGAGCGAGCTTTTTTCCTGCTGCTGCAGAGATTAGGACACAAAATGATGGATGGAAAAGAGATTCTGCTTCAACATTAGGAGGGACGTCCTGACAGTAAAGGGCTGTTTGATAGTAGGGCACACTTCCTTGGTGGTGGAGTATCTCCTTCCTTGGAGGTCTTGAAACAGAGGCTGGGTCGACATCTGTCAATGGGGATGCTTTGATGGGGAGTTCCTGCATGGCAGAATGGGGTTGGGCTGGATGGCCCTTCTTGGGGTCTCTTATAAGTCTAGGATACTATGAGTAATAATAATAATAATTCTCTGAAGATGCCAGCCACAGTAAGAAACTTTTCTGGCACGTGGCCACATAGCCCGAAAAACCCTAATGATGATAATATTTATTTATTTCTGCCCCGCCTCTCCCACATGATTGAGGTGGCTTGTGTCAATAAAATGCATATAATTGAACAGAATAAAGTCCCGCAATCCCAAATCGACGACAATACCGGTAAGTACAACACAACAATAACTATAATAAGTGGATGCTCTCTCTCTCTCTGCCCTATGCAGTACACCTGTGTCCGTGTCCTGGAATCACAAGGGTTGGAAGGGACCCCATCCAGCCCAACCTCCTCCTGCCATGCAGAAAGTCTCAGTCAAAGCACTCCCAGTGACAGATGGCCATCCAGCCTCTGTTTAAAGACCTCCAAAGAGGGAGACTCCATCACTTTCCAGGGGAGTGTGTTCCACTGCTGAACAGCTCTTGCTGTCAAGAAGTTCCTCCTAATATTAAGGTGGAATCTCTTTTCCCTATAGCTTGAATCTGTTGATCTGGGCCGTATTCTCTCAATCAAAGCATCCCCGACAGATGGCCATCCAGCCTCTGTTTAAAGGCCTCCAAAGAAGGAGACTCCACCACTCTCCAAGGGAGTGTGTTGCACTTTTGAATAGCTCTTGCTGTCAGGACGTTTTTCCTGATGTTGAGCTGGAATCTCTTTTCCTCTAGCTTGCATCCTAGGGGAATGGTTAAGAAAGGTCAGCTGCCCCCAGAGTTTTTTGGGCTGGGAGTTGGGTGTGATGTTTGGAAAGTGTGGGAGAGTCTGCTTCTGTTTGTTCATGTGGGATAGAGGACACTGGGGGGTCTTACTGAGAAAGGAGATATAGTAAGAAATGGGCAGAAACAGTTCATGGTTGATGGGGGAGAAGGGTTGGATCAGCAAGTAGGGGACTGCATAGAAGAGAATAGGCTCTTTAGGAAGTGACACGATGGACTTTTGATCATTCAGAGGTATTGTGTAGTGGCAAATGAGGCTGAGCATGGCAACTTTTCTGTCAAAGGTACATTTCACTTCACTCATGTTCTGGCCTGTATTTTGCAATAGGGACAACGTGCCACAATTGTGCTATGTATGTCTTCTTCACCTTGTAAAATGGCACCAGCATTTAACCCAAGGTGTAAAGTGAAACCTGTCCCTGCAATGGATTATGTGCCTTGAGCATCTCTGTTTAAGATGCTGTAGCACTGGTTTCTAAACTCCTAAAACATTTTTTGTAAATGATAGTACTGGATTTTTTTTTTTTTAAGCAGGAGAGGTAATAACCGTGAGGCATTAGTTCACGTGAGTTGTGCACACTAGACTGCACATATATCCTAAAGTCACTGAACAAGGCAGACATAAATAAAGAGAGAAGAGCTTCCCATCTTCAGTCAGAAAAGCTGCAGATATGACTGCATATTCTTATATCATCCTGATAAATTTTAGATTCTTCTGTAAGATATTTCTAGATGATGAATACTGCTAGAAGAGTTTTCACTTGCTGGCATTTATTCTGCCCTACAGTGATCTTGCGTGACAATGATACACTTTGGTCTCCAGATCCACCAGTGAAGATTCTGCCTTGCAAAGAGTGCTTCTTTGTTTCCTTGTGTTTGGCATGAAAGCCTTTACATGAGGGCTCTCAACTGTTAACCTATATGTAGGATAATGTAGTCAGAACATTCCTTCAATATGTCATCTTTTAAATTTGAGACACGATTTCCTTACTCTCTCATCAAACTCTTTGGTGAGTCTCTGCTGCCAGGTTTCAGTGCTTTATAAAAACCTGTTATCGTCCTTCACCTTTAAAATGTAGGTAGTTCAAATGTTGCACTTGAGCTCCCATAACCTTGCCATAGGCTGTACTGGCTGAGGCTGATGAAGATGTATGTCTATTCTATCTGGAGGGCTTCAGTTGCCTAACCCTGTCTTAAAAGAGGACTGTCTGATTAAAGTTAGCCAGGTTTAGTTCTCTGTCTAGCCTTCCCTTTTGGGAGAAATTGTTGGAACAGGTGATAGAAAAGCAACTCAGGTGTTTTTGGTGATGTGGCCTCTTTTGGCTCCATTTGAATCTGATTTCATATGGAGAGGTAATTGAAAGATGGATGCTTTGCACCTGGAGATTGACATCGAAGCACTGTCCCTACTGATTTTGTTAGAGTTCTCTGTGGTTACTAATTGCTTGGAAAAAAATACTCTGGGGCAACCTATGGAGCATCAGGTCACTGTGTCAGGATTTGCGCTTTGGTGGCTTAATTCATTTTGGTTTGAATGAACTCAGAATAGGTGTCTGTAAGTTTAGTCCCATTGAGGATATGTGATAGTCGACAGGGTTCCTGTCTCTCACCAATGCCCTTTTACATCTAGGTAAAGTCAGTGTGTATTCTTTTATTACTTAGGAGCTGGATATCATCAGTACAGGGAGATGCTCAGTTATGTATCTCTTTAACTAAATCTCCTGGTTTAATTAAAGCCCTTAACCAACATTTGGAAGCTGCATTCAGAAGAATGAAGATTGAATCCGGAAGAACCATGGGTGATGGGAAATCTTTATGCTCTACAAGGATTAAATATGTTGACACTCGCTGGAGGTATCCCGTTGATGCAAGTTTGTAACCATTGTGGCCATTCTCAGCTATCACCTGACTTTAGGACAAGCAAACTGCTATTGTCTTTAGAACAACTTTCTGTTCTGTAAATTCTGTAAATCTGGAGGAGAAGCTGGGTTCCCTTTTGAAAGCTAGGGAGCTTGCCCTGTGAATCCTATTCTTAATTTTCATGGTTGTCTATTGTATTATGCCTTATATTAATCTACCTTCGAAAATGATTCTCAAGGTGCAGCTCATGTGCAGTACTGTAGCATGTATCTTGTTAAGTGTCAGAAGATAGGAATACGCGCAGCTTCTATTTCATCAATTGCACTGACTCCTAGTGGTCCTTCTGACCCCAACTAAAGATGCTAGTCTTAATCCCTTGGAGCAAAGTGATGGGTAGAGAATATGTAACCCTCCATATATTGTTGAACTAAGTTCATTCATATCATTGCCCATACTTTAGGGGGCTAATGGGAGCTTTAGAGTTCTACAAGCTTTTCCTGGTCCTGAAGTTATCTCCCTGATGTTAGAGACTCTTTTACCCTTTCCTTGTATTTTATGTCCAAAGCACACTGCAGAAATAACCCAGTTCCAGATCACTTTAACTGCCCTGGCTCAATGCTAGGGAATTCTGAGAACTGTAGTTTTGTGGGACATTTAGCCTTCTTTGTCAGAGAACTCTGGTGCCACAATTAACTACAATTCCCAGGATTCCCTAGCACTGATCCAGGGCACTTAAAGCCATCTCAAACTGAATTATTTCTACAGTGTGTTTTGGACTGTAGCAGGGTCTCTGAAGCCATAGCCCAGGTATTGTCAAATTTCCCTTTTCCATTGGACCCGAGGGGAATTATTTTACTATGCCATGATTCTTCTAGCTGACTATTATATTTTTAGTGGCTATGGTTTTTGTTCTTTTTTTCATTGTTACTAAGACTGTTTTTCCTTTTGTAAATCACTTGTTGAAAAATGCTGAAAGAGCACATGCTGAAAAAAGTACATAAGAGTCTTCTGAGCCTGTTTCTTGAGATGTCTTTACACCCCCAGTTTAGGACACAGATGATAGCCTCGGGGAGACACATTGATCCTGGAAGTTTTGAGGGAGCATGTGGTTGGTGGAAGCAGTAGCTTGTCTGCGTTGAGCTCTGAGGCCTTTTAGAACCTATATAGGATCTTCGAACAAAACCTAGAGGGCAGTAGGAGAAGCAGAGGAGATGCAAGGCCAGTGATGATTTCTTGCTGCTGATATCTTGCCTTATCAGAAAGTGGACTGTAGAATTCAGCGTGGAAAAGCAGACTGATGACTGATTCTGAACAGTCATCAGGGGTGGCTCAGCACAGTACATTAGTCAATAAATTCTCTGTGGAGTCTGTTGAAAATGCTTTCACTGTAGAAATCTGTATCCTGTATTTTTGTAGTTGCATATGTTTGTTTCTCTGTTCCCTTTTCTGACAGAAGTTTCATATTTGGATTGCATGTGTGATAACAGGAGTTGAATTTCATAAGGTCTTCCATAGCATTCTTAAAACATTCTGGCTTAGATCATGTATTCTGTTCCCCCAAATAATGGTTTAAAACATTTCTGTGGAGAAACAGAAAATGAATTTGTCTATTTATCCTAAGCTTCCCAACCTAGCAACCTCTAGTTGTATTGGGTTACAATTTCCATCCAACACATTTATTTGCTACCAAGTGGAGGAGGCTAGACTAATGTGTCTTCCTCCACCAACTCTCTCATTTGAATCTGTTTCAAGGTAAAATCAGTATTACTGTATATACTCATGTATAAGTCTAGAAATGTAGGTCAAAAAATTGACCCCCCCCCCCAAAAAAAAACCAGAGCTGACTTATCCACAGGTCAGTGTAAGTACTGTATCTGAACTCTTATTTAAAGAAGGACCCATCCCCAGGTGAAAAGCAAGAGTATAATCTGTCCTGGAAGCACTGACCCCCTTTACTCTGTCATCCATCCAGTCTTAAGAATAAGCACAAAGAGTTATGTCTGATGGTCTTTTGGAAGTTATTTAACATTGTTTTGCTTTGCTTCATCCTTTAGATCCTTTCCTTTAAGCCCCTAAATTTTACCCTCAACTTATCCACGGGTCATAGCAAAATCCATAATTTTGCCCCCAAAACTTGCCCTCGACTTATACATGAGGTCGACTTATAGTCGAGTATATACTGTATTACCTCAGTACTTGAGATGTGCATTTGAAGTCTAGTGAATGAAATCAAAATGTTAATTAGACAATTGTCAAGGACTTAGTTAATAATCTTTTAGGAATTCAAACATGCTGCATAATTTTTTGGTTCATATGAAATAGGTACCTTGCGAATCGAAGCCATTTTGTTCTTTTTGTGCTTTCTGTTTTTATATTGCAATGGTTAGTTAGTTAGTTAGTAGGGAATCCTCAGGTATAATATTAGCCATTTTGGGCCTCATTACTGCCTTGTATATGATCCTGTATGTTCCCTCTGAGAGAATGTTTCAAAGGGTGTTCAGCAAATTATGTTTTGAAGAACCTTGACTATCATTACTGAGTTGTTCAGAAAAATCTATTATAGGCTTCCAAGGAAATTAGTAGTGTTTTCAGTACCACAATTTTTAAGCCAATATTTTACGCTATTTTCCTTTAGGTCTCTTTGGTGGTAATACTCCCACCAACTTCCCTTAGACCTCGCTGTTCTTCAGATTCATACTTAGTGTTCATAACAGATCTGCTGCCAAAGTAAATGCAGGACAAAAGCAGGATATGTGGATTAGACTATTTATTTATTGAACATAGCCTGCATTTCTTCCAAAATGGGATCCAGGATGGCTTACAATCATTTTAATAGATCCAGCTAAGACAATTTAAGTAAATTACCCTTTCTAAAATATATCCCATACAAGTTAATATATTAGAGTCTTGTTATTAGCACTCAGTAATTTAGTCTGGTTTATGGTATTTGGCTGCAGCTTTCAAGGAGTCTGATCTTTGGTAGCAGGTTATTATGTGTAGGTTAATTATCATATTAAAGGACACCATGGAGAATCTTGGTATACCTTCTCAACCCAGCAAATTATTTTCTGAGCTTTCCGTGCCATGGTGTGATACAAGGCACTGTTTTTATGGGATCAGAAATGTGGAAGTATCATGGAGCTTCCAGAGATATTGACAGAGATGTCTTTCCTTCTTTCTTTCCTTCCTTCCTTCCTTCTTTTTTTCCTGAGGAGTTTAAGGCCTGTAGTCGGAGTGCTGAAGCTCTATGAAATTCATGCTGAGGAATGAAGGCTTCATAGGTTGCTGGCTGTCCCCAGGCGTTCAGCAAGGTAGCCCTAATTAATAGGGAATTGCTGCAGACAGCAAAAGATCTATGGCCGAGTCCTGCTGCTGTCCCAGTGGTTTTCAAAGGCATTTCTGCAGTGTTTTCCTTAATAAGATTCTGCAGCCTCCATAATACTAATTCCAAAAAACTTAAATGTATGAAAATATACTCATCTTCTAAAAAGTATGTTTTGACTATAGATGAAGCTGAACCATTTTAACTTTTGTATTCCATTGCATCATCTTATCAACTAATCATATATTTCCTTCGTTATTTGGCCTCATTTGGATGGAAACATAAATCTGGATTGCACTGATTAGCTGCCTATGGTACCATACTAGGAACCCAAAACCGTTCTCAGTTAATTCTAAAATTTTGGATGCAGTGGTGGTATGAAACTTTCCTTCTAGCATTGGCATTCTTTGCTTTATACTTCTCATGTTCATCCTTTATGCTTCTCGTGTTCAAGCTGAAGATCACATGACATTTAGTGCTTCAGAAAAAAAGCTTATAGTAGATGTGTGTTTCACCTGTCTCCTCTGCTTCATTTAAGTCCATGAGGAATTCAAGAGTACTTTTGTGCTGATTAATTCCTTTGTTTTCATTAGTTTTTGTATGAACTTAGGGATCACAACACCTGAATGTACAAGTCATAGGTTTGTCCTCACTTGTTAACATGTGCAAGCCTTAATCAAATGTGTGCATTTGTATCAGTGTTTGTATTGAACCTCCAGTTACAGGTCTGTTACTTGAGAGATTGTCTGAAGGTATGCTGACCAGATTTTGAATGCCCAACCTGTAGATCCAAGGTGAGGAATCTGTGGTCCACCAGATGTTATTGGAGTTGAACTCGCATAAACTCTAAACAGCATGGCAAGTGATAGGAAATACTGGGAATAAACTCCAACAAGATCTGGAAGTCCCAACAAGATCTATATCCCTAATGCAGATTGAAAGATTTCCACTCAGCTGTTGGCCTGTGGCTGCTGGCTTGAGTCTATCTGATCAGTTGTGTTATGACCATACATAGAAAAGTGTACATTTTCGGTAATAAGCATGGATATGCAAATCTTAGCTGCTTTTTCAGGGGGCGGGCATGTCATTCACAAGTGAGAAGAAGCAGGTATCTGTCCCCAGGTACTTTCCTCTCTTGACAAGATAAATACATCTGGGGAAACAGTGGGTAGTAAAAAGATTGCAGTAGGTGAAGGCATATCTCTCAGCCAGTGCTTTTCCCCTGCACTGCTGTTTTGTAATGAAGAAATGACAGCTTTGCTTCTCAGGTCTGTTTCCCACTGAAAGCTGAGATCAGCATTGTGTTTTCTTGTGCCCAAAGAAATGCGATCATACTGTTATCCATTAATTGATACTTGCAATCCATGCTTGATTTTCTTCTCTGTAGTCTATGGGCCTTCCCTCCAGATATATCAAGGGGAAAATAGGGCATGTATTTCTTTCTGTGTGCATGCTATTGTAAATGCAAAAACTCAGTCCTGTTTCTGACTTATGCTGCAACTCAAAACTAAAGCTTCATGCCTGAGGTCATGTGATGTTTGCATGCAATTCCTGGTGGCTTGGAGTTTAAATGTGCACTTTGATAGTGTTGAACATGCTTTCAGATAGTTGACTACAGCAATGATGAAATGTAGCAGATCGTCTTAACCTTTCAGATTGTGTTGAGACAATTAAACTTCTAATTCACTATGGTTTGTGGGCAGTGCCTGTAGACTCTATAGAGACGGAAGGTTTACTAGAATTCCTTGCGATCATGATTTCAGTGCCCTTCATAGTTCACTGTCTCTGTCCATAACTAACGAAAGCAAAATGCATTACATTATATATAACAAATACAGCAGAAATTTTGAGTTACGGTGATCTTATGAATGAGAGATCATCATGAACTGCCCTGCTCTGGTCTTGCAAACTCAGGGCTATGGCATCCTTGATAGAATGAATACACCTGTAGTGCAGTCTCCCTCTTTTCCTATTGTCTTCCAGTTTACCAAGTATGATCCTCTTTTCCAAGGAATCACATCTCATGATAAGAGATGACCACTTTTGTATGTTTTTAATTATACTGTTCTTGGTTTTTGTAAACTGTTTTGTGTCCCATTTGGGGAGGGGGGGATAGGATGCTGATGCTGCTGCAGATGATGATGATGTTCAACAGCCTTTTAGTCCTCTTCGCTCCGTTAGTTTGATCTTTCAGCAATCCATGATATCTGTAGAAATCTTCCCCAGCATCACATTTCAAATGAGTTGATTCTCTTCTTGTCGGTTTTTCCCCGCTATCCAGATTTCACAACCAAGCATAGAAAATGTGTTAGACTTGTGTAATTGATAACAGGATAGGGCAGGTAACAGATAAAACTATGTTGCCATGAGAGTAGTCCCAATCTAGTATGGGTACAGGGTTGTGTGGTGAAATGTAATGTGTAGCCCAGCAAATCATGGATATAATGATCAGAACTGACTTCCAGCCCAATGTTACATTGTATTAAATGTATTTCTGTAGTCGCCAAGCTTTTGACTCTTTCACTAACCTTAGCATTGAACCCATAACTTCATACAATTTTGCATTTCCAAATGAGCTTCCAAGGGCTATTTTATAAATATGAGTAACTGTTAGAACATAATGTCAAACCTTTATAAAATTGTATTTAAAACTTCAAATTCAAGCAGCATGATTTGTACAGTCAATATTGTGTACCCACAGATTCAATTACGAATGGCCCGAAAATATTAACCAAAAAAAAAAAAAAATCAAAGAAGCAAACCTTGATTTTGTCATTTTGTATAAGGGACACCATAATGGGACTTCAGCATCTATGGATTTTGGTATCCACTGGGGGTCCTGGGACCAAAGCCCAGTGAATACCAAGGGCCCACTGTATTAGCATGGCAACAGTTGGTAGCCCATTCAGTTGCACTGTTGTATAGATATAAATACTGTATATACTCATGTATAAATCTAGAAATTTTGGTCAAAAAACTGACCCAAAAAACCTAAGTCAACTTATCCACGGGTCAATGTAAGTACTGTATCTTAACTCTTATTTACAAGAAGGAACCATCTCCTGGTGGAAAGAAAGAATATAATATGTGAGGCAACAACCCCTCTACTCTCTCATCCATCCAGTCTTAAGAGTAAGCACACAAGTTCTTTGACATTGCTTTGCTTTGCTTCATACTTTAGACCCTTTGCTATATGCCCCTAAATTTTACCCTCGACTTATCCACGGGTCATAGCAAAATCCATAGTTTTGGCCCCAAAACTTGGCCTCGACTTATACATGAGGTCAACTTATAGTCGAGTATATATGGTAGGCTCATGTGTTTAATGAATACTTTCAATATGGTGTGGTGCACCTTGAGCGAGCAACTGCTTTGAGTGTGGGCACTGTTGCATGTGTATATTGCTGGAACTCTTGGAGTGGGAGCAATATATTTTTACCCCAACTTTTTGTAGCATAGAGATCCAGCATAGTGTAGTGGCTTTTGCATTGGACCACAACTCTGGAGACCAGGGTTGGATTCCTGCTTGGCCATGAAACACACTGGGTGACCTTGGGAAGGTCATATGCTCTCAGCCTCAGGGGAAGGCAATGGCAAGCCTCCTCTAAACAAATCTTGCAAAAAAAATTTCCCTATGATAGGGTTGTGTTAGGGTTGCCATAAGTCAGAAATGACTGGAAGGAACACAGCCTACACACACTGCAACACAGGAAACTGCCTTACAGATGAGCAGAATAATTGTCCGTGTGTACCAGCTTTTTCTACTCTTAAGTGACTGCAGCTCTACGGGGTATCAAGCAGAGATCTTGTGTATAGTACTTTCTATGGCTCTTTGTTAACTAATGATTCCAGGATTAAATCTGGGACCTTCTGCATACAAGCATCTTACTTGCTGAACAGTTTTGGATGCCTGTCTCACAGACTAAATGCTTTTGACCCGGTAGACACACATGTTCAGTTTACTGGCGCATTAAAAAGAAAGCATAGAAGCTATTCAGAGCATTGATTACTATAGAACTTCTCGTGTTCCCCGCGTTGACCATTTCGTTTTTCTTTGATATTCTTTCTTGATAATTGTTTCTTGGACAATAGGAACAACTCCTTAGGTTTTTTTCTTTTGAGAGAGACTACATGTATTTTCAAGTGATGGTAATGTGGGAGGATTTGCTAAAATAAAGAACAGGAATTGGATGGATGGTGTCTGTTGGGGGTGAAGATGCCAGCTGCCAGGAAGCAAAGCTTGGGCAGGAGCTTTGACAGCAGGTGTTTGAGCGTCAAGGTTAAGACTATTTTTAGGGAAACTGGACAAATATAGCATGGTATTTGCTGTTTATGTTTTGAATATTTTCTTTACAAAAATTACATGCAAAAGAAAGATTACATTTGATGAAGCAGGACAATATTGAGCCCTCTTGCCAGGATTGCTCTTCTAGGTGAAATCTTTAGCTTCTTAAAAACTGGTAAAAATAGTTGCAGCTACCTTTTCTTGTAATAACATGCAAAATAACAGAAGAGAAATAAAAGGAGGTGTCTGGATTTCTACAATTCAAGTAACAAACTCACTGCACATTTTAAATGTATTTTCAGGGACATCTAATGTAGACTTTTGATCTGAGAAATCATGCATCTGAAGAAGTAGACCAAGTCTATGAACAGTTATACTAAAACTTCTTTCAGGTAGTTAGTCTCAAAGGTGTTACAAAATCCCTTTACTTACTAATATTCCAAACTAATACGTCAGTGTCTTTAAACTTTTTCCTAAATGTGTTAGGCACTTGCTTTGATAATTATGATTCAGTAAATGGCTGTCTGTACAGTCTAAATTATAGAATTAAGGTAACAAGTGATTTTTTTAACTAGCTCTGCAGTAAATAAGATTTTAAAGCAAACTAATATTCTATTAGATTAATCTGTTTTGGTTTAAAATACAGATCTAAAAAGAGATTTAAATTCCAGTTGGTATGTTTGTTTAAGAAAGCCCCTGCATCTGAGGAAAGTTTTCACTTGACAAAAGTCATTTATAGAATGTATGCACTAGTCGTCACTCTGGAGAGTGTGACTTCCCAATTGAAAATAATATATTACCGTATATACTCATCTGTAAGTCTAAAAATGTGTGCCCAAAAATTGATCCCCAAAATCCCAGGTTGACTTATTTACGAGTTACTATAGTAGTGTGATAGCAGCTCTTTCAGATTTCCCCATGCTGCGTGAAGAGGTGTTTATTTCTCTCTGGATGACTGACTGATATTGCTGTTTGTTTAAGAGTCCCTCTCCTGCCCACGCATCTGACTGAAAAGAAAGCTGAAACGATGAAGCAAAAAGCCTCCCTGAGAGTTTCTTTTGCCATGTACACAATTTGAAAGAGCCTTCAAGTTTTACCATTCACCTATCCAGGGGTCATTGCAAAATCCGTAATTTCGGCCCCAAAACCTGACCTCAACTTATACATGAGGTCAACTTCCAGTTGAGTATATACAGTAGTTTTTGTGGCACACAGATTCAAGGGATGACTTAGATGTAGGAGGGAAATAAGCAGAAAGAGAGGGCATTGCTTATTACAAAAATATTTAATTGTTTTCCAAAAGATGCTAACCAAGGCCCAATGTTTGAGAGTTGAAATTTTGCCTTTCGTTTTTTTAAAGACTCAGTCCTTTTCAAGCTCAATCTTTTGACTTACTCTCAGGTCATAGGTACATAGGACAGCAGGTCAAGTGATTCATGTAGGCTGGCACTGTATTATATAATGCTTAAATGTCTTGGGATAGGCTCTAAATTGCTCTTGGGTTTCCTATAGCTTTGTGATGTCAGTTTTGTGATGCAGATGGTGTTGAAGCTGAGCACCTGAGTTCCATACTGGCAGCTCCATTTTCTGTAGTACTGTAAATCAGGTCTTGTATCAGAAGAACAGGATTGTGTACTCAGTACTTCCTGAACTTGCTTGAAGTCTGAGATACTGAGGGTCATTAGTTTGTGGCCAGATGAAGGACTCTTAGCACACCTTTTTTCCAGGAATAAAAGCATCAGGATTGTTTAAATGGGGTTAAAAGAAATAACAGCCTGTGAATGCATGAGTGGCACAAGACATTTTCAAGCATGGAATGGAATAGTGAATGGCGCTTCCCTCACCAGTTCTGTGTCATGGTGCATAATAACAAAACCGGGTCACGTTACTTTTGCACTTTAGGCAGAAAATCTGGCAAGTGCCTCCTCCCACATTACACACTTCATTATACAAATGCAAACATAACATGAAATAGACAAGTGGTTGATTGTTCATCGTACCTAAAATATTGCTGTGCTTGTTGATAGGCTGCTCCTGAGAAGAATGTTGTCATCAAGTGATGTAGCACAGGTAGCCTGGACTTGCTGAATGGGGATTATTGCATTGCACCTGTTGAACAACAGCTGCCTTGTATATACTGTATGGTGCGGTGACCATTTTCTTCCTCTTTTATGTAGATCATAATATTGAATATTCATTTTTGTATCTGCATGCCATCTTGTTTTTTTCTTCTGTTTAGAAATAGATCTCTTCCAAGGAGGTTCAAAGTTATCTTGGATGTGAGGGTTGTCTAATAATAGATTGGCTTGTGGAAAAGTTGCAGCATTTATAAGATGGACATACTAAATTGTAAATGATTCGGCTTGGTGTAGTGGTTTGAGCATTAGACTACAACTTTGGAGAGCAGGATTCGAGTTCCTGCACAGCCTTGGACAAACACTGGGTGACTTTGGACAAGTGACACCTTCTTAACCTCAGAAGGAAAAGGTAAACCTTTTCTGAGCAATTTGGTGAAGCAAACCCCATGATAGGTTTGCCTTAGATCACTGTAAGTTGGAAACAAATTGAAGGAACACCCCAAAAAATGAGATTGTAATCCATATGTCTAATAATAAGCTTGGACAAAATTGGATGATGCTACACGTCATAATAGCTGTAGTTTCTTTGTTTATTCATTCTTGGTTTGTTCAGGCTAGACAGCAGCTGCAAGCTGATTCTTTTGATTCATGCCTGTGAGAGAAATAGAAATTAATGAAGCACTATGGTCATATAATGTTCTTACTTATAAATGGCCATCCATAAACCTTAAAAGGAGTTATTTCAGAGATTTTATATTTTGGGTCTTTACACCATTTTAATAAAAAAACTGACCCTACTTATAAAACTGATAAGATTTAAATACTGTATATTTATATCATAGGTAGATCTCTCCCCCCCCCCCTAATTTTTTTTTTAAAATACAGTGTGTCATTTTACCAGATTCTGTTGGTGTGGTTTAGGACACTTGGAACTATCTGGGTTTCATTCTCCTCATTTGGTGGCTATTATGTAGCTTGTTTTTGAAGGAATGGCAGCATGCAATCAAAAGACAACTCCTTCAAAAAGGGATTTATATCATTGAAACAAAATATTCTAAGATTTTTGTGGCTATTTTATGTGTTCAAGAGTTGATCGGTTCATGAGAATAACTACTTTCTTATATTCCTGTTCTTGCTGCACTGATGAAATGTCAGGTCCAAGATTTCATAGGTGAAACCTGTCAGCTCCCGGCTTTCATGGAGGAAATAGATTTTCTAAATTCATTTTAGTCTGTCTTTCAGCCAAATTTTGGAACTGACGTTGCTAATGTTCCCATCATTGACAGCTTCACTACTAGACAGTGACCTCTTAAGCTTCCAATACCCTTTAATATTCTTCCAAATTGCTTGCAGAAGTTAGAAGCACCACTTTGCAGTGATTCTACTCCTATGTAACAACTTGATACTAATAAAAGTGGGGATAGAGAGCTATTGTTTGGCTCTTTGGTAGTTGTGTTTTAGACCCATTTCTGTCTTATACCACATGCTGTTGAACATCTTTGAAGAACCTCTTGGAGAAGTTCTCTGAAGCTTTGGCAAAGTGTCACTCAGATGTGGCTGACAGATCATCTAATCAAAACGATGTTCTTTGAATAGAGGTCAACATGTTGACACTACTTTATTTGCTTCACCAGGAATAGAAATAGGAGTTGTACAACTTTCAGAATCTGCCTAGTTCATTATGAGGTAATGCCTTTGTCCATTGGCAGGGGACAAATAATCTCTAGTCTTCAAAGAGGCAGCCATGTTGGTCTCTTGCAGCATAAAAAGAAAGGGAGGGAGAAAAAAGAAGGAATGTAGTGGCACCTTTAAGACTAACTGCTTTTTATTGCAGTATGAGCTTTTTATGGATATAAACCCACTTCCTCAGATGCAGTACAGAATAGTCTCCCCCCCCCCCCCCGGTCTGTATATACTTACACCAGCACACACTATCTAAATGGAATTGAAATGGGATTAATAACCTGGGCCTGATTTTGGCCTGGTGAAATTTTGGGGTGGGGGGTGCCAAGAATCTTGGTGAGAAAGAACTGCTACGAGATTGTAAAGCTCATCTTCAGGATAATAATAATAATAATAATAATAATAGGATTTATTTTTACCCCGCCAATGACAGGGAATCCGGGCGGCTTACAATACTGTAGTGGGAATAATACAGGCAATAACAATAAACATGAAATAATAAGCAAATATAACATAGCAATACATAATAAAATAAAAACAGTTCAATAACAAAACAATACAATAACAGCAAAAAAAAATACAAAATTTACATTCAATCAATAATTATTTTTAAAAATCCCCAATTTCAACCCCCTATTCAAAAATTAACAAAGCAGATACCAATAAACAATGAAGGAATTGAACAAATACAGCATAACATGTTGCAAATTACTGTTTAAAAATTAAAATTAAGAGATTACATTTTAACATCCTAAAAAGGGGGGAGACTAAAATTTAACTACAAGATAATACTGTTAATATTGCCCAAGGCTTTTATGGGCTGACACCCATGCTGAGATGGTCCAGGGCTGGAAGGAGCCAGATGTTAAAGGGGCCTCCTCCCTCAGGGATACATAATCTTGAAGGATACATAACAGAATGAAAGCAAATGGTAAAGACATCATTGGTACTAACTTAGAGGGAATATTTGAGTCATTGGTTTATCCTTGTGGGGGGTCGGTGAATAAACTGGCCATTGAATTCTGTTCTTGTAATGACTGTATATGTGTGAGTTCGACCTCTAAATTATTCCCCTCAAAGTGTTATAGACACTACTTGGGGGAAACATTTTTTTCAGGATTCTGGTAGCATGAAGATATATCTGTCGATTGAAATGTAGATAGATTGCATTTAGCCCAAAAGACTTAGGCATGTAGAGTAAAAGAACCGCAATTTATTTGTGTCCATTGTTCTAATATGAATTATTGTATGTTCCCTTTAACAAGCAGGCAGAAGTCCTGAAGGCTGATGATAGTTCTTAAGACTCAGGAATTTAGAGTAAAGGGAAAAAATATTTATATTCATTGTTCTAATATGAATTATTGTATGTTCTTCCACTTACAGGCAGGCAGAAGTCCTGAAGGCTGATATGACAGGTAAGAAGCTTTCATCTTTATTGCAAAGCTGTCAGAAACCTAAGTGGTCTGCTTTTAACACATGGTACTGTAATGCGGGAGCAGGCTGTGATGAATCTGCTGGCCTGAGCAACTGTTGATCTGCACACTGGTGAGCACAATGGCTGGCCATCCTTCCTCCTCATTTAGAAGTTTTAGAGGCAGGTGGTTATCATCTGCATTGGATGACATATGGGTTGGTGGCTGAACAATTGTTTGCTGGGCCAGTAAGGCTAGTATTAACTCATGTTAATAAATTAATGATGTATTTCTTCTTACTATTTCTTTGCCCACTTCTTCTAGTTCTGCCACCCTAACATGGCATCTAAACCTTCTTCTCTCCCCCCGCCCCTTCCCCTAAAAGAAGCATTAACTAAACTCATAAAACTGAATCCCCAAAGCTTGGTAAAAGGCTACTACTGTGATAAGAGAATGGGTGCACTCATGCATTGACACCTAACTCTTCCATATCTTCTTCACCCTGAATCTATTTTTTTTCCAGGGGGGAGGGGGAATACTGTTTTTTAGCTGTAGCCTTTTCTGATGATACGCTAAAAGTGTTTTTTTGTTATTGCATCTTTCATTGAGGAAGCCAGAAAATACACTTGAATAATAAATCCTTGTTTTTCCAGCGGTGAAGGCAGAGCCATCCTTGATGAGGGTTGGTTCCCCTTGTTCACTCCAATCAGGCAGGACTGAAGACTTCTGGGCATGCTCTAGAGGAAACCCAACCCCCTCACGACCCAGTCTAGTTCCTTCCTTCACTCCATCAGGCCACATTTCTATCTCTCTCTTTGCCTTCCTCCAAAAAAAAAAAACCTCTTATTTTTGTCCCTTTCCATCCTTCCTCTTCCCTCCCTTTCTATCTGTGAGGGCTCTTCAGGGTGAGTTGAGGACACCATGTAAGATAGGTCAGAGGGCCTAGAGAGCCCAGGTATGTCCGAGGAATCTGGACGTGCTCAGTGGTCTATTCATAAGAGGAGGGGGACGGCTCTATCCCTGGATTCGGGGCCTGGAAGCTGCGTGGCGCAGCCAGAGAAGGGAGATACAGTGGTCCCCCGCCTTACGAATCCCCCGGGTTACGAAAACCCCGGGATCCGAAGGCGGCGGGACCGGCATTGTATCCCCCGGGATACGAAATATCCCCCAGGATACGAAGGAAAAAAAGCCGCGCGGCCCCTTTAAATGGCCACGCGGTCCGTTTAAAATAGCGGTCCCCCGGGAAACGAAAGCTTCCGGGTTACGAAAGGTAATCCGGAACGGATTACCTTCGTAACCCGGGGGCCCACTGTACCTCTTCTCCGCACTCAGAGGCGCCGGACCGTAGAAGCCCGTCCTGATATCGGGAGGGAGCGGTTTGCAAGGAGGACACCCAGAAAACAGTGAGTACTGCCACGCCAAGCGGCTTGGGCCCCCTTGCAGCCGCTCCTGCCCAAGTTAACAACCCTCCTCTCCTCCTTGCTGGCGATGCAGCCCGCTGCCTCCATCTCCATTTGTACCCAGCTGGCACCCTCTAAAGGAGGGATTTTGCACCCAACTAGGGCTGCAGCTGCAGTTGGGTCCCAGGAGTCGGGATCGGAGGCGGAGAGGCTTCAAAGCACGAAGAGGGCAAGAGAGTCCTCCTCCTCTCCCCCAGCCTCTCGATTGTCCAGGGAAGCCATCCCTCCATCTGAGCAGGGTAAATTTGCGCCAAAACCATCTTTGGCGCAAAATTCAAAAAAAGGCAGGAATATCTCACCGGCCATGGGCAGCGCTCACGCTAGGCATAAGATTAAGTGCAGAGCACCATCTAGTGACAAGTCTACTAAATCTAGATCTAAATCTAGTTCTAAGAAAATTAAAATTGCCCAGTCAGATCCTGTAAGGAGAGCATTAATTCTGAACCTCACTCCACTTCTCCCTCTGAATCAGAGGAGGGAGAATGGTCCGACATTGGGGAGGATGTGATGCCTCCTTCTTCAACTTCATCTTCCAGACTATTTTGCCCAGATGATTTCTCTATATTGTTGAAAAGGGCTATTGGAGTGCTGGAGCTAGATAAAAAACCTCAGTCTTCAACCCAGGAAGACTCTGAGCTCCCCAAGGACAAAAACGATTCATTTCCTGAACCTACTGCTGATTGTGATGAGGTTACTTTCTCATCAGATTTCATGAGGGTGATCAAGGAGGAATGATCCAAGCCAGCTACGGTTAGACCCAATCCTAGTTGTGTTCCCTACCTCATTCTATTATATATAAACTTCAAATTCCCTTAGTGGATGCCCCTGTATCTTCTTTTGTTACATCAGCCATCTACTCCAAGGACGGCAAGGATTCCCTTAAATTACCTGAGGACAATAGGGCAGATTCGGCCCTTGAGAGGTCATTTGAGGCTTCTTCCACCGCCATCAGGGCTGCCTCAACGGTTTCTATTCTGACCAGGGCAGCTCATTTCTGGGCCAAAGACCTGTTGTTGGAAGTCCCTCGTGGCAATACTAAAATGCACCAGGGAATTAACAAATTGCTTAAGGTTTTGGCATATGCAGCCGACTCCTCTCTTGATATAATCCAATTCAGTGCATGTGCCCAGGCAGCCTCGGTTTCGGTGAGAAGGCATTTTTGGTTAAAAAACTGGCAGGTGGACTCCAAATCAAAACAAAATTTAACTTTGGCTCCCTTTGGAAGAGGCAAACTGTTTGGCAAGGCCTTAGATCCTGTACTAGTCGAGACTAAGGATAAGACAAAAGCTCTGCCCACTGCCCCACACAGAGAGGACAGGAGGTCTTTCCGTCAGGGTCAGACTTCCTTTCGTAACTCTCAATCATCCTTCTATTTTATGAATAGAGGTTTCCTCAGCTGCCTGCCCAATTGGGAGTTTTGGTATGTCCATCATCAAGGATGACTCTGCCTTCACCGCTGGAAAAACTAACATTAGCTTACCTTGTGAAATGTTTGTTTTCAGCGTTGAAGGCGGAGACATCCCGCCTGCCCAAAGCTGAGGATTGTTTTCCCGGTGTTGGGGGGGGGGGCGAGCTGGTTAGACGTAGTTCAGTTTTTTAAGGAATGAGTTGTTCGTGGTTAAGTGTTAGACTCTTCCAGTTCTGAGTTATAGGTTAGTTGTTTCTATGCTTCTGATGCTTGGCTATCCATTGACTGGGTCGTGAGGGGGTTGGGTTTCCCCTAGGGCACGCCCAGAAGTCTTTAGTCCTGCCTGATTGGAGCGAACAGGGGGAACCAACCCTCATCAAGGATGTCTCCGCCTTCAATGCTGAAAACAAACATCTTACAAGGTAAGCCAATGTTCGTTTTTCTCTTTACCAAGATTCGAAGCTGGGACCAGCTGAAGCTTGGACATCCCGGCAGGCTTTACAGGACATATACCAGAAAATGCTTGTGACGGACTTGGAGTATGCTTTGGATAAGAAAGTGGAGCAAGATTTGTAAGTCATTTAATTAAGACATGTATAATTTGTCTAAAGAAACCTTGATTGCTTAGCCACTTGAGACAGAATCAGCACCATTTATTTACTGAAGATGTATTTCTCATGTAAATCAAACTAATGAGGAAAGACACCATATTCCATTGACCGATGAGTCCATCTGGAAAGGAATGATTCAATAGAACAAATAATTACAAAGGGATTCATTTTAAGACCATGGAAACATAACTCATGTTCTAACCACTGTCCTTTTTTTGTTGTTGTTGTACTTTCTAATGTTTATCTTTGTTGTTAAAAATGAATAAAATTTCAAATTTAAAAAGTTGTATAAGCTTTTTAGGTCTACAGATTTTGAAATATTTTCAGAGCTTTTGTGACATACTCTTTTTATTTTTATTTTTATCTTTATTTTATTTTATTTTTTGCATTACAGTTAGCCAGATTAAAGATTAAAATTAGCCTAAGATTAAATTATATATTCGTATAGGAGGCATTTTAAGTGACTAGAAGGCAGAGCTGTAAAGGGTAAGAACCTGCACCAGGTTTTTTGAAAATACTATATCCACTGACATTCAGTCAGGATTGCCCCAAAAGTGATTGTTCTTCTCTGTAGACCTGCTTCTCACTCAGCCTTTGTCACATCAGTTTCTCATTATTGATGTTTCCTAAGTATTGTTGGGGATTAAGCTGTCTTGGGGTTGTACATACAGTCCGAAAGGGGCGGCCTCCAGGCGCCCCTTTCTTAGCCGGATTGGGGCCACGGCAACCTCACATTGCAGCCCCAATCCAGCCTTTCCAGGGTGTGATAGCCACAGCAGTGCGGCTGTGTGGTGCCTCTTCAGCGCTGTGTTGTATGAACACAGCGCTGGAGGAGCACAGTGATTCCGCATGTCGTGTGGAGCAGTGTGTGACATCACAGTGCCCTGGGGACAGAGTCGGGGTGTACCTCATGACGATTCTGTGTCCCAACTCCGCTCCCATGCCAGCCCAAAGTATCAGTCTGTATAGGGCCTTAATCAGTGTATTAGCTAAAGTAAAGAACATTGACCTTTTTAGGTTATGTTAAATGTGAGAGCCTAGATCATTTAGATCTGAGACTTGCTGGCAGACTGTAAACCCTTTTATTTAGGTGATACCTAGTGGTTTCAGCCTTAAAGCTTCCTGAATTTTTGTAGTGTACACCTTGGTCTCTGATATTAATTAGTTCTGCTTGACCACTTCTTCCTGGTTTTTGCTTTGAGATAATGTGTTTGGTGGAGGTGTATTTCAAGCTCTGGATTTTATTAAGACAGTAGCAAAATGGCTGTCTTATTGGTGAGGCAATTATGAAGAGGAAAGGGGCTTGTATATTTCACAGTTATTCTGTCCTGTGCTAGAATTCCTACCAGAGGGCTCAGAGCTGAACCTTGTCTTCATATCTCTACTTTGATATTTCTAGTCACTTTAGAACCCTCTTTAGAACCCTCCTCAGCAATTATTTCTTCATAAGAGACACTTTGAAAAGCACGCAAGGAGTGATGGATCAGGATCCTAACTCCTCCCAGCAAAATTTCCAGTGTCATGGATGTTTTTCATCCTGGTCCTTTGTTTGCTTTGGTTATTGACAAACAGTGGGTTGAGATATCAGTTCTAACATAGGAGAATCTCCAGTTACTGTCAGTAATAGAGTTTATATTAACAAGATGAGTAGAGTTAACAAGATGAGTAGAGTTCCATAGCAATGTTTATATTTCTGTTATATTTATATTTCTGACTGTTAAAGCCGCAGTACAAGCTCTGAAATGACAGTCAAAAGCATTGAAATTGTAAACAGTGGTACTTAGTACTGCAAACATGCAAACTGATTGAAAAAAGACTTATTGTAGGAGAAGCATTTTAACTTCCTGCATGGTAGGGGGTTGGACTGGATGGCCCTTGTGGTCTCTTCCAACTCTATGATTCTATTTTCACAATAAATTGTAAAAGAAAAAAGTAGGAAACATTATGCTTTTTCATTAACATGTGTTAGATACCATTGTGTGCAGTTATTTTTTTTTTCTAAAAGAGTTACACATGAAATCATAAAGTGAAGAACTTTGATAATACATTAAATACATTTTTCTTAAAAGTTGCAGTCTGATAGAGTCCAGTGTCCTTCAGCAAGTTTTGTGACATTTCTTTCTTTTTCTAGGTGGAATCATGCCTTTAAGAATCAGATCACAACTCTACAGGGTCAAGCAAAAAACCGAGCAAATCCAAATCGGAGTGAGGTTCAAGCAAACCTCTCTTTGTTCCTAGAGGCAGCTAGTGGCTTCTACACACAGGTGAGATATTATTATTATTATTACCATCATCATCATCATTTATATCCTGCCTTTCTCCTGGAAAGGGATCCAAGGCATTACACAGATAAAACTATAATATTTTTTTAAAATCATCTTAGTTAAGCAGTATAAAATTACATGAAACATGCAAAAGTAAAAAAACACAACCCATATAAAAGTCTCCCTAGCAACTATTAGGGCATTCTAGATTGGCAAAAAGAAGTGTGTTCATGGCTGCATGAAAGTCTAGCCTTTAGATGAGAAAAAGGGAAAATGTGCCATGAAAACGCTTTTTTTTTTGCGTTTTAGGGGAGAAGAAGTGCCTTTAAAAAGGTGCTGGTTTTCCCAGCTTCTTTTTTAAAAACTGCAGAACAGCGCAGCTCCATCTAAAGGCTGTGGTGCAGCTGCTAAGCATTAAGGAAAAGGCAACTTCATGTCACACTTTCCTGCCAATCTAGAAAGCCCCATTATATATTAAAGGCCTGCTTGAATAAAAGCATCTTTTCCTGCCAGCAAAAGGGAAGCTGGGAGGGAATAAACCTAGCCTCTCATGGAAGGGCATTCCAGAAGGTGGGATTACCCACTGAGAATGCTCTCTATCATGTCCTTACCAGGTAAACCTGTGATGGTGTAGGACCAAGAGAAAGTCTGGACTTAACCCGCATAGGCCCTGTATAGGAGCCCTGGTGGTGCAGTGGTTAAATGCCTGTACTGCAGCCACTCATTCACATAAGGTTGCGAGCTAAATACCAGCCAAGGGCTCAGGCTTGACTCAGGCTTGCATCCTTCTGTGATTGCTAAAAAGAAGTATATAAATGAAGCGGCTATTGCTGTATAGGTCTTTATTGGACATGATCAGCACTTTGAATTGTGCCAGGAAATGAATTGGTAACCAGTGGAGCGATTTCATATGGTCCCAGTCAGCATTCTGGCTGCTGCATTTTGAACCCATTGAAGTTTCTGAATCGTTTCCAAAGGCAGCCCCACATAGATTAAATTACAGTAGTCCAGATGGGATGTAATCAAGGCATATGTCTCCACAGCCATATCTGATATCTCAAGGACATAGGAACAAGAATGTGTATGAAAACTGCTCAGCTCGTATGACATGAAATAAATTTTGCCTTGTTGCTGAAAATCTTGCCAAGAAGTAGGAAAACCTCTATTTGAGCACTGAAGGTTTCAAACAGGGCTTCAAAGTGGAAATGAATCTTCAGAGCTTCGTTCCTAGGCCAGTGTCAAATTCACATTTTGAGTGGAAAATAAACTGCAGAGTCTACACAGAGGGTCCTGGAACCAAACCCCAGCAATAGAAGGTCCCACTGTATTGTCTTCCGTGACTATCAGCAACACGTCAAAGTATCAAATACTCGATGCATCAAAATATCAAGTAAAGTATCAACACTGCAATGTGATTCTTTCAACTACAAATGCTCTCAGCATAGGGCCTTCTGCATGCAAAAGCATATGCTCTACCATTGAGCTAAAGCCTCTCCCTTAATGTTATTTGAGGAAAGATGAAATTAGTCTAGAATGATCAAATGTGGTTTCCCCCTCCCTGTTAAATTTTCATGAGCATAATCTTACATAGAAGCACTTGTTCAAGGAGATGATGATGGAGGATGGTGGGGAGAGAGAGAGAAGGAGGAAACAGGCTGTAAAGGTTGGACAGTATAGTAGGTCCTTTTTATCCGTTGGGATTTGGTTTCAGGACCCTTCATGGCTAACAAAATCCATGGAAGCTCGAGTCCCATTAAGTACAATGGCATAGCAAAATGGTGTCCTTCAGGTAAAATGGAAAATCATGGTTTGCTATTTGGAATTTGTACTTTTTAAAAATATTTTCAAGCCATGAATATTTGAATCTGTGGATAAGGAGGGCTGACTGTACTATCAGAGCTTCATTGAGAATCTGAGTCCTAGATAACCAGCTGTACTATCTGATAAAGATATTAACATTATTCATTTCTAATTGCAGCTACTGCAGGAGCTGTGCACAGTGTTTAATGTAGATTTGCCCTGTCGTGTGAAGTCCTCCCAGCTGGGAATTATCAGCAATAAACAGACGCACACCAGCGCCATTGTGAAGCCACAATCTAGCTCTTGCTCATATATATGCCAGCACTGCCTTGTCCACCTTGGAGACATTGGTGAGTAGTAGTAGTAGTAGTAGTAGAAAGCTCTGTAAATAATTACCTGCAAGAGAAAAGTATGCATAACATGTGGCATTGAAGGGGGTGTGGGAGAAGATCAGTGTATACTAGTCATTGTGAACAGTAGTAAGCCATGAAAGGAAAAGTATTTTATGGTCTCTTGACAATGGAATATAGAAGGTCTAGACCACTGAGCTAGAGCTGGTCCTATCAGTAAGCAACATGAATATATTGCTTCACGTGTCAGGCTCTAAGGTGCCATTAAAAGGCTGAAAATTGTCAAAGGTATAGTTTTTGCAACTTTGGGCAACATTTGAATATTCTGCTTCAGATAATTTAATAGATTAGGCCTTCCCTCATCTGGTTGAGAAGGATAGAAACCATCTTCAGCCAACCAGCTAAATGTGTCCTTTTAGTCACAGAGAAAACAAGAAATTGATGCCCCACACTTCAGTTTGATATTCTTAGTTTGTAAACCTCAAACTGTCAAGATTTGCAGTATGAAGCTTTTCTGTGAACTCTTCCTATCTGTAATGCACAAAATCCTCAATAGTTAATTTAGCAGGAATGTTTTAGATGTTGACTAAAAGATTACATTCTGTTAATATTTTTAATCCTTGTTTTTTCAGCTCGCTACAGAAATCAGACCAGCCAGGCTGAGTCCTACTATAGACATGCAGCTCAGCTTGTCCCCTCCAATGGTGAGCTTGAGAAGTGCATTTCATGTGGTTGATTTTATTTATTTATATTTATTTTTATTCTGCCTTTCTCCCAAAATGGGATCCAAGGGGATTTATGTGGTAGCAGCTTACCATAGTTTAAAAAACGATAACAGCTGAAACTTGAATTACCAAAGTTCAAAGAGAATTAAATAACATTATTTTGATAGTTACTGATTAAGTGCCTTGCATATTTATGTGGTAGCAAGTTCTAGTGTCCTCAGTGGTGCTTTCTTCTCAGTAAATGTATTTATGATTGCAGCTCTAATCGCTTAAAAACCTTAGTAATCTCCCAGTTATACCCAAACTGTTTAAACAAAAATTGTTCTTGTTGAGGATTTTATATTGACAAGCTGCTGAGTTTACATGCAATTTAGCATTGACCTACAGAATACTAGCTAAAGCAATCCCACATTTACTACTCATCTGGAGAGAGCAAGTGAAGTCACACAGAGTAAGATCTTCATAATTGGGTCTGGTCATAATGCAACCTATTTGATGTTACATGGTACTTGTAACAAGCTAAACCACTTGTGTTTTATTTGAGATGAACACACATTTCACAGTTCATAACTTTGCAGTCCATGGTGGCTTAATTAAAATATTAAAACGCAACTCAACTCTTGGTTAAAGCCATCTACATATTTCCTCCCCCTTTTAGAAAGCCCTTCCCTTCTATTATTTCCAGACGTTTCCATCTGACCTGTTTGGATTCACTCCACTCAAATGCATATAGTCTTTTTTGGAATGCATACCAAGCTCTCTTTTCTATGAGCTCCTGTTAGCATGCCCAACCTTTTAACAGCATGTCCATTGGCTGCCGGAGAAAAGAAGACTAGTTGCATTGAGACAAGCTTTGGAACAACCTCCTACTACATTAGGATTGGCGTGTCTGTCAACTATTTGTTGACTGTTTTTCCATGAAGCCAGGACTATTAACTATATGGGTAGAATCTTTATATTTATTTCATTGAATTATGTTGTCATTTCTTGCCACTGGCAGGAATGAGGATTCTGACCCCTAGCCCTGTAGCAGTGCAGCAAGCAAACCTAGCAGCAAAGCAAAGCTTCTTCTATTGGCCACCAGCCAGAATCTGAACAAATGGATATCATTGCCTAGGACTGCCAGTGCCTCTGTTTTGTCCCCCCTACAGTGTAGCATTTGTTAGAACTGTTGCTGTATTGTTTTATTTCTGATTATAGTTGTTGGATGCCCACCTTTCTAATTACAACTGTAAGATGCTCACGTTCATGAGGAAAAGCCAAAGGTGGTAGCATGGAGAATATTCAATGAATTGTTTACTTGTATTGAAATGTTACCTAAATTAATTGTTAAAAGATATACTTAACTCAAAATTTATTTTAAAATGATTTTCATTGTTTTGCAACAAATTGAAAAAATATCAGACTTAATTAGTTATGGTTTCTCTTTTGTTAATGCTTCAAACAATGCATGACCAACTTGGATGCTGCATGTTGCATGTACTCTTTCTCAACCTGCTCCCTTTCCCCATACTTTCATAGTTAAAGATAAGCAAAAATAGGTTTTGACTAGATCACAGCAAGACAACCGGATTGTTCTTTTAGAACAAATATATGGAATGTGTAATCATACAAATATTGGATCGCAGCTTTCATCAGCCCTAGCCGGGATTGCTAATGGTGAGAAGTGATGGGAGTTGCAATGTAGTAACAGTTGGAGGAGCACCTGTTTCCCCACTTCTGAGTTTTTTGAGAAATTGTCTTTTTCCCCATTCTCTCTCTCTGTCTTTTTTTTTAGGTCAGCCTTACAATCAACTGGCTATTTTAGCATCCTCCAAAGGAGATCACCTGACCACAATTTTCTACTACTGCAGAAGCATTGCTGTGAAGTTCCCTTTCCCAGCTGCCTCTACTAACCTACAAAAAGCACTTTCTAAAGCACTGGAAAGGTGAGGCCGATACATGGTAGATAGTGAGTGGTCATTTATAAGATTTAGGACAGTGATTCCCAAAGTTTAATCCCCCAGATGTTTTGGACTTCAGCTCCTAGAATTCCTGACAGTTGTCCAAGCTGGCTGGGGCTTCTGGGAGATGAAGTCCAAAACCCCTGGAGGAACAAAGTTTGGAACCACGGATGTGAGTGAAGCCTTGTTACAGCTCTTTTTCCACAAGTCTGCATTGTACAGATGCATCACCTGATTTAAATGCTTCTCAAAGAACATGAGCTACAGGTAATTAATTTGCTTTCCTTTTTGCTTCTTACCTGGAATCCTCTTTTGGACCAAGGGCTGAATTCAATTTGCTGTGCATGGCCCATGTCAAAGCGCAAAGTATATTTTAACTTAGTTCTCCTAATGACAATCATGAAGCATTAAGAGAAATATTTAACTCTTTTATATGCAAGAAATGTATATACAGTGCGAGGAGTGAAACATGACAGTCTGGAGAAATCCACAGGGCTGTCCAGCCCACACTCCACCCTACCCTGGTTTCAGATTTCCCATCCCTTATTTACCAAAATGTTTATTCTTGCCTGCAGTTGTAAATTAGCTACTGACATGAAAAGCATTGTTGATTTCCATTTTGTTTACTTATGAACAGTTTTTTAGGAAAGGGCCTTGGTGTATGTCGGTATGTATGTATTCCTTTCATAGTTACTTACTAATGGTATCACAATGTGTAAAGATGCATGATCAGAATATGAGGACTCTGAGCTTTGGATCATTTTCTACTTGTATGATCTTTAGACCAAAACTGGCTAACATTTTTGAGCTTGATGTGGCTCCAGATTTAAATTTGTCTGAACTCTGTCAGCCCTACTGAAAATATTTTCTGGTTGAGGAAACAGAGGTTATGTATTCTAATGTTACTGTTGTTTCTAAAAAAATATATGTAATGTGTGAATGTACTTATATGTTTAAATGCTTACATTATGTTAATGTAAAGCACTTCTGCTGCATGGAGCCAACATCTGTATTGGCATTCGCTAGTATTTTTCTTTATGCAGTGTGCCTTGATGTTAAATTGGTTGCCACAAATGATAAAATGCTTTTAATCTGAGAAGGGCTGAATGTTAGTATTTCATTTATCTTCATTGTAATTGTCTTGGGAAGATCTGCTAGCTACAACTGTCTCTTCTCTGTAATGAGAGAAGTTCATATAATAATGTGCTTTAAATAAGATCCTAGCAGTAAAGAAAACATTTTTCCTGTGTCGTATCTGTGTATACAAAGACTGACATAAAAATTTTTATCTTTTCATTACAGTCGTGATGAGGTGAAGACTCAATGGGGAGTATCTGATTTTATTAAGGCATTTATAAAATTCCATGGCCATGTGTATCTGAGCAAGAACCTGGAGAAACTGAATCCTCTTCGTGAGAAGTTAGAGGAGCAGTTCAAGGTTTGTTGCAAAAAACACTGAGCTAACATTTGTGTGAGAATTTCATAGAATCATAGAGTTGGAAGATACCACAATTTATACTTGGTTGCCTTGTTTAAGGGACATGTAAGTATCTTCGGAAGTTCCTTGTCATGTTCATCACCCCCACCCATGTCATTTTAAGAGCTAGTGAAGATGCCTTCCTCCATATCCTTTTTTAATTAAAAGAAGATGGAGACATGGAGGAAAATATTTTCTGTCATGGGACCTACCTTGTGAAACTTCCCATCTGGAGAATTGCAGCAAGATTTTCTTCTGACAACATCTCATTGTACCTTTTAAATTTTCTAAATGGCTGATGGGGTTGAAATTTTGCTACTGCTGTTTCAGTCTGACTTATTCTTATTTCTTAATTCCTTTTAGAGAGTTTAAGTTATATTTTGTTGAAGTAATGCTTTCCACTTGAGTACCAGTATTGTGTAGAAAGACAAAGTCTAATAAATTTAACAAATATATATCAAATGAAACATCAGTCACAAAACCCCAAAAGTGTGTCTCTGTTTTTGCCCAGTGACGCACACACAAGTACTAATCTGCATATTTTGTGGTCAGGTTTATGGAGTGGGCCTAAACTGCTTGGAGGGACAATTGAGATGCAACTAAAATATTTGCATACCTGTGTGCCAGGTGTTAGTTCAGAACTTCCTGAACTAGAAATAGTACATTGAAACACAACAGCCCTGTACACAGACAGCTGTTTGCATACGTATGACATTGCAGTGTTAACCCTGCACCCATTTGGAGGTCCTGTACCTCAAAGAGCATATGGTTGCTCCTTCAAATGTGCACCATCTCTGCATTCCAGATTATTTTCAACATGGAGAACAGGATTAAACTTAATAGCTCTTAATATTTTTCCTTATGTAGTACTGTAATCTATAGTGTTAGTAAATAAGCAATTGCCTTCTTCATAAAGCTCTGAAATGTCACAAGTTAACAACATGCCTTTCGTTATGACTGTGGGCATGAGAAAGGATCATTTGTATGAGGCAACAAATTCTAGAGACAAATTATTTTCTGCATGCTCTCTTTAGATACTGTTGCATTCCCTGCATCACATCCCTGTCTCTGAGGGCTGGCTCATCCAGAGATAGGCAGCAGTTGACAAATCTTGAACTTATGTCAATTTTGTTTCCAAGTACAGCTGTGTGTTCCATACTTTCATAGAAAGTATAAAGAGATATTTTGAAGGATATCATTGGGCTAGGCTAAACCTGAGGCTAGAGACCACATTACCTAGAACGGAGCCTGTTTTTATAATGTATATGCTATTTCTTGACCATGGTAAAGTATGATTGTTTATTGAATGTTGTATGTAAAATGTATAGGTGCTGCATAATAGTTGTCAGAGTGAGCTATTCAATGTGTTGGTTTGATTTTTGGAAGACTGCAATGTATATAATTCCTTTTTGTTACAGAGGCTGCTGTTTCAAAAAACCTTAAATTCTCAGCAGCTAGTCCATATTACCGTCATCAACCTATTTCAGCTACATCATTTACGAGACTTTAGCAATGAGACTGAACAGCACAGCTACAGTCAGGATGAACAGCTCTGCTGGACACAGTTGCTGGCACTCTTCAGTAAGTATTGAAACTGACAGAACAAATCCTTTCCTGGTGTGCTACAAGGTTTTGTGTTAGACAGCTTCATAACTAACTGCTGAACAGTGAGAAGAAATTCTATCCCAGGGTGGGCAAAACACTCCAGATTGATTGCTAGCCAACTTCTTTTGTGCCACATGAGGAGGATGAATTGCAGCCAGTGAAGCTCTTGCATCCAATGTGAATTAAGAGGCAGTACTAACAGTGACATAACTTTCCAGCTGGGTGCTCAAATAGTTGCCACCGCATGGGGAAAGGGAAGCAGTTCTAAATTAGTTCAACCTAGGATGCATCTTATTGCTTCCAGAACTTTTAAGATTTGCCCTTTGCTCACAGAACATGTTAACTGTTTCTGAGTTGCAGAACATCTCTCATGGTGGCAGGGATAATAACAAAAATTGCAATCTGTGCCCGTTCCCATAACTATTCTGAGAGATTCTGTTAGTACGGTTGGGAAGGGAGAAAGGCTTGGATTATATTCATTAAAGCAGGAGGTAGGAATCATGCAACACTTCAGATGTTGTGGGTTGCAAGCTCCAAGAATTCTAGTCAGCATGACAAGTGATACAGAATTTCCATCCCAGCCCGAAGTCTGCACATCCCTATTCAAACTTATGGAGAACAACACCATTCCTCCTGTCACACCCTTTACTTCCTTTCATCCATTGAGAGAGGGATGTTTATAGCCAGAAGGCTGTTGAAGACATCTGTGCATAATTCAGAATGTTAATATAGTAAACTTCTCCACGTAAACCTTCCCTTTCCAACATATATAAGGATTGTAATAAGGGAATGGGGCCTATAAATGTAGTCATATTCTCAATTTAGTTTGATTCCTGACTGCCTAAATAGGGTTGGTGTTTCTTTGTTTTGTTTTGCTAGTGAAGACATTATGTCCTCCACCTTTGCCATCTGCTTCCAGTTTCTTGTCTTTTATAACCTAATGCCAGGATAGCTGATCAACATAAACGCATATGATATCTCTGTTCTACCTAGTGTCCTTTCTTGGAATCTTGTGCAAGTGTCCACTCCAGAATGATTACCAGGAAGAGTCTTGGAGTTCTTATCCCCTTCCTGCACTCAAAGTCTCAATGGACTGGCTGAAACTTAGACCCAGCATATTTCAGGAGGCTGTGGTTGATGAAAGACAATAGTGAGTCTCGTATTTTCATATTTTTTGTCTCATTTTTCAATTGCTTAGATGAAATAAATTACTATTAAGAATTTGTAATAGATACAGTATCAGACATCTGAATGAGTGTTAATACAGAACAGTGCATAGGAGGTGCATGGTAAACATCTTACCTCTGCTGCAAACACCTTTATAGTGGGGATCAGCTATTGCTTATTTACACCCCAATATCTGCAGTCTGGAGATTGTGTTGAGTGCAGTGATTACTGAAATAATGTGAGCCTCATTGTACTCTTCAAAATGCTAGATAAATGGTAATTATGTTTGTGGCTATCTTCCATATTCAAGGGTGACTAGCATATGGCTCATGACTCTTCACATACTTTGCTTCTGCACTTTGTTGATGAATTGTTAGATTTGCTTGGTTGAGTTAAAGCATTTTTTTCCAGTTTGCCTGTTTCCAGTGTGTTTGGTGACAAAGTGGCCATGAGGTTTGGGGGAATGAGCCCATTAAAACTGCCCACCCCATTCTATGGTTTCTAAGTGTTAGTCAGAGTCAAGACAAATGCCATGTCATTGGTTTGGGCACCTTCTCCTTTAGATGCCTTCAAGCTATTTCTCACAGATCAGAAGCATGGTACCCACTGTCTTGAATTATCCCAAAATTTAATACTAAACTGATATTTTTGGAACATAGCAGCATACTCCCACCAGAATCTCTCGGCAAGGTGAATGGCTGATCCTATTCCATGATTTAAATATGATTTGTTACTTGCTCTTGAACAACTGTCCCTTCTGCTTTGCCTCTCTCTTTAAATCTGATCTTGGTCCCTTAGCAGTCTCCTGTCCAGGCACTCCAGCTCTTCTCTGCTTCAACAAGGTTGGGACACTGTGTGTCCTCAGTTCAGAGAGTAATTAGTGGGTTTGTTTCTAGGCTCAACACGCCTCGAGCCATACATATTGTGGAGAAGCAGAATTCACCCAGACAGTATTCCTAATCTGTATCCATTGAATATCCACGTATAGAATATAATACTTTAATGAAGTCTGCATGTAAAGTCCAGCACTTATATGCCCCACCAGGCAGTTATCGTGCATAAAAATCTGGCATACATTTATATAGTTTGTAGCTATGCACATAGATCCAGTGCAAATATTATGTCCAATGTATGGTTGTCTTGGCCAAGAGGTGGAACAGATGCAAGAGGTGGAACAGGCTTATGGCAGAATGGAAATCTTACTGTTCTCAGATATTTCTGCTGTCATGATTGTGCCTTGACTAACAGACATATAGCCTTTCTGAAGATGTTATGGCTAATTGTGCCCACTAACTGATTTTCATCATTTTTATACTTAGAAATGATGGAATGTATGTTTCATCAGACAGGCCAAGAGAAAAGGTAGCAGAAGAAGCAGTGTTTGGGGGGGGGGGGGGAAGCATGTCTCAGGGAGGATTCTTGGAAAGAGCCCTTCACCTTGGAGCAGTACTTAAAATATCTTTCCCTGTCCATACCAGTCTCCAGTCCAGAGCATTTGGCCTCTGTAAACCCACTATACACTCACTGCCTGAGCCCCTCTCCTCTCCAACTTTCTCACCAGGGAGAAGTTTCTCCCTTTGCACCTGGTCACCTTGAGAGTAGCAACTGAGCAGCTGGCTGAGCAGTGACCAAGAAGCTTCTTGCCCACACCGGCCTTTGCTACAAGGCTGGAATGGCTTCTCTGTCACTGCCCTGCCAGCTTCTCAGTTGCTGTTCTGAGGGTGACCAGGTGCAAAGGGAGCGGCGACCAAGCAGCCAGTCAAGCAGTGACTGAGAAGCCTTTCGTCCATGCTGGCCTTTATTGCAAAGCTGGCACAGGTGAGAATCCTCTTGGTCGCTGGTCAGCCAGCTGCTCTGTTGCTGCTCCCAAGGTGACTGGGTGCAAAGAGATTGGTGACCAAGCTTTGTTGTTTTGAATTAGCAGTAGAACAGTAGACCTAATATCAGTAAGTTAGCATTGGGGGGTGCTAGGGTTGTTGTGCAAGAGGAAAGAGGGCGGTGGGCTGAAAAAGTTTGGGGACCATTGCTCTAAACCTGTCCATGAAAGAAACTACTATTTTGCAGAAAAAGGATTGTAAAGTCTTCCTGTTTCCATGTGTTTGGCCACAAGATTTTTCCTGCCAATGCTCTGAGGCTTTTGGTTTCCTGCAGAAACATTCCTTTAATCCTTGTTCCCAATACTTGTCCCAGTTCTTCCCCTAATACACTTTCCTAATAAATGAAACAGGGATGGGCTCCTAGTATCCTTATCTTACATGTGCTTTATTATTATGGTAGCACGCTTACAATATTTCTATTATAATTTCATTCAAGCCACTTGTCTCTGGAAACAAGAATAAACATAAACTTCATTTACAGAAGTTTGTAAATTAAGAAGTTAAGATTGTATCTTCAATTTGGCTCACAAATTGTGTGGTTACAATATGTACAGCTCTTCACTTGTTACAAATTATTTCCTGTTCATTTCCCTCGCTGAATTTCTGTCAGCTGTTTCCTGGTTTTCTTTAAATTATCCCTTATAATGCCCCTTCAACAGGACTGTGAATCCTGTTAAGATTTGGCCTGAATCACAACTGACAAACCCACAGAACAAAGCAGTTAACTGAGTTAACTCCTCAGTTCTCCCTTGCTCCTCCCCTTTTATAGTAATTCCTCAGGCAGCCCCCACCTTTTGCAGCCAGCCTGAACCTGATTGGCTGAAGGGGAGCGCCACTCTCCCCATTGACCGGCCACAGTGTGCTATGTGACCTATGGCCATGTGGCCTGGCAGTAATTGCTGCCAACTCTTTAGTAGTCAACCTGGTCCAGTTTGTACTTCATTCCTCCCTCTTATCTATCTTCATGCAGCACTTTTTGGTTGCTTTACTTAAGAGGCTCCACACCAGGTTTTTTCCTAATTCATTTCATTCTCACAGATTATCTGAGAAAATGACCGTTTTCTGTATTGGAAATTCAAAGTAGACATTCCTCCAGTCCCTGTCTTTCTGAACAATGTAAGACAGCTGTAGTTTTCTGAATCTAAACACTCATGTAGACAGTGTTGTGCAGCTTCATTAATCCATGCAATAGACTTCCAGTTAGAATCTGTTTATTATGTTATTCTGGACTACAATGGAACATATTTAATAAGCATTTTTAGCATGTGATCTGCCTGTTAAAGGAGCCCTGGTGGCGCAGTGGTTAAATGCTGTTTCTGCAGCCATTCATAGCCACAAGGTTGTGAGTTCGATTCCAGGCAGGGCTCCAGAGTCCACTCAGCCTTGCATCCATGCAGAGGTTGCTAAAATGAGTACCCAGCTTGCTGGGGGCAATTAGCTTACACATTGTAAACTGCTTAGGGAGTTGCTTAAAAGCACTGATAAGCGGTATACAAATGTACCTGCTGTTGCTATTGTAGGCAAAATAAAGGCACCAGCAGATCTATTTGCTATACTTCCTTTCTTATACTTTTGGGTTAAACAGCGGGCAGCGCATTTCCTGCTTACTTTATCCAGAGTTATAAGAATCTATAGAAAGAGGCAGCATTTCTCTTCATTCCTCTTGCTGAAAAGTGTAGAGAAGGAGGACAGTTGTGGTGTAAGTTGGGAAGGAATATTGCTGCCGTTTTGTCTTTTTGCAGTTAGCCTGGATCCTCTTACATCTGGAAGAGACCCTTTGTTATTGAGGATCTGCGTATGCTGATTATTTTTAATTAAAAGGAATGGGGGAAAAGAAAAACTGCGTGGCCAAGCTATTGGCAGTTTAAATTATTTTGGTCAGTGGTTCCCCTGGACTTCCTTTGGGACTGCCTTCTATTTGTTTACAGTGGCATGGCTAGTTTTCAAGGGAATATAATTAGCTTGCTCTGTTCCAAAGAAGGAAAAAAATAATTTTCCTATACTTCATTCATTCTAACTGCAGCAGCTGGTGCAGAAGAAAGCATAGGTATTCACTGTTTCATTGGTGATGCAAAAAAAGTAACAATACTACACTGCTATAATGGTTTACTAGCATCTTAAAATGTATTGGGGATATGCAATGAGTTGAAACATTACTCAAAAGGAAACAAGTTCTGTTGAAGAGGAAAGATGTGCAGCACAATGGACACTGTGCTGTCTTTTTCAAAAAGTGATATTGCTGATACAGTTCTGGAAGAGGAATTTGACAGATTTCTTAGAGAATGGAGATTGTTATTGAGGTGCAACAGGAAGTATGACAGAAGACAACAAAGCTGTAGGACTGGTATAAAATAGACTGGTAAACTGTTGCATAAATGTAAAAGTTATTTTCGATTGCAGCATTTGGCCGTGGCTGATTACTCTTCTGAACAGTTTCCAGCCTCATGAGGAAGACCTTTCCTGCCCTAACGGTAAGAATATTCCTGTATCAATTTGGAAGATGTGCTTCAATGGACTACCATTGGTGGGAGAGCACTGCCATTTTGTTTTTACATTGGGGGTATTTTATGCTACCTTGCATTAAAATCCATTTGTTTCACTTTTATTGTGGACATAAATATTATTGAAGATGGTATCTATACAAAGGTAAACTTTTATATGTATCCCATTCGTACAAGTTGTTGTCAATAAGCATAATTCTCCAATAGAAATAAGTAGGATTAGAAAGAGCTTAAATTGGATGGATCTTCATTTAATAGTGTACTAGATTTGTTGATGATGCAATCCTGCATAGTGATTCATCTCTTTCTGTGATTGCCTACTAGCCACACCTCTTCCAGAGGAGTTTGAGCTGCAGGGATTTTTAGCACTGAGACCTTCCTTAAGGTGAGTGATCTGTGGATGCAACACCTTATTGTTCGTGACAGGTAATATTTAAAGATGTCATCACAAAGGCATCAGACTTGGCTATGTCTGCTTTCTTTCCACATTTCCTTCAATGTTTCTGTTGCATTAATTGTTCCTTCTGGAAACCAAGCCCTATGAGAACTAGCTTCAGGAGCTGATTATGTTTAGCCTAGGGAAAAGAAGGTTAACGGGTGACATGATAGCCATGTTTAAAAATTTGAAGAGATGTCATTTTGAGGATGGATGAAGCTTGTTTTCTGCTGCTTCAGAAAATAGGGCCTGGAGCAGTGGATTCAAACTACTGGAAAATAGATTCCACCTCAACATTAGGAAGAATTTACTGACAGTAAGAGCTGTTTGACAGTGAAGCACAGTCCCTCTGATTATGGTGGAGTCTCCTTTTTTGGAGTTTTTTTTTTATTAGCAGAGGCTGGATGATCATCTGTTGGGGGTGCTTTGCTTGTGCATTTCTGCATTGCAGGGGTGTGTCCCTTGTGGTCTCTTCCACCCCTTTGATTCTGTGATTCTTTATTGTTCCTGTAAAAATTTCAGTGATCTTAGTTTGGATGCTCTCAAACTCATGACTGTTTTAGTATACTTGCTTTTTTTATTTCTTTAGATACAATTAAAGGAAAACTGACATGCAGTAATGTGAGGAAAAAATAGGTAGTATTTTTATTTGTCACAAATGCAGCATTTCACACTGATGGAAATACTGGTTTGACAAAATGTTTGCTCAGGTAACTTTCACAGAAGCACATTCCTCTGTTTAAGTTCAAAAGGAAGACTTGACTGTATGGTAGATCTAAACCTTAAACTTGTGCATCATCACCTTTTGTATTGTGGCATATCTTTAAAAAATTCTGAAATCCAGGATCATGTTCATTTTTATATTTTGATAGTAACCTAAATTAAATAAATTAAATAGACAACATTATAAAAGATGAAATTGTGAGGAAGGTTGAAGGAACTGATCATATACACTGAGGGTTAATAGCTGGTGGTTGTCTCACTCTCCTAGATGCCATCTGGGGGCAAGCAAGAGCTCATGAAAGGAGCATGGTAGTAGCATGAGATCTGCTGGTAGATCACTTTGTAGAGCAGTTGTGATTTGTTTCACCAGTCTCCATATTCATCTTCAATAAAACTACATTTATGCATTACACTCTTATAGTGCTGCAATTCCACTTTTCCTGCTCTGGCTGCCTCCTGTTGCATTCTGAAGCTTGTAATTCATTGGGGCCTAAGATGCCTCTCCTTAAACTGCAAATCCCAGAATTCAACAGGAAGCAGCCTGAGCAGTTGAAATGGAATAGCAGTGCTATAAGCGTGTAGTGTAGTAATCTATTTACTCTTATACTGCTTTATAACACTAGGGGCCAAAAAGGATTTAAACGAGAGTTGAATGAGAGTTAAACAGGAAATGCCTGATGTTTATCATAAGCATTTCCTGTTAAACTCTTGTTTAACTCTCGTTTAAATCCTATTTGCCCCCTAGTGTGATAAAGCGGTTAGAGTACATTAGCATTTTCAGGGATCTAAAATCTCTAGGGTGGTAATAATGGTTGTTCTTCAGCAAAAGAAAAGTGTGTATCCAGAGGTTGAGGGGGGGGGCAGAAGTATAACTAATAGCAAAGAATTAGGAAATTATATGAAATTAACAATATTTGCTGAGAAGCTGGTAAATCTCTAAGGTGGTTCTTAAAACAGATCTGGCTGTGGATAGTATTTTAAACTTGGGGATTTTTCAGATAGTACTTTGGTCCCAGCATTCTTGAGTACAGATTTAAAGCAATTCCTGGTGTCATGAATGCTCTACTTTATTCTGTGTTGTGTTGTGCAAGACCAAGCAGATCCTTTATTTGAATAAATACAGGACCTCCAACTTACTATCTTGCCAGGCTCTTCGACTGCAGTGCTAAGCATTATTGCCTAGAAATAAACAGAGTTAAAGGATCTTGCAATCTGAAGGCAAACAGGATAGGAAGTTCTTTACAGTGCTATAGTTTCAGTCTATATCTTCCACTTTTGTAGTTTTAATGTCTCAATCTCTTGTGTGTACATGACTGACTATAAAGAATAGATTAGACAGGTCCCTACTCCAATACTTTTATAGTCTGAAAGTAGGCATACGGTTTTGTATATAGAACAGGATATTGTTCCCTGCTGTGAAACACTCAAGATACATTGTATGAAAATGTATCTGTAGAACACGACAGTAAAATTACCTGAAATTAGATTTAGATTTTGCGTGTATAGTTATATACTAAAAGCTAGGGCTTTGCTAAGATTATTCATGAACTAATTATGTTGGCCTCATTTATAGCCTGGTTTATAGCCTGATTTCTCTTTATCTCTGTTTATTTCAACATCTAGGAACTTAGATTTCTCCAAAGGCCATCAAGGGATCACCGGAGACAAAGAAGGGCAGCATCGACGAATACGGCAACAGCGCCTGATCTTCACAGGCAAATGGATTGCTGACAACCAGCCCAGGTATCTATATGCATAACTGCTGTTGTCATTCTTTGCCCCTTTCTGTATGATGTTTCTCTTTGCTTCCAAGTAGCTGTTCTCTGATCATAATGACAGGTGTTGAATGTGGTTAAAGCTGATGTAAGGATATATTGAACACTGTATATAACACTATACAAGTCAAGTGTTTGAGAGGATGGTTGTCATACAAGGCAGTAACTAAAATGTATATAATAAAAGATATATAGATACAGGTATTGACAGGTTGTTTAGTATGTATGGCAGTAGGGCTACAAGTTAAATTGGTTTCTTTAATTTGATATCTGCAACATAATTTGCACATTTGTATGTATATGGAAGAAGCAGGCCTGCTTTCTGCTAATTGTGATGACTGCTCCTTCTTGCTTAGTAAAGGCTGTGGTCCTCTCTGGCTTCATCTCATTTCACTTTTAGATCTACTGGAACTACCATCAAAAAGCTGCACATATGCTTTCCATGCATCTTGCCACCCACCACCCCCACTTCATTTTAAGTGTGAGCCTTAGGGCAGGGAGCAGTTTGTTTTCATTGATCTATCATTGTCAGGAAGGCAAAAGGAGCAATGTAGGATCACTGTCTTATTCCCTTGTGCCAGCTGTTCAAGGCAGGAGACCAATGTTCTATACTGTTGCTACCATTGTGCCTTTCTCTCTCCCCATCAGTTTTTCTTCTCCTGCTTTGCCAGCTGATGGAGATTTTTGCTTGCTCTCTCTCTCTCTCATGCTACCAAGGAAAAAACCTCCTTCAAATATTAATTAGGCATAGGTTAATGGTCAGTAAACTATGGCAGCATCAGGAGACTTAACAAGGAAAAAAAGAAAAATGCTGATGTAGATAAGAACAGATGCTCCATGCTTTGTCAGACAAAAAAGAAAAAAAAAGCTGGAAGAAAACACCATAAAAGCCGCTCACTTAGCTGCAGGTACACAGACTAGAGAGCAAAAAAATGTAAATAAAGATGTAATTGCCGGTCTGTTGGGTGTTGATATTCCTTTGATCAGGTGTCAAAATCAATATTAAAGTAAATATTTATAATGTCTAGTGAGAGCAATACAGAGGGCAGATCCCATCAACAACACTCTGATTTAAAATTAGCGGTAATGAAATCTAAAATAATAATTTCTAAGAAGGTTAAAAAATAAAAGTAAAGAAGGAGGGAAAGTAAAGGACTTGCTGGTCATTGGATTTGCACAGTAACGAAAAATTATGAATTTAAAGTAGTTATGTAATAGAGGACAGTTGGCTTCCTCAGGTGAGGAGGACATTTCCCAGGGGCATCATGCAGAAGTTCAGAGATGAGAGTTAAGTCAAGTATGGTTGGAAAAGCCTAGGAAATGTATATGGAAAAGTCAAAGTATGTTGTCCTTAAGGATATTCCAATTTCAAGGGAAAATTTTGATAGATTTGATGATTTCTCAGATGTGGAATCAGATGTCTCACAAGAGGAGAAATTAGCAGATGAAGGAAATAGTTTACATTCAGAGGATTTCCATTCTTCAGGTGAGGATTAAGAGGCAGAACCAAGAAAAACTAGAGTGTTTGATTTGGAAAGTTTAAGAGTCTACTTTAGAAAGTTTGAGCACTCTAGGTCTGGTGCTGCTAAATGCAGCAACAGAGGAGCACCATGATGCCCCCCCCCCCCAATGTGGTGCGGTGCGTGACATCACACACGCCTCGGGGAAAAGTCAGGTTGGGCATTGTGTGGATGCTGCACTCCGACTCTGCCCCCAGGCCAGCCTTAATGGCCGATCTGTACAGCCTCCCACTGCAGTATGTGGGATATGATGCGGTTTTATGATGTGGTTTTTGCAGCCCATTCAATTACTCGTGTTACAGTTGGTCATAAATCTCTGTGGTTAAACCATTGAGAAGCAGATCAAAAGTCAAGAGCAAACTTGGTCAACACTCCCTACAAAGGGAAATTATTTTACCTTTTATGTTAGCAGTTGTTTAAATGGTATTGTGCTTTTAAGGTCCCACACTGGGAGAAAGGAGTAATATAAATTAGAGAGAGGGGGGAAAACAAAGAGGGGGAAAGAAAGGAAGGTCTGACAATTTATCCATCTGATAGATTTTTGTCTTCAACTGTGTAAGGCTATATATAACAAAAATGAAGCGGGGAGAGAGAGAAGTGACCACACTAACAGTCTCGACTCTAGAACATTAGTCTCCTACCTTGAACAGCTGGTGCAAAGCAATAAGCCAGTGGTCATGGATTGTTCCTTCAGTCTTTTTAGAATAATTATTCACACTAGGTATTACATGCTTTGAGAGCCTTTCCAGGTGAAGAGCATGGTGTAAGTGCTTTAAATATTAAATAAATGTTCTTATGTAGTTTTGGTTATTCGTGAGAATTTGATCAGTAATATGAGGTCATTTCCTTTTATCTTTCTCATAAAGGCTGATCCAGTGTGAAAATAAGGTTGGGAAGCTCCTATTTTTGACAGAGATTCCAGAAATGCTGCTTGAGGAGCATAGTGAAGCCAAACAGAGTCATGTTTTGCAGGAAGCATCAGAACCACAATTTGTAGATGGAAGCCCAGGACTTAAATCAGTGCTGTCAACAGGTCGAAACCTGAGCAACAGCTGTGACTCCGGAGATAAGCCAATGGTGACATTCAAAGAGAACATTAAACCTCGAGAGGTAAACCGAGAGCCAAGTCGAAGCTATCTAAATAAGGAAGTGGGTAGGGATAGAAGGGACTATAGCAAAGGAATAACAGCCAATAAAAATGATGCAAAGAAGGACAGCAACAACAAGAGAAAGAATGAAGTCAAGAAATGTGGCATGGAAAAGATGCAGGAAGCAGGGAAGCAAAATGTAGCAGTACAGGTAAGACTTCGTAATCAATTATCTTTGTAGAATTCTTCACAGTATTCTTCTAGTTTGTCTCCATAGGTTGAGAGTTCCAGGCACTGTGTTACATTGGGTCTGCTGTTTTCTCAAAGAGAGTTTTCAGAGGATTGCAGTGGAAGGCTTTTGCTCAACACTGGGAGTGGATTGATGGTGTCTTGAAGGATTCTTCTTGTCTTCTGTTCTTTTCAACATCTATATGAAACCGTTAGGAAATACTGTCAGAAAATTTAGAGCGGGTTGCCACCAGTATGATGGCAATTCCCAATTGCAACTCTCTCTTCCATCTGAATCAAAAGGAGGAGGAGGTGATGATTGATAATCATGGTATTTATATCCTGCTTTTTCACCAGAATTGAGACTCAAAGAATTGAGACTCATACCTGTTTCCATGCTTTGACTGGTTCACCAACTGTTTCCCGTTTTGAGCAGAAATAGTGATTCTGCTCTAGTAGCCTCCAGATGAGTCAATTGCAATGCACTCTGCTTGGGGTTTGATTTAATTTAAACAATTAGTAGGTTTAATGATTAAGGGTATGGTTCTGTGAACACTTTACCAGGAAATTCAGTTGAACATCTGAATTAATAGATATGTGCCAGATTGTGTTGTGAGGTTTATTCTTTCACTGTGGTAAAGAGGACAAGGGATAGAAATTTGCCTAGTTCCTTTCCTCTCATATCAAATACCTAGCTGTTGCAGCATGTTGAGACGAGGATGGAAGTGGATACATGGAAATTAAGCATGGCAGCTCATATGAGACAAAAATTAATTCCCTCCAGGCAGGGTAGTGCAGTCAAACTGATGGTTCTTTCAAGAGATCTGCTGTTGATATGGACACAAAGTGTCTTGCAGGTTTTTGCAAATTGACTTGCAGGGCTGAAATCCAGAGCTCACAATGAATGCTCAGTTAGTTTGTGGAGTGGAAAGAAAACAAAATACAGGGGCACTGTTATTTTTTTAAAAAAAAAATTGTAGATCTTTACTTCTTAGCATGTACTTTTTATACTTCATACTTGTATTGCAAGAGACAGTAAAACTTTTAATGGGAAAAAAATCAGCAAGGATAACTTCTTGCATCCTTGGAACTGTTTGTAAGATGAAGAATGGATAAGTAAAAAATGGACAAGTGTACAGTCCGAGACTGACATAGAGATTGATTTTACTGTTCACATATTTCAGAAAGCTTGATTTTACTATTCCCATTTTGAGGAAGTGATCTGTGTTGCATTTTCTGAAACTAAGTACAGGTAAGCCTGAGGGCAAGGAACCGTCTCAATAACAATAATAATAATAATAATAATAATTGCAAGCTGCTCTGAGAGCCTCTAGGGCTGAAGGGCAGGGTATAAGTACTCTAAATAAATAAATAAATCTCAGTTAAGAAAAGGGATGTGTTTCTGGGCATTATTTCTTTAACAGAAAATTTGATACAGAGGCAGTAATACTATGGAAAGAATAGGGATAGATTTGTTCAAAAGACTTATGCAAATGTTTTATTCTGAAAGAACAGTATGCACATGTAAAATGGAACATCCATGTCAGGTAAGCATAGCATAAGTGAACAAAAGTATTTTGAAGATTCTTAGAGACCACTTAAAAGGTTTTTCCAAAATGCGTCCAAAGATTACTTTTTTCTTTCATCAGCCTCACTTTCCTTGTTACAGTATTTCCATGTTGGTGGTGGCCAAATTTATAGATCTTCACTTTGTCAACAAAGTGGATACTTCATGTGGCAAGCTTATCTGCTTTTCTCTTTTCTGTCCAGCAAGTTCATATTTGATAAGGGATTCTGGGACACCTGCTGTTTGCCTTGCTCATCGTAGGCAGACATATACAGCTACAGCAGGATTGGCTAGAGGAGAATCCCATGCTTTCACAGTTCAAACTTTATTGCATGGTTTACTGCAGATGTACTGCTGTAACAATAAACTTAAAGTCTATGCTTTTAGCTGTCTTTCACTATTTTCTCAATGCCAATGCTCCTAAAAACCATTCAGATAGACAAGGGTAGAAGAGGAAAAATGGGCTGAGTGGGCATAAAAAAACTTGTAAAAAGGATTTTTTTAAATCAGAGGGTTTACAAATTGAGGTGTGCTTATATGCTACTATATTTGTTGAATACTGTACATGATTGATTTCAGCATTATTATTGTATGGCATTATTATTTGTAGCAATTTATGGTAGTTGGCAACTGCCCTATATGGATCTACTACAAGTTAAGTGTATTGTATTGTTAATATTGCTACATAGGGTGAATGGAGTTTTCTTGAAATTCTCAAGTTTGGAAATAGAATGTTCTTCTTCATCAGTATATAATTGAATATGCTATTCCTACTTGATTTATTTTTGAGAACAATTGCTCATACACAATTTTGCAGTTGCAGAATTGCTGTCATGCAGTTTCATGAACCACAGTGTTTTCATTCCCAAGATCCCTGTGTCATGCTGCTTTATGAAGAGTGTGTATCTCAGAATGAATTTTATTTTCTCAGGATGGATTTTTATCTCAGGATAGGTGTTGTTTTTTTGTGTGTGTGTTTTGTTTTGTTTTGTTTGCTTTCTTTGGCCCTGCTTTCCACTTTAGCTTTATTATGTGGCTTTTGTTAATTGTTTTTTTTATGTGAATTCAAGTTGTTTCTGACTTATGACAACCATTCACTGGGTTTTCTGGGGCTGAGAATGTGTGACTTTGCCAAGGTCACCCAGTGGGTTTCCATGGCAGAGCAGGGCATGGAACCCTGTACTCCTGGGTTGCAGTATAACGTTCAAACCACTGCACCACTCTGGCTTTAGGAGGACCATATTCATGGCTTTTGAAACAGCAAAGCTAGTTGTCAGTTAACTGGGATCGCCTTCCTTATTACATTATTTTTTAAAACAATAGGTCATCCAGCTTCTCTGTTTTTCCAGGTGTAAGGAGAAGCACAGTTCAGAGAGAGTTGTGATACAGGCAAGCACTTGAAGCAAGAGAAATAAAATCAAAGCTTTTTTTAAAAAAAATCCAGTATCACAGTATGCCTGTAGCCTTAAGAAAAGGATGTTCATAGCAAGGCACTTGACTATAACACAGGCTGGTGGAAAGTTAATATTCAGCTTAAATCACTTCTCCTGTTTACCCATTTGATTCTGCTATATTTTGGCTAAGTAGCTTACAAAAAAAAAGGTAATATCAAAGACTTGCCCCTATAATATCTGTTATATTTGAAGCAGAAATGGAGCTTGGGTTAATATAGGACAGTAAACCCCAAATGTTGTTAACACTTTGAACATATGAGCATGTGTCTGTAGGATTACAGTGTGAGAGCCCAGGATCTTTTGCATCCAATGGACACAACTTTCTGGTGTCTGTCATTGAATGTAATATTCTGCACATAGTTTGCAAGGAAAAAACAGTGACGTGCATTTGTCTGTCTAGGCTATAGACAGACATTACATCCAATGTGCAGGCATCTCACATGCTTAGAGGCAACATCAGTGTTCTTGGCAAGTTAATGTAATTCTGACACACAAATTATCCTCTGAAAATATAGTGTTGACTAGACCAGGATTCAATAGAAATTCGGAATAGGGTCTAACTCCTATTTTTTACTCATTACACTTACACATTTGAAGGGAAGCACATTTTTTAAAAAGTTGAGTAAATATTGAAAAAGAAAACAACTTGCCATCAATCTTCATACAGTTTGAAGAGGTGTTCTCTTCAAACACATTAAATAATGATGTATAAATTATTTTATATGTTCTCTAGTGTGTTTGAAATTGCTATATAATGCTGCTCAGAACTTGGCTTTGTTAGATAAAAATGATTATATGGTGGCACCAGCGCTACCTCTTGAGCAGTGCTACCTTCTGAAAACTTGGTGTTTCTTGTTGTGTTCCTTATCCAAGTGAACAATAGAGAATGCTAATAGCAAAGCACAAATTGTGTTTTTTAAACCTTTTCCTTACCTACCCTGGATGGGATTGAATTTTGCATGGAACAGCTCTGATGGACAAATGTATTTCCAGTGGGGAAATATTGAACAGCTAGGGAGAAGATCAACTTGCTGTGGAGGATTCCTTTACAAATAATCCCTTGTAGTATGTGATAGCTGTGGTTTTCTTAGAGATCCAGCTACAACTATTTAGGAGTAGTTGGTCTACTGTGCAGGTGAATCCATGTGGTTATGTTCCTGTTGGCTGTTTGCTTTATTATTGTGGTGCAAACCAAGCTTCAGTTATAGATGATGACATTTTGATTCAAAAGGTTGAACTTTTCCATGGTTCAGCTTTTCCTAATTTTCTTCTCCAGAGAAAAGGTGCAATACACCTTGCAAAGAGTGGAGACACCTCCAGAATATGTCTGAGGTGAAGGGAAGGCAAGGTTGGCGTCTAGCTGGTTTGCTGCTACCCAGTACTTCATTGCACAGAAATACCTTTTGCATAGGCCAGGTCCTGTCTCTTGTGAATCAGGAGTTTCCAGTTGAGGACACAAAGGTAAATCTTAGATCAGAGGTTATAAAAAGCCTTGGCTGAGCTCTATACCTTGTTGAAAGAAGATGCTCACAGGGACTGTTCTCAACTGCTGCATCATCTTCCCTGTCTTCCTGCCAGCAAACCTTCATCCACTACCATTATTTTGAAACCTGTTTCTACAGTACTGTGGCACCTGCTACTGTGTGTAGTTATGGTTGATCTTCCTGATGACGGAAAGAATAAAGCTGAATATTGTACTTCTTTGTATGTAAGACTAAATGAGGGATTTAGATGGTACCAAGTGATTATTATTATTATTATTTATACCCCGCTCTTCAGCCAAGGCTATCAAAGCGGCTTACAATTTGTTAATTAAGACATTTCCCTGCCCTCAGGCTTACAATCTAAAATCGACACGAAACAAAAGGAAAAGGGAGAGGTGGTGGGGAAGGGGGAAAGTCCAGCAGATCTTCTCTCCCTCAGAGGCCTGGACCATGGCAGATGGATTGGAGGGAGGGCTCTTCTTCTTTTTAGGCAAGGCCTGTTGGAGCTGGCTTGCCTTTCTCTCCCTGAAGATGGTGGATGGAGGGAGGGCTCTTCTTGCTAAATTATGCTAAGAAGGCAATGACCGAGTAGTAAAACAATTTAATTCTGTAGTGAAGATAGGCAGTCAGAGTATCTTGGGAATTGTAATTCATGGATGTGGACAAGATCTCTGTAGCAAAAAATTCTAAGTATCTCACTCACCTGCTTTCCTTAGGATGGACGCATGACAAATAAAGTTGTCTAAAATTGATGTAACTCTAAGGTGCAGAATATACCTCAATTCTGTTTTTCAAGAGAAGGCAAAATATGGACCATTCCTGCCAAATGTTTTTCCCTCCAAGAAACAAACTCGTGATAGATGTTTAGCCAATGAGCGGGCACACATTTGCTGGGATTAAATGTTTTAGAATGACCCAGTGAACTTTTTAATGCATACATACTGTGTAAAATTATGCTACATGGCAGTGGTCTTAAATTGACAGGCCTCAGAGGATAGCAGTATTAGCAGCCCAAGCACGGTTTGAGAAAAGGTTGCACCTAATTGAATTTTGAATTTTGCCTACAATGGGAGTGTGAGAGTAAACTCCATGCCATAGACATCTGAGTAGACAGACACAGAGTTATAGTATCAATTGGATTTTTAAAGGAAGTACATTTCTGTCAGAGATGGGGAGTCTTCTGCATAGATTCAGAAACTATTGCTCCTCAAATTCATTTTCCAAAACAGAAAATGGTTGCTTTTAATTATGGTGTGGGGAGGGGAGGGTTAGTTTACAAAGCACTTTCCACACAGCAGTTCATAGAATCATAGGATTGTAGAGTTGGCTCAACCTTGGAGCCCTGCCTTGGATTGAACTCACAACCTTGTGGCTGCAGTATTGGCATTTAACCACTGTGCCTCCAAGGCTCCCTAAGCATTATGAGAACTGTAGTCCAGCAATATCCAGAGGGTCACACATTGCCCATCCTGGCCTTTGTCATAAAAATAATAAAATCTGAAGGAAGTTCCAGAGTAGTTCAGACTTTTTAATCACTGATTATAGTTGGAAGAGACCACAAGGGCCATCCAGTCCAACTCCCTGCCATGCAGGAAATTACAATCAAAGCATCCCCGACAGATGGCTATCCAGCCTCTGTTTAAAGGCCTCATTGTCCTCATTGTCAAACAGCTCTTACTATCAAAGTTCCTCCTAATGTTGAGATGGAATCTCTTTTTCTGGAGCTTGCATCCATTGTTCTGTGTTCTAGTCTCTGGAGCAGTAGAAAACAAGCTTGCTCCATCCTCAATGTAACACCCCTTGAGGGCTATCATATCACCCCTTAACCGTCTCTTCTCCAGGCAAAACACATCCAGCTGCCTTAGTCTTCCCTCATAAGGCATGGCTTCCAGACCCTACACCATTTTAGTCACCTTCTTCTGGACATGCTCCAATTTGTCAACATCATTTTTGAATTGTGGTGCCCAGAACTGGGCACATTATTCTAGGTGAGGCCTGACCAAGGCTGAATAGAGTGACACTATTATTTCTCTTGATCCAGACACTATACTTCTATTGATGCAGCCTACAGTCACATTGGTCTTTTTAGCCACCACTTCACACACTTGACTCATGTTCAGTTTGTGGCCTGTAGGACTCTTAGATCCCTTTTACATGTAGTCTCCTTAAGCCAGGTGTTCCCCATCCTATATCTATGCATTTCATTTTTTCCTCTTTTTTTCTTTTTCTTTTCTCCCCCCCCCCCCCCCCCAAGTGCAGTACCTTAAATTTCTCTTTATTGAAATTCCTTTTGTTATCTTTGGGCTACCTTTCCAATCTATTATGGTCGTTTTGAATTTTGATCCTGTCATCTGGGGTATTAGCTATGCCTCTTAATTTGGTGTCATCTTTAAATTTGATAAGCATACCCTCTATTCTTTCATCTAAGTCACTAATAAAGATGTTGAGCACTGGGCCCAGGACAGAACCCTGTGGCACCCCGCTGGTCACTTCTCTCCAAGATAGAGGAGCCATTGCTGAGAACCCTTTGGGTTTGGCCGGTCAACCAATTACAGATCCATTTAACAGATGTATTGTCTAGCTCACATTTTACAAGCTTGTTTGTTACCCACCTCTCCCCATGGATTGAGGCAGGAAACAACAGCAATTAATATATACCCTTCATCATTTAAAATACACATCAATTTAAAAGGACGGAGGATAATCCACTTTTAAAATCCATTTAAAATCCACATATTCAAAATAATCTGGATAAACTTGCTGGAAGAGATTGGTCTTTAAAGCTCTTTTAAATTCAGACAGCATATTCAGCTGTCGAATCTGTTCTGGCAGGTCATTCCACAATCAAGGGGCAGCTGAAGAAAAAGACCTCTGATTGATAGTTGCCAACCTGGTCCTGGTCCTGGCTGACTGGAGTAAATGTCCACCAGAGGACCTGTTCATACGGGGAGGATTATATGGGAGGAGACAATCCTGTAGGTAATCTGGACCCAAATCATGTTGACCTTTAAAGGTAATAACCAACACTTTGTATCTTGCCTGCAAACTAACTGGGAACCGTAGAGTGATTTTAATACTGGTGTAACATGATCACTACTGGGTGTCCCAGTAATCTTATTTAGCTGCCATGTTTTGAACTAGCTGAAGTTTCCAAACTTGGTATAGAAGTAGCTCCATGTACAGCACATTGCAGAAGTCCAGACTTGAGGTTACCAGTACATGCATTACCACCTTTAGGTCCTCCAGCTCTAGGAAGGACACAGCTGGTGTATTAACCAAAGCTGCTAGCAAGCACTCCTGACCATCACATCTGTCTGAGCTGTCATTTGAAGTGATGGGTCCAGAAGCACCCTCAGGCTGTGAACATAGTGGGGCTTTTTAGATTGGCAGGAAAGTGTGACATGAAGTTGCACTTTCCTTAATGCATAGCAGCTAGACTGCAAGCCCCAGGTGTGCATTTAAAAGGTACAGGGCAGCTAGACTGAGGGGTGTGGGAACAACTTATCTGAAGTCTTTTCTGTGGCTCAGCAGCTACATGGGAAGCTGTCAAAACGTTACAAACACAGGCGGAGCAGCTACATGGGCGGCAATTAACGCGGCTTTTAGCCGCGGTGAACCTTTAAATTTTTTTTCCTTGCCGGCTGCGAACTGCGCAATTCCTCAAAGCCCTGCAGGTGTAAAAGCTGGGGTTTAACCGCGAAGTTTTTTAAAGCTCCCAAACCCTAGCTCCATCCCTAATCCGAACCCTAGACATGCGCAGTAGGGACTCTCGGATGCCGTTACTGTTATTCTACTGTGGATAACATGTCAGTTCATTCACAAAATAAAGGGATTCATTCATGATGCACCAGTGCAACGGCACAGTTTAAAAAGGCAGAGGAAACGCAATGATAATTTGACGGATCCTCATAAGTATACATTTGTCCTGCACAACTGCGCAGGTTTGCGAACTGCGCAAACGCAGTTACACCATACAGTCAAATTATCATTGCCGGCTGTGAACTGCTCAATTGCGCAGTTCGCAACCGGCAGCCGGCAAACCTGTGCAGTTGCGCAGGACAAATGTATACTTATGAGGATCCGTCAAATTATCAAATTATCATTGCGTTTCCTCCGCCTTTTTAAACTGTGCCGTTGCACTGGTGCATCATGAATTAAAATGCATATGCAGTGAAGTAACATATATACTCTACTAGAAGTTGACCTCATGTATACATTGAGGGAAGGTTTTGGGGCCAAAATTACAGATTTTAATATGACCTGTGGATAAGTCAAGGGTAAAATTTTAGGGTTATGTAACAAGGGATGCAAAGAAGAAAGCAAAGCAAAAAGATACCAAAGAGCTTACAAAATTCCAGTAGGCATTATTGTTTGTGCTCACACTAAAGATTAGATAGATGAGAGAATAGAATGGAGTTGGTGCTTCTAGGACAGATTACACTCTTGCCTTTCACCAGGGGATGATTCCTTTTCTAAAATAAAGAACAGTACTTACACTTAACTGTGGATAAGTCACCTCAAATAGTAATCAGTTGTTCTCAGTATAAATTCACCTATAGCATCTAGTATGGGATGGAAATCATGTCCCCTTCCTGTGTTGTTGAACTGCAGATTACAACAGCCTTAGCTAGCGTAACAAGTGGTCAAGAATGTTGGCTGTCACAATCCAACAGTATCTAGTATCTGCATGATTCCCATCCTTGTTTAGTAGGGCACTGAGTTACTAGCAGGCACACTAGGCCCTTTAGAAATAATACAGGATTTATAGCCTCTTTGGGTCCCAGGCCAGGAGTAAAACAAGACAATAACTAAATAAGGTTATGGCTCCTTAGAAGTCAGTTCATTAAAAACAGGGGTTTCCTTGCTGGGCTTTTTTGGGTGGTTGTGGTGGTGGTGTTCTTGTGGCGGGGGGAGACTGTTACAGTGCTGGCTTTTTATTGCTGGTGCAAGCCACATGGTGTAGCCCAGCTACCGGTATCTATTGAATCTTTCCCATTTCAGACTCCAAGGGGGTGTGTGCACAGTATATATGGGTGGGTGTCTGTATATATATATATATATACATGTATATGAGGTGAGGGGAGATTGAATCTTCTTAGTCTGGTAAAAGCAAGGAGGAGAAGGAGGAGAGAGTTTGCATTTTAAAGAACTGCTGCCTCACTCCAGGGCAGTAGTTCTTAAGCTTTTAAGTAATTTCAATAAAATCTGTGATATGCAGTACCACCTTTGAGCCACTGAGTGCCAGACCTTCCTTATCTAAGTGAAAGTTGCAGGCAGGGTTGGGAGATCAGATCCAAACAGCTCTAAGTTATTTTTCCTCCAGGGTCTCCGAACTGTTCAAGTACTTCCCCCCCCCCCTTGATCACATATAAGAAAATGTTGTCTTCTCCCTCACTGTCCCTTACTGTTATAAATGTTGGGTGAGGCTTGTGGGAACTGAAAACATCTCAGGGCCAGACGTTCATCACCCATGCCACCATATGTTGCTGTTATCAAGCTTGACATATTCATTTTTTCTAGGGGTCCTGTAAACATCAGCATTAGGGCAGATGTTGTTCAGATGGTTGAGAAGCACAGCCAGATCTTCTCCATGGCTCCAAATATCAGAACCATGTTGTGGGCTTTTTTGGTGCTGTTTCCAGGGCTTGCTTTTCAAAGTGTTCCATGTAAAGGTTTGCTATCACAGGGCTCAGAGGGCTTCCCCTTGCTATCCCATCTCTCTGCTCATAAAATCTGTTGTCCCATTGGAAGTAGCTTGTGGTGAGGCAATATTCAAACAGGGCTGTGATGTCTTCCTGAAAAATTTGTCAGATGATGCCATGATATATAAAAATAAATAAAAAATAAATAAATAGATGTCCATTATGGGGACTGGTGAACAATGAGAACACATCAAAGCTGATTAGTATGTCTCTGGGTTTGAGGTTGCTGATTTTTCCTGTGAAGTGAACTGAGTCCTTGATGTAGTAGAGGGTTTGACTATAATAGGTTTGTAATTGTGTGGCCAAAAACCTGGCCAAGTCATATGTGGGGGATCCAATGGCACTCACTATGGGTTGGAGTAGAATGGAATCCTTGTGGATCTTGGGAAGTTCATACAGTCTTGTCATCTTTAGAAACTGTGGGAAATTTCATAGTAATACTTTGAATGGCTTGCCTTCCTAGGTCAAATCCCAGACAGAGCTGAGGAAGACTCCAGTGTCTGAAGCTAGGAAAACACCAGTAACTCAGTCTCCAAACCAAGCGAGCAACTCCCAGTTCATCCCCATCCACCATCCAGGAGCTTTCCCTCCACTTCCCAGCAGGCCAGGTAAAAACCAGTTGGTGACAGTCAGTCCACCAGTGCCTGATGCTTTTCTGTGGAGGAAGAAAATTCAGAAACTGACTTCATAAAGAAGTGCTCACCTTTTGTGAAACTGGAACTCAGTTGGGATTTTTGTAGATGCTTAGTACCACAATACATAATTCTTACTAAGCAAAGATTTAGTATCTTTTCTAATCTCTGAATGACAACTGAAGCACCCTTTTTTCACATGTCCCAAATGGGAAGACACCTCATGTATAATTTCTCTCCATTTCTGTAGCTGTGGTGGAATTTTTTTGCCACAAAATGTACACATTTCCTAATATGGGGACTAATTTTTGGTGTTGGAAAAAATAATGTACGCACAAGAATATGTGTAAGAACTGCAGGGAAATTACAGAAGCAATCATCAAGGACCTGCTCAAAAGTTGTACTCCATTGTCCCAGAATTGCCCCAAGAGAGAAATGGAGTAGAGCTGTACACTTGTACACATGTATGCACACACGCATTTCTCTTCCTCCAGGCAGGCAATAAATACATTTGTCCCTTGTTATCCATGGGGCATCTGTTCTGGGACCCACCCACCCACCACCCCTGGATAGTAAAAAACATGAGTCCATAAGTCCTGTCCTTTTCAGTGGATATGTGCATTGCTTGTGCATGCCCATTGAGAAGGCCAGGGCTTGCCATGCACAGAAGCTCAAACTGTGGATGACAAGCCCGCAGTTGGCGTGGGCACACTCTATTGAAACAGAGCCTGCATTTGAATGTAGGATCTTCTTTGCTGTGTAGAATGAAACTCTTTAAAGCTTGAGTTGACAACCAAGGTCCTGCAGAAGTTTTTGCTCTACAGCTCACATCAGCCAACGCCAACATAGCCAACAGTGAAGGATTAAGAGAACTGGAGTCTGAAAACATCTGGAGAGCCACTAGAATTAGGGGAGGGAGCCAACAGCCAGACCAATGTATAACCCTGGAGAAGAGGTGGGAAGTAACATCTCAAAGGCCTTTTAAGTATATCTTACTTTGAATTACCTATTTTAATGTGGATTCTTTTATTTATTGTTTTAGGCTTCCCACCTCCAGCATATGTTATCCCTCCTCCTGTTGCTTTCTCTATGAGCTCAGGATACACCTTCCCAGGTGGTGTTTCTGTCCCAGGAACCTTTCTTCAGCCTGCAGCTCATTCACCTGCAGGAAACCAGGTGCAAGCTGGGAAGCAATCCCACATTCCTTACAGCCAGCAGCGGCCCTCAGGACCAGGCCCAATGAACCAGGGACTTCAACAGACGCCATCCCCTTCTCAACAGTCCCTTGCATCCTTACCAGCTCAGGCAACAGCACAGTCTGCAAGTCAGTTACAGGTCCAGGCTTTGGCACAGCAGCAGCAGCAGCAGCAGCAACAGCAACAGTCCCCTACAAAAGTTGTGCAGGGCTTAGGGAAGAGTCCTCCACATCACTCGGGATTCCAGCAGGTGAGCTTTGGGAGGCTAAACCTTCAAATGGCAGGGGTGTAATAGGAGACCCACAATCTACACTAGTTTACTGTGGACACTAATCAGAGTTTTGATTTGGAAAGTATTGGTTCTGTCCTCAAATATGGTTCACTTTGATTCGAGTATTGACTTTTTTGCATGTTTCAGTGGAAAGTTACACAGAAAAGGAGTTGTTGAAAGAGGATACAGTCTGAATATGTTTTCTAAACTGGAAACATAGTTACAAGGAAAGGATAGAGGAACAATGTCAAACACTGTTATTAATTATATTTGTGTGCCTTTTATACCTAAAAGTTCTTGACACAATAATTTTAAATGTTTACTTTGATATAAGCCTTTGCTGAAGCTTTTTTTTAAAGTCTGCAATAGACAGTCTGTTTTCTATTAGGTTTTTTTCTTTTTAATAATACCAACTTTCCTTACATAATGGATAGTAAGTAATTGCTAGATTATGCCTGTGAAGCAATTGGAACACTTGAAGGCCCTACACAAATGTTAGCCTATTATTAATTTACAGCTTGCAATGATAAGGGGATTTTGTTCAGTACAGCTTTTCAAACTGTGGCATTGCAAATATTTCTGCATAGAATCCTTTTCTGTTCATGTTGAAAAACGATATTTTTATTATTGTAAGGTCTTCCAAACTTTGAACTCAAAAAGAAAGCAATACATTGGAAGATTTTGCTTAGCAGAACAGAATGTGTGGTCTTGGACAGATATGGAGATGAGGTGCACATACTCTTATGATAGGTAATACAATCGTATAGAGAAAATCAAATAAGGATTTTTCTGCTCTTTAATGCCTGAGGAATGTGTTTCTTTAGTCAGAGTGTTCTCCCGTTTGGTCAGCTCTGATGTAGAAGAGTAAAATCACAGATTACTTTTGCAGGAAATATGATAAGTATGGCATTTTTCATGTGAGTCTCTTTATGGCTGGAAACTCTAAAGAGCTATTTTCTCTGTGGCTCCCCAGTTTGTTAAGTTGAATGCTCTGCTGTCTTTGTTCATAGTATTCCCAGACAGACTCCTCCAAGCAGCTCTGGAACTCTCCTCAGGTCCAAGGCCCATTGGGGAAGATCATGCCTGTGAAGCAGCCCTACTATCTTCAGGGCCAGGATCCCCTCAAACTGTTTGAACAGTCATTGCAGCCTCCCCTCTTGCAACAGCAGCAGCCTCTAGAGAAGAAAATGAAGCCTTTCCCCATGGAGCCATATAACCAGAATCCCTCAGAGGTCAAGGTGCCAGAATTTTACTGGGACTCCTATGGCATGACTGATAACCGTGTTGTGATGGCACAGCAGCAAGCAAACATGGACCGCAGAGGAAAGCGTCAGCAAGGAGTCTTCCGCCCAGAGCAGGATCCTGTGTCTAGGATGAGTTTTGAGGTAACTCGTTTACTTAGCTGGTGAACTTCAGACAGGGTATGTTTAGGCAATGGTTCCTTCTGTCCCCAAAATTCATTTCAAATGAATCAGCTTGTGGTAACTTTGGACAGGAGGAGGTATTACTACAGGTGTGTGGGCCACGCATTTCCCTGCCATATTCCAAGATTCATGAATAAGAAGCACTTACTTTTCTGACTTCTTAGTTCTACCTTACCATAGTAATAAGCTGTTAAATGGCTTGTTGTCCTACATATACATACATACATACATACATACATAGTCCTAAGCCTCTTGGCTTTAAAAAATAAATCAAAACCCAAATGGACTATCTTGTTTTGATAATATCGCTTATACTAGGGATGAGCCAAAAACAGGTCATCAAACTTTTGCAGGCCTCTTTCCAGGCCACAGAAACCCTCCACTCCTCAATTTCTGACAGTTTGAGTTAACTGCAGCATAACCTGTCAGTCTCACTGCAGATAGAACTCAAGAGGTGAAGCTGTAGACCCCTGCATTACCTACATGGTGGATGGTTGCTCAGTTGGTAGGGCCACAGCTGCATTCTTTCTTTCCCAACAAAACTGCAGTCATGTCCCTCTTTCATCTTTCTGCTTCTATAGATGTGCTGAGAAAAAGCATACTGTACTTAGGTATATAGTATGGTTTGTTTCTTCAAGAAAAAGCATATATCATAAAAGAATACTGCTTTTTTGCTATTTAATGATGAGTGTTTCAATTGGGTTTTAAATATTTTTTACTATCTGCCTCCTCAAATCTTTGTCTTCCTATAACTGGATTCCGATAACTGGAATGCATTGTTTGGTGTGTCATCTTAACAAGAAGCCAGGGAAAGAGCACAGTCTTCTGGAAGTTGTAAATCTGAACTTGAAGCATGGATCTGTTCCAGAACTTTACATATCAATATAATATAGAGGCTCTCAAGTTTTATCACAGCTTTCCTGTAGGAGTCAAGAAATTTGTTAGATACTAATGAAGTGTAAAGTTAAATATAATCTGACTGCACTGGAAAAGGAAAACCTCCCGCACAGATGTAAGACATGACTCAAGCTTCCTTGAGAAAGCCCTATCACTTGGCATGAATTGTTAGGATTCTTTGGACAGAAGACTGCCGAACTTATTTTGAAAGAAGTTGGATAGGGGAGGCACACCTACCCTGCCATTTGTGTACACCTCCACATGAGGGGTTATGGCAGTCCAGAGGTGGAAGAATTTATCATGAATCTTGTTTTTAAAAATAGACAAAAAAATAGGAATGGCCTTGACGTAACACTGAAGTAAGAAGCAAGCAGCAAGCAATAGCTGATGCATTTGCTTGCACATGTTTAGGGTTTCAGATGCATGGAAGTTATCAAACCACACAAGTATGTAAAAAAAAAATTAACAGCAAGTCACCCCCAAAAGCCCTGAACTCACTTTTATCTTTGTGTATGCTAGGAACTCCATCATGGCAGAAGATTGCCATAAAAATAGCCCTGATAAGTGATTCCATCTAACAGTAGAAGATAGAGACAAACAGCTTCCTTGTTGTTTTTTGGCACCTTTTGCTCTGGTTTAACTTTGCCACTTGTACTTCATTACAATTTGTGGTATTGTACTTAATCTCTCCTTATAATTGTAGACCAAACCAGGAGTGCAGTTGTTGTGTATTAGTAGTTGTAAGAAAGCAGAGTTAGAGAGTTAGTTTCTTCATTGGTACTTGCGTACAGGTGTCCACTAGAACATTTTAAAAAGGTACTACTGTGGCCCACATCCCAATCTAAAATTAAGAGGAGACAAAAAAGACTGCAGCAACTATAGGACTATAGTGCTAATTTCTTATGCAAGCAAAATTATGCTCCAAATTCTACAGCATATACTGCAATCATATATGGAGAGAGAAATCCCAGAGGTGCAAGCAGGATTCAGGAAAGGAAGAGGCAGTAGGGACCATATTGCAAACATAAAAAGAAAGTTCAAAGGCTGGCTTACTGCTGAAAAATAAGAAAACAAAAATAATGACCACAGAGGTTCTACATAAATTCAGTCTAAATAATGATGAAATCAAAACAGTCAAATATTTCCTGTGCCTTGGATCAAATATTGATCAGAACAGAGACTGCAGTCAAGAAGTCGGAAGAAGACTAGGAATGGGAAGGGCAGCTATGAAAGAACTAGACAAGACCCTAAAGTGCAAAGATATACAGCTGAAAACTAAAGTTAGAATTGTTCAAGCCATTGTATTCCCATCCCCATGTATGGATGTGAGAGCTGGACAGTGAAGAACGCAGACAAAAAGAAAATCATCTCTTTTGAGATGTGGTGCTGGAGAAGAGTGCTGAGGATATTGTGAACAGCCAGAAAGACGAACAAATGAGCTCTGGACCAGGTCAAGTCTGAACTCCCCTTGAAAGGAGAGCGGTGGAGGACAGGGGGTCTTGAAAGTGTTTCATTGACAGGGTCACCATGAATCAGGGTTCACTCAAGGGCAGTTATTAACTACTACTACAGCCCTGGTTTGTCTTGAAAGAGGGAGGCCAAACAATAATATTTTATGTAAATGGATATTCAAATACGTATTTTTAAGTTAGTTTTACCAACCCTCAGTATAGACCTTATTCCAGCTACTGCAGACTTGAGTTATTAGAAGGGAAATGCTGAACAATGGGAAACAAGTGAAAAAAGTAGTAGGGATGTGGATGGGCCAAGAAGGAAGAGGAAGGATCAATGAAAGGAGCAGACCTCTGATCCTGTTCAAACTGGCATTCTGCACACTATCTAACAATGTTTAAATGGAAATGTTTAAAGGATTCCGACTCTGTGCAGGTGAAGTGTACCACTAATTCAACCAGCTATGATAACGAATATAATGAATTCATAGTAGGAGTATCTTACACTACATATAAACATACCCTGGTTCTTTTTGCTACTTGCAAAACTACCAAGATACTAGGTAACTAAACAAAATGCCTTAGTTTGCACATGTTACTAAGGGTGGTGGTGGTGGTTGCATTCTTTATAAGTGTAGTCTCTGGGTGTTTTTGCCATCTGTAAATTCCCACTTAATGGGGGAAAAGAATGACTCTTAGAGCATAAGAGAACAAGTTAAGTTTGTTTGCCTCAACTTTCTCTTTTCTCTCCCTGCATTTTTTCTTGTCCTGCTCCTTTACCTTTATGTGCCACTTTTGCATGCTGGCATATCTGTCCTTGCATTCTCTTTTCTTGTATATTAGCTTGCCTTGCATTCCTTTTGCTTCTTTGGGCACCTTTCTGTTCCTGCAGCCTCCTTGCTTTTACCTGCTGGTTTTCTTGCTTTCTTTTCTTTCCTTGCTACATCTCACTGTGCTCCTTTCTGTCACTAGGACCCCAAGAGCTCCCCTCTGCTTCCTCCGGACCTGTTAAAGAGTCTGGCTGCCTTGGAGGAGGAGGAAGAGCTGATTTTCTCTAATCCTCCTGATCTTTACCCAGCTCTGCTGGGGCCTCTCGCCTCTCTTCCTGGACGAAGCCTCTTTGTATGTATTTGACTTAATTCTGCTGCTTCTCCCTCTAATTTTGGCATATCTTTTTTTTTCTTTTTATTTCCTGCAAGGGCAATAGGATGTGTGAAATCCATGTTCCTTGCTAAACCTTTTGGGAAAAATGAAATACAGGAGGAAGAGCTTATAGGGCCAGGATAATGGAGATCTGCTAGCAGGGTGGAAGCAGATTTAATGCCATTATAATACTTCATTGATCCTAGGGGTTGTTACTTTCTGACCAGCACTTGATTCCTTAAAAGCTCTGAAAAGAGGGCCATTATGATGTCCCCCACCTAACATTGGCTCTCCTCTGCCCCCCTATACACATACTAATGAGTCATCTTAACTTTCAAGGTTCACTGCATGGTGAGTGGAAGCAGCAGGAGAACTGTTGCAGCTGGGTATGTTCCTGCCACAGACCTTTTAATCAGGCACAGTCTCAAAGCGAGAACATTGGTACTTGAGGTGGCCCAAATCCTTATCTCTTGGCTTGCTGAGAACTCAAGTTTTATATCTGTCTTGTGCAAAACGATATAGGCTGTCTTCTTCAGAGTGTATCAGAGTATGAATAAACAAACTAGCATCTAAAGAGAAAGTCAGAGGTTAGAAAAGAGAAGTTAACTTTTAGTTTTGCACATACTTAGTGAGTTTTGACGATGTGAAGTGATGTTCTTGTACATCTCACGTCACAAAGGCCATAGGATGTGTACATGTCATCTGTTGATCTCTCTTTTGAGGAATTCACAAAGCATTAACTTGAGCATTACCTTGTAGCATCCACACAAACAATCCACTTTTTCCACCGAGGATGCCTGGGATGTCTTTAAAAACTCACATCTGCCTGTGCTAAGAACTGCCTTTCTGTATCAGATGAAGGACCCATATTTCTGCAACAACAAATCCCTAGATGCCTCTAGTAGCCCACAGTTTTCCTATCCGCACTGTCTGGTATTCAAGAATATACAGTGCTTCTCTGCACTTAAAGAAAGAATAATTATTGATAGACATATTCTCCAAGAAAGTAATTCCTTGGGTATGATGGATTGACATTAATGAAAAAAATATATGATTTAGAAATACAGACTGTCAGATGTTGAAGTTGCCATTGTATGGTATTTGTGCACTTGTATGACAAGTGGAGAAGTATATTAGGTTTTGCTCCTGGGTTGGGATGAGAAAATTTAGCTGTCACTAAGGATGTGGTGCTGGCAAGGACAGCATCTGTGTTTAGGATCACCACAGAAACAAAGAGATTTTTGTAGTATTATGGCTACCATTGACATCACAAACAGGAGTTTGTAGGTTTTTTATTTAATTAAATTAGCCCTCATAAACTGGATTAGATGCATGCTCTGGCTTTCAGCAACTGCAGCATACAGGTTGGTATGTAGATGTAAGACAGTGAGAGGTTACAGGTTGGGTCCAGAGCTGCCCCACTACAAACACAATGGATTCTTCTGGTAGCAGAGGGAACTAGGAGCCAGCAAAGCCTTGCAGCTGGAAGAAGGCAGTAGGGCAGTGATAATCATCTTTTTTTACACATTAGTCTGAATGATCCCTCAATGGAATCTAATAGTTTTGGAGCACATGAAGGAAACCTATCTAGGGATAATTGGCAGAAAGTTTTTTCAAGCATGGATGCATCCAGTTCATAGAGTTTTTCTTCCATGCAGCTCTGGGTCCAACTCAATGAGTGGGGCACTTTGTGGGTGGGGTGATCAATGCAAAGTTATCTATGGAGTTGGAAAGAGGGATATCTATTTTTATTGCTGTTAATAATGTTTGACTGATAGCAATTAAAATAAATTAAAACTAGCTTCTTTTTTTAAAAAAAAAGACACTAAAATTGATATATGGTTTAATGGTTTTTCATTTCAAAGAGCGTGAGATGAGTCAAACAAGTTGAGATTTGAAGTAAAATGGCCTGTGCTGAGAGGATTTATTTATTTATTGCATTTATTTCCCACCTTGAATTCTAAGCAACATGTGAATTGCTCCCGAATGCATCATGATAATTTGACTTAATAGTTCAGCATTTGGATATTTATATTGCTTACCTAACCAATTCAGAAGTTACCACATTTCTTATAAGATCTATAAATCATGCAAACTGAGCATCTGTATTGCCATGCAAAATCTTTACTATATTTCCTGCTCTCTACACTGTTTTGAGCACTTCTGTGACAGTTATGAGTGTACTGGTTTCATGTAGAAGAGTCATCTCAATCATTGGTGAATTACAATGCCTAATGCTATCTTTCTCTTCTCTGATTTTCTGAAGAAATCGCTGCTAGATAAACCATCAGATCTGATGTCTCAATCACCATCTTTCCTGTCCCTCACAGGCTTCTCTCTTAATCAGGTAATTAGTTGAAAACACTTTTTAAAATCTTTTCCTGATGGATAGGGCCATGGGTTCATATGTTAATTTTTATAGGTCATGCTTCTTAAAGAAGTCTTTAAAAATACATACTTGTGCATAAACTCAGTTGCTTCAGCTCACTTGCAAGTAGAACTTGGGGTTGCTCCTCTTTACATCAGTCGAAACACCCTCTGCGTAGTGCGGATGATTCTAGGCTAGAACCTATGATATTTTATATCTCTACATACAAAAATAGCTGAAGGTTTTGTTTTCACTACCTTCATATTTTATACTGTGGGCTATATTGGTCTCATCTGGCAATCACATTGGGTGGTTTTTGTTTTTGTTTTGCTTATGTAAGGATAGTGTATGCCTGTTGAACCGGATTTCTTAATTATAGTATTTGTCAAGAGGAACTTCCAAGTCCAAATGCCACTAAGCTGTACAGAGTAAAAACAGGATTTTCTTATTTCTTTCCTTTCCTTTCCTTTCCTTCGTTTATATACCGCCTTTCTCCCTTAGCTCTTGATAGGCAAATTAATATTTGAGGTTCTCTTCATTCTTAATATGTGTAAGAAAAAGAACTGTTTGCTTTTATAGGAGCCCATTCCTTATATTTCTGTGTGAATGTCACTGTCCTAGGTGTACCTTTTAGGGACAGGTAATTCTGCTGCATCTTTGTACTACCCTGTTTCCCCAAAAATAAGACATCCCAAAAAAATAAGACCTAGTAAGTTTTTGCTGAATTGCTAAATATAAGACCTCCCCCAAAAGTAAGACCTAGCAAAGTTTTTGCTTGTAAATATATATACAGTATATAATAAATGTTCATTTTTTTGTTCAACAATAAATGTGAATTCTTCTTCATGAAAAAAATAAGACATCCTCTGAAAATAAGACCTAGCGCATCTTTGGGAGCAAAAATTAATATAAAACACTGTCGTATTTTCGGGGAAACACGGTATGGGTGTTTGAGTGACTTGATCACATCCAGTGCAGAGATGTGGTGGAAATCTCTTCACCCCCAGGAGAGAATGACTGCCAAGCAGTTAAACCAGACCAGTGGGAGGTATAGAGGTGCAAAAAAGAGCCTCTTCTGTAGGTGAGTCCTTGAGGTTTACAAACATCTTGTTTCTTGTGGCTTGGTAGGAATTCTGTTTTGCTTTCACATACAGCTTTGAAAATTACTTGGGTAGAGTATTGGATTTAGACTTTATTGCTGTGAGAGCTGAAAATTTATTTGCTTGCCAGCTGAAGTAAATCTTTCCTGATCCAGCCATTGAGAGTCATTGTGCCCAAGCAAAACTGATTTTTCCTTCCAGTGCAGCAGTGTGTTGGAGTAGGTCTCCAATTCCTGTTTAACCTCTCTTTCTCCTGCAGGAAAGATATCCAAACAGCATGTTCAATGAGGTTTATGGGAAAAACCTAAACGCCAGCACAAAAACAGAGGTCACTCCTTCAGTGGGCCACCAGGAGACTTCACTCTACTCTCTCTTTGAAGGTACTCCATGGTCTCCATCTCTTCCAGCCAGCTCAGGTAATATTTCTTCATACAGTATTTAACCTTAGCAATGCAGCACCCCCATGCTGGAATTGCTCCACATCATGGTTTATGTTTGCCTTACTTCATCTCCCCCCCCCCCCCCGGCCCATTTTTATAGTACAACAGCCTCTGGAAGCAGCATTGTTTCCCTTGCCTTTTGGAGATATTTTTGGAAAAATTGATTAGTGCAAAAATCCCTTTCATTGTGCAAAAAAAAGTCACTATGGGCAATTCTAGACCACCCAAAAGGGACGGTCCGCGATCACCCCAGGAAGCTGCGGGATGGGCCCGAGGCTGCCGCACTGGCAGCCTCCACAGCCCCATCCCGCCGCTTCCAGAGGCTGCGGGGAAGCGGCAAACTGCTGGTTCCCTGTAGCCTCTAAGCGAGGTGCAGGGGGCACCCTGGGAGCCTGCTGCACCCCGCTTGCGGAGGCAGGGCAGAAGGGAGAAAAGGGCCGCTGCCACCGCCCCTTCCTCCCTGGGTCTTTGCCGCAACTATCTAAAAGCCGTGGCAAAGACCCGTGCCAAAAAAGGAGCTCTGTTTAGAGCTCCTTTTTTGCACTGTGTAAAGGGCGCGATTTGCTCCCTCCCGTGGCGCAAAGGCATCATGGTGTGTGCAGTGCGACTAGCAGCTGCGCACGCCATGACGCCATCATGGCACACCAGTGTGGACACCACCATTTAAAAATGGCGGCACCCATATGTGCTAGGGTTAGGGAGGGTGTAGAAGCTGCGCCCTCCCTAACCCTATTCGCGCCTTTTTTGGCCCCTAACGCGCCTCTTTTGACGCGTCTAGATCGGGCCTATATGCACACACACAAAAAAGTCTCATAGTGTTTGTATTTTTCTTTATTGAGAAAGTTAAAGGTTAAATAGTTTTGTTTAAAACTTAGAGTTAATGTGTTTATAGCGGATCTTGTTTAATTCAATGCTCTTACAGGCTTATAGATTTATTATTATATACTACAAGTATTGATGTACTGCTTATCTGTGTTGTAATACTGAATTTGTTAATAAAAATTGGGGGGAAATGGGGGAAAAGTCTCATAGAGGTTGACTATTTTCTTGATGATCTATCCCCAGGATGAGGAAAAGTTAAATTTATATCCAAGTGATGATTCAGCTGAGGCACTGCAAACTCTGCTTTGAATTTATATAGCTGGATTCTTTGTGCTTTTCATGCTCACGAATATGCATGGATTCTAAATTTAGAGTGAGCAACATCTGTATTTTGTAACATGAAAGCTTACAAGTTGATACTGTAGTCCCTCTTCAGAGGGGGAAAAACATGTCCATAGGCATTATCATGAAGGACAGAGCAAGTGTTCTCCTACTGTAGCAGTATGGAGAATTTTTTTCTAGAGCAGTGTTTCTAAACTTTTGGTCTTCCAGATATTTTGGACTTCAGCTTCTAGAAGTCCTGGCTAGTATGTCCAGTGGAATTCTGGAAGCTGAAGATGCAAACATCTATAGGACCAAAGGCTGACAACCAGTGCTGTAAGTCTTCTCTCTTCTGCCATCTTAATGCTTTTTCTCCCTTTTCATTTTCTGTAATCTGCCTCCCTTCTCACTATCCTATTTGTTTCTCAGAATTAAAGAGTTCCTTTTCTCCACTTTCTTGAGCCTGTGACATAACAGCCTCTTTCAAGAGGTGTCACAGATGGAACAGAAGTTTCTAGCTAGAGCTTCTTTCACAAAACACATCTTTAAACTCTCATGCAAGATTCTGAGTCACCTCCATAGAGCTGAAGGATATTTCTTCCACATATTTTTATCTGTCCTCATTCTTGTTTCCAATATAGAACTCTGCCCTTCGGGCTTCCAACACCCTCTGTTTTTTAACCAAATATGCATGATTCACAGTAATCCCCCATGTTGAAAATTGCTTTTTGGCTTTAAGGCATGCTGGCATTTCTTTTTACATTGGTACAAAAGTATCATGTTCACTTAAGCAGATGAATGCAGTTCATATGAGCAGTCTTGGATTTTACATATTTTGCCTTTGATAAAGAACATTCATCTAAATTATGAGCCTCGCCATTTGGTTTTTCTTAGCTGATCTAAGGGGGGGGGAGTTGTTTTCCTTTGGCACATTAAACATAGACTGTTTATTCTTTCTCTAAAATTCTACCTACCAGATCATTCAACACCAGCTAGCCAGTCTCCTCATTCCTCTAACCCAAGCAGCTTGCCAAGCTCTCCTCCTACTCACAACCACAATTCTGTTCCATTCTCCAACTTTGGACCCATTGGGACACCAGACAACAGGGATCGGAGGGTGGCAGATCGGTGGAAGACAGACAAGCCAGGTGAGCAGAATGGATAACTGCATAAGGTATAATTTGAGTAGTTTACTGGATCACTAGGTATTATTTGAGTAGTTTACTGGATCACTGACTTGTTGCCCTTTCTTTTTTAGCAATGGGAGGATTTGGTCTGGACTATCTCCCAGCAACATCTTCCTCTTCAGAGAGTAGCTGGCATCCAACCAGCACTCCTAGTGGCACCTGGTCAGCTCATGGCCCATCCATAGAGGATTCATCAGCTGTGCTTATGGAAAGCCTGAAGGTAGGATGAGTATTGGAATACAGGAGTAATTCTGCACATCTGGAAGGTTAATCTTGATGACTGTTACTTGTTACAGCAAAACCCTCTAACACTAATAATGTTCTCTTGTTTAGGGTTTCTTGCCATTTGGAAACATAGTGCAGACATGTTGCTAAGTGAAGCATATTGGATGAGACCCTAATTACAGGTTCAGACTCAGCATCCAGCTTGTATCCTAATAATTCAATACAAGCATAGTCTATTGTAGTATGGAGGATTTAAATTAACTTATTTCCTTTATGATATAAAGGAATTATTTTACCTGCTTTAAAATGCTGTTACTTTGGTTGAAACTGAGTTTAAAGAGACATGTCTTAAGCTAGGAAAGTCTGAAGGATCACACATGGACTGTAACCATCAATTCACTACCCTGTAAGGGGAGTCATAATCAAAGCACTCTTTCAGTTGCTCTTTGCAGAGTAATCAGCAACAGAAAGTCTGGGCAGAATTCTTTGTTCTGCTACTCATTCATGCAGACAAATGGCTGGGGTGTTTGTTTATTTATTTACTTTATTTCTTTGCTGCCTTTCTCCTAGGCTGAGACCTGAGACAGATCCCATAACACATTAAAGACATTTACAAAAAGTTTAAGACCAATTTAAAACACCACATGATAAAAATTTCAATTTCTTACCCTGCAAATAAAATATTTTAAGGTGGAAGTTGTTTCTTATTGCTGTTTACAGTAGAGTGGATGGGTTTAAGAGGCTTTTGCCTTTACAGTGGCTTATTAAAAAAAACTGCTTGGGATTGGGGGTGTCTCACCAGTGAACTAGCATTTAGAAATACTGGGAAAATTGAGAAGTTAGTAAGAGGATAAGCATAAGTGTTCCCTTTTTCCATTTCTGCTTTTACAATAATCTTAAAACGGCTGTTCTCATTTTCAGTCTATCTGGTCCAGTTCCATGATGCGTCCTGGACCGTCTGCCCTGGAGCAGCTGCTGATGCAGCAGAAGCAAAAGCAGCAACGCGGGCAAGGTGCCATGAATCCACCACACTGAGAATGAAAGAGGATGGCAACCTTTGCAACCGAAAGCTCCATACATCATGGCATGTTGGGTTTGCAGGATTGTCCCACACAGTCCTGTGCGCGTGGCAGCCCTCTCTTCTGTTCCTTGCTGTCAGGAGGGCGTAAGTGCTCCACCAACCCACTGAGTGTGCACGAATATGTCTGCAGTGCAATGGAAAACCAACACCAGGAACTCTCCCATCCCTCTGGGGCCCTCTGGAGGGAGAGAGGGACTGCTGTTTGTCTCACGGTAACCCGATATCACCGCCTCTCACCTTCTCCATCGTGCATGTCCCCAGCCACGTGGGAAAATAAAAAGCTGAGAATGAAGAGCAGATGGGAGAAGCCACTGAGAACTTCTCGATCCTTCTCCTCAATTTTGGAGAAACCAATAGGAATCTATTTCTGATAGCTTTGCTGACTGAGAATGTAGTTGAAATTTATTCCTCAACATCTAAATTTCTAATTATTACTATCTCAGTAGTAAGGTCACACTGAATTCTTCCATACACAGATGTGCTTTGTAGTCAGTGTGTAGCAATCCCTCCAGTTACTGGTCCAGCCAGAGGTGGGTGGTGGTAGATTGGGTGGGGGGCTAGGTTTTTTTCTCTCCTGGTTGGATAAGGAGTTTTCATGAAGGAGAAACTGGGCCCTCTAGCACCACTTCTACTTTTTCCTCAAAGGCTATCTGGAAAACCCCGATTGGGTCAGTGTTTCCGGTTCTGAAGTGTAGTGGCCACTATAGAGCCCTCCCAATGGGCCAAGCAACCACTGCTGTGGGGTTTTAAGTTAAATGGTTCAGATTCCTGTACATTTTATGATAGCGTAGTGACCAGCCTCACGAAATGGCAAGCTGGTCTGTGCATCACAGCCTGACTCCTTTATGTAGGTAGGTAGAAGCTTTCTGTGTCTCCCCCCCCCTTCAACCCCCACCCCCTTTTTCTTCCTTTCCCTCACCTTGCTGGTTGCTAGTAGTACTATTCTTCATATACAGCATCCCACAGAGTTCTAGCAGGATAATGGGGAGCAAAGGAGTTAATCTAGACAGGATGATGTGTGCAATCCCCCTCCCTCAGCAATAGGTGTGTACCCACTCCACAAACTCGCACACACCTGTAGGCACAGGGTTCCAATGCTGGAATGGAAATTCAAGGCAACAGAGGACATAATGATGTGGAACCCACGCACAGAAGCCAACAGTCCCACTTGCTCCTACAAGGGTGCAGAAGAGGGTCAAGGGTTCTACTTGGTATTTATTGAGCAGAAGGAAGACAGCAACTCTTCTTCTTCTTGCATAGGACAAAAGGACAGCGTTTCTTTTTGTTTCCCAGGGTAGCTATGGAAACAATCTAAATGTTCAAAACTGCTGCAGTTGCAGGGGTGTGTGTGTGCGTCAGTTCAGGATCTGTGAGCCGGGAAACAGCTGCAGAGCAAAGCACATCCAGGGTCTACAAGTGACGCTGGAGTTGGGGAGCAGCCCCCAAAAGACTTTATATAAAGGGAAGCTGTATGCATAGTGCTCTCTCTCTCTAGGATAGGAATTGGACCCCATATGGCTCCCCAGGCTAGCAGTGTTGCTGCTAAACATGTTCCCCTCTTTTAAAGAAAAAAAATGGAGACAGTCTCAAGGATGAAGTTCCTGCCCTGGTTGTAATGTTAAGCTGAGACCCTCTGTGCTTCTTTGGCTCCCTGCCCCTGCTTCCATCCCATCCCCTTCTCCCAGTTTGTGTATTTGAGCTGTGCACCTAAGCAGCTGCAACATTCCAGTGTTTGAAATGCCACTAATTCTTGCACCCTAGACAACCTAACCAGGTTCACCATCTCACTCTCTCAGCAGTGCCAGAGTCCCAGCCTGTAGGCTCCCATTTCTGCATGAGAAATCTGGTGTTTGGAATGTTTTCTTTTAAGAATCTTTGGGGGCAGGGTTCCTTCTTTCCCCCCATATACTCCCGCCCCACTGTGTCAGGAGCCTCAAGGGAAGAGGAACCCCCAGCAGAGAAAACTGGTTTGTGTCGTAAGCTTCTTTTGTGTTTTTCGTCTGTCTGTGCGAGACCTGCAGCTGCTGAACTCAGCTTTTGCCTTTAATTAAACCATGTTCTCTACAGCCAGCCTTGTGTAGTAACATCTTCTTTAATCACAGCTGCCATTAAAGAAACTGTTGATTCCTCCCGCTCCCCATTTCACAAGAGGAAATTCCACGCTAAGACGACATTCATTTGCTCAGATGTGACAGAGGTTTATCAGATCATTCAAGCTCTGGTAGGAATAGCACACATGGGTGTTGATAAAGCATAGTATACTAATTTACACTGAAGATGGCATGTCACTGAGTATCTATTGGAATTTACTATATATCATATCAGAGAGGATAATGGGATAGCTTGGGATGACCACGTGCTAGGGTGGTAAATAGACAACAAAGAAGTTGTCTAAATCCTGGATATTCTCTATATGTGGGAAGGGGTAAAAATCTTGTAGCCCTCCAGATGATGTTGGACTGCACCTCCCAATAGCCATAGCCCACTGAGCGTGCAAACAGTTGTAGGTTTTAACATCTGAAGGGTCACATGATTCCCTTCCCTGGTTTGGCAGAGTCACCCATCTGGAATTGATGTGGAATCATCGTCAAACCGCTTCCTAAAAAGGAGCTTTATGATTTGTGTGGATCCGAGTAATAGAACAAAAAGCATGGAACTGCTAAAGTATAGCAATGTTTTCTACAGAAATCAACAAAACTACATGGGAGGAGGTGGTATGTGACGGAAACCTAAAACATGAGTCCTATGTTGTTTTTTGGGAGTTTAATGAACATTTCAAAAGGCAGCCTTCATTGTCCTAAAATCTCTCCAGTTAATGGCAGATTGTTATTGCCTGCTGAAGAGTGAAGCCTTTTCAGTTGATGTTCTTCCATCCAAGTCTGTTAGCTAGCATTCCCATGCAGCTTCTGATTCATTGTCCACTGTTCTGCTGTACAGCAGATGGAGTTAATTCTAATTATCAAAGCAAAGGACAGATCCACTGGAGAAGCTGAGAGTCTTAGGTTACTAAAAGCTTGTGTGCACATTTTCTAGGTTGTGACATAACTGCTAGAACCATGAAATGCTGTCTTGAATTTTACATTACTTCAGAGGTGCAAATGGACAGCTGTAACCCTTCTGTTGTTACTGGTCCTGGCTCTCATTTTAGACAGGAAACAGCTAAAGAACTCAGTGTGATCCACAACTGGTGTTCATGAAAGCACAGTATAATCCATATCCCCCCCCCCCCCCAATGAAAAAAACATAAATGCTTTGGGGTATTATAATGAGTTGAACTGCCTTGGGAAAAATTTAGAAACATCTGAGTTCATTGGTTTTGAGCTTGTTATACTTCACAATGAGGATCTTTCCTGTTGTACTCTTCAACAAAGGCTTTGGGGAAGATGCCAACTTTTCCATTGCATTTGCCTTCCAGCCACTCATCATTCACTAGAAAGAAAATAACATTAGCATCATGTTTAAGCCACAAAAAAAAAATAGTTTGTTAATTAATGGCGAGGGTCAGTAAAAGACTGCACAATGACATTTAGTACATTGTTTATGAACTGAGAACCATGATATAAAGGATGATGGGGTCCTTTGCCTGTTATAACTGGAGGAGAGTGAGTTTTGGTCGGTACTGCATTCCTAATCCCTGCATGACAATTTGCACTTAACCCAAATCCTTGCTAATACACAACTACTAAAGAAAATACAGAAGCCTTGCCATTTTTTGCATGTAAGTATCTTTCATGAGCCTCGCCACTGTTGGAACAAGAACGAAGAAGAATCAAGTCCATCCAATATAATTGTTGGTACTCGTCAGTGACTGAAGTTGATGAAGAAGAAAAAAATCTGTGCAGTCAATACATTTAAGAAAAAGTTAATGCAACTCTGGTGGCGAAACACTTTTTTTAAAGTGGAAAGCTAGACATTGGCCAGCTAAGCTAGTGCAAGTAGAAGATAGATTAAGACTGCAGGAAAATGCAGGAACATATTTTGAAAAATAGAGAAATTCTATACTGTATTAATAGAGCATTGTCATCCATTAATGTTCCTACACCTTTAACACTTGAAAGCACAGACTCTCAGTCCTAATTCTTTCTAGGGCGGAAATATATATTTTCTTGCAATCTATACTGCTGAAGATATGATAGCTGGGCTGAGCAGACTTAAGCCTGAGAGCACCCTTATCTTTCTTAAAATCATTATTTGAAAGTTAAAGTGGAAGGGTGATAGGGCTCTGTTAAGTTAAACAACTAGTGACATAAATGGTGAGAACTCAATCCTTACAGAAGGATGGGTGGTAATGGAAGATCCCTGGATTGTGAAAAACTGGGATAAGGGGGTCCCCAGGGCTAGGTGTATGTGAGTATAACGGAACATAGCCAAAGTTTGTCCTTTGCCCTGGAAAAATCTAGAAGACATTTATAAATTTGAAGAGTGGAACTGACTCATGAAATGGTTCTCAACATCTTCCAGAGCTAGATACAAATAAACCTGCAGTGACAACTTGGCTTTGATATTGTTGCTGGATTCGGCTACCTGTTCCTTAGAATGTACCTGATCAAAACAGCGGGTTGTCTTTTCAAGTACTTTTGTAGCTTTTCGATGGCAAGCAAAGCAACAGCACCCAACTAAGAACTGAAACTGAGGCCTACATGCAGTTGATAGTCACAGCCAAGATGGACCCAGTGAATAAATGGAATTTACGCAAGTGATTATCATTCAGCAATTGATTTGGTGAATCTAATAGGGATCAACAATTGGATATAGGTCTAATCTAGCATATTCCAAGTCTACATATATGGGGTACTTGCTCATCATTGGAGGTCTTGGCTCTCTTCTATTTTATCTGATATCCAAAGAGGGAGAATTATCTTAGAATTCCTTGTAATGTGCGCTTAAATCAATATGCCATTTTCCTGTGAAGTCTGTTCTGTATAGCAACCTAGGCCAAATCCTGCAACTTCTTGTTAACAAGCTTCCTCTTAATGGTCCTTCAGTTCTCTTAGCGGTATGGTTTTTATGATAAAATGCCAAAGTAGCATACAGAATTCTGTTAACACAGAAGCTTTTTCTCATCAGGAGCTGATGCCTGCTTTGCTTAAGGTAAACAAATACCGCCACTCAAACCTATCACTAATAAAATCATGGTTTACCAAGCTATAAAACGTAGTTCAGTTGGTAAATGAAGGAAACTGCTAGGGTGGGGGGAAAAGCCCCAAATTCTCCAATAAAAATTGGAAATACAGATGACAGTTGGTGCAAAGCCGAAAATAGAGATGTCAACAAGATGTCCAGTTGGATTGCACCCCAAATACTTGTCTGTCCCTTTGAAAGGCCAAGCTTGGAAAAGTTACTTTTCTGAAGAAAAACTCCAGGAATCCCCCAGCCAGAGTTGCCCACTAGTTCTGAGAGGTCATCCAAAACATTCCCTCCCACATCTCCATCTGAAGACAATTCCAATTTGTAAACAAGCAACTCCGTTTTTCAGAGTATGAGGAAGTTAATAAAGAGGGAGCCAGAAGCAAAAGGCAACAGAAGCTGCAAGAGGTTGTTGCAGGTGTTTTTTTAAGGTGCCTGTTATTTTGCAAGACATTAATGTTCTAGAGCTTCGGGAAGAGCAATGTGGTTAGGACAGAATGACAGAACCTATTGGCAAATGCTGGTGAGCGAAATAAGTGCCTCCTATAATCCTTTGCTGTTTGGACATGCCGCTTAAGCTTAAAAACTTTGATCGCAGGTCATGGTCATGAAGTACGTCAATAACACGTGGAAGTACCCAAAAACTACAGGCAGTTGTTAAAGAGTTGGTTCATCACTGAGGTTAAGTAGATATTTCCACTTTAAGTAGGTAGAGCTATTTAGTTCATTTAACTGTTTAGTAAGGAATATTCTGGGTAAGAATGGCAGCTTGGCAAATCCCTTAAGACAGAGAAACTAGAGAGTGGGGAGGACTTCATAATAGCTCCCCAAGGATTCTCAGTGAAGTCCCCATGGTTTAGGAGTCATTTACCTTTAGCCAGAACAAGTATTGTCTCTCCCTTTTGAAACTCCAGGTCCTCTGGCTGGCTGGCTTCATAACTGTATCGTGCCACAACCTGATTTGCTTCCATCTCTTTTTCCGTCTCGTTGCCATCTTCTGTGCTTGGAACATCTTTACCCCTCTGCTGTAAGAAACAAGAAGTTCAAATACCTTACCATTTATTTAATAAGTGTGCAAAAATAAACAGTGCCCCCGTTACCTCCGTCTGATTTAATGTTGCTGTTTTTTTAAGAAAGCTTTTAATACAAGGGGGCTTTCTAGATTGGCAGGAAAGTGTGACATGAAGTTGCCTTTTCCTTAATGCTTAGCAGCTGCACCACAGCCTTTAGATGGAGCTGCGCTGGTCCGCAGTTTTACAAAAGAAGCTGGGAAAACCAGTACCTTTTTAAAGACGCTTCTTCTCCCCTAAAACGCAAAAAAAGCGATTTCATGGCACACTTTCCCTTTTTCTCATCTAAAGGCTAGAGTTTCATGCAGCCGTGAACACACTTCTTTTTGCCAATCTAGAAAGCCCCAAGGTTTTCAGATAACCCAACCAGAAACCCAGAAATCCTCATCAGAAAGAGGCCTGGGCTTTCTTTAAGAGAGGCGGCTTCCTTCCAAATCTATATTTATCACCTTTCCTGGAGCATTGTGGCTGATGCTGGTTAGTTAGCAGGCTCTTTAACTTCTGTAGAGGGGGAGAGATGAAGGGAGATGTCCGCTGGCTGAGGCATACTCCGTTCCAGAATTAAAATGGGAGATCAGTTGTTAAAATGATTAAGCTTGCTAATAATGAATAAAAGTGACCTGTTGCCTATCAGAGATGCTCTGCATGACTCTCCCCATTCAAGCATGCAGATAATTATGCATTTCTGTACTAGGGACCATTCAAAAATTTGATCACAGGCCTTAGACTTACCAGTTCTCAGTGTAGGTGGACAAGAAGGAAAGAAGACCGGAACTGTTATGCAAGAAAGCAGCAGCATGACAGGGGGTGGCACCATAGGCCACCCTTCAAAAGGGTTTTATTCCCTTGGCATGCCATTTGGGACTTATTGGTCTAAATAAAACGGAGTCTTTGCTTTTCACTGAGCAATTCAATTAGGCCAGTTCTAAGGCTGCAAATAAGGTTTGACTACATAGATCAGAGTGTAGGTGTGGGGAGGACCCCTCTTGTAAACCTAAAACATCTGAATAGGCTATTATCAATGCAGGCTTTCACGACTGTTCCCAACTTCCATATATATCACTTCATGATACAGGCAAGGAAAAGAGCAGCTGTATGCAAAAGTTGGTGTGCTGAGCATGCTAGGAATGATATGAGGATTTTAAAAAACAGATGTCTAAGTATTGGAGTGTCACCCCTCTTTCCAACATCTCGTCTTTCGAGCCGCCTTGAATCCCATTTTGAGAGAGAGGTGGGATATAAATCCTCTAAATAAATAAATAATCTTTGGCTGTGCCATGTTTACAACTTTAGATTCACTTTTGGGTTCTAGAATGTGTGCTTGTTGAATTCCATTCATTCACTGACTAGGTTGGACCACCAGCTGTATCATAGGACAATTGGTCAGCAGTTGGGGCAACTTCCAAAATCAATTATCGCTGGTCTAAAAAGAAGAAGTGTAGCATTCCACCGACTGAGACAGCTCAACCCTTTGGATCTATGTGTACAGGGGCACATGTGGCCAAGCAAGATCAAAATGTGTTCAACGTGGCAAAATTATTAATGAGGAAGAACAGACAAGCTAGGGATGCAGGCAGGAATTATGGCACTTAGTTCGCATTTAATTTTGCTGGCCAAGTACAGCCTGGCTGCATCCCAGGTCCCAGGAACTCTTAGCAAGCCACCTTTCAAGCTGGGAGCTTTCCGACTGGGATCCGGGATGTAGCCGGGCTGTACTCAACCGGTGAAATTAAATGCGAATTAAGTGTGATCGTTCCCACCTGCATCCCAGTTTCATCGTGTTAGGGTGCAGTCGGGTTAAAAGTGAGTGCGATAAACTCCATAGGCACAGAAAACAAATTACTTTCTTTAGTAAACAGAGATACAATTAAGTCAAATTTTAAAAGCAACAATTAGTAGGGACATTGTTTTTTGTGGGGGGTTTTTGGGCTGTGTGGCCATGTTCTAGAAGAGTTTCTTCCTGACATTTTGCCAGCATCTGTGGCTGGCATCTTCCGAGAATGCTAGTGAAACGTCAGGAATAAACTCTTCTAGAACATGGCCACACGGTCCAAAAACCCCACAAAAAACTATGGATGCCTTCCACTTCACAGTGGGCACATTATTTTTTTTATTTTGGTGTAAAAAGTAACTGTTTCTTGTCACTCTTCGGTGATAAACATTTCAGGGGCATGTTCAGAGACATTTCAAGTTTTAAGCCATTCCTTTACCAATCCTAGGGGCCCCCACCCCGAGAATTTTGTTTCTTTAAGAATTTAAGAACAGCACCAAGCCATGAAAAACATGACAAGCAATTCAACAAGTTCCCTGTTCAACACTGCAAAGAATAGCACCAAGAAGAAATCACTTTTCTAAGACTTATCACAAAGAGTTGAGATTCATGGTTGTTTTGTTGTAAGTAACTTTCTAAGCTCTGTCCCTTCCTGGCGAGGCGTGCTGCCTTCTGATCTGGTTTGACCCACCTCCTGGATGCTGCACCACAATGTCAAGCAATGGGTCTTTGCATGATCCCACAGGGTCTTCATCTTGTCCTCGTTCAGAGAGACCAGCTCTGTATCATCTGTAGGCCGGTAGCTGAAAAACACAGGCAAACAGGTGAGGCCCAAAGCAACCCTGCTGGCTCAGTAGAAATGAAGCAGGTACTTGGTAGCATTCCTTACCTCAAAGTTGTGTGCTGGGGGGAAAGCTCCAACTTCTTGCACACCTTGTCTAAAAGACTGCTGTAAGATAACTCAGGGCTCACTTGCAGGGCTATAGTGTACTTATAGTGCACTTTGATAATGTACGGAGCTGAGGTTTCCAAGTTATCAAGCTGCAAGAGGAGAAAAAAAATGAAATAGAGAAAAAAAATTAAAAGCATACAAGAACAATAAAATCACCTGTGTTCAGGATTACTATTTTAATGGGAGAAAACAAGATTATATTTCCTCGTGCCATGTCCCATCTGTAGGGAAACACACAGAGACGTGCTGACACAAATACTCTTCCATTTTTATTTTTATTTTTATTTTATTATTACAGCGGGTGAAGATATCTGGCAATGCTACAGGCTGTCAAGCTACATTTTAAATAGTATACTATATCCTCAGCTTGTGGACAAGGAAAATGGAGTGCTCAATTCCTAAATCAAAAAGTGCCCATGAACCAATTTAGGGATCTCTGCTATGTGTTCTGGATAGAAGCTTTAATTATAAAGCTAAGGTACGTTCTGTCCATTCCCAGGGGCACATTTTATTTCATTTGCAATATTTATATGCCACCCAATTACAGAAATGTGTGTATGTCGTACAGTAATTCTACAACCATAGGTGATAAAAAATTGCATGCACCATAAGAATGGCCTGCATCATAAAAGTGCATAACACAAGTATAGGAGCTCAAGTGATACTGCATAATATATATATATATATTAATGGGATCAGGCAAAAGGAAGATTTGGATCTATTGCTACATTTCTGAATAATGTGCTGTATATCAGCAACACTTTCCAGCTCCCAAATATTTAACAGTAGTGGAAACAGAGGCTGGAGTTCACTAACGCAGTTATGGATATGTAACCTAGAGTTACATATCTGTAACCGATTCATATCCATGGTCCCTACATATTACATATCTGTAACCAATTCATATTCATGGTCCCTACAAATTAGGATGGTCCCCATCCTAATTTAAGCTACTAAAATAACTTTCCAAAAGAAGGGGTTTGTATGTGGGTCCTACTCTGGGAGAAAAGCAGCATACAAGTGAAAGAAACAAACAAATAACAAACAAATTTACCTCTGGTGTTCTCCTCTGACCTGCAAGAAAAAAAAAGAACAGGGCTTTGTTTTGTTTTCCTGAACAGATGAGAATTAAAATGGGCATCGAGGCTGATGCAGAAGCTGTAGCCTGCAGTTACAATCACACCTCCACATGCACCAAAATGAGAAGAATTTTGTGGGTATTGAATAGATTGTACCACTTCTGACAGCAGAAGTGAGAAATCGCTTTTGAAAACATTCCCTCACATTAAACACACATTCCTGTCAAGCTGAAAATGAGAGTAGGCTAGAACATAACATGGAAGGAAACCCAGAATAACGACGGTTTTAGTTCATATAGCAAAGGGGCTATAGAATGATATAAGGAAGCAAGAAATTCACATACAGATTAAAATACTACCTTCATTTTAGTACCTCAAACTGCATATTAAAGGATTCTTTGTCATTAATAAGAATCTAGATGATGTACATTTCAAGTACATGTACTCAGGGTACATTTCACATAATTTAATGGTCTTACAAGGGTGTATCATAAAGTTTTAATTATCACCTTTAAAAAAATTGACAGAAAGTTTGTTTTGATTTGTAGTTGTTAACTTATCTCTATGTAGTCACCATCCAGATTTGCACATTTGCCCCAGAGTTTCTTGACCCTCCAAATACCTGATATTGTAGAAGTCTGCAGATTGCGCCTGACAAGGATTTTACACTTGAGTCACTTCTGGCAGAGCCAGTCACAAAAATAAAGGACGCAATGAATTGATTTTCTCAGCAACATGCAGTTAGGGACCAATGATGACACTGACAAAATTTCATCAATATGCCATAATAACATCAACATTGTATTACTTTACAATATCCTATTCATAAGGCACAATCTGCAAATTTCTACAATATCAGGTATTTGGAGGGTCAAGACACGCTGGGAAAAATGTGTAAATCTAGATAGTGACTACATAGAGATAAGTTAACAACTACAAATCAAAACAAACTTTCTGTCATTTTTTTAAAAAGGCGATCATTAAAACTTTATGATACCCCCTCATATCTTCATGCAGATTTGTGTACGCTCAAGGCACAAACTCTTTCAGTGACTTTGCTATATGATTAAAGAAGCAGCCTCATATACGAGTGAGTACTGAGTGAGACTAACATCTGAGTGAAAACATATAGGATTTGGATGTACAGGGGAAACCTGTGCTCTCTAGATGTTGTTGGAATACAAATCCCTCCAGGGCCAGTTGTAAGCTAGCTCACCACAAATTTAGTTCGAAAATTGGAACCCAGCTTTCAGAAACCACACTCCCTCTTACCACCATCATTAATATTCCTGTCTCCAAAACCATTTTCTTTTCTATGACTTGAAGGAAGTCATAGTCATAATAGCACCAGATCTTGGAGAACATTCACTCAGTAGATTTCCTCTTTGTTACCTGGAGGAAAGCTGGTAGGACGTTCTGGAGCAGCAATGCTGGGTGGATCTGGGATGTCCAAATCAGCAACATCTTCCTTCTGTGCAAAAATGGAAATCGTGTGAGATATCATAACGCTGTAAGTTTACACAGTGCTGTACATACAGTCAATTGAAATAGATGGTTCCCTGCCCTCAGGCTTACAATCTAAAAAAGACAAAGAGACAGAAGGAGAAGGGAAAGATGGTGGGGAAAGGGACCAAGTCCAGTGGATCTTCTCTCCCTCTGAGGCCTGGACCATGGCAGATGGACTGGAAGGAGGGCCCTGATGCTTACACTGGATAGGCCTGATGGCTTTGGGCCTGCCTTAACACTCCCTTTGAGGCCAGGCAATGGCAGATGGCATGGAGGGAGGGCTTTCTTCTCTAGGCTAGGTATTTTAATGTTGTGAAGCCGTTGTGACTCTCAATTCTGGGAATGCTTCCCTGAACAAAATGGTCTTTAACTCAGTTTTAAAACTGGCTAGAGAAGTAATGAGCCGTGCTTGTAGGAGAAGGCAGTTCCAGGTGTGAGGGGCAGCAAGTGAGAAGGGACGAATCTGGGATGGAAGAAGCAGTGGAGATCCTCGGCTGGGACAGGAGACCTTGACTACCAGAACGGAGGGGAAGAGAAGGAGTGTGAGGAGAAAGAAGTTCAGACAAGTAAGGAGGAGCCAGTCCATGAAGGGCTTTGAAAATCAACAACAAAAGCTTGTACTGAATGAGGAAGGGGAAGGGGAGCCAATGGAAGGAAGATAATAGAGGAGAAACATGGTCAAAGCAACGAGTGAGTGTAATAATACATGCATCTGAATTCTGGACAGAGATTAAAGGATGGAGATTAGAGAGAGGAAGCCCTGTCAGAAGACGGTTACAGTAATCTAGTTGCGATACCACTAGTTGTACTGTATGCAAGAAAGTGGCACCTTTTTGGAAGTGAATGGGTAGACAAAGTGTGAGGTTATTCTATAATCCTTCAAAGACAAAAAGCATTCTGTTTGAGGGTAGCAGTCTCTCTGCATAACATGAAACTTTGTCTAATCTTCTGCCAACAATCACTTGATCGATTATTTTGGAGACCCAACCATTACTTTGTATTGCACCTTGCCTATTGAGCCCTGGGAAGAGGAAAGTGCATGGACAACCCATTTACACAACCTGCACTCATAAACTCCTGCTTTCGTTTTTTAAAAATCATCATGTGAACAAAATATAATTTGAACTGTTCTGCAGGGCCTGGGTTCAGAGTTCACCCAGACATAGAGGGGAGGATCAGACTTGTCTAAAAAGAAATGATGTGTGGAGGCCAAAGCAACCTGTGATGTGTAAAATATATGATAAGCAACAGTGAGGCTGGGACTAGAGAGGACAATACATTTATGGGTGCTATTGGAAATGAAAGGTGTGCAAAAAGTTCTCTCAGTAAGACTGAGGACATTTTGTCTGTCTCCTGACGTTACACTATTTCTCTCTCCTACATCTTTGGCTGTCGCTGGCAAGCTGGGAGTGATGTTCGCACGTGGATAAGAAGTTCTAGAGGTTACGGAGGGACGGGTCCTACTTTTAGCACCTTATGTCTAGTTCTCAATTAGAACGCAATGTTCTCTTACCCAGGTAGAGCTCTGGTTCAGCATTTCCATTGGTTCTAAATAGTTGCAGGGTACTATCCCTTTCTGTACAAAAAGCAAAAGCGAGAAAAGGTTAGGACAGAATAGACACAACTAGAGTTTTATCTGAAAAGCAATGGGGAAAAAAATCCCAAGAGCTTGCAAAGGAAAGGCACTCTCATTCTACTTCTCGCTCGTAACCAATTTCCAAATTCTGAACGGCAGGCTTTTAAAAATTCCAAGGCCCATTCACTTTATAGAATTATAGCACTATTATTCCGTGCTGCTATGGTTCTATAATGGGGAATCTCAGCCAGAGAATTCTCAGAATCCTCAGCCAGAGAGCTCTAGTGCTTCACTAAACTACAAACCCCAGATATCCATAGGATGGAACCATGGCACTAAAGTGGAGTAATAGCAGTATAACTGTGTAGTGTGAATGGGTCCCAACTCTTGACCCTCTGAGCAAAGCAAGTTCCTTTTATCTGAAAGCTGTCGGTACAGTGATGAGGTGGCTTGAAATCTCTTTTACTAAAAGGCAACTTCTCCTTTTCATTAACTTGTTTTCTTTTCTCTCTGGATGGTGCTTTCTGCCTCCTTAACCCAATTTCAACCTTTATTGCATCTACAGGGGCTTAATCCCAATATGCACAAAAAAGCTCAATTAGGAAGATGCAAAACCTCATATACATACATATTTATGTTAACCTGACCCAAAAAAGTATATTGCCGGGGGTCCAGGAGCATTATGGGTGAAGAGGCAGATAGCCCAAGGGAAAATTCTGTTATCTCTAGGGCAAGAGCACAAACTGTGTGGCCCTCCCGATGTTGCTGAGTGGCAATTCCCACAAATAGCTATACTGGCTAGAGCCACTGGGAGTTTCAGTCCAATAACATTGGGACAGCTGTATGATTCTTACCCCCTACTCTAAGGAGACCTAGGAGTTTATTACCTGGGAGGAATTTCTCTCAATTGCGAATGGAGCCAATTCACAATTACGTGAATTCACTAGTTTAGCAAATTTACGTGAAAGCTGATTGCGTTTGGAATGCATTCAGAATGACTTCCCATTTCCCCAAAATGACCCCCCATTGCCCAAAATTGCGTGAGATACTCTAATATGCAATTATGTGAAATCCCGTGATTGCGTTCAGAATGACTTTCCTTTTGCCCGAAATTGAGTGAGATACACTCATTCGCAATAACATGAAACCCCATTATTGCGTTTGGATTGCCATTGCATTATACCTCCAAATTCTGTCGTATGATAAACTCCATAGTGTGTATTCACACTGAAGAATTAAAGCAGTTTGACATACTTTAACTGCCATGACTTTATCCTATAGAATCCTGGGATTTGTAGTTTGGTGAGGTATCCAGCTTGGTCTGTCAGAGAACTCTGGTGCTCTTTAATGGTCATGGCCATAAAAGTGTGGTCAAACACCTTTAATTCTCCAGTGTAGGCACACTCTCTGTTCATGGCAGGACTCACGCCACACCTGGAACCTAGGGTTCAGGCCTGTAAACCACCATCTAGAAAACACTACTGAGTTCTTCAAGAAACCCAAGCCCAAGATGGGGGGACACTAGAAAGAGTGTACTGGGCTTCAAAACAGCCTCTCAGCAGCCATGCCACTGTGCTCTGCCACCTGCGAAAGACTGATTTCATGTTGTTTCCCATTTTCACATCCGGGCACCAGCTGGGGATGACACTTCATCTTAAAATTCAACTAAACGTGTGTATTTTCTTTTAATTAATCCCTACTCTACTGGGTTCTTGCTCATAATGCTTGCTGTTTGTATTAATAAGATCTGGTTATAGTCGCTAAATGTTATTTATTATGGGACAAAATAGGGTAGAATGAAAGTTACTATGAAAACATAAGTAACATATCTGTTTTCTAAGTTGGGTAGCATGTGGCAGTTATACCATCCCCTGAAGCCTTGAGCCATTTGGCTCAAGACAGGACATTAGCGGGTCATGCCAATGGGACAGCAGGCTTCCCCTGGATCAGTGGTTCTCACACTTTTTCTCCTGGGGACCACAAGAAAATTCTTGTGGATCCCATGGGATCACTTACACTTGCTTTTGTTTTATTAATCAAAGCAAATAACCTTTTCAGTAACTGTTTTTCTTCCCCTCTTCAACACTGGCATCATGGTCACAACCCAGTGCTGTCTTATATAAAATATGCACCCAGAAAGCCTGTTCAGTATTTGGCCTTGGAACAAAATGCCCTCAATCTCCATTGTCAGAGGGAAAGGCATCAAACAGGAATTTTGTGCAAGTATGTTGAGTTTTCTCAACTTTTCTGTAGCCTGCCTGACCAGAACCTCACCAGCCTTATAATACCTTTCCATTGAATACAACAGTGGCCCAGTTGTCCTTCTCCTTCTTCAAGACAAAAACAATGTTTCCTGGAAGGACTTGAAGCTCATCTCCTGTTTCTGGTATAAATTCATATAAGACTCGGTGAGGTTGTCCCTGCAACATCCTGCATGGGAAAGCAACCACTAGGTTAATAAATACATACGACAAATGTATAATTAATGAGAAATATCATTCTTCTTCACTGCACAGTCCAAGTCCCCAAGGGAAATGTAACTTTTTCTTTTGTCTTTGAGAAAATTATGTTCCTACACTGATAGTTCCTTAACTTCATTATGGTGGAGACAGTTTTCTAAAGCTTCAAGCAATGAGCTTCGAAACAGAATTGTAGGTGGTTGTTATTTTAACAATTCCTTATGGATCGTCATGAGAGAGAATCACATCAACATGCCCCACGATATGCTGCTATCTTCTGGATTTTATTGATGTTACCTGAGGGTTTCTGGTGTCTTTGGTCTGGGAGGTGGGTCAGATGCCTAAAACAAATAACAACACACCATACTTTAGCATGAGCCTCTCCCAGTTTATACTATCAAATTTTTCAAACTTGGCTCCTGAAAAGTTGGTGTTCTAGAAAGCGTGTTGAAAAGACAGTACTTTGAAAGTGGGGAATGCCAATGCTATCCGGCCAATGCTGACCGAGACTTTCTCCTGCTTGAAGCAAAGGACCATATGGCACCTGACTATTCTACATACACAGACCAACTAGGCAAGTACCTGAATTATGAGACGTTGCCTTTTACCACAATTTAGCACAATAGGAAAACTACGGCGTGCACACAGAGAGCTCTGTGCTCCCATGATCTTGCCACTGACTGTTTAACCACTCTGACTGGTGCTTTGTTCAGCCAAAAGATGCAGTGTAGAAATGCTATTGCTCCCTGCATCACATGAACAAAGAGATCAATCCTACATGCAAGGCCTCATGGCCTATGTTTCCTGAGCCAGCTGCCTCTCTGCCTTCTTGGCCAATCCATTAGGAAAAGGCTACTAGCTAAGACAACCAAACCAGGCCAGTAAAAAGTAAGCACTGCTAACATCAGGAATCGATTGGTTCAGGTTGCTGCCCAACACATGCCTCCTGAACTGGCCCACTCATTCTACCCGACAGTAACGACCACCATGCTCACTGCCTGCAACACATAATGCACATTCCATTTTTACTACTACTTGTGCAAGATTCGGAAGACCAGAGTTTCATTCCCAACTTGGCTGTGAAACCCACTGGGTGACCTTGGGCAAGTCACATGCTCTCAGCCTCAGGGGAAGGCAATGGTAAACCTCCTCTGAACAAACCTTACCAAGAAGACCATGTGATAGGTTTGCCTTAAGGTCACCATAAGTCGGAAACAACTTGGAGGCACACAGTCCTGCGCAAGGAAGTTAATGTAGGAGCAGTAAAATCAGGCAACACTGATTACAAGTTTCCACAGAATGGAATAGACAGGGGAAAGGCACATATATCTATAGGAGCATTTGTGATGTTTCTTTACAGCTTTAAAAGGGCTGCCAGTTAACAGGACTCACCACTTCTATTTAAATTAAAAGATAATTTACTCATATTGTGACATCACACCAATCCAAAGGTTCATTTCTCCTGGATTGTGATGTTTCCACTGGAACCAGTGATCTCCCTTTCCCTCCTGCAGCCATTGTACACCCAAAAACTTGCTCTGGAGCACTGAGAAACCCCCTGGACCAGATTGCCAAAGTGCCCTGTTAGATCATGGCTTATATTTCTTTGATCCCACCTACTTTCAGTTTCTGTTGGCAAGCAGGCATTCCCTTCTTATATTAGAGGGAGTACCTCTCCTAAGATACACTATATGACATTTTGGAAATTTCTTACATTTCAAAATGAATAAAAGCAATTTGTTCTACAGTTAGACAGAGGTATTTTCCAAACTGTTCAAATGGTTTTTAATAGATTCGAAAAATTAACCGACTGAATGTTGCAGACCAAGTGTGACGTTATTTTAAAGGAGGCATCCCTAAGCAGAAGTCATTTAACATACGAGGCATTTGACAATGTTGTCCACTTCTTTATCCTATTGGAAATGTTAACTCTTTCACAACAGGTAGCAAAAGCAAATACTGGGAGTGGGGATGCCAGGAGTAAGACATATCAATAATAGCAGAGAGGTCATATCATTCTAATGCAGCAGGAATTGGACCTTGTGTCCAAGAGTGAGTCAAGTTAAGAAAGGCATCCCTTCAATAAGACAAGAAGAGTCAGCAAGAAGAAGCAATTCTGCCTTACCTGGGGCTGCAGGGGAGCAAAGCCTGAAAACTCATCTTTGTCAATCACAGATGCCACAACCTGGAATCAGAAGGAAGAGCACCGGTTTACACTCTCAGATCAGTCATCATTTTGTGCTTGCTTTTTTGTTTTTCCTCATGCTAGTTAAATTAGTCTCTTCAATATTATGTCTTAGGTGTTACAGAAACAGGAACAATGTTCGGGCAATTGTGCAACATCTTCCACAGCATTATTTCTCTTGAGTTAACCACTGTTGCCTTTAGTTTGATCCAAGCATTCCTTGCAGATGAATTATGTTAACTGAGACCTCTTCTCAATGACTGTTAAAAGTAATGCAGCTATCTCAGTGCACTTTAATGTTGCTTACTTATGCTCTTGCTGATGCTTTTTGAATGAAACCAGGAGATGCTGGGCAATGTGTTCTGGAAAGGGTATGTATGGCAGCTTCCCTTGGCACACCAGTATGGGCAGAAGAAGAAAGAGGAACTAGAACGTGGTTTGGGGATTTGTGGCGATTTTAGTCCAAAATTAGACAGGCTTGTCTTACATCTACACTTCTCAGACTGTCTGAGGGTTAGACACAATTGACACTCAGCAATAGACAAGTCTGGGGAGAAAACACAGACATTCAAAAAGTACTCATCTTAAACATGCAAAAAACACTGTTAAAATGCATTTTTGTCCAAGTGTGGGACCCTTGGTCCTCCAAAGAGTTGTGACTACAACTCTCAGCATTCTCGCCATTGGCTATTCTGGCTAGGGCTTCTGGAAGTTGCAGTTTAAGAATATCTGGAGGGCTGCCTGGCTTCGACCCCAGCTGCAGCTAGTGCAAAATACAGCAGCCAGACTGGTGTCAGGTGTGCATTTCAGAGACCATCTAAGACCAATCTTGCAAGAACTGCTCTGGCTTCCAATTTGCTTCCAGGCTATCTGAAAGGCTGCCTTCCCCCATATAAGCCTGTCCAAAAGGTGAGATCTTCAGAGGAGGCCCTGTTGTGTGTCCCAACACCTTGTGAAGTTAGGCTGTTGGGTATCCATAACAGTGCTTTCTCTATAGCAGTGCCTTGAACTGTGAAGCTCTTTACCCAAGGATATTTGGCTGGCCCCATCACTTTTAAACTTCCAGCAGGCAGCCAAAACAGCGCTGATCTGCATGGCATTCAGTGTTTGAAACTGCTGTTTTAAAAAGTGGATTCCAGGATTGTTTTAAAGACTGCTTTTAGGAGTTTTAAAAAAGTATTGTAACATGTTTTTTAAAAAGCTTTTACCTCTGTATTGTTTTAATTGGTTTTTATTTGTTCTTTGCCTTGGGACCCCTTGTGGGCTGGAGGCAATATAGAAATAGTTCAAATGAAGAAAAAAAATAAAATCAATAACTAGGGAAAATATGGGCTTTACTGGCTAACTACTGCTGTAAAAATAACAAGCTAAGTGACTGTTGTTTTCTAGGCAATTAGAAACTTTAGAAACTCCATTATCATCTGGGTGATTCATTAAGAGTACACATTTGATAAAATCTGTTAATTCTACTTTTGTCATAGATTCACATCCTACCGTGGCCTTCCCTAAGTAGTCTTTTTTTTCCAGTTGTGCCACTTGTTTTTCATTTGGCCGAAACAACTTCCCTTCAGGAATCACTATGGGATCAAAGAATCTTTGTTTCTGCAGAGACAAGAAGACCAAATTAATTAATTAATAATCAGTGATTTCCTCACAAAACATAACTTGCCAAAAACACCAGCATTCCTTCAGCATTCTTTGTATCTTGTGAAGAAGATAGTGGGAAATAGAATGCTATAGTTTTGCTACTCCTACCGTAGCTCTGACACCATCCACCATCAGCATGAGGTCTACAAATATCTACAAATAATTATTTCCAGAACTTAATTTTTTTCTTGTAACACAGTTCCAAGAATCCTCCATCCACCATGGCCTCTGGATGTGCTATCTGAAAGAATTCTAGGAGCTACAGTCCAAAAATAACTTTTACCAAATTCTGATTATCCCTGAGAGACCATTGCACATGATAGGGGGGGAAAAAAGGTTCCCTATCCATGCTCTAAATCCATGTAAACACCCCACCCCCATGTTTCAGCACTTGAACAACAGTGCACTTGAACAACAGCAATGACCCTCTCATCCCCAAATGCCACTGATAAATTGGCTGACATCCTATTGGTTTGTTCTGAGTAGAGTAGAATCAATTGTTGAATGGTAATCTCTCTCTTTGGCTTTTCTTCTCTAACGAAGATTCAGGAAGGACTCATCCTATGCTTACTGCAATTGCGTTGATGACTAAAAAGGCCAATCCGAGATAAACAAGTCCGGTTACAGAAAGCACAGCAGAAAGTCTCCTTGGGTGACGTTTCCAAGTTGTGGTTCTTTCTGTGTTGTCGTTTCTCCTCAAGACTGACTCGGCGTGAGTTCTTGAATGAGGCTGCAGCATTGTGGATAGTGTGTCTCCATGCCTCCCGATGTGAGGCCAGGGCAGACCATTGTTGGTGATCAATTTGGCCAAGCTTGAGATGTTGTTTCAGGGAGTCCTTGTATCTCTTCTTTGGGGCACCCCTCTTATGTTGACCCGTGGCAAGTTCACCATAGAGTACTATTTTGGGGAGGCAGTGCTCCTCCATCCTAGAAACGTGCCCTGCCCAGCGCAGCTGTGTTTTCAATAGCATGGCCTCGATGCTGGTGATCTCTGCTTGCTCCAGGACAGCAACATTCGTCACATAGTCAGTCCAGTGTATATTTAGGATTGTGCATAGACAGCGCTGATGAAAGAGTTCAAAGAGTCGTAGATGTTGGCGATAGGTGACCCATGTTTCAGACCCATAGAGGAGAATAGACAGTAGGCACCAAGCATTTCAGTCATCCTGCTGGAATGGCTGGATTCTCGTGAGTAGATACATAATCCATCAGTGGTCAACTGAGTTTTATTTCAGACCTGTTAGCACCAAACCCATGAAGAGGCAAGCAAACACCTGATATTTTCTGAGATTCCAAAATATGTGGAGGGTCCCTACTGGCACAGAAAACTCTCCTCTTCATATTGTTGCCATCCATGGATAACAGGTAAGACAACTAAAAGTGAGGGTAACTTCTTTCAACTAACATGCACCCCCAATCCTATGTGTGTGCCAATATGTGCCTTTAAGTTGCCTGCCAACTTTTTACCATGAATTTCATAGGATTTGTGAAATCGAAGGCTTTCATGGCTAGCATCCATAGTTTTTGTGGGTTTTTCAGGTTAGATGGCCATGTTCTAGACATGTTTGTTCCTGACGTTTTGCCAGCATTTGTGGCTGGCATCTTCTCTGAGGATGCTAGCCACAGATGCTGTTGAAACATCCGGAACAAACTCTTCCAGAAAATGGCCACATAACCCGAAACACCCACAAAAAACTATTCATAGGATTTTCTCAGGCAGAGAATACTCAGAGACAATTTGCCAATCTCATCTCCATTGCCTACAGCACTTGGTATTCCTTAACAGTCCCCCATCAAGCTGAGCTTCCAAGATCAGATGGAATCTGATGCCCTCGAGGTGGTTAGGCTTCCCGTTTCTAGCATTCTGAATACAAAAAGATGCAAATACAAACAGATGCAATAAATGAAGCGGGCTATTACCTCCACATCTGCATCATGGTTAATGATTCTCGATGACATACTTGCACTGAAATCATAGGCCTTCTTAGAATGTCAGGCTGATCATCACAAACATTTGCTGCATCCCTGAATACAGCTATCTCAAGATACAAACACTACATGAATTCTCCCAAATTACATGGCTCTTGGGCAATAAGCCTAGCTCTTCCTAAGTTTCATTTCTACATTTTCTTACAAGGATGGACTCCATGGCCTTATCAATTTTGCTGTGTCGGAGCCCAGTCTTCAGGTTCACTGCTTTTATCATATGCTCTTCAGCATTTTTCCAGTCATCCAACTTGGCATAAGCAAGGGCTATATTGTACAACACCTGTTGGGAAAAGAGCAAGAGGGTCAGTAGGATATAGCCATATTTATTTGGAACTCCCATTGATTTCTATTGGGTACCAGGAAAAGACAATGGGTAGACCATTTGTCTTTGACCAGAAGGACCTGGGTTCAAATTCATAAAGTTTAGTCTGTGAGTTTAACTGTCTGTCTGAACTTAACTACTGGTATCTCACAAGGTTGTTGTGAAAGCAAAAGGAAATAATCTCCTTAAGCTCACTGGAAAAAAGGCAAGACACAAATGTAATAATACATTGATAAATATATGTGCTTGGAATTGCAGTCTGCAGTGAAACCTCTTCTGTTTCTAAGTAGCTGTTTCCAGTGGTACTGAACAAACCCAAGACTCACCTCGCAAGCAAGCAACTTAAACTGCAAGCCTAGGATCTTGTAGTCTATTAGGTTGTTCCCACGTAGCTGAGCCAATGCCTCTTTTAAGTCTCTAATGGCCGATTCATAACTGGAATGCAAAGAAAGGAAAGGGTAGGACAAGGATATATATATTATGGGTTTTTAAGATAAGGTTTGCTACAACATATTACAAACTGTTTTCCTTTTTTAACTGTAAGAACCTATCCATATTCTTTCCATGTTGTTTCTGCCTCTGGCACCACATTTTCTGTTAAAAGAGTAATACTCAGGAATACATCAACTTTGATAACGGAGGTATACCTGTAAGTTCCCAACAAAATGTAGAATTAGATTTTGTTGCACTAGACTGCAACCATTCTGATAGTCTTCATGGGAGATTTTTGTACTCTCAGGCAGCTATCCAAGTCTACACAGTATTAACTTTTAACTTTTTTATTATTATCCGAGGGAAAACTTTAAAACAGGGTGCCTATGCTTTTCTTTAAGCTATAATTTTTTTTCATTTTTGTGATTCTGTACGCTCAAGATTTCATGAATCTTATTTTTGTATGTAGTTGATTATAACTGGTGTTGGATTAAACAGAGAGGGATTCAGCCATGGACATTCTGTATATTCTGGTCAAATTCTGTAGATTTTAGTTGATATAGTTTATTATGTGGGGTGTTCTGTCTAATTCATAATATGTACATTTACACTTGTATAATTTATACAGGTCGGAGAATTCCACTTGCGCTGGTTCACACACTGGTTGAGCCCAATATACTTTTTTTAAAAAAAATAAATAAATAGGAAACACAAGTTGTATATAGCACTATACTTACTGACTAAAGAGAAAGTGGCTGAATTAATGAGCCTTTTTAAAGTAAGATAACATTCCATTACTTTTATGAGATGTCCAAAATGTTACAACTCACTTTTCCATCCGGTACGCCACAGTTCCTCGCTGGAAGTAGGCAACTGCTAAGTGTTTGTCATTGTTGGTGCTCCTGGTAAAGGCCTGAAGGAAGCAGAAATAATATGTAAACGTTATCATCATTTTCATCATCATAATTATTATTATTTTGCACCATCTACCCACAAATTTAGGGTTCCTGGATTGCTAGCTATTGCCAGTATGAACTATGACCAACCTGATGACCAAACTGAATCTAGCAGCTGCAAGTAGTTGCTGAATAGTAAAACTCTGTATTTGATATCTGCCTGGATTTCCAGCATGGAGACCAACCACTATGCAGCTAGTTTGGACAAATGAACCAGTATTCTATGAAGTAGCAAGTATATTGTGGTTGGCATTATCAGTAACCTCCAGTTTTTATCAGGTTCTCACTACAGCCTGGCAAGTCTCCCTTTCCTAAATGCGATTTGCCAGCTTCCATCCAGGATCCACCAGGAAAGGGGCAGCCTCTCTAAAATGAGAAGTTGGCAAACCAACATGACTGAGGAGCTGTGCTTGGGCAGATGGGTCACAAGTGCGAGCCCGAGCTGGGAAATCATCTTCCAAGTTTAGGCCAATAATCTGATATTTACCCTGGTCATGACAACTTGTTCACTTTACCTTCTCCTTTATTTGATTTTTTAAAATAAAAACTACCAAGTTTTTTTCTACTTCACTTACAAATAAATTGGCAGACGTTCATAAGTTCATATGAAAGATGAATAGAACAAAATTCTCTGCTGTGGGCTGAGCGCTCAAAGCCCTCCACCTGCATTGGCAAATCTGTCAGCTTTACTTTCTTCTTTTAAAATCTAAGGTTATTTTTGTCATATATATGAAGATATTGGAACATTCTGGGAGGTTGTAGTAAAAACAATTAACCAAATCGCACTTCCACTCGTTCCTATGTTGTAGCAACACCTTAGGTTTCCTTAATGCAATATTCTACTCTTTGTTTTTAATTTGTTTGCCCTGAATCTTCTATTGCATCTCACTTGGACAATGTTGCTTGGCCATCATATGATGCCACCAGGAGCAGATGGTTCACTTTTTAGCTTCTGCTAAATGAACTTTGCACATGCTTATTCTTCTTGCATTAGGCAGCAGGTACTAAGGCAGGTCATCTATGCTAACATACGAAACGTGGAATAGCCAAGAATAGGGTTAAGTTGAATGTCTGCATAAATTGAAAGTTCAATTGACCCTTTGCTCTCTCGCTGCATTGGTAGAATTTTAGAACGATAGAGTTGAAAGAGTCCCCAAAGGCCATCCAGTCCAACCCTCCTGCCATGCAGGAACTCCTAGTCAAAGCATCCCTGACAGATGGCCATCCAGCCTGTGTTTCAAAACCTCCAAAGGAGACTCCACCACCCTCCGAGGGAGTGTGTTCCACTGTAGAACAACTCTTAATGCCAGGAAGTTCTTGTTTAGGCGGAATCTCTTTTCCTGTAGTTTGAATCGCTTGTAACTTCATTTCAGATTACAGGTGTGTGCTTAGATGTGGCATATGTTTGAAGTTTAGCCACATAAAATTTTCCTGCATGTAGTAAACTAGTGTATCAGGTTAAAGAGCTACATTAACCCTTTCTTCCCTATCCTAGGTCTAATCTGCACTGCACAATTAATGCAGTTTGACAACACTTTCAACTTCCGTGGCACAATGCTATGGGATTTGTAGTTTTGTGAAATATTTAGCCTTCTCTGCCAGAGAGCTCTGGTGTCACAACAAACTTAAAATCCGAGGATTCCATAGCACTGAACCATGGCAGTTAAAGCAGCATCAAACTGCATTATTTCTGCAGTGCAGGTTAGACCCTAATTTACCACATGTAGTGATATTTTTAAGTTTGGGGGAAGAATACTAAAATGGTAGTATTCTCATAGAATCATAGAATCATAGAGTTGGAAGAGACCACAAAGGCCATCCAGTCCAACCCCCTGCCATGTAGGAACTCCCAATCAAAGCATCCCCGACAGATGGCCATCCAGCCTCTGCTTAAAGACCTCTGGACGGAGACTCCACTACACTCCGAGGGAGTGTGTTCCACTGTCGAACAGCCCTTTCTGTCAGGAAGTTCCTCCTAATGTTGAGGTGGAATCTCTTTTCCTGTAGCTTGCATCCATTATTCCGGGTCCTGTTCTCTGGAGCAGCAGAAAACAAGCTTGCTTCCTCCTCAATGTGACATCCCTTCAAATATTTAAACAGGGCTATCATATCACCTCTTAACCTACTCTAAATCTTTTCTATTATTTACTTATGAACAGTATTATTACAGTAGGACCGCTGTATCCATGGAGTTTTTATCCACAGACTTAAGCATCCATGGCTTGAAAAGATTCAAAAAGAGTTTAAATTCCAAACAGCAAATCTTGATTTTGCTATTTTCTTATAAGGGACACCATTTCACTATACCACTGTATATAATGGGACTCGAGCATCCATGGATTTTAGTATCCACGGAGAGTCCTTGAACTCACTCCCATGGATAGCAAGGCCCCAATGTACTTATTTTAGTTATTCAATAAATGGCACTCCTCTGTTTTATTACATATAATAACGTGTTTTATTTATTTACTTATCTATTTTTACTCTGCTCTTCAGCCCACAGAAATCCCCGTGGCATTGTTGATGTTTCTCTAATTCAAAATTTTAATTCAAAATTTTATGCCAAGTAAAAATACACTAGAAGGTATGCAGTTCAATATTCTGATGTTCTAGCATTATAGCAATAAGAAACAAGGAGCTTTAAAAAGAAAGAAAGAAAGAAAAATCATTACTGATACATTTCAATAAAAGCAGACCAAATCTCTGCATATTAAGATATTCGATCCCTCTGGTGTTATTGCAAATATGTTCTAATGCCCTCAGTCCAGGTCTGAAATCTAAAAAACGAGGAGGGTGAATTTTTTCAGTCTTCTTGGCCACCTACCTGCTGTGCCTCCTCCAAATTCCCCGTGACCAGGTGGATGCAGCCAATGTTGAAGCAGATTTTGGAGGAAGGATTCTGAACTGAAGTGAAGGCTTCCAAGGCTGCTGTCCAGTCTTTGCGATCAGCCGCAGACACCCCCTTGTTCCAAAGCCGGATCGTCTCCACAAGTGCCATGGTGATACTGGAGCCCTTCCCGAGCTGGTTCAGGTGCAAACAAGGTTCCTCACAGCACTCCCTTGCTCCAGTCTGCCAACCTCTTTCTTCGTGAACATTCAGCCTCTATGATCTGCTGGCTTGTCTGTCTGACGTCCCTCCAAATGCTCGACAGTGTTGCAATTGTAAAGACACCAGGAAGTGTCCTCACTTAGCTAATAACTGAAACAGAGGCCAGGTTTGAGAGAGGAAGTAATACCACACGGGCTGGAAGGCTGGCCTTAAGACGAAGCAGCTTTTGTTAAACAGAGCACTCTCTGTGATCTTCTGCTCAGGTGTTGGGCTTTCTGACGTCGACTCCTCCTGGTGCAACCGGAGTGATGCCTTCCATTTTCTGAATTTCACATTCCACAGGAGTCTTAATACAGTCCATCCTCCATATCCAAGGATTTTGTTGTTGTTGTTGTTGTTGTTATGCGTGGATTCAAGCATCCACAGTTTGAAAACAATTTTAAAATATATACATTCCAAAAAGCAAAGCTTGATTTTACCATTTTATATAAGGGACACCTTTGTGTTGTGCCGTTGTATTTAATGGGACTTGAGCATCCACAGATTTTGATATCCACAGGGGTTCCTGGAAGCAAACCCTAGCAGATACCAAGGACTCACTGTGTACAGGTTGAGTCTCCCTTATCTGAAATGCTTGGAACCATAAGTGTTTTGGATTTCAGATTTTTATTTTATTTTATTTTTTTAGTTTTTTGCAATACCTGCATTTGCATGTGCATATGTAATGAGATGTCTTTGATCTGGGAAGCAAGTCTAAACACACAATCATTTACAGTATGTTTCATCTACACCTCATACACATAGACTGTGTACATTGAAACTTCAGAAAACAAAACTGTTACTATCTCATCCACCCATGAACATATATATATATATATATTCATACATACATACATACATACATATAATTTGGTTTGTGGAATACTTTGGATTTTGGAATTCTAGATATGGGAGACTCAGCCTGCAAAGCCATCAGGCCTCTCTTGTATTACTTGTTGGCTCAGCATCTATGTGTGATGATTTTAAGAGTAAATGATGGGTCAAAATTACCATTTCACTGGCAAGAGCATGTATATATAAAAGGAGACTACTATTGGGTTGCCCAACTGAACATATTTGAACCATGGTCAAATTGCTTAACTGGGGCTGCATCAACAATGCAGAATTAAATGCTTTTAGTTCGCACTGCTTTAACTCCCCTGGCTCAATGCAATGGAATTCTGGGTGTTGTACTTTTGTGTGATATTTAGTCTTTTCTGTCAGAGAACTCTGGTGCCACAACAAATTACAAATCCCAGGACTCCATAGGATGGAGCCATGACATCTAAAGCAGTTTCAAACTCCACTAATTCTGCAGTTTTTTGGTCATCTTATATGTTGCTGTTTTTGGGAGACACCAGCAACTGTTAAACCAGTCATAGGAGTTTCTGACACAGTGGAAATCCCACACAAAAACGGGGGGTTAATTTGGAAAAAAACAAACAAACTCAAAAGCAAGGTTGATTTTCATACAATGTCATTGTTAAACTAATGTTAACCCAAACGGAAAGTGGGAGGAAAGTAGACAAAAGCCACTCCTTTTTACTTTTGGAAAACCCTGAAAGTAAAAAGGAGCGGCTTTTGTTTACTTTCCATTTGGGTTAACTCAAGTTTAACAATGGCGTGTGTGAAAATCAGCCAGCTTTTGCTGGTTTTTAAATACCTTTTAAATCCTGTTTTTGCACAGGATTTCTCATGTGTGATAAACTCCTAAGAGAAAAAGGTTCTCATAGTCCCTGGTGCAGATGATTTTTGCTGTTAGATTCTAAGCATTTGAAGAAGGTCTTAAGAACAGGTTACTAATAAAGCCACCGTCCTTTGTACATCTTGTGATGTGTCTCGGATTTCTTCTGCTACTAAAGGTATCACTAATGTGTGTCTGGGATTTAGGCTGAAAGACAGGGTGTGCCCAAAAATCACCCACTGAGTTTCATGCCTGATTTGAACCTGCATCAACCTGTGAATATTTGAACCTGCATCTTTCCAAACTTTAGTCTAACATGCTTGAGTACCACATTGTGTTAGTCTCATTACTGCATTATATGAGCAATCCTTGCAACGGTACTGTAAGGCAGGCCTATATTACCAAACACATTTGGCATCCTGAGGCACAAAAGATGAAAAAATAGTGAGTTCACAGCTAAAATTAGATCTGAAGATAAATCTTCCCGGCTCACAGCTCAGACTGTTTGCAAACTCTCTATTAAGCACCAGTGGTGTCACTAGGGTTGTTGTCACCCGCTGCAGCATCTCATGGTGTCACCCACTCATTGACCTGCTCCCATACCACACCATAAAAAAATCCTTAGTAATTTTTTTTGTACTCATATTACTCAGAAATCGTAATTCCATTGTATCACTGAATGTAATGATAATAGTTGTGACATAAACAACAAGAAAAATTAAAAGTATATCTCTAAATTATGCTGTCATACGCTCAGCCTAAATGTATTCACATGTACATTGTTTCATGTGGTGAAAGTGAAAATTTGGTAAGATGTGATGGTTTTTAAGAAAATTTTAAAAGAATAAATTGTTTTTAAAATTTTAAATAAAGAAAAATAAAACCTGAGGCCTCTCCTTTCTCCTCCCATTGAGCCTGACCCCACTCACACTATCTTCAGCATTTTAAAGAGGTGCAGGCAAATTCCACAGCTGGTTTCTGCCAAAAAGCAGATGTTTGGGAAGCAGTGGTGTCGTCCCCCATTCGGGTGTCACCTGGTGTGTCCTGATCTCCCCGCACCCTATTAGTGACACCCCTGCTAAACAGTGAGTTTTAAAACTCATCTCAACCTGAAGCAACTTTTTCTTATGAGGCAAGAAAACTTCCTTCTCTTTTTCATCTGTGGCCTGCTTCTGCATTCAGCAGAACTTGTGCATGACTAATACCATCTGTCTGACACAATTTCTTCTAAAAATCGTGATGCCATGATTGTCAAATGAGAACCTCATGCTTAAGAGTCAGCCACAAGTAGTCATAAGCGAGCCAGTCACCATCTCCCTTCAGTTTAACTGGGGACAAGATGAAGAGGTCCAAATGCAAATCAGGGTTCCCAGATCTCAGCGCTTTGACCATCTTCTCCAGGCGTCAAGATGAGACACTGTCTTTAAAAGAAATGGGGTTTAGACCAGATGCTTCACATCAGCAGCTGAAAACTTTTCAGGCTGTCTGTCTACTTGCCCTTCCTCTTCCCAAAATTTTTCAGACTGTGGTGGGCACCAATGCTCAGCAGAAGGAGCAGCCAGCAAGGCAAGTACTGAGTTGCTTCAGTATTCATTACCTCGGCAGTAGTTGAGTACAGTCCTGCTTAATGTTTCCATTTCCTCATCCTCTTTTAAATGGTTAAAGTCACACTACAGTTTCCTTTCAGGAGGCACATGTGGGTTGCACCATTGTTAGGAACACGCCTGGAACAAACATCTGTCTTCTTCCACCATGCTTTTTATTCTGAGAATTCACTACTCTTTCAACCTCCGTCTTTCTCCTTCTGCCTCCATCTCCAGGATAAAAGATTTCCCATCCCCTTTAGGGAGTTTATCAGACGACGGAAATTGGAAGTATAATCTAATGGCAATCGGAATAAAAACATGGGGTTTTACGTTATTACGTATTAAAGTATCTCATGCAATTTCGGGCAAAAGGGAAGTCATTCCGAACACAATCATGGGTTTTATGTTATTGCGTATTAAAGCATCTCACGCAATTTCGGGCAATGAGGGGTCATTTTCAGGTAATGGGAAGTCATTCTGAATGCATTCCAAACGCAATTGGAATTCACATAAATTCGCTAAACTAGGGAATTCATGTGAATTCGAATTGGTTCCAATTGGCTCCATTCGAAATAAAGAGAAATTCCTCCCGTCTGATAAACTCCTCTCTCTCTCTCTTGCCCTCTTTGTGCATCTCTCTTCCTTCACAGCTCCTGCCTACATTCATCTTCTCCCTCACTGTCTAATTTTTATCTTTTATGTCCTCTTTCTATTCTTGCTTCACAATATGTGGGTAAAAATTTTCCATTCTCTTTCTTGGGACTTTATCACGTGGTGGCAAATTGGAGGCAAATTGGTTAAATTTTGTGCAGAAACTAGATTTTAAAATCTGCAAAACGCCCACTTTTGCGGGGGGGGGGGATACAGACGTGTTGGCGTCCATCCACTCATCCGGCCTCTTGGCCTACCACCATCATCTTCTTCATCATTACCTCTCCTCCTTCCCAACATATTTGGGAATTCTTAATAGCATTAGCGAGATGATCTGGGTGATGAGGGAAGATTTTACAACTTGTCTATAAAAAAGAAAGAAAAGGTGGCCAGTGAGAGCACTGGTTACTGAAACCAATCATTTAAAAGCAGCATGTGGAAAACTGTCTTTTTTGCTTTAACCGCAGACTTGCATGCGCTGTTCAGAGCAGCGACTGGGAAGGTGTTAAAAACAGGCTGGGCAAAGTTTGTGCTGTGCTTGTGTGGAGGATTTGGAAATTTTAATTTCAAGCCAGAGACATGTTTTCTAATCTGTTGCGCTTTGGCTGGCATCCTTTTGGAAGTTATGTAATTGTAAACGGACTTATGACTGCATAAAGTTGAATTGTGCCGTTGCACAGTGTTCGCTTTCTGTGGCTATACCATTGGGACCATTTCACATGTGCAGCCAGCAGCACGGCTGTTGTACAACACAATAAAACCACCCCAGTTTCACAATGGGAAATCTTGTTTGGTGCCCCATTGCACATAGTTGCAATTAACCAGCAGGGCTGCATATTTCAGCAACATAATAGTGTCATCATAAAGTTAGGCATCACAGCTTTTAATGCAGGATAATGGCCTTTGCATTTTTAGTTGAATTATACACTCTTGAGTTAATGTGGTTGATGCTTACTGTATCATGTTTGATAATGTGACCAGGAGCCATCCTTGGATCTCAGGTAAATAGAAAGTAGACCTGAGAGCAATCATTGCTATATTCTTCTCTCTGCGACTAGACCAATACTGGCTATAGATAAATTGATACCTGAAGCAAGTCGTCAATGCATGTCCAAGAAAAAAAATATTTCGCTGTCTGAGGCAAAGGACAAAATGGGCCCAGCCACCAGTCATTCCACACTCAGAGGCCATCCGCACTGACAGCTGAATCTTAAGTCCATCCTGTTGAAAAGATGGTATCTTCTGCTGGCTTCAAGGATAGCAGGCATGTCCAGTAAGTGTGAACTAAGGTGGCCAGCACACACAGCTCTGTCTTCATCTTGTCACAGCCTTGTGCTCCTCAGTGACTTTGACTCTTTCACCCCAATTATTACAATAATGTCCACAATCCACAAAACAGTGATACCTTTATTGGGACAACCAAAATACACAAAATACATGTTGGAAGGATATGTACCTCAGTTAGTCGGAGGGACAGCTTTGAATCATTGGGACCATCCCTCCTAAATCTACTGCCTGAAACAACTGCATATAGTTTTGTGGTAAGACTGAGACTCCCTATTTTAGAAGCAGGATGCTTTGGAACTCAATAAATTGTTCCATGTAAGTTTTCATGGCAGATGCATCCATATGTTGTTGCCTTTTTCTGATCTTTCCTTTGAAAAGTGGGAAGAGAGGCCTCAAAGGGAATATTTATTCCCTGAGCTGCAATGACGAATTTTTCTTAAATTAAGAATTCAAGGTTCCTTCTTGAAAGAAAAGCAACCACCTTTGACTTTTCATTACATTCCCTCATTATAAGGAAGGAATCCTAAAGGCATCTAGCAAATGAGTCACAGGCCCACTTATCCAAGATTGCTATAGCAACCTTGTGCAGTGCAGAGGCGATTCTGGGTTTACTTGCAAGTGTCATTTGTAGGGAAAGGAAAGTCAAATCTGCCAGCATCAGCTTGAAGGGAAGGGTGAAAAAAGCCAAGTGTTGTGAGCGTGATTAAACATTTATCTTTTCAGAACTAGCGTATCATCTGTTACTTTATTATTGTATGGCATGCCCTTGAATATATAGAATCATAGAATCATAGAATCATAGAAATTTAGAGTTGGAAGAGACCACAAGGGCCATCCAGTCCAACCCCCTGCCGTGCAGGAACTCCCAATCAAAGCATACCCGACAGATGGCCATCCAGCCTCTGCTTAAAAACATCCAAGGAAGGAGACTCCACCACCCTCCGAGGGAGTGTGTTCCACTGTCAAACAGCTCTTACTGTCAGGAAGTTCCTCCTAATGTTGAGGTGGAATCTTTTTTCCTCCAGTTTGCATCCATTGTTCCGAGTTCTGTTCTCTGGAGCAGCAGAAAACAAGCTTGCTCCCTCCTCAATATGACATCCCTTCAAGTATTTAAACAGGGCGATCATATCACCTCTTAACCTCTTAACCTATAATTGCATATACCTTCCAGCTCATTGGCTTCACAGCCTTGGGACATTGTTTTGCTGTTATCTTTCAAGCCTTCCATCTTGGAAAAGTCTGGGATCCCGTTCGGAAGTTATAGCGTCTTAAAGTGACTTCTGATCTCAAATTGCGCCATTGCACAATGATCATATTCTCAGGAGGGGAGACGTAGCTACACCATCAGGGTCATTGATCAAGCGGAGCCAGCACTGTAGCCATTATGCAAAGGTCCCCATTCACAACGTGTCCTGATAAACAACATATCCTGTTGTGCAACGGGACATCTTGCGCAGTATCCCTTTGTGCTTGGTCTGCACCTCACTAGCATGGTTGCATATTGTAACAGCAACATTGCTCCATCACCATAAAGTTATGCATCATAAGCTCTGATGCATGATCTTGGGCACTCATTTTTTTAAAAAAAGCATTACTTCAAGCATAACATGGGGAAAGCAGAGGCCCAAACCCCAACTTTGCAGCCACTGAAAACTGAAATTCCCCTGAAATGTTTTTCAATTTTAGCATGATTTATGTGGAACTTGGAAATCACTCAGAACTGCACATAGAGGTACAGCAGTTTGCCTTCCTTCTAGAATCCCCAATGCCCCCTAAACCTTTTCCTCACATTTTCAGTTGGAACTGACTACCAGAGATGTGATACTACTTCCAGTGCATCAAGACATGCCAGTAAGGTCTCCTACTGGTGAGGTGGAGGCAAAAATCGGCTTCTGCCTCCCTTGGAGTTGCCTACCCCATGTAGTAGGATGATTGTCCAGAGTAGTAGACCGTTTTTGTGGTACATCAAGACAAACACTAGATATTCCAGGACAGATGAATCTCCATAAAGTTTATTTAAGTCATGTAATATTCAAAGGTCCGTTTTACATTGGCAAAAAGAGGTGTTGTGAAGGCTGCTTGAAAACCCAGCTTTTACATTAGAAAATGGGAAAGTGTGCCATGAAAACGCCATTTTGGCGTTTTAAGGGAAAAAAACGCGCCTTTAAAAAGTAGTTCGGTTGACCCACTACTTTTTTAAAAAGTGCGTTACAGCGCTAGTACATCTAAAGGCTAAGGTGTAGTTGCGCAGTTAAATGGGGCTCTGTTTCCTTAAGGCGCCATTTAAAGGCTGCGCTGCAGGTGCGGATCAGAATGGATCGTGGGTTGGGAGCATGCGTGGTGTGGACTTCACTCCTAATTAAAACGTTCTATGCCCTCCAGGTGTAAAAGCTGGGGTTTAACCGCGCAGTTTTTTAAAGCTCCCAAACCCCCTTTAAATCATTTAAAACTGCGCAATTCGCAGCCGCAAACAGCGCAATAGCGCAGTTCAAGCTAGCGCAGTTCAAGCCTCGACCCTCGCAAGAGCGCAGTTCAAGCCTCGACCACCGCAATAGCGCTGTTCGCGGCGGCACGAACAGCGCAACAGCGCAATTTGCAGCCGGCAAGGGAAAAAAATTAAATCCGCCTGTATTTGTAGCGTTCTGACAGCTTCCCATGTAACTGCTGAGCCACAGAAAAGACCACTCAGATAAGTCGTTCCCACACCCCTCAGTGTAGCAGCTCTGCACTTTTTTAATGCACACCTGGGGCTTGCTATGTAGCTGCTAAGCATTAAGATAAAGGCGACTTCAGGTCACACTTTCTTGCCAATGTAAAAAGCCCCTACGTTGTTTTTTTAAAAAAAAAACCCTGCTAGTTTAATTCAGAGTTAAGGGTCTCTCATGCTAGCTCAAATTCTACAAAACCAGGATGTCACAGATGTGTATGCTTACTTACAACTGATCCTCTGTACTTCTACATTTTTGGAGGTCTTTCATGCCCACACCTGGATGGAGAAGATGGAGTGCCTTGGACCAGCAAAAACATCTCAATTTGTCCTGGGCCTGTATTGCCTTATGAAGAAGCTGGTTCTTTACTGCATTGCTAAAAAAGAAATCCATCTATGAGCTGGCCCATGCCTGTTTCTTACAGGTGCTTCACCATCGAGGTGCCATTTTGTGTGTGTTACTATAGTGACTTCATTACACGACAATTGCGGAAGTAGCAACTAACCATTAAGCAAAATACAAAATTTTGGCCTGATAAAGGTATCACTAATACACACTGGTGATACCTTTATCAGACCAACCAGAAAGAAAAAAAAAACCTATTATGCTAGCTTTTGAAACTCACTGGTTTTTCATCAGGCAGTCATCGTTTTTAAAAAACCAGCCTGCATGGTAAATAAAGGTGGTACTGCTAGAAAGGCTGAAGCTTTACATCTTTGATTTTTGGATGTTACAGTGCATTTTCCTGAAGGCAGAAAGCTGAGCGCCCGCCACTCTGAGAGGCTGAGAAATAAAAAGGACAAAGACTGTAAAAGAAGGCCATGAAATGCCGTTTCTTCACTGCTGTCATTAAATCTTTTTCCTTGAGAACTGTTTTGACCTTCGAATGAAGCTAAAAAGCCCCTATTCAGTTCAGTGTTCTTCCCATGAAGTTCCCATGTTGCCAGATTTGGAAATAAATTTAGTTGTCCCAATAGAAACCAATTTAGATTGCTTTACTTTGTTCTTGAAAATCAGGTCCCCATACAGACTGGTCACTCTCTTCAGCTTTTACCATCCTTGCATGATGAAGAATCTCATGAGTTTCAAAAACTACCATATTTTGGATTATATGAGAGGGAGTTCAAGTTTTTTATTCTGGATTTAGAATGGTAACCCTATTGGGGGGGGGGGGGGAATCACTGGACTACAGCCTAAGCCCTCCCCACTATCCTTGCTAAATAATATACTGTATGAGCAACACTTATGAATGCTGTGCCTTTTTTTGTATTGTTGCAAGAAGCTATTTATTTATTATTTATTTCTCAGGCGATCATTTAGTGCCATCTCCCAAATATAAATAAACACTTTACACAAGAAAAACACACTTTGGAAATGTAAGTAAATATTTAACAGTGACCCTTTTATTATTTATTTATTCATTTTCCATTTTACAAAAGGCAGTTATAAAAAAATGAGCAAAAGTTTCATAATTCCTTACCAGTTTTGTGATACAACTGGCATTAAGTATAAATGAAAACACACAGGTCAGATTTGCTCCTGAGTCATGCACTTTCAAGCTGTTTCCAGGTCTGGAATGCACTGGGAAAGTCAATTTTCTAGTTTATAAGCACTTTTCTCCTCTTGGTCAATACTTGTTTTCTCTTAGTACAACATGAAAAACAACCATAATAGGAGCACAGATCAACATTTTCGACATCCTAGTATCTGAAAACTAATCAAGGCATTTCTGCATCTTCTGCTGGAATGATACATTTTATCTGAATGGTGCTATCAACAAAATTAGCATCCCTGTGTTACACAGCTTCCACCTCTTTCATCTAATGGGAAGAATTGTCTGTTCCATTTAATGATATTATATGACATTTCTATACCAGCAGAAAATTATGTCACGGTGGAGGAAAACCATATGACACCAGGACACGGGGGCAAAGATTCCTACAAGTTAGGGAAAGGAGAACTTGACATAGGGATGTGATTTGTGACACCAACCCTGTATCAAGTGTAATGTGTACCTCTGCCCTAACACCATTTTGTGTGCATCCTAGGTTATCAAGAGATAACTACTGTGGTACGTCTTCTTTAAAAAACCCTTCCGAATTTATCGTATAATACAAACTGCAAAGAAACACTGGATGAAGTAATTATGAAAAATGTTACTATAGCAGCTTGACTTTCAACAGACACTTGCTGACTGAAGCACATTTCAGAATTTGACTATAAAATGCTTGCAAGGTTCAGTTTCTGGTATTCATAAGCTGCCCTAGTCTCAACATATTTTACATGGAATGCTCCCTGACTGGCCAAAATATTTAAAACATTGATCTCAATACATCTGCTCAGAGGTATTGGCAAAAGACCCCCAAACCTAAAAACAAAAACAGCAGAAGGCTTTATCTTGCATTGGTAAAAACAATCATGGCAAATCATCCTATGCAGACACTTGTATGAGTGTCACTGAAATACTCTGTGAGTACCAAATACTCTTTTTAGAAATAAAATTGCACTTCTATCATTATTCAACATTTAGCAAGAAAAAAGTTGGATATGCATATTATGCCACAGATATGAAAAAGCAAGAAGGCAAGCTGAGAGAGAGACACACACATACAGGTACTACCCACAGGGCAGTGATGGCATTTGGCTGTTTTGGTCTTTGTACCAGCATTTCCCACACCCATGGCAGAAGGGCACTTTTTGCTGGACTTAAACTGTTTTCCTTGCAGTTAAGACACGGACAATGGACCCTACACCTCCAGCAGCAAGAGCCTACAAACAGAAGACAAGACAAGAGGTTGAAGCAGTCATGTAAGAACTAATATAATTAAATGGATGTCTACTGACATGTTTCAGGCTCAAGAAATAAGAAACATTAGTACCAGGTGGTGTGCAAGGGTGGGGTTGCTTCATAAATACTCGCTTTTATTAGACACAAGTCACTATCGGAATGATGTTTTCTTCATTTATTCTTCAGCTATATCTCTCACTCTAATGTATATGCAAAGATATAGCTGTGTTAGTCTGGAAAATCAGTATGCAAAGGGCTCTTGCAGCACTTTTGAAACTAACTGTAAGACAGAAGTTGGTAGCATGAGCTTTTGTAAATGCATCTGAGGAAGTAGGCTCAAGTCTACAAAAGCTCATGCTACCAACATCTCTCTTTCAGTTGATTTCAAAGGTGCTGCAAGATCTAATGTATATTATTAGTTCACTGTGCAAATCACTACAAGTTTTGATGAAATCTGGCAATAGGTCATTGGTGTACAACCATGCTCAATAAACAACAGGAATGATTTATGTTGAACATCATGTTGCATTTATAGGTAACTTATTTCTCTTCTATGTACTAGTCCATCTATCAAAGCTTTAACTCCAGTATATAGAAAAGTAAAAACCTTTAAGTTGATAGGGTGTTTCTATGCAGAGTGCAGTAATACAGAGCTGTAATATATACTAGCTCTTAAGACAAATTCCCTAGCATTGGGCCAGGGCCATTAAAGCGCTCTCAAACTGGATGATTTCTGGGGTGTTTTGGACCATAGTTTGCACTGCTCTGAGACTACTATTTTCATTCAGACTAACAAGAGTATAAGTGACCTTCATATTGGTTTTCGTAATAGAAAGAAGAGCAGGAGTGGGAAGGGAAAGGATGAAGATGTTGTAGGGATTTCTGTGGATGCCCATGCCCCTATCCCAATTACAGTTTTCACCTGAATGCCTACATAAGACTTACAAGACCCCAAGAAAGTTGTTTAGGAATTATACTCACTATCCTCTAGGGAACTGTCATCCATACTAACATACCTTTTCATGCCACTGCAGTAAGACAGCACTGCTGTTGTCTGATGGGCTTTCAAAGCCCTTGTAGATATATTTCATTAGAAGATCAACTCCATTCTTATCCAAAGACTGTACAGCCTTTTCGATATCACTGGCTTTGAAAGAGATGAGAACCTTCAGGACAATACTTTCAGCACGATCCTACAAAAAAATGGAAAATGTTAGAAACAGAGAAGGAATTTTCCATCTGGCTTTAGATTACAATCCCACGTACACCTACTTGGAATCCGTTCCCCTGAACTCAGTTCAATTTACTTCTGAATAAACATGCACTGGGTTGGACCGCTATTATAATTTACTTCAGAAATTCAACAAGCATCAATACTACTCAAACACAGCTGACTTAACGTACGTAGCCCACACAGAAAAGAAATTTGTTCTAATTTTGAAGTCATGTCACTTTATTTTTGTTTTAACAAAAACAGCCTTTAGATAGAATCAAAATTTAGTCAATGGGTCTCTCCTAAGTAGGATTAAGTTTGAAACCAACCCATCTGTCAGTAACAGATGCCTTGAAATGTTAGCTTTTTTGTACTTTTACACCAAAGCAAATGATATTTCTCAGAATTTAACTAAGAGCCAGAAATTCATCTGCAAACTCTCCTGTCATCTACATCACAAAAATAATGCTAGTTCTCTGCACCACTATCAACTCCCACAGCTGTTAACTGCAAAACATGTCTTTCAATGTTATAACATAAACATATGGCTGGATGTCAATGAAGAGCATAAAACTCCATCATCCCATTTTTAGAAAATACATGTTCACAGGACTGCTTTCTGAAAAAGCCTGTATACACTACTGTGAAACCAGAATTTCATCTATATTCTCAACTTTGTACTAAATCTGTGTGTGATTGTTGTTTGTGATGAATACAGCATAGTATTTATTCTCCAACATGGCGTAGTGGTTTGAGCATTGGACTATGACTCTGGAGCTCAGGGTTCGATTCCCTGCTCAATACTGTGATACATTCACCTTAGGACTGCCATCAGTTGGAAAGTAATTGAAGGAACCCAACAACAATATTCTTCTGTTAACCTACCTTTACAGCTTGACTTTTGGTGTTGATTGGAGGGTTCTTCAGAGCTGCCTGTAATGCAGCCATCATATTACCTGTAAGGAGCAGTTAAGGACAACACAATCTTGCCTAGCATCAGAATAAGAGAGTGATACTATTTTACACTTTGCAAACACTGAATTTCAGGTACACTCACAGTAGTCCTTACAACAGCCTAGTGATCTAGGTCAGTATAATTTCTGAGTTGGTTCTGAAGCTGAGAGAGAAGTAGCTCACTGTCTTGTGAATTTAGGGCTGAATTAAGATTTGACTCAGAAGTTTCCTCGCTTAAATGCCACTCTTTCTCACACTAAACTGCCAGGAAAAAACAGCAACCTCTCATGTCCAATGCTGTAAGTGATATCAAACATGCTCACTAGGTTCACCCAGGAACAAACAACAACAGAATATTTAAACACAAAAACAAGAAGCAGAACTTAACTGGGAGAGGCGACAGGATTCCATTATTTGCCTCATATTATTTAATGAGGGCTGGACAAAGTGGGGGTCCCCAGGACCATTTTTGTGGCCCTCTGGGCCTTCCAGGAGTCAAATTAATTGTAGTAAGCTCCCAAAAGTACAGATATAAACTTAATGGAAGATTGTATTTCGTTGTTAACAAATTCTACTTTGTAGAGATTTTTCAAGATTATAATTATCAGGGTTTTGATCAGATACAGGTACTCAGATCAAGAAAATCCCCCACCCACCCACCCCCCGAGCCATTTGGGGGCAATTTTTTTTGGGGGGGGGGGAGAAGTGCAGCCCTCCAAAGTCCCCTACAGGTCTAACGTGGCCCCTTTGCCTTCCACAGTTGCCTATCTCTAGTTGAAGTTTCTGGGTGAAATCATCAGTATTTTGATGACACCCAGCTCTGTTTCTCACCATCATCATCAGAGATGAGGTGAGGCTGTGCCAATGCTGGATTGGTGCCTGAATGATACAGTGGGCTGGATGCGGGCAAGTGGAATTGAAATGTCAGAGGGCCTGTGGTTCCCAAGCGCATGAACTGAGTACGTGGCCCTTTCTGGATAGGGCTGCAGGAGCTGGTGCACAGATTGGGACTCCTCCTGCATTCATGTTTGCCACTGGAACTTGGGAGTGTTTTTGCACTGCGCACCATTTATGTTCCTGGACAGCTGTCCGTAGCATTTAATATTGTGGTAATTTTCCATCTAGATTACTCCAGTGCACTTTGTGTGACTCTGCCTTTCTGGACGTCATAGAAACTTCAGTTACCCTGCTGTCTGAAACATCATCTAAAAACACACTATACCTGGTTTAAAAGGAAATGTACTGGTTTAAAAAGAAATGAACTAGTAGCAAAGCTACTGAGGTTTCATTATCATGGTCTGGTTTCTTGTGGTGGTTGTTTTTTTGTTTCTTTCCTTTTTATTCTTCTGAATCATCTTTAAGCTTCTAAAATGTTTTAAAGCTGTCTTTATTGGCTGTACCCCACTCTTGTGATTTTAGGATATAGACCAGGATAGAAATAATTTAACAAATAAGTAAAGCCTTCGGCCACTTCACAGTTTCAATTCTCATACCATAGCGATTCTTAATTATAAATCCACTACAGGGAAGATCTGATACACATCAGCTGTAAAAAAAAAGCCATCAAATAAGATGAAAGTCATTCAGTTACTAAATATAAGGAGCTCAATAGTTTTCCAGCATATTTTGCTCAGATACTTATTCCTGCTTTTATTCATGGCACTCTACCACAAACACAAACATATGAGAAATATTAGTAGTCTTATTTATTTTTTTAAAAAAAAACTGGCACTAAAAAGCAAACAAAAGCAGCCCTTACAAAAGACACAGGAAATTCAGTTAGCCTCTTGACAATGAACCACAATATTTTAATCAGCCCTACATTTAGTTTCAGAAAGGGGTTTCTTTTTCTCTGCTTTCCCCTTCATTACTTCTTGAAGCCCACTAAAATATATCATAAAAGTCTCCTTCTATGAGAACCTGTTTCTGCAATATATATTAAAACAATGTGTTTATGATATCAATACCAGTTACTTCCACTATCACTGACTAGAAGCAAATGTCACCATAAAAGGTAAGGCCCTGCAGAATTCATGTACTTCCTCTACTGTTTCAGTTGGACAGCAGGAAGTTTGATCTCTTGTGTCGTTAGATTTAGCACCGTCTAAGGCATGTTTCAGACCTGTAGAAGCAATTTAGAAACAACAGGTACTTTTGAAAGTTTATGTGCAAACCAGCCATTCTTTTACTTACTCTAAAGATATCCATGCAACACTATATTAAGCACTCCTTCTTCATATATTAAGGAAAAACTTAGCTTCTTTAATAGAAATAGCTCTTACCCATATAGACTCTTTTACCTTGGGACCCGCAGAGGCTGCAAAGATTGCCAAAAATCCCCCAAAAGCAAATAGTCTACTTCTAGTTTTGAAAAACAGGTTGTTTCTGATATTAAACGTGGCGGGGGTGTTAAAAGTTGAACTGTCATTCTCGGAAGCTTCCAGAAGAGGCAATTCATCCTTTTTAAACCTTTTAGACCTTAAGGCGTACCTGTCACAGAGTTTCTTGACAAGATTTGTTCAGAGAGGCCTTGACTTTGTCATCCTCTAAGACTGAGAGAGTGTGACTTGCCCAAGGCTGTAGTTCTGTGGTTGACACAGGTCCAGTGGATTTAATCTTGGTGCCTGCTTGTCCTGTATTATTGGATGTTTCAACCTGTGCAGCCTGAGGATGCGGACAGGATCCTTGGAGAAGTGAGGGCCCCCACATGCATTCTGGATCCTTGCTCTTCCTGGCTTCTGAAAGCAGCTAGAGGGGGACTGGTCAAGTGGGTAAAGAGAGTCATGAATGCCTCACAGCAACAAGGGAGGTTTCCACCCTGCCTAAAAGAGGCTGTGGTTACTGAAAAAGACCTCCCTGGATCCCACCATCCTGGAAAATCCAACCAGTCTCTAATATTCTATTCTTGGGCAAGGTTCTGGAGCGAGTGGTGGATCTGGCTACAGTGACACATGCCTTGATTGTATCTTGTGTGGATTACTGCAATGCACTCTTATGTGGGACTGCCTTTGGAAACTGTTTGGAAATTTCAGTGCATGCAAAACGCCGCAGCAACAATGCTGACTGGGGCTAGTTACAGAGAGCATGCAACTCCTTGTTGAAACAGCTTCACTGGCTACCAGTTCATTTCCAGGCACAATTCATAGTGCTGGTCATGACCTACCAGTCCTATACAGCTCCAAGACTATTTGAGAGACAGTATGTCCCCATATGAACCTACCAGAGCCCTAAGATCTTCCAGGAAAGGCTTTCTCTTGGTCCTATCACTATCATAGGCTCGCTTGGTGAGAACATGAGAGAGAGCTTTCTTGGTGGTTGCTTCTGCGCTCTGGAATGCCCTTCCACGGGAAGCAAGGCTGGCCCCCTCCCTGCTTGCCTTCAGTCAGCCTGAAAAAACAAATTTTATTCATGCCGGCTTTTAATGTGTGAGCATGGGATGGCTTTTTAGATGGGGTCTTGTTATATGGGGTGGGTATCATGCTTTTATTGTGGTTTTAATGTTTGTAATTTTATATAGTTCTAATGTGATGTTTTAATTGTTTTATTGTACTAAGTTTTTAAAGAGTTTTTATTGTGAGCTGCCTTGGGTCCCTTTCTGGGAGAAAGGCAGCATACAACTAAAATAAAATAAAATAAAACCCTCCCTACTTTCTTTTCACAGACAAGTACAGATTTTTCTATTTAGACAGGTGTTTGATGATTTACTATATAAGGCCCGTCCTGCCAAAATAATGTGCTGGATCTTGCTAATGGTCACGCTGGGTTGTGTGCATGTGTGTGTTTAAGGACATAAGCTTTTAAATGTGATTTTAAAGTTTTAGATTGTTTATTGTTTCAACCTTTGTATCTTGTAGATTTTTAGCAATGTATTTTTTTAACTTGTTGTAAGTTAACTTGCCATCCCATGCTCACACATTAAAAGCCTGCCTGAATAAAATTTGTTTTTTCAGGCTGACTGAATCCTGAACTGGGAAAAAGGTGGGATAGAAACAACAACAACAACACCTTTATCCTACTCCTTTCCAAAAGAGAGAATAATGAACTTTGGAGAAGATGAAGGGGGGGGGGGGAGAAACCAAAGGAAGTGAGATAAGAGTTTGTGTATTGAAGGTGGAGGCAGCCTGAAATCCTTGTGGAATTAAGATTGTTAGTGCCTAAGTGGCTTGCCCTTGCACAAATCACGTCCTGATACAAATCGACACCTCTGTTCCTTTTTACAGAATTACTGTGAGGAATAATAAAGGATGGCATATGCATTAGTGACTTTATAGAACAAAATCAAGCAGAAGGAAGATGAAGCATTCTGGTTGTTCTCTGGTCAATCTGTAGTAGACTAGCAAGCCTGACTCACAACAGGAACCATTTTAACATACCCAGTCCCAGCCTGCTGAAACAGAAAGGGAGAACCAGGAGTGGATGTTCATTCTGGGCTTAGCCCAGAGTATATCCACCGTCCTGAGCTACGTGGTACACAACACAAACCGCAGCTTCTGATAAAAAAATAAAGCAGATCTTGCAAGCCTAGACTACCCATCTGTTCTAGAATGAGTGGAAACAGTAGCAGCTTTTTTAATCCGCAACTTCATATTCAAAACTGTATGGGTTAAAATACTCTCAACAATCCTTCATCAGGCTGAAGTATATGCAGAGATCTTGTGAGATACAGCTGAAGAGAACATGCTTGAACTAATTAATTCAAATGTCAGCCGACTGTTACACTTTATTCTCTGTCCTCTGTTCTTATTGGCATAGCATCTGAGTTACATGTAATATCACTTATACCTTTAATTAAAATATAACGGATAATTATATTATATAGCATATACTATGTATACTTTCTATACTACCTAGACAGCCAGTGTGGTGTTGCCATTTGCACACTGAACTATGACTCCCGAATCCCTGCTCAGCCGTATAAATCCACTGGGTGACCTGGGGCAAGTCACACTCTCTCAGCCTCAGAGAATAGCAATCGCAAACCCTCCCTAAAGAAACTTGCCAAGAAAAACTTCAAGCCATAAGTCGGAAATGGCTTGAGGGGACACAACAACTACGCCATATGCTTATACCCCAAAAGGTATTTAGACCCGGCATGCCATAGGGGTTGAGCACTGCACTACAACTCTGGAGGATCAGGTTTCAAATCCTCACTTAGGCATGGAAACCCATTGGGTGAAAGCCCTTGGGCAAGTCGCACTCTCTCAGCCTCAGGGGACGGCAATGGCAAACCCCTTCTGAAAAAACTTGTCAAGAAAACCCCATGATAACTTTGCCTTAGGGTCTCTGTAAGTAGGGAATGACTTGAAGACACAAGAAAACAACAACATTTACTGGAGACCACAGTCTAGGTAAACGCAAACCAGTTCTCTAGGACGTTATTATTCCTAGCCAGGAGTGTAGCTACAAGAGAAACAAAAGGAGTAAGGATTCTCCACTCCTGTGAAATTTCCCTTCGGTTTCCAAATTTCATGTTCCAGACAGTGAGGCATTTAAAAATCATTCCCACCTAGAACTCTTACATTTGCTGTGTTTGTATTCCCTTGGTCTTTTGTGTTGTATTGTATTTGCTGTGTTTGTATTCCCTTCATCTGCCTCTCCCTTTTCTTTAGATGCCTAATTTGTACTGCTAAACGCTCAACTAAAGATTGAACTTACTGTGTGCCTCTGTGCTGTCAAAGTCCCCTCTTGACTTATGGCAACTGGGTGCATTTCATAGGGTTTAGGCAAGGAACACTCAAGAATTAGTTTTGCCATTCCCTTCCTCTGAAATATGACCCAACAGCACCTGGTTTGGGTTGGCGGTCTCCCATCTAAGTGCTAACCAAGTGTTTTGAGCCAGCCTGGTGTCGTGGTTTGAGTGTCGCCAAGTACAGGACATACCAAAACAAATGTACTTGCCTATAAGAAAACCTTGCCTGTAGGAAAACTGTACATGCCTATAGGAAAACCATACATGCTCTCATAGGGAACCACAGCAGAAAACTTGCCCATAGGGAAAACATTGAATACGTGCCCATAGAGAATCACTGAACAATACTTGCCCATAGGGAATAAGGGGGAATACCTGCCCATAGGGAAACATTAAACACTTCCCCATAGAGAATAATGGGGAATACTTCCCCATAGAGAATAATAGGAGAATACTTCCCCATAGAGAATAATAGGAGAATACTTTCCCATAGGGAATAATGGGGAATGCTTGCCCATAGGGAATAATGGGGAATACTTGCCCATAGAGAATAATGGGGAATACTTGCCCATAGAGAATAATGGGGAATACTTGCCCATAGAGAATAATGGGGAATACTTGCCCATAGGGAATAATGGGGAATAGTTGCCCATAGGGAATAATTGGGAATGCTTGCCCATAGAGAATAATGGGGAATACTTGCCCATAGAGAATAATGGGGAATACTTGCCCATAGGGAATAATGGGGAATACTTGCCCATAGGGAATAATGGGGAATACTTGCCCATAGGGAATAATGGGGAACATTTGCCCATAGGGAATAATGGGGAACATTTGCCCATAGGGAATAATTGGGAATACTTGCCCACAGAGAATAATGGGGAATACTTGCCCATAGGGAATAATGGGGAATAGTTGCCCATAGGGAATAATGGGGAATACTTGCCCATAGGGAATAATGGGGAATACTTGCCCATAGGGAATAATGGGGAATAGTTGCCCATAGGGAATAATGGGGAATGCTTGCCCATAGGGAATAATGGGGAATGCTTGCCCATAGGGAATAATGGGGAACATTTGCCCATAGGGAATAATGGGGAATAGTTGCCCATAGGGAATAATGGGGAATAGTTGCCCATAGGGAATAATGGGGAACACTTGCCCATAGGGAATAATGGGGAATAGTTGCCCATAGGGAATAATGGGGAATAGTTGCCCATAGGGAATAATGGGGAATAGTTGCCCATAGGGAATAATGGGGAATAGTTGCCCATAGGGAATAATGGGGAACACTTGCCCATAGGGAATAATGGGGAATAGTTGCCCATAGGGAATAATGGGGAATAGTTGCCCATAGGGAATAATGGGGAATAGTTGCCCATAGGGAATAATGGGGAACATTTGCCCATAGGGAATAATGGGGAATAGTTGCCCATAGGGAATAATGGGGAACACTTGCCCATAGGGAATAATGGGGAATAGTTGCCCATAGGGAATAATGGGGAATAGTTGCCCATAGGGAATAATGGGGAACACTTGCCCATAGGGAATAATGGGGAATAGTTGCCCATAGGGAATAATGGGGAATAGTTGCCCATAGGGAATAATGGGGAATAGTTGCCCATAGGGAATAATGGGGAATAGTTGCCCATAGGGAATAATGGGGAACATTTGCCCATAGGGAATAATGGGGAATAGTTGCCCATAGGGAATAATGGGGAACACTTGCCCATAGGGAATAATGGGGAATAGTTGCCCATAGGGAATAATGGGGAATAGTTGCCCATAGGGAATAATGGGGAACACTTGCCCATAGGGAATAATGGGGAATAGTTGCCCATAGGGAATAATGGGGAATAGTTGCCCATAGGGAATAATGGGGAATAGTTGCCCATAGGGAATAATGGGGAATAGTTGCCCATAGGGAATAATGGGGAATAGTTGCCCATAGGGAATAATGGGGAATAGTTGCCCATAGGGAATAATGGGGAATAGTTGCCCATAGGGAATAATGGGGAACATTTGCCCATAGGGAATAATGGGGAATAGTTGCCCATAGGGAATAATGGGGAATAGTTGCCCATAGGGAATAATGGGGAATGCTTGCCCATAGGGAATAATGGGGAATGCTTGCCCATAGGGAATAATGGGGAACATTTGCCCATAGGGAATAATGGGGAATAGTTGCCCATAGGGAATAATGGGGAATAGTTGCCCATAGGGAATAATGGGGAACACTTGCCCATAGGGAATAATGGGGAACACTTGCCCATAGGGAATAATGGGGAATAGTTGCCCATAGGGAATAATGGGGAATAGTTGCCCATAGGGAATAATGGGGAATAGTTGCCCATAGGGAATAATGGGGAATAGTTGCCCATAGGGAATAATGGGGAACATTTGCCCATAGGGAATAATGGGGAATAGTTGCCCATAGGGAATAATGGGGAACACTTGCCCATAGGGAATAATGGGGAATAGTTGCCCATAGGGAATAATGGGGAATAGTTGCCCATAGGGAATAATGGGGAATAGTTGCCCATAGGGAATAATGGGGAATAGTTGCCCATAGGGAATAATGGGGAATAGTTGCCCATAGGGAATAATGGGGAATAGTTGCCCATAGGGAATAATGGGGAATAGTTGCCCATAGGGAATAATGGGGAATAGTTGCCCATAGGGAATAATGGGGAATAGTTGCCCATAGGGAATAATGGGGAATAGTTGCCCATAGGGAATAATGGGGAACATTTGCCCATAGGGAATAATGGGGAATAGTTGCCCATAGGGAATAATGGGGAACACTTGCCCATAGGGAATAATGGGGAATAGTTGCCCATAGGGAATAATGGGGAATAGTTGCCCATAGGGAATAATGGGGAACACTTGCCCATAGGGAATAATGGGGAATAGTTGCCCATAGGGAATAATGGGGAATAGTTGCCCATAGGGAATAATGGGGAATAGTTGCCCATAGGGAATAATGGGGAATAGTTGCCCATAGGGAATAATGGGGAATAGTTGCCCATAGGGAATAATGGGGAATAGTTGCCCATAGGGAATAATGGGGAATAGTTGCCCATAGGGAATAATGGGGAATAGTTGCCCATAGGGAATAATGGGGAATAGTTGCCCATAGGGAATAATGGGGAACATTTGCCCATAGGGAATAATGGGGAATAGTTGCCCATAGGGAATAATGGGGAATAGTTGCCCATAGGGAATAATGGGGAATGCTTGCCCATAGGGAATAATGGGGAATGCTTGCCCATAGGGAATAATGGGGAACATTTGCCCATAGGGAATAATGGGGAATAGTTGCCCATAGGGAATAATGGGGAATAGTTGCCCATAGGGAATAATGGGGAACACTTGCCCATAGGGAATAATGGGGAATAGTTGCCCATAGGGAATAATGGGGAACACTTGCCCATAGGGAATAATGGGGAATAGTTGCCCATAGGGAATAATGGGGAATAGTTGCCCATAGGGAATAATGGGGAATAGTTGCCCATAGGGAATAATGGGGAATAGTTGCCCATAGGGAATAATGGGGAACATTTGCCCATAGGGAATAATGGGGAATAGTTGCCCATAGGGAATAATGGGGAACACTTGCCCATAGGGAATAATGGGGAATAGTTGCCCATAGGGAATAATGGGGAATAGTTGCCCATAGGGAATAATGGGGAATAGTTGCCCATAGGGAATAATGGGGAATAGTTGCCCATAGGGAATAATGGGGAATAGTTGCCCATAGGGAATAATGGGGAATAGTTGCCCATAGGGAATAATGGGGAATAGTTGCCCATAGGGAATAATGGGGAATAGTTGCCCATAGGGAATAATGGGGAATAGTTGCCCATAGGGAATAATGGGGAACATTTGCCCATAGGGAATAATGGGGAATAGTTGCCCATAGGGAATAATGGGGAACACTTGCCCATAGGGAATAATGGGGAATAGTTGCCCATAGGGAATAATGGGGAATAGTTGCCCATAGGGAATAATGGGGAACACTTGCCCATAGGGAATAATGGGGAATAGTTGCCCATAGGGAATAATGGGGAATAGTTGCCCATAGGGAATAATGGGGAATAGTTGCCCATAGGGAATAATGGGGAATAGTTGCCCATAGGGAATAATGGGGAATAGTTGCCCATAGGGAATAATGGGGAATAGTTGCCCATAGGGAATAATGGGGAATAGTTGCCCATAGGGAATAATGGGGAATAGTTGCCCATAGGGAATAATGGGGAATAGTTGCCCATAGGGAATAATGGGGAATAGTTGCCCATAGGGAATAATGGGGAACATTTGCCCATAGGGAATAATGGGGAATAGTTGCCCATAGGGAATAATGGGGAACACTTGCCCATAGGGAATAATGGGGAATAGTTGCCCATAGGGAATAATGGGGAATAGTTGCCCATAGGGAATAATGGGGAACACTTGCCCATAGGGAATAATGGGGAATAGTTGCCCATAGGGAATAATGGGGAATAGTTGCCCATAGGGAATAATGGGGAATAGTTGCCCATAGGGAATAATGGGGAATAGTTGCCCATAGGGAATAATGGGGAATAGTTGCCCATAGGGAATAATGGGGAATAGTTGCCCATAGGGAATAATGGGGAATAGTTGCCCATAGGGAATAATGGGGAACATTTGCCCATAGAGAATAATGGGGAATAGTTGCCCATAGGGAATAATGGGGAATGCTTGCCCATAGGGAATAATGGGGAATAGTTGCCCATAGGGAATAATGGGGAACATTTGCCCATAGGGAATAATGGGGAACATTTGCCCATAGGGAATAATGGGGAATAGTTGCCCATAGGGAATAATGGGGAATAGTTGCCCATAGGGAATAATGGGGAATAGTTGCCCATAGGGAATAATGGGGAATAGTTGCCCATAGGGAATAATGGGGAATGCTTGCCCATAGGGAATAATGGGGAATAGTTGCCCATAGGGAATAATGGGGAATGCTTGCCCATAGGGAATAATGGGGAATAGTTGCCCATAGGGAATAATGGGGAATGCTTGCCCATAGGGAATAATGGGGAATGGCTGCCCATAGAGAATCATAGGGGAATAGTTGCCCATAGGGAATAATGGGGAATAGTTGCCCATAGGGAATAATGGGGAACATTTGCCCATAGGGAATAATGGGGAATAGTTGCCCATAGGGAATAATGGGGAATAGTTGCCCATAGGGAATAATGGGGAATAGTTGCCCATAGGGAATAATGGAGAACATTTGCCCATAGGGAATAATGGGGAATGCTTGCCCATAGGGAATAATGGGGAACATTCTCCAGTGCGGAGGCCTCCCTCCCAAGCCACCCCCCTCTGGAGGAAGAGGAGGATATTGCCTGAGGCAGGAGTCCACCTCTCCCTCGTCGGGCCCGGCCTGCCCTTCGCCGCCCTCCTCCTCGTCCACGAACTTGTTCTCGTCGTACTCGTCCACGTCCACCCGGCGGAAGCGAGCGGAGGAGACGGTGTGCTTCGCCATCGCTGCCCTGGGGCCTGCTGCGCCTCCTGAACAGATAGAACTGTGAGAAGAAGGAAGAACAAGGCCCAGGCCGACGCCCACGTTCCGCCACTGCGCATGCGCCCCACCACAGGGGGCGGCCTACTCTGGTGGGGGTGGAAGTGGAGGACGATCATTTTCGAAAGCCGTGGAAGGGCAGCAGCAGCAGCGCATGCGCACTCTGTCGCCCTGGCGCGAGGGAGGCAGCGACCGTTAGCGTTCGCTGAGGGATGATGCTAATGATAATAATAATAATAATCACAACAAAGACAATGTTGTTGCAACAGCAGCAACAACAATACATAAATAAATAAATAACAATAATTGATAAAAACAGTCAATAAATGGCAAGGATAAGCAATAAACCACAATAAATGACTAATCAGTCAATCGATAAATGACAAGAATAAGCCATCAACAATAATAAACAAATAATAAATGACAAGAATAAGCAGTAAACAATAACAATGACAAGAATAAGCAATAAATCAATAAATGACAAGAATAAGCAATAAATGACAAGAATAAGCAATAATAAATTAATAAATGACAAGAATAAGCAATAAACAACAATAAATAATAAAAGACAAGAATAAGCAATTAAAATAAATAAATGACAATAAGCAATCAACAACAATAATAAATAGCAACAATAAATGAGAAGAATAAGTAATAAACAACAATAAGTAACAATGACTAAATAACAATAAATGGCAAGAATAAGCAATCAACAACCATAATAAATAACAATAACAAGGAACAAATAACAATAAATAATAATAATAAACTACAAAAATAATAACAATAAATAATACATGACAACAGGCAAATAACAATAATAAATATATAACAATAACAATAAATAACAATTAATGACAATAATAAGCAATAAAAACAACAATAATAATAATTAATAAATAACAAAAAGAATTATCTAATAATAATAATAAAGAAAGCAACAACAATAAAAATTGGACTGAGGCCGCTGCCAGAGTATAGGAATAAGGCGCGAGGAAGTTACAGCTACGTTCACTGAGGGGTAATAATAATAATAATAATAATAATAAATTACAAATAATAATAATTAAATAATAACAATGATACATTAAATAATAATAATAATAATAATAATATGATGATGATGATGATGATGATGATGATGATGGGACTACAGTCTCTGCTACACTATAGGAATAAGGCATTTTGACACAACCAACTGGCATCATGGCTCCCTGCTATGGAATTCTGGGATATGTAGCTCTTGTGTGTTTTTAAATTAAACTTTATTAGAATAGTATTGATTTTATATATATATATATATATATATGTGCAGTATCATAAAAAAGAGAGGAAAAAAACCAAGAAGTGAATACTACAAATAATGTAAAAAAAACATGCAAGCACGGAAACATCACACAGCAAGAGCTTAATCCTGAGCTCTGTGTTTTGACATTTCAAATTTCTTTCTTTAGGGGCCGTCCACCCTGCAGAAGTAATCCAGTTTGACACCGCTTTAACTGCCATGACTCAATGCTATGGATTTTTTTGGGGGGGTGTTGTATTTAGTGAGACCTTCAGCCTCTGGTGCCACTATAAACTACAGCTCCCAGGATTCCGTAGTACTGAGCCATAGCAGTTAAAGTGGTGTCAGAAAATAGTCTATTGTTGTTTTACTGCGCATGTGCAAAACTGTCATTATTTCATACAGTATATTTTTTTCTTGCATTGGTAACCGTGCGCATGCGCAGAATGTGGCAAGATTAATTAGGAAGACGTGAAAGGTTTGTCGTGAGCCCCACGTGACCGACTGTGCCGGCCTTCCATGTTTGTTGAGGGCGGAAGTGTTGCCCTGCCTGTGGGAAATGCCCTCTTCCTAAAGGGTCTTTCTAAATGGGCGGCAGTAGGCGGGGCTTCGCTTCGTTGACGTCACAGACTCTAGATTGGCAACTGTATGCTCTCCAATCAGTCCCGCGCATGCGCAGATGGAGCTCAGCTCCAGTGGGAGTTCAATCAAAACACACTGAACCATGAAGAAATAAATAATCCAGTTTGAGAAGGCTTTAGCTGCCTTGGCTCAGTGCTAGGGAAACCTGGGAACTATAGTTATATTTGTGGCACCAGAGCTCTCTGACAGAGGCAGCTCAATGCCTCACAAAACTACAGTTCCCAGAATTCCCTAGCATTGAGACAGGGCAGTTAAATTGCTCTCAAACTGGGTTATTTCTGCAGTGTGCTTTGGACCAGAGAAGATGAGAGGCCCATTGGCTATGTCCACACTGCAGAAATAATCCAGTTTGACACCGCTTTAATTGCCATGGCTCGGTGCTATGGAATTCTGGGCAATGTAGTTTGTTGTGGCCCCAGAGGTCTCTGACAGAGAAGGCTAAATGTCTCACAAAAGCACAACAACAGCATTAATTAAACACTATCAGTGATGTATCCAATGCTGCATCCACACTGATGAAATAACCCAGTTTGGCACCGGTTTAATTGCCTTGGCTCAAGGCTATGGGATTCTGGGAGTTGGAGTTTGTTGTGGGGCCCAGAGCGGAGCTCTGCTCCGCTCTGGGCCCCACAACAAACTCCAACTCCCAGAATCCCATAGCCTTGAGCCAAGGCAATTAAACCGGTGCCAAACCGGGTTATTTCTCCAGTGTGGATGCAGCCCAAATCTTTCGCTGACAAGTCTCAAGTCTCAAATCCTTGCAAGAGACTTTCAAGTCAAATCTCAGGGCTGGGGGCCAAACCTGACAGGAAAAAAAGGAAGTGGGGTAACAGTTTACTTATGGGGCACTTGAGGCAGAAGGATCCTCCTAAAGCTTTTTGATAGCTTTAGAAGGAGCTCAAGTAGACCTAAACCTCCACCTCAAGGCTGTTTGTGGTTTCTGAATAAAATTAGGCCAACAAATTAATTGCTATTATTATTGTTATTATTACGCTTTATTTATATAGCGCTGTAAATTTGCACAGCGCTGTGCATACAATCAGTAAAATAGATAAAAGTAAACCTGCCTATGGCATACATGCTATGGAATAATAGGATAATTCATATAAAATAAGACATAAAAATGCATGATAGGATTCAATAAAATACTGAATACGGAAAGGGAGGGGAAGCCAGTGAAGGGATAACGTCTTCCTAATTAATCTTGGAATGGTGGGCGGATGTAATAATGTGCGCAGCTGAACGCTGGACAGAAATTAGCGGACGGAGGCGGGAAAGGGGAAGCCCTGCCAGAAGTGGGTTACAGAAAGTGGGTTACACTAGGGCACAGTCTTGGCAGTAGAGGCCGACAAAAATGGTCGGATTTTAGCAATATTGTATAAAAGGAATCTACGTGCCTTGGCTATGGCCTGGATCTGAGGGATACACGACAGAGAAGAATCAAAAATGAAACCAAGACTGCAGGTGTCCAAGACTGCTCGAATAGAAATGTTATCAACAGAAATACAAAAGGAGTACAGAATGGTAGACTTAGGTGGAAAAACAAGAAGCTCCATTTTGGACAGATTGGGCTTCAAAGGCTGATGCCGCATCCACTGAGAGACAGCTGTAAGACAAGATGAAACTTGCTGTTCAAGACCCGAAGAAAGGTCAGGGGTGGAAAGATACAGCTGAGTGTCATCGGTATACAGATGATAGGAAAGGCCAAAAGAGCTAATGAGCTTTCCTAGGGACAATGTGTAAAGAGAAAACAGTAAGGGACCCAAAACAGAGCCCTGGGGAACTGCAACAGATAATAGAAGACAAAGCCTGACCTGCTAAAAATATACAATTCACAGGTCGAGTCAAGTCGTAGAATCATAGAGTTGGAAGAGACCCGAAATGGCATGCAGTACAACCCCATTCTGCCATGCAAGCAATCCCAACAGATGGCCATCCAGCCTTTGTTTAAAAACCTCCAAAGAAGGAGACCCCAACAGTCTCTGGGAGACTGTCAAACAGATCTTACTGACAGGAAGTTCCTCCTAATGTTAAAGTGGAATCTCTTTTCCTGTAGGCTGCATCTATTGTTCTGGGTCCTGTTCTCTGGAGAAGCAGAAAACAAGCTTGCTCCCTCCTCAATATGACATCCCTTCACATACTTAAACAGGGCTATCATATCACCTCTTAACCTTCTCTTCTCCAGGCTAAACATACCCAGCTCCCTAAGTCGTTCCTCACAGGGATGACCTAGTCAATGGAGTGCAAGTGGTTGGATCCTTAGGTGGAAGTGACCATGTTCTCCTGGAGTTTGTTATACAGTGGAAAGGAGAAGCCAGGCATAGTCAGACACGCACTCTGGACTTTAGGAGAGCTGATTTCAATGAACTTAGAGAAATACTGGAGGTGATCCCATGGTCAGGAAAACTAAAAGGGAAGGGAGTTCAAGGAGGATGGGAGTTCCTCAAAAGGGAGATACTGAAGGCACAATTTTTGACAGTTCCAATAAGGAAGAAAAATGGGAGGTGTCTCAAGAAGCCAGGATGGATGACTAAGGAACTTTCAACTGAGATAAACCTTAAACAGAACATGTATAAGAAATGGAAAAATGGGGAAATCACCAAAGAGGAATTCAAACAAATAGCAAGCACTTGTAGGGGTAAAGTCAGGAAAGCTAAAGCACAGAATGAACTCAGGCTGGCTAGAGAGATTAAGAACAATAAGAAGGGCTTTTTGGGTATGTCCAAAGCAAAAGGAAGAGGAAGGAAACGGTAGGGCCACTGCGTGCAGAAGATGGCAAAATGCTAACAGGGGACAGAGAAAAAGCAGAATTACTCAACACCTTCTTTGCTTCAGTCTTCTCAGAAAAGGCAAAGGGTGCTCAATCTAAGGATAATGGAACAGAAGACAGAATAGGGGAATTTCAGCACAGAATAAGTAAAGAGACAGTACAGGAACACCTGGTTAATCTAAATGAATACAAGTCTCCAGGACCAGATGAACTACATCCAAGGGTATTAAAAGAAGTGGCAAATGTAATATCGGAACCACTGGCAATAATCTTTGAGAACTCCTGGAGAACAGGAGAAGTCCCAGCAGACTGGAGGAGGGCAAACGTTGTCCCCATCTTCAAAAAGGGGGAAAAAAAGAGGATCCCAACAATTATCGTCCAGTTAGTCTGACATCAATTCCAGGAAAGAGTCTAGAGCAGATCATTAAGCAGAGAGTCTGTGAACATTTAGAGGCCAATGCCATAATCACAAAAAGTCAACATGGGTTTCAGAGAAACAAGTCATGCCAGACAAACCTGATCTCTTTTTTTTATAAAATTACCAGTTTAGTAGATGAAGGGAATGCTGTGGATATAGTATACCTTGATTTCAGTAAGGCCTTTGACAAGGTTCCCCATGACATTCTTGCAAACAAGCTTGTAAAATGTGGGCTAGACAAGGAAACCATTACATGGATTTGTAACTGGTTGACTGGCCGAACTCAAGGGGTGCTCAACAATGGTTCCTTTTCATCCTGTAGAGAAGTGACCAGTGGGGTCCCACAGGGCTCTGTCCTGGGCCCAGTACTATTCAATATCTTTATTAATGACTTGGATGACAGAATTGGGGGCATACTTATCAAATTTGCAGATGACACCAAAGTAGGAGGAGTAGCCAATACTCCAGAAGACAGGATCAAAATTCAAAATGACCTGACTAGACTAGAAAGCTGGGGCAACGCTAACAAAATGAAATTCAGTGTGGAGAAATGTAAGGTACTCCACTTAGGGCACAAAAATGAAATGCACAGATATAAGATGGGGGATACCTGGCTGAATGAAACTATGTGTGAAAGGGATCTAGGAGTCCAAGTAGACCAGCAGTTGAACATGAGTCAACAGTGCGATGCGGCACTAAAAAGGCCAATGCAATTTTAGACTGCATCAATAGAAGTATAGTGTCTAGATCAAGGGAAGTAATAGCGCCACTCTATTCTGCTTTGGTCAGGCCCCACCTGGAATACTGTGTCCAGTTCTGGGCACCACAATTCAAAAAGGATGTGGAGAAACTGGAGTGTGTCCAAAGGAGGGCAACTAAGATGGTGAAGGGTCTGGAAACCATGCCCTATGAGGAACGCCTTAGGGAGCTGGGGATGTTTAGCCTGGAGAAGAGAAGGTTAAGAGGTGATATGTTAGCCCTGTTCAAATATTTGAAGGGATGTCATATTGAAGAGGGAGCAAGCTTGTTTTCTGCTGCTGCAGAGACTAGAACGCAGAACAATGGATGCAAGCTCCAGGAAAAGAGATTCCACCTCAACATTAGGAAGAACTTCCTGACAGTAAGGGCTGTTCGACAGTGGAACACACTCCCTCAGAGTGTAGTGGAGTCTCCGTCCTTGGAGGCCTTTAAGCAGAGGCTGGATGGCCATCTGTTGGGGATGCTTTGACTGGGAGTTCCTGCATGGCAGGGGGTTGGACTGGATGGCCCGTGTGGTCTCTTCCAACTCTATGATTCTATGATTCTATAGAAGGCAGAATAGAGTAGCACTATAGTGCATCATTTATTGCCTAGTTGAGTCACAGAAATGACTTACTTGAGCCAAGTCAATTGACTCACGTCTGCATCACTGGATCCTACGTTTTGGGATCCTCGCGTTACAAACCTCACTCTTCCTGCCATCAAGCAGAGGATGGGTTTTGTTGTCCTAAATACACTTGGAAGTTATCACCTTGTGTGTGGAAGATAATGTAAAAGATTCCTTTGAGGAAGCTATTAATAAAATGTCCAACTGGAGAGGGAAGCAGTTGTGACAACCAAAGATACCACTCTCTATAAATCTCATAGTAGTCTTAAAAGTTAATCATGTGATTAATGAATTAAATCAGCATTTAATACAACAAATTCAATGCCCATTTTCTCAATATGAATATTAACAATATTTCGTGTCTAATTATTTATTTTCTGGGTGGCACAAACGTTTTTGAATTACAGTCCAGATAATCAGATCCCTGGTTATCCCAAATATCGATTACACCTATAACAGAAACAACAATAAAAGACAGTATTGATGAGGAATCATAGTAGAAAAATACACCAGAGATACCAAAGCCAAAAATAAGAGGAACTGTATAAATAGAATAAATCATTCCAATCATATAGAACATATAAAATGCTATAATCAAACAACATAAACAATATCAAATCTATACAACGTTTAAAATACTGGTAATATAATGAAAACATAAACACCAAGCATTTATCTGCTGGGTTTTTTGTTTCTGGATATCCCAGTGGATATCAAAATCTGAGGATGTTCAAGTCCCATTAAATACAATGAATAGTAAAATAGTCTCTCTTATATAAAATGGCAAGAAGCGAGGTTTGATTCTGTGAATTTGTGTATTTTTAAAATCTTTTCAAGCTGTGGATGTCTGAATCCATGGATAAAGAATCCACGGATAAGGAGGGCTACTGTATACAATACATAATGGATTTCTGGATAACATCGGTTTCGACAAAAAGGGTTTTCTAAGTATAAAGAATATTTAAAGCATCCAGTTCTGAGAGGATACTTTTATCTCATGAATACATAAACTTTCCCCTTTATCATTTAACAGGAGCAATATTATCATAAGCAAAGCTACTGTATAAGTAACAGAGTGATAGAATAACAAAAATGCGTACAACGAACACAATATCTAAATAATAAGAAAGCAGCAGTAAATAAAGAGAAAGCCCAGAGTTAATGTTGCTTGTTTGCTCCTCTCAGGGGTGAGGGTCGTGAAAGAAATATGCAGAAATACATTAATGAGTGCATTATGTTGTTTCTACAATCATGCTGGATCTGCACTGTAGAAATGATCCATGTACACACTATGTTAACTGCCATGGCTCAAGGCTGTGGAATTCTGGGGAATAGCACAGAGGAATGATGAGGTACTAACTGTCACAGGACCGAAGCCAGGATTGGGAATACACCTCCCGGTCCTAGATGGGGTCACACTCTCCTCGAAGGACCCTGTTCGCAGTCTGGGGGTACTCCTTGATTCGTCGCTTCACATGACTAGTCAGGTGAATGCGGTGGTCAGGAGTGCCTGTTATCAGCTTCGGCTGATCCGCCAGCTGCGCCCTTTCCTGGAGCCAAAGGACCTGGAGTCAGTGGTACATGCTTTGGTAACCTCACGATTGGACTTCTGTAATGTGCTCTACATGGGGCTACCCTTGTGCCTAACTCGGAAACTTCAATTAGTTCAGAATATGGCAGCCAGGCTTGTCACGGGAACATCAAGGAGAGAGCACATAACACCAGTGCTCAAATCTCTCCACTGGCTGCCGATTAGTTTCCGAGCGCAGTACAAGGTGTTGGTTTTAACCTTTAAAGCCCTACATGGCTTGGGTCCATCTTATCTGAGGGACCGCCTCCTCCCATACGAACCCCCCCACACACACTCTGGTCTTCTGGGAGGAACTTATTGCAGCCTATGAAGACTAGACTGACGCAGACCTCCCAGAGGGCCTTTTCGGCTGTCGCTCCCAGGCTATGGAATGGCCTGCCAGACGAGATGCGTCTTATTACATCTTCTGATTGCTTTAAAAAAGCCTTGAAGACGCATCTCTTCCGGCAGGCCTTCCCAGAAAGTTCTTAACCTCCCGGCTCTGTTTGGGTTAAGCTCTCCCATTAGCATTTTAACATCTTGACCCTGATCTCTATGCAATGGGTTGCCGTTTTAAATTGAAATTTTTATTATGTCATTTTAATTGATGTTAGTTTAATTTAATTTTAAGGGGCGGGTGGTTGGGTATGGGTCATGTATATTTTATCTTGCATTTTTTAATTGATGTAACCCGCTCCGATTGGATACAGAGGAGCGGGCTATAAATAAAACATTATTATTATATTATTATTATTTCAAAGCAGTATAAAATTATGATTAGAGCCAGTGTGGTGTAATGATTTGCGCATTGGACTACAACTCCGATCAGATTTTAATTCGCCACTCAAGCATGGAAACCCACTGGGTGACATTGGGTGAGTCACACACTCTCAGACCCAGGAATGCTGTGATCGAATCGCCATAAGTCAGAAACTACTTGAAGACTCACAACAACAACAAATAAAATTATTATACAGGAAAGTCTCTTAAAATGAAAAAGGTTCTAGCATTTTAATTGAAAACTGGAGGGCTGATGCTTAGTCTGCTGCTGGCAGTTAGCGGTTCTTGGCAAGTGATACTGTCCAGTGGCTAAAGCAGAGATGAGAAAAGAGGGCTGGTTTGGGTTTTTCTTCTGCTGCTGGCAGCTGAAATTCTCTATGTCAGCAATATCCACAATTCATGTGAAAACAATGTGCATGTTTTGCGGATTCCATGCAAATGAGCTTCAGTTCTTTAGCTCATTGTATCTCCTTTGTCACCATTCAAAGCCCAGCCCTGCAATAGCTTTCTAGATGAAGTGAAATTAATCCTTTTTCTTCCTGTGCCCTTCATGCTCTGCCGGCTTGCTGCTTCGAAGCTGTTCGGTAATTTTCTCCATGTGAACAGCTCTTCCCTTTGGAATTACTTGCAAATGTTTCACTTGGCTTAATGACTCATCTGGCATTTTTAAATGCCTGACAATATTTCTAGGTTTAGGATATGCGGCTTGCTGTCTCCAAGGCGGGGAAACATTAATGGGAGAGGCCAAATGGAGTGGTTGCCTTCTTAGCGGGGGCAACCGGACATTTATCATTTGTGCTGGATGCTGAGCATCTAAAGTGGACGAATAGTTCTTCTGCAGATTTGGTACGGCGCTTGCGTTTCCATAGACTTGCTGAGGCAGGGCTTTCATAAAAGGGAACCGTATTCCTGTTATAGTGTTAATTTGTTGTGCATTTTGTCTATCAGCCAATGCTCTTATGGGCAGAATTGGATGGTAAAGGCCTCTCTGTGGAACAGCTGTCACAAAATTGTGAAGGATGGAGTGCCAAAGTCCACCGCTCAGAGGGCTTAGCGACACCTGAGGCCACCGGCTGGCAAGGCTCTGCAAGGCTTCACAGTTCCATGGAGCTACTGGGAGGTCCTCCTCTGTGTGATACAGCTGCGAGAAATAAAGGCAAAGTGTGATATCTGGATACTTCCTCAAGAAGCTGTACATTTTGCTTATGCAGCAGTGCTCTGCCTCGTTGCACGGGGAATAGTTTGAATAGAGAACTAAGTATGCGGCATTTTCCCAGTTGTGTACAAGAGAGTCTAGGTAACCTCCCATTTCAAATAACATTGATTCTGGATGGATGTTGTACTCTGTACAGTTCATCGCATGGCCCTTTTGCATCAGTTGACCCGAGAAGTGCCTCACTTCATAAAAGAGAAGGTGTTTATTTCGGTGATGTGTTGGCCCATAGGGGAATCCAAACGCCTGGTGAAATTCTGCGTAAGGGACCCTTGCTTCTTCACCTGTTCTTATGTGATAAGGGCATCTGATACAGGCCTGGCTCTCTGTTAGCCAGTAATAAGGCTTCACCACTGTACCTTTATATGCTAGGTATTCTTGGCAAAATGATTCGGTCTCTAGGTCCATGAGGGTATGGGAATCTTGCCTTGTTACTGCGACAGCCCTGAAACACACACACAACAAAAGTCATTAGTTACTTCCCCCACATCCTTTGAAACTTTGAAACTGAGTTTACATTGTACTTTGAACCAGTTTGTAACTGGTTTACTTGTCATTGTGGCCTCAGTCCCCAAACTTTAGGTACAAGAACTTCTTTCTCTGGAGATTTTGTTGCTGAAGATTTTGAGACCAACTAGAATTACATTCCCCACTGGGTCCATAGTTAGAAGCCAAATGAATTTAAGCTCGTAATAAACACATATTGTTCTGTGTGTGTGTGTGTTGTTCTTCAAGTTGCTTCTGACTTATGGCAACCTTTTCTTGCCAAGTTTCTTCGGAGGGGACTTGCCATTGCCATCTTCTGAGGCTGAGAGACTGCGATTTGCCCAAGGTCACCCAGTGGGGTTTCCATGGTCAAGCGGGAATTCAAACCCTGATCTCCCACTTACACAATGCTGGCTCTCCTGCACAGCATGAATCTGGATTGAGGAGCATTTTCAGGCCAATTGTCAGAATTGAGGGTTGCAGGGGCAGAACCTGTTTTTGCTTTTGTCACTGCTCATGTTAGAGAGCAGTCATTGTATATGTAACAGAGTAAAGCACGACACAGAAAGCCGTGGCTGCATTTATAAAGCAGTGAAAAAAACATAGGTGTGCTGAAAACATTCAGGGGCAGCTGTGTTGGCTATTTAACAAATACAAACAAAAACCCATCAGTGATGCCTTTCAGTTGGCCAATAAAGGCAGCACAGATGGATTTTTGTTTGTATAGTGAAGTTTTTTGCATTTGTATGAATGGCAACACAGGTACAATATGTTAGCACATGGATGTCTACCTCAGATTAGAGGACTTCTGGAGTAGCTGTCACTATTTTAGAAGGGACATTCAGTGTGCCTAAATGTGGTATTTTGTTTTCCAGCTGCTAGGCAGTTGCCAGATAGACCAAAGTACGCCTAAACTTCTCTCACACCTTTCTGGTAATGTAGGAGCAGTTTGAGCCACGAGAGTTTGCCAATGTTAGTGGTAGCATTGATGCATTGAAATTAAAATGTTAAGGGAAATTAATTCCTTGTGCTTAAAACATTAAGATATTTGCTATGTTGGCTGAATCAATAAGTGGTAACACAAAAATGTCATTCAGAATTTATGCAGATGGCTGTAATGAGTTGACATACTGAGAAATGTTAACATAACTGCATTTTGGTGTTTTAACAGTGAAAAATAAAATGTAAGTTCATAGCGGACAAAGTGAACAAAGTAAAGTACCTTTTTAAAAGCTATTTCCAAGCTCTGGGAGTCACCACGGGTAAAGATGGCTGATGGTTCTTTAGTGCATTTAGGAATTTATCAGCCTGCTGTCCCACCACATTCAAAATAATTTAAGAATGGAAGAGTACCACTTTGGCATCATTTCGTAAAACACTTTCCCCCATATTGGCACTTTGGTGATCCTTAGTTGCATGATCTGTTTTTCACATAAAGACACAATGAATTTACAATATAAATATACAATATTCAGTATCTAAATAACTGACAACAGCTTAAGAACAAAATACGATCAATGCTATACAAGCCAACTGCTCCTATCCCCCTTTATCCTGTAAAAATAGTACCTTATGTCTGTTAGTCTAAGGTTGATTCCCGGTATTATTACCAATTGTGAAATATAGTTCTACGAGTTTTAATACTGTATGTACAAAATAGGAAGGAATTTTGCAGCTTCTTCTGTTACCCTCTTTTCAGCGTGTCTTAACAAGTGTCTCAAAGTACCAATCCAGATACAGTGGTCCCCCGGGTTACGAATCCCCCGGGTTACGAAATCCCCGGGGTGCGAAACTGGCGGGACCGCAAAAATTCCCCCGGGATCCAAAGGATCCCCCGGGGAACGAAAGGGAAAAACCGCGCGGCCCCTTTAAATCGGCCGCGCGGTTCGTCCGCTAAAGCGGTCTCCCGGGATATGGTCATTTCCGGGTTACGAAAGGTAATCCGGAACGGATTACCTTCGTAACCCGGGGGACGACTGTATCTTTCCAGAAATCGATCTAGTAATGGTGTTATTAACCTTGATCTATCATCCTTGTGAAAAGTACACATATACAAAGCATGAGATAGGGATTCTGTTAACTTGTGTGTATGTGCCTCAAACTTACTAGTTTGTCTTGGACTGGGATTGTTGTTTTTTGGAAACTATACCTAAACTATTTGGGAACTGTTTTCTGGGTCGAAAACTCTGGAAGCTGTAGCTCAAAAACCTTGCTCTTCTAAGGAGTTTATCAGACGGGAGGAATTTCTCTTTATTTTGAATGGTGCCAATTGGAGCCAATTCAAATTTACGTGAATTCGCTAGTTTAGTGAATTTACGTGAATTCTAATTGTGTTCGGAATGCATTCAGAATGACTTCCCATTGCCCAAAAATGATTTCCCATTGCCTGAAATTGCATAAGATACTCTAATACACAATAACGTAAAACCCATGATTGTGTTTGGAATGACTTCCCTTTTGGCCAAAATTGTATGAGATACTTTAATACGCAATAACGTGAAACCTCACGATTGCATTCGGATTGCCATTAGATTATACTTCCAATTTCCGTCGATAAACTCCTAAGTGATGCTCCTGACTCATGCTTTTCTCTATAAGAATTGTTGAAAGAAGTTGGCATGTTCTTTTGCAGAAAAATTGGTTTATTTCTAGTAACTTAGCTCACTAAATCTTCTCCTTTGGTGGCTGGCAGATTGTGTTACTTGTTTGTGACTCCAAAGAGAAACATATGGGGAGATTTTATATTTTCTCCCCTCTTGCTCCTGAAGGAGAGAAGCAGGCTGGTTTGTAATCTTGAGTAAGCAAACAGCTAATAAAAGAATAATTAAATACTGTAGTCTCTTCACCAACTCCTGAGCTATTTCCAACCCCACAAAAACTCATACCTGCTTTATTTTTACTGACTTTTAAAACAAGAAAGAAAACGCAATTGTATTACAATGTGGAACACGTAGTATGGACCTGAAACTTTCTCCTGACCTTATAGACCTAGGCACAAAATGACAAAAGTATGCAATAGAAGGTTGTCTTGCTTTCCAGAAATGAGATAAAGTATGGGTTTGCATTGCAGAAATAAGTACAAGGTTGTTATACCCTTAGACTGAATAACAGAGATGTACTTACTGTAAGTAAGTCTGGTGATGACCATATCAGTTATAAAGAGTTAACATATGCCACAGATCTTCTTCAGTTGTTTGTCCTCCATTGTAAATGTTGTTTTCAAATGTTTTAACAATCGTCTTCCAACTACATTTTTTTTTAAAAGACCAATTGCTCTTCTTTCTCCTTAAATTGCTTCTAATAAAGTTTGATCCCTTGCATATTTCTGTGGTATAGTGATTTCAGTGGCTCAGTAGAGGAACATGGTTATGTTGATAATTTCAAGTGCTAGGATACACAGATGTAAACAGGAGACTTGCCCTCATTGTATTTTGCAAAGCTTTTCAGATATCCTGTGCCTGCTAAGAACATGATTACTATTACATTTCATATACACAGTGAGAGCAATGTATACGGTGCTTTTAAAGAATAAAGTGAATACATACATAGATGTACAAATACAGCCTTCTTTTGCAAAGAATTATGATGTGAGAACTGAGCTTAGTATTTTAAATTTTAAAATAAAGCAATTGGACAGAACAAAAGACAAACAAATGGGCCCCAGAACAGGTCAACCCTTAAATCTCCCTGGAAGCCAAGATGATAAAGTCGAGGTTGTCATACTTTGGCCGCATCATGAGAAGGCGAGATTCATTAGAAAAGACAATGATGTTAGGAAGGGTGGAGGGATGTAGAAAAAGAGGAAGACCACATGCTACATGGATGGACTGTATTAAGGAGGTCACAGGCATGAATTTGCAAGACCTAAGCAGAGCAGTGGAGGATAGGGATCAGGAATCTTGGAGATGTTTCATTCATGGGATTGCCATGAGTTGCAATTGACTCAAAGACAGCAACAATAGTTATTTGGCTTACTACTTTGATCATCCAACAGGGCATAATTATTACTGTAGTTCAGAAAGATAACTTGAAGGCTCAACAGACTGGCCATTAAGGCTGGCTTGGGGGCAGAGTCGGGGTGTGGTGTTCAGTGACGCATGCCCCAATTCCACCCCCAGGCTGGTGAGATGCCAACGCCACTCCACATGGCGCATGGCATCATGGCACTCTTCTGGCACTGCATCTACATGACACAGTGCCAAAGGAGTGCGGAAAAGCTGTGCGTCAGCGGCTATGGTACCCTTTCTAGGGTGCAAAATTGAGCCACTTTTGCAGCTCCCTTTTGCACCGTGGGAAGGAGAGATCGGGGCTGCGGCCCTAATCCAGTGCAGATAGAGGTGGCTACAGACCGTCCCTTGGGGCACTATTTGTTACAAACATCACCATTACTATTATGCCAGAGAAAAATACAGGAAAGCCTGGAATGTAGTCACCTCCCCCACATACCCCAGACTCACACAGAACCCCCTTTTTTCATTGTAGCAGCAGAAACTCCCCCACTCCTCCTCCCAGAGTGTCTCTCTCAGTGGGACACAGAAATGGCAAGTTAACTTTAAAAAAAAAAATCTCTCCAACTAACTTGAGTTTCTAATGCAGCCCATGTTTTTATTGCATATCTCCTCTCTCTACTATCTACATGGATGTGCTCTTGCTCCTACTAGTCCTTGTTGTTGGCTCCAGCATGAGGCAGCCACTTGTGTGATTTTTCCCTTCCCATTGTTCTGACTGGGTCTCCTGCCAGCTGCAGAATTAATGCAGTTTGACACCGCTTTAACTGTCATGGCTTCATTCTACCGCATCCTGGGATTTGTAGTTGGTTGTGGCACCAGAATTCTCTGACAGAGTAGTCTAAATATCTCATCAAACTATCAATCCTCAAATTCCATAGCATTGAACTATGGTCATTAAAGTGGTGTCAAACTGCATTAATTCTGTTGTGTAGATGTAGCCCGACAGCATGGATACACGGTTAATGAGTAACAGGTATATACCCTGTTCCAATGAAAAGTAGTGGACCCATTATTTTGTTTCTTACTCTTGTCTGTCTATCTAGGTAAAGGTAAAGGTAGTCTCTTGACATGAATGTCTAGTCGTAACCGACTGTAGGCGGCAGTGCTCATCTTTGTTTCTAAGCCGAAGAGCCAGCATTGTCCGAGGACTGCTCTGGTGGTTATGTGGCCAGCATGATTGCACCGAATGCTGTTACCTTCCGACTGAGAAGTGGTACCTATTTATCTACTTGCGTTTGCACACTTTTGAACTGCTAGGTTAGCAGAAGCTGGGACTAGTGACAGGAGCTCACCACATCATGCAGTACTCGGGCCTCAAACTGTCAACCCTTCAATCTTCCGATCATCAGAATTGGCGTCTTAACCACTAAGCCACTGCATCCCTGTGATGTCTATGTAGGTACAGAAAAATTAGAGAAATCTTCTCTAGAGAGCATTGTTGCTACTGTTGTTGCGTGCCATCAAGTCATTTTTGAATTAGGCCACTCTAAGGCAAACCTGTCACAGGCTTTTCTTGGCAAGTTTCATCAGACGGGTTTGGTATTGCCATCCTGAAGCCAAGAGTGTGTGACTTACCCAAAGTCACCCAGTGGGTTTCTGTGCTTGAGCAGGGAATCGAATCCTGATCTCCATAGAATTGAACTCTGATCTCCAGTCGTAGTCCGGTGATCAAACCACTACATTATGCTGGCTCTCCTAGAGAGCCATTTGAACGTAAAATTAACCCAAGTGGTTTAACATCAAGTCTGGCCCAAGCAAAAATGGCCACATGATGGCAGTATAATAATAAAATATCTGTTTAGTAATGTCTTATTCAAAGCCTTTTAAAAACCTGCGTAGGCCCTTCAGTCTGTCTTTCTGGGGAAATGCAATAGGTTTTTCAGTGACTTCTCTCAGAGATGCTTTAAGATGAGTCGCTAAAGAGAAACCCATCTGGGATGTTATGTATCAGTGGGGCATGATGAGTTCACGTGACCCATGTTTTGTATTTTCCTGTTATGCTGGCCCTTTGCTGCTCTGCCAATTCCAACCTTGTGAGCCAGCAGGAACACAAACGGACAAGGACCCTGTGCTCCAGCTTTTTAAAATGCAGCATTCTCATCAAATCAACTCTCCTGCCAGCTTTCTAGAATGAAGCCTGCAGGGAAGCGGAATCCCAATGAATGGGCCAATACAAACGGAAGAATCCGTTTTTTCATTTGCCACATAAGCTATTCTCAGAGCAGGGGACTGTATGTGTCAAAGGAGAAGAGCTGGCAAGAACAGCGTCAAGCAAAATGGAACACACAAATGATCCCAGACTGGATTTTGAAGCCTCTGGCCTTTCATGCGAAAGAATTTTGCAAGCAGAAAGAAAATTTGTAGACATGCACAAATGTTTGTAGAGAAAAGTCTGGTGAATGTAGAGAAAGCTTTTTCAAGGCTGATAAATGCCATGATTCCTGGCATTTATTTTATTTTTATTTTATTTTTCTTTATATTATTTATTGGATTTATATAGCCTGCTTTCCCCCCACAATGGCTGGGCATCTGGGGGATGGGGGGCTAGATTGCTAAGAGGGGGTATCCAAAAGTTTTAAAGATCACCTTTTTAAAAAAATGACAGAAAGTTTATTTTGATTTGTAGTTGTTAACTTATCTCTATGTAGTCACTATCTAGATTTACACATTTTTCCCAGCGCATCCTGACCCTCCAAATACTTGATAATGTAGAAGTCTGCAGATTGTGCCTGATGAGGATTTTACAATTTAGTCACTTCTGGCAGAGTCAGTCACAAAAATAAAGGACGCAATGAGTTGATTTTCTCAGCAACGTACACTTAGGCACCAATGATGACACTGACAAAATTTCACCAATATGCCATAATAATGTCCAAGAGGTAATTATTACTTTACGATACCCCCTCATAAGTCGACCTCATGTATAAGTCAAAGGAAGGTTGCAAAATCATGGATTTTGATATGACCCATGGATAAGTCAAAGGTAAAACTTAGGAGGCTATAATGAAGGCTGGAAAGGGGGAACATACCACTTCTGTCCCTCCTTCTCCTTCTCTGGACCTCTCCCAATCAATTCTCAGGTGCTGGAGGAGAGGTTTTAACATCGGATTGAGAAGGGAAGCAAGTGGTGTTCAATGACAAGTTTTTTCCATGGGAGGAGAAGCCTTGAAGAGCAGACTGGGAAGAGAAGCAAGTGGAGAGAAATAGGAGTTTTCTTCCATGGGAACAGAAGCCTTGCAGATCGGACTCGGGAGAGAAGGAAGTTATGTTAAATGGGACAAGAAGCCTTGCAGAGCAGACTGGGGAGAGAAGCAAGTGGAGTTAAATGGGGAGTTTTTTCCATGGAAAGAGAAGCATTACAGATTGGACTGGGGAAAGAAGGAAGTGAAGTTAACTGGGGAGTTTTTTTTTCCATGGGAAGTGAAGCCTTGCAGATTGGACTGGGAACCTCTTTCACACACACAGAAAAACACAGGCATCATGCTTGCTTATTTTAGGACCTTTCTGAGCAGTCCTACTGTACTGATCTGTATATAAGTCGACCCAGAATTTTAAGGTCAATTTTGAGGCATAAATTTCTTGACTTATAGTCAAGTATATACGGTAATCTGGATGCTTGGGAATAATGAGTGGGATGGGGGGGATAGGAGGGAGGAAGGGACAATGACACCACCTGACTGGCAATTGCACAGCTGTCCCTGGAGTGACATTTCGTAGCTGGCGACTTGCACAACTACGAGGTCATTGATGGGTTTCCCCCATCAATGGAAAGGGACAGGTTGGAGAATGAGCAGCTGAAAATACATAATATGACAAGTAAAATCTTCAAAACGGTCTCTGGGGCTTCATCCACACTGCTGAAGTAATCCAGTTTGACATCCCTTTAACTGCCATGTTTCAAGAGATGCCAAGTAAAATTTTGTTTCAATTGGTTTTTAATCCTTCAGTTTCCCCTTTCCCTTTTTAAACTCCTTTTTAAAACAGTCCAACATGGTTTAAAGTAACATCCTTCTATAAAACACAAAAATGAGGGATAGTTTATGATGAATCTGGTTTTGTGTCTGGAAGGTAGTGAATAGTGGAACTGAAAGTATTCCAAGCCTTTAGTCTATTGTTGCTAACTTCCAGAAATGGGGTGCGGGAGGGATCAGTACAAGTTACCGATAAGATCAACATCTACAAGTGTAGTTTTGACACTTTAAAATGCCTGCTGACACACAGAAATTTGAAAAACTTTTTTAGGCCTGGCTTATATTTCTTTACTTAATATTGTGTAACTAGTGGGCAGTAATTTCAGGAATGGCAAATGAGGCCAGGCCCTTTTCATTCAAGAAAAAAAAAGAACCAAAAAAAAAAATCTATAAAACCATTATCGCTGTGATGAATAGATGGGATGGAGATACATATTTCTCCCTCATTATTCTCCGGGTCATTGAATGAACCTGATTGGCAGTAGTTTCAAGACTGGGAAAAGAAAGCATCATTGACATGATTAGTATATTGAATTTGTAAGAAACCATGAAAAATGGTGATGACCTCTGGTTTAGATAGCCTTTTAAAAGGATTAGGTAAAATGGCAGATTAGAATAGATCTGTGAGTTACTTTTTAGCCAAGAGAACCACATTTAATTGCCATATATAGAGGCTAGGCTGTGCTGCGCTGATAAAGTGTCTCAGAGAGATCTATTTAGCCATTGTTAAGAGACTGAGCTCTAGAATGAATGACCCCTTTGTCTAAATCAGAATGGGCAGTTCTGGTGTTCTTATTATTGTAAGTGGAATTGGTGCTTAATGATGTATGAACATGCCCAAACTTAAGGGCGTTTTACTTATTTGGTGGGAAGTAACCTGAAGGTAACACTTCTTGTCTGATATTGGAAGCTAGGGAGGGTCAGGCCTGGTTAGTACTTGGAAGGGAGACCACCAAAGTGAGAATACCAAATAATATAGGTCAGTGTTTCTCACACTTTGGTCTTCATAGAATCATAGAAGCATAGAGTTGGAAGAGACCACAAGGGCCATCCAGTCCAACCACTTGCCATGCCATATCTAAGAGCAGTATGCCATGCATCCAGTCCAACCTCCTGCCTTCAAGATATTAGAAACTTCAGTTCCCAGAATACCCAGAATGACTATTGGCCATCCTGGCTGTACTTTGGGGAGCTGAAGTCCAAGCATCTGGAGGAACAAGTTTTGAGGATCATTGCATTATAGACTATTAATATTCAGAGGAAGGCAGTGGCAAAGCCCTCTGAGCATTCATTGCCCGTTTAAACTCATAGGAACACCATTAGGCAATAGGTGACTTGACTTCACTTTCAACTTCTACTACTACTGCTGTTATTACTAGTTGTACTTGACAGCTTGTGTGATGTAGTTTCAGTCAACTGGAAACAAAAATAAGATCTTAGTTCACACAGTTGTTTGGTCACAGTTTAGTGGATGACTTTGGACCATCACCGCCTCTCAGCTTCAACTTCTTTGAAGGATGGATGGGATATAAATGTAATAAATTAATATCAAATAAATATCGTAGAGTCTTGATTATCCGACATTCGGTAATCTGACATTCCAGATTATCCGAAGTCACTGCTGCTAGGATTATCTGCCATTTTCGGCTATCCACTGATTTCTGTATATTTTTCAGAGGACTGAACTGTTTATACTGTGCATCACAATAGTGATTTCAAGGCTTTTCTTGGACCCTCCGGATTATCTGACATTTTCAGCTTTCCGACTATCAGCCGGCCCATTTATGTTGGATAATCAAGACTCTACTGTAATGGGAATATGATAGTATTTTTCAGACTTGGAGTTTTGGAGTGTGATAATGACACAAGATTATTGAATTCAGTCATAAAATTGAAGTGTTCTGGTCGATGCAGGAAGTAATTTTGTTTCAAAGCACTTTTCTGCTTGTAACCCAGCCCTCCCCACTAAATAAATATATGGATTACTCCCGTGGGGGAAATGCCAGGTTGTCATCAGATGTAACACGGAAACCAGTTCCTCTTACTGTGATGCATAACAGGGTTCTTGTACTGGGATAAGGGGTTTTAGAAAGATCTGTTTTTGCAGTACAAGAACATAATTAGATTAAAAGATTATATAGAACAGGGTGAAAGTTCATGTTGAAGTATAATTTTGGCTCCAGAAAATGAAAAAGTAATACCCTTCCTTCCGTTTATTAGAGGAGTGGCAATTCATCTTTACTGAGCAAGCCAACATGTGTGTGTTTGTGCACACGCACAAATGTGCACACACATGAGGGAAGGGTATTCTAGCTTTGCTTCTCTTGGTAGCACCATCTGTCCAAGGAAGCCCTTATTAAAAAAAAAACTTCTGATATCTTATGTATTGAAATGTCATAATCTTCAAAAATGCTTCAGTAGATTCATACATCGTTTTATCTGTTAATTAACATTTCAAAGTCCAAGTGTCACATGATTTTTAAATAATCCAAGGCTTCATGATTCTGGGTAATATGACTGTTGTATTCAGCTGTGAGGTATGCAAGTGAAGGAGGAAACAAGTGTAATTTTTTAAAATTTATTCCCATATTACTTTTGCCTGAATGCTTTCATTTCCTTTGGGAATTGGGGCAGGGCCAATACAAAGTAGATCAGATAAGGAGTCATTCTGGAAGTTTGAACATCTTCTTGCTAAACATGAAAAACACTCCTCCCATAAAATCCTTCCTGCACTCTCAGGTCATCTGGGAAGAATGTATTTCAGATACATGCACAGTAGTCCTTACAATAGCCTAGTGATCTAGGTCAATATCATTTTTGAGATGATGATGATGATGATGATGATGATGATATCTTCCAACCATCCCAGTTTGGCAGGAACAATCTTAATTAATCTTCCATCTTTCCACCTTTTTTTCACTTGCTTGCAAAATATCCCTGATTCTCTCTCCTCTGTTCACTTTCCTCCTTTATCTTCAGCTTACTTCCATTGGCACAATCTAAGTTCAAAATACAAAGAGAATTTGCACTCAGTTAACTCAGCAGGGAGGGGAAGAGAGGAAGAGGGTGGAATCTTGCCCTTCCCAGTAGGCTCAAGCAACAGCAAACTGCTATAACCTCTTCTAGCTTGTGTGATCTTCCTTGTTAATAACTTTTGCCATCTTGACCACTCTCTGATCTTGCTTGACTCTCTACAGTATTTTTATAAGTAAAATAGAGGGTTTGAGTCAACTCAATTCCAGGCAAGTCAGCTCAGAAGTAAGTACCAATGCAACGGCTGCCTTGTCAACAAAGGTAGCTCAGTTTCATGAAATATCTTTCCTGACTATAAAAATCCAGGCAGTTTTATCCAGGATAATTAAAGCTTAGATAACCTCTTTTGCCCAATTAATGATGGGAGACATCAGTAAAAGAAGCACACGGCTGGGAAGGAGCACCCACTGGTTACATCTGATTCATGGGCCGAAGGTTATTACCCATCTTTCTCATAAAGAGATAAGAATTAACAACATTAATGTTATCAATAGGAGAACAGTGAGGTCAAAAGGTGATTATGATGAATTACTATTTAATGGAATATTTTCCATGAAGTTCTGGGGTTCTTTCCCTGCCATCTACAGGATCAAGTAGCATGGACTGCGGAGAACAACACCCAGTCAGTTAGGTGGTACTAAGTCTAGATGGAAAAAAGATTGTGATATGTCTCTATCTGGAAGTGTTAAACCAGGAAATAGTTGCATATGGGAATAGTTGGTATGCGTCAATCTTTATTTACAGTCAATAGACTCGGTAAGTCATGCTGTAATTCAAAACCATATAAAATAGAAGGTTACATATCATTTAATAGCTGGTATGGAGATTAGGGCAGGGAAATGTTCTGACCAGAATTTGGGAATAAATTTCGAACAAGAATATTAAATTATTGCACTTTCCTAAGTGCTGTGTTATCATCTAATGTGTTGGAGGATAAAACAAACATATACAGTGGGCCCTTGTTATCCGCTGGGGCTTGGTTCCAGGACCCTCTGTTGGATAACAAAATCCATGTGTGCTCAAGTCCCATTAAATATAATGGCCCAACAAAGTTATGTCCCATATATAAAATGGAAAATCAAGGTTTGCTATTTGGAATTTATACTTTCTGGGAATATTTTCAAGCCGTGTATGCTCAAATCCATGGATAAAAAATCCTTGGATAAGGAGGGCCAACTGTAAATTCAGATAGCTGAATGTGGGGAGATGGGAATGTATTTTTTTCTCCACATATGGTAATCTTGTATGGAAATTAATATCTTTTAATACAGGTTACTGAGAAAATAAGACTGAAGGTGTATACAGTATAGTCAAATAATTTAGTGGAAAGCCTGAGGAACAAGGCAAAATGGAGATAATTTGTTGATTTCAGATAGAATTGTGATTGCACAAAGATAAAGCAGAACATTCCTTCCAGCAGTAAGGCAATTAACATGTTTTTAAGTTTGCGAAAGGGAAATCAAACTACATAGGTTTTCCCTGGGAAATAAATTTGCTCAGCCCAATATTGAGAGTATCATATGGGGCTTTTTAGATTGGCAGGAAAGTGTGACATGAAGTTGCACTTTCCTTAATGCTTAGCAGCTAGACTGCAAGCCCCAGGTGTGCATTTAAAAGGTACAGGGCTGCTAGACTGAGGGGTTTGGGAATGACTTATCTGAGGTCTTTTCTGTGGCTCAGCAGCTACATGGGAAGCTGTCAGAATGCTACAAACACAGGTGGAGCAGCTACATGGGTGGCAATGAACGCGGCTTTTAGCCGCGCTTTAAAATTTTTTTCCTTGCCAGCTCCGAATTGCGCAATTGCGCAATTGCACAGGTACACAATACAGCAACATTATCATTGCCTGCTGGGAACTGCACAATTGCGCAATTGCACAATTCGCAGCCGGCAAAGAAAAAAAATTAAAAGTTCAGCAGTTTATCACTGCAGTTCCTCTCCCTTTTTAAACTGTGCTGTTGCACTGGTGCAGCATGAATTAACCCCCTTATTTTGTGAATGAATTGACATGTTATCCACAGTAGAATAACAGTAACGGCATCCCAGAGTCCCTACTGCGCATGTCTAGGGTTCCGATTAGGGGTGGAGCTAGGGTTTGGGAGCTTTAAAAAACTGCGCGGTTAAACCCCAGCTTTTACACCTTCAGAGCATTGAGCGTTTTAATTAGAAATGAACTCCACACCACGCATGCTCCCAACCCACAATCCATTATGCTCCGCACCTGGAGCGCTGCCTTTAAATGGGCGATTTAAAGAGATAGAGCCCCATTTAACTGCGCAACTACACCTTAGTCTTTAGATGCACTTGCGCTATAGCGCTCTTTTTAAAAAAAGAGTAGGGAAATCCAGCACCTTTTTAAAGGCGCTTCTTCTCCCTTAAAGCGCCAAAATAGCGTTTTCATGGCACACTTTCCCTTTTTCTCATCTAAAGGCTGGGCTTTCATGCAGCCTTTATCACACCTCTTTTTGCCAATCTAAAATGGGCCAAATGAATATTTGGATAAAATAAGAATTATCTCTATGAAATTTCTTGTAGGAGGCATCTCCTTTCTATATGCCTTGGTAAGAAAGCTGCAAAGGTAGCCTGGGGGTTATTTAGGTGCTGAAAATAATCCAGATAGAATCTGTCTTGAATCTTTGTTGTTCACATGCATTTCGAATGCATCCAATTAAGTTTTAGGGAGGCTGCCAAGAAACCCATTTAATTGATAGTCAATGTCAGTTTTTTTTTCTAAGTTTTTGTAAAAGATTTGGATTCTCAGCTGTGTGAATGAGTGGTGCGAATATACCCAGGATAAACCATGATAAAACTCTGCATGCCTTGAAGTGCTTCAAATACATTCACATCATTGACTGCATCTTTGTTCTAGTGTTGAGATGTATGAGCAACAGAACATGCAGAGATGCAGTGCCACAGTGAAATTCTGTGAGATTATTCACATAGTTATGCTAAAAACAACAACATGTGAATGACCCCTAGGAGACATGCATGGTCTACTTTTCCCAGTTTTCCCTGTGTACAATCACCAAGCCTGTTAGAATTCAAAAACAGAGAACACCTGCCTTTTCCTTGGTCTTTCTCAACAGAGCTATCACTTTTTTTTTTGTGGTGATATCTTTTAAAGGTTTGTTTCCTCCTGTCAGGAAACACTCTGGAACTTATGAGATGACAGAAATTGGAAGTATAATCCAATGGCAATCCGAACACAATCATGGGGTTTCACATTATTGTGAATTAAAGTATTTCACGCAATTTCAGGCAATGGGGGGGGGGGGTCATTTTCAGGTAATGGGAAGTCATTCTGAATGCATTCCAAATGCAATAGGAATTCATGTGAATTCGCTAAACTAGCAAATTCATGTGAATTCGAATTGGCTCCAATCGCAATAAAGAGAAATTCCTCCCGTCTGATAAGGTCCTCTGAGAAGTCAATGTAGGAGGGTGGAACCATGTCAGGAGACCAATAGAAGGAGATGAGCCTGGACTGAAAATCTCTGAGATTAGATTAATTTGAAAGATTCACCTAAACACTTCTGGGCTTCTTCCTATACTGGGCACACATGGCATATCTTCATGCTTGGGAACCCTGCCTTCCAGACTGGAAAGGCATGGAATCAGAATCAGCTGAACCTATCCATTGTTGTGTAGATCTAGAGGATTTTTGTTTTGTTTTTACTGGGAACTTTTTTTACTTGTAATTGGAACTCGTTCTTGGCCTTACTTTTATGAACTTATATGCTTTTATAAATACATTTTAACAGGAAAAGCATAGCTGCTATACTTTGCCCCTGGCTGTAAATCATAAAAGTTCACGATAAAGTATAATCACGTGGGCATACAGTCAGGGGTTTCTTTGCATTTCACCACTGCAGCGGCTTGCACTTCTGAAGGGAAACTCCAGGTCAGTTTTGTAAGCTTCCTTATCTGAAAAATAAAGATCTTTCTTTAAATAGATTTATTGCCTTGCCTCCAGCCTTCTCTGTCTTATTTTCTAAGTTACTATGCCAGCCTCCAAATATTCTCTGACTGGTATTCCTTAAAGAAATATATGCTAGCTAGTTTATCTAGCCAGCGTGGCATAATAGTTTGCGTGTTGGACATCGTCTATTTATATGCATTGTATGTTTAAATGTTAAGCATGATTTAGTTCTGTAGTAGATGGTGTAAAATTTAAAGAAACCTCCAAAAGATCAACCTTTTTTCTGCCCCCCTCCCCATGGTGGCCCTTGGGCAGTTGAATTGCTGGTGGCACAGCTTCATCCTGTATACATCTTTCCTGATGTTATGCATTGTCAGTTGTCAGTAGTGTATTTGTAACTAGTTACACCTTCTTAAGCCAGTGCATTTTGAGATTCCATACAATGTAGCTAATGTTATCAGAAGGTAGTCTTTCACCCAGTGGCTATCTAATTCATCTGAAATGAAGCCACGTGGGTTTTTACTGGGCTCCTTCATGCATATTCACAGTGGTGATTGTCGAACAACATACTATGTTATTGTTGGAATGACTGGTAATTTGTTACATGATTTGACAATATCCTACTTTCAGGCCAAGTGTAATAACTTTGTTCCTGGAACAGTAAGAGTTCATAAATCATGTAGCGCAAAGCTCTTCACTCAAGACTTTGTGTATGTGGAGACTTTGCAAATGCCAGAACTTGTTTAGGGTATGTTCTTAATTTTTTTATGGATGCTAGAAGACCACTCTTTGTCTGATATGAAACAAAATTCAGTTAAAAGAATGGATAATACAAATGTTAACAAGTAAACAAACAAACATATTAAAAACATTAACTTAAAACGGTTTTTAAAGGCTATTGAAACAACGGAGTTTATCACACGGGAGGAATTTCTCCCAATTTCGAATGGAGCCAATTCGAATTCACGTAAATTCGCTAGTTTAGCCAATTTATGTGAAATCTAATTGTGTTCAGAATGCGTTCTGAATGACTTCCCATTTCCCGAAAATGACCCCCCCATTGCCCAAAATTGCATGAGATACTCTTATATGCATTAACATAAGACCTATGATTGCGTTCGGAATGACTTCCCTTTTGCCCGAAATTGGGTGAGATACATTCATATGTAATTATGTGAAACCCCATGATTGCGTTGGGATTGCCATTGCATTATACCCCCAAATTCCGTCATATGATAAACTTCAACAACATTTAAGTAGATAAGCAGAGCACTTGGAAGCATGTAATTCCTGTGAGTTGCAGAGAAATTAGGTTTGGTTCCTTGTTATAGCCAAATGTTATATTTTTATATAACAAATATATTGCTATATTTGCTGTGAGGGCTTGTGGGTATGTGAAAAGAATGGCATTCAAGGCTAGGAGCCTTTGTTGGGGTGTGTATTGAGACAACAAAAACAGTCGAGTTTTGGAGAAACATAAACAGCTCTTTACTTCAGCAAAAACCATGCAATTGAGGCAAAAAAATAGTACAAAATATGGCACAGTACATAGCAACATCACTGCATCAGCATGAAAGACAGCATTACCTGCGAAGTCAGAGCCAGCGTATAGTGCACATTCAAAGTGCCACCAAATAGTACCGGTATGGAGAGCACCCAGCAACATGAAGAGCATGTACAAAGAATGCTCCCAAGAGCTTAGGAAACATTGCACTGTAATTATACCTTCATTATTAGCCAATACCTTCACCTGGCCTAACTGGCTGGCAACCTCTGTTCCATGGCTTACACCTGCCAGTTTGTTACATTCTCATCCTGTCGCAACTTATAACTCGCATATCCTGACAGCCTTATCACATGAGAAAAGAAAATGGAAACGGAGCTGGAGAGTAGGGTCTCTTTCTGTGCCTTATCACATGAAGTCATGGCACTTCAGTTCGCTTCCCTCCACAGGTGGTTGTGAAAGTGTGCATTTTGTCAAATGGATTTTTCCAGCCATAAAAAAGGAAGTGCTTCTACAGCGTCTCCTGTGGGAAGCAGACTGAAACGCTACAACATCATGCAGTAAGGTACAGAGAAAGCCTCTACTCTCCAGCTCTGTTTCTACTTCCTTTTCTTGCTAAGCTAATTGCCAGGAAGAAATAAAAGGGAGTGCAGCCTTCCCTTTCAGCTTTATAAGGATGCGAATTCATGGAGTTGCCATAATTCAACAGATAACTTGAAGGCACATACAAACACATTTCAGATAACATTACTTCATGGACTGATTTGACTGGGTGAGCTGTTAAAATTAAAACAGGAAACTCTGCATATGGTTTGGATGGGAAGAAGAACAGTGCTTGAAATAATAAAAGGTTGGATGGCATTTTTTAAACTCAGCACACTGTGAAGTTTGCTACAAGACACCAAACTAACAACATATCTTCTTTTGTTTGCATGGCAGGTTTAGTAATTTTTGGATTGGTGGCAAACAGCTATACTCAGCTTCTCAGACTTCCATTTGTAGGATGCCACTTCCTATTACTTCGGACTTGGTTTTTCCACCAGCCACTACCCTTTTCACATAAATCAGAGTGATTCACAATCCCAAGTATTATTTCTCATTGGTGGGACTGTCAAGCACATCTCACGAAATTTCATATAATTTTTAATCAACAACAGCAGCAACAACAACAATTTACTACAACGTATATAGTGCTTTACAGATTAATACAGGTAAACAAACAAACAAACAGGTTCCTACCCTGAAGAACAGATAGAATAAATTTAGATGGAAAATTAGAAGAAAAGATTGAGAGTAGCAAGGTATGTCTGTAATCCATCTGTAGTTGCCGTTTTTTTTTTTAAAAAAAAAATCCAAACAATGATTCTGTTGTGTCAGATTATTTTCTGGCAGTTTTTGGCACCAGATGCAACATTTTATTCCCGTCCTCATATCTGAGATGTAGCTCTTATCCCATCTAATTTTTTTTAAAAAGTTAGAAGTGCTGTACTGCACCAGTGAGATAGTACTTTTGCACTATAACTTTATGACTTTAAAAAAATCAAAGAAAAAATGCCTTTCAAACTATAGAATCACTTTAGCAAATGGTACCCTGTTGTTTTAAAGCCCTTTGGAATAGCCTGAGTGTAGATCCAAGAAATTGCTACAAACATCCCCCCTTCCAAAAAAAGAGTGGAGTGAGTGGATGTAAAAGTGACAACAGGTAAAACCCAGCAAAATCCAAGGGGCTATGTTGTGAGAACTCAGACTTATATAGACCTATGTGGAAGAATCCAAGACAGAAATACATCGCCAAAAGCTTTTAGGTTGTTAGTTTTGGTGAACAAGGGGGACCTTCTTCTTCAACTGACTTTGGAATTGGTCTTTTTTGTCTTTATATTGCTTGCTGATGTTACAATGTTTAATGTACTGTTTATGTCTTTAATTTATTGCTGCAGAAATTTGTATTTATCAGTCTGACTAAAGGGATTATTAAAGAGACAAAACAGCAGTTTTGAAACAGGTATATAAAACTGTAAAATGAAAATGAAAAGGCTACAAATGCAACAGATCTACATAGAAAAAAAGGATGCATGAATATAAGCCTTTCCTGAATTTCTAAAAGGTGATTTCTAGACAGAATTTCAATATGTTCCTTCCTTGCCCATATTGCATAGATTTTGTCATGTGTGCATCCAATGCCTGATTTCATTGTTGGCTGTATATTGGAATCCAATCTCAAATGGTTCGCAGAATGCTGTTTCATTTGATAAATCTCTGAACTGTGTAGGAATCTACCTGATCAGGTGATGCTCACAAAGCAGGAAGATCCACAAACTTCCTCTTGTTCTCAGCTGAGGTACTGCAGATGCAGACTGAGGGAGAGAGAGGGTGTTTTCAGGCTTGCTTGCTGCATTTCTTGGTCTGAACGCTATCAGGTCACATCAAAGCGGAGAAGATGCTCTTTCCTTAATCACATTGTGAGTAGTCTGATTTCATTTTCCTGATAGGAGTTAATGCTTGTGCTGTTGTTGTACCAAATATATACTCTGAATTCCTTCCAGGCAGTGCTTCTGTCGTGGTTCGGCTCCTCTTGCAGTGCTGTAATGCATGGAGATTATTATTCTATTTTTAAACAGATGCATAGCTTGTGTTTGTTACAGATGTGGATCAGTCTGTTAAATTGCATAAAGGAGATGGCGGTGGAATTGCAAAAGATGTCTTGCTGAGCTGTGGTGGGTCCTTCATAGCTGGTTTGTGTGGGAGAGCAGAAACATTTGGCGGCTAGATGCTTTTCTGAGTATCGGCATGGTTTATGGCTGTAGGGAATATGCCTTAACCCTTTTGAGTGCACAATTCTTTCTGCATCGCAGTTTAGGGACCCCTGGGTGTTTATTGTTTCATTCTGGGGAGCACTAAAGTCCATCCCCTTCTTTGAGGAATCATCCTGCCCTTCTGTCTTGTTTTCTCACAAGGCTCTTGTTATTCTCTGCACTGCCCTTATTTCTCCTGCTCCTGCTGAATCCTCTTTCCTCCACTTTCAACTCCTTCCCAGATCTCTTTGTACTCTTGTGTGGGGAGATGGTATGGGGTAGGAGGTATAAGTCAATACCCAAATGCAACCTGGATATTAATATTATCTGATTTCAGATGGGACAAAACTGACTGTTGGAGCACCTGGCTGGATTATCAGTGGTGCCATTGGAACAAATGCTCCAGGGCCCTCAGTAGGTAGGTGCCCCATACTACTGCTAGCACCCAACACACACATATATACACACACGCACACATACACATATCTGCAAGCCTCTTATACTGTGTGATGCTCTCAAGGGAGAAATGCTGCTATGGAAATGGAGGTTGCAGATATCTTTTCCTGATCTCCCCAGTTTGGTAGCACTGCTCACCCTGGTCCCATTACCCAGCTGTGATGTGAATGAAATGGAAGGTTGCCAGTTTTGGATCATCATAGGCTCTGGACCAAAACCTGAGCTCTAGGAATAGCTCCTGGCGATGTCATTGATCTAAAAGGTTTGTTTCCAGATCAAATGAGGGGATTGTTAGAGAAACTAGGCTCCTTGCTTCAAACTAGGCCTCTTGCTTCTAGCCAGAAGATGGATCCATGGTAGAGTGGATGGTGAGGTCTGATGCTACCAAAACAAAAGGAACAAAAGCAATAAGTAAGTAAATGCATAGACTTGAGTCTTTGCAAGGTACATCAACAGATCAATTAAGCTTTGCAAATTAAAGCAAGCGGCTGCTTTAGTAGGTGACTTGGAGATTTCCACACAGCTCTTTTCTCTTGCCAGAGATGAGTCTCTCAAAAGTGGATAATTTGCCCCCTCATCTCCTACCTGGAGCTGGCCCACAAAAACTGGAGACTCAGAGGCAAGCGTCTTTACACTAGTGAAGAAGCAGGTAGTATATTGGTGTTTCTCTTCTGAGATTCCAGCATCATTCATGTCAATTTAGATACAGGCAAGAGGGATGCCCCTCATACCAGAGAAGATCTAAATACGAACTGAGAAGGGTTCCTCTTTCCCCTGTCAAAACCACCAAGCTTGACGCAACAACAAAACTAGAGAGATTATCATACTACTGCCTTATTTTTCCTTATCTAGGCATGGGCTTGTCTCACAGCTCTGTGCTGAGATCGTTGCCATCCTGTCCTCCCCCATCCCTGACTAAAATGCTTCTTTTCAGTCATGGGAGATGTTCTGATCAGGGATGGGATGGTCACAATCTGGGCACAGAGCTGTTTGGTAGCACATGTTCCCAGCCAGGTCTCAACCCATGCCCATGCCCAGATCAGGAAAAAGGCAATGTTCACCTATGTTCCTCAAAGTTGTCTTGTTTTTAGAACTTCTGCAGGGACCCAGTCACATTAATCTAGCCTTCCTGGAGCAGTAGAGTTCTGCAATTCTGATGTGAATATATATATATATATATATATATATTTGTGTGTGTGTGTGTGTCTAAGTCACCTGTTGACTTATGGTGACCTATCATGGGTTTTTCTTGGCATATTTCTTCAAAGGGAGGTGTTTGCTATTGCCATCCTCTGAGGCCGAGAGAGTATGCCTTGCCCAAGGTCACTCAGCGTGTTTCAATGCTCATAGAAGGATTTGAACCCTGATCTCCAGAGTCATAGTCCAACACTCAGACTACTACACCACATTGGCCATTATAATTCATATTATGCTTGTGTGTGCATGTGCATGTGCGTATGTATATGTGTGTGTATGTACATTTGTTTGTCGATTCATTTTCTGATTAAGTTGGTTATCTTGTAATTTTCCATAAAATTAGATATTTTAAGCAACTACACATGTCCAGTGCTTCCTTTAATTTCCTTTTTTTGTTTGCATATATACTTCCTGCCACTATTATCATATAAAATAGCATATTTTTCATATTTTCTCTCAATCTTTTTAAAAATTATTTCTGAAAAATACATTTTAGCTGAGGGGAAGGAGCTGGGGCAGAAGTGAGGGCAACCAAGGGATGCCAACCCCCCGCCGATCAGTGCTCCCCCCTGCACCAAGTATCACCAAGCCTGGTGATGTCACTGATTCTTAGTTTCTAGAAAGCATGACCAGAGCATGCCAATCTGTCCTCATCCAGGTATCGTAATGTAAAGATAAGATCAGTGTTTGTGCAAAGTTGGGTAATACCTTTATTAGGACTAACCAAAATGGCACAGAGGGGTGCAAGCTGTACTGTACTCTTAACTTTAAAAAACTTGTGTATGTTTTATGTAATTTATACTGTTTTAGCAAGATGATTTTAATTATTTTTTTTAAAAAAAATATTGTAAAGTTTTAAATTGTTTTTATCCATTAGTCACCTAGGGTCACTTTCTGGGAGAAAGGAAGCATATAAATCAATCAATTAATCAAATAAATAATAATACTTTACAAGTACTACTGTAAGGTACTGTTTCCCAAATCTTTTTGATATCTGGGGCACATTTATTTACTGACTTAAAGTTTGACTGAGGTGTGCATCCAGACTAATAGAAAAGTCTGGAATTTTGTTCCCTATCTTTCTGATTTTATACTGCCAACTTGGGGAGCTGCTGGAAATAAGCTGTCGTGGGGAGCTGCTGGAAAAAGTCTCTGATCATACTGGGAGCTGACAGAAAATATTCAGAGGTGAACAAAACATGTCTATGAATCTCCAAAATAAACTGGAAAAGAATAGTATGTAACTGGGAATTTCTGGTCTTTTTAATTAGCCTGGACATTCCCTTAGAGAATAAAGTTTACTCTTACACCCAACGGTGTTAGTAGCTAGGGTGTCACCCTATGCAAAGGGTGCCCCCTGGGAAGGGTGTGCATTCTCCCCTCCTGCTGCTCCATCACCAGGCTTCAATGCTTGTACTGTAGCCACTCACTCACAGTCACAAAGTTGTGAGTTCAATACCAGCCAGGGGCTCAGGGCCAACTCAGCCTGGCATCCTTCCGAGGTCACTAAAATGACTACCCAGCTTGATGAGGGCAATTAGCTTACACACTGCAAACCGCTTTTGGAGTGCTTAAGTGCACTGATAAGCAGTATAGAAATATACTTACTATTGCTATTGTTATTGCGTTCACCCCTCAGCGGGCCCAACCGGGTGTCACCCTCCCTCTGGGGTGTCATCCAGTGTGGTCCCCACCCTCCTGCACCCGGTATTGATGCCACTGCTTACATCTGAAATGTTTTATCATGTAAAGAACTTGTGTCCTGAAATTCAAGATTCTCCTGCCCTTGCCTCTTCATGGAAGGTGGAAAATCTAGAATAGTTGCTCAAGCAGAGATGCAACAGGCAGTTCCCTGTTGTGTCTGATAGTTTACTCTATACCCTCTGGGGTGTCACCCAGTGTGGTCTGGAAAGGCAAATGAGGGAAAGGCCTATGATATGTGGCCAGCCTTCATATAAATTGGTGTGAGTTAGCTTTCCATGTCTCATTTATTTATTTTGGCACAGTTTGACAATTGTTGCATAAAATGGGGACAGATTGTTGCACTGCAGCAAAGGCAAACTAATTGTGCAAGCACAACACTCTTTCTTTCTTTCTTTCTTTCTTTCTTTCTTTCTCCCAAGCTGACTCACAATCTACATTAAAACAAAATACAATTAAAAAATGGGTAATACAAACTTTTTTTTAAAAAAAATACAACAATAATTAAGCAATCATATTAAAACATTAATTTAAAGCAGTTAGAAAGGCAATTTATAACTTGGTGAAGTGTTTTGAGGGTGTTTGTGTGTGTACTGCATGACCATTTTCTGATGTGGTTTTGTCATGCAGGTGCTTGAAAGAATTATCTTTTCTCTTAGTTCCTTCCAATCTTGGGTGTGTTCTGGGTGAGTGTGAGTACAAGAATCTGACGACATCTGGATGTTGTGTATTTGGAGGTAACGGCTCTGAAAAGCACCACGTTTTTAAAAATCAGCTTAAAAATCCATAAAAATGAAATGCTTGCTCTTGGGTTGTGCAAGAACATGTCTGTTTTATTTTTCCCCAGATGAGTCTAATTACGCTGCATGAAATACCTTTAGCCAGACTGGCCCTGGGTTTTTCATTAGCTATTAAGAGTACCTGGTATGATTTTCAGAGGCATTTTCAAAGGCATTAGGAGAATGTCTTTTGCACATCTGGTGTTTGTCTGTCTTTGATCCCCACATTAGGGCTTTGGCAGATGTTGCCACTGTCTAACTGGACACTATATAGGTACAGACGCATGAAAACACTTGATAGCAGAACTGGCAACAGTGTCTGCAATGTCTATATCTCTGAGGAATGCAACAGATGGAATATTCCTCTGACTTCCAGTATTAAAACACTATGTTAAATTGCATGCAGAAGTTAATTTGTTGCTCTGCACTGCCACGTTTCTGTTCCTTGGAGCTTATGCTGTACCAATATTTAGAGCTAGTGCTCTGTCAAATTTATTAAGAGTTTATGGAGTTTATCATACGACGGTATTGGGGGGTATAATGCAACGGTAATCCAAATGCAATCATGGGGTTTCACGCAATTTCGGGCAAAAGGGAAGTCATTCCGAATGCAATCATAGCTTTTACATTAATGCGTATAAGACTATCTCACGCAATTTCAGGCAATGGGGGGGTCATATTCAGGAAATGGGAAGTCATTCTGAACATATTCCGAACGCAATTAGATTTCATGTAAATTCGCTAAACTAGCGAATTTACATGAATTCAAATTGGCTCAATTCAAAATCGGGAGAAATTCCTCCTGTGCGATAAAATTCGCTATAAAGGATCCAGTGTAGTGGTTAGAGTGTTGGACTATGACACTGGAGACCAGAGTTCAAATACCTGCTCGGCCCTGGAAACTCATTGGGTGATCATGGGCAAATGATACTCTCTCAGTCTCAGAAAACCCCGTGATAGGCTTACCTTAATGTCACCATAAGTCAGAAATGACTTGAAGGGACACAACAGCAGCAGCAGCAGCAGCAGCAGCAGCTGCTGCTGCTACTACTACTACTACTACTACTAAAGTAATGGCCAAGAAGCCTCTGGTTGATTATACTTATTCCTTCTTAGTCCTCCAGCTGCTGTATGGGGATAATACTGATCTATGTTACAGAGCTGTTGTAAGGATTATAGAGACCATGTAAGCATTTTGATCATTGTCACAAACTAACCTTTAAAAAAGAAGATTGGACTCAAGTTGTGCAAGGAGAGAGTTGTGTCTATGGCCTTCCCATTCCTCACACCCACAGCAGCCCTTTTGCCTGCTGAAAATTCTCTCTAGAAGATGGGGAGACCTTTTTGGACCAGTCCTTAGGAAAAATCTCTTTTGGAGGATTATCACTCCCAGAAATCCTCTGCTAGCTGGTGGATTCTGGGAATTGTACTTCCAAAAGGTAACATGTTCTGAACACTGGGTGCAGTGGTGCAGCACAGGAGCTGTGATGGGGCCTAGGAAACTACAATAAATGGGGGAGCAAAGACCCCTTGCCTTGAGCAGAGCTTGCTTCCACCAAGTATGGTCACTTTATTGGAGGGCAGGGAGAGGGGGATCTTCCATTTATATAATTGGAGTTTACTTTGGATCCAACACAGTTATTGTTCAATTATTTACTATACTATACACCATTGATTGATTGATTGAATGATTGATTGATTGTGTCTTACATATTTTTCCTGTTTCCTTTATGAAACATGCCACTCTTCTTCGCAGTGTTTCATCTCTTTAACAGTGATACAATTGTACCTCCTTATCCACGGATTTTTCTATCCACAGATTTGAGCATACACGGCTTGAAAATATTCCAAAAAGTATACATTCCAAATAGCAAACCTTGATTTTTCCATTTTATATAAGGGACACCATTTTGCTCTGCCATTATATTTAATGGGACTTGAACATCCACGGATTTTGGTATTCACGGAGAGTCCTGGAACCAAACGCCAGCTGATAACAAGATCCCACTGTAATTCTTTTCTCTGCATTTACTCAATCATTTTTGAGGGATAACTCCCAGAAGTTAATTTCAAAGCCATTGCAGCTTTAGGCTTTTTCTGACTTTCTCTAGAATGTTGCCAAGCGGGACGTTATCTTGTGTAAGAGAAGAGTATCAGCAAGCGTACGTAGATAGGAGAAAAGAAGAAGTCATGGATGGAGCTATGCAGAACACAGATGCTTTAATCTAGGAATCTTGTATTTTCTGCTTGTCCATAAAATGACCTATTTAATATTTGCAGTCAGAAGAACTAAAACAAAGCTCTTAAACCTTTTTAAAAGGAAAATAAATCTATAGAATTCTGTGCCAGGTAGCAGATTCTGCATTCTACCATGCTCTATGTGGCATGCAGTTTAGTATAACCTGCTGAATATGAAAAGCCATATCTGTAGCGCCTGACTTTTTAGAGCAGAGGGAGAAACAAGTCATTAACAGAGTGGTCACTTTATGTTCGTAAATCTAACCAATTACTCCTATGACAAGAAGAATTAACTTAAAATTAGTGACAGACATAGAACTTGGACATTTGGACAGTGGCTGGTTTTCACATTACATTAAACCATGGCTGAGGACAACTTGCATGAAATGGAACAAACTTAACCAAATCTGAAATAAATGCTCTCCTCACTCCCAGTCCTTCAGCTGAGAGTGGAATAGGGACTTTATTAGAATTTACTTTAATTTCCCCATAAACATTGCTTGTCATGGTGTACTGACTGGAAATCATGGTTAATCATGAACTCTGGTCAGTTTCCAAACAAGCCAAATACAAACCATGGTTTATGAGGCCAGCTTGTTGAAACTAACCAGAAGTAAATTTGGCTGAAATCCACTTCCTATCAGGGAAAGAAGTGTCGAGGGGAGGGTTAGCCAAAGGCAGTTTTGGGCTCATTCAAGTTTATTCACAACCCCCTAAACCAGTGGTTCTTAATCTTTGGACTGTCCAGAATCCCAGACTGTTGGCCATGCTGGCAGGGACCTCTGGGCATTGGAGTCCAAAGCATCTAGAGGACCAAAGGTTGAGAACAACTACCTTAAACCATAGTTTTGTGCGACATGCAAATACTGCTGGTGAGAACATAGTGAATATAAGAAACATTCCTTTACTTGTCTGTGAATACAGTTAGTACTAGCTATGCCAGGTTTCCTCAGAAAGTTGGGTAGTTGTTGGGTCTCCTTCAAACCTTCTGTCCATCTTAGATAATTCATTTCATTCAATTCATTCAGTTGAGAAGAAAGGAGAAACAATTAAAAATATATATTTTCCCAAATCTGATCAAACAATGTAACAGACTTCAGATTTGAAAAACCAAAAGTAGCTGAATGATCCATGAACGGAATCAAAATGGAAGGTTCTATAGCAGCTTTATTAAGATTACTAAAATGTCATCAATGCATTCAGATTTAACCTCTCTTTACACAGTAGCAAAAAGTGCTGCAGTACAGTAATGCTTAAATTTTTCTCTTTCCTGCTGCCTTATGCATGTCCTTTAAACTGACATGAATTAAAAATACCTTTTGGGGAAGGAGATCAGTGGAGGTACCTATCGGCAAATCCTTCCAAACAAGAGATTCGGAATAGCGCAAGAGATCTGGGAGAATGAGGAGAAGAACCGTCTTGTTGATGGTGTGCAGGAACTGGCTGGGGAGGGAAATCAAACTGAAGTGCTGCGCTGAACTGATAAAGTCACGTGAGGAAATTCCATAGCAATTACACCGTAACCCTCTGCCCTTGGTAAGGGTCCCAGCAGTCTCTCATTGTAAGACTGGATGCTTAGAGACTTTGAGGTCATGCTAGGGGCTCCATCACAGGCATTGTGATCTGGAGCTTTTGCCGCTGTCTTAATGGAACTGACAGTAGGATATGAAAATATGTAACGTTGGTTGCTTTCCCAAAACCTCGTTCTGTACAGAATCCTAGGAACAAATGTATGATTTGTGTGTATGGCAGCGCATAGTTAATCTCTGCGGCGATTCTTTTGATGGAGTGGCTCTAGAAAGTATTGCTGTAATCATGGAAATTGTGCAAGGCACACTGATGGTTCACACAGTAGTCCTTCATGTAGTCTTGTAGAGGGAGGTTGTTGCTGGTTATGAAGGGTTGTGGGGAGTTGTTTGATTTTGCACTAAACGGGATTGCAAAACCAAAAACAGATTGTTTCTGAAGTATGGATTTGCTAACTGTGAGTAACTGACATGGGCCAGAGTATTATCACTATAGAATTAATTAATTATTATTATTAACCTTTATTTATATAGCGCTGTAAATTTACACAATGCTGTACATAGAATCTTATACAGTGGTCCCCCGGTTTACGAATCCCCCGGGGAACGAAATCCCCGGGATCCGAAACCGGCGGGACCAAAAATTATCCCCCGGGATCCGAAGGATCCCCCAGGATATGAATTAAAAAAACCGTGCGGCCCCTTTAAATCGGCCGCGCGGTCCGTTGAAAATAGCGGTCCCCCGAGAAACGAATGCTTCCGGGTTACGAAAGGTAATCTGGAACGGATTACCTTCGTAACCCGGGGGACCACTGTATTTAGACGGTTCCCTGCCCTCAGGCTTACAGTCTAAAAGAGACAACACAAAAGGAGAAGGGAAGGTGGTGGGAAAGGGGATGAGGTCCAGTGGTTCTATAATTAATCATTAAAAATAATAATAATAATAATAATAATAATAATAATAATTTGTATCCCATTTTTCTCCCAGAATTGGAACCCAAAGAGGCTTACAGTTTAAAAAGATAGAACAATTAAAAACTTCCAAAAGTGACAATTAAAATGGAATTAAATTATTGCAATGTTAAAATAGATCATTTGTTTAAAATTGAATACAATTTAAAAGATAAGAGCCTTTTAAGCCATACACTTTAAAACAATCCACTTCCTCCAGGGTGTTTTTAAAGAACTTTCTGTTTTAAATGCCTGTCTAAACAAAAAGGCCTTAGCCTGCTGGGCCCGCAGGAGGACAACAAAGGGGGGGCCAAGCTGGTCTCCAGAATGGCATTTTGAATTGATTAGATTAAATGCTCAACAACATATCTGAATGTCAAATGTCATCAGGTCAACAGGGTGTAGCTAACAATTAACAATTGGAACCATGGGTTTGCCTGTCATTGATTTCATGAACAAAACTGAGCTTTGACGATCTGATGCAACAACTGTGTGAAGTACAAATAGACTAGAGTTTGGATCTAGAAGCATAATAACTTCTACTCATGATGCTGTAGTCTATTGATTGTTGTTATTATTAATTGATTCCATGCAGGTACATGAAAAATTAAGTATCCTGCATAATATTCCAATCAATATAGAAAAGTAGAACCTGTCGAAAATTCTGCCAATATTGCATGCATATGATGATTTTCTGACACTATGGAGTTTATCATACAACGGAATTTGGGGGTATAATGCAATGGCAATCTGAATGCAATTATGGGGTTTCACATAATTGCATATAAGTACATCTCACGCAATTTTGGGCAAAAGGGAAGTAATTCCGAACATAATCATAGGTTTTACGTTATTGCGTATAAGAGTATTTCACACAATTTTGGACAGTGGGTGGGGGGGGGTCATTTTCAGGCAAGGGGAAATCATTCTGAACACATTCCGAACGCAATTAGATTTCACGTAAATTCGCTAAACTAAACTAGCAGATTTACGTGAATTCGAATTGGCTCCATTCGAAATTGGGAGAAATTCCTCCTATGGGATAAACCTCTATGGCTTTGCAGTGGTAAATGGTGACTTGTCTACATTCATTCATCTTTTTATGGGTTTGCTTGCAAGGTTTTGCCCCAAAATATGCACTGGATACCTCAGGGATAGTCAGTTTCTCAATATAGTTATTATCAATGCATTTGTTTGTGTTAAGGTAGTTGTTTACTCATTTATAACAATTAAATTGAATATGGTATTAAGCTATATGTTTCCTATACAATTTCTGTTAACAGGGCATCAGTCCTGGTCGTTCTCAGCAGAGCTTGCAAACCATGGAAATTCAAACCGCAGATATAAGGATGTAAATATTTTGCTGTTTTTCCTTGCACTTGTGAATTAACAATATTTGCAGTTTTTTCCCCACTGTGGGAGAACTTAAAACTTTTCGAACAGGTATTCACACATTCCATAGTATTTCAAGAAATTACTCTTTACAGAAGTACCTGGGATTATCTGTGTGAAGCTGGGAGGGGTGGAGGTTACAAAACATGTTTTCAGTGCAAAAAGGACAGTTTTCTGATACCCCTTTGTTTTTAAAATGCAAAATTTCTGGTTTTTCACAAAAATAGCAAATTAGCACAAAAATCATTTTATACACAAAAACAGTGGAAACAGGGATTTTTGATGCAAAATGTGTTTATTTTCCAAAAACTGTTTATAGATATCCCCATTTTTGTGCAAAAATAATTTTCCCCCTTATAAAACCCAGAGGTTTTCCATAAAAGCACACGGTGTCTGGGAAAAGTGTTTTGTGCAAAAAAATATTTATTTTTTTGCAGAAAAACATGGTTTCCAAAATCATGTTTCCTAATTTAAAAGATCTTCTAATTAAAATAGCTTCTAATTTAAAATTTAAAATATCTAATTTAAAATATCTAAAATACTCTTCTTCCAAAATAACGTTTTCTAATTTAAAATATATATGCGTATTTCTCCAAAGAATAATTTTCCAAAAAAAAAGTTTGGGATGTGTGCATAGTGGGCAAAAACCTGGCAAAAAAACTCTCACCTCTTTATCATAATTCTTGACCACATTTTCTGAGTGATGGGAAACACATTTTTCAGTGGTGAGTATTCTTTCCATCCCTACACAGATGAGTCTCACTGCCAATGGTAATTCAAAACATTGACATATTGATGGATGCTTCTTGTACTTGAACTCCCACCTCAATTTAACATGACATTCAGTGCCTCTTGGACCGTCTGATGTGACGGACTGGTGTCATCTTTTCCTAACATGCCATAGCCTACCATATTGGTACCCATTGGCTACAACTGTTTCTTGTCTTCCCAGAAACTTCTTGAAGACAGTTAGGCAATGGCTCACAGACCGGCATGCATCTATGAACTACCATTTTTGAGTAGAACTGCATTGCGGCATAGGACCTTATCAGACGTTGGAAATTGGAAGTATAATCTAATGGCAATCTGAACGCAATCATGGGGTTTCACGTTATTGTGAATTAAAGTATCTCATGCAATTTCGGGCAAAAGGGAAGTCATTCCGAATGCAATCATGGGTTTTACGTTATTGCGAATTAAAGCATCTCACGCAATTTCGGGCAATGGGGGTCATTTTCGGGTAATGGGAAGTCATTCTGAACACATTCCAAATGTAATAGGAATCCATGTGAATTCGCTAAACTAGCGAATTCACATGAATTCGAATTGGCTCCAATCGCAATAAAGAGAAAATCTTCCCGTCTGATAAGGTCCATAGTCCAACCTGTCCTCCCACTTTCTAACTAGCACATCTCTAGTGTTGGAGAAAAGGTTAAAATAATTATTGGTTTTAGTAGTTTCAATGTCTACATCCACTGCCTTTTTTGTGGTACAGTCCTGCACACAATTTGACCATCATTATGAGACCCAACTAATTGATTTGTATTTTGAGGAACATATCTTCATTGCGATTAATTAGCTTTAATGCTAGGTAGGCCAGTGTGGTGTAGTGCTCTGTGCATTGGACTATGACTCTGGAAGTTAGGGTTTGAATCCCTGCTCAGCCATGGAACCTTACTGGGTGATCTTGGGCAAGTGACACTCTCTCAGCCTCAGAGAATGGCAATGGCAAGTCTTGTCTAAAGAAATTTGCCAACAAAACCATGTGAGAGGTTCACCTTAGGGTTGTGATAAGTCAGAAGTGACTTGAAGGCACAACAGCAGCAACAACAAGACCAGTTGTATAGGATTCTATTTATAAATGTGGTAATACTTTCAAGTAGGATTGTACCCTTAGATAAAGCTTCCTTTCTACTTTCAGTTTTACCTGTTCTCACTGTAAATTGTGTCCTTTCATATCCAGGATTTCTCTCAAAAATTGATGTGGGTGAGGTGAGTGACATGTTTAGCACGGCTAAAGAAATCTGTGCTAAGCGTTGTGCCGTCCAACTCATAACGCTCCCTCCTCTGGGAAGTAAACAGTTACACTTCTTCTGAATATAAAGCCATGGTAGTTGTTTGGCAATGACTTAGAGTTTCACAACATCAGAGATACACCTCTTGCATTTACTTGGTTGGAAGTTTGGGTAGAGGTTAGGACTGTGAATGTGTCCATCTAAGAATTTGCTTTGATGATATGTGGTCCAAATTCACTTGCTTTTTTTTAATGTACAACCCGTCAGCTTTACGTCTCAAACTGGAGGTCATTGTCTTTTTAAGGAATCAAGACTAGATCACACCACATGTGTTTACTTGGGGTACTGGAAAAGGCCATCATTTTTGTCCATGAGTTAGTATGAGCAAGGAATTGATCTGTAGTCTAAATTTCCTTGCTCAAGGTGGGAAATAACAATCATGTTTATATTTTTATACTGCTCATCAGTGGACTCAACACTCTCTAAGCGGTTTACAATCTGTAGGCCAATATATATGCCTCCAATCATAACTGTTTGCTTAAACTGCCCTCCTTGAAGATTTTCCCTTCTTGAAATTTAAGATGCCTAAAAGAAAAAAATGTGACTATAAGGTATCTAGGGGCAAAATTATAAAACAAACAAGAATTTAACAGTTTACGTTCTTCCAACTAGTTCTTGCTGGTTCTCTGGGATTAGGGAAATCAAGCAAAGCTGAGGAAATTACTATTGTCATTGAAACCTGTCTCCTAAAGAGACAGGTCCTGCATACTAAAAGATAAATGAGCTCCCCTGGGTTGGTATCTTGTTTAGTGATTCCCCTGAGAAACACATTATAGGATAGAAGCATCCCACTAAAAGCTAGTCCTACCTAAGGAATGGAACTTTACAAACTACTTTTCATTTGATAATTGCCACTGTATATTTTCCATTAGAGGAAAAGGCGGTATTAAAGACTTGGCAAGAATAAGAAGCAGAACTGCAGCATCTATGAATAATAGCACTAAATGAAATGGGGATCCTCCCCTCAAAGCACCACAGCATCCACTTTTCTTTTCTGTTGAGAAGACAATGCCAAAACTTGCCATCAACCATAGCTGTGTAGTACCTAGTGGCATCATATAAATACAAGCAGATATACAGAAGATTGGTGGAGCACAGTCAAACAGACTGCCAAGGCTCTCTGCTTGTATATCTAATAATGACACTATACAGACAGGCCAAAATAAAGCTGCTTCGGGTCACTTTGGAGGTATGCTGTTTAAATGATGCATGCGTACAAAGGCCCGTTTTAGATGGGCAAAAAGGGACGTGAATAGGGCTAAAAAGCCTGCCTTTAGGGTTAGGGAGGGCGTAGCGTTTACACCCTCCCTAACCCTAAAGCGCATGGACACCGCCATTTAAAGATGGCGGCGTCCATACGGTGGCGCCGCAAAGGCGTCATCACGTGCGCAGCGTTTTGACGCGCTGCGCACGTTATGACGTTTTTGCGGCGCGGGAGGGCGCCAATCGTGCCCTTCACGCGCCGCAAAAAAAGAGCTCCATCTCGGAGCTCTTTTCTTGCGGCGGGTCTTTGCCGCGGCCTTTAAATGGCCGCGGCAAAGACCCAGGGAGAAAGGGGCCACGGCAGCGGCCCCTTTCCCCCTTCAGCCCCGCCGAGGGAAGCGGGGTGCAGCGGGCGCCCAGAGCGCCTGCTGCACCCCGCTTGGAGGCCGCGGGGAACCAGCACTTTGCCGGTTCCCCGCGGCTTCCAAAAGCAGCGGGATGAGGCCTCGGGGCTGCCCGTGCGGCAGCCTCGGCGTCATCCCGCCACTGAAAGGGGCAAGAATGGACCGCCCCTTTTGGGTGGTCTAAAAAGCCCCAAAGAGGCCGGAAGTTGCGCCAAAGCCATGCTCCAATTCTAAGGACTGGAGTGCAGCTTTGGCACAGCTTCTGGTCTCTTAAGATGTGTGTCTCATTTAAACAGCATCCCTCCAAAGTGACCTGAAGCAGCTTAATTTTGGCCTGTCTGTACGGACCCAATATGTTTATCAGCCACACAAGAAGTGACCTTTGGCCAGGAAGTTTTGCATTGACAAACAAGTTTCTTTCCCCCATAAATTATGGTTGTGCCACACCAGTCAGGTCTGAAGCTTTAGCATGAATTGAATAGGAAGCATTAACCCTTTGCCTTTCTCTGTGTTCCCATTCTGAATTAGTCCCCTCATGCCCACAATGACCTGTTTAGGAGACAGTACCACCTGAACTGGGAACAGCCACATCTTAACAAAATGCAGGCTTGTGACTAACATCGTCCCCACCCCCCTGTATGATTTTTAACTTCTTTGCCTAATGAAGAAGCCAGTGGAGCTTTGAAAGCTTGTGACATGTATATTGTGCATTTTGGTTGGGCCAAAAAAAGTTATCAATGTTTTGTGAATGTCATAGTCTCAAAGGTGCTACAAGATTCCTTTGCGTACTCATATTCCAGACTATCACGGCTATGTCTTTGAATTCAAATGAAAGTGATCCATTTTGGCAATTCACAATGCATGTGTGGGATGGGAAGGTGTGTTTTGGATTTCATCAGGAGACTATGGATTAAAGTCCTCAGCGTCTCACATTATGTTATGGATCTAGATTGTGCCCTTGGATTAAGGTTCCCATCACTTCCTTTGGAGTTGTATTGCTGCTGAAGGTCAGCTTGTTTTTTACAATCTATCCTCTCACCAGTCTCCTCCCTGTGCAACCAGTATTTGCTCTTTGTTGACGTTGTCTTGGAATATATGATGCCAAAGCTGCTGTCTGTGGAGAAACCCATGAGTTTGAAAACTGAGTGGGAAGTCAGCACAGCTGTTTTCTTTCCATTGGACCTCAGAGCAGAATAGGAATGCCTCTGCAATCAATACAATTTCCCCAAAGAGATTCTTGACTAGAGTAATGCAAAAGTTATCTGCTTTTTTTAAAAAAAATTAAATCCCAGTCACAAACACTATTATTTAATGAGTCGGGTGATGAAATACATGAACCCTGAGGTCCCCTTGGAAGAGAAGAACCTTAGAAAGCAGGGGAGTGAAGTGTATGATTCCCTCTTCCCATATTCCTCCTTTTTGGCATTTAAGTATAAAAACAGAAAAGGCATATGTGTGTGCATGTGCAAATGAATGCATGTGTGCAAAATAGATTTTGGTCTGACTTTTACTCCTCAATGGAGAGTGGGCTGGAGAAAGATCACGCAGGTTTGCAAATGGGTTTGGAGCAGCTAGTGGAATAAAGCAATAAGTGGAATTCCTTCTTTAAAGCAGCTGCCAAACTGTCAAATTTAGATATCAAGCCAAACTGTTTTATTCTAGTCTGAAGTCCCTGTTCAGCTCATAGGGTCGCCAGAACTGATACCATTCCTGTATAGTCCAAGAGGAATCTGGTATCTCCCCCTACACGAGATAATGATGATATGTTCTTATGGAAACCAGGCTCTCCATACAAATATCTAGTTTGTGTGGTATGCTTTCTTCCCATGGCATCACCCTGGCAAACTGAACTGAGAAAGTTTTAAAAAAATATTCCACTGTTTGTTTGTTTTTTTAAAATTAAATCCCAGTCACAGAAATTATTATTTAATGGGCAGTGTGGGGATACAAGCTCCCTTTCCCAAATAATAATTGTGTGGGTAGATAGATATAATCATGCACATTTCATGCTTCACACACGCTTCATATTTTGTACTGCAACTGCAATTATCCACATCCAGCATCCATCTCATTTGAAAGGCTCGAGTTTCAGGAAAACTACTGCAGTTGTCTCTCTACCCAATGCCGTGCAATAGTGGGATGGCAGTTAGTGCCTTTTTACTAGGAAATATGTGTATCACTTTCCCAGTCGATGTCTTGTTCCAAAAAAGAATGTCATTCAAATGTGAAAAGCTGGAAATTCCTTTACCAACATTACAGTTAACTTTGCAGCTGGAAAAAGAAACATATTAATATTTTCTTAATCTAGAACAGACCCATAGCTCACATAGTACTAACTATTATATTGCCAGTGTGAAATGAATTATGTCTTATTGCCAATTCCATATAATCTGTTTTTAATTTTCATACTTGTACTCTTATTTGCACTGTAATCAGAGATCCAGGAATCATTATGGGATTGTATTCAAAGGTGGGAGCCCTGAAAATGAGGAAGGACTTCATATCTGAATCCATATTTTGAAGCTGATCCTCATATTTCCTTCTTGGGTGCATGTGTGGGAATTTATGTGCAGTGCAACTACAAAAAACCCAGTGCTATGATTCTCATTCAATACTAGATATTCTTTTTTTATTCTTATTTTAAGAGTGTTTGGGTGAGTTAGCTGTGTATATATCTGATTATTTTCTTCTGCACTTAAGATGGTCATGAGATTATCTCTAGAAGTCATCCCATAAGAATCAAACGTTACATACAAATGGTTTGTATAAGTTATACTCGATTTCCCTGTTTTAATGGGATGTTTTTCAGTTTCTCATCCTCTAAGAATAACCACATAAAATATTAAGGTTTCAGTCATATTTTTAATGCAGTGGCTATCTTGGTTAAGTCTATACTTTTCAAGAAAAATAAAATAAAATAAAGTAATGTACAGATATGGTTTTTAAAAATTAGCCCTAAGAGATGGGCTATGTAGCCAGGTAACAAAGACTGAATGGCTTGTCCCAAAATTTGACAATGGGATTCTGGTTGATGGTTCTTCGAAAAGCAGTGACTGGATCAGAATAGTCCTGAGATGTTTTTGATAGAGACGTTTGGCTGGAATCACAACAGGGGTAGGCAGAGAGAGAGATTGGCTTACTTCTTTAGGTGCGAAGAGATCCTCAATTTCATGTTTCGAGGGGCAGGACAGAAAATGAAGCATTTTAGATATGATGGTTTTGTTACAGTACTTTGATATACACATTCTTGGGGAAAGCGATTCCTTTTTTCCTGAGAACGTGACCTTTTTAAGGTTCCTGAAAGTTCACTGATCTCTCAAAAACAAATATGACATATCAAAATATGAGAATCCCAAAATACAGCTCGGCGTATGCAGAGATGCATGACAGCCTCTGGCCAAAAACTACAACAGAGCCGTCAGTCACAACTCCTTTGGCATTTTGAGTTTTAAAAAATTGAGAATTTCAGGTGTGCAACTCTCCATGGTTCCTTGGGGAGCAATACAGCGTCTTATCCCTAACAGTTGCCCCCTCTTGGTGTACTGGTATCTGGAATTTCTACATTGTTTTGAGAGAAAGTACAGAGGTGTAAATAATTCCAGTTCTGCATTGCCTGAAAGAAAATGCTTTGTAATCATTTAGTATATGTCAAGGTATTGTGTGAACAAGCAAACTAGTAAAAATACTGTAGACTTGTAACTCATTTGTGGGACGATTTGCAAGGCTCGGATATGCTTTTAAATAAATTAAATTAAATGTAAAACAGGTTTGCTGCTACTGATGTTATGAACTTTCATTTAATACAGGAGCTGTATTATTACTGCAATTAACTGGTTCTCCAAAGCTCAACTGGAAGATCTTCTGGCACCTTGTTCAAAAAGCATCTGAAATCAAAGAAAAGTGTAAAGGCCTGATGTATATGGAAGATCGTATCTCAGTATGGCACATATTGCTGATGCAGGAGGTAAGCTAACTGAAAATGATTGGTTCTTCACATGAAAATTTCTTTAGGAACCTGCTATCTAACATTTAATCAGTGTTGGTTGTTGGGAAACAAGCAATACATATGCAGGATTTTGTAGACAATTATAATTCCCAATTGTCAGCCTAGATTAGTGATGGGGGAAAAATGATTGAAAAATATGTTGAAGTATCGGGAAACCCTGACAAGAATGCTGGAGGATGACAGTCTTTGCACTTCAGGAATTATTCTGTGCATAATTCATCCATATACATTTTGTACAGGAAATACTATTATTTGCACACATAAAATATTTTTGAACAGAAATTATGCTTTCTCTGCAGAAAATACTGTTTCCTGCACAAAAATACCATCAGAGGGTGGTGGACTCGCCATTGGAAGTCTTTAAACAGAGGTTGAATGGACATTTTTCAAAAGCACTTTAATTTAACAAATAACCTTATCTTAATTCATCCATTTTTGTGTGTGTTGTATCTAAAATCATTGCAAAACATATTAAAAAATTTCCCCCGAAGCCTGCCACTCACATTCCATGGCTTTTCCCTCAATAAGGACATGCACACACACAGGTGCCTGCATGCATGCATACATACATACATACATATACATAGGGATAATGCAGGAGGCTTGCTATCAGACCTTAACTGCATCCCATCCCAGAATTTGTGGTCTAATCTGCACTGCAGGAGTAATGCAGTTTGACACAGCTTTAACTGCCATGGCTCAATGTGATAGGATCTGTAGTTCTGTGAGCTATTTAGCCTTCTCTTTCAGAAAGGGCTGGTGCCATCACAAACTACAAATCCCAGCACTGAGCCATGGCAGTTAAAGTGGTGTCACACTGAATTATTTCTTTGTAATACTTGTAATAATAATAATTTCTTTGTAATAATAATAATTTGTAATTAATGTTTTTAATGTCTGTCTTTTTAAATTATTCTGACTTTTTAAATTACTGTAAATTGCCTTGAATCCCATTGTGGGAGAAAGGTGGGATATAAATTGGCAAATCGATACCGATATCATTAGAGTGGTGGGAGCATTCTTGGAAGAATTTACCAAAAATTTACCAAATGTAATACCCTAAAAGAAAATTATCTAAAAATATTTCATAGGTGGTATCTGACCCCCTCCAGATTAGCTAAGATGAATAAATAAATAACAATAATTGCTGGAAGTGTAAGGATAAAATTGGAACTATGTTTCACATATGGCGGCTATGCGATAAAGTGAAAAAATATTGGAGTCGAAGGCTTTCATGGCCGGCATCCCTAGTTTTTTGTAGGGCTTTTGGGCTATGTGGCCATGTTCTAGAAGTGTTCCTTTCTGACGTTTTGCCAGCATCTGTGGCTGGCATCTTTAGGGAATGATGCCAGCTCTGAAGGTGCCAGCTACAGATGCTGGCAAAACATTGGAAAGGAACACTTCTAGAACATGGCCACATAGCCCGAAAACCCTCAAAAACTATACAAAATATTGGGTAAGCATACATAAGATAATAGAGGAAAATTTAAAGATAAACATCCATCTTTCACCGGAATTGTTCTTATTAAATATAGTAGATATAATACAAGTTACATTGACACAAAATCAGATCAGTGTGCTTTTATACATGATGATTAAAAAAAAGATATTGGCAGTGCCCATGGTATTGGCCAAATATTAGAATTCCAGTGTAATCCCATGTACAGAGGAATGAGAATTATTCTTTTTTTATTATGAACAGATTGACTATGTATTTAGCAGGGAAAACAAACCAAGAATATGAAAATAAATGGAAGAAGGCTGAAAAGCTGTGGTATTAAGATATGACATAGATACGTGTGCAGATATAGAAAGTTATAAAAAGAGATCAGATTGTATGGTGAAGAACTATGAATGTTAAGTTATTATAGGACACTTACACCTTCACTGATTACGATAGAATGGAAATATGATGTATTTATTTTTGTTTGCTACTTTATTTGTATGTTTATATATGTATATATATTTATCGGTGTATGTTTTTTTCTTTCTTTTTTTGCTTTTTGCTATGTTTATTTTTTTTTTATCTCAGAAATTTCATAAAAATAATAAAAACATAAATCCTTGAAATGAATAAAATAAATAAAATAATTTTCTGTAGAACAGATTAGACATGGGTTGCTTTAGGCTCATGGTAGGGCAGAGGCATTCCTTCTTTCCCTCCCCAGCGCCAGTCATGTTGCTCTGTATCACTCCTTCTGTGCCATTGCTAGCAGTGTGGGAGCAGCAACCATGACTGCTTCCGTGTGGTTTGGGGGAAAGGAAGGCTTTCTCTTCAGTTTCGGTACTATTATACCACTATTAATACAGGATCAGAAAGATCCTAATGTGAGGGTCGGGGGAGAAGGAGGATTTGGCCGTCCCAGGGAGGAGGCACAGTGGCCTGGCCTCACAACAGGCCTTCAGTTCAGCTGAATACTTTGGAACGGAAAGAGATGGGGATGTCAGTTTGCCAGTTTTCAGTGCGGTGGAAAGCAAGCAGTTTTGTGCTGACTTCAACGAATGTTGGGTTGAACTCTAAACTCTCTTTTCCTGTAATAGGATGAACTCATTTGACGTTCGTGGTTTCATACTGAGGCAGGCTGACGGCATATTCAAGTATATTATCATTAAACTACAAGGGAGCGGAAGGCTGTGGATGTATGTAGCTAGTCTCTGCAGCATGTTCCTTCATGCGGCACTGAGCAGGGAAAAGTGGCTTGGGGCCAGAACCTTTTCTTGAGTGGATGGATGCACATATGGATTTGTACACAAAAGGGATGAGAAGACAAGCATACTACAGACAGGTCAAGGGGAAAGGCAGGCAGACAGACAGGAAGGAAGAAAGGAGGCACCAAGTACTTTGTCAATATTTACTAGTAGGTGTGTAGATAAAAGATAATGATGGATGGGGACCAGATACCCTCCCTTTCTAGGATATGTTCTACATTTCAACCTTCTGTTCAGGAGAAATTTCAAAATGTCCTCCATTTTGAGCATGAAGGAGAACTAGAAGCCCATGCTTGCTGTTCTTCTCCAAGAAATGTATCTACTTGACAATTTGTCCTCGCTGCAAATAGAGGGATAAGATGGATCCTTCTAAAGCTCTTTTCTCCTAGGAGTAGCAGCAGACCAAACTCGTACCCAGAACTCAGGAAGAATTTTTTTTTTCTTGGAGGGGAAAAGGACAGCCAGCGTGTTAGGCAATGGGCTGCTTGAGAAGACAATGCAAAGGGGTTTCCCATTAATTTCAACACCACGGACATATTTATTATTTGTTTTATTTATTTGTGGTATTTATACCCTGCTCTTCAGCCCTAAAGGCTCTCAGAGTGGCTTACAGATAGTTATTCAGATGGTTCGCTGCCCTCAGGCTTACAATCTAAAACCATATGACACAAAAGGAGAAGGGAATGGTGGTGGGGATGGTGGTTAAGTCCAGTTGTACTTCTCTCCTTCTGAGGCCTGGACTAAGGCAGATGGACTGGAGGGAGGGCTCTTCTTCTTCAGGCTAGCCCTGATGGAGTTGGGCCTGCCTTTTCACTCCCTCCCAGGCCAGATGATGGCAGATGGCTGAGAGGGAGGGCTCAGATGAAAGCAACTCACGCTCTGGAACCCTAGTCCGTACAGGCGGCAGCATCATGGCAGCATCCTGTCCACACAAGCGCCGCCATGATGATGACAACGCTGTGCAGCATCTGTACATCAATGTGTGTTGCGTACGTATTGGCGCACTTGTGATGTACGCAATGCGCCACAAAAAGAACCTGGAAGAACTGAGTTCTTTTTACTGTGGAGGGACACAGCGTGGTTTGGCGGCTGTGGCGTCCCTCTGCAGTTAAAATGGGTGACTTCAGCCTGTTGTTTCGGGGCGGTCTGTACAGCCCCATAGAGTCAATCAAGAGTCTTTTGTCTTGCTCACAGTTCTAGAAGTACATTGCAAGCCAACAAAGCATTTTAAGAAAGATAAGTTCATTGACGGAGTGGGGACTGCCAATGCACCTTCCCCCATGTTTGGCACACAGTGCAGAGTGCACTCCGTTCCTCTTTTGGTCCACCACTGGTGTAAGAGAACTTCATTAGAGTTTGTTTTTGTAAAATATTTCAAAATCTTTCTCCCCCCCCCCTCATTTTTAGGGTAGAAAGGCTTTTGGAGATTTCAAAAATTCAAATGCCGGAATAAGCAAAATGGTGGAATTTTCCAATCCCTTGTTCAAAGATGTGTTCCAACATAGAGGACTTTTGCCCTGAATCTATGGAAGGGGCTCAGCACAGAACCATATTAAAAGTGTTTTCAAATTACTTTCAAATTACTGGTGCTATAGCATCTTGAAAAGAAAGGAAGCAGACTGAGGTATGTTAAAATATGTCTTCTTGGAACATAAAAGTAGAGGTAAACATAAAGCTATCAAGAGGAATGCTGGGTATTTTTTTTTTAAACAAATCTTGGTGGGTTTCATTTTATCTACCCAACACTCGGTGTCATTGTGAGTTTTAATCTGGACTTCGTGCTGTGAAACCCAGAAGTTAATTTTAGAATTTAAGCCATGAAATCTGACATAGGCATTTCAATTAAACCCCTTCGAGCTTTGCGTTCTCCATAGAATGTGTAAAACTAATCTTTTGAATGGAGTGACCTTTTTGGAAGTAATAAAACTCCATGGATAGGTTAGCTCCTTTGAAAGCAGCTATTCCTGGAACCGATTGAGAAACCTAAGCCAAGCGATTGCACCTGTAGGGATGGGAGGGACAAAGTCCTTGTGCTTTCAGCAAGTCAAGTATCAGAAAGGCAGAGAGCTGTAGTAATAGGGGAAATCTATTCTTGAGCAGAGAGGGCAAAGGCGGGGGCAACATGAGAAAAGCTGCTAAAAATTAACATACAGTCCTTTTTCAGAGCCAGCAGGAATGTGTACTCTGTGAAAAATTATAGAAGTGCAACTTTGTTAGTTTGGAATACGTTCCTTTTTGGGTTACAACTCATGCTGGTTGGAGGATTCTGTGGGTTGCAGTTCCAAAATGTAATGTTTCAAAGTGCTGCTTCTTAACATTCATGGTCTGGCATGTTAGTTGTTGTTGCTGTTGCATGCCTTCAAATTGTTTCGGACTTATGGCAACCCTATGATGGGGATTTCTTGGCAAGATTTGTCCAGAAGGGTTTGCCATTTCCTTCCACTGAGGCTGAGAGAGTGTGATTTGCCCAAGGTCACCTAGTGGGTTTCCACGGCTGAGCAGGGAATCAAACCTTGATTTCCAGAGTCGCAGTCCAACACTCAAACCAACACACCATGTCTGGCGCCCTTGGCATGTTAGTGCAGAAATTCAAAGAGTTCGGCTTATTTTGGTTGTGGGGAGAAAGACAAATGGTGGAAGGTGCACTTGAGGAATTTTCAAGGCCAGAAACAGACAATAGTTTTAAGAGGATAAAGGGGTGGATGGATCCACTGCAGCTCATGGCGTACAGTCATTTCTTTTGTCCTACAATCATCTCTTGTCAAACAGGTTTTACAGGCTTTTACGTATGACTCACAGAGAACTCATCATACCACCTTCACTTTTCTGAAAAAGCATTGTCTAGCCTTATTCTCTAGCCTTATTGTTAAAGGTACAGAGCGGCTGTCAAGAAAGTAAAGCAGCAAGGCACGAGAACAAAAGAAGTGCCATGCTGGATCAAAGCAAAATCCTGTCTGCTTCAGTATTCATTTACCAGCGAGATTCCCATTAGAGGAGCACGCATGGGACATGAACATAATCATAGCATCCCACTATATTCCCCTTTAACTGGTATTAAGAGTATGGATGGTTGGGAATATTTTTTCCCCAATTTGCTTTTAATAAGCATGTTGGAAGTGGAGGGGAGCAGAACCATACTTACCCAAACAACCTATGGATGGCAATAGCAATAAGGACAGATAGTTCAGGTTTCCTAGGAGCTCCTGTTTATATATTCTGTTCCTTCTCCACCAACGCACTGACACTTTCAGGTCTGTCTTCTCTTCTGTTCATGCCTTCTTCTCAATCAATTCATCCCAGGCAATTCCACAATTCTCTATGGACTCTATCACACAACGGACTTACCACGCAGTAATTGTTAGCCAAAACGTCCCCCAAACGCCCCAGAAGCGTGGAGGTGGGATCGTCCGTCGTGCTTCTGAAATGTAATTGAGGCATTATGCTGTTCTTCTGTTGACCAATCATTCACGGAGAAATTTTTGTAATAACAGAAGATCCCATTATGGCTTCTCTATGAATGCGAGGTCGACGGAAGAACAACAAGAGCACTTCAGTGACATTTCAGAAGTGCGATGGACAATCCCACCTCTACGTTTCTGGGGCGTTTGGCCAATATTTGGGCTGCAATTACCACGTGGTAAGTCCCTCGCGTGATAAGAGTCCTATGTAACATGTAATTTCCCTGATAAATTCTTTTCAGTTCACTTAAAATGTTTGAAATTTGATTTTTGATATTAAATTCCAGCCCCCAGATTCTATCAACATGTACAAATTTGTATTATTTGTACTGAAGACTGAAAGAACATGAGAAGTGGAAAAAAGAAGCTAATGGGAAGAAATTGAAATTGATAAATTTGTCCATCCAGAACTGAGGCTTGCAATGGCTATCTCTCAGAAGTCTGTATCTGAATCCTTTTGTATTCAACCCTCTTGATTCTGAATTAGTATCATTAAGGAATTTTTCTTCTCTTTTTAAAGAATTTACCAAAATTTGCAAGTGTCTTCATATTTGAGGAGAAAGGAGCTGAGGGCTTTAAAAAAAGAATCAAAACTCAAATGTTCCCATCCCTACTTGAGATCTATACAGATACTGGAAGTAATACATAGCTATTATTAGTAGTAGTGATTGATAGCTTTGTTCTCCTTGAATTTGACTAATCCCCTTTTAAAGCCATCCAAGTTTATGACCATTACTACATTTTGTGTAGGAAATACCACTGGTTAACTAAGTGAAGTTAACTCTGTGAAGAAGTACGCTATTTTATCTATTCCAGATTTCCTACCATTCAGCTTAATTGGATTTAATTATATTTAATTGTGTTTATTTTGATTTATTTTATTTATACCTCCCCTTCTCCAAGCATGGGTCCCAAGGCAATTCACAATAGAAGTTAAAACAACATATAGTTAAAGCGATGGTTAATACAGAAGGTAAAAACAATTAACTACACAATCATGAGTAGTGGCTTGAGTGTTGGCCTATTATCCTGGAGATCACGGTTCAATTCCCTGCTTAGCCATGTAACTCACTGGGTGATCTTGGGCAAGTTACAAGCTTTCAGACTTAGGGGAAGGAAATCACTTGAAGGCACACAACAACAACAAGAAAAAATTAAAAACATTAAAGCAGTTAAAAAAGCAATTAAACCAATAACAGTGATAAAAAAAAAAATTCAGCACACCCCAATTGAAAGGTCTTCTTAAAAAAAGAGAGTGGGACGAGACCTAACCACATGAGGGAGAAAATTCCACAGGCCGAGAAGCAACCACCAAGAAGGCCATCTCCGTGTCTTCACCAAACACACCTGTGATTTTGTTGGGGCTAAGAGAAAGCCCTGCTTAGAGAATCTTCAACCTCAGGCAGGATCATACTTGGAAACAGCAATCTTTTCAAATAATCTGGATCCAAGCGACGTAGGCTTTTAATGGTCTACGTGTATCAAGAAGCTGACTTATGCCAGCAGCTGTGATAAAGTAGGCAGGGGGCACAGACACTGTTGCTGGTTTGAGAGACTACCGATATGTCATTATTTGAGGGAGAAAGATGTTCAGTTAGCAGGCTGGCTCTGGTCTCACTATGTTTTGCTGGGTCTCCCAAGCAGAGCTTGGGAAAGTTTTGCTTTCATTTGACAAATCCCGGATTGTCCTAGTCAGTACAGCCATTGGCCATGTAGAGTAATAAGTCGTAGTCCAAAAAAAGAAAGTTTTCTCAAGCTCTGCTACAGAGGTTGTAGCAGTGACCTGAATTTTAAAAAGGAGAAAGGTTTTCTGGTGGCAGAGGCATGCCTTTAAGCGACTATTCAGTCATTAAAATTTTGGAAAACCGGAGCAAGAAAGCCAATATGTAAAGGGAAGGGAACCGAAACAAAAAGAAATCCTTCCTTTCCTCACATTGCACCATATTTCTTGCTGCCTTCTCTTGCCAGATCGGTGGTGGTGAACGCATTCTAAAAATTGGCACCCAAAATGCTCTTATTGAGAAAGGCCGGAGAGTTCTGGCTTTGACTTAAAGAAGTTATAAGCCTCGGGAAACCATTTGCCGGGGATACAACCTAGATTTGATTCACAGAGCTTCTAAACGGTACAACTTACAGTACGTTGTGTGTGCATGCATAAATAACTTAGCTATTTCAGTGTAAACTAAAAAGAGAAGGCTATTATGTCTCTCCAGAGGTTTTAGTTTGCTTCCCCCCCTCCCCACTTCTCAGGCATCATGGATAGGCAATACTATGACTCTAATCCTGTACCATCCATGCGAGTAGCATTAGGCTTGCCAGTATTGGATTTCAGTAGCATGCTGAACCAAATGTGACCAAAACCAGTGCCTTCAAGTCCTTTCCAATTTACAGCTGCAGTTTTCCCCTAGTAATTGGTATTTGGAGGTATATTTCTTCTGAACATTAAAGTTTCATTCAACGGTTAGAGCTGGTAAGAGGGGCTTAGTTGGAATAGACAGCAGAGAATGGTAAGCTACTATGCATTGGCCTTTGGAAGCTTTTGCTAGAACAGCACAAATAAGAAAATGTAGCATTAATTTAGTAGAATCCCACGAGGCCAGCTTTGTCCAAGTATTGGCTAAACTGACCTGTGTGTTTGTTTATGACAGTCCATTCTGTATTTCTGGTCAGATATGTATTCAGAAAATACAAGGGGTGCTGCCACTTCAGTCATAAAGGTCAGGAGGAGGCATGGTGGTGGAAGTAGAACAACCCAGTGGAGGAGAAGAGGGGAGAAAAATCTCGTGACTGTTCCTCCTTCTAGTTCATCATCCAACCAACACCTACCTGTCTGCTGTAGTAGAATCCCATCAGACCACAAAGCACTGTGCTTACTGCAAGGTCAGTGACTGGGAAGAGCTGTATGATCCACGACTTGATATTTAATAAGCCATCTGATCTTTCATGTATAACTGAAACAAGGTTGGGGGGGGGGTGTCAATTTGACCCAGTTATGACCACCAGGTTTCTGGGTGCAGCAGTAGGCAAGATCTAATGGCTAGAAACGAGGAGACACAGTGATCTATTATGATTCCATTCCTCTATTTAGATACTATCCAAGGTTTGAATGTATATACCTTGCGATAGGATAGCAAGACAGAATGGGGATCCTCTTGTTGTATCATATCCATCCCACTGCCCAACTGTTTCCCTGCCAGAGCTGCTGGAGGTGATTGTGGAAGTAAATCTCCCCCAGATTTATTGTGCTGACGGATTTTAACATCAATGCTGAGGCACCTTCATCAGGGCCTGCTCAGGATTTCATGGCTTTCATGACAAACTTGAGCCTGTGTCAGTATCTGGCCCATCACATGTAGCAGGTTTCATTCTTGATCTTGTTTTTGCTGGTCAGAATGATGGTGATAAAGGTGGGGTGGGGTAGGGAGGTTTGAAAGAACTCTGTTGGACAGATCACTATCAGGGTTTGAATTTGCTGGGACTCCTAGCCTCTGCAAGGGCAGTGAATCCATCAAAATGGTCTGCCCCCAGAGACTAATAGATGACCTGGTTTTCTGAGGAGCTCAGGGCAATGAAGCTCTTGGGTAGATGACTAGAGCAATGGTGAAAGAAGACTCAGGGTTAATTTGACTGATGGTTAAGGGTTGTTTTAGAACCTGATTTGCAGCAGTGACAGCAGCAAAGAATCAATTGCTCAACTCAATCTCATGCAGCACAGCTGTTCCAGATAGTTAAAGGGCTATTGCATCCTAGACCTTGGACTGAGGAGAAGGAACCATCAGAAGAGCATTGGGATGAATTTGCTAAATACTTTGTGGAGAAAATTGCTTATTTTGAGTTGGACTCCAAATGGAAGGTAGAGTCTGGGGAGGCAAAATTGAGGCATGTACTTGTCCAGTTTTGATGGATGTGTTTCAGGTTGTTCAACATGATGATGTGGACTAGTTTCTTGGAGATATGAGGCCAACCACTTGCCTGTTAGACCTATGTCCATCCTGGCTAATTAAAGCTGCCAGAGGAGGACTGGCCAGTGGGGTGGTGGAGATAATAAATGCTTATTGGAAAGAGAGCTATTTTTCCACCTTTCCAAAAGAAGCAATTGGAAGACATTTGTTGAAAAGAAACTTCACTGGACTCTACCTCTCCAGGTAAGTCTCAGCCAGTCTCTCATCTGTGGATGTTGAGGAATAGACTGACAAATGGATCCAGACAAAATGGATGTTACTTTGGCTTGTGTGCCAGCTGTGCCCTTTCTTGGTTGCCTCTTAGACCAATTTAGTACACTTTGTGTGGGGATGCCTTTGAAAAATGTTTGGAAATTGCAGCTAGTGCAAAATACAGCAGGCAGACTGGTGTCAGGTGTGTGTTTTAGAGACCATATAATACAGGTATTGCAAGATCTGAACTGGTTTCCAATTTACTTCAAAGCTCAAATGGAAACCATGCCCTATAGAAGTGACTTAGGGAGCTTGGTATGTTTAGCCTGGAGAAGACTGTTAAGGGATGATATGATAGCCCTTTTTAAGTATTTGTACGGGTGTCATATTGAGGATGGAACAAGCTTGTTTTCTGCTGCTCTAGAGTCTAGGACCCAGAACAATGGATGCAAGCTACAGGAAAAGAGATTCCACCTAAACATTAGGGGGAACTGACAGTATGAGCTGTTCAACAATGGAACACACTCCCTTAGAGCATAGTGGAGTCTCTTCTTTGGAGGTCTTTAAACAGAGGCTGGATGACCATCTGTTGAGAGTGCTTTGATTCTGAGTTCCTGCATAGCAGGGGGTTGGATTGGATGGCCCTTGTGGTCTATTCCAGCTCTATAATTCAGAAATCTATCTGTGACTCAATTCAGGGTGCTGGTGTTGACTTGCCCAGTTCTAAATGACTTGGGGGCCAAAATACTTAAAAGACAACCCATATGAGCCTGTTAGAAATTTGAGATTTTCAGAGGAAGCTCTGCTACCTTGTGAATTTAGGTTGATGAACACATATAACAGTTCTTTCTCTGTAGTGTGGAACTCTCTAACTAAGGAAGTTAGGCTGGCCCCCTCTCTTTTAAGCTTCCAGCAGGCTGCCAAAACAGTTGAGTTTATTACACAGGCCCTGGAACGGGCCTGTTGTGTTACGAAAGAGGGCATGATGGGCACGGGAGGCGGCACAGAATGCATCTTACCATGTAGGAGCACGCCACCACCACCGGAAGTTCCCATCGTGTTCCATATATGTTCCTCAAGAGGCCATTTTCAGGAACGCTTCTGAAACGTTCCTGAAAATTGCCCCCTCTCGGACACATCCGGAATGTGATGGGAACTTCCAGCGGCGTCAGTGGCATTCTCCTGTGTGGTAAGATCCGTTCCCATCACACCCCCTTTCGTAATGCGACAGGCCCGTTCCAGGGCCTGTGTGATAAGCTATAGTGCTGTTTCACATGGCGTTCAGTGTTAGAAATCACTGCTTTAACTGTTTCAAACCTGGATTCTAGGGTTGTTTTTAGAATACATTTAGGCATTTTAAAGAGTTTTATTATGTTTTAAACATGTTTTCATCTTTGTGTTATTTTAATCTGTTTCTATTTGTTAATTGCCTTGAAAATCCTTGTGCACTGGGAAGCAATCCAGAAACGCCCAAAATAAAATAAGAAAGAAATAATAAATTAGTTAGGCTTAGGAAAGATGGGGTGTATTTTAAATGAGTAGAGCTAATGGAAGCATGGTAAGAAAGCTTGAGGGATTCTGTAGAGCTGTGGACCAGAAAGGAACTTTTCCATGCTCTGGAATATAACAACCAAATGTTGGACGGCATTAGCCTCTACTGCTAGTTTTCCAAATAAGTGGGTTTGTCTGGCAGATCAAGGGCTGGTTTTAATGCTTATTAGTTTTTCAGAGCTGGGCACCCATTACCTGCCAGAATGTTGCATTTCTAGTTAAGTCCACAAAAGAAAAGTGAGTTGCCATCCCCAGCTGCTTTTGGAAAAAAAATATTCTCTATGAATAATCCAGATCCCCTTTCTCCTTCTATTCTTCGTATAAAAATAGAAGAATACAATTAACCAGTGCAGTGTAGTGGCTTAAATGTTGGACTAAGATTCTGGAGTCCAGGGTTCAGTTCTCTACCTGGTTCTGAAACCTTGGGCAAGTCACATGCTCTCAGCCTCAGGAGAAAGCAATGGCAAACCTGGGAACAAATGCTGCCAAGAAACACCCCATGATAAGTTCACTTTAATGTCACCATAAGTCAGAAATTACTTGAAGGCCCACAACAACAACAAAAATTAAAGATGTTGTGCAAGTACAGCAACATTACATATATGTATCAGTACAAACCACCAAAAAGAGTCGGCATTATGTAGTGCTTTGAGTATTGGACTAGGTCTCCAGGAACGAAGGTTCAAATCTTTTGAAACATGGAAAGCCAATGGTGACCTGGAGCAAACCACACTCTCTCAGTCTCCGAGAAAGGTGACACTAAACCTCCTCTGAATAAATTTTGCCAAGGAAGCCCTATGATAGGATCACCATAGTTGGAGTCAACTTGAAAGCACGTGGCAACAACGTAAGCTACCATCATTTCCCCAACAAGTTGAGTATGGTACATTTACTTATTCCATACACACAGATATATTTTGTTGTGATTGTTACCTTTCGGATCTTATAAAAGCTATAAATGTTTGTGGCTACACATTCTTCTGCATACAAATGTATAGAAATATTTGCAGATTTTAGTAAATTAGTTGGCATTTCTACGTCCATTTTGCCTTATGCATCTCTTTGTATTGGTCAAAGGGGGTCTAACAGGGTTTTATGGCAAATGATGAAATGCAGTTTGTTCAGTACAGAATGGCCAGGATATGTAACATTATAACTGATCACACCTCATCTCTAAACATTCTGCTTTTTTTAAAAAAAAATGATAATCGTATTCCTTCTTTCTAAAATTAAAAAGATGCAGAGTTTGTTTTGGAGAGGCTTCTTTGGGACAGGAGTTCCACAGCTGTGAGGCTTGACTGGACCAAAACATGTCCCATACCCTGAACTTGGAAAAAATTATTTTTGGCATTACAGCTCCCCAAATACCCAACAGGTATTTGGGGGTTGAGATTGAAAATGGTAGGGGAAAAAAAAAACTTTTCTAAGCTCTGTGCCATGCCCCAACACAGTGGCTTTCAACGTGTGTTCCAGCGTAGACCTATTAATCAAATGTGATTTATCCTTGTTTCTCTTTCTTTGCTATAGGGAAAAAAAGGAACTGAAATTTCCTTGATCTCATGTTACTGGTAATTACATTGTTTGGTATAGCAGTTTTCTTGGACATGCTTGTGCTTACTGTTACTGTTTTTCCCCTCCTTGGCTATTCTAAAGAATCATAAAAAACTGATTCTAGGAAATGGATGAACAGAGCAAATTGAAATCCCAGTTCCAATCAACTAAACATTTCAGATTACCGGATAAGACTATTATGTGTTCTTATCTGGTTCCGCATTTGGTATCTGCCCTAGAATGCAATAGCTATTGTCACAGAGTCTAAGTTGTTCCTCCAAGTGAGTTCAGAAACTTCCCTGAAAATCAGCTGACTGAGGGCATTTGAGAGCAAATATACTAAGTACCATATTCTCTGGCTGCATCCACACTGGAGAAATAACCTGGTTTGTCCCAGCTTTAATGACCTTTGCTCAAGGCTGTGGGATTCTGGGAGTTGGAGTATGTTGTGGGCCCAGAGCAGAGCAGAGAAAGATGCCAGCCACAGATGCTGGTGAAACATCAGAAAGGCACTTACTGGCACTGCCTCCTTACTGCATCCTGGGATTTGCAGTTTAGGAAGAGGCATTTAGAATATTCAGCCATAGAGCTCTTAGGCCTCATTGAACTACAAACCCCAAAATGCAACAGGAGGCAGTCAGAGCAGTTCAAAGTGGAATGGCAACATTTTAAGAGGGTAGTGCAATAATCTACATAGACTTGTATATTTTGGTCACCATGGAAGTGACAACGTGGCACTGCCAAAATCTCTCAAAACCCTTCACTCCTTTTTAATGTGTGCCACCGCTGCCACCAGGTATGTGAAGGTGATGATCATTATCCCACCAATTTTTCACTGCGACACTTGAACTCGGGACTCTCTTAAGTGTCTTCTACACTGTAACTCTCTTTAGATGCCAGTCCTCTGGGTTTCAAACCAACCCCCCTCCCCCCCCCCCCCCCAGTTTAGCACTATTCTTTGACAGCCACACACCCACTCTCTAATGTGTCCCAAACCAAAAAGGCTTTTCTCAATGTTGGTAGTGTTTTTAATGTGTTTCTGAAATATCTTCAGACAGCTGCTGGTTGAAACAAAGTAATAAATTTATTTACAAGTCAGGCTGAATACAGTATCTCTTTTAGTGGATGTTGTTCACAATAGATGCGGTGTATAAATACTGGATTAGTTATTCAGTTTAACAGTTTCTTTAGCTTGTTTTTGTAATTGTTTCTCTATAGTTTTATATATGTTCCCTTACAGACTAAGTTCTCACAGATCCTTTATTAAATTTTTGTATCTTACAACACGTCTGGTTACCTGTAACTCCATTAGTCACTAAACACTATGTCTTCCACAGATCACTTCAACAATATAATTAAGGACACTCTTGGTCCTTTTCTTGGGTACCTAAAACCCTTCCTAACTGCTGCTCACAGCAGCCTAACCTAGGAGTTTATCACACTAGAGGCCAATTCTGATGTTAAAATGACATTGAAGTGGTGTTAAAGCAAATTTAAAGGGAATTTAAAGTGGAAAATGTTATTTTGCAATTAACATTCATGCATGGTTTCGCAATTAAAGCAATTTCGAATTTACACTTTCTGTAGAGATCTGAACTCGAAAAGATGTGGATTAGTCCTCCTTTAAATCTAGTTTAACTGCGGGGTTTTTGCGACGTCGTGTGAAACAGTGTCGTGTAATTTCACGATTTCTCCGGGATATCTTTGGATTAACCACTTGATCTCCCTCGTGTGATAAAGCTCCTAGCCTCAATGGCTCTTCTCCCCTTAGGGCACAATAAATATCAACATCCCTTTCAAACCTACTCCTCCTCCTTATATATTCACTCCTGGGAGCAGCCTCCACCTTTTCCTGGCTTTGCTCCCATTGACTAGGGCCAAGGTTCTGATCTACCTGTTTTCTCAGCGGACACCAAAACAGAAGTATAGTGATCCCTCCACATTTGTTGGAGTTAGGGGTGAAGGACCCCTATGAATGTGGAAAAACCCCAAATACACTATTCTTTTTATCTTTTACCTTTTACTTCTCTCGTGCAATTCTGTGGTCAACATCTGCCAAAATTCGAACATAGAATCATCCTGGACGACCTACCAATGCCCAGAGAAGAGTTTTCTCTAGCAACTTCTGGGTTCTCCAGCAAACTCTATGGTCAACTTCTGGCAGAATTATGCTAGAGGACCTAGAGATTCCTAGAGAGAACATATTGATCAAAACCATGTAATCAAATCCACAAAAGTCAAAGCTGCAAATGCGGAGGGCCTACTTATACTTGCAGGACAAGTAGATGATTGTAAAGGCAACAACTCAACAGCATCTTCTGCATCTTGGGCCCATTGTCATTTCTGAAGTCTTTTCAAAATTACCTCCTGGTTTTGTTCTGTTTTGTTTTTTTTAGAAACCTGCCTTTGGGTGGTTCTTTAAACTTTCAGAATGAAGTCCTTAAATCTTTTAGGATCTATTCAGTCAAAAGCCTCATTGAATTCAGTTAACATGTAAAGGGACTAACTCTAGGGTATTAACTCTGTAACTGCAGCCACTTGACACAGTGAATGGGATCTGTAATTACTCTTAAATACACTAGTCATTTAAAGATATTTAACCCAGGGTAAAACATACCCTGAGGGCCTTTCTTGTCAGTTGTGTCACACTAAAATAGGCACTGAAATCAAATTAATTGGCAAATGCAGGGTGATCATCTGCCATCTAATGAGGTGTCACAAGCTCTTTAATTATGGGATAATGGTACCCAAGTTTAACTTCTATTGTTGTTGTAGTATGCCTTCAAATCACTTCTGACTTATGAGGGCCCTAAGGGGATCCTATCATGGGGCTTTTTGGGTCGAATTTATTCAGAGAGACTGGCCTCTGAAGCTGAGGAAGTATGACTTGCCCAAGGTTACCCAGTAGGTTTCCATGACTGAGCAGGGATTTGAACCCAGATCTCCCAGTGTGCTAGTCCAACACTCAAACAGCTACACCATGCTGGCTCTCTAGTTTCTGTTGACTCTGTACCAAGTGCATCATTCAGAATTATTATCCACGTCGACTGCTGTACTGGCTGTTGCATCTTCCTTTTCTTATACTCTCTTTCTTCCAAGGCATGTTTGTTCTGTATAGTAGAGAACGCTTGTTAATGTTTGTATTTTCAAAGGGAAATGGACAAAGCAAATTAATGATTATCACATTAACTCTGCATAGCACTTCCCCTTTCCATCTTACTAAATACAGACAATGGACTTTTGCTGTCTTTGAACATGGCCAGGGATTGTCTTATTTTATCTTTTTTCTGACCCTACCCTGTCAGTGGTCAGAGGAGATATAGCTTATCATTCAGCCTGAACAATTGTTCTGGAGAATGTAGGAGGCTGCTTTTTGCTTGGTGACATTTTAGCATGGTTATAGAAAAGTATTACGCTAGTGTTACTTCAGTGTTTCCTAGACTATGCGTCTTGGAAATGTGATTTCCCCTCTTTCCAAAAATCCTGAACTTAAGAGTATTTTCCTTTGCGAGGCTTAAATTCGTCCTACTCTAGTGCAAACCTTTTCAAATACATTTTTATTTGCGGGGCATTTTGCCTTCATTTCTGTGGTTCCTTGCACATTGACCCTGTGTGTGAGCCACAATCTGTACAAGTAAGGTTTAGTGGCATTTTGTGGCTTCATTTGCGAAATTATAACTCTCCTTGCCCAGCCTCTCTCTTTCCCATGATGTTGTTGTTGTGTACCTTAAAGTCGTTTCTGACTTACAGCAACCCGAAGACAACCTGATCAAGGGGTTTTCTTGGCAGGTTTCTTCAGAAGGGGCTTGCCATTGCCATTCGCTGAGGCTGAGAGAGTATGACTTGCCCAGGGTGACCCAGTGGGTTTCATGGCTGAGCGAGGATTCGAAGCCTGTTCTCCAAAGTCATAGCCCAGTGTTCAAACCCATGATACTTTAAATCAAAGTGCGTCCCTTGTCTAACTATATTGAAATAGCAACTGGTCCAGGTTTTTAAAGTGTGGCAAAGAGTTCTGTGGCACCACAAAAACCAACACATTTATTGGAATGACAGAGAGCCGGCATGGTGTAATAGTGGTTTGAGCATTGGACTACAACTCTGGAGACCAAGATTCAAAGATATAGCCATGTTAGTCTGTAGAATCAGTATATAGAGATCGGTAGCACCTTTGAGACAAACTGAAAGAAAGAAGTTGGCAGTATCAACTTTTATAGACTTCAGTCTGCTTCCTCAGATGCATATGGAGACCCAGGGTTCAATTCTCTGCTGGTGCATAAAACCACACTGGGTGATTTTGGGCAAGTCACAATCTCTCAGCTTCAGAGGATGGCCATGGCAAAAACCCCTGTCTGAAGAAACTTCCTGAGAAAACCCCACAACAGGTTCACTTTAGGGTCTCCATACGTCAGAAATTACTCGGAGGCACACAACAACAACAACTTTCTCTGAAGATGCCAGCCACAGATGCTGGCAAAACATCAGGAATAAACTCTTCTAGAACATGTCCCCATAGCCTGAATAAACCCACAAAAAACTAACCACAACTTTCTTCATTTCCATACCCAAAATGATTTTGAATTTGAATTGACGTGCTCACACACCAATGGCATTTTATTCTTTTCACAAAAAGCAGGATATACATTAAAATTTTGTTATATTATTATGATTATTATTATTTATTATATGTGTCTGTCCCTGGCTTCTACTCTGCCAACCACATCTAAGGAAGTGGACTTTAGTCTACTACGCCAACTGATGCTGCCAACTTCTTGCTTTCAGTGAGTCTCAAAGAGGCTACAAGATCTCTCTACATACGGATCCAACAGACTAATACAGCTGTATCTTTGTATTTTCTTCCAACGTTGTCAGCCACACTTCCAGCTGCAGGGGCTCCTAGGACCTTGAAGGCCAATTCATAGAATCAAAGAGTTGGAAGGGACCCCAAGAGCCATCCAGTCCAACCCCCTGCCATGCAGGAACTCCCAATCAAAGCATCCCCGACAGATATCCATCCAGCCTCTGCTTAAAGACCTCTAAGGAAGGAGACTCCAACAGGGAAGTGTGTTCCACTGTCGAACAGCCCTTACTGCCAGGAAGTTCCTCCTAATGTTGAGGTGGAATCTTTTTTCCTGCAGCTTGCATCCATTGCTTTGGGTCCTGTTCTCTGGAGCAGCAGAAAACAAGCTTGCTTCCTCCTCAAAATGAGATCCCTTCAAATATTTAAACAAGGGTATCATATCACCTCTTAACCTTCTCTTCTCCAGGCTAAACATCCCCAGCTCCCTTAGTCGTTCCTCATAGGGCATGGCTTCCAGACCCTTCACCATTTTAGTCGCCCTCCTTTGGACACCCTCCATTTTGTCCACATCCTTTTTGAATTGTGGTGCCTAGAACTGGACACAGTATTTATTCCAGGTGGGGCCTGACCAAAGCAGAATAGAGTGGCACTATTACTTCCCTTGATCTAGACACTATACTTCTATTGATGCAGCCTAAAATTGCATTGGCCTTTTCAGCTGCTGCATCGCACTGTTGACTCATGTTCAACTTGGGGTCTACTTGGACTCCTGGATCCCTTTCACATGTGGTTTGCCTTTCCCCCTTGAGAGGGGTGTGACATGTCTTAAAAAGGAAGGCCTTGGGAAAAGGCCTCCTCCTCCCCATTGTGTCTCTTTCCTCTCCATCCAATTCTCTGGGGTCCTTCAACACAGTCATTATTCCTACGAGTTTATCATACGACGGAATTTGGGGGTATAATGCAATGGCAATCTGAATGCAATCATAGGGTTTCACATTATTGTGAATTAAAGTATCTCACACAATTTCGGGCAAAAGGGAAGTAATTCCGAACACAATCACGGGTTTCACGTTATTGCAAATATATCCCACGCAATTTCGGGCAATGGGAAGTCATTCCGAACGCAATCACGGGGTTTCACGTAATTGCGTATTAGAGTATCTCACACAATTTCGGGCAACGGGGGGGGGTCATTTTCGGGAAATGGGAAGTCATTCTGAACGCATTCCGAACGTGATCAGAATTCACGTAAATTCGCTAAACTAGCGAATACACGTAACTGCGAATTGGCTCCATTCGCAAGTGAGAGAAATTCCTCCCATGTGATAAACTCCCTTGAAATCCCAGATAATCCCAAATTTAGCCTGCCTCCTTTCCTTTCCTTTCTCTCTCTTTCTCCTTTTTTTGGGCAAGGAAAAGGGAGGGGGAGGAAAAAAGCAAAGGCTGGGCTTTTTGTTTTGGCACCTGGTGCCTATCAGGAAAAATGAGACAATATAATAAAACTTCAGATGCTTTCTTTCTCTCTCTCTCTTTCAAGCCCAGAAAGAGAGTTTAGGTCCACCAGCATAAACAGGAAAACCTGACATCATTCTCTCTTTCTCTCCCTGTGTGTGTGTGTGTTGTATGTGTGTGTAGGGGAGGAGTTTCTCCTGTGTGTGACTCTCTCTGCACACACCACTCACACCACACACAGCTTTTGTGGTCATGAATTGAGAGACTGCTGCTGCTGCCCAAAGCTGGGGCTGAGGAGAGAAGAAGCAGCAAGGATTGTGATTTAAAAGCCCCCCCTTTTTAAAAACAAACAGACTTCCCAACCATGCCCTGTCCCTCTTGCAACGGAGAGAAACCTAAGGATGAAATTGCTTTGGAGAGCTAAAATGGTAAAGAAGGCTTTTTTTCCCCTTGCTTTTCTTTCTTTAAAACAAGGTCTTTTCTTGAGGGGGACTGGGTTCTCACTTTCCTGAGGAGAAACTTGACTGGAGTGCATTTGCTAATTGCTTCTCCTTTCCTTTCCCGCCCAAATTCTCCAGGGAATCAATACCTTTGGAAATGTTTCCCTGCTTCTGTGAAAGTGTGTTTTGGGGTTTTGTTTTTTGTTATGCTTAAGTGTTGCTTTTTCTTTGACTTAAGAGTTGGGATGGGAAAAGAAGGTGGAGGGCAACAAGTTCAAGAAATGGAAAGGACAAACTTGAAGGAAGATCCACTTTGGGGAGACTTTTCTTCCTTTCCAGTCACAAAAGATCAGTTTTCCTTCAGGATATGTATCAGCCTGAGGCTTGTGATGGATGGACCCCAAATAAAAGCTGCATGTTGAGGGGAACTGTTCCCTTTCTGATCTTTGTGTGTGTGTGTGTGTGTGTGTGTGTGTGTGCTTTTTAAAACCGATAGCTGATGAAAAGTTTTAGAAAGTACTTTTTAAAAAACCCACTGAAATAATGTGAGAGTCTTTGTATTTTATTTTTTATTTTCCACATGAAAGCCGAACAAAGTACTGCTCTCCAGTTTGTATTCGTCGCTTCCACCATTTCCTTTTAGATTCTGGATACGTAACAAATAGATTTCTTCTAATGTGGGAGTCTTTTTATTGTCTTGAGAAAGTGGAGCTCAAGTCTTTGATTTAAGTGCCTGCTTGCTTTCTGTTTGAATGGATTCTCTTTTTGAAGAGGGCTGCTGCTGTCTCTTCAGGGGAAAGAGTAATGATACTATGTGTTGGGGGGCGAGCAAGGGAGTATTTCCTTAGGAAAAGACACTGGAAAACTATTTCAAATATGTGCAAGGCTGGGTGGGAGGGGAGGGAAGCTCAATGGAAACGCAGGCTGTCCGGCTATCGCAGGCAAAGGCAGCCTGCCAAATGTAGCCCAGCTTTGCCTTCCATTGAAAAGCATCTTGTCTTAGCGTTCTCCAAAGATGCCAACCACAGATGCTGGCAAAACGTCAGGAATAAACTCTTTTGGAACATGGCCTGAAAAGCCCACAAAAAAGCTATGGATGCCGGGCGCGAAAGCCTTCGACTTCACATCTTGTCTTGCTTTGCGAGTGTCCTATACACTTGGCATATCAAGTTTTCTATGGTTCCGACAAGCTTTGGTTGGGTGACCTAGATTTGCTCTTAGAACGAAAATGACCGATGATGATGATGATTTGTTGCTCTTTTAAATGACCCACACATTTCTTTTCCTTCTATGACAGAGCTCAATTCAGGATGGGGGCGAAGAGGTCGAGGAAGGCGCAGTCTATCATGTCACCCTCAAAAGAGTACAGATCCAACAGGCTGCTAATAAAGGAGCGAGATGGCTAGGGGTGAGTAAAAGAAAGAAAGAAAAGCCACCTCGGCATTTTGTACAATTGCTTGGTGGACTTTGGAGCCCAGGCTGGGAGAAAGCGCTGCATTCCAAGGAAGCAGCTCCACAAGGAACCGTGCCAAAGCCTGGTTTTCACATTAAAGTCTTTGCAGGTCTGCTTTTCGACATGTGCGAGGTGTGGAATGTAAGGATCTGGGGCAGCTGTCATTTCAATGCAAGTTTTTAATCACCTTCCATGAATACAGAGGTTTAAATTTGGCACCCTTTTTGGGGAGGTGGGATAGAAGTGGGCCAGTATTCCCTTGCAGTATAGTACAAGCTTCATTTGCGTGCCGAAGGTTCAAGCCATGTCTTGTCCAGTTAAAACAACTGGGATGGCAAGACTGGGAAAGGTTTGTGCAGAGCCGTTGCCAATCTGAGTAGACAGTCCCGAAGAAGACGAGATTTCCACTGGTTTTGGGTTCATTTCTTGAGTTCTTCTGCATAACAGTCTGAAGGACGCTTGGATAAAACTATGTGGGCCTCAGCCGGATTGGTACCTGGACAGGAAATTTCCTGTGAGTCTTCCCCCAAGAACAGTGCACACACGAATATCTTCCCCTGCTGTTTCTTTTTTGCTCACTTGAGCACTTTTACTTGTTGCTGGTTGTGTTCCAGTTGATGGTCTTCATTGCCTAAAACCTGGACTTTTGTGGCATATTAAATACAGAGGGCTATATTCACCCAATGTTTCCATTGGCTCTTTACAGCAGGGTTGGGGATCCTCTGGTACTCCAGATATCTTGGACTTCATATCCCAGAAGCCCTAGCCAGCAAAACCAGTGGTATGGGAATGTAGGAACTTTAGCCCACAGGAAAGTTTCATAGACCCCTGCTTTACAGGACAAAACCAGAATGATGTATTAAATGACAGCAGTGTCACTTTGGTGCATTGAATTACAAAATAAACACAGATGTTGAAATACATAGTATAATTAGATGGGCATCTTTTTTTAAATACAAGGGACAGATTTCTTAATGGATCCTGACTCAGAATTTACAAAGTTTGCTTCTCTAAATTTACATATGAGAGAGTAAGTACTACGTATTGAAAGTGTATTTCTTAGTAAAATTGCATAGGGTTGAGTTTCTCAACATGAACCAAGATAGTACCGTGGTAAAATGCACATCGTCTTGCTGTCTTAACATTTCTTATCCTTTGGGAGAAGCAGAGGAGTAGCTGCCTATACAGCTGTGCTTTACTGATAATTTACAGTAGCATATTGATAATGGCAGCTTCCAGATGTGGTGGATTATATCTCCCATTATTCTATACAGTGTGACTGCTGGCCATGCTGGCTAGAGATTTATTGTTTATCATATCTAACTAGGTAGGACCTACTCCCAGCAGAAGAAAGAAATCCAACACCATCCTTGAACCCACATGTCAGTCAGAAACAGGGCTGTGTAAATCTTACCCATATGCTAGTTACCCACCAGTTTTGACAGATTCATCCTATGCAACATTTATTAGGCTGTGTACTGGCTCCTATTAGAGAAAGGCAACCAGTGCACAAATGCCATTCTTGCCTGGCAACAAGGCAGGCATGATACCAACCTCCACCAGAGCGAATATTGGTTCTGCACAGAGCAGCGTCAGAATAGGAACTGCAGTATGTTTTACTGGGAGAAATGCATTATTCCCATCATTGACGCTGCATACGTAGTTTTAATAGTTTTATTGTTTTGCATTAGTAGAGTCTAGAGGCGAGCCACTGTGTGCCCACTGCAGGGAAGTTCAGACTATAAATAAGTGAAATAATGAATATTTAATCACTTGCAAGCTGCTCTGAGTGCTATATAGCATAAAGGCAGTTTAGATGTTCTATCTATACATTAATATCTATATTAAATCAGTTTGTCATGGCATAGGAAATGCCTTCCAGAGAAAGAATAACAAAATTAAATTGAATCCTTAGCTTTCTTTCTTTCTTGCTTTCTTTCTTTTTTGGTAAAGCATTGTTTCTGTGAATTGAATAAACCAAATCATTTAAAGATTATTGGATCGCTCTTCAGATTTAACTTAATTAAAATCTTCATAACGTGCTGTAACATTATAAAACAGAATGGTCAGGGAAGATTAGCAAACTTTGCCCTGCACATAGATAGTGCTACGAGCCTTTCCTTTTTCATATTCCCAAGAAGTACGAAGTGTTCTCAGCAGAACAGATGATTTCAAATCTGCTTCCTTCGAGGTGGCAGATTTCCCATCTCAGTCTCCTGTTTGTAGTAGAGATGCATGAATTATTATTAAAAAAAATATTTTTCACAGATGGTAGCTTTTCCTGGAGTACAAGGCCACTGAGAATGGCCTTGTGTCCTGTAGCTGGGCTTAAAATGAAATCCTAGCGGTAAAAAACCCATACGAGGATGCCCACTTTTTTTAAAAAAAGAAACTTTTCATGCTCAAGTGATGGGTATGGTGAAACTGGAACCATAACAGAAGTAAAAACCCCAATGTGATTTTATGTATCTGATTTAGCATTGTAGAGATGAATCACTTAATTTCCCCAATACTGTAATATATAAAGGCCACACCCCCAAAACCCAAATAGAATGCAAGGTATTAAATTTGTTGTTTATTTTGGGAATAGTCTTAACAGTCTAATTATGATCCTGTAAGTCAATTGAAATGAAAAACATGCTCTGGTGAAAGATTAATCTTCCAAACCCATGATAATCATTATAAATGAAGTATTTGGGACTTAATGGGCACAGCAATAAATTGATTTTACTGAAAACAATTCTGGTACTGTGACAAAAGGAAGCCCTACTATATAACTTAGACCAAAGGGAAGGCTACAGGCTAATCTGAGAGTCTACCACTAGATTGTCTTCAGATGGAGGATCAAGAGATCAGGATACATGCAAGCAACATGTAACACACAAAAATAGTGCCAGCTACCTCTCTGCCCACCTCACTATATTCCACCAATCCCTGGTAAAAAGAAAGTGGGAGAAAATAGATCATAGGCTTTGGAGGTTGGGATAAGCTAAGGGAAATAAGGAAAGAACACTCGTGGTCAAAGAAATCAGAAAAAAAAAAGAATGACATGTAAGAAAGGTGATGGAAATGAGGAAGGGAAAGAAAGTTTGCTGAGGCAGCAGCTGCTTCTAGGGGGAAAAATTGCTGTTTGAGGCAGTCCATTTTGTGGTCGTTGCTGCTGTGTGGTTAAACTCAGCACCTTCTCGCCCACAGTTGGTTTTTAATAAGGAAAAACACAAGCTCAGGATAATAACTGAGGGTTAGGTTCGGCAGCACTGGTTCCCTGGGCCAATTCTGACTCCTAGAAGGTCCTTGTTTAGCAACACAGAATCCTAAGTGGCTCCTTCAGCCACTGGACTTGTCTGCTGCTCACTTAGGAGAGTAGTGGTGGCCATCAGACACACTGCACTCCAGCCCTTCCTTAAAGTAACCTCCCAAGAAAAGTTGCTTATTAGTGTTACATAATAAGAGCTTGGGCAGCTAATTCAACACATGCACACTGTCAGCAGTTCTCACTTGAAAGTAGGAACTATTTACTTTCTACATGGATCAGCAGGGAATATTTTTTTCAGTGCTGTGACACTGGTTCTCAGAAATGCCTCACTTTTAAAAAGCTGTCCAGAATCTATTGCACCTAGTAAGCAACTGTAAGCAACTATTTGTTCTGTTACGTTAGGATTGTCTGGGTTTTTTTTTAAATCAATGCGTACACAGAATAGAAGGTGGAATATGCTGAGATTAATTGCTGGGTATTCATAGAGCTGAGTGTTAATTCTTTGTTATACCAAAGTGGCAGGAGGCGGGGAGATCTGTGGGATATCAGTTGTATGGAAAAGAAAAGCTAGTGGCTATTTTGCCATGTTGGCAAATTCAAATGAGGTGTGCCAGAAAAATAATGTGTAATTTTTGTATAATTGAGGATGAGGTACTTTACACACATTCTTATAAAGAACTATAACTTGAAAGCCAGAGTACGGTACTTTTGCATTTCACTTGATTCAGTAAAGCAGTGGTTAGGGACCTTTGGTCCATGGAATGTGTAGAAATTCAACACAATCCCTTTCCTGATGGCTTTGCTGTGTGGAGCTTCTGGACACTGATGTCCCAAACATGAAGAGGACCAAATGGCCACCCAATCCTGTGCTGAAATAAACATAGGGGACCTGGTCTGAACCAGCAAAATTGTGTGGAAACTGGGGACTTGAATACCTCCTATGCCTGTGATTCAGTTTGCTCTCAGTTTACTTTGCCAAAAGATGATGCATGGATTAATTGTTGTCAGTGTAAGTTGGTGTGAGGGCCTCAGAAGAATAGAGGGTGGGGAGAACATGTAGCTGCTAGCTTCATCTTTAAAGTAATCTGTTGTTTGGTCCTGGGTAAAGTAACAGCATATTTGGACATGCATGCCAATACATGAATACATCTCACAAATACAGATGTCCTGCTTCCTTTCTTTTCTCTTGGAACAGTGTACTCTACAACCCAGAGAGTACAGTATATATTGCTGAATGTCTTTGAGCTGGAATATCGTATAACCTGTTTTATCATAATCATCTTGATATTACATCATTTTATCAAAAGTAAACTGTTGTCAGTTTATTAATGCTTTTTTTGCTTCTGAAGCCACAATACTCTGTCATTCAGATAGAGATAGGCGACGTGCGGCCTTTCAGATGTTACTGGACTGAAACTCCCATACGTCCCATCAGTCCTAAAGCATTGGTAAAGGGTGATCAGGGTTGCTTTGTTGTAGAGGAAATGAATGCAAGGCAAGTATGGAGAGAAGATCCTGCCCTTCAGCAATGTGCAGTAGGAAGAGGGGATTGGCCCTTGCTGAGAATATGAGTGTTTGCAGATGCACATGAGGTCCTCTGTTTTAATTTTTGAGGGGAGGAGTACCAAAGGATGTGCTTTCCACACAAATGGGGCTCTTTGGATTCAGACAAATTAAGAGTCAGATTTGCTTCTTAGTAACCTTAAGTGTATGTGTCCCATCCCATCCTGTCTCCCTGCCTTCAGTACATATCAGTTATATAAAGCCTCAACGACTAAACCTTGCTTTGTGCTGTGACAGAGCATTTCAGTTTTCTTGCAGCTTGGCATCTGGTATCTAATGGCTTTCCTTCCCGTCTATATGGTCTGAATTATTGGGGGTGGATGTTAAATACGTTATGCTACTTTTCATGGAGGAAAGCCTGTAATTGTTTCATTATTTATGGTCGTATCATTCTTCTTTCAAAGGTGTCCAAGTATAAAGCAGCACGGTTATTTTTGCTGTCTTCCAAGATAGTTTTCCTGGGGCTTTTATTAAACTAATGGCAGGTCAGACTACAAGAGTGGGATGTGTGGCTTTGTTTAAGCGTCCTTCTTCCATCTCTTTCCAATCACTTTTTTATTTTTCTAGTTTTTTTTTCAGGTCTCTTACTCTTCCACTCCCTTGAGAAGTCTGAATTTGGTTACTAGTGTCCAGAGACTGCTGATTCAACTGTGTCAAACTTCATTAGGAATCTATAATAATAAAATATCTTTTTTGTCTGTTTGTCAGAGGCACTTTAGTTTATTTTTGTTAGGCAAAAGTTATATGGGGGGGGGGCGGAATTAACAACTATGGAAGGTAAAGGATATATATATATATATATATATATGAGAATAAACTTAAATGAAAGACATCAAAATGTCCAAAAGTATTGTTCCTAGGAAGTTGTCATCTTTATGTTGATTGTAGGGTCCTATGTACATTGACTAATAGGAGGTAGACATTTATCTTTCTGTTGTTGTGCTGTAAGTCTTTTAGTCACATTGAGAACATAGTGAATTATTTTCCTTTGACATGTAGTTAACTTCCAAGAAAGAAGCAGATACTACAGAAGCATGTCTACAAAATTCAAAGACTTCTTCAGTACAGAATGAATATGAATAGTATCCTTCCCACAAAGAGAGGCTATAATGGGGGATAACCAAGTCATATATTTAGAAGACATATAATGAGAATTGCAGCATCTGCAATTACTCAAATATATTTTTGAAAATATATTGTGGTCTCCAGTGTATATTTTGTGATATCTGGACCTTTTTTTTTTGTTTTTTGCTGAGTAAGTTAAGAGCAAAGCCAAGATGCCTGTTGAACAGACATGCTATGTCACTCCAGTTGCTTATTCTGTTTATTTCTGAAAATTTGCATATATTTATTAACAAGGAAATATTTATAAACAATATTTGGGTTTTTCTTTCTCCATGTGGATTCACTAAGCCTTTCTATGAGTGGAGACACTGTGACACCTGTCACAGCCAAAACTAAGGGGACCCTGGGGTGTGCACCTGGGACCTATTCAGTCTTTACAAGTCATTATTTCATTTAGATTGGTTTAAACCTGTCTTTATGTTTAAAACCTATGGGAGTCAGTAGGAGTCAAGGTTCCCTAGCTAATGCATAGGTTTGCAATTGACAGAGCTTGAAGCCAGTGAGGACTACTTCAAGAATTGGAGGGCCAGCTCTCCTCATTGCTGTGGGGCAAACTCCTTTCTCACAACTATGGGCTATAGAGGTGCATCATTGCAGCAGGTGTGGCTTGGAGTGCCAGTGGCATGTGTTCTTTCAGACAAGGGAAGAATGGCATGTCCAGCTTGGATGGTTGTGTAATTCTGCTTCAGAGCTGTAGAGAAAAACTTTATTCCTTGCATGTGGAAAAAAAAGAAACTTTTCACTTGACTGTTGAAAAGCTTTTGGTGTGGCAAACTAAGAACTAAGCTGATCCCAGTGAGGAAGCCCCCAGGAGAAGGCAGGGAGTGTGCCTAAGGGTAGCAAAGACTATGGCTTCCCTCATGGTCCAAGAAGTAGTATTTCTGAACATTACATATTAGTTTCATGTCCATGAGTGGCTATGGGAAAAAGCCTTCCTGGCACAAAAATTGATGCAGTCAGTCCCACCAACAAAGAGCTTCTTTCAAAATTACCTGGCACTATGTAAAAATACAACTTTGTTGACACTTTAAAAGAAACTTGTGGGGAAGTCAACTATCTGACAGAATTTCTCAGCCCTTTGAAGCTGCTAAAAGTGTTTTTACACAACCTGAACATCAGGTTTGGTGCTTTCATCATACTATTCCAGATTGGGATCCACCAATACTATGCAGAAGAGTAAAAGGAATTGTCAGGTTTTTCAGCCCATTATCCTTCCCCAATCTTCCCTGGAGTTGGCTGTCCACCACCACCAAAAATGTCTCACTTTAGCTCTGTTTCTTTTTCTTGCATCCTACAAAAGCACAGTTTTTCTTTCTCAAACTTTGGGATGGAACTTGGAGCTGTTATTTGCCTTTCCCCCCAAGATATTAAAAAATAAAAATAAAATCAAGCCTACTTTGGAACCCTGTCTTGATCACACTAGAATGTGACAGAATGCTTGGAATTGGCATTTTATAGAGCATCACGCTCCATTTTAATCATAGCTGAGTGCATCCACTGAGTACTGAAAAACTCATAATTATGAGATGTTTTGTCCCTGGGGTGAGAGAGCGCATATTTGTAGTATAATGGCAGTGCATGAATTTGGCCTATTATGACTTTTTGCTCTTGGATATAGATGCTTTCTTTGTTCAGCATAGTTCCCTGCCTTCGGAAGGCATCCATAGAGATCTGTCCCAGTGGTCTCATTATGGCAAAACGGTCTGTGAAAAAGTTCATAGAGAAGTATGTTAACCACTTTTACATACCCTAAAACTGAAACAACTCCCCCCCCCCCCCCATGGATATAAGAAGACTCCTTAGCTGAGGTCATGTAACTGTAATGACTGCCAAGAACAAAAATGCTTGCAAGTTATAGCATTTCCCCCCACCCTTCAGTAAACGAGTTGATACTTTAATGCCAAATTCCTGAGCTGTTGTTTTAGTTACAAACATTGTTTTTGGTTTTACTCTTTATAAATTCCTCCACCCCCGTTCCTTGTTTTGCTCATTTTGTAACATCTTTCATTTAATATTGTAGTAACTGGTCAGCCTCTACAAGAAGCTCTTCAGGAACATAGGACAGAATTTGCTTTCTTCTAGCTTCCTTTCACCTGTCTCTTGGTTCCAGGGATGCAGCTTGGTGAAAGGGACCTTCCCTACCATTGAACTGAGAAAGTTAGCTGCTTGAACAACAGTAGCTGAGTGAGAAATGAAGTACTGAAGGACAGAGCTGTGTATACTCTGCACCCTGTAAACTAGTTTGCTTCCCACAGGTGCAATGGAACATGTTCACTTGTGTTAAATACGGTTCACCTTCAAATCTACTTGACTTTTGTGTAATGAGTGGGTGGAGGCACCATCCTTTTCTTTGCTTCAGTCAACCAAGCTGTTTGGTCCAGCCCTGCTGGGAATCAGTAAGAATTCCAACATGCCCAATCCTCTGGCATAGACTCCACAAACTACTCTACAGCTTTCTTGGCTTTGTGCAGATCTTCTGTATGGATCAAGCAGGCCACCCAGAAGGTCTGCTACAATATGTGGAAGACAAGAAGACATGCACTCTGTGTTGGTGTATGCCAGCTGGGCGTGCTTTGTATCTTCTAGAAAGCTTCATGGACTGCTTCTTCTAGGGTTGACCGCAGAGGACAACATTACGGGAGACCTCTGCTCTTTGTCACACAGGAAACAAATGTCTGGATAATGCCATTAGACTGAGATCCTAAGTGGGTTAGATTTATTTCTTTAAATGATTATATTTTTACCAATCCCAAGACTGCTGTGGTTCGGGTATGGCATAATGTATACTTTTTCCTGACTTTAATGTGAATTCCAATATCTCATCCCCACCCCTGAAAGAAATTCTAATTTCTTACAAATGAGTCCAAACTACTGTAATCAAGGGTGTGTAACTTAAGTTTCTCTACATGCCATAGGGTTTTTTTTGGGGGGGGCGGGGTTGGGTTACCCCCCGCCCAGTACATTACATTGGTTGGGACAAAAATGTCTCCTAATGACAGAATTGGGGTGGAGTGTATCCTTTTTTTTTTTGGTCCCAGTTGTTTTTGTTAGTAAAAAGAAAAGATAGGTTAGAATTGGTTTAAATTTGAGGGAATACTTTACAACTGTTCAGTGACAATGCTACATGAAAGTAAAGAAATTTCTGCAGGCATGCTAATGGAGTTTTGTCTTTGAAGATTTCTATAGTCTTGTTTGCAACCATTGCCCTATATGGCTAAGTGGTTATTTTTCTTTTGAGAATTTTGTAATTTCACCCCCATTCTGGATTATGTATAATTGCCTCATGTATTAAATATGACAACATGTTTGGCTGTTGAGTACAGCTGAAGTAACATCAATTGGCAGCAAGCCTGTGTTGAGTAATGCTGGAAAATTATAGGAAAAAGATGAAATAATATATTCTTCCGGTTGTGGTGTTCCACATCCAAAGCCCAGTTACCTTTGGAAGTGACATTCCCTTTGAGATTTTGTCCAAGAAAGAAAGAAAGAAAGAAAGAAAGAAAGAAAGAAAGAAGTCCAGGCCAGGAAGATGGAAGAGGACAGTTTAATATTTAGATAAGACTTTAACTTTCTGTTTGTTTTAGTTTCTTGTGTTAGGGATGGAACCTAGCAGTGCAGCCCTGGACATATGTACGCAGAGCTAAATCCCATGAAGTTCAATGGGGCTGACTTGTAGATACTTACATGAGTAAGAAAAAGTGCAGTCTGGATCTATAAACATTTCGTGTAAGAAGAATCTGAATGATAGTACTAAGTACTAAGGCTTTGGTAAATATATATATATATATATATATATATATAACTGGAAATGGCATGCTGTAGTAAAAATCCAGAGATGGCCTTTCGTTCAACCATTTTCTTTTGATTCTGCTTACTTTGTAAATAGTTTAGTCAGAACACACAATTTATTTAGAATAGATTTCTAATCAGATATTGGATTGCTTCCCTATGGAAGACCAGAAAGGAAGCCTATACCAAAATCTGGATTCCCCCCACCCCAAAAGCTTTAAGCCAGAATTACTAGGCTGGTGTGGCAGTCTGCATTGGCAAGTAAAATATTAAGTGCACTCTTAACTTGATTTCTTTGGAAGGCTGATTTGCACCAGTCCTTGGATGCCAAACAGCACACCACCCCCACCATCCCCGTACCAAGACATGTTAATACAGTACCTAGGAGAGTTCCCAAGGAAGGCAGGTGTTGCTCAAGCAATGGTGATACTTCAAGTATTGAAGCAGGCCTGCTGAATGTCCAGGTGTTAACCAAACTTACTTTGGTTAAAAGTAAGAAAGAATAAAATGGCCTCAAAGCAGTTTCTTGTGAGTCTCTGGATGTCCGTCCCATCCATTCTATGTCATCTGAAGTTAAAACATACTGGAGGGTGTGCAGGCCTAGATTACGCAAGATGGCACATTCATGGTTAAAACGTGTTACATTTTTGAACTAGTAGCGTTTGTTATTTCTTTGGATGGTAGCTTTTCCCCCCTGGGATTCTGGGAGTTGTAGTCCAAAAGAGTAAAGCTCTTAATATGGAAACTGATGGATCGAAGAATCTGAGCCTCCCAACCTTGCAGTTACAGGGGTGGTTGATCTTCAGCTCTTCTTTTTTACAGGGTGCTTAGTGAATATGCTTTTGCGAAGAATGGATTATCAGCATAGGATGAGGAATGTAGGGACTGTGAAACCAACCTTTGGTAACCCCCACCTAGTCATATACGTTTTGGAGTGATCAGTGAATTAGACTCAATAGAATTGCATAGGAGGTCAGTTCATAGTCTGGAGTCCAGACTTGAAGTTCTAGACTACATTCACTAGACAGCCATAAACAGCTGCAATGCTAAAGAAGAGCTGCTGTGACTTCTTACACCTTCATTAAACTTAATTCGTCACCTCTAAATTTAGAAACACTTTTTGTTCTTAGCCTTTGCTGTAATTCAGGGACTCTCATGTGGCTCTCCAGATAGCGTTACACTGCAAGTTCCATGAGCCCTAGCCATTACCACCAATAAGTGAGGAATGATGGGAGTTGCAGTCCAACAACATATGATTCCCACCCTGCTGTAAGTGCTTGAGATAGAGATCATTTAATCTTCTTTTGAAAACGTTAACATTTGGCGTCTGTCCTCCATACACTTCCTGCCTCAAATCTGTCTTTGTGTGGGTCTCTCTTTCTCCCTTTCCATTTGTGTGTAAATCCATATATACGGTACAGACACAAGTCTCTATGCAAAGCTTGTGCTCCTGTATTTAGCTGTGAACTCTCTTGAACTTCAGAGAATCTTCATAATTGTTCTGGCGGCCAATTAATTATCATAGTCTACACCCTGAACTGCTTATATTTTATTCTCTGATATAAATACTGACTTTTTAAAGTACTTGGGGAGGCAGTGCTGGTGATCATTATAATTATCTTTACAGTGTTCATGGCCTTTCCTGTTACTTATGCAGCAGCAGACTAACATTCTTTCTGACTTGTGTTAAGTGTCCTCTTCTTATTTATTATGGGATTGTTTGTGTTCTGCTGTGAAACATTGTGCCACGAAATTTAAAAGAGATGCCTGACTTAACCCCTTGACATGTTCTATAGGACATAAACATGTGGGGAAAATACTTTTAAAAAATTGTAGCTCCCCTCACATAACCCCTTGCAGTTCCCAGCATTTAATTCTGAAGCCCTTCTGTTGTTTTTTCTCTCTCAGCCCATCCAAATATCCCGATGCTAGAGGGGTGGTTGTTGTTGTTTTGCTGTTGTTCCAAACCAGAGTGAAATGCGAGAAATGTCGTAATTGCCACCAAGGTGTGAACACATTATCTCCAGCTGTTGATATGCAAAGCAACATCTGCTCCATTCCACTTTTCAGTCTTGAGCTGTGCCAAAATGTAGCAGGCCTTTTTGTTCTCAGCATGTGTTGATGTACAAAATACAGCTGCATTGACTCCTTGTCGCTCTTTTTAGCTGAAGGAGGTACACATCAATCTGTTCTGTTGAATTGTTATACAATGGGCCATTGGTATCCAATGGGGTTTGGTTGAAGGATGCTGTGTGGATATCAAAATCCGTAGATGCTCAAGTCCCTTTAAATACAGTGGCATTCTAAAATGGTGTCCCTTATATAAAGTGGGGAAAATCAAGCTTTGCTTTTGGGAATTTATATTTTTAAAAATATTTTCAAGTTGTGGATGCTTGAATCTGTGGATGTGGAGGGCCAACTGTGTATACTTACAAATAAACATGCAGCTTGTTCTTTATATGCATATTTTGTCATTGATCCTGACTGATCTATTAACCAAAAACAAAATGTTATGAAATTTTTATTTTTATTTCCTGAGATGTTACACAAAGAAGGTCATAGGAACTAGAAATCTCATAAATTCTTCTAAATGCTAAGGACAGGCAGATCACCCTATCTCTATCTTGTTGCTGTGTGCCTTCAAGTTGTTTCCAACGCAGACAACTCTAATGTGAACCTGTCAACTATCCAGATTGGCAGCCATCATTACATCTTGAGGCAGTGAATCCCATGACATAGCTGTGTATTGTCTGAAGAAGTTGTTGTTGCTGTGTGCCTTCAAACAGAAACTCTGTTTCTGTGTTATGGTTACTCTCAGGCAAACATATCACAGCATTTTCTTGGCAAGATTTGTTCAGAAGATATTTGCCTTTGTTTTCTTCTGAAGCTGAGAGTGTGTGACTTGCCCAAAGTTCCCTGGCTGAATGGGGATCCAGACCCTAGTCTTCATAGTCCAACACTCAAACCACTACTTCATATTGCTGTGTGTGTCTGCACTCAAGCAGATAGATATAAGTTTGTTGTCTGCAATTCTCTGCCTAAAAACCAAGAATAAGCTCTGTTAGGTTCTTTTTATTCTGAACCCCATTGAGTTTTTCCCATGAAAAATTATATATCTTTCTTATGCATATCTTTTTGAATGAGCTGAACCTCAGGCTGAACTGAGAATGCAGGATACAAATAAATAAAATGTTCTCTATGTAAAATCTCAAAAACCAGGCTCAAAAAGAAATGTTACTGCCTGCTCTTTTGAAATAAAGCATTTCCACCTCTCTTCACTCTTTTGCACCCTCTTGGCAAGAGTTCTGCTTCTGTATAACCTGGTGACTGACAGATTTCCATCACTGCAATTTCTGTCAAGAAATCAATTTCCAAAATATAATTATTAATGTATACTGGATGCCATTTCACTTGAGTCCATGTCATCTCCTAGCTCAGTCATTACATCAGCCTTCCCCAACCGGGTGCCACCCAGATGTTTTAGACTACAACTTTCATCAGTCCCACTAACCCAAGATCATGCTGACTGAAAATGAATTTTGGTCCAACATATTTGGAATATACCAGGTTGGGGCAAGCTGGATTGTGTTGCTCAAGTATTGTTTCCAAAGCATAGTGACCAAGGCCTGAAATGCACGGCCAAACTAGGTGGTTTTTGGTCAATTTGGGGGTGTAGCATTTACATGACGCTCACCCCCAAAGCAGGCAAAAGCCACTCTGAGGCCACATTAATGGGGGGAAAGCTGGCCCCAAAAGGAGTGGATTTAATCTGCTCCTGTTGGTGGTTTATTTGGGACTGTTTATTTGGCAGTCTGCTTTGGAAGCAGACCATGCGGTTGCCACTGTCCTAGTGCAATTGGGGTGCTTCAGCCCCAAAGCTTGGAGATTTTACTTTTTAAAACTTTTCTTTCTCTCTCTCTCTCTCTTTTCTTTTCTTCTCTTTTCTTTGCCATGCTGGCTGGGGGGGGGGGGGGTTTCTCAAAATTATACATCAGAAAAGTAGCCTTTTTTCTGAAATCATTCAGAATAAGTTCTAACAGAGTTGAAAAGTTTTACTTCTGGAGTGTGAATCAGCATGACTCACCTTCAGAAGAACCTGCAACCTCATTTATTTTAAAAAAACCTTAGAAAATGACTTTAAGGAAGAATGAACATAATGACATGCTGAAGCCTGTCACAATTAAATAAGTCTCTGGGACTGGGAGCCCCATCCCACCGCTGCTTAGTTTGGGAGGCTTCACCATGTTATTATATTCATTCTTAATATTGTCCAGAGATGTCAGTCTGTTTCAGCATAAGACATAAAAGAATACAGTAGCACCCTTTCTCAAAAGTGCCACAGGATTCATTTATTCTTCTTAAAAGTCCCTTCCAATCTCTGACTCAAGGCATTTTGTTTACAGTATTTTGCTGTAAGTAATTATGGTTTTAGGCTGTCTGTGTAGCTAGACCACTTGTGTGTGAGAGAAGAGGGAGAGGGAAATAATATCTGAACTGGGCTCCGGAAATACCAAGGATGCAGGAAAGCCCCATTAGGGCCTTGGGACTCTCCGCTGTAGACCTGTTGACTATATTTATTTAGCATTCATTTTCACTCTACAGCACAGTGTAGCCAATCAGGCAGTTGGAGCCCAGAGGTGAGGGAAGATTGTCCCCCAGGAGTAAGTGCGTGCCTCTGCTGCTGGCTTTGTCCAACTCCCTCCTGGCCACTGGGTACTTGGGCTTGGGGGTCGGGGGGAGAGAGACAATCCTGTTGGAACAAACAAACAAACAGCTTCATTTATATACCGCTTCATACCCTTAAGGAGTGTCTAAGCGGTTTACAATTGTAAGCTATTTGCCCCCCAACAATCTGGGTACTCATTTTAGCGACCTCGGAAAGATGCAAGCCTGAGTCGAGCTTCAGCCCTTTGCTGGTCTTGAACTCGCCACCTTATGGTTTTGGGTGAGTGGTGGTTGCAGTACAGGCATTTAACCACTGCGCCACCAGGGCTGATGGAGCATTACCTTTGCCCCCGCACCCCATTTTTCACTGCTCTTGTCAGTCCCTCCTGAGACCTCCCGCCTTTTTTCCAGCAAGGGCCAAATCCCAATTATTTGTCAACTTGGTTCTGTGCCCAGAAATGCTGGAGCTAGCGAGGAGACCAGTGGCTAATCCATGGCAATGTATTCCACAGGACACTTCCAGGCTCTGTGCAAACGTCTTTTGTTTTGTTTCCTGCAAAGCCTTACTTTTCCCTTTGAATGTTGCGTCCTTCCCGTTTCTTTTGTTTTATGGCAAAACGAAGTAACTGTTTCATATTAACAGTCTCCGTGTTGTTTACGATCTTGGGCATGTTTCTCTAATATTAAAAGGAGTGAGTTGCATAATGTCACACTTAACTGTGACCTAAGCCCTGCACAGAAACTTCACACAATCACTTCTCTTGGGGGCCAAATATGATGCAAGCCAAATGTTTTAGTGCCCACTGTGAGCACAGCAGGCTGTAATGAAATACCTTAAAAAGACATAGGTGATAAAACCCTGGCCCTCCAGATGTTTTGGGACTATAATTCCTACAATCCTTTATTGAGTGTGGTTGATATGAACTGTAGGCCAAAACATCTGGTGGGCCAACCTTTTCCCACCCTATTTATTACCTTATGGATATGTGAATCAGTCAACCTTTCCTTTCTGTTTTATACCATCTCCTTTTTTTACTTGCTTTCTCAGTTGCTGCATTGCAATACACTGCGTTCAAGGAGCCAGTGCAGTTTAGCGGATAAAACATCGGACTTTGAATCCAGTAGGTTCAAATTCCTGCTCAGTCATGGAGCTCATTGAATAATCTATTAAATAAAAATAAATAAAATAATCTTGGCCCAAACATGGCTTCTCATCATAACATGTGCAGGTTGCTGTTGTGGGAATAAGATGAAGTAACTTCTCATATGAGACAGTCAAGTTGGAGAGCCAGCATGGTGTAGTGATCTGAGCCTTGGATTCTGGAAACCAGGGCTTGATGCACTCCAGGGCTATGGAAGCCCATGAAAACCCCATGTTAGGGTCACCTTAGGGTTACCCTGATTTGGAAACTACTTGAAAGCACACACACACAAAAAACTTCCCATGTATTTTGCACCAAGCCCATTGGGGGAAGGGTAGGATAAAAGTACATGTTTTTCCCCAAGTAAAATATCTGTAAGGGACCCAAGTTCAGCTTGTTGAACTGTTAGCATTTGACAAGTGTTCTGTTCTGTGTACTTCATCCATGAAATTGCACCCACTTAAAAAGCAAAAATCTCTTGTAACTTGGATTGTGCTTTCTTTACCAAGACACCCCCACACCTTTAAAAAAAAAACAACAACCTCTTATTCTTGAAAAAAAAGTATTTTGAGAGAAACAGAAGCTGCAGAGTCAGCAGTTGGGAAGAGATCAAGGTGCTGGCAAAGGATTTGAACCCACAGTTTTCTGCAATCTGTTGCCAAGACTGCTACCTATGAACTACAGTTAATGTTAATTATGTGTGGGTATTTCAAGCACTTCCTTTCAATAATACTATTACTCTTGGGTTCATTCTTCTATTTTCCTTGAACAGACTTCAGTTTCTTAAGTGCTAGTTTTTCTTGTTTTCTCAAATGTGGAAAGCAGCTGGTTCCCATCCACACCCCCCCCCCCCTAATTTCTGTTTCGTATACTCAGTACGAAGTTCCTCTTACGATTCTATTTATTCCTCCTTTTGTGCACTGTGCAGTGGGATCCAGCTGCTAGGCCTTCCTTTCAGATGCATGTTTGTTTGTACAGGTGTCTGTCTAAGACAATACTACTTGGCAAGTAAATATTGTCTGTTGTTTACAGGTTTTCAAAGCAATCTTCTCCTTCAATTATTTGGGTATACAGGATCATGAGAGCTCCTGTCTCTTGCCCAAACAATATATTTTGCAAAGAGGCTGAACTGCACATTTAAAAGATGGGAATTGCTTTAGCTTTGTTTTGTTAGTCAATTAAGAAGTGTGAAAAGGCTTAACACGTATCCAATTGCTAGAACTCCCTTCCATGTAAATACTTGTAATAAATCTTCCAGCAACTTGTATGTGGTTAACTTGCAGAATTGGAAGGTGATAAGGGTAAAGTCATATTTGGAAAGTCCAGTATGTGAAATACTTCCCAATACAAACTCAGTTCCAGGTTAATGTACCTCTTTGGTTAGATAACTTAGTCAACCTGCCAGAGTCTTCAAGGGAAGGCTATCCTTTTGTACTGCCATCATCGCATCTTGTATCACCATCTGGTGCAGATACAGCCTTCTCAGTAACTGCAGTGGTTAAATGCTGGTACTGCAGCCACAATGTTGTGAGTTTGATCCTAGAGGAGGGCTCCAAAGTCCACTCAGCCTTCCATCCTTTCGTAGCTCAGTAAAATGAGTACCCAGCTTGTTGGGGACAATTGGCTTACAGAGTGTAAACTGCTTAGAGAATGCTGAGTTCACTGATAAGCAGTATAGAAATGGTAAATGCTATTGCTATTGCTCCTAGCCTGCAGAACTCCCTTTCATGAAAGCTAGAATGCTGCCACCACCCTCCTTTTTCTGGCAGACAAACGCTGTTTTGCTTAAGCAGGATTTTAATGATTGATTGATGACAGGCAGCGTTTTATGGGTGGATGTTGTAATTTTAATTTTATTACATTTTTTAAAAAAACTTTATTTTTAAAAATTAAATGAAATTTTAATGTGATTTTTGTTTAATTGCGTTTTGACTTTTTTATTATCACATTTTCCAATTAATATTGTTTTTAGCCTTTGTAAGCTACTTTGGGTCCTATGCTGGAAGAAAGGTAGCATATAAAGCCAGTCAGTAAGTAAGTAAATTTGTGACCTTACCTAATGGGATTGTTTTGGTGTCATTCGTATCATTACCTTGAAAGCAAAGGAAAGGGAAGTTTGGGGTGGGCAATTTTGGGAGGCAGGGGGGAGGGTCATATTAGCCCCCTCAGAAGATCTTGGAGGGCCACACCTGTCTTATCACATCTCCCCTTCCCTTAAAAATCCTCCAAAACCTTTGTTGTGAGTGTGTGTGTGGGATTTCCACCGTGTTTTAGGCTTTATTAACAATAGGAAATGAAATGACAAAAAGTAACTTCCTGATTACGTCTTCTTTTAAAGTGTATTTTGGTCATAAAATAACACAGGAGACCCCCATCACCTAGCAAATCCCGCCCCCCCCCCCCCCCCCGCAACCGTGAGAGGGCAAAGAATTTGGAAAAATATTTTTGATTCCTGGAAAATGACCCTGAAGAAGGTGAAACATTTATATACTGAGTTTGGAGGAGGAGGAAAGGATAAAAGGAAGGGGAGAGTGGAAAAGCATTAAAATGTATAAGTTCAGATAATTAAACGTAGACCTGATATTGCAGCTTCAGGTTATTTATCAGAGCTAGATCCTGGAAAGGGAAAAAAACTGAACTCCATTGGTATATAATAGCATTGAAGTTGAACCAAGGTTGTTTGGATTCAGATTCTTGCTCAAGTTTTGATGCTCACTCTGCCCAACATACTCCATAGGGTTGGAGTGAGGATAATATGTTCTAACATCTTATATGCCATTAGATATTTAGAAGTTTCTAAACATTAGAAATGTTCCTTGAAGGAAAGTCACAGTAGTTATTTTTTATAAAATTCATCATATTATAATGTTTAGTACCTGTCTTGTCTCCTTAAGATTAATATCTCAATAATTAGCCCAAATCTTTTTATTTTAAAGTTGTTAAATGGTGTTGTCAACACCATTTGTGTGGTACCTAATCATTGTGTTTTATTGGAAACAGAGCTGTTTCAGATGACTATCCCCCTCTATTGTTTTCAGAGCTCATTTGTATCTCCTTTTGAGTGCTGCAGACTTCTGTTGGATTGGTCTTTCTTCTGGTGGCTCATATACCACAGAATATAGGAAAGAATTCCTCCACAGCTGTGAGTCTTGTGTTTTTCTGCAAACAAAAACAGCTCTTTATTTGGACAAACAACACTGAGATGCAGCTAAGAAAGAAGCACATTTCTTTGGGCCAATCCTCCTCCTTTTAATAGCATCAACAATACTTAAGTACAGCTGTGGCTTTTTGTAAGCGCACAGAGCATTTCAAATCCATCACCTCATATCACAGAAAGGAATAAGATAGTGGGAGAATAAACTCCCCTTTCCCAAGGCCTAGTACTAAATGCTAAACCTGTGTAAGGGCCTTGCAATTTCAGACTGTACGTAGAAAGACTCAGAACTCAGTGTTCCTCCTAGCGAAGAGTTCCTTGTAAATACTACTAAAATAATTCAGAAAGTTCTTAAACACAATGTGAGATTCAGACTTCAGAATGAACAGTTTGGATCTATTCTTTTAACCACTGTGCTAGATACCTGATTGTAAAACCAAACAGTCTAATCAGAATATCATACAGTTAATAAATAATAATTATAAAACTAGAAGCATGAAAACACCCGATTATGACTGTAACCTTGTCTACTAATTTATGTGTGCTGTTTCACTTCACTGCACCATAGTAGCCTTGCTATTCTGTTAGACCTGGGATAGAGAAGTAGAAGTCCTCCACATTCCTTGGATTTCAGTCCCACTCACCCCCAGTGACATATAACTAAGGATAATGGAAGCTAGTCTCTAATAACATTGGGCAATCCAGATTCCTCACCATTTTAATATATACAGAATAACAAGAAGGAGGCTTGTTGGATCCTTAGAACATCACTACGGTTCCCTGGGAAGAAAAGATAAGTGGATGAAAGAAAAAAATAAATGGACGGAGCTGTGGGATCATTTGGAGGATATAATTTAAGGAGGTTGTTAGATGCAAGAGCCTTTAGTTCCTTCAAGGTTATTTGGTCCTTCAAGGTTATTCTAGTTTGTGACCATGATGCAGCACTTCAGAGCAATATGGCTTATTTTAGGAAGGGCATCTTGCAGAAGTGCAAAACTCCTGTGTTGCAAGGTCCCCAGATGGCTCTAAGACTGTGTTTCTTGTATGAATTTAGAAGGGAAAAAAACAACAACATACTCGCCCTAATTGAAAGAGAAAAGATAAATAACACAGTTGCGCTTCCTCACATAGTTTGTCAGGTAAGAAGCACACAACCCTGACCATTCTCCTCAAGTTAGATATTTAAAAAATGACCTTTAAAACCATACATACATGGTACCCATAAAGTGGAAAAACCTGAGGCCATTGGTGTTAACCGTTTTAAAATGACAGTGTTGGCTCTTGTTACTGCTAATGGGTAACCAAATTATTTTTATTCCCCTCCGCACAATCCACATGTGTGCTAGTTACTGCTGGTCTGACTCACTCCCACTTCTGTTCCATTCTCCTATGGCCAAGAAACAGAACCCCAAATGGGGCTATTTAGATAAGAGTCAGTTTGATTCTTAATGGGTAGGACCACAAGAAGCTGGGAACCTGGCCATTACCCCAATCGTGGGTGGCCCAGTTCTTCCAACAGAAACACTGTGTGAGGAAACAATGCCCCTGCTTTGCCTTCTGGAGCACGTTTCAGCCATGCAAAGGCGATAGGTTTCAAACATTCCATTTCTTAGGCTCATGGTATGCTTTCTCTCCCTAAGTTTATTTTGTGTCAGTGATACCCTTGCTACAAATGACTTCTGCACCTCCCAGTCTCTAGAGAAATGCTGGACCTGCCCCCAAATTTGCTTCAAATCTTTGATGCAAAATAGCTGTCTTCCCGTATCAAGGTACAAACGATAACTTTAATCTTGTCCCCTCCCCCTGCACTTTTGGTTGCCTTTTGAGCTTAATCTTTATAATAATCATGACAAGGTTGCAATCATTCCCAGTATCAAACTCTGGGAAAATACACATATTTATATTGGATTAAAAAATGAAAGCTGGAATTCTCTAGCTTCTAAGAAAAGCCTCTGGACCACACAGAAGTAGCTCAGGAACTAGAGGCTACCCAGGCCTGTCCTCAAAAAGAAGTATAGCAGGCATACTGTCTGTTTACCTAACTGCCAAGGCTGCCCTTTATCTTGTGAGGTAGATTGAGACAACAACTTGCCTTTGTTAGAAATTTTGAGCAATAACTGGTCACTTATTCCCTTACTGCTTTTGCTCTTGTCTTTTTATATCTGAAGGGATTTGTATTTTCCATCTCAAACACCAAAAGTTGAAGTTTTGTGGCACTCCAGATGTTGAACTGCATCTTCCAGCATTCTTCACCATTGGTTATGCTGGCCAGCGCTGCTGAGAGTTGAAATCCAGCAACACCTAGAAGGATTCCTAATTTCTACCCCTGCCTTGTACAGTAGCTGTGACAACAATTTGCTCCAAAGAAAGACGGAGCTGGTAGTCTCTTTGTCCTTCTTAATTTAATATGTTAGTGTTTCACTAGTACCTGCTTGTTTTGTGTATTAATTTTAGTTCAGATCCCTGTGACTCACAAGTCAGATCTGCCAGTAATATATGTCTGGGTGTTGCCAAAAATGGCTGCCATGAATTTAGTTTCACCTTTCTCCCTCCAATGATTTATAGTATTCCATACTGTTATGTTGTAGCATCATTATGTTTTATACTTCTGTGCTTCATAGTAAGGACTGTGGAGAACATTTCATGGATGATGAAGATTTGTGCCACAACGCATTTGGCCTTCAAGGTCAATTTAGGCTCTTCTTAACTTTTCAAGAAAGCTCTTAAGTGGATATATTCTGATTTTGTTAACTTCTTTGGCCTATTATAGACACATATTTGAAAGATATAATGCAGTATGAAAGTTTATTCACAAAATACCTGTTTACTCAAGAGGCTACTAGAAGAATACAACACACAACTATTGATTTACAGTATTCTTTTAATGCTGGCTAGCATTCATTCTCAGAGGATGGCAATGGCAAACTCCCTCTGAAGAAACTTGACAAGAAAACCCCATGATAGGGTCCCCTTGGGATGTGACTTGGAGGCACACAACAACAAACAACAAAGCATTCTTTAATGCTCATGTATTCTTTTCTTAAATAAAAAACCCTGGCAGCATAAATTCTTGGTAAATAATAGGTAGAAAATATTGTGCCTGGCATTTTCCCAATTAAATAAATGAATTAATTGGTCAGTTTTATGTGACTAGAAAATAATTACAGCATATCCTTCATGAATGAACACTTATTTCTCATGCAAAATCTATTCCAGTTACTACTTTGGATGACACCAAATTAGGAGGAGTAGCTGATACCCCAGAGGAGAGGATCAAAATTCAAAATGACCTTAATAGATTAGAAAGCTAGGCCATAAGTAACCAAAAGAATTACAATAGGGAGAAATGTAAGGTATTTCACTTAGGGTGAAAAAATGAAATGCACAGATATAGGATGGGGACACCTGGCTTAACAAGACCACATGTGAAAGAGATCTAGAGTCCTAGTAGACCACAACAGTGAGATGCAGCAGCTAAAAAAGCCAATACAATTCTAGGCTGCCTCAATAGAAGTATATTGTCAAGATCATGGGAAGTAATAGTACCACTCTTATTATGTTGTGGTCAGGCCTCACCTGGAATACTGTGTCCACTTTGGGCAACACAATTCAAAAAGGATATTGAGAAGCTGGAGTGTGTCCAGAAGAGGGCAACCAAAATGGTGAAGGGTCTGGAAATCAGAAAGCCCTATGAGGAGAGACTTAGGTTGCTGAGTATGTTTAGCCTGGAGAAGAGACAGTTAAGATGTGACATAAGTAATTGAAGGGGTGTCATATTGAGAATGGAGCAAGCTTGTTTTCTGCTGCTCCAGAAAATAGGATCTGAAGCAATGGATTCAAACTAGAGGAAAACTCCTAAATGCAGAGGAAATCCCTTATCTCTCTCAGGCTGTTTATTTTGGTGCTCTTTCCTAATTGGCTGAGTAATTTTTGATAAATTTAAAAACCAGTTTCTGTCTTACAGTGTTTTGTACTGTTAAAATAAGCTCTATAATCTCAAACCAGAGCCCTTTCCCCAATCTGATTGACCTAAACTACAGAGATTTATGTTGGTTTGTTTTTTTGCTGTTATGCAACAGAATTAATATGGGCAGCATCTTTGAAAGTCCATCTTAAGTACAATTGCATGATTCACTCTTTCAGAATACATTTCCTGTTCTTTTGCTTTCTCTGTTTGAAAGCGAAATCACATTCTTAGAGAAGTTGGGGAAAATGTGGGAACTTTTCTCAGGAATGGATATTGAACTGCTGACAGCTCAAATTAGTGTTACTGTTATGGTTAGAAGCTCTTGATAGGTATAGTGAAGTAATATTACCTCACAGGGTTCATATCAGATTACTGAACTAGCATCTGTGGAGGAATTTGAACCCTTATGAAATATACTGTATAAACCTGTAGTAATAATACTAATATATTAGTTATTGAACAGATCAGCTTTTACACTTGTATTTTGTTGCTGTCACTCTGGTATCTTGTCTAAGAAACTTCTGGGGGGGGGGAAATAATAAAAATGATTCCCCCATTTCCCCCAAGAGCTATTTGTAGCTAATGTTCCCCATATGGATCAATGTAACCTATTCCTTTAGTAATTTTGGATTAGAGGGTATTTTTTTAATACAGTAGAAAACTGAAGTATGGGGCACTTATCAGTGGGGGTAGGGAAAGAGAAATAAAAACGGAAATTGGACTCCACTCTCAATGTAGTCCAGAGTTGGTGTTTCAATAAAATGGGACCTGTGGGAAATTCCTGCTTTCTAAAATGACCTGAAGCAGGTTGGTAATGAGACTCTTCTTGGCTCCAAACATTAATTGTTGGAAGGACTGAAATATTGTAGGAGTTTGTTTTAACTGTGTTCTTTTTGCGTTACAAAGAGACTGAAACTTTTGTTTCGGTGTGAAAATTCCCGACAGCCATTCGCTTGAGAGGTTTGTCCTGGAGAGCCAATGAGTGATGCCAAGATCCAATTTGTCATCATAAAGCAGCAGAGAAATTTGCAAGAGAAAGAGTGAGCGGCAAAGAAAAGACTTAACTTTTCTGTGGACAATATTTAAAATTTGGTTTTGGACTCCTTTGACCTTTTCTGGCTTAGTAAGTAGTCTTCCATATTGGCTGTGCTGGCTAGGGATGCTAAGACTTGTAGTCCAGCAGCACCGCTGTGTAATCCTCTTCTCTCCTACAGTGAGACCTTGTATTGAAATTACTGATTCATAACACAGTCGCTTCAAAAGGCAGGTTGAAAGCAATAATTACACTTGGATGGGACAAGGAAAATGCAGTTCAGCTCCAAAGGCCTTTTTCTGTGGCTCTTGGGACATTTTGCCTTCCAATGCCCACAGGGAGTGTGGAAGACAGCTTTTGCATGTTGGGAGGGGAGTATTTGTACCATTTTAATTTGGGGGGAGTTCTTTTTCCTTAATGAGAAGTGATCCATAAGTTAACTTCCAGCAAAACCAAGGACCCATATCCTGAGAATTCAGACCAGCCTGGAAAAACACACAGATTGTTTTTGTTTTGATATGTCTCAGTATTAAAGAGAAACCACACAAGACTTGGGAATAAAATGTTATACCTGTTGCTGAGGTTTGTCAGAAAATAGTCTGAGACACTAAAAATGTTTGGATGATTTTTTAAAACAATGACCTCAACTCCCCCCCCACAATATACAGCAACCTGTTGACATCTGGAAGAAGCCAGAGTAAAATATCATAGAAAGTATAAAAACCATAAGGAATATTAAGATATTATTGCTTTCATATTAATCAGTGGAGATATAGCTAATTGCTTGGGATATCATGAGACCTGTGCACCATGAACATGGTTGCAGTAGTGGGGTACAGATGTTTTGTGTGTTCTTGCTTAGTAGTTTACCTTTCTTGTGGCCAGGCTAAGAGTTCTGTTTCATGCTAGCGTGGTGCTGAACTTTGAATCAAGTATGTCCAACTTTTGCTAGCTTCCTTCTCTTGCTTCCTTCCACAAAATTCTCTTGTTTACATCCAACTTCTCTCTTTTATCTCTTTCCTCTAAATTCCCTTGGTGGTGACAGCTCCTCCTCCTCCCACATCTTCTTCTTTTATGTTAGTTTGGACCCGTTCACAGATATTGTTCTAAATTTGTCAATTCTTCTCCTCATTTGCTAATTTGCTGGTTTAGTGAATTTACGTGAAATCTGATAGTGTTTGGAATGCATTCAGAATGACTTCCCATTGCCCGAAAATGACTTCCCATTGCCCGAAATTGTTTGAGATACTCTAATACGCAATTATGTGAAACCCCATGATTGCGTTCGGAATGACTTCCCTTTTGCCCGAAATTGTGTGAGATACACTCATACACAATTACGTGAAATCCCATGATTGTGTTCGGATTGCCATTGCATTATACCCCCAAATTCCGTTGTATGATAAACTCCTGTGTCATTTCCACACATGTCTCATTGCACTCTTTATCTATGCATTCATGTGAAACATTTGGTATTTACTTCATTTTACCTTAATACTTTGAACAATTTCTGCAGCTGCTTTCTTAAGCTGAAGATGGGTTGCAAAAACTATTTAAAATGATTTTTTAAAAAGACACAAAAAAACCAAGAAAAGATAAAACACCCCACCCCCAATATAAAACAATACAGATTTACAGACTAGCTAGTAACATCAAAGAAACAAAGAGGAAAAAATGCATCTTGCAATCCATTAAAAGCCAATGAAGATCAGGAAGACTTCTGGGGGAGATTATTTTTCAACCTTAGAATAACTGACCTGAAGTATGGTAAATAACCATTTACAGTCTTATCTTCACTTTCTGATTATGTATATTAGTGGTTCACAATCTTTGATTTTCCAGATGTTTTAGACTTAATGCCAGAAGCACCAACCAGAGTGGCCAGCACTCAGGAATACTGTACTGGGAACTAAAGTCAAAAACATCTGGGCAGCCAAAGGCCAAGAATGCTTCTATGCAAACCTCCTCCAAGGAAGCCAGAGAGAGGAGAAGGAGAGGAGCTGCTTGGCAGCCATTTTTGGGACCGTGTGCTTGGGACCGTGTGCTCGTGGCTGAAGGGGAGGAGCTTCTGTGAGTCACATCTGTGAGTCACAAGGGGCGGAGCTAGCAGACTAGCTTTATATACCACTTCCAGAGCCTTCCAGAACAGTCCGGCCAGAGAGAGGAGAAGGAGAGGAGCTGCTTGGATTTTAGTTTTCTCTAACTGAACAACTCTGCTCAAGTGGCATTAGACTTTGCAGTATGGACAACGAGGGATCTGCCGCGGTCACCTGCAACTCTTGTGGGATGTTTCTCTTCTTGCCTACAGAAGTGGAGAACTTCACATGCACCAAGTGCAAGTTGGTGGCACTCTTGGAGGAGAAAGTGCAGCAGCTGGAGTCCAGAGTAGCTACACTTCAGCAGATTAGGGAACAAGAGGATTTCCTGGACACAATAGAACTAACCATCTTGGATGAGTACCATGCAGAGGAAGATGCTAGGGTGGAAGAGGTCACTTGCCAAACAGAGGAGGCAGACAGCTGGAGGAATGTCACAAAGAGAAGTAAACCAAGAAGGAATTGTTCGGGGAGCTTGCAGCTAGAGAATCGATTCGAAGCGCTTTCCCTTATCAAGGAGGATGAAGAAGAGCAGCATGGACAGACTTCAGGGACGGAGCAGGGGAGCCTGAGAGTCCCACCTGAGGGAACAGTCACTGCTAAGCCTCGGAGGAGGCGTGTGGTCGTAGTGGGGGACTCCTTGCTGAGGGGTACAGAAGCAGTGATTTGTAGGCCTGACAAGATGTCTCGAGAGGTGTGTTGTCTTCCAGGTGCAAAGATCCGGGATGTGACAGAGAGGCTGACAAGACTGGTCAAGCCTACTGACCAATACCCCTTCCTTTTGGTCCACGTGGGAACTAATGATACTGCAAGACACAGCATTCAGAACATCAAAAGGGATTACGAGGCGCTTGGTAGGAAGCTGAAAGGAATGGATGTACAGGTTGTCATCTCGTCTCTTCTGCCAGTTGAAGGGCATGGTCCAGGAAGGGAGAGGAAAATAGCAGATGTGAATAACTGGCTTCGCAGATGGTGCCGCCGAGAGGGATTTGGATTCTTGGATCATGGGCTGCGGTTCCATGAGGAGGGACTTCTTGCAACAGACGGGTTGCATCTCACGCCAGTTGGAAGAAATGTTTTTGCCAACAGTCTCAAGAACTTGATCAGGAGAGCTTTAAACTGAGTTCCGAGGGGAAGGGAGACAATAAGGAAGGCAAAAGGGATGGCGAAAATAGTCAAACTGACATAGAGGAAACAAGGCAAACAATGCAAGGACCCAACAGTGGGAGGCAAAAAAACTTGCACAGGCAGCAAGTAGAAGGGAACCATGGTCTGCGATGTCTCTACACTAATGCACAGAGCATGGGAAATAAGCAAGATGAACTCGAACTCCTAGTACAACAAAGCAAATATGATATAATAGGCATCACTGAAACCTGGTGGGATGAGTCTCATGATTGGAATGTGGAAATAGAGGGGTATAACCTTATTAAGAGAAATAGGCCAAACAGGAAAGGAGGAGGAATAGCACTATATGTCAGAGATATTTACACCAGTGAAGAGATCCTGGACATCAATCATGGAAGCCAGGTGGAGAGCATCTGGATAAGAATTAAAGGGGAGGGAAACAACAAGGGTGTTACGGTGGGAGTCTACTACAGACCCCCAAGTCAGACTGAGGAATTGGATGATATCTTTCTAGAACAGATGACCACACAGTCAGAAAAGAGAGATGTAGTAGTGATAGGCGACTTCAACTATCCTGATATTTGCTGGAAGTCAAACTCAGCAAAATCCTCAAGGTCTAGCAAATTCCTCACTTGCCTGGAAGACAATTTCATGGTCCAAAAGGTGGAAGAGGCAACAAGGGGGTCAGCTATTTTAGATCTGATCCTAACCAACAAGGATGACTTGGTTAATGGGGTGCAAGTGGTGGGATCATTAGGTGGAAGTGACCATGTTCTCCTGGAGTTTGTAATACAGTGGAAAGGAGAAGCCAGGCAGAGTCAGACACGCATCCTAGACTTTAGGAGAGCGGATTTCAGTAAACTTAGAGAAGTATTGAGGGCGATTCCATGGTCAGAAATACTAAAAGATAAAGGAGTTCAGGACGGATGGGACTTTCTCAAAAGGGAGATACTGAAGGCACAATTTCAAACAGTTCCAGTGAGAAAGAAAAACGGGAGGTGTCTCAAGAAACCAGGATGGATGACTAAGGAACTTTCAACTGAGCTAAGTTTGAAACGGAACATGTATAAGAAATGGAAAAAGGGGGAAATCACGAAAAAGGAATTCAAAGAAATAGCAGGCATGTGTAGGGGTAAAGTCAGAAAAGCTAAAGCGCAGAATGAACTCAGGCTTGCTAGAGAGGTTAAGAACAATAAAAAGGGCTTTTTTGGATATGTCCGCAGCAAAAGGAAGAAGAAGGAAACAGTAGGGCCACTGCGTGGAGAAGATGGCAAAATGCTAACAGGAGATAGAGAAAAGGCAGAATTACTCAACACCTTCTTTGCCTCAGTCTTCTCAGAAAAGGCAAAGGGTGCTCAACCTGAGGATAATGGAGCAGAGAACAGAATAGGGGAATTTCAGCACAGAATAAGTAAAGAGATAGTAGAGGAACACCTTGTTAATCTAAATGAATTTAAGTCTCCGGGACCAGATGAACTCCATCCAAGGGTATTAAAAGAACTGGCAAAAGTAATATCGGAGCCATTGGCAATCATATTTGAAAACTCCTGGAGAACAGGAGAGATCCCGGCGGACTGGCGAAGGGCAAACGTTGTCCCCATCTTCAAAAAGGGGAAAAAAGAGGATCCCAACAATTATCGTCCAGTTAGTCTGACATCAGTTCTAGGAAAGATTCTGGAGCAGATCATTAAACAGAGAGTCTGTGAACATCTAGAAGGCAATGCCATAATCACAAAAACTCAACATGGGTTTCAGAGAAACAAGTCATGCCAGACAAATCTAATCTCTTTCTTTGATAAAATTACCAGTTTGGTAGATGAAGGGAATGCTGTGGATATAGTATATCTTGATTTCAGTAAGGCCTTTGACAAGGTTTCCCATGACATTCTTGCAAACAAGCTTGTAAAATGTGGGCTAGACAAAGGAACTGTTAAATGGATCTGTAATTGGTTGACTGGCCGAACCCAAAGGGTGCTCAACAATGGCTCCTTTTCATCCTGGAGAGAAGTGACCAGTGGGGTCCCACAGGGCTCTGTCCTGGGCCCAGTGCTATTCAACATCTTTATCAATGACCTGGATGACAGAATTGGGAGCATACTAATCAAATTTGCAGATGACACCAAATTAGGGGGAATAGCTAATACCCCAGAGGACAGGATCAAGATTCAAAATGACCTGAATAGACTAGAAAGCTGGGCCAATGCTAACAAAATGAAATTCAACACAGAGAAATGTAAGGTATTGCACTTAGGGCGGAAAAATAAAATGCACAGATATAGGATGGGTGACACCTGGCTGAATGAAACTACATGTGAAAGGGATCTAGGAGTCCAAGTAGACCACAAGTTGAACATGAGTGAACAGTGTGATGCGGCAGCTAAAAAGGCCAATGCTATTTTGGGCTGCATTAATAGAAGTATAGTGTCTAGATCAAGAGAAGTAATAGTGCCACTGTATTCTGCTTTGGTCAGGCCCCACCTAGAATATTGTGTCCAGTTCTGGGCGCCACAATTCAGAAAGGACATTGAGAAACTGGAGTGTGTCCAAAGGAGGGCGACAAAAATGGTGAAGGGTCTGGAAACCATGCCCTATGAGGAACGACTTAGGGAGCTGGGGATGTTTAGCCTGGAGAAAAGAAGGTTAAGAGGTGATATGATAGCCCTGTTTAAATATTTGAAAGGATGTCATATTGAGGAGGGAGCAAGCTTGTTTTCTGCTGCTCCAGAGAACAGGACCCGGAACAATGGATGCAAGATACAGGAAAAGAGATTCCACCTCAACATTAGGAAGAACTTCCTGACAGTAAGGGCTGTTCGACAGTGGAACGCACTTCCTCGGAAGGTGATTGAGTCTCCTTCCTTGGAGGTCTTTAAGCAGAGGCTGGATGGCCATCTGTCGGGGATGCTTTGATTTGGATTTCCTGCATGGCAGGGGGTTGGACTGGATGGCCCTAGTGGTCTCTTCCAACTCTACGATTCTATGATTCTATGATTCTATGATTCTATGAAGCCTTTCTCCTCAGTTAAGGCTGGTGCAGTGGCTAAATGCCTGTACTGCAGCCACTCACTCAAAAACCACAAAGCTGTGAATTCAATCCCAGCCAGGGGCTCAGAGTCGACTCAGCCTGGCATCTTTCTGAGATCGCTAAAATGAGGCCTCAGATTGTTGGGGGCAATTAGCTTACAGTTGTAAACCACTTAGAGACTGCTTAATGTGGTATGAAGCAGTATATAAATGAAGCTTCTATTGCTATTGCTGGGCTTATTGGGAACCTGACAACTATGTGTAATGTGTATAAATTATATATTCAAAGTGTGGTCCAAGGCACAGAATGCTGCATTAATAAAAACCAATGAAGATTGGCATAGAAAGTTAATAAGAGTGCAATCCTACATACACTGCACAAAGACTAGTCCCACTGAACTAGTCAAGATTCACTTCAGAGTAAAGCTGCATAGGACCAGGCAGCCAGGAAATCCTATACTTAGCTTGAAAAGGAACCAAAGGTTCTTAATAAGATTTCACCATGTGTGTATATGTGTACAATAATGCACATTGTGTATTTGCCATGTCAACTTTACAGAGGGTGAGCTGGGTGCTTCTGCAGACTGGATTTAGAACTAGGCCTTGTAGCTGGATGCCTTCCCCAACATTACTTTAGAGAACTGTGCAATGTACAACTTTCTAATAATAATAATAATAATAATAATAATAATAATAATATTTATTTCTTACCCGCCCCTCTGTAAAACAAGCGAGGCGGGGCACAACAAGGTTAAAAACAGATTGCAGATTAAAATAATTCAAGAATTCCATCCCAACCTCCCCCCCTTAAAATAGGATTAAATTAGTTAAGTTTAAAATTTAAATTACTAACAATAAAAGTACAATAAAACATAGTACACAAAACCGCAATGCTGGCCACAGCATGGGTAGCAATAAAATACAGAGGGGGGGGGGGATAAGGAGTTGGGAATTGGCTGAAAGATTTTAGGAGCCAGGTAGATTATACAGTTTCAGGGAAGGCCTGCCGGAAGAGATGCGTCTTTAAGGCTGTTTTAAAACAGTCTAGTGATGTAATGAGACGCATCTCGTCCGGCAGGCCATTCCATAGCCTGGGAGCAGAAGCAGAAAAGGCCCTCTGGGAGGTCTGCGCTACCATGTTTCTACCATGTTAGCTTAATAGAGAACATGGATGAACAACCATATACTTACTCTCTTTTCACTGATGTATTCACACTAAAAATGCACCAAAGAATTGCTGCTGAGGTTCTTGGAACTACTAATTATGGAACATTAATAAATAGCTTTTACATTGAATTGGCAGTGCAGAACTTCAGTCTGGCAAAGGGCATACCCATCGTTCTCTTCAAGGCATTTTAAAACAGATTGTAACTGGGGGTCCATTTCTTCATCCAGTTGGTTTATTAGTGGTAGCATCTCTGCTACCTACAATCTTGATGTTTGGACTGAGGTGAAAGGGTTTTTTTAAAAACCCAGAATATACAAAGTTTCTAATACATTTTGCACCCATTGTATCCTTGCAGTCTGAATTGCTGTTCTTGATGCACTGATTAAATTGTAAGTCTGTTTGTCTCCCCAGGTGTCCATTTGGACACACAAGTCTTTACAAATGCATTAGTTCTTTTTGTTAGCTAGCAATAAAATGTTTTTAAAAATAATATTGTAAAAACCCAGTTCCTTCCTATATGACCTCCCCTGAACTCAAAAGGTGTCACATGCCCATGATTCCTACATGCCGCAAATGTAAAATAGTCCATCCACTGTAGAAGTCCCCTTTGAAAAGCAAACAGTATGGTTTTCTTGTAGGCAGACGGCTGGCCAGAAAACAAACCCTAAACCTCTCCTTGCTTTTCGGGAATCTTGATCATGTCAGAAAAGAGGCAGTCTTTGATTGAATCCAGATTGAGCTGTTTCCTGTTAGCGTGCTAACTCAGCCCTCTGTGTCTTATTCCACAAGTCAGTGTTATTGAATGGTTGCTTGCCAAGTCTCTTTAAAAGACTTAAAGGCAGAGTATTTCAAATAATGCAAACAAAACGTAGACCTCAAATATTCCATTAAATTATTCCAGGCACGTTGTTGTTAGTTGCTGATACGTGTTTTTTGTTACACGCACACTTTGAGTAACTGCTCCAGAGTTATTGAACACCCTTCCCCTAGAGACCTCTTAAAGCCCAAGTGTGAATACTTTCTGGAAAAACAGCTGCACAAGGTTCTTGTTTGATACGGTACTAAAAGACCAGGCTTAAATAGGTGTAGAAGCATCTCAATTTAATTGATATTTTGTTGTATGATGGATGTGTGGCTCTATTTCTAATTGTTCTTACTTGCCACAAATTCTTGTAGAGGGGCAGGATAGAAAATGAACTAATGAATTAAAAAGAATATTGGGGGTACAATGCCTTTTAAAACAGTTAAAACAAAATTCTGCTTTTTGTCTGTAGGAAGACAAAAAGATACTGGAGACTGCAGGGTTGGAAAGGAATCCCAACCCTCACTGAGCTATGAGAAACTCACTCCGTGACCAGCCACTCATTCCCTCACTCTAAAGTAGGGAGGAGGAAAGCAATGTATACTTCTTTGGGCTTGTTGGAAGGCAGGCAGGACATAATTGTAAATAATAAAGAAGGTAAGTAAATCAGGTTGGTCTAAATGACTCGCCATGCTGATGGTAGCCCACCAGCCACATCTGACATCTATCAAGGGTTAGTGTAACCCTGTGTTTTTTTCTTGCCTGCAAAAAAAGTGTGTGAGAGAGGGGAGGGAGGAGAAGGGAAGGAGAGAGAGAGAGAGAGAACACTTGTGCTTCTGAAGTACTTGGAAAGCAATACAATAATGGTTGCAGTGTGTGTTTTCTTAATATAGATGTGAATTAAAATTGGTAGCCGAGTATAAAACTGCTTTGCATTCTGCTACCAATCTTAATTCACATCCGTATTTCAAAAATATGAATTTTCACCCAGCTGCAGCAATTCATTGTCCTGGTGGGAAATCTGTGAATGAAAACTTTCCATAGAATTGAGGGAAGCGGCAAGAGCTGACCCAGTTATTAGGTAGCGAGAGGAGGCTGGCTCAGGCAGCTGACTTGGGGCAGCAAATTGCTAATTATTTAATTTTATTGTATTTTTATTGCCAGGGAGGGCCAGAGATATTTGCTGCATTGATTTTTACCCCACCTTTTTCTGAAATATTCTTTAAAACAGGCACAAATAAGAACATAGCAAGTTATAATATTAAAATCAAATCAAACTGTTATAATATTAAAACATAATTAGCTTAGAATATCTTAAAAAACAACGGCAACAACAAAATGCAGCACCTACCCATTTAAAAGCTGTTTCTTAGTGAGTTCCTGAAATCCTACCTGGATAGCAAAGTGTTTGCGCACTGGAGGAACGAGATTGGGGAGGGAACAGCCTGACTATACTTGGATGGGATTTCCACCACTTGGGAGCAGCCACCAAGAAGGTCCTCTCTCATGTCTTCCCAAATCATGTGGGATTTTGTGCCTCCGATGCCAACATAACTGGTGTAGCTTTAGGTACTGTGGGTAGTGATGTGTTCAGTCCGAATAGGCTTGTACTGTATGTAGTAAAGCATGGAGTGATATTTCACCTTTCATATAGAATTTTCATATATAATTTTCTGTACTTCCTTTTCACTTACTGTAGTAATTACATGTAGAAGTGTGTGTGTGTGTGTGTGTGTGTGTGTGCAAAATTTTCCTAGGGGACATGGCGGTGGAAAGGACAATTGGATAGCAATAACATTACACAGATAATGGCCGTGACTGGGTACAAAAGAGCGAAATAGAAACAGGGCTACATTTGGACCTTCTGAAACCAGGGGGCGACACATTGTGTGTGTGTGTGTGTGTGTGTGTGTGAGAGAGAGAGAGAGAGAGACAGCACTCTGCCTTGGGAAAGATCTCTACAGTATCTCTTGTTTCACAGCCATAGAAAGGTCCAGACGCCTCCCGTTCGTTCCATCTTGATACTGTAACAGATACTGGAGAAGAATAAACAACAATGAGATCACTGGGACATCCTCAGCTGGATTACTACTCTCCATAACATGTCAAAGGCTGCTTTTCACCATCTAATTGATGGAGAGCCCCTCTTAGGAGACCACTAGTGTCTTGCAGGCCTCATTGCTAAAAAATGCTGCCTGATAATGTTTCCCTTTGCTCCTTACTGATAAGAGAAGATGGAGGCAAGAGCCTCATTCCAAATGGCTTATATCTTGCAATCAACTCTTAATGCAACTTGATACCTTCATAAATGGAGGCCTGAAAAAAGCCACAGATGCTCCCCTAACCCTTTCAATATTCCTTTGGGAAAAGCTTTGAAATAACTCATTACATGCAAGGCAGTTGCATGTAACAAGGGTGCAGTGAATTGCATTTCAGAAATAACCCAGTGATCTAAATGATTTTGCTAGTTCTGGTTAGAGTAGACTCATTAATTCAAAAGGATTTACCTATATGTCGACTCCCCATTCAACAACAGGTTGAATAGGTCTACTGTAGTTAGGACTACATAGGATGTCAGTCATAGACTTGGAATTACGTTATTTGTATTGCTCAAGGTTTGTAATGAGTAAATTTTTCTGTTTTTTTGGGTTGGGGAGGGTTGTTGCTGTTTTGGAAAGGGTGTATTAAAGAATTGACATTTTGTTAAAATACTTGTTCTTCCCTACCTCACTTTTCCCTGCTCCAACTCTCAAAATGCCCAGTTGTTTTGGTTTGTCCATTATATCTATGGAAACATACTGCTAGAAAAGCTATATTGCATTAAGACCCAGTCAAATACCATGTTTCCCCGAAAATAAGACAGCATCTTATATTAATTTTTACTCCCAAAGATGCACTAGGTCTTATTTTCAGGGGATGTCTTATTTTTCCATGAAGAAGAATTCACATTTATTGTTGAATAAACAAATTCGAACATTTATTATATACTATATATATATTTATACACAAAACCTTTGCTAGGTCTTACTTTCAGGGGAGGACTCATATTTAGCAATTCAGCAAAACCTCTACTAGATGACTTATTTTCGGGGGGAAAGGGTAGCTGTTTGCAGGAACAGCTGTCCACATGACTTGCTCTAACAAAGCCTGTGACAAGTCGGCTTCACTATCATTTGACTACAGCCATGCAGTTGTTGCTCTTGCAATCATACTCAGTTACAACCTCTGCAACATACTTACACACAGAATCTCTTTCTCTCTATCACACTCCCATAATCACTCTCTTTCTCAGATATGAACCAGGCCTGTTAGTAGAACAGGTCACAACAGCTACTCCTGCCATATTGGACTTGGACACTGTGATGATTTCCCCCCGTTTCTTCGTGATTGAGTTAAATAACACAAGCTTTGATCTACTGAAGGACCGTGAGTCCATGTATTAGTTGTGTGAGCCTGGAGGAGTGCCTTCTGTAGCCCTGTCAAAATGTTGCTAGCTCACAAAAACATTAGTTGAGCTGCCTGCTACAGATAGGCATCTATAGCCTAAAGGAAATGTGCAGGAAAAAACAAGCTTTGAAAGGCTTCTGTGCTTGGATATCTAGAGGAGATACTGATTCACCAATGGTGACCACATGACACAGAGCTCTGCTCCTTTGTCCAGTATAAATCGGACAAGGGGTCATCTCTTCCCACTACATTTCCCAAAAAAAGCAGCTCTACAGCCCTAGAAACCTTCCAGAACCAGTTTTTTGGGTGGTTTCTTTGGGGGGCAGAGGAGGGAAGGAAGTTATGGGTGTCTGTGTTGTAGGATCTTAATGGACTCAAACACTGGTGGCTTAATAGTACAAAATGAAACTGGAATTAGAAAATAGGGTATTCCATCCGTGAAGGATACATAAACAAAGCAGACATTTAATTAGTGGAGTTGGAATACAGATGGGCCATCCATAGTCAACATCATCCCCAAAAACTTTCCACGCAATTTGTTTGTTACATTTGTATCTCAGGTTTCGAAAGTGACCTATCTAGAGCCTGTCCCGACTTAAATCTCCTTAGTTTTACAGTTGTGTACTTTGAAGTCTTTTCTGTTTAAGAAATACAGTATATGAAACTTTTGTTGCCTGTGTTGATTTTGGCTTCAGCCTCATACTGTACATGCAGCCAATTTGCCTTTTCCTTAAGTTTAGTTTCGCTTTTGGAGGATATGTGAGAGAAAGAGAAGGCTATTGACATATTTCCTGGTGTGAAGATAAAACTCTGTAGCCTTGAGGAGGAACTGAATCCATGAACCATTGCCAAGAACAGCATCCCTGGCTAGGAATAATTTTTTTAAACCAATATGCAACGGGATTTTGTAACACCTTTGAGACCAGCTGGGAGAAAGAGGTTGGTATCATAAGCTTTCATAGACTGAGCCTGCTTCATCAACCAGTTTAAAGTGGTGTGCCAGCTGTGGTTCTGTTGAAAAGATGGACCTTGCTTCACTAATTCAGGTAGTAGTAGGAGGAATGGGGCTGTTTGCTAATTTTGTTCTTGAAGGAAGCAATGAGTAATTTTACCAATTTTCTTCCTGCTGTGAGAAAGTATTTGCAGTTTTCAAAGAGCATTTGCTGTCTGCAGCTTATTTTACATAAAATTCTACATATTCAGCATAAAATTCTACAGAGTTTGGAAATTAGTCTGCACAAAATTCACACATGGGGTTTCTAGAAGAGTTTATCCCTGGTGTTTTGCTAACATTCTCTGACGAATCTGCCAGCCACAAATGCTGATGAAATGTCAGCACTAAACTCTTCTAGAACATGGCCACTTAGCCTGAAAAACCCACAAAGAACTTTAAACAGCATTTTCTTATCTAGTTCTTGCATGGCTGCCCTTTCCATTCCTAGTCTTCTAATTTTTTTGACTGCAGTCTCCATTCTGGTCAATGGTTGATCCAAGGGACAGGAAATCTTTATTTCAATTTCCCCATTATCTAGCTTAAATTTACTAGATCTTCTGTGATTATTATTTTTCTTTTTTTTATGTTCAGCATAAAGTTTGGACTTTCTTCCTTGACCTTTCTTAGTAATTGTTTCAAGTGTATAATGTTTTCTTGCTAGTAGTGTGGTATCATCCACATATCTTGGATTGTTGATATCCTTTCCTCTTATCTTCACTTCTCCTTCTTCTGAGTCCAGACCTGATCTTCATATGATATTTTCTGTGTACAAATTGAACAGGTAGAATGTAACCTTGCCTGATCCCTTTGCCAATTCAGAACTGTTCTGTTTCTCCATATTCTGTTCTGACTGTGGCTTCTTGTTCTAAGTGCAGATTTCTCATCAGGACTATCAAATGTAATGGCAGTCTCATGTCTTTAAGAGCCATCCATAGCTTTTCATAACTGATGGTGTCAAAGTACTTGACTGTAGTCTATGAAGTATGACAGTTCCAAAACCATATATGATGTAGATGTTGGCCACCGGAACAATAATTGTGTGCAACGTGAATCCTCAGGAGTTGCATGAACTTCAAAAATGTAAAAAAAAAAAAAAAAAAACAAACCTGGTAGAAGGGGAGACCAAAAGTGGAGGTGAGCCAAGGTCAACTGGTGTTTGTTTGCTTGTTTGTTTGTTTGAAAAAGTTAAACAGAGGATCATGATTGGAGTAGATCCATGATCTTAGAAGGCAAACTGTTCCTGGAGTCTTCAGAGGCAATTCACTTGTTTTTGCTCGAAAAATGGTTAGGCTGTGCTATGGGTGGGGAAGATAGGCTTGGAAGCTGCATGGACTGCACTCAGTCTTCACACCCATGTTGAAGCCTTAAACAATTTGGCAACAATCTGCTTTAAGCACTGTCTTCCTTGTGGCATGCTGTGGAGTCATTTGCCAAAGTACCTGTCAGCCTCCCTTGGTGATATCTGTATAAAGAGTATTTGTTTAGAAAAAGTCTATGTAACTTTTTATATATGTAATAAAGATCACATGCAGAGTTATAAGAAATATTTCATATACACAAGGAAAGCACATATCTGTTGTATATCAAGAAGTCAGCACACACTGATGTATAAAACCACACAGAATATTTCCCATTAAATATTGTAGAAAAAACACGATCCTTGACTCAAAGGACGTACTCTTTGAATGTACAGATTTAGTTTGCTTACCGCTCACCAGTTGAGAGCAGCTTTCATATGACTTCTGTCCCATCCATACTCTTGGTGTGTCAGACTCCTTTAGTTCATGTTATTAAACCTGCAACAGGTACATTCAGTTAGAGTTGCAACATCTGCCTTCAGACCATTCCTGGGCAGTTGCCAGGAATCCTGTGGAAACTATCTTTGGTTGTAGTTCTTTTTGGTAGCAGAGATTAATGTTCCCTTTGTATTGTTTGTTACATAGGTTGAAGGGGACCAATTGCCTCCAGGTCATACTGTTAGCCAATATGAGACGTGTAAGATCAGGACAATAAAAGCTGGTACTCTGGAGAAGCTTGTGGAGAACCTACTGACAGCTTTTGGGGACAATGACTTCACCTACATCAGCATATTTCTGTCAACATACAGAGGCTTTGCATCCACAAAAGAAGTTCTGGAACTGCTCCTTGACAGGTAAGATGAGACCAAGTGCCTAGATAAGAGACAACGTGTCAGCAACTGTCCTATTAATTGCCATGAGAGAATAAAGTGGAGTGTGGTGTTTGCAACTTGTTTTGAGAGGTAAAATTCCTCACCTCCCTGATTTCTTATAATCTGAATAGCTTTGAAAATGCAATTCGAAAGGGTCTGCAACCTGCTGTTTCAGTTCTGTAAACAGGGGTGTGCATAATGTTACAACTATATTGTTTAACTATGCAATCTGTTATTTAGCAACCTGAGAACATCGCCTTTTAGTCCAGAAAAAAGTACAGGCTTCTAGTTTTGCTTGGTAAGGGGAAATGGTAGCATGAATATGCTTCTGAGATGGAGCTTTATGGTGTTAAAAACTAGTCTTTTAGTGGTTTTCTGTTCCCATATCCATCTGTGCTTGCATCCTCATTTTTAAAGCTGGCTCAAAACTAATTTTAAAGAGAGTGATACACCATTATAGGCAGATCTGTGTATTTACATATTCAAAAGGTCTGGGTTTGGTAATAATGAAGTAGGCAGCTGTAAAGCTAAAAATAGTGGGTCAGGTATTTTTTGTAGATGGACTGTTATGATTGCAGGAGTTAATAATATGTTCCAGCATCAGAGTATGATCAAAATGGCTAAAGTGATCAATGAGAGAGAAAACACAAGTTGGACAAACTCCAGCAGTTTGCTTTTGCCTGAGGAGATTATCACATGGGGATGGGATAAGGATGGAATCGCTCCCCTGTCCTTATCCAATCTTTGACTACGATCCCACAAAAGGCTTCCCATCATTGTTGTCCCATCATTGAAGCAGCACTGCACTAGTGCAAAGTCCTGTTAATGCAAAATGTCAGAATCTGTACGGCATTCCTTTAAAGTTTTTCACGCAAATGCAACCAGTTACGCTTTCTGGACCGGATAAGCATGACATCGTATGAAAATTTTCTCATGATCGCACTATGAGAATGGGAAAAGATTGGACAAGGATGTTTCATCCCCCTTCTGATAATCTCCTGAGTCTACCTGGAGGAGCAAGAGTCACCTCTTTTCACCCCTGCTGAATTAATAGTGTGGAAACTATTTTTGTACTTGGAATTCCATTTCCACCTATTGAAGTAAGCTAAGGACAAAGGAGGACAGGTGGGAAAAGGAAAGAGATACTGGAATATTTTGAAAGCAGCTGGAAAAGTGGGATAAGAGAACATTAATTGGAACTGTCCCTGCCAAATCAGGACAGTTGGAAAATGTGGTTTTGTGGCGCAATTAGGGCCTGTGTCTCCTCTTAACAGTTATTGCAGGGAGCTGTTACGACTAAAGACGCACCCAAAGCTGTTTTATCCCATTCACTTTGTCCTTTGCAAGCAGACACACTTCAGTCCCCTGGGCAAATTAAATTGCCTCTTCATACAGTCTGCTTTGCTGGCCTCACATAATCCATGTGCTTTTCTGCCGTTTGTGTTGCAAACCCAAGAGTTGGAAGCGAACGATAATTTAAAAATAAAAACACTCAGCGATGAATGTCTTCTCTAGAGGAGGCCGGTACTAATTGAGTGGTTTTAATCACAAATCATACTTCTTAGTTCCCTTCTGAAAGGCATCTTATGTTGCAAATCCGGGGGAGTAATGTGCAGAGTGTCCCACGCAAGGGTGAGCTTCCTGTGAGGAGGTCTGCTTTAGTCATGGCTGGCTGGCTGAGGCACAGAACTGGGGGTGGCAGAGGGAAGCTTGTACTGCAGCTGTTCATTGTTGTTCCTGCTTTGTTCTTTAACAAAGAACATCAGTTTGCATGCTGTCAATCCAGCACTTTTCATAAAACACAAAGCTATATATAGCATGTTCACTCCCTTCAGTCAGGGGCTTAAGGACTGTTGTTGGGAAGATGAAAAGACCAGCACTTTTCCCAGTAACTAGACAGGAACGTCGCAACACCCGGCAGCTGTGGGTTTTGATTGATTTGGGTGCAACCCAAAAGTTATAGTATCTGTTACTGGGTTGTTGTTGTTGTTGTGAGCAAATGAGATGAGGTTGTGTGTTTAGGATGGGGGTACAGATGCACAGTCTCTGGTGGCAGAATTAAAGGCTAATTCATGCTAACTATTGAGAAAGATAGCTAGCCTTTGTGGATGAGTCCCACTGAGAGATTACGTCTGCTCATGTGATCAGAGAGCTCTACACAGAGTTTGTTATTTTACTTACTTATGTCATTTTCTCCCATTTTTAACAGCATACATTATGTGCATACTACAACCCTTTAGTCTAATAAAATTAAATGGATTTTATAGCGAAACCAATAAAATAAAAATTAGAAAGAATGACACAACATAATGCAATTTGCTGTTGTAGAATACATTAAAAGTCTTTCCCTAAAAAGTAAAATTTAAAAGTGTAGAATATTGTTGCATATAACATTTTACAACAATATAAAAGTTATATAAATAATGCCTTTCTTTTGATTCCAGATATAGCATTGAAAATCGTATACGTTAAACCAATAACTTGTTCTGTGATTAAATAAATGTACAAATTAATATTTAAGGCTTGGAAACCTTATAAATTTAACCTTGGCCTAAATACTATTGAATGGAAAATAACTGATGCTTCAATAGAACACAATATGTAGGAAAGTGAACCTTTTATATTGTATTTAACCGTAATTTGAATCTATTCCATAATATTGAATGACCAGCTCTTAGTTAGACGCTGCCTTAATGTGGCTTTAATGAAATATTCAATTAACAACACTGCTAGAAGAGTTTTGTAATGGTGCAGTCTGTGCAATAAATACTAATGAAGAGTGCTTCTTCCCACAGGCTGGGAGCTGGACAAAAACTCAGGGAAAGGGAGAATGCCACAACAGGAAAGGAAATGCTAGGAAATTAACTAATGGGTAAAAAGCCAGGGAGAAGAAAAGGACAAAAGCAGTGGGGATGTTCTGATCTAAGGAAACAGGGCATTCCCAAGATAAGAATAAGGAAGGTTTGGGGATGGGGTACAAAACAAGGTAACAGATGAGGACTGAAAAGAAGTCAAAGGCACCTGTAGAAAATTGAGAGAAAGAGAGAGGGATATAAAGATAACAAGAGAAAAGATTCGGATGTATTTGTACCATTTTTTAAAAAAAATCTGTGCTGGATTGTGCAGGGAAATGAAACAGAGAGCAGAAATAAGAGGGAAAATAAGAGTAACGTGAGTGACAAAACCAGATCCAATCAAACTGAAGACCTGGGGTTATTATATATGAGCTAGGCAAACATTCCTAAGATTTGGAGTGTTCAATTCCATCATTCCCTCCAACTGCCTTGATTTAGCAGGGACAGTCCTGATTAATTCTCTGCTGTCCTTCTTTTTCAGCTGCTTTTAAAATGTCCTAGTTTCCTTCTCTTCCTACTTTCCCCCTTTATCCACAGCTTATGTCAATAGCTACAAATGGAGTTCAAAATGCAAAAGGAGTTTGCACTCAGTTAACTCAGTGGCGAGAGAAGAACCTTGCGCTTCCTAGTAGATGCAGGCAAAAGCAAACTGCTGCAGCATATCCTAGTTTATGTGTTTTTCCACATTTATAACGTTATTGTAACCACACACTGGTGTTCCCTGGCAGCACACACACCAGTTTTCATCTGTAAAATGTTAAGCAAGTATGAAATATGTGAGGAAGTGATAGCTGAAGAATCAGCCTTCTGAACTGCATGGTGAGCCTCCAAGGATAGATGAAGCTATGCTCTTCAGATAACCATTCTCTGCATGAGGGAAATGATGTGCAGGGAAGGAAGAGGACCAACACACTCTCCCTCTTTGCATGTTTATTGTGCCTGGCTTCTCCATGTCAGAAAACAGATCAAGACACAAGTAGAAGAAAAATATATGATGTATTTTCAATTCCATCCTAATTTGTGTGATATGCATAACACTTTTAGAATAAGAAACACACATATCTTGTATAGGTACTTCATCATTTTCTGCAGCATCTATTTGTTTATTTTATTTTATTTATTAGTACCCCACCTTTCATCATCGCATAGTGGTTTGAGTGTTGGACTGCAACACTCGATTCCCAGGTTGTCCATGGAACCCAACAGGTGACCCTGGGCAAGTCACATGCTCTGAGCCCTAGAAGAAGGCAGTGACAAAACCCTAAGATTTTCTTGAAACCAGCTTGTAAAATGTGGACTAGACAAGATAACCGTTACATGGATTTGTAATTGGTTGACTGACCAAACCCAAAGGGTGCTCAACAATGGCTCCTTTTCATCCTGGATAGAAGTGTCTAATGGGGTACCACAGGGTTCTGTCCTTGGTCCAGTGCTATTCAACATCTTTATCAACTGGATAACAGAATTGGGGGCATACATATCAAATTTGCAGAGCATTAGGAGGAGTAGCTAATACCCCAGAGGACAGGATCAAAATTCAAAATGACCTTAAGAGATTAGAAAGCTGGGCCAAAGCTAACAAAATGAATTTCAACATGGAGAAATGTAAGGTACTGTACTTAGGGTGGAAAAATGAAATGCACAGACACCTGGCTGAATGAGACCACATGTGAAAGGGATCTAGGAGTCCAAGTAGACCACAAGTTGAACATGAGTCAACAGTGCAATGCGGCACCTAGAAAGGCCAATGTGATTTTAAGCTGCATCAATAGAAGTATAGTGTTTAGATCAAGGGAAGTAATAGTGCCACTCAATTCTGCTCTGGTCAGGCCCCACCTGGAATACTGTGTCCAGTTCTGGGCACCACAATTCAAAAAAGATGTGGAGAAACTGGAGCATGTCCAAAGGAGGGCGACTAAGATGGTGAAGGGTCTGGAAACCTTGCCCTATGAGGAACGCCTCAGGGAGCTGGGGATGTTTAGCCTGGAGAAGAGAAGGTTAAGAGGTGGATATGATAGCCCTGTTTAAATACTTGTAATATTGAGGAGGGAGCAAGCTTGTTTTCTGCTGCTCCAGAGACTAGGACCTGGAACAATGGATACAAGCTACAGGGAAAGAGATTCTAGCTCAACATTAGGAGGAACTTCCTGACAGTGCTGTTCGACAGTGGAACACACTCCCTCGGAGAGTGGTGGAGTCTCCTTCTTTGGAGGTCTTTAAGCAGAGGCTGGATGGCCATCTGTCGGGGATGCTTTGATTGAGATTTCCTGCATGGCAGGGGGTTGGACTGGATGGCCCTTGTAGTCTCTTCCAGTTCTATGATTCTAAGATAGGGTTGCCTCAGGGTTGCCACAAATTGGAAACAACCTGAAAGCACACAACAACAACGAATTATGTTTGGGGCTTTCTAAAATTGTGTAGCTAGATGATGCTGTACCAGATAGATGACAATTTTTAATGGAATCACTATAAAGTGGTCATTGTAATATTTAGGATTTTGACAAGCAGAACACCTGGTACTTAAAAGAGAGTTTGGAAAGTTTTGGGGTTTTTTTACTTCAACTCTCAGAATTCCACAACCAGCATGGGTATTAGCATGTCATTTTGCTTCTTTCAGTTCTCTCTGTGTAATGCTAAATGCTCATAATCTATTGGCAAGGAGAATGTGCTCCCGAATTCTCCTAGAGCAGGAGTCACCTGGTCACACTAAACTGACATTATGTATAACCCAGGGTTCATATGATTTGTGTTGTAATTCCACAGATAACACCAAACCAAGGAATGAAAGTACTCAAGCTAAATTTAAGCCTGATTCATAGCCAATGCAATGCTGATAGTTTACAGTAGATGAAAAATGAAGAAATAACGAAATGTTTAAAAGTGTGGTAGAAAGTGGTAGAAAGATAATTGTTGAGGAGCTTTTGGGTGATGGTACATTGGTAAGTCACTGGCTTGTGTGTGTGTGTGTGTGTATTGTATATCCTTTATAGCGACAACATTTTTAATTTTTAAATATTTTATATATACTTCAAAATTTTATAGTCTGTAAAATTGTCATTGGTGTACATGCTGTTATCCACTATGATGATCATTTTTACATAAAAATCTGAATACTCTTAATTAAAATTATGCATTGATTCAAAAAGTAAGTAGATTTTAATCCCTTCATTATTCAAGTATGTGATATAATTGCTAGTTAGGACACATAGCATTATTATTTTTTTGAAAGTTGGTTCTAAATGGATTTTATCTTTTATGTTATTGAAAGCAGGATTTCAAATAGTAATGTAATGCACGTTCAATTCTTAAATCTATTGTTACTTGGCACCTTTAGAGCAGATCAGACTAGATTTTATAAATAAAACAAAACTGCAAAATAAGCTCTAAAAAGTCTAGGTATTATATATTTCCCAACGGAGAGTTTGTATTATCTGTTTTATCAGATTATGTGCAACAGAGTTCACCTATAGAGCTTCCCACTAAGAATTCTCCAGTAGATTAAGATGTTATTAATTGGCAATCTCCCTCTGAAGAAACTTGCCAAGACACCTGTGATACCTTTGCCTTAGGGTCACCATAAATTGGAAATGACTTGAAGGCACATAATAACAACAAAATTAGCTATAGGATAGACAAACCTTGACTGTGATGTTAACTTTGTCTTACATTTTCCTTCCTACTTTATGATAAGAAAACCTTTTATATGTTCCCTATTGCATCTTGATGCTGCAGTATCTGACAGTGGTTGGCTAAAATTGCCCAAACTTTCTATCGGCTCGGTGAACCAGCGTGTTGCATTTGTTGCACTACACTTGATGGAGATTATCGCACATCACTTTTCCTATCTTTTTCTAAATGGGATACATGTGCATTTAACTGTCAAGGATGGATCTTATCGCATTCTCCCGTGGCGGGGTGTATGCGGCCTATATGCAAACCAGGCTTATCCCACAGTTTTTCAAGGATGGGAAAATCCCATCCTTGAAAAGCCACAGGACAAGCATGGGTTACATATGGGCTGCATATGCCCAACCACGGGAGATGTGATAAGATCCGTCACTGATAGTTAAATGCACGTGTATCCTTTCAGGGAAAAGATGGGATAAGTCGTGTGCAATAACTCCGATGTGTGTCTTGGTTTAAAACCTCATGCCGATCCAGGAACAGCTTGTCAGCTAGAAATAATGCAATTTGACACTGCTTTAACTGTCATGGCTCAATGCTATAGAATTGTGGGATTTGTAGTTTATTGTGGCACCAGAGCTCTTTTACAGAGAAGGCAAAATATCTCACAAAACTACAAATCCCACAATTCTATAGCATTGAGCCATGACAGCTAAAGTGTTGTCAAACTGCATTATTTCTGTGGTTCAAGATTAGACCTGAGACATGGTCCCATGAGGCAGTGAAAGCTAATGCTGTGTTTGGCAAAAGGAACTGGTGGCTCAAAGAATGCAGTAGACTGAGACACAGAAACTGAGATAAAAGTGAAGGAAGTTTGAAGGGTAAGGACATGAGTGGCTGGGAACTGAGGACGAAAGGAGCTAAGAAAAAAGTGAGCTCTGAAGAGACCCCAAAAAATCACAGGAGTGGTTGTGTTATCATGGCGCAGAGGGCAAAGGCAGGAGTCGTAGGGACATCTGTCCAGGCAAAGGATGGTTGAAATGTAGAACAGGTCAGGCATTGGGCTGGAAAGCAAGGACCCAAGGAAAGAAACAGTGTTGGAGACATGATCTCATCAAATACATTGTGAGTGAGGAAGGAAGCATTAAGAAAAAAAGTATGACTGGGGCAAAACCTCCCATATTGCTGTGAGATCCAAAAGGCTAGCAGGATGGAAATTGACAGGCATAGGTTGTTTGAAGGAGTGACAGCTGGGAATCAGAATGCTGTAGTCTGTGTAGGTGTTAGCCTTGACAGGGTTGTTATATTTTTAAGAGTTTCATAGACGGGGAGCACTGCTTATAATTTGGTAAGCTAAGAAAAGTACAGTTGGCCCTTCATATCCGCAGGGTTTCGCTGCGCCCCCCCCCTTCCCCATGAATGGCAAAAAGTGCAGGACCTCAGTTCCCTTGGTATTTAATGGTGGCGTGTGTGTGCATGACTGCTCTCTCAGGGCCACATGACTGTGTGGCCATTGAAATCAATGGGGCTTGACATCCGCAGATGCTTAAATCCACAGATGGCAAGCCCACGGTTGGGATGGCACACTGTAATAGGGACTGAGGAATCCTTGAGGGAGGGTGGGCAAACAGAAGAGACTGAACTTCACCTAGTGTTGTGAACTAGTCAGCCAGTTCTAATAAATGTTGTTCTGTCCCATAAATTCTTAATTTCTAAGGCATAGTTTTTCCATCTTTTTTTTTTAAATCACCATCTTCTTGTTGTATTTAGATATGGAAACCTGGAGATCTCAAACTGTGAAGAAGATGGGAGCCAGAACTCTACTGAGACCAAAACAGTACTCAGGAAGTAAGTGTTGCTTTTCTCTGAACAGCAAAAATCAGGGCCAGGACTAAATACTGAGAAAAGGATGTGGTTCCTTAGAAAACTATGCACTAATCTATTTTTTTTACTTTACAAGGAAGGCCACAGTTAGATTACTACACAAAAGAGCAAATCTTAGAAGAAAGCAGCTAAATGCCTTAGAAGAGGCCAAACCCAGAGATCAGAATTATGTTTTAAAAATCAGCAATTAGGTTTTTAAAAAGTAGCCATTTTGATTTATTTATTAACTTCAGTTTCTCCCATTAAAATAAATGGGTTTAAAAGTGTTTAAATGTGGCTTTTTTCTGTTCTAGTGTAGCACAGTGGTTTGAACACTGGACTTTGGAGAGTAGGATTCAGTTCCTGCTTGGTCATGAAACCCACTTGGTGATCTTGGACAAGTCATATATTTTCAGTCTCAGGGGAGGGAAATGGCAAACCTCCTCTGAAGAAATCTTCCCAAGAAAACCCCATGAAAAGTTCAACTTAGGGTCGCCATAAGTTGGAAAAAAATGGAAGACACACAACAGAGAGAGAGAGTGAGAGAGAGCTTCATAAACCTAGTAAATTAGAAGCCAAGATTGAAGTTTTAGCAAGTCATGCCCTGGGATGAAGAACTGCACTACACACTTCCTTGCACTTACACTTTATTGTGGTATTTTATGCCCAAATCTAGATAGAAAAGATGGAGTGCATGGGATCAGCAAAGATGCTCCAAGTTTTCCTGGTCCTGTATTGCATTATGAGACATCTGAGCTTTAATTTATGGCAAAAAAATCATCTGACATGCAATAGATTTCAATCCATGTAGTAATGCACATTGTGATCTTGCAATGTCACATTCCACAGCTAAAGGAATAGGAATAAGAGTTTCACATACGAGGAATAACTACATTCTCTCTGCATCATGAAATACCTTTGAGAAAAAAACTGGACTACTGGCAGGATTCTAGTTTCAAAATTAACCTAGGCATGCATGAAATAATATTGCGAGAAGTTGCTGGCATAGGCTTTAAAGGAGATGGAAATCTTAATACTTTTTGACCATCATCAAAATGATAACAAGTCTGAGCAGACTACATTAGTAGTTTGCACCAGTATTTGACAGAAATATATGATGTACCTTTCTAAAAACTGAAGTAAAGGGGGAAAATGTATCAATTTCCAGAACTTTTCAACTTAGTGTATTCACAGATTGGTTTAACATCTGCCCTAGCTGCAGACCTCATCAAATAGACTGTGAATGCCAAGTTTCAAGTTAAGTTAAACAGATGCCATTTTCCTAAGCAAAAGAAGTTTGAGATTTATAGTGGTGGGACCTTTTTTGTGTGTGACTTCCCTTAATTATTATTATTATGATATTTATATTCTACTTTACCCCCCCCCCCCCCAATTCAGATTTATTCACAATTTAGAAGCGGCTCACAGTTTAAAAGAACAGCGTACTTAAGAGCTATACAGTATACAAAAAGCATTAAAATAGAATCAAACCATTACAGTATTAAAACAAATCACACATAAAAGAATAAACTGGAATTTTGAAAAGATAAAATCTCTTAAAAACAGTTCAGTTAAAACAACACAGAACCACCTTTCTTCATGTACAGTATACAGTACTAAAACTGTACTATAGGCACTATATAGTTATGGTATGTACTACAGTATAAAACTGGTTGTAAGCTGTGGACAGGAATAGACAAGGACAGTGGTTCCACAACACTTGAGAACATGAACAGGTTTTGGAAGTGAACAGCACAGGACATGCTGCTGGGACCAATTCAAAAACACTGTTCAGTTTCTGCAAGTTGCAGCCATCTCAATAAATCTGGGAAATGCAATTTCAGAAATATAACACAAGTTTATTATCTCAGTGGGGAAAAAACATAAACTTTTAAGTATCTTCTTAAAGCCTTCCATGAAGGGAACTTCTATAAGAGATACATGAGTACCAACTACCCAAAGAAGTATGATCCACCCATCTTGCAAAGGCCTTCTTCTTAGTTTATACAGATGCTGTGGAAGCTGTAATGCCACTTTTTGGAGCAGTTCTACATGTAACAGCAGGCCTATTCAGGCATTCAGAATAGGGTTAAACTGAATACGTGGGACAGGGTAGCATACTAGCATTTCCTCCTCTACTACATCTCTGCCTATTGCAGGGAACCCTCATGCAGGATTCCTAGTTGCATGGACATCCTGCACACATGAATAACAAGAGGATGGCAGAGTTAGCATGCTCCTCACATGTCCAGTTTAGCTCCATTCTGAATGCCTGAATATGGCTACAGTTGTAGAGGAAATGAGCTGGAAGCACCACCTTCTGCTTCCTATTCCTCTACAACAGCTGGAGAGGCAGGTTGCCATTGTGAGAACAGCTTCTGCATCTTAGGAGGACATGGTAAAGTTGTATTCCAGCAGGATAGTGCAGATGACTGTCTGGCTCCTTATTTGCTATAGAGGTGCTTAGTGTTGGCTGGATGTCAATAGGAACAACAAAATCTTGTTTTTCCTTGTTTAAAAAAGACTCATGGTAAGAGATGGAAGGGTTTTATGGGGAGAGGGCCAGTCAGAACCATGGTAGTGATCAGCAGTTTGCTTCATAGAATTTCAATAATACTGATTTCTGAACTGGACCATATGTGGTTCCACAGGGAGTGTAGAGTGAGAAGGTCTTTTTGGTGTCTGCTTCCAGGTTGTGGAACCCCCTTCTGAGGAAAGCAAGGATTGTATTCTATATGTTGCCCTTCCACTAGCAGACAATTTTTTTTTTGTTCAAGAAGAATTTGGGCAGTTGACTGCTCCCAGTCCTGCAAGAAAAGTGGGATATAGAACAGATAATATCTAATCTAATGTTTTCTGTCTGATTAGTCAGACTAAATGTTCCAACAGATGCTGGCTGTGTTTTTGAATTAATGTTAAGTACTCCAGCCTTCCAAAGTGTTTTAAAATGTAATTTCTAGTGTAGAAAGCCAGCATGGTTTGAGCACTGGACCATGAATCTGGAGACCAGAGTTGGACTCCCTGTTCAGCCATGGAAACCCACTTGATGACCTTTGGCAGGTTACACTCTCTCAGCTTCAGGAGAAGGCAAAGACAAAGCCCTCCTGAACAAAAGCCCCAGAAACCCCCCTAATAGTAGGTTCATCTTAGGGCAGTGGTCCCCAAACTGCCCTTTCAGAGACTTTGGACTTCTAGAACTCTCAGCTATGTTGGCCCATAGTCTGTGATTCTGGGAGCTGAAGTCCAAAATCCCTCATATAACAAAGTTTGGAGACCAAAGCCTTAGGATCTCCATAAGGCACACAACAACAACAAACGGCCAGTGCAAGCAACAGTTTAGCTGCTGATGTAAACCAAGCCATGTTTTTGGTAGTTCAGTCTAAAATTTAATTTTTTTAAAAAATTAAAATTAATATGTATTCACTAAACCAGGTGCTTATTTCTCATAGCAAAGAATATAGTGTTTTCCCATTTTTCCCCACAGGCTTATGAAATAGATTGGGTTGAGGGATGTGTGGTGACTGGCCTAAGGTTACACAGGGTGCTTCACCTTCCTTGTACATCTTTCAGTCAAACACTCTGACCACTAATACTACATTGCCTCTAAAAACTACAATCCTGAAAATAAGAATAAGACATTAGTGTATATCCATGTGTGTGGTATCACTCTATCTGCAGAGACACATATTTATGCTTCATTGTCTTTGCAGAAAGACTAATGTGGCTTCAGGCAAATGCATTAACCTCTCAGGTCTTGGGAAGTTTACTGACTTGGGAATCTAGACCATGTTTTTAGCATAAGGACTTTGTGATTTTTCAAAACTTGGCAGAAAACAGAACTAGCACTATTTTTTTTTCTTCCTGCCCTTTTGTCGAGAAGTGCTCATTCTAACTCAGAAGACAATTCCGTCTGTCAGATATGCCAAGGAGACTGAAGTATAATATGGTGGGTAGATTAACTGACTCAGAGCCAAATGGGGTTTGGGCAGTGCTCCAACTTAAGCTTTAGGCTAGTCTCCCTTGACCTTTGTGTGTTGTGGCCAGCCCAGCAATAAAATTAAGCTAAATTGTTCTAGAAGGCTTTTTACTCCCTCGCAAAACACAATGGATATTTTTGTAGCATTTCATGGGAAAATGAGTTACTGCACATACGAAACTTGTTGATATGTGCTTGTTGCATAAGAGCAACATCTGAAATGTGTGCTTTTAAAAGCCCTGATGGTTTGTGCTTTAGACCATTATCCTGCTGTCTTGTATGTAAATTATATATTTTCCTCAGTTTCCCACTACCTGAGGCTACTGTTTATTAATCTTTCTGTGGACTTATTTCTGTGAGAGTTGCAGCTAAAACAGTGTTGGAGGCAAGATCTAATTTTAATCCCACAGAGAGAGAGAATGAGTTTCTCTTGTGGGAGCAAGAAACCTGATCATAATGGATCAATCACCAGTACCTCAACCCCATTTGGCCCTGAGCCTAGTTTCCTTTCACTCTTCTATTCCTTCTTACTTCTCTGTTGGTCTTCTCTTTATAGAATTTTAGTTCGTAGGTTTTCCTAGCAGGGATCTGTTTTTTGTTGTTACATAGTAAGGTACGTGCAGACCAGTCTTGCTAGAGTAATAATTCTGCAGAAACCTAAACAACCAGATTGATGAGTGTAGAAACCATCAGAAGGAATAATCGTCTTGCTAAATATTAGAATCTGTAATAGTAGAAATGTAGTATTTAGGCTATTTTTAATAAAATAACTGTAGTGATTGCCCCCTCCCCTTTTAAAAAAGAGATATAAGGTACTCTGCAGCTCATTACTTTTGGCTGGGGGGGGGGCTTTTTTTTTTTCATTTGCTTTTTATCTCTGTAGCATTTATTATTCTTCTGGTAAAGCATGGTGTCCTGTTCTAGTGTTACAGAAACAATTGCACCAAAGGAGTGGACTTAGCAGAAGCAACCACTGAATGAATGTGAGATGAGTGAAAGAAGATTGACTGGAGCTCTTTAAAGCCTGGGAAACCCACAGTGGGAGTCATTTTAAGTTTTGTTTGGACTGAGAGCAATCAACTTTCATTCTAGTAAAGGGTAAAATAACAAAAGAAACCAATGTGGCTGAACTGTGGAGACAAAGGAACAAATGGCTGCACTCAAGAGAATGGGGGAGAATGAAGAAGGTTACAAAAACAAGCCAGAATCATTTTCACAATGGGAAAACAAGGAGAAACAGTGAGTTATAGCAAGAGTGGTCAGGGCACAGGGCACATAAAAACAAATGACATGAAACTTTAAAAAGGTTTACCACGACATACATCCTCCCTCCACTATGGACTCATAACTGTGTTTTTAACTCAGTCAAGAGCAAATTTGGTTAAGATGGGCAAACCAGTTATAGCATGTAGCCTTAGTTTTCCTGCATAGCCATATAAGAACTCTATTTTGAGGTGGAGACCACAGTTCTGGAGCAGAGCACATCCTTTAAGGAGATGCCTTAAACATTGGACCATCTAGCCTAGACTAGCAGCAATGGCTGTTTAGGATTACGGACAGGATTATTTCCTGACCTATCTTGGCAGTCCTGAGTTTTCCTTCATGATATTTCATCCAAGTGCTAACCAGTCCTGACACTGCTTAGCTTCTGAAACAAGATGAGTTTGGGTGTTCAGAGTAGTATGGTGCTGTGATATAAACCACTTTAAACGAATAAAGTCCCAGCACCCAGATTGAATCACTAATGTCTTTCTTCAGAATAGTTGTTGCAGGAGTTGCGCAGTGTCTGCCAATGGAACCATTGGTCTTTCTCCATAAGCAACACCTTCTTATGTGCTCTTAGGAATGTGTTTCAAAAGATGCCGACCTGTAATGGGATGTATGTCAATATTTTAACTTGATCATTTAGAAACATAATGGCCTGGACACTGAACCTATGTGATTCCCATCACTTCCTGCATTTCAACCTTCATTTCAAAATCAGGTCTAGTGGAAATTTGCTCTCCTCCTTATGCAGGATGGAAGCAAACCTATGAAAGAGCAGTGTTTGTTAGCGATGGAAAGGCTGAATATTCCTTTCTCAGACTGTAAATGTGATGTTCCCAGCTAAAGGTTGTGCGTCCTGATGCTTCATGAATTGACCATCCCTCTCATTGCCTATACTAACCCTGAGAAATGGGAAATCACTGTTTGGTTGTGTCTGTGTCCTTTGTCTGATTTCATGTGGGGAGGCGGAGGGGAGAGCCAGATACCAAACAGAATATGGATTAAACCTAATTGAGCCATAGGTTTTTAAAGCCCAATATGTCCCTGCTCTCCTTCCCAGCCTGGATAACAGTGCCTAGAAACCTTAGCTCACAAAAGGATAGGTATTGTGTGTACTGTCTGAGAAACCCAATATCCTAAACCTGCGCCTGCAAAACACAACCTTCCAAAAAGTATGAGTAAGATCCCACAGTAGACAGTGACCAAAATAAATACTATAAATTACACTTAAACAAATGAACAGTACATAAAGAGAACCATATTAGAAGCTTTACAGAGTGCAGTCTCGCCTTACAAAGAATAGACTTGATGATACCTATTTTCTGTTTGAGATCTTGGAAGCCTCTCTGCTCTTCCCTGGCGGGAAGAGGGACTTTCTTTTCAGGGACATTAAATGTTAAAGCTGCTACAAGGTTTGGGCATTTGCCCAGCCTTTGCCCCCAAAAGCTTTCCTCCCTAACATACTGATAAAACAGTCAGCTGATAGGAGGCCAGAGAGCTATAAGTGCTGTTAGTGTAGCTTGTCTTTTAAAGTCCTTAATGACTGGCATTATTTTGTAGGGAAAGCTAGAAAACTGAACTGTTCAATTCCTCTGTGAGAGCAGCTGTGTACCTTATGTAGAAGAACTCCCACATTCATTTGCTGCACTTCCAGGATGGAATGGAAAGGGAGAACTCCCTTTTCCATCTGATACGTAAATAGCATTTAGGCAATAAACTCACACATAGTTTCCCTTATTGTATGATGCTTGTATGAAGTTGAAAACAGTGGAGTTTATCACATGAGAGGAATTTCTCTCAATTGCGAATAGAGCCAATTCGCAATTACATGAATTTGTTAGCGAATTTACGTGAAATCTGATTGCATTCGGAATGCATTCAGAATGACTTCCCATTTCCCAAAAATGACCCCCATTGCCCGAAATTGCGTGATATACTCTAATACGCAATTACGTGAAACCCCATGATTGCGTTCAGAATGACTTCCCATTGCCCGAAATTGCGTGAGATACACTCATTCACAATAACGTGAAACCCCATGATTGCATTTGGATTGCCATTGCATCATACCCCCAAATTCTGTCGTATGATAAACTCCAGTGTGTTCCAAGAGGATGATGACTTGCAGTTGCCAGAAAAGAGGAAACACATTACAAGAGAGGACAGATCTGTATAAGATTTGTATAAGGGTTGGACAGGGGGTGTCTTCCAACTCTATGATTCTATAGGCTTATTTACATGTCTGTATGCAAATTTAGACACTATAATTTGATTTAGGTGTGTAAGTATTTCATCCGTGTGAGGGGAGAGTGATCTTTGTGTCTGGATAGTTTTCAGTCCAGATGCTAAATGCCGATGGGCAACTTCAAGAACACATCAGCTCTTGTGAATTACTGTTCTTTATCTTTAAACCACACACGGACTAGAACAGTTCTCCAAACAGGGGATTAGCCTCTGTAAAAAAAAGGATACAAGTCCAGCCTCACCACAGAAGTTTCATATTCTGATGGTATATACATCTTGCTTATTGCTGTTCGTCAAATAAATGTTGTAGGTTGTTGAAACAATTTCAGAAGTTACTTCTACCAGAGATAAAAGTTTCCACATTTACACACCATGAATCATGATCCCTCTTTCAAACCATTCCTCAATGCTCTTTAAAGCTATTGTCTCTTTCTAACATTGCCCAGCCCCCCAAGGACTTCTCTGTAGCCTGTAAAGCCAATTTGTAGGACAAACCAAAATGTTAATCCAAATTATTTTTCATGATATAAAAATTGTTTTCAAGCCTTTGGATACAGTAGTAATCATCAATAAAAAGAAGTTTGAGGATAACACAAATTTTTAAGCCAGACGTGTCATTTTTTTCCCATTTCAAATCATCTGCTAAGAAATAAACTAGATTTCAAGAACCATCTCAGTTTTCGTTATATCACTGAAATAAATCATATGGCAGAAATTTTCATTCCCAAATAAAAACCTGAAAAATTCAGAGAATATCTTTAAAATCACCCTCCTCCCTCTTCTTACGTTGTGCAGGCTGAAAGCTTCATATGTTTCTGGCATGTTTTCAGAATGTGATCTGATGGATCTCACACCCACAAAGACTTACTGTCAGAGAACAAGAGCTGAACCACTCCCTCAGATTAGTTCTGACCTAGGAATGTGCATAAATTTCAAGAAGGGGACATGTATGAATTGTTTCCAATCATTTTTCTGGACATATTGGCTTGTTGGTGTGTATCTTGTTTGATGTGTGTGTGTGTGTGTGTGTGTGTGTGTGTGTATTTGGCTTTCCTTTATAATGGCTATATCCTCCCAGAAAGAGCTTTTGAGCTTAAAATATTTAATATTACTGGATTTGTATCAGTTTTGTTTTCATACTGTATTTCCTGTTCTAAGAGTAACAAGAAGCATCAGTCTTTCAGGTTCGGTCGTCTTTGATCCCCAGCAGTGTTATGAAGCAGCAGAAAAAAGGCTATTAACCTACTTTATGCCTGTAGTGTAGAATCAGGTATAATTCAGAGGTGGGTGATGTGTGGCCCCCAGGGGGTTAAAAAAGTGATTTCTTTTAAAAACAAACAAACCACAAAATGCTTTGTTACAAACACCCCAGGGCATTTTAAAAAACCTCAGGTAAACCAGATGTGACTTCCAATTACTTCCTGTTTTGAAAAAAAGTCCTATTTGGGGCCTAAATTGGCCCAGGGTAGCCAAAAGCATGATAAATCCTGCTCCTATAGAGTATTGGGAAGCATTTGGAGACCAAAAAATGGTATTTTTGTGTTGTTGTTGTTGGTGGTATGTGGTGAAGGAGGGGAAACGAGTCCCCCCGCAAAGTCTCCTGTTGGAAGAATGTAGCCCCCTTACTTCTCACAGTTACCTAGTTCTGGTATAATTGCTTCTGCTTTTTAGGAGTCATATTAGCATTTGCAAAATATGTGTAATGAAATGCAGATAGTATATAGTCTTTATAAAATGAGCACCTTATCATTTATGTGGGGATGGACTGTATATTTTTCAGTCATGCTCAAGAACAAATACATTAAAATGTGGTGTTAATAAATGACTAATTTATGGAGAGGGTTGTTTGATTTAAAAAAACTGTTGTCTCTGTTCTTGCCAGATACATCCAGTACATAGTATAAAATAAAGTAGGGCTGGCAGTAGTGGGAATTTATAAGTCCTGCAGATAGCGTAGTATCTGTGTGCATTGGGCAAAAGAAGGCCAAGAGGTGTACAGTGTACAGTTTTCAGGTGTACAGGTGTATGAAAACCTGGAAAGTGTCAAGGTAAATGTTAAAATAAATTGCACCTGGAAAGTGTCAAGGTAAATGTTAAAATAAATTGCATTGTTATATTTGTAGATTTGTGCATTTCTCTGAAGTTCTTGCAGTATGCATTGGTAAAAAATGACTAGTGTTTCTAGGAAATGTTGATCAGCTCTAAACCCACTAGACCAAGGTTAGGGAAAGTGTGTAATATGGACCACATGGGATGACTCAAAGCTGTTTTTAAGGCCCAGGGAGTCCCTAGTCCTGTGGTGGCAAACCTATGGCATTCGTGCCGGAAATGAAGCCATTTTTGAGGACACGAGGAGGGTTCCTCTTCTTTCTGGCAGTCCTGGGCCTTCAGCTGTCTCTGGAGAGGTAGCTAAAGGCCCAAGAGGATGGGGGGGGGGGGAGTCCTGCCCCCAGAAGAAGGAAGTCCTGTTCCCCTGATGCCTTACACCCAGGAAGTCCATCCTGGCACCAGCTGACACCCAGTGCGGGAACCCCTTTGAGTTTGTGCACTCAATCTCTAAAAGGTTTGCTATCACTGCCCTAGCCTGTCAATATTTTTTTTTTTAAAGCACGCTATTTTATAGTGGAGACAGATCCTGTATCAAAGGCATAGCTATGATATTCTGAAACCCACCTTAAAAGCTAGTCCACTGTCCTACTCCTAAGTGATGGAGTTCTGTGGCACAGGTGAGTTGGGCAACGCAGGACGACATTATCAGCCTTCCCCCCCCCTCCCAGTGAGCAACATTGTGACAAAAAATTGTGACAGGACCCCACAAGGGTCCTTGCTTCTGTTCCTCGCATCATTGTTCACTGGCAAGAGGGAGCTGGTCATTGTCATCCTGCAGCACCCTCCTTGCCAGCACTCTGTAGTTTGGGACAGGTGACTGGCTTTTAAGGTGGATTTTGGGGGTATTTACAAGCATGGCAATGGTACCATGATCATAAAAAGTGAACAGTTATACGGTCATAAGCCTAGCTTATGGCATCCTAATTGGTTAACAGGATGCCAGCCAATTATGGGCACAAGTGGGCAAAGTGTAGTCCCCCAATGATATATATTACCCCTCAAGACCCCTAGACTTGAACGCTTCCTTTTTTGCTAGCCAAAGATGATAATGAATTGCTACTTGGAATCCTCCAGGAGTGGAAATTCACTTTTAAAACAGGCTGCAAGCCTACTCTGCACTATTTAATTATTATTATTATTATTTATAAAAAATACTAGTTTTCAACACCAGATGTGGACTTCCAAACCACTTCCTGTTTCTTACATTGCTATCCTTTTTGGCAACCAGTCCTTGGAGGATCCCTTGGGCAAAAAATTATCTGCAAGACACTCCCATGTACTAGAATCATGAATGTGGAGGCCAGAGTTTATTTTCACAGCAGGATACCAGAACTGTAAAATTCTAGGATGTTTTATAATTCTGTATAGTTTTTTTTCTATGAAGTAAGCAAGCAGGCAGAGACTGCCAAACTTTCATGTAAGCAGAATGCACACATGTCAGAAGAACATTAGTCTGTAATAGTATTATCAGAGCATGTACTGAGAAGATCGGACGTTTCTGGGCTTGTGATGGGTAATGCCAGGGAATTTGTATTTTTGGGACATCAGTAATATCTCTAGAAAAACAATACAATTTTTTAAAAAAATCATAAAAAAATCTTGATTCCTGATTGGTTGCCATTTCATCACTAGCTGCTTGGTAGTTATTCTACTAGTAGTCATCATAACAAAACATAACATGGTGTTTAAAATATATGCTATTTCACTTCTCATAAAAACAACCAACAATATGTACATTTTTTGGCACAAATGTATGTGAAATAGGAAAAGATGATACCATTTCTAACAGGCCACTCTCTGTTGGCTGGGAGAGTGAGTTTTTGCTTCATTGATTAGTGGACTTGGGCAGCTAGGAAACACTCAAAATATTTGGGTCATAACAATACAGTCATATGACATTGTACATAACCTAATTTTTAAGCAAACATTTCTGTAATAGCTGTTTCAAAGTGCAGAATGTTTCTGCTGGTGTTCTAATTATGTTTGGAAAGAATCAATATATAACTCTCATAAGAAAATTTGATCTTGTAATACTAAGGATTTTTTCACATATTGTTTAGATAGAGAATTTTTCATTGATATTTCAGTTAGTTTTAAAACTAAGTTTTTAAATGTTTCTGATGGATACAACTGAGGGCCAATTAGTTTTGCAAGATTTGTGGTCTCTTTAGGTGGCCATCTGCATGGTGGGGAGTTGGACTGGATGGCCCTTGTGGTCTCTTCCAACTCTGTGATTCTATGATTCTATGATTTAAAAGAAGAAAGCCCACTCCTAAATCCAGTTGCCACTCCCGAACACAGTAGACATAATAAATTAATTTGTGAAGGATAGGTCAAATACTTTCGTATTCCCATTGATTCAGTGGGTCTAATTTAGTGGGGACTGACAATTGGATTTAGACCCCAAGGCTTATTCTGGTGATGGGACCATAATGATATGAGGTACAAGATTCATCAAGCGTGCATGCTCTCCAGGTCATGTCCTGAAACATAGATCTCTCCTTTAATCTAACTTTCAGCTCTTCTAATGTTGGGGTTCTTGTGCAGGTTTACTGGAATGTAGTTGGTGAACCTGATTATGCATCTAACTATTTTATAATATGTTTCTTTGCAGTGCTATAGCCTCCATCTTGAGAGCATGGCTAGACCAGTGCTCCGAAGACTTCCAGGAACCACCCCATTACTTTTGTTTGCGGAAACTCTTGGCTTATCTGACACGGGTCATGCCAGGGTCAGACCCTGAAAGAAGGGCACAACATTTGTTGGAGCAATTTCAGAAGCAAGAGGTAGTAAATGACAGTAAGTATTTTGTTTTCTGGATACTAGTTGTCCGTGGCTGGGAGATTCAAGGAGCTGTGAAGATTCTGGGGAAAGGAAGTTTTCTAAACTCTGCTCCTGTCATTCTAGTTCCGGGCACCACATTTCAAAAAGGATATTGACAAGCTGGAGCATGTCCAAAGGAGGGGGACTAAAATGGTGAAAGGTCTGGAAATGGTGTCTTATGAGGAATGACTTAGGGAGCTGGGTATGTTTAGTCTGGAGAAGACATGGTTAAGAGGTGATATGATAGCCCTCTTTAAGTAGTTGGGAGGGTGTCATATTGAGGATGGAGCAAACTTGTTTTCTGCTGCTCCAGAGAATAGAAGCCAAAACAATAGATGCAAAATACATGAAAAGAGATTCCACCTCAACATTGAGAGGAACTTCCTGACAGTAAGAGCTGTTCAAGAGTAGAACCCACTCCCTCGGAATGTGGTGGAGTCTCCTTCTTTGGAGGTTTATAAACAGAGGCAGGATGGCCATCTGTTGAGGGTGTTTTGATTCTGTGTTCCTGCATGGTAGGGGATTGGACTCGTTGGCCCTTGTGGTCTCGTCCAACTCTATGATTCAATGATTCAGAATATTAAACAGGGTACACTTTAAAAAGTTCTGGGTGTCTTTGGTTTGTTTTGACACACTGTTATTGATTAGACTGCAGTGCATTGTTCTGCAGAATTGGTGCATACTTTGAATTTTGTGGTTGGTGAATCACTTCTCTGTTCCTGCTGCAGAGCACAGTCAGAATTCAGACATGCATCACTAAGTTGTATGCCTAGCACTCTTCCCTGAAAATTAGAAACGATTACATTTTCTAAGAACTGACACTTCTGGAGATGTTGGCTTGGCCGTAGGCTCAATTACAAATTACACATCTTCAAAGTCATTTCATAGTTGCTCTCCTTAATCAGATTTTTTTCACTTCCAAAATAGCACTCTGCCATTACTTTCTTGTCATAGAACAGGCTGTTGTTGTTTCTTCTTCTTCTTTTCCTTTCTTTTTTGGACTAGGGCATTTCTGCTATGAAACCTCTTTCCTTAGTTGCTGTCATGACAAAGGAAGTGTCTGTGGTGTTTTTTCCTATCTGAGTCCGATGCACTGCTGACATCCAAGGACAAAGGGAAAATTTACGTTACTGGGTCAAAGTGCCACTGGAACAATTGCGAACAGTAGTGGCACTGGAATGCTGTGTGCAGTGTTGAGCCTGACAAATAGCCTTCCTTCCACCACCCCCACCTCCGCTTTCCTGAAACAGAAGGTTTCCTGTGGGCAGAATTAGCATAGCTAGAAAGCTAATGGAACCTGTCCCGTGAATGCAACAATGTCAGTGACCAGCTTTCACAGAAAAGCAGTAGGAAATGGATGGGAAATGACAGAACAAGATAAGAAAGGGATACAATAGAGATCATTGCTGCTTTCCCCCCTTAAGCTCTACTTACTCGAATGTTCCAGAAAGAATTATTCGAGTTATGCTGCTAATCAGACTTGGCGCCAAACAGGACCATTTATTTATTAATTTATTTTTAAAAAGCTGACTCCATTGGATATAAATGGTTCTACTCATCAGAAATTCCAGTGCCTCCAAGTGTTGCTAATTTGTGTCTAATTATGTTCTCTTCTGGATCTGGTTCCAGCAGATCAAACAAAGCCAAGCCTAAATGCCGAGATCTATAATTAGACGTTCACAGAGTGAGCGATGGTTCCCACAGAAACTCCTAGGTAAAGCCTACTACAAAAGTCTTTCCTCTGTAATTTCCTGGTTGAAAAGATTGTGAGACTTCTCAAATGAGTTGCACAAGTTCCAGTAAGAACAATTAATCCTGGTTTTGAGCATATGAAGGAAGTTGATGTGAGTTAAATAGGAATCCAGACACTTTGGTAGATGGTAACAGGGATTTTGACATTTTATATTTGGTTACTTTCTTCATGTTACAAAACACAAAAGACTGGGGTGGAGGAGTGTGTGAGTGAGATATATAATTATATAGATATATATTCACTGGGCAAATTATGTTTTTTACAAGTAGGACTTATTTACTTAAGGATAAACATTTCTAAAGTTTTAGTAAGCACTAACAGATTTGACAGTCTGTGTAATATGGGCCAGAATCCAAATAACTGTGAAACTAGTTTGGGGCAAGATTTTCAACATAATTTCCCTTGAATAGAACCCCCACCCCTGTGCAACCCAGCATACTGTGGGAATTCACAAGTTTATACAAACCATGTAACTTCTATACATATTGCATAGAAGTTACACAGCTGTGTCAACACACAGATTCCTGAGTAGATAATCCATTTGTATTTTTCTTTAATGTATTTTCAGTGCAAAACTCCCACTATTTAGGTATGTTGAGCAAATGAATTTTCTCTAAGATGTCTCAAAGTATGACTAGTTCTCAGGAGTTGTGCGGCAATCCTTCTGCAGTGGGAAGAAAGTGCTGAAATGATTCAATTGTCATATAAAAAATGAAAGAAGTGTAATTTTCATCCTTATATGTCCTGCTACTCTCGGGGAAGTGGGGTGATGTTGGTGAGGTTCCTTACAGAACCATAAATAGCTTGTTGGAAGGCCATTCCTTTAAATAATCTAGATGGTAGGACCTTTGTAAGAAGTTCACATCATCGTTTTCACACCTCAGAAGTGGCACTACAAGTAATGTCAATCAACCTATCCACCAATTGAACTCCTACCTTTCCCCAAGGGTGGGATTCTGGATACCCAATGCTGAGTTATCTAGCTTACCTGGAAATGGTCACACAGTTCTCAAATATGAGAAGAATATAGAACAAACCAATGATTAAAAAAACAAGGAAGAAGTAGTCATAATGGTTATTTATTTCTTTGTTATATTTTAGGGATAGAAAGAATATTAGAAGATGCAAGGGGGAAATGACAAAGCACCTTTATGACTATCTGAAGGCCCCAGTGGCCCCTGTTCTTATTTCTCCTTCTCCCATCGTTGAATAGACTCCAGACCTGCTCCCACCTTACTCAGCCCAGATTCACTCTGTTACTGTTTTCCCCAAAGAGGAAGGGTAGGGGCAGCCCAACATGAAGAATTGTCGTGGGTTATGTTCCAGTAGCTAGTGCACAATGAGGACATCTGCGTTATCATGAACCAGCTATCAGTATACAGGGAGTGAGGACGATCCTCCTTTCTTGCCTGTCTCTCTACTCTTTGTGACGTCAGGGGGGAGAAACCAAGGCAAACAGGGAAGACTATAGCCTTCCTTGACTCCATTTCCCAAACTTGCACTATAGGAGCGAGAATCGTGGAAACCATTTGTTGTTGTTATTTGTCACCAAGTTGACTTTGATTTATGGGCAGTTCTGTAAATGAGAGACCTCTAAGATCCCTGGTCATCAACTGCCCTTGCAAACTTAGTGCTTCTTGATTGAATCAATCCATTTGTAATATGGTCTTCCTCTTTTCTCACTGCCTTCCACTTTATCAAACATTACCATCCTTTCCAGTGAGTCATGTCATCCCATGATATATCCAGCCTCAGTTTAGTCATCTTGGCTTCTGGTGAGAGTTCAGGCTTGATTTGCTCTAAAACTCATTAATTTGTCTTCTTAATCGTCCACGGTATCTATAAAACTCTCTTCCAACATCATATTTCAAGTGAATTCATTCTCTTCCTTTCTGCTTTCTTCTCCTTTTTGTGGTGGGGATGTGGATTGCTGAAAGAGAATCGAAGAAGGTTATAGCTTCCCTGATCCTTGCCTTGCTTCCAACCCTGCCTTCTGCTGCTGGAGGCTTTCTATGCCCTGCAAGGCTTCTTTGAAAAATGCACAGATTTTGAAGGCATCTGGCAGCTGGAAGAAAATTTATTAATTTTCCCTCCAGGAACGACTAATTTTAAAAAGCATATTTCTGTTATATTTAGAGCTTTTTCTACTGTGTGCTCAGTGTAAAATACATGACAGTCTCCTCTTCCTTTTTATTTTAAATAACATTCCTGTGAAAACAGATGAGAATAGGAGTTTATCAGATGGAAGGAATTTCTCTTTATTTCGAATGGAGCCAATTGGAGCCAATTCGAATTCACGTGAAATCGCTAGTTTAGCGAATTTACGTGAATTCCAATTGCATTCGGAATGTGTTCAGAATGACTTTCCATTACCCGAAAATGACCCCCCCCATTGCCCAAAATTGCATGAGATGCTTATATGCAATAACATAAAACCCATGATTGCGTTAGGAATGACTTCCCTTTTGCCCGAAATTGCGTGAGATACTTTAATACGCAATAACGTGAAACCCCATGATTGCATTCGGATTGCCATTAGATTATACTTCCAATTTCCGTCGTCTGATAAACTCCAATGAGATGACTGGCCCAGGGTCAAACAATAAATTGAATGGTTTTGCAGTCCAGTGTAACACTTGAATGTGACTCTACAAGCTCCCATTCTAGTATTATAACGGGGAAAAGTTTCTAAGAGGGGAGTAGGGGAGGAGTGTTCAGAGACAGAATTTCTAGTGTACTATGGAGGGCTAGATTTTTATCACTTTTATTATTATTATTTAATGATTGGCTGTGTTACAGGGCAGGGTCTGCAGCATTTCTGTATGCATAGGAAAAGAAAGAAAAGAAACAAAAATAGCAAACACACACACATACAAAGCCACTGACAGTGTGGTGTAATGGTCAGAGTGAGCTTGGATAGGGAAGACCTGGTTTGTTGTTTTAATATATTTAAATACTGCCTTTCTTCCAATGCTGTGTGCAGCAGCACTATTTTCCGCTGTGAAAAAGGCTGAAAGTGTTCAAATGAGCTTCAGCTATGAAACTTACTGGCTGCTCTGAGGAAATCACTGTTTATTATTTTCACTTAACCCGGAGGTTGATTGTCAGGATTCAGTAGAGTAACTTAATGTATGTTGCACGGAGTTGTCTGGAATAAGGGTAGGATACAACTATTGCGGGGCGGGAGGATGCCTCGTTCTTTTATAAATTCCTCTGAAATATAAAACATATGGCCTAGATAAAACCAAAGGTTTATTAAAATTCTCTATTTTTGAAAGGATTATTGGATTTAGCAGGAAAAAATAGATGTTTTTTTCCAAAACAATTTTAGTGAGGAGACATCCTTTCGTGCAAGGATTCCTAAACCTGATGCTTACACCTTTCCAGCTTCCCAAGGAATGGTCCTCCCACCTACATAAGGTGGAACCCATCACCATATTTTGCTGGGCACGCTGTGAAACTGACTAGAACCGACTCTTTACAGGCTTATTCCCCACCACAATCCCCATTTCTGAGCTGTCGTGAACTATTCATGATCCCGCAACTCTTCTGTACCTAAATGTAACTGGCACGTTGGGGATTGTGGATAGATAACTCTTTGAATATGGATGCAAAATCTTCACTTATTTATTTAATTACTTATTTAGTTATCAGAAACGTTAACAAGTTCTTCTCATCCACCCACTGACTCACTATGTGAGTCTGCTTGCTCTCATCCCAGTGTGTTTGTGTGTGTGTGTGTGTGTGTGTGTGTGCGAGAGACAGAAAGAGAGTGAGAATGAGAGAGGTTTTCAGGATGACTCAGTGTGTTGAGTCACCCTTTTTTTGCTGAGGATGGGGAAATTAGTAAACATTCTTTATATCTTTAATCTAGAACCACTCAGGCTGGCAAGGTTTAGGAATGATTACCATTAACATGAAGGCATGCAAAAACAAATAAGTTAATCTGCATCAAGCGCTTTTAGGTTTTAGGTCTTCCTCCTTGCTAGTTTTCTCTCCTGGGGAAATGTGGCTCCTAAAACACCAGAATGAAGAAGACAGCTAAACATTACCTGGAACTTCTTTGTTTTAAAGTCTGATAGGAATATTAGCAACTTCTGCTTCATGTGTCTGTGTCTGCCAAGCAAAGCTAATAATTTAACTCCCTTAAAATTGTGGACAGGAAGTCCGGCAGCGCTGACAGGTCAGATTTTCTCACCTCCCATTTCTTACACATAAATTGTCTCTTTGTGTATAGCAGGCCAACTGGTGTCTGATTGTATACCTACTTGATAGCGTTTTTCCGTTGCCTGGTTCTTCCTCTTCCTAGAAACATGTTATTTCTGGAGCTGTCATTTTCAAGGATGTATCTGGGCCTAAGCCCTTGGGAATTGGTCCCATTTTCATACCTGTGAAAAATGCAAGATCATAGACTTCATGCCTTCTAGTGGGCACATGCAGGAGAAGTTCCTGATAAATGGCATTTTAATCCTTCACATCCCTGTTTCCACTTAGGCCACACATGGGAAACCCAAGGCCTAATTCTGGTTTGCAGTTCTGAAAATCATTAGTACTATTACAAACCAAGCAATTGATGTACAGTATGTCCCAATTTTTAGTTGTTCTCAATATAGTAATAATAATAATTTATTTGTATTTTCCGCCTTTCCCTCTGGATTGAGGTGGGATTCCAACAATATAAAAACACATCCGTTACAATGTATTACAATTGCAATTTACAACATAAGCATGTCAGTCACAAAGATCTCATAAAAATTTCCCCTACAAACACAAGACCAGAAAATGCCTCTGACTAGAAGACAGGTAATTTCTCTATCCAAAGATGGGGGGAATGGATCTGGGATACATGGCTAAGGGAGAAGCTTGAATACAACAAGAGGATAATGAAAAGGATACATCACACATTATTATTTTGAAGATAAATGGATTCCCTTTATTGATTTCATCAGCAATGCATAATATCATCAAAATTTTCAACATCTTACCCAAGACTCTAATTAGGTTTTTTATTATGTAGTAAAGTTGCTAAATGACATGAACTCTGGATGGATGGACTTTTTTGTTGTATTTTGATCGTGTTGGATTTTTTGTAATAAAATAAAAAACACATTTTTTATTCATTTCCACAACTTGATAATATGTGACCTTACCTAACCTATTTTCTTCCATCCATAGGCTATAAAATAAATAAACAAATAGTAAACAAGAGAGGGAGAAACAATTGCAATCATATTTTTCTATTGAACAATATAGTGTAATGAAACAACACTTCTAATTCATTCACTGACTCCCAATTCTAGCATTTAATTCGTTTTAAGAACTTAATAATATATAATTTGTCTAACCTAACACTTTTAATTATTAAAAACATAAAACTAAAAAAGGAAAAAACAAGAAAAAGAGAAAAATACAATCCTAATACAATCCTTACATTAAACAATATGTAAAAAATAAAACCTCTCCATTAAATTAACTAACTTCTACTTTACCACAATTTTTTAATTATATTTCATAATATCATAAACCATTCTCTTATCAATATGTCATATTCCAAAATCTAGACCTCAAATTTTCTACCTAAATCTACTGCACTACATTAAACTTAACCATTTTTTTACTTCATTTGATGCCTCTTGTGGTATGCCCACCATTTAACAAAGAAAACCAAGCAATCCTGAAGGAAAAATAATCAGAATAGCATACATTATCCCATTAGTCTTCAGTACATTGGACTTTAATGAGATTGTGGGACAGATGGTGTGTTTTGGCAGTTTTCACAATATTTATTGTTTTCCGTACAGGTGGGATCCATGACCTCCTTGCCATTGAAGAAAAACTGGAAACTGGTGGTTCAGAAGAGTTTTCTTCTTTCCCAGAAGACCTTGTGGCGGAACAGCTCACCTACATGGATGCTGTAAGCATAAAAATATCATTCTGACTGTGAAGCAGAAATGTTGTTTGTTTGTTTTTTTGGTTGGTTAAATTTGTATCCTGTTTTCCTACCAAATGATGTTCCAAATGAAAGGTATTAAAAAACAACATCCATTTGAAATTATTACAGCATTTACAGTGGTAATAAGAACCAGTTTATGAGTCTGAAGGTCTGTCCAAATAAAACCATCTTTGCATGCTGGCAGAAGGTCATCCAAGACGTGGATGGGTGGGCTGTTTCTAGTGGAGCCACAGAGTCTTACCAAATATCCTCCAGGCAACTTTATTCTGATACTTCTCTTTGTCAGGAATCAGAATCCAAACCTATTACTTTATTCCCCAAAGCTGTGCCAGCTGTTTTACTTGTTCTGCCTCCCAGTAATGTTAATTCCTGGGTCAGCCCTACAGATAATATTACCTTGTCCAGGAGCAACATTGGCAACCTCTTCCTCACAATAAGTGTGCTGCTTTCTTTTCTTATTAACAATTATACTATTTATAGTATTGGAAGTGCTTTGGTAATATCACCTCAAAATAAAGCCATGTTTAACAAATAGCATCAGACTGGGAATCAAGGGACAGTTAGACATGCTTACTGGACAGGAGACCAACAAGCATCATGTCACCAAGCTCAGTTCAGCGCTCCCTTCACTGGACCTTGCTTTTCCCTGCCTAGTAGTCTCTTCTTTCCGTCTTGTAATCTTTCAAATCTAATGTCAAATTCCGAGGACATGTGCTTTATTTCATTTGCCTCTTTGAACTGAAGACAAGACCAAGAATTGCCTGTTACCTGAAGCTGACTGTAATGATGAAATGAGTTGTTAGATTAGGTAATTAGCTGCTTATCTTTTTGCTCCATGTTATTAATATCTTTTTCTCAGGGCTCCTCCAGACTGGCCAAAGCTTCAGGATTTGGTGGGAACTGTTGCTGTTGTTGTTGTGTGCCTTCAAGTCATTTTTGACCAATGGTGACTCTAAGGTGACCCTATCATGGGGTTTTCTTGGCAAGATTTGTTCACAGGTTCACCTGAGACTGAGAGAATGTGATTTGCTCAAGGCCACCCAGTAGTTTTCTATGGCTGAGCAGGATTTGATCCCTGGTCTTCAGTGTTGTATTTCAATAATCACTACACCATGGCTTTCATGGGAATTGTAGCTGTATGTATTAGTGGTGGTGTTGCTGCTGTTGTTGTTGTCTTGATTCCTCCTGCTGCACTTCTGTGTGGTGCCACTGATGGTGTTGCTGAATGGAGCTGTCACTTTTGCAACAAAGGTTTTCCACTGGCCTTCATTCTCTCATTGCATGTCTAGTTATCACAATGAATTTTTTAAACTCTTTCCTCTTTTCACACTTATAGTACAATATACCATCCTATCATTTGAAGATTGTGACTATAACTAACTGAATAAATAAAATTTAAGGGTACAAGACAAGGAATGTTGATACTGAGGAAAGAGTGTGGAGGGGAGGTGTTGGGTCCATGGAGGAGACAGCAGGGATTGAGGAAAACCATGCCCACAGCACACCTCAAGTATGAAGAAAAATTAGTTTAAATTTAGTTGAAAATAAATTTAAACATTGGAAGTAGCATTAAGAATCTGCTACAGCCAGCAACAAACCTTGTTCAAAACTCATGTATGTTTAAGACACAACTGGAAACAACCATGACAAGACATTACAAGCCATGAAAAACTAAAACAGAATATCCCAGTATTTCCCAGAAATATTGGGCAGTCTAGAGGAGCTCTGAGTGGACAGTGAACTGAAACAACTCTGCCTCTCATTTCTTTCCAGCCTCCATTTGTCGGGATTTGCAATACAGTACTTCTAATTGGGATTAATAAAACTCTTTCCATTTTGATAAAATGTCTTGTGTTTTGTTCTAGAAACTGTTTAAAAGAGTGGTGCCACATCATTGTTTGGGCTGCATCTGGTCTCGAAGGGATAAGAAGGAAAATAAACATTTGGCACCCACCATCAGAGCCACCATTGCACAGTTCAATGCAGTGACCAAATGCGTCATCAGAACTATTTTGAATGGCAAAGAGTTGAAAACACAGCAGCGAGCCAAGACCATAGAGAAGTGGATCAATATTGCACATGTAAATGATTATTTGGTTCCCTTTGTCTCACTGGTCTTTCAAGAGAGAGAGAGAGAGATTTGTGTGTGTGTGTGTGTGTGTTTAATGAGAGAGAGATAATTACAAATATATATATATATATAGAGAGAGTAATTTTCTTCAGTGTTACAGATATGTCTCACTCTTAGAACCAAGCTGCAAATAATATTTATTTTAATGTGGCAGGATTTCCAGTCCAGGTAAACGTGAGCATCTGTGAATTTATGTAGACGTTCAATTGTTTTATCAGATGTAAACTTGGTTGATAGATAATATAAATATGGTGGGTGGTGCACAGTGGATAAGGCAGTATTCCATACATTCACTCTATTGTAATTACTGAATTACCTTGTAATTACTAATTACCAGTAGAATGTATCTACAGTAGAAAGTTACAGCAGTTTCACACCATTTTAACTGCCATGATCACATCCCATGGAACAAGCCTTGTCTCCAGGCTTTTTCGTTCATCTCATTATAGTTGTACCCTCTTGTGCAGCATAATCTAGAACTCTGTATGAAACCTAGTGGAATTATTTTTCTCTCAATCATCAGCAAGAACCCAGGAGCAATATATTTAGTAGCAATGTCTGTCACAGATTTGTGGCAATTCCAGAGCTACATAGATTTGTGCAGCAGGTAGAAATCATACATGTATATGTACATGAGACATTCTTTACAACAGAAATAACCCAGGAACCAGTTGCTGTAGATGATGGGTAGTTTAAAGTGCTTCTTACGTGATTCAAACAAGTAAAAAGAATAGCAAAAAGCAGGTTAAAAAACAGTGAGCTGGTGCCTTAGATTCATAGAACAGGAATCAACCCAATGAAAGGGGGAAAGAGTTTATCAAATCCCTTCAGAAGCCTAGGAGGTCAAGATGAACTTTACCTGATATCTCAAAAATATTAAGAAAAACACCAAACAAAGTACACCGCATTTGTCAACCAGTTTTGCTTCTAGGGCTGTTCCAGTCATATGCCCAGAATCATCTGTGGGATGAAGAAAAGTGCTGTGTAACTCAAAAGCTTCCAAGTGTAAAACCCCTGTCAGTATGTTTTTGCACAGTTGTTTTTCAGTTCTCTTTAGCTTTGCTACAGAGGCTTACCTTCACTAGCATTTAAATAGGAAAACTGGAAGCTATAAAACTGAATCAACAGCATTGCATCCTGTCCCTTCCCTACGCCAACAGTTAAAAGTATAGAAAACAAGACTGGAAAGTGTATTTTCAGAAGCTGGGTAGGGCAAGACAGATTTTTTAAAAGGTACTCAATATTTGTTCAAGTGTATGAGTGTGTGTGTTTTTAAAAGAGTTAAGAATTTATAGCTGCTGCAGTATCCTGAAAACAGGAAATGATAATTGGTTTGTAATATTGGTATTTAACCCTCTTCTCTTTCTTATTCACTCCCTTTGTAGGAATGTAGGATCCTAAAGAATTTTTCCTCTCTGAGAGCCATTGTTTCAGCACTACAGTCCAACTCCATCTATCGGTTAAAAAAGTGTTGGGCCTGTGTTGCAAAGTAAGACTTTCTTCCTATTCCTTTGAATGGAAAGAAGCTTCATTAACAATGTGGAGTCAAAGGCTTTCATGGCCGGCATCCATAGTTTTCTGTGGGGTTTTCGAGCTATGTGGTCATGTTCTAGAAGAGTTTCGTCCTGACGTTTCGCCAGCATCTGTGGCTGGCATCTTCAGAGAATGCATGCCTGGAAAAGGGTTGGGTATATATATTCTGTGTGACCCTGGGAAGGGAGCAGTGATTTGCATGTGCTTTGAGGCCTGCCATTAGCAACAGAACAATGCACATGAAAATCACTGCATATAGACATGATAATAGGTGAATGATGACTGGTAACTGTATGTTTTCCTCTCTAGGGCAAATACCATTGGGGGTATTCTTATCAAGAAAACAGGATTTATTTACCTGTTGCCCTGTGGAAAGGCCTGAACTAATGCCTTGCCCCACACAGGAGTGCTCTTTTCTTTAAAATATTAACAGAAAGTTTCTGAAAGTTAAATGATTTTTTTAAAAAAATAAAAAACAGGAGAGTTTGTGATGATTGCTGTGCCATGATCTGCTGTATTCTAAGTCCATCCATGAGCACACGCCAAGAAGGAGGTTGCTCATGCAATTTAATCACAAAGAGCCAATAAAATTAGCCTCTAGTTTGTTTTAGAATGATCACGATCCTCAAATTCATTCTATTTCTCACCTCCGTGCAGGGACAGGATGTTGATGTTCGAAGAATTGTCAGAAATTTTCTCAGATCATGACAACTATTTGACAAGCCGGGAGCTGCTAATGAGGGTGAGAAGCAGCAGATATGTCAGTGGTGTCCCAATACATTATTTTAAAAACCCGTGAGCATTGCACTCAGATTTCCAGCATCTTGATGTGTCATTGATAGATGTTCTTCAAATGCCAGAAAAGCAGGTGTTAGTACTATACAGTGGTGGATGAAATTTTGAACAAAAAAACATTTTGTGTATGATTCCTTTTTTCTCTCTGTCTGTCCCACTCTCTGTGTGTTTAATCTATCATCTTTTAAAAAGACATTTCTGAGATTAGGCAAATATTCACAATTTGTAGCTGCAAGGTAAAATTTAGATTTCCATGTAAGATATTAAAAGTCCACAACCCCAAAATGCTACTTTTCCCACACTCTAGAGTAGATAGAATAATAAACAGCTTTCCATGCACAAAGGAGACAATGGAGTCAAAAAGAAGGTTTTAGATTAGTTGTGTGCTGAGAAGAAGCTGACCTTGGAAAAAAGAGATGAATCTACTTGAGTCAAAATAGAGTAAGACTGCTGACATATGATGAAAAAAATAATAAATCTTGCCAACATCAGGCTCTGGAGCACATCTGGCTTGGGATAACTCATCCCTTAGGGGAGTGATCTGAATATTCTATGCTTTTCAGATGAGGTAGACAGATTGAAGATGATAACAGCATGCAGAGACAAATATTCAGTGAACTATTTAAATGTACCATAGGAATACTCACTTGCAAGCTGTGGAGAACATGTCTGTATGCCATCTCTGTATATATATATCTGAAAAGTTATGTAGAACATCCAGCAGAGTCTCATTTAAAAGGGATTACTTAATTGTTTTTACATGAGGGATTAGTAAAAGGAAAGTTGAAGGAGAGAATCAAAAGGATCAGATCCCTTTAGGCAGTTTAGAAGTTTGAAGACAGAAGTTTAGAAGAACATCAAAATTTATACCATGGACTAGAAAAGCATGAATGAAGTATCCAAGGGGATGCCAGTGCTGTTAAACAGCAATATAAAACCACTGAAAACAAGGGAGCTTCTTTAGAAGTTTTTCCTCAGGTGAGATACAAGCTGATAAACGAAGAATAAATCTGAGGAAAACATTTTATATATACACACAGACACACACATGTGTAGCTGGAGCAGTTCTTGGAGAAGCCCCTATTTAAATAATTGTACCTGGAATAACCATGCCATAATGTCTAGTCTTGCTAGCTGAGTGATTCTAAGGGTTGCAATAAAAAAGCAACTTGTTCAAATTAGTTACAGAGACGCTAAATGAATTATTTGCATTACTCTTAACTGTGGAATATGCCAAAGAAAGACCCACACACGAAACATGGTTTTCAGTTAGGGCATGTGAAGGGTTATGTCAAACTGCTGACACCTACAATTGTAGATAAAAGTAGTCTAAGGAACAGTGGCAATAGTTTAATCTGTAGATGTCAGTAGGATGGCCTGTACTCAGTACTCATCCTGGCCCATCACCTGTCTGGTGTTGCAACTTGTGCTTGGCACCATTTCTTCTTGCCTTTGAGACATTTAAGCCTTTAGGAAAAAGTGTTGCAAAATTTGCCTCTCATTCATGAAATTATTGGGAAAGTGGTCTCCAGAGCCTGTGGTGCTAGAATCTGAAAACAAGCATTTTCGTTTCCTGTCTGCCTTCATGTTAGTCAGCACTCTAAAGAGGTTAGTCATCATATCCCAATGCAAGAAAATTAGAAAAACACCACAGTGTTACATAATGGAGGGAAGAAATGTTTATTAATAGCATATATTCTGAAATAGTGTTGGACAAGATGTTTCAGAGTGGAAAAACTCATTAATTCTCTAGAATAGCTGTCACAAGGTATTTGACTAGAAGAACTGTGGTCTCAATGTATTTGACTCGAAGAAGGCTAGAGGTTGGCAGCAGGCTCAAATGGCCATGGAGATATATTGTAAGTGAGCTGTGCTTGTCCTATTCTACAGCCACTCTTCACAGTGCTGACAAACACAAATACTATACGTGAACCCTTTACTTTGTGTGTGTATTGTGTGTGTGTGTCAGTTCTGTATTTACTATTAAGATGTTTTCTAGCCTTAAGAAAGCAATATATTGGTTGGGATTAGTATAGGAAATATTTGTAACTCAGTTCAGTGGTCTCTTCCATTACCTGCCCTGTTGTTTGCTTTGTAGGAAGGAACATCAAAATTTGCAAATTTGGACAGCAGTGTAAAGGAAAACCAGAAAAGAACTCAGCGACGACTTCAGTTGCAAAAAGATATGGTGTGTAGGCATCTCCATTTAATTTTCTCCATGAGGATGTCAAGGACTAACACTGATGTGATCATTGCTTATATCAGTGGTTCCCAAGCTGGACTTGCCTGATGTTTTTGAAATGCAACTCTGAAAATCCCTGACTGTTGGTCATTCTGGTTTGGCCTTCTGGGAATTGGAACTGTTAAAGTATCTGGGGATTCATCTTTGGAACCACTCTCTTATACAGGCTACCTTGCAAAAGTGTTGGTGTTTTTTGTTTTTTAGTTTAAAAATTGTTTATATGCCTCTTCCCTGAGGAAAGATTTCTCAAAAAGTGACAATATGCAAAATGAATAGTTCTTTAAAATGAAGAGTAAAAGCATGAAGATATATAGCAACTGCTAAAAGAGAGCAACAGCTACAACCAAAGTCCATTACGTATAGGGTATTAAACCATGCTGGCTGAGTAATTCTCTTTGTTGTAGTCCAAACAGCTAACTCTTCAAAGTTCTGGTTTAAAATGGCATTACTAAATGAAAAAGACCTCTAGACCAGATGGCAAAGTGTCTCCATAAACAGTCTTGGGGAATCCATCCCATAAAGTCAGTGTCACCACTGAAACAGCACCACGCAATCTCAGTGGAGGCTGAGTGTGGAGGGTGTGGAGGGTGAACTCTGCCTTTTGGTCTAAACTTGAAAGGAGCTGTCCAAAGTACATGTTTGGTAGATAGGGTTCAGAACCTTGGTTAACTCCTTTACAGTTTGGACTAAAACCAGGAGCAGACATGCCACTGACATGAAAGCAACCAACTGCCACTACTGTCTCCTGTTGTGTCTTACTTTCTGTGTAGCTGGTAGATACAGCACAGACTGACTCATCTGACTATACATTACATCCCTTGTGTGAAAAATTGCCAATTGTAAGCTATGTCGTGACTGCAGGAAATTCTGAAGCTTCCTCAGAAATAGACGGAGGAATATGGAAGGGATTTAGGCAGAAGGTGGATCTGACACCACAGACACCGTTTTACCACTGCTCCTCCTACATCTGGATCTGAGGTTTGCCGCGGCAACTTCAACTCAGAGAAGCTGTAGGAAAAGCATCAGTGAAAAGTGGCTTGTCACACTCAGCAGCAAATTCCTTCATCCAGCCCTTCTCTAGCAAATAGTTTAAAAGGTCAAAGGGGATGTATAGAGGAAGTGTTTCATAAATGAGGCTGGGCCCAGGCCATATAAGACTTTTAACTGGCCCCAGAAGCCAACAACCAATCACTGAAGGTGGGCTAAGAATAATAACCTGTTTGTATTCCCTTCCTGTGCAGGGCGTAATGCAAGGCACCGTTCCTTACCTTGGTACTTTTTTAACTGACTTGACAATGCTTGACACAGCTCTTCAGGACTATGTGGAGGTAGGTTTTCATAACAAAATGTATGCATCTGTATGGTAGTAACTTTCCTAGTAGACGTTAGGCATTATATTATCTATCTGCAGTTTCATGACCACCAGTCTCTTCCTTCCCCTTCCCTCCAAAAAAGAATGCTAGAAGAAACAAGTAGAATTTTTATTAGAAAATAAAATAAGATTGCTGCCACAATGGAATTTACTGTAAAGGAATTATTCCAATGAAATTACATGCCCAAAATCTATATTTTGATTTTCAAAACCTTAACTTGGTAGGAAGACATTTTATTTCACTTTAAACTGCAAATATTTTTTTTTCTTCTGCAAAGTAGATTAGGGCATTCACCAGTTGTCTAAGCTATTTAGCCAATGTCTTAAGATTTTGAGAAGAATGGAATTAAAGCACAGACTAACAAATGTTAAATATTTTAATTGCCACTGATTTCCTTGGGAATGACTTAAGCATGTGCTTGCTTATTTAATACTGAGGAGACATAGAAGTACTTAACTTTGTCTGACTGTGGACTGGAGTGTAAGCCTACATGTGTTTCCTCAGAAATAAGTCCCATGGAACTGAATGCAGCTTACTATCAGATAAGTGTGTCTATGATCACAGCTTTATCTTCAAAATAGCTTAACAATGTGTGCATGGATTTCAGAGATTCACATTTTATCTTTAAGTTGGGAAGGACAGCAAAAACCTAATATACACAAAACAATTTTAAATGTCCAAATTTCTGAGTGTTTAGTGATTATAGAGAATCACATGTGTCTCTACTTAATAATAAGACCCACTTAATTCAGTAGGACTTACTGCCAAATAAGCATGTATAGCATTGCATCTTGTTAGCTAGACATAGATCCAGTTGAAATCATTAGAGCACATTATTCCCAATGAGAATGAAATCCCACTGACTATCAAGACTTATTGGTTTCAAGAACAATGAAGGTTGGCCAAGTTCATTACCTTTTTGTAATTATTGCACCCCTCCTGTAAAGGAAGTGAGTGGAAAGAAGCCATAGATGATTGAGGGTCAGGGGAGAAAGCATCTGAGAGAGTGAGTGTGTCCATATTTGGGGCCAGTTGTTAGGCACCGATCTCTTCCTTCGCCTCTGGCTGATACTTATCTACAAAATCTTCATGACTTGGCCCCCATATGCTCCTTTCTGTCCACTGTGGTCAACTACTATGAGCTTGTCCAAGTATCCCTGATACTCGATATGATGACTGTGGTGGCAAAAGGGGAAGGTTTTCTATCACCAATGCCCAGTCTTCAGAAAAATCACCCCTGGAGGTTCATTTGGTATCTATACTATAGTCCATTTGGCACTAGGCTTGTTAATCTCCCAGATTTGTTAAGAAAAATTAGATCTGATTTTAATATGACTTCTTCTGCTATTTTTGATGTTTTTACTGTCCTTTATAGCATTATTTGTATAGTCAGCATTTTGTGAGCTATCCTGAAAATTTACCGGTAGGTTGAAAATGAGTGGAGAAATCTTTTCTGTGAAGAAATAAAGTCAGGGATGCAGCTCCAGAGGCTGTGGACAAACTACAGAATATGAGAGTATGAGCCAGCATGATGTAGTGGTTTGAGTCTTGGGACTATGACTCTGGAGACCAGGGTTCCAGCTCTGCCATGTAAACCCACTTGGGCAAGTCACACTCTCTCAGACTCAGACGATGGAAATGGTAGGCCCCTTCTGTAGAAACTTGCCAAGAAAATCCCATGACAGATTCACCTTAGGATCATCATATGTCAGAAATGACTTGAAGACATGCGACAACAACAACAAGAAGGCTGTGTGCAAGTTTTGAATACTGTTTTAAAACTCTAGAAAATGGAACTGTGGCATTGGGGACAAGCAAGCTTCATTCTTGTGGAAGTGGTGCTGTTTTTCTGCACCAAGTAGTTGGTGGTTCCCATGTCAATGGGGTTGTGAATCCACTCCAGGTATTGATGGAGGCTTTTAAAAGAGCTCTCCATGATGCTAACCTATGGGTTCGCCATCCCATTGATGTAAGAACCATCAAACACCACTGGGCCTCCAGATTTTTGAGATTCAGCTCCCAGCAAACCTAGTCAGCATGGCTAGTGGATTTGCAGGCCAAACATCTGGAGCACAGAAGGCTACCCACACCTGCACTATAGCTTGTATAATTGTGGTGGTCTGAAAAAAGAAGGTTTTCTTCACTTGTACCTGCAAAAATGCTCATATTTCCTGTGGGCTTGGGGATATGATTTGCCCTGCTCCTGATAAATGGCTACAGGCCTAGAATTTCTGCTGCCTTCACACTCCCGTGTCACTTGTGGGGAAAAGAGAACATCCCACAAGTGGTAAGCTGTTAGAGGGTTAAAACCGATCCAGATTTGATTATGTTGTATAGTTAAATTACCAGAAATTTTGAAGAGGATATGCATGTATTCCATCCTGATAATCAGTGATGGGTTGGCATCTTTCATTGGATCCCTTACACATGTACGTATTTAGATTCAGAAGTACCATCATGGAAATCCACTTCTGAAAGAGTTGTCATTTCATACAGCAAAGGGAGGTTTGAGCATTTGTTTAAATGGAACCATTTTGTATTTCTGTTAACATGGGATGATTACTCAGTTGCAGTTATACACATTGGTTTTGAAATGAGTTCTTTATGCTCGTTTTTTACAGGGAGGACTAATAAATTTTGAGAAGAGAAGACGGGTAAGCTCGCTTTTTCTTTCATCATTTACTGGTATATTAATGATCTACAATTTGTATCTTGGGTTTTTTGTATCTTAGCTTCAGGGGGAGGGAACAGATATACAGCAGCATATATAAGAAAGCCTCCTTTGCGGGATTTGTGAAATATATTGCAGAAAACATACGCTCCAGCTGGGGAAAACACAAGTACTCCTAACACGAACAGGGGAGCAATTGTGTGCGTCTCTCCTGATCCTCATCTGAACTGATTAGCCATCCAGAAAAAGGCTTCAATGTATGGGTGATTCTTGCCAGTTTAAGGAAGTTTTCTGGAAATTGTCTAGGACATGTTTGACATTTTTTTTCTTTTTTTAAAAAGTTAGTGTTAAGCAGAGCTTGGAATCCATTTTGGATAGAGTAATTTGAGAGTTGTAGTTTAAAGAATTAACTTCTTCTAAACTAAGATTTATAAACTAAATAAATATTGCCCTCACATTGAGGAGCAAAACTGTATTTTTCTCTCTGTTTTGACAGAAAATAAATATTTTTCCTCACTGTTCTTCCCTTGAATGTCCTGAACTGTTATGGAAGAATTATTCTGTGGAGGAGCATGCATGGTTTTTCTGCAAAACCTCCATGCTTTCTATTTAGAAAGCATTTTTGTGCAAACAATAACAACAACACAAACCCCTACATGTTTATTTCTCTGCAAAATAATTTCCTCAGGTATTTTGGGACATGTGAATGCCACAGGGAAGCTACACAAATGTCTATTATTCTTCCCAGGAGGATTTCCCAACTGTCAAAAAAGCAATTTTTCAACCAGGAAATGAACAACTGAGAACTTCCTTTCTATTCCTACCTCTCCCCAAAGGATGAGTGGGATCCTTTCCCTCATGCAAGAGGATATCAAGGATAAATAGAAGTGACTCAGGAAAACACCAGTTTCCCTAATGAGGGCAATCTTTTATGAGCTGTTGTATCTCCTGGGCAGTTAGAATTCTAACTCCCCAGAAGGTAGAGAACCAAGCTTTGGTACCTCTGTCATCAGTCCACAGCCGAGGGCCAAGAAAGGGCAGTGGAGGTGTGCAGGCTTTATTTGTCTCCAATGTGTAGATGGAGTGCCACTAATTGCACAGGAGAAAATACAATGTGCTGCACCTTGGCCATCTCCAGCTTCTAGTATGTCTGTATGTGAGAGAGGTATGTTTTGGTTCTTCTCAGCAGCAAACTAAAATAGATTGAATGTCCCCACCCATCTTCAGGGCTGAGGGGAATCATTCACTCTTCTATGTATCCAGTGTTAAGAGGACACCTTCGAGCCTAGCTGACCTCTTGCCAAGCCAGGTGTTTGAGAATATTGCGCTGAATATATAACATCACTGGCTAGCAAACCTCTGAGAACAAGGCATGCCGTTCAAGTTTGTAAATTCAGTTGAAATGATAATGTTTGATGCCTTTCAAAACCAGGTTGTAGGGAACTGTTTAACATTTCAAATTGCCCTGCATCTGTCTCCCATTCTGGTTTGGAAGGAGTCTGTATTTGAATACATTTTCTCATTAAGATTTTTTTTTTTTTTGATATTTACTTTCTCAGGAATTTGAAGTAATCGCTCAGATTAAGCTCTTGCAATCTTCCTGTAACAGCTATTGCATGACGTCAGACAGAAAATTCATCCAGTGGTTCAGGAAACAGCGGCATTTAACAGAGGAGGAGAGGTGAGGTGAAGCTTTCCTATATCTTTAATAATAGGCTTTCTCCTTCTAATTTCATCTGATGTAAGTCTGTGCAACTTTGCGATTATACAGAGAAATATACATATATTATTATGCTCTTCCTATTTCCGTAAATAATGAGATGTTACATGGGTGCCACTGCAAGGTTTAGTTAAGATGGAAGAGCCCTGAAGCCTTACAGTGGCTTTGTAGGGTGTTCTAGATGAAGGGTTCCTCACACTAGTCACTAGAAGGCATTATGCAACTATTCTGTCTTTTTCCTCTTAACAGATTTTCTGAAGAAAGGGAAAAGTACAAAATGCAATGGAAAAACAAGAGAGGGTTATGTGTGGCTCAAAGCTTCCTAATCCCTCCATTAAAAAATATCTGGTCAGTTTTCAGATGATCCTTTTGGCCTGAAAACCTCCCAAAAGCCACCAAAAAACTTGAAAATGTAGCATTTTGCTTCCTCTGATCCCATCAGAGGCCTCCACCCCCCCCCCCCCACCTAACAGGAAAAAAAATCCAAAATGGTGGCCAGAAATGATGCTCTCCAGACAGATATGGGGAGAGGGCAAATAGCCCCCATCCCTCCTCAGTTGCCCATTCCTGCCTTATGGGCTAGGGCAACCTCATAGCCTCCCACTGTTGTCATTCCTTTCTTTACATAATAATGTCACTTAACTTGGAGTCACATTTTCTCCAAATCTGAAACCACTGGTAATTATGTGTTTTATTCACACGCAAGTACAGAGATGGCCTCCCCAAATTACATAGGTTGGCATAACCCCAGGCTATGCCAGCGTAAACCACCACTAAGGTGATATCTGTTGGTAATTCCTAGCCACAAGGTTAGCCAAAAATGTCTTGCCAGCATCAGTAACAATGCAAAACCCATATATAACATATATTATTTTTGTATGAATCTCCTTTTCCTCTTGCTCTTTTTTTTGTGCTCCTTTTGTCTTCATCCTGAATGTACAAGGTTTTTCTTTTCCCTCCAAGCATCTGTTTCAGTTTCATGCTTTTGCTTAAAGTGTGAGCCTATGCCTGGGTCTTCTGTACTTCTGTTTAAATGCGTTCTCTAGTAAGTTTCAGATATTTTTAACAAATATTTTAAATGATATAGTGGCCATATTTCAGAGGAAAGAACTGACAAAACAACCTTGCCTAAGAAAACCCTACGAAATCAATGTGGCTGCCAGAAATCAACAGGTGACTTGAAGGCATGTAACACACAATGGCCCTTGCAAACACCTGCATGTACAGTCAGTGAAGTGGAGCTTGTCTCTTCTTGGGACAAACATATGCAGGAATGCGAGTCCTGTTTCACAAGTTATCTTAAACAGTGTAGCTTCTGTCCTTTACTCTGATAGGCATGAATATTTTTTGCTCATGGAGCTAGGATAGATCACATGGCTATGTATCAAACTGGCCATAAGCTCCAATGCTGGCTCACATTTAAACTGGGACCTGAGAAAAGAATGATCCAAGAATATACAGTACAGTATCTTATTTAGTTTTGAGAAACTGCTTTCTATCCCTCTTTGTTGTGCCATACAGCAAACAGATAGCTGTCTTGGTAAATGAATTTCAAAATTGGTAAATATTCCAAAATTCTTATCAGTGTAATAATCTTTTATCTTGAGATTTCTTTATCATGCAAAAATGTGAGAAAAAGAAGGTTGCGAGGATAAGCCGGAAACTTACTTGAAGTTTAAGTCATGGTGTCTGCAGGATGTCCTGAGATGGAATGCTTAGTCTGCAGACATTCAAATGAAATCCTAGTTGGTAATGTGATGCTTTTAGATTTAATATTGAGTAACCCCTAAGAATGTTAGGATCAACAAAAACAACTGCTTGACTGTCCATTTTTGAAAACTCTCTCCCCATCTTAAGTGAAACACACACTGGCTGCAAATATGAGGATGCACAAAATGCATCTGAGCAGTATTTATGCAATTCATCTAAGGTAACTAAATAATCTTTTAAACCAGCAGTTCCTTATTTTTTAAAGGTGGCCTGACTGGAAGTCAAACACTGCTGTCTTTCACATCAGGCAGCCAAAATTTTGCTTTAATTTGCGATTTTATTCCTCAGTAGCAATATTTCATAAAGCTCTAATCACATGTTGGCCTCTAATTTTACAGCTATGCCCTTTCTTGTGAAGTTGAAGCAGCTGTCGACACAACTACCACATCCCCAAAACCTCGGAAGAGCATGGTGAAACGACTGAGCTTGTGAGTATGACATGATGGGTGGTGTTTTTGGAGGTACTGGCATGGGAAATACACTAAGCTGTAGTATAAATAACTGTATTCTAGGAGGGTGGGAATTGCCTTTTCCATCAGAGCAGAATTTCTCATGGAAAGACACTTGCATAAATACAAATTCATTTTTCATGGATTCCCATGATTATTTGAAATCGGTTAACAAAGGGACGGTAGCTGATGAGAATTACAGAAAATGTGACCACTACAGGGTTGCACCTATACGGAATCCCTGAAAATGCACTTGGATACCTCACATTTTATTCATCCATTCAATTTAAAATGTAATATATCTTCATCTATGCCAGGGTCCAGATGTTACAGATTTCTACTTCCAGGAACCCTAGTTAGCATGGCCAGTGGTAATGGGATTGTGTTAGTCTGAAACATCTGTACATCTAAAGTTCCCTCTGGATCTCTGGCACTTTAAGAACACAACTTTCCAGTCAAGGGAATACATCCCAGATGCCATCAATTTTTTCAGATCATCCCCAGTAAGGGTGAGGAGGAGGGCCTGCCACCAGAGAAGGAGAACAAACATAACAGACTTTCTACTGACAATGTCAGAGAGAAGAAAAAGAAGCCATGCCAAGGTTGTGGTAAGGGACTGTGGATGGACTACACCAAGTGTGATCTACAGACTGCATGTGGCCCCTTCTGGCTGCTTTTGTGGCTTCTGGGTCCCGTGAGGGAGTAAAAGAAAATGTTTTTCTAAAAAGAAATCTCCCACGTCTTTAAACAGTTGGGGGGTACATTTTGGGTCCCTTGGACCATTTTAGGCTAAGGAAAAGGTGTTTTTTTTTTTAAAAAAGGTGGTCTAGGGACAGAATAATGTGGTGAAAATGCCTCCATGCCCCATCTAGAGCATATTTCAGGGCATTTGGGGGTAAAAAGGATTTTTTGGAAGCAGGATTATGGCCCTCTCCATTCTCCTGTGGTTCTGGGGCAATCCGCTACCTTCCAATAGCTGCCCATCCTGCTCTACAAGATGCAAAGTCTGCAGATTTTGCAGTGGCATCCCTGTAGTGGTACTCAGATACTCTATTCCTTCCTGTTGAGAGCAGTGGGAAGGGAAAAAAGTGTTGCTGTTGACTTAATTGTCTGTAAAAGGCTCTAAAAGGGTAAAATGTAGTTGTTCTCCACCACCTTCTTCTTTGCTGGAACAAGTCGATGAGACATAGGGAAAGGCCTTTGCTCTGCCTCAGTTTCTCTCACCTCCCCCATCCCGCTTGCTCTGCCTGGCTCAAGAGGATTTACAATGTTTGAAATTATATAGTGACATTTCAAATTTCAGTAGCTGAAGCATATGCAGATTTAAGCATGTTTAACAGCACTGTAGTAAGTGTGTGCTTAATCCTCGAGTAAATCACATGCTTTCAGGAGAAGGCAATGGCAAAGCTCCTCTGAAGCAATATTGCCAGGAAAACCCTATGATAGATTAGCCTTAGGGTTGCCATAAGTCAGAAACAGCATGAAGGCATGCAACACACACACAGATACAAAAACACACAAGAGCTCTGCATTAAGCATGTGCTTAATTCTTCCTGAAATGAAAAGGATTTCAAAAGCGTTGATTAACTGAATTGATTGAATCTTTGCACATAGTGATTTTTAACTTTCTCCCGCACACGGTGCTGTCTTATGTTGTCTGTGGCAAGCCTTGAATAAAGGATGCCTTCCTGTCTGTAAGTTTTGCTTTACAGTTATTATCCATGCAAACAGTTCTGATGAGGAATTTATAAAGGGCCATGGAAAGCTCTTTGTGCCATTTCTTTGCATTTTTTAGCATACCACATTTTCTTTCCATCTTTTTGTCTCACACCCACATTTTTGAGGGGTCTTCCCATGGAATTTAAGCACACTTGCGTGCATTTTTCTAGTGATGACAGACTTCATTTACCATATATTTTCAAAAAGAAAATGAAAATCCCTTGCTTGCAATTTCTTCCTAGTGACAGAAAACCAAAAAAAAAAAAAGTTATACATAGTTTTGCCAATAGTCTCTCAAATTTTATGAATTGAATAAATTTGTAAAAAAATATATGGTTAATGTGATTTTCCCCATCCCTTAATTTATCTAAATGTTGCTTCAGTATCATACTTAATTCTTTAAATAAAATAATCCTCTCCTCCCTCATCTCCTCTCATGCATTACTGATGTGCATTCTGACCCTGCAAACAACCTTTCATTGAACTGGAAATTATTTATTTTTATTTTATTTATGTAAATATTGTTTATCCCCTCTCTTAGTCAACTTGGGTTCCCAAAGATGAGGTACACCAAATGAAACCGATGAAACAAATATGAACACTCTTTATAAACAGACTAAAACAACTTTTTAAAAAACAGTTACACTAATCAGAAAAGCCAAATGACTAAAAGCATCACAAAATAGTACAGAATCAGATTTCTATCAAGAAGGATAGAGCCAGCCTTACTGTAGCATAGTGGTTTGAGTGTTGGACTAGGTCTCTGGAGACCAGGGTTCAATTCCCAGCTTGGGACTGAGACCCACTGGGTGACCTTAGGCAAGTCACACACTCAGCCTCAGGGAAGGCAGTGGCAAACCTCTTCTGAACAAACCTTGCCAAGAAAAACCTCTGATAGGTTCATGCTAGGGTCACTGTAAGTTAGAAAAGACTTGAAGTCAACACAACAACATGATAGGGAGTTCCACAACCAGGGTACTGTTACAGACAAAGCCCTGTTTCTTGTACACACCATCCAGGCATTCTTATGTGGGAGGAGATGGTCTCTGACACATGGCGCCAAGCCATTTAGTGTTTTGTATTTTCAAAACCAGCACTTTGAATTCATCTTGGAAGCAGATAGGAAGACACAGCAGTTAATCTACTGTGTCTCTAAAAGATTGGCCACCAATTTTTGCTATAATAGCTGTAGATTGTGGACAGGAGCAACATAATGTCAAACACACTGCAGTGTCTATGAAAAGGGAACTAGTATGTTGACTCCAAAATCCATATCAGAGTAATATATTGAATATCCTTATTAGACCAATTAAAAAACAAACATAAAATTGTCTGCAAACTTTCAGGACAGCCAAATCTCTGCTACAGGCAAGGTGATGCCACTAGGGATGGAAAGAATATTTAAACAACATTTGAAAAATGGTATTTCCAGGTTATTTCTGGGATCTGATGTAATTGCAAATAGCACACCCACCAAAGAGCAACCCAAGTCTACACCAAGTGGGAGCTCCGGTGAAAGCATGGATTCTGTCAGCGTGTCGTCCTGCGAGTCAAACCACTCTGAATCGGAGGATATCTGCATCACTCCCACTGACACTCCAGATGAACCCCAGAAAAAAGTATGTATTTGCAGACATTTAGAGCTGTTCTTAATTTGAGATCCAAATGCAAATAAAAGAGTCTTGGGGGAAATACCATGTTTTCAGTACTACTTCTAGAAGCTGCCCTGTAGATATGTTATATCCAGTGCAGACCAAGAGTAGCCCCACCATTATTCAAAGTGAAGTAGTCTTCTCAAAGGCAATAAATAAATAAATAATAAAAATTAAAAAGTTAGTTACATGTGTCTCCTGATTTTTGACGTTCTGCTTTTTGCCAATCTATATTTTTGACCATTTTCAGTTATAACTAGAACCCCTACATTTGACTCAGAGTCTACTCTTTTGACCTATTTCATCATATTTCCATGACCTTTCATGCGCTTTCACATACATTTGAAAGTGGTATACCGTATAGTGCATTATTTGCATTGTTTGGCAGCCAAAATGTATTGCAAGCTCAGAAAAGACTAGGTTATGCATTTCAATAACATCCTGTTTTCAATAGCCCTAGTCTTTACTGTGGAAAAAGTGAGAGAGTTATGTATTCCCTTTGTTGTCACTGCATTTTTATTCCACTGGTAGAGGTTAGGAGGAGGTATGTGAGTATTTTCTGCCCCTTGCGTGTCAAAAGCTCAGCTTTGGTTATTATGCATCTTGGTGTGCTAGTGAGTGTGTGTGCCACTTACTACAGGGCCTCAAGGAACAAAAAGTCTTTAGTAGGCTAGCCCTACTAAAGATTAGTTTAAATGCCTTTCTGCAGTTGAGCTAGAAAAGAGATCTTTGATAGGTTAAAAAGTAAGGAATGTTTTTTACAATATATAATTTGCTTTGTATATGCTGCCATCATCTGGCCAGTTATTATAAATGCAGGCAAGAATGCATGCCTTTACATTTCATTCAAATATTAGATAGATCATCCAAATCTCAAATGTATCCTGGACTTTTATATGGCTGGGTTTTTTTTGGGGGGGGGGGGATTTTTAATACCTATAATAACTAGGAATATAGGAATAAAAGCTCAATGATCCTTTCTTAGGAGTTTATCGCATGGCTTAAAAACTTAACCCTGCTGCGTTGAAGTCTCTTTTGGGATAAAGTCGAGTATTATCATATGCGAAATGCCACTGATGCCGCCACCCAGCTGAATCCCGGCTAACTTCTGGCTAGAAGCCATGTTCAGCCAGACTCTTTTCAAAACTGGGAAGTTCCTGGCTTTGCAAATCTGCCAGCTGAGCCCAGCTTCTATCTGGAAGTTAGCCGGGATTCAGCCAGGTGGCAGAATCGGCAACATTTTCGCTAAGAATAAGAAAAATTGGTGATGACATCCTCAAAACGGATTGGAAAAAAAGAAAAAAAAATTCAGTGTGTTGTGAATTACCATAGGCTTTTGAAAGAAGGTGTAGGGATTTTTCAGAAAAACAAGAAATCGTAATCTGTCTTCAGATAATGAAGGGGGAAAAGTCTGTAAAAAGCTGGAATCATGAAATACTATTTGAAAAGTGCTGCCATTTATTTTCACAAAAAGAAGGAACACTTAACGGCTCATGCAAGATGTTATGGGATTGGTTTAATGAACTAATGTGCTGCACAGGTTTGTGTGTGTGTATTTTGTTCCATGGAAACCTCAACATTTATGCTCTGTTGAGATGGTAGTTCGCCTCTTAACCTCTACACCAGGGTATGGGAATATCTGACCCTTTATGTGTTACTCAACTGGAATTCCCATTATTCCACAAGTAGTGCTGGTTAGGACTAATGAAAACTACAGCCCCACAGCATCTTAAACGTTATTCATTCCTCACTCCTGCTCTCCCTGAAAGAAGATCTAGAGCAGAATCTCAGGCCCATGCGCTGACCCTTTTCGCTACACATACCCATATGGCTACACAGGGAGATGCTAATTTCCAGTTAAAAGTGTATTTTCCAGTAGCAATCCTTACCTGGTCGGGAGAGATGTTTAGTGCATTAATTGCCCCAACTGTTCTTCATCTGTCAATAGTCAACAGGTAGTGTCTCAGTATCAGATGTCAGCAAAATAAATATTCTGATCCTCTTAATTGTGTTTCAATCCTTAGCTCTCAGAATCCTCTTCCTCTTGTTCCTCCATCCATTCGATGGACACCTCTTCATCAGGCGTGTCTTCCTTCACCAACGCTCTCTCGTCTCCTCCTTCACTGGTTAGCAATCCCAGAATCCACAAACGCTCCATCTCTGTCACCTCCATTACCTCAACACTCTCACCTCCTGTTTACAATCAACAGAACGAAGACACCTGCATCATCCGGATCAGTGTGGAAGACAACAATGGCAACATGTACAAGAGCATAATGGTATGTAATGAGAATGGGCTTGGTGTATGACAAGTTGTCATTTAAAACACTGAAACATTTTTGGGAAGGTCTGTAGTTCAGTTTCAGATCCCATGTTTTGTGTGCTGAAAGTCTCAGGTCCTATTCCTGGGTTCTTCAGGAATGGTTAGAAAGGACCAGTTGTCTGATCAGCTGGCATAATGCAGATGCCTCTGTTTTAAATTCCATGTTTAATTTAAACTACTTTCTCTCTGTGTGCTTATTCTGCATGAATTTCTTCCATTTTCATTTAAAAGCAAACTCCTAGACTGGCTATCTTGAAATGGAAACTTCCTACAACCCTACAGTGAAATCTGGTGGGCTAAAATTGTATGCACTATTACGTAAAGGCCCTTTTATAGCCCTTTGATTCCACCTTAACTGCCCTTGTTCTCTCCTACAGAAACCTGGGATATGTAGTTTGGGGAGGTACTTGAGCTCTCTGGCTGAGAATTCTAAATAGGCCTCCCTAAACTGCAATTCCTAGGCTCCCAGAAGGTGAAACCATGGCAATTTAAATGGAATCATATAATAATTGTTTAGTGTGAGAGAGGTGGAAAAATAATAACTGAATGTATCATCGTCATCAACAACTTTAACCAAATCAATGCTATAATACAAGTAAATAACAGTGAACAGAGATGCAGAGTTCCATGTATCTATAACATACAGTGTAAGCGCACAAGAAAAAACCCAACTCCAGACATAATCTGGAGAAACACATAGTAAACTCAAGTCCATATGAATACAGCAACACAGTGTCAGGAGAACTGGTATGTCCATGATGGAAACTTATTCTATTTATCCTAAGAAGGCAGCTGAAATGGCTTCACAACATTACTGAAAGTGGTTGGCGAGTATCTTTTGAGATGTTGCCAGCATAAAACTCTTGTGGGACTTTTGTCAGCATCCATAGACTATATTTATATGGACCTGTTTTTTAATTAATTAAATAATAATAATAATAATAATAATAATAATGTCATTTTGTTTTAATTATGTGCTTTAGGCATTTACATTATTGTTTTCATTGTTCAGATATATTGGCTGAATCGTTTGCTTTAGATAGTTACATCAGTCATGGTCTTCTTCGGTACAAGTGCTTGTGTTTGAGACCCTTCCTGTTTGAATATATTGTAAAAGCAATTATCCGGTTGCCCATGAACCTCAAAAGGAAAGTGTGAACAGAGTCAGTAGATGGAACCTCCACATGCAGAGGACAAGTGTTGGGGACTGGCGCAAGGGAACAGCTAGCAGCCATTGCATCCTCCATCAGTTTGACTAACCCATTTTAAAAAAGTCTTTGAAACTAGTGTTAGAGAATTTAAAGAGTTAAAGAACATCTTCTGTAAGAATTCTGAACCTACTGCCTTATCAGCGATTCCCTTTGAACATCCAGTCTATTACCCTCTCTGGTAGGACTGAATTATCGATATGTGTGACACACTGTCTTGACCCCTTAAACTAGCCTGCTCCACGTGTGATGGAGGAACTTGTCCTGTTGTCAGTGTGAAAGGAAGATTCAGCTGCCAGTGCAGCTGATGTTTGTACAGATTAATGGGGCACCATTTTGTCCTTTATTTCAGGCAGCAAAATGTCTTAGGCCAGCCCTAGACAGAGGAAGCAAAATACATAGAATCCTAGAGTTGGAAGAGACCACAAGGGCCCTCCAGTCCAACCCCCCTGCCATGCAGGAAATCACAATCAAAACATCCCTGACAAATGGGCATCCCGGCTCTGTTTAAAGACCTCCAAGGAAGGCAACCCCACCACGCTCCAAGGGAGAGTGTTTCACTGCTCAGAAGTTCCTCCTAATGTTGAGGTGGAATCTCTTTTCCTGTAGCTTGCATTCATTGTTCTGGGTCCTATTCTCTGGAGGAGCAGAAAACAAGCTTGTTCCATCCTCAATGTGACACCCCATCAAATTCTTAAACAGGGCTATCATATCACCCCTTAACCATCTCTTCTCCAGGCTAAACATACCCAGCTCCCTAAGTCTTTCCTCATAAGGCATGATTTCACTGTTTTGGTCTCCCTCCTCTGGACACAATCCAATTTGTCAACATCCTTTTTGAATTGTGGTATCCAGAACTGGACACAGTACTCCAAGTGACCAAAGCAGAATAGAGTGGCACTATTACTTCCCTTGATCTAGACACTATACTTCTGTTGATGCAGCCCAAAATCACGTTGGCCTTTTTAGCTGCTGGATCACACTGTTGACTCACGTACAACTTGTGGTCTACCAGGACTCCTAGATCCCTTTCACACATAGTCTCATTGAGCCAGGTGTCCCCCCATCTTATATCTGTGCATTTCATTTTTCCACCCTAAGTGCAGTAATAATAAATAATAAAACTTTTATTTATATCCCGCTTTTTGTAAAAACAGTACCTCACATTTCACCGTGTTGAAATTCATTATGTTAGCTTTGGCCCAGTTTTCCAATCTATTACAGTCTTCTTGAATTTTAATCCTTTCCTATTCCTATTTCTATTCCTCCTAATTTGGTGTCATCTGCAAATTTGATAAGCATGCCTTCTATTCCTTCATCCAAGTAATTGATGAAGATGTTGAATAGCACTGGGCCCAGGACAGAGCCCTGTGGCACCCCACTAGTCACTTCTCTCCAGGATGAAAAGGAGCCATTGTTGAGCACCCTTTGGGTTCGGCCAGTCAACCAATTACAAATCCACCTAACAGTCACATTGTTCACACATTTTATCAGCTTGTCTGCAAGAATATGATGGGTGACCTTGTCAAAGGCCTTACTGAAAGCGAGATATGCTCTGTCTCCAACCCTTGATGAACTCCTGCCTTCCAAAGTATTGCCTCGCGCCCCCACATAACTCAGTTTAAAGGCTTTTTGATCAAATTTTTGAGACTATTGGCAAAAACGTTTCTGCCAACTAGCATGAGATGCAACCCATCCCTTGCCAGAAGACCCCTCTCATGGAACCGCAGACCATGACCCAAGAACCCAAATCATTCTCCATTTGTGGAGCCAGTGGTTTATATCTGGTATTTTCCTCTCCCTTCCTGGACCATGCCCTTCTACCGGGAGAAGAGATGAGATGACAACCTGTGCATCCATCTCTTTCAGCTTCCTATCCAGAGCCTCATAATCCCTTATGATATTCTGAAGGCTGTGCTTTGCTGTATCATTGGTTCCCACAAGAAAGGGGTAACGGTCAGTAAGCTTGACAAGTCTTGTCAGCCTCTCTGTCACATCACGGATCTTTGCCCCAGGGAGAAAACATATGATGGTACCTTTTTGTTTCCTTTCTTTTACTGAACCAAGTTGTCTGGATTTTTCCTTTGCTTCAGTACACACACATCATTTCCTTCCCTGTCAAACTGTTTCTTCCAAAATCTTAGATGTATTTTTTCATAAACTGAACCAAGTAAGAGTTTATAATTCACAGAAGATCCTAGTTTTACAAGAGTGGTGCCCATAGAGAAGCACAAGGGAGAAGACATGCCTGCTGTATCTATAGGGACCCAAGAGGGAGGAAAATGCTTTGCTTGCCAAGCATGTGTCATTTCACTGGAATAGTAAACAAATGAGTCCAAGAGGTTTGAGATGAACTGATACTCCCCTCCCTCAAGAAGCAGTCAGAAAATGGTGCATAGGTCTGTGCATCCCAGACCCTAGAAGCAATGGTTTTATTTGTAAATGTGTATTGGGCACTTGCTTGAGCTCCCAGGAAAAAAAGTGTCAGGCTTCTTTCTTGCAGCTGTTAGGAGAACCCTTTTAAGATTCCCTCCCAGCACCTGACCTCCTTTTTGAGACAATCAGGGTTCGCAAAGGAAATGTGGTCAGCACTTTGGGGGAAATCCTGATGCCTTTTTGTTGTAGGACAATACTGAAATGTATAGAGGAAGTGATACTGGGCAGAGCCTCCAACATGCTTCCTGTAAGATGGCTCAGTTTTTCGAAGAACACTTCTCCTTTTGTGTCGTACCATTTGCTGATCACATGTTTATGCAATGTACCCTTCCATAAATGCAGTCTCAAGAGAATTAGATTGATGGGGTGGTGGGTACCTAATAAAAGGGTGGGCATCATGTATACCCCCCGCTGTTGTTGGCATGCATGTCCCAGCAGTGGGAAGAAATTGTGGGCATTAAAGTCCAACAACATCTGAAAGGCCACATGATTCACATCCCTGCTGTGAAATATAACATTTTATGGTTACATTATTACAGAGATTAAAAAATTATTTTTGGACTGTTATCCCCAGAATCTCCAGTCAGTTTGAGCGTAAAGGATTCTTGGAGTTGTAATCTGAAAAAGTAACATTTCTATAGATTATTACCTGTTCTTAGATTATTAGCTTTTCAACCAAGCGCTCTTAACAGAGTCTGTCTAAAGGTTGAGCTACAGCAAAAAGACTTCCTTCCTTAAAGAGGGAGCTGTTTTAGAAAACAATACCACATAAAAAATAATTAAAGTGTTCCTTGTATTTGGGTTCAGAGAATAAGAAGGCTTCAATGCTTGTCTTTCCAGTTGACTAGCCAGGACAAGACTCCAGCAGTTATTCAGAGAGCAATGTTGAAACACAACCTGGAATCAGATCCTGTGGAGAATTATGAGCTTGTGCAAGTCATCTCTGAGGATAAAGGTAAGAGAAACAAGGCTTTTGTGCCAGTCTTTTGAAGCCTGAACCTTCAAGCTGCCAGAGAGTGCAACTAAGCACAGACTCTCTTTTTTGCTTTTTAATATATTATGACTGACTTGGCAGTCTGTAAGATCCAGTGTTCTTTGAAGGTAAAGGTCCATAGCATTTTAGAGCTGGAAGGGAATACACAACTGAGGCATTCCTGAGAGATGGCCATCCAATCTCTTTTTAATGTCCGCTAAAGAAGAGTCCAGCTCCCTTGAGACAATCCATTATTGTTCTTTAGGTGGAATCTATTTTCTTATAATTTGAACCCATTGGTTTGTGTTTTAGTCTCTAGAGCAGCAGAGAGATGAGGAGGTTAACAAAAAAATATTTATATAGTATTCAGAACATTATGGCTGGGACAGCCCTGGACTACTCCACCTCTGTCAGACACTGATGTGGTGCACTAAAAATTGTAGCATTATGCAAATATGCTAAAAACAAGGCTCCTCTTAATTGAAAATGAATGCTTCTATCCTTGATGGATAAAAATTTATGGAAAGATTTATTGGGTTTTGAGGAGAGTTTCAGAGCAGATCTATTTATATGAAAGATGTTGACTAGAATCCTGTATTAAAGATATATCTCTGTAAATGGACTTTCATCTGTGGGAATTAGAAATGGGCCATTTCATAATATCTGTAAGTAGTAGAGGTCTGCTGTTATATTACTACATAGCAGTGCTGGGCAAGTGCCTGATTCGCATTGAAGACTGATGCACGTTGGTCACTCAAGCGCATGTTCCAATATTCACCTTTACAATTTACTTACAGGATTTCTTAGCTCCCTGATACTTAGCTAAGTAGACATAAAGCTACAACAATAAAAAGTGATACAGGATTCTCATGATTTTCTGAGACCTGTTTTCTTTTTTTCCAGTTCATGAGAAGTCTGGGCTGTAGAGCATTAGCAATAACTTCAACCATCCCTTCTTTCCCTTTTAGTTGTATTGAGAGACCAGACAGTCTGCCCTAATTTATCATCCTTGTTTCCCTTCCTTGCAGTACTCGTCATCCCAGACAGTGCAAATGTGTTTTATGCCATGAACAGCCAGGTGAACTTTGATTTTATCCTGCGGAAGAAAAGCATCCTTGATGGGCAGGTGAAATTGAGAAGCCACACTAGTTTGACTCTTCCCAGGACCAACAAGAGGGGGTGCTGGAGCAACAGAAACAGCAAAATTACTCTCTGAGAGGAGTTAAGCCAGCACAAAAGAAGATGCGGGTTTAAAGACAACTCTTGAGGCCATCCAGTATTATGAATTCTTTGGCAATGAATGTGTCAGTATTAAGCTTTGGGAATACAAAGCGAACGCTTGCTCTGGACAGACACACATTTCAATATAGACAATGGACAAAACAGACCTGAATGGAAAAAGCAGCCAAGAGGCATTCTCTTTGTCCCTCTACCTCCCCCACCCCCGGTCTTTTTTTTTTTGCACAGAAGAAAAAGCCACTTTCTACCAGGAAGAAAAGAACCTAATCTCCACAGCTTTCCACTTAACTTTCTGTCAAACCGCTACTAATTTGGAGTACTTCCACTTTTATTTTTTTCGTCAATGGAAAAAAAATGTGGTTGTTGTCAAGTCCCACCTGTATTTATAGAGAGGAAAGGGGAGCACTGGACAGAGCCCTGACTGAAAGATAACATGGACAGACAGATGGCTGGATGTAGGGGGACTGAGGGGCTGTTCTCTTCCTGCTGGACTGCTACTTTCGGAGAAGCAGCAGAGCTTCGCCAAATGCACAGAGGAGTCAAGTTCATCCAGGCTTCGGAGTTACTCCAAAGACCCCTAGTCTTTGGAGTTACTCCAGGGAATCCAGTGTTACATAGTGTTGGTTTTCTGGTTTCTGTGATCCAAGCAGGAAATGTGTGCATTTCCCCTCCTAGAAAACACAAAAGCAAAAATGAACCCTCTGGATCCTCTTTTCACACAAGACAATGCAAATGCACACTACTGCTCTTAATGCCACTACATTGTTTTCTTTATGCTTTGCAAATCTTTTTTTTAAAAATAGTTATATATAAACAATTCAAAGTATATTTCTTTGGAGTGTGCAATTTTACTCCCCTTTCAGGTGTGGAGCCGTTTACCTGTATTCAGCCATATTGGCATTATAGTAAACAATACAGTCATGTTTTATAGTCACTTCTGGAAACAAAATTAAAAAAAAAACATATTTACTTAGCCAGCATTTGAAAAGATTGCAGGTCTTTAAAAACCTACGCAAGCTTTTTCCTAGGATTCATCCGTTAACTGGACAATTTTCCTGGCACGGTACATCCTTGAGGGTATAAAGAATTTTGCTTCCTCTAGAGCTCTGCCCCCGCTGCACGCCAATTCAGTGGCAAAATTGATCATTTCTTCAGAGCACACACTAGACTGGCGCACAACCACCTATGAAAGCATAAGGGAGCCAGGAAGAAGCTGCTTGAGGTGAGCCTCTGTGCCCTTGACCACTAGCCAACTCCTTGCCGCTGTTTGCTGCTGAGCTGGGCCTAAGGCTCCCTCCCATCTTGGTCAGAAGCAGTGGCCTCTTCTCTCCCTCACCTCTAGCCTCTGCTTCATGGATCTAGCAGTTTTTCTTTTCCTTTTGAGCTACAAAGGAAACTCTTACCATTAGCCATGCTGCCTGGGGCCACTGAGAACCAAAGTCCCCAAGTCCCCATCCCTTCAATTTTTAAAATAGACAAGTGTTCTCCATCCCGCTGCGTTGTGTCTTGTCAAAGCAAAACAGACCTGCCACTATTCAACTTTCCCAGCACTTACTGAGCAGCGTATTGTACCAAATTCAATCAGATCTAAAGGCATGCAAGCAATTTCTCCATTTCAAATATAGTTTGCCAAGGAGGGGTGCATGGGTGAGTGGTGACTGTCCAGAAGAAGCCTTCTGGAGCTCACGGTAAGACTTCAATAGATTTTATTTTTTTGAGCTGGGTCATTATTTAAGCCATGGCATGTCTCACTGTCACAACTGAGTGTAAACCTACCTTCTAGAGAACTATAGAATACGTAGAGAATGTGACACTGACTGCATACTTAGGCTTTCTTCATGTCTCAGCAGACAATAATTATACAAAACATCTAGCCTTTATGGTTATACAGATGTGCCTCTGTGTGGGAAATACATAGAACAAAACCTCAATGGTTGGGGTGCTGGCTAAATAACATTTTTTTAAAAAAAGTTCTGGAAGAAGTCATGTCCATTTGCTTCACAGAATTCAGATTTTGGGTTTAGCCTGATACAGAACTTCATTTTACTCAATAGAGTGTATTTAGCCCTGACAAAAACTTACCAATCAGTGTTAAAAATAAGTATGATGATGTATTTTGCACTATGTGAAACTCCTTCCTGTTTCAAATGTACTCTATTCTGGCCTGTATTGCTTATATTCCCCACTGTGTTTTTGCCTAGAGGAGATAAAGCTTTATTCCAAACTGAGCCTTAAACGTGTCCAGAGCTGGGATGGATTTTGAGCCAACCAAGGTCCATTCTCTTGGTTTTCTGGTGAAAGCAATGCACAAATGTGTTCTGTATGTGGGTAAATATATGCACATACTCACACTCTGTATATATCTGTAGAATCAGCTAGATTTTTATATTGTTAAGCTTATGATGCTAGTGTCTTTTTAAACAAAGACAGGAATTTATTAACAACTGCTGTGTAAAAGTGAGTCTCATTTCTTTCAGTGCTTGTGTATGTCATTTCCAGGAAGCAGTCACAGACAAGTAAACACTCTTCTGTTTCTGTCAAGTGGAGGGGGGCAGCAGCAAAGATTACTTAGTTACATATGCTTAGTTAAATATACTTAAGTAAATATACTTAACTAAATAACTTCTTTAGTATACTTAACAAGCAACTTAGTTAACAGCAAGCATTTTAGAACCATAACGAATTCTGGTAAGCTGTCAAATACATGGCAGCATTAGCAACCCAATATTTGCACATCATGTGTGTGTTCATTCCTTTACTGCCATGTTTCTGCTCACAAACACTTTATCCCTCTTTTCCCAACTGATTCCAAATGGGGGGAATTAGTTCTGCCAGTTCCAGATGGCTATAAAGGTGACTTTGAGTCATGGATTCCCTGTGGGGCCCGTAGGTTCATTGTGTGAATGCACTGCCCACTGGAAAAAAAACAATAATGCTAGGAAAGGTGGAGGGAAGCAGAAAGAGAGGAAGGCCACAAGCTAGATGGATGGACTATTATGGAGGTCATGGGTAAGCCCCACATCTGGATATTTCAAATAGGCTTCCAAGGCAAGATTTAACAGAGATGGATTATCTTTAATTTTTAAAACTAAAGATGAGAGTAACAAAAATCAGATCACACCACATTTCACTTTCCCATCAACAGTTAAAATCACAAATAAAGACCATGACAACAGCTGAGTTGATTTGCACCCATTGCTATATATTATCAGGCCAGCTGATAAACAGCAGCAAACCCTTCAGAAAAGATTATCCTATCCTACAGTTACTTCATCTAAAAACAGTTCCTGTGTACAGCATCTACAACAGGTTAAACATACACATAAACATGCACACTTATTCTTGCTTTGCTTTCTTCCCTTGAAAGTTTTGCTTCAGGAATTGTCTTTTCATCCAAATCTGAAGCATACTATACCAGTTAAATGTATTCCTACAAATAAATGACCACTGGCTTTATGGTGCATTTATAAATATGTGGACTTACCTGGTTGGGAGCATTATCACAGCTTATCTCAAGAAAGACAAGCTCGATTGTCAAATGGGGGGTGAAGAAGCCAAGTGCTCTTCCGTCTAGTTCACAGACAGCTTACATAAAATCACAAATGTATTAACAAAAAACCACTTCCAATTAAACAAAGAATGCAGTGTGTTAAAAGGAATCAAGTGATGCTTGCCCAACCACACCACAAAAGACATTAAAGCAGCAGGATGAGCAAATCATTCACTTCGCATTCTAAATTAAATAGGAGAAACCGAGAAAGGCTTCTGTCGTGTTTACAGTGGCATTTGGGATGGATTCATTGAAAGTCAAACATTCCAGTTTTTCCTACAAGGTATCTCTATAAACCACGTTTGGAAGCTGCCATGTTTGGAATGATAGAAATAAGTGCTTTAAGGCAGGGATGGGGAATTTATGGCCCTTTGGAAGTTGCTGGACTGCAATGCCCATCTTCCACCACTGCTCATGATGCTGAATAGAGGTTGACAGGCACTGTCATCCAACAGCATCTGGAGGAACACACATTCCCTATCCCTGCTGTAAAACAGAAAGGGAATAAATATCACATCAGCACTAGGATTTCCTTATTTACATACAAGTGCTAAGCCTCCATCTGGAAATGTGGGTTAAAATTTCTACCTAGTCCCCAGCACGGCAGAAGACAAGAGAGGAGCCCATTCTTACACGCCATTATGTCATTTGCTGCTTTGCTGCTGAATATATAACCCAAATCCATATTCACACATTGTGTTTGAGAGAGTTCAAGACATACTGGTGATGACTAAGACACATGCTCATATCACAACCTTTGATGCTGAATACTAAAAATATATGATTCAGCCCTCAACCTCAAAACTCACCATCTGTAATATGGGAATAAAAGCAACCAGCCACTGTGGAGTAATAGGATAAGGATGGCTCAAGGCCTACCAAGAATTTTAGGGTCTGGGAGCTGTGATTCTAATTCTTAGTAATAACAACCACTTGGAGGTAAGTCAAGCAATTGGCATCACTGGGGATCCAAAAAATGGAGACGGTGCAAATCCATTTAGGCCCCTTGACAGTTATAGATATGGGAAAATTTCTGAGAATAATCCTTTCTAAGCAAAACTCCTTCCCCTTGCAACTTTTCTCAAATAGTTCACACACAGACACACAAAGCAGAAAGAATTCATGTTACACAGCAGTAGGCCATGGAATTAACGTGAAGGGCCTTTACCTCTCCTATATATTAATCTTTATAAATACAGTTATTGTACACAAGGAACTGTAGAAAGATGTCACTTGGATATTTGTCTTTTTTTTTTTTTTAGTATAAAATTGCTGCCCTATGGAGTCCCCCAGCAGCTCAAGTTTCTATGTACAAACCTATAAGCCAAAAACATGGCCTACTTCAGTACCATATTTTGTAGACTTCTGACAGCCTGACTCAATCAGGTTCGACAATTCCTCTTACAAAATAAGAAGTGACTGTGCTTGCCAGCCAAAAGAGCACACATCTTTCTGGAAGGTTCTAGGCCAAGAAAGGATGGGATGTGAGGCAGGTCCTACTGTTGCCAGTCTTAACAAGGTCTCTTGGACAGTCATAGCTCATCCCTGGCGGATGATGCATCAAGAGAGGGTTGTGGCGGCAAAGCATCCTTGTTCTGGGCATCTGTGTGGATCTGGCCCTGCTGGCGTGTTTTTCGAGACAGCGTTCTGTCCCAGTCTGTGGCCACAGTCTCATTGTCCCAAATTGTTGAGGTCTCTGTGTCACTAAGGTATCCTGGCTGCCCAGTGTAGTGAGTTGGATAGACTAGTAGAGGTTCTGCGGAGAAAGCTTTTAAGTCTCTAGATTCGTAGTATTCCATGTACTTGGCACTAAAGAGAAGAGAGGAAAGCATCAGCAACATCGCTATAGGCAAAAACAAGAATGCAATTTAAAACTATGCAGGTTGGAAAAAAAATCTGGTATTTTATAAGAGCTAGGGGAGGAAACTGACCCTCATAAGATTCAAACTCAACTCCCACAATCTCTTACTACTGTCCATGCTAGCTAGGGCTTATTGGAGATGAAGTCCCAAGAACCTGAAGTGCCAAAGTTTCACTACCTCTCTTTGGGGCCGGCATAATGACTAAGGGACACAGCTTTCTGTCCTTCAGCATACAGATTTTCTACCGTTTATGTGTAGAACATACATACAGTGGTCCCCCGCCTTACGAATCCCCCGGGTTACGAAAACCCTGGGATCCGAAGGCGGTGGGACCGCCATTGTATCCCCCAGGATCCAAAGGATCCCCCGGGATAAGAAAAAAAAAGCGGAAAAAAAGCTGCGCGGCCCCTTTAAATGGCCGCGCGGTCCCCCGGGTAACGAAAGCTTCCGGGTTACGAAGGTAATCCCGGAACGGATTACCTTCGTAACCTGGGGGACCAGTGTATATGTTAATTCCCCAGGGCAGTTTAATGTGCTAAGAATTATTCACAATTCATACACATCAGGTGACACCATGCCATAAAACTGGAATAGAACCAACATCTGATATCACTCACCTTGCATATTATTTAATTACTTAAAAATTATGCAAACAAACATTGTTAGTGCAAAGGCTATGGACAGAATCAATAGACAAGTCATCATTTACATCCTACTATCCATTTTCCCCTGTTCCTCTCTGATCACATTTCTAGCCCTTGCTGTTAAAGTTTTTTCTAGTGTGTTTCAAACCAAATCCTTTGTGATTTAATGCCTCATTCCCATTGGGAGTAATCCCACCTGATACTGGTGTCCCTCCTCCCTGCTTTATATTCATCTTCTTATTTTTCCCTTTTTGACAGACAACTCTTGCTCCCATCTACCAGGTCACTACCAAAGAGCAGTTGGAGCTGGATAATCTAATAAATTCTCACTAGATAAGGAGTGATGTTCAGCCTCCATCAGCTGAGAACTCCAGGATTCAATTGACAGGAAGATCAAAACATATATGCAACCATCTTGCCATGCTGTTATGCTTAATGATACAACTCTGGCTTACAACCCAATGCAAGAAGAAAGAGGTAACACAGGCACATAACTCACACAGGGTGCTTGTTGTACATGACTGGCAGGAATTCATCTACAGGCAACATTTTCCCAAAAGGCTGCGCCTCAATCAGCTTCTGAGCTCCTTGCAAGGAGATAGCATAGCCCAGGGTCCAATAAGAATAATCAGCTTCCACAAGGTTCATGACATTGGGAACAGCCTTTTCAGGGCGTTCCACCTGCATCCTCTTCCGACCAATGTATCTAGAAAACACACAAAAAAAAGACAGGCAGTGCCCCATGAATGACATTCAATTTACATATGGTCTCAGTGCACTTAAAGCACTTAAAGCCAGGAGCACCTTTGTATCATTTAAGCGTATATAAATCTCAATCAGTGCTTGGATGGGAAATGCCAAGAGATCCATGAGTGGAGCTCTGATCTTTCTGAATGGAAGAGTGATATCCAAGGAGTAAGTGCAAAGGCATCCACAGTTAATGCAGGTGCAAGCAGAGAAGATGGAGATGGGCTGGTCATGCCCTGCTATTAAAAAGAAAAATAACCTTAAAACCTTCCAGAAGCTTTGCATCACTAAACAAAGTTTAAAGTGAGTAACAGTCCGTAATTCCCAGGCCATGCACCACTTGTTTTAAAGGGGTTATAAGACATGTCCACTCTTTCCTTCCTTTTAAAGTAGAACAGATTATGTATAATGGTGCAACCCTGCCTTCTGGCATTCTCTTTGAAGAATCCATGTAGACATATCCTGTGGATGGAAAGAATATTCAAAAATATTTCTTAAATGGTTGCAAAGGTTCTAGAATTTCAGGAAACATTGACGAGAAGAACCCTGTACTGATGAAAATCATCAGTGTGGGTTTTTACTGCACACAAAATGCTGTTTTCTGTGCAAAAATGCTATGTGCAAATATTAATCAGAATAAGTCTGAAACTGCAAATTGTCTTCAAAACTAAAGTTTCTCCAGACCTTTCTGCAGCAGGAAGAAAATTGCTCAAATTACTTGTTGCTTCCTTCGAGAAGAAAATTAGCCAAAATTGCATCACTAATACATGCTGCTTGTAGCTACAGTTCCTCCCTCAAGAGAGTATTCTGGCAGTTTTAAAAGAAATCAAAGTTGCCTAAAATAGATGAAAATGCTGAGAAACTCCTAAATTCAACAAATGATGCATAATAACTCTGTTATATGTACACAGATGTACTGAACAAAAAGAACTTTGCATCAAAGCCTTAATTCTGTCGCATTCTCAACACAGGCAACAGAATTCAATCACCATTTTGTTTTTGTTCCTCGTTGGCACAGGAATACAAATTAGGGTATCTAATGTTCTCAAGTCGCTTTGCTCTTCGTCTGACCACATTCAGAGCAAAGCATGCCATTTTTGGCATGCATGAGAGACATATCAATGATAGCCCTCCTTCCAGAACTATTCTTCACTATACAAAGAACTAGGTGATTTGTAGGTGATCCAATACACTCTTCCCATTCTTCAATATTAGAGCTGATAACTCTTGGGGGCAAGCCTGCAGACTGTCACTTAGCTCCACTGAGGGGAGACCTTCAGCAGGTGAGATTAGCGGGACTGGTACTTACATGAGTTCCCAGTCAAGCTGGGCTCTCTCAATATCATCCATCAATTTTGTGAGCTTCTTCTTGAACTGATACTCAAAGCGGACATCATCTTCAATGACAAGGGCCTTTTCCATTTCCCTGTTCACCACCTTAAAGAAACAGTTTGAAAAAAATGTAAATGGGATTTACTTTATTTTTGCCTAAAATGGTACTGCCTACTAGAGGACAGCCAGGAACCACAACAAAAGTAGTTTCTTCCAGTTGTGTTGGTCTACATATTGGAGCTGTATCAGCCTTCCATACCCTTCGAGATGTGGATTGCAACTTCCACAATTCCCAAATGCCATAAATATACGCATACATATGCTGACTAGGGATAACGGGAGCTGTTGGACTAGATCTATAAGGTGCCAATTGAGGGAGGCTGGGCTACATCTACACTACATATCCATCTAAGTAATTGAAACACTTTTAACAAATTGTTTAATAAACATTTAAATAGATTACCAGCACAAAATTCCACTCAGCACACAAAAGACTGGAGTTTTTAAATTGGGCAACAATTACTCACTTTGCTGAAGGGTCAGAGTATATAATGTGAGGAAATGTGACCAGAATGTCTAAAAAAATGAGGGATACCTTCAGCTTATCTAATACAAATGGAGAAATTTCATACAAGAAAAAAGAAAAGTTGAGCCAGTGCTATGTATCCAATAATTCTCAGAGGCAAACTAAAGACTGCTTGAAAAAGTTTTGCTTGGCCAATAGACAACAACCACTAGTTGTCCAAACAAAAAAACAGAAAGACTGGCTGTAAGCATTGTTATCAGCTCAATAGCTGATATAAAACATGAGCTGTTTCCCACATCTTCTGTGGCTTACAGAATCTTCATAGTATAGAAAGAGCAGCCTGTTTTAGAAGTACAGTGGGTCAGACCACACCATGGGTACCAAAATGTGCGTATCTTCAAGTCTCACTACATACAATGGGACAGTAAAATAGAGTGCCTTATATAAAACGGCAAAATTAAGGTTTGCTTTTCAGGGGGGAAATTAAATCTTTTCAACCCTTGGATGGATGAATCCATGGCTGGTGAATTTGTGGCTACAGAATCTGTGGCTAACAGTTCGTTCAACAACTGTTTGTTGTCATGTTTTGTTTCTAAATAAAAAAATTAAAAACCAGCTTATTCCCATTAACTGATTAAATGGTTAGAACAATCAACTAACACATTTTAGTCTCTTTTTTTTCCCAAAAAATTAAAGGTGTTTCTCGGCAAGGAATTTGAAAATATATCGAAATAGTACTTTTAAACAACTGGTTCTAAGAACTGCAGGTATTAGAATCAGATGCATGCATCTATTCTCTCATATACATGAGCATGGTCTAAAATACTAAGTTTGCATCTTTCTTCAGCAATAATGCTTTCATCCATAAAGCTATTTTAATAAAAATTTCTTTAACTGGATTGCATTTCTACAGAGTATTTTTCCTTCTTGATAAACATCAAGACAAGCAGACATATACATCACCTCTTTCCAGATATAATAGTGGCTAAGAAAACATCCAATTTCTCCTCTGGTTAGCACTCGTGAGGAATAAGGATCCCGATAACCAGGAAGCATGTCTATATTGAGAGCTTTCAGCTGGCTCGTATTCAGTGCTCTGCAAGAAACAAGAGATAAATCACCTAAACAGAATGCAAAGAAACAACTCAGTTTCTTTGACCAAGTCTGTATATGCTGCACATATTCTGTGCAGCAGAATAAGACAATACAAAGGATGGCACCAAATCAGACTGCAGAAGTGACATCTTGTTTTCCCCTGTGTTCTTACATTAAATAATTTCTTGCAAATAGAAAAATACATGGATGGTAAAGAGGTGGGTTTAACTTTTCTTCCTCAAGTATTAGTTTTTATTTTATGCGTTTGGGGTTATTTTTTTAATGGATAAGCATTCAAAATTAGCAGCCATCTGTTACCATCTGAAGGGTGAGCCAGCATGGTGTAGTGGTTTGAGTGTCGGACTATGACCTTGGAGACCAGATTAATCAAGTCACCACTCATCCATAGTTTCCCACCAGGCAACCTTGGGTAAGTCACACTCTCTCAGCCTCAGAAGATATCAAAAGCAAACCCCCTCTGAGCAAATCTTCCCAAGAAAACCCTGTGATAGGTTTGCCTTAGGATCAGTGCAAGCTGGAGGCATCTGGAAGGCACACGACAACAACAATCAACAATCTGAACTAGTTCAAGTCCATTCTATCAACTGATCCTCTCCCCTCTTCATCTACCTTGTAAATTACCTCATCTGTAATTCACAGAATTTGACTGTTTGAAGAGAATTTAAATTGACTAGCAGAATGTGTATAGTAGAAAAGTCTGTGTCATGTCTTAACCAGACAGCTTCTAGGACCCAACCCAGGGCCACCTTCTTTTTCCAACAGTGGAGGTCTTCATGACATTTTTACTGACAACTCACCATTTTTCTGCAAGTCATTCCATCCTTTCAAGTCCAAGAACTATTAACCACATTAATCTGTTGGTAACACAATCTTGGATTTACTAGTCAATGGGAGGGAATACTTCTGGATATCACCAGTATATCTGTTACATGCCAGTGAGACAGTGGCAAGAAGACCTGTTATCAACATCCTTTTAAAAACAATCATCCCTTGTGCAATTGCAGATAACACGGAAATACTCAAGTGCCTTGCTATTTCTATTTAACAGTAGCATTTCTATTAAGAAAGTGGAACTTGAAAAGAAAGGCCCCAGAATCTATCAATGAAAATCTCCAGTGAAATAACAGAAACTCTAATATGACTAGACAGTGATCCACTCTTCTGGTGGATTGTTCCCAACTCCAAACATCAGAATTAACTGGCTCTACAGATGAAAACTGATGGAGAAGCGTAAGCATTACCCTCCCTAAGATAAACCTATGTTTGTGTATCTGTATGAGTCATTCTCCTTACTGGGCTTGCTGACTGGAGCTGTGTGACGGGCTCTTCTACGAGGAGGCATGTCTGCTGCATTTTTGCATCAGGTGTGATTGAACACTCTCATCTTGCCCAGTACAGAAATTCAGGAAAAGCATCCATACTCAGCAGAGGCTCATAGGAAGATAGCAAAGACAGATGATACTGGAGCATGTGGGGTACTGCCCAGACAAGGCTGCTCCCAACCAATCAACCCTAGCCATAACCAAGATGGCATTTTGTGTTCACTGCCTCCTGAGTCCAGACATAGATCATCTAATGAGGGTTGGGAGAGCATAGACTCTCTGCTTGTACTCCCCTCTTGTTGCTTCAAGAGCTAGGGTAGCATAGTGGTTTGAGTGCTGGACTAGGACTCTGGGAGAGTAGGGTTCAAATCTTGGCTCAGGCACAGAAACCCACTGGATGGCCTTGGGCAAGTCACACTATCTCAGCCTGAGGTATGGCAAGGGCAAACCTCCTCTGAAGAAATCTTGGCAAGAAAATTCCATTATAGGTTTGCCTTGGGGTTGTCAACCTTTGACAGTTCTATACTGTGAGTAAACCTTTTTTACCATTTTTTTCCTGAGAGTTTTTGCGGGCAAATTCTTCATTCAAGGAATGGTATGCCTAACAGTAGACTGGAATGACTTTACAGAAGCTCTGCACCTTTTCTCCTAGCACAGAACCAACTGTGCTGTTCTACCCCATTTTTGCCTTATTTGCTGTTGCTCCCAATACCTTTGTCAATGCTGAGAGCTAGCTCCTTGTTCAAGGAGAATTCAAATGTAAGAGTAAGCAGCCTTCTGAACCTCTGCCTCCCTGTTTAGTTACCATATATACTCAACTCATGTATAAGTCAAGGGCAGGTTTGGGGTCCAAAATTATGGCTCTTGATATGACCCATGCTAAGTCAAGGGTAAAACATAGAGTCTCAGCACCCTTCCTCCCCCTCCGCAACCCAGCTGTCCCCTTGGAAGACAGCTGGGCTGGAGAGGAAGCTTGAGGGGAGACAGTGCTGCCTCCCCCCCCCCCCCGTAGCCTGGCTATCCCCTCAGGAGAAAGCCAGGCTGGGGACAAGGCTTGGGGGGTGAGCACTTGTCCTCCCTCCTCCTCCTTAGCCTGGCTGTCCCTTTGCGAGACAGCCAGGCTGGGGAAGTTACCACACTGACACATTTATAAGTCGACCCATGTTTTGGGGTCAATTTTTTCTAAAAAGTTTTCCTACTTCTACACGAGTATATATGGTAATTGGAAAGGATTGGTTAGATGTACTTAAAGAACTTGCAATGGAAGAAATTGGGCAGCAAATCAGATGTAATTAGTGTTGCCTCTGAATCTCTGCCTCGCCAACCCCATGAACACCAGCTACTACTGTAGAATACCTAGATGATGCGAAAGCACCACAGGAAGCCCCCTTGATAGCAGGCTACTTTGAGCTCAGAGAATTCTCTTATTTCTCACATATAGCATACTTATTACTGAGGTTAAGGTAGCATACTCAACCTCTGTACCAAAAATGTTTAAAACATATAAGTGGTCATACTTTTAAAAGAAAAAAAAAATCAGGAAACAGACACAAACAGGAAGAAAGCAGGTGGGGTGGGGAGAAGGGCACCAACTTACTTTCCATCCACAGCTTCCACTAACTTGACTGCAATTTCTTGCTCATACAGAGTCTGTAGCATTCGATCTCGCCTGTCTTTCCGACGCTTGAGATTGATCATGAAAATCTAAAGACAGAAAAAACAGAATGTGAAGGAACAAACGTTCTGAGACATCCCCCCCCCCAAAAAAACATACAGTGGTCCCCCGGCTTACGAAAACCCCGAGATCCGAAACCGGCGGGACCGCTAATGTATCCCCCGGGATCCGAAAGATCCCCCGGGATCCGGAAAAAAAAACCCGCGCGGCCCCTTTAAATCGGTCGCGCGGTCCCTTCGCAATAGCGGTCCCCCGGGAAACGAAAGCTTCCGGGTTACGAAGGTAATCCCAGAACGGATTACCTTCGTAACCCGGGGGACGACTGTATAGTGGAAGCAAGAATAGATAACCACATAGAGACACAAACACACATATGTATATGCCTTTTACACAGTCACACTTCATTACATTGACTACAATGACTGCTGGCAGCTATCTATGGGCCTTTCCTCCTACTCCTTCCTGGAATTGCTGGGAATTAAAACCAGGTACTTTACCACTCGGTTGTGGACCTTCCTAAATATATATGTGTATGTGTGTGTTTGTGTTTGTGTGTGTGTGTGTGTGTGAGATTGAGAGAGAGAGAGAGAGAGAGAGAGAATAAACCAAATTGGGGAAATGGCATTAAAAAAATCTCTGATCATACTAGGAGCTAGCAGAAAATATTCTGAGATAAACAAAACATGCATGGATCTCCAAATAAAATCTGAAAGAACAGGAATAAACACTGGGATTTTCTTTTAAATCATTCTGAATATATGCAGATATTGCATTGTGTTTGCACTACAAATTCACTGGCAAATGTGACAAGGCTGAACTCTAGGCACGTTCCATGATTTCAAAAAGCAGAGAGTGGAAAAATTCTGCCATCTAACCCAAGTCAGTCACTCACAAATACACCCATAGAGTCAAGGGCATCAATGAGCACAACTGTGTAGTGTTGATTGAAAGCAAATAAGAACAAGAGCAGTCTTGATATCCAGAGAGAAGAAACTGGCAAATGCAAACCCAGGTTAGAGTCCACATTCTCAAACATGACACAAATAAATAAGGCTGGCAAATAGAATAGAGGAGCCACAAAAGAAAAACACATTTTAAAAATAAAAGTCAGACAGACAGGATGGACTCTAAATGCAGAGTGCCTGTCACACAACCAGGTAATGTCCCTACATTTAATTACACAAGTTTGCCAATCTAATAATCCAACTGTTTAAAGTTAAGATTGAACAGACGCATCCCAGTGCTATCAGTGCCACCCCCAGGAGAGTCCTTTCACAAATGCATGACAGACATGTCAGTCTTCCAATGCAGAGAGCTCTCTCTATTCAATGAACAAAAGATCACTGTGATGCATACTTATTTTCCTATGTCAGCAGTTTCAAAGTGAAGGGGAGTACCCACTTAAAAGTGTGGGGCACCAGAAGCATGGAACCATGAAATGCTCATAAAGACATGGGAGTGCCAACACATCTGATAGTCCTAATAAGGAATCTTTACTCAGGACAGGAGGCCACTGTCAGGAAAGAACATGGAGAAACAGAATGGTTCCCAATTGGCAAAAGGGTCAGACAAGGTTGCATCCTCTCACCTTATCTGTTCAACTTGTATGTAGATCATATTATACGAAAAACAGGATTGGACACAGAAGGAGGAGGAATGAAAATAGGAGGAAGGAATATCAATAATCTAAGATATGCAGACAACACCATACTACTAGCTGAAAACATCACAGACTTGGAACAAATACTAAAGAAGATCAAGGAGGAAAGTGCAGAGTGGGGACTGAAGTCAAGAAATCATAAGAAGACTAAGAATGGGGAGGGCAGCTATGAGAGAACTAGAAAATATCCTAAAATGTAAAGACATACAATACAAATGAGCACAGAAGTTAGAATCATACAAGCCACTGTATTCCATTACCATGTAAGGATGTGAGAGCTGGACAGTTAAGAAAGCAGATAGGAAGAGAATTAATTTATTTGAGATGTGGTGCTGGAGAAGAGTGCTGAGGAAAGTAAGATGACTAGACTGAGGCTGAGGCTGTTGTACTTTGGTCAAATCATAGAATCATAGAGTTGGAAGAGATCACAAGGGCCATCCAGTCCAACCTTCCTGCCATGCAGGAACTCTCAATCAAAGCATCCCTGAAAGATGGCCATCCAGCTTCTGCTTAAAGACCTCTAAGGAAGGAGACTCTACTACACTCTGAGGGAGTGTGTTCCATTGTCGAACAGCCCTTACTGTCAGGAAGTTCCTCCTAATGTTGATTTTTATTGATGCAGCCTAAAATTGAATTGGCCTTTTAAGCTGCTGCATCACATTGTTGACTCATGTTCAATTTTTATGGTTTGCTTGGACTCCTAAATCCCTTTCACATGCGGTCTCGTTCAGCCAGGTGTCCCCCATGAAGAGGAATGACTCATTGGAAAAAATAATGCTAGAAAAGTTAGAAGGAAGCAGAAAGAGAGGAAGGCCACATGCTAGATGGATGGACTCTATTAAGGAGGTCATGGATATGAATTTGCAGGACCTGAGCAGAGCTGTGGGGCATAGGGAGTCTTGGAGATATCTCATCTACAGGGTTTCCATGGATTGAGATTGTTCAAGGGTGGATAACCACAACAAAACCAGAAGCAATAGCAGAAAGGTCACAAGAGGGAGAAGTTAAGAAAATATGCTTCTTAACTGTACTGTGCTATTTATGCACTTCTCTAAATCAGGGGGAGGGGTAAAGAACTATAAAGTTTCTTGAAATCCTGCCTCCCTCCAGTCAAAATCTTATTCAGCTTCCATTCTGGCTTCTAAGATTTTATTAGGCTTCACTAGTCTGGAATTAGTTTGGAAATTTTCACTAGTTTGGAATTAGGCATTATGAAAGAAACAACGGATTGCTCTCCCTTTACCTCTTGGGCAATATCTGATAACACTAAACAAGAGATGTGACATCATCCAACTGTAACTTGCCCTACTTCCACAGAAAAGTAACTTCTCCAGTTCCAGCTACACTTCTAGTCCTGATTTCCTACCCACAGAAAGTGGGAAGTCAACAGTCTTTTTAGAAATGCAAAACCTACTTAAAGGTCAACATTCATATGCTGGACCAAATTAGGTTATCCTTCTTGCCGCCTTGCATCCATCAGTTCTTCTCTAGAAATCTCCCCCAATATGGTGGCTTTTCTACTGTAGACTTGTTCTGAAACCCAGAACCCAGCCTGGAGATTGGGAAAATATTTAAAACTGCTGATACAAGGAATGCTGGGCAAGAGAAGGAGTATCATCCTCTCACTGATATTGTTCCCAGCCCTGACCATTTGTATGTATGGAGGGAAATATGGGTTTAGCAGCCCCATCTTTCCTTTGTAACACCTTCTTCCTGCATTCAGTATTAAAATTGCTTTTTGCTCTAGTAAAAAAAGGCATCCGGCTCCTTACATTTCTATTCATTGAGCGCTCAGAGACTACTAAAAATATCACAGATGACTATTGGTCTCAGACCACAATTTAAGGAATAATGACTTTTCTTGGAAATTGCAATTTGCTAAAAACCAAATAAGAGAACTAAAATGAAAACAAATCTTAGGCAACTATGTTGAGCCATTTGGCCAGGGGGACGGGGGGGGGGGGGAAGCAAACTCCACATTACACTAACACTAACTAATTAGAACTAACAAAAAGGCAGAAATGACTAATGACTGATAAACACACACATATATATATACTTGTCACACATGTAGAACCTTGCAGCTCAGACCATGACATTTTGCTCACCATTCTGGTTAAGTTTTTGATTTCTAAAGCCAGCTAATTTAAGTTCCTACTGAATGTTATCCTCTCCATTCTCCTTCTTACAAAACCAGCATGGTAAGGTGTCCTATTACCTCATCAAATCCCATCTTGTCTGGGTGCTTCGGAGGAACTGTGACATACTCTGAGGGTTCAATCGGAGGATGGTCAACTGGAAGAAAGGAGAAAGAGTCATAAAACCATGTGCATTAGAGAAATCCTTCAAGCTGCTCACCTGATAGATATATAGCCTTGCACTAAGTTCTGCACTGTGCCAAGCAGCCTCCTTACAAGCTGGTCTATATTCAGGCTACTGAGAAGGAGTTTCCACTGCCTGAGGCTTGCTTCCACCTACTCTGTGCATAGGGTAGCAGCCATAATATGCTACAAGTTGCTTGTTGTATACTTTTAAGAGAAAAAAAGCATACTAATCAGCTTTGTTGTAAAAGCCTTTGTTGCTGTTGTGTGCCTTCAAGCTGTTTCCAACTATGACAGGGTTTTCTTGGCAAGTTTTTTCAGAGGAGGTTTGCCATTGCCATCCCCTGAGGCTGAGAGTGTATGACTTGCCAAAGGTCACCCAGTGAGTTTTAATGGCTGAGACGGGATTTGAACCCCTGACATCCAGAGTCATAGTCCAATACTCAAACCAATACACCATGCTGGCCTAGTACAATTTAAATTGTCCACTTCAATGACTGGAATCTCTGCTTGTAAAACTGAACTTCATGTAGATCTTGTAGCACCTTTGAGACTAACTGAAAGAAAGAAGTTGGCAGCATGAGCTTTCTGAAGAAGTAAACTGAAGTCTACGAAAGCTCATGCTGCCAACTTCTTTCTTTCAGTTAGTCTCAAAGGTGCTACAAGATCTCTCTACATACTGATTCTACAGACGGCTGTATCTTTAAACTTCATCTACTTTTGAAAGGATCTTTTTGTGGTTAGTGTTGACATCTTCAAAAATGAATGGGCAACAATTTGACTGTAATGGATACATAAAATAATCTGGAAGGGCCCTTCTTCATTTGGTGTTGGTGAGTAGGATATGTGCTAACCCGAAGAAGTACCTTGGTTAAGACTAGGAGGACAATCTAGTCATCCATGCCCCTGTGACTTGGGTTGTCATTAGATTTAAATTAAAATAACCATTTTCATTGATCCCTGAAAAGAAATTAGTTTAATTCCATCCCACACCAAGGCCAGACATGCTCCCAACTACTTAATCAGAAGCACAGTGTCCTCGTACACATTAGCCTCACTTCTCAAGACTGGTCAATGCAGTAGGATAGAGCTTGAAGTAGCTCAGGCCTGGCCTCGGCAACAAGTATGGGTGGTATCACCCAAGAGGCATCAGAAAGTGTGGAAAATGTGGCTACTCATTGTGGCAGCCTCTTATTTCAATGGACAGATGAGTGAGTAAGAGAGAACCTGAAAGAATTTGCTGCTCAATCACTTGTTAGTCTTTATGAGGCTCCATTTTTAACAAGAGTACTTCAAAACTCTGGTTTCAAACTCCTGTCAATTCTCTTTAATATCAACTAAATACTAGTTAATTTCTAAAGAACAGTTAACTTACAAAATTAGTGATGACATAGACCTAATGCTATGTCATGGTTAAAGGAAAGTTTGGAAGAGCAGAGGGAAATCTTTGTAACAGGGGATGACGGCAGAAGGAAAACATGAGGCCATGGCATTGGACCATGCAATTCTTAACTCAGTATTGTCCATGACTAGGCAGAACTGAGATTAGGTGACACAGTCAGCCCTTCATTATCCACAGATTCTGCATCCATGGATTCCACCATCCACAACTTGAAAATATTTTTTTTTAATATTTTTTTTTAAAAATAAGCCTTTATTTTGCCTTTTGATATAAGGGACACCATTTTATTACACTGTTGTATTTAATGGGACTTTATCATCCACAAATTTTCATATGTACAGGTGGTCCTGAAACCAAACCCCATCAGATACCGAGGGCCCACTGTACAATACAGAAATATTTATTCATTCTCTTGATTTCTCTTTAGTCAAGCTCTAAGTGGTACAAAAAGATTTTACACCCATTCCTCCACATTCACTGGGGTTAGGGGCACAGGACCCCCATGAATTGGAAAAGCCACAAATAACCAACATTTTACCTGAGAGAACACCTCTCTAGGAATCTCTAGGTCCTCCCATTGTAACTCTGTGGTCAACATCTGCCAGACACTGACCACAGGATTGCGCTGGAAGAGCTACAAATGCCTAGTGAAGTGTTCTCTCTAGGAATCTCTAGGTCCTTCAGCACAACTTTTGGTTAAAGTTGACCACAGAGTTGCGCTGGAGGACCTAGATATTCTTAGAGAACATATTAATAAAATCCATGAATAATCAAATCCACTAAAGTCAAATCTGCAAATGTGGAGGGCCAAGTGTACTTAAGAATCCATTTTAAAAAGAAGCATCAATTAAGACACACATGTAAAACAAAGTACACAAATTAACAATATAAAAACTATTACAGAGTTTGAACCGTAACTCAGAAAAGTTACTTCTTTGGCCAAGGGTCCGCTGGATGTGTAATCCTTGTAGCTGTCATTTTAAAAGCAACTTTGCATTCCAAGCTCTGATTTGAATCCATCACATTTTGATCATCATATCATCTCTTGGAACAACCTTCTTAAAAGATGTTCATCTATCAGCTGAGCAGCAGCATACGTATACAAGTGACATACCTGAAGCATCTTAATCCAAAATGGCTGAACATACAACTGTTACAAAATGTTATTTAGTGCTATGACGTGTAATGCCAAACATTGTACTTACTCATCGCCTCAATGAGCACGTGAACAATATTGTCAATGTCATCCTCCAGGGTCTGCTGAGCTTTCAACGGCACAGGGAGATAGCCATAATGTTCTCTGTTGCAGATGTACATCTGAATGTCTGGAGATAATGAGAAAGGGGTAGGCATGTGAGGTGGCCTCCTTTAATGAAGCAAAGGCAGTTGCCATGGCAATCCTCTTTGCCCTCTTTCAGACTAAAACTTGGATTGGACCTGGAGGCAGAGCTCCAACCTACCTCCAGTTAATCCTTCCTAATCAGTGCAATGCAAGACGCAGTGTGTCCCATCCTATTTAGTTGATTGACAGGGCTGAGGGCCATAAAGGGGGAGTATGGCATGAAAGCAAGCACCAGAATCTACTGTTTGCCATGACACCTAAGACAATACTTGGCACTGAACTGAGCAAACAGGACAAAACTCACCATCTAGCTCAGATATGGGGAAAGTGTGCCCCCCCCCCTTGGTGTTGTTGTACTATAACTCACACCAGCCCCCTCACCACTAGCTATGCTGGCTAGGGCTGATCATAACTGCAGTTCAACAACTATATAAAAAACTATGAGTAGAAAAACTGCTCAGGGATGGTTGTATCTGATGGTTAGAAGTAAATAAAGAAGGGGAGAGATACTTACAGCAAGTACCAATACAATAGTTATCCTGATAAGAATAAAAATAATAACTCAAATTATTTATTTCCTGCCTTTTTCTCAAAGTTAGGAAGCAAGGTGGCTTGCAAGACATTAAAAAGCCAATAACATTGTAAACACGCCAACATTTGAGGGCCAGATATCATCATGTTTGGCTCTCCAAAGCAATGGAAAGCCACAGCATACCGTCATTAGCACCATTTTGAAGTACCAGATGTAACATTTCATCACTTTTCGCCACTGCTTGAAGAAACACTAATACTGTTTTGACGTGCCCCCGCCCAAACACTTTGGAATGTCCTAGTGCAGTGATGGCAAAGCTTTTAGGGATCAAGTGCCCAAACTAAAAGGCATTCATGGTGGGGATGGGACTTCCAGGGGTTGGGATTTCCAGGGCGAGACTTCCCCCCCCCCCCCCGGGCCTTCAGAAGCCTCTCCAGAGACAGCTGAAGGCCTGGGAGATGAGGGAGGAAGATGAGGAACAGGCACATGCCTGTTCCTCCTCTTCCCCACCCTCCGTACACCACAAAAAATGGGTTCGTGTGCCACCATAGGTTTGCCACCCTGGTCCTAGTGTGTTCCCAACAAGTGAGTCTTCTTCCATTTGCAGGACCAGATTATCAATCGTTCTATTTCCACAATGGCTCCAGGTCCCTTACTGGAAAGCCAGCTCCAACAGGCCTTGCCTGCAACCAAGAAGAGCCCTCCCTTCATCCACCATCTTGAGGGAGAGAAAGGCAAGCCAGCTGCAACAGGCCTTGCTTGAAAGCAAGAAGAGCCCTCTCTCCATTCACCATCTTGAGGGAGGGAAAGACAAGCCAGCTCCAACAGGCCTTTCCTAAAAAGAAGAAGAGCCCTCCCTCCCTCCAACATCTTGAGGGAGAGAAAGGCAAGCCAGCTCCAACAGGCCTTGCCTAAAAAGAAGAGCCCTCCCTCCAGTCCATCTGCCTTGGTCCAGGCCTCCAAGGGAGAGAAGGTCTGCTGGACTTTCCCCCTTCCCCACCACCTCTCCCTCCTCCTTTTGTGTCATGTCTTTTTAGATTGTAAGCCTTAGAGCAGGGAAATGTCTAATTAACAAATTGTAAGCCGCTTTGATAGCCTTGGCTGAAGAGCCGCGTATAAATAAAACATTGTTGTTGTTGTTGTTGTTAGCAAGGGGCCCACTGCTCAAAGGAAAAGGTGTCGCTTGCTTCCTCGTTTTCCCAGGTCTCTTGCAAAATCTCCCTGTTTCTGTTAGCATTCATATTCTTTGTGTTACTTGAGTAGTTGAGTGAAAAATGTGTGCGATCAGAATTTTGATCACATGGTAGGTACAGACTAAAAATAGGTTCCTGATTAAGTTTCTGGTGCTGCTATCTATTGGGCTTTGAAATTTAGGTATTGTTTACTATATATACTCAGTATACATCTAAACAATTTAGTCAAAAATTGATCCCAAAAACCTGGTTGATGTATATACAGATCAATGTAAGCACTATACTTTAACTCTTATCAAACAGGGAACCATCCTCTTCTGTGAATACAGTGGTGAAAAGTGAGAGCTTAGCCTGTCCCGAGATCACCTTAAAGAAGCACCAATTCCCTCTATTCTCTCTGTCATGGCACTGCTTCTGACCTTTTTTAATGCCTGGGCAGGAAAATGGCAGCAGCAGTAGGATTTCAAATGATCTGATTAAATATTTGTATATGTTTGTCAGCTTTTCTGGATTAAAATCAGGCAAAGTTACCACATTTAAGTTAAAAGACTATAATCACTGCTAACAAAAGTTGTCATTTCCTTTGTTTTGCCTTTTCATCCTTTTTGACACATGTGCTCCATCTGTGCCTTGTTGCCTCACCCACACACCACACAGCCATGATTTACTGTAGTCACCTCCTCATCCATTCAGTTTTTAGGGTGAGCCCAAGCAGTTAAGTCCGCAAGAATATAGGAAATTCTTTGGCATTGCTTTCCTTTCCATCATCCTTTCCATCCTTTGTTACATGTCCCTAAGTTTTTCCCTTCACATATCCATGAGTCATATCCAAATTCTGGTCCTATAACCTGCCCTTGAGTTATACATGAGGCCGACTTACAGTTCTGTATCACTCTCAGCCTCAGAGGATGATAATGGAAAACCTCCTCTAAACAAGAAAACCCCATGATAGGTTTGCCTTTGGCTTACCATAAGTCAAGGAAACAACTTGAAAGCACACAACACACATATGGTAATTCCTACCATATTTCTTATCCAATTTCAGCTATATTTTGATTACCTACCTGCCTGGCGACTTGAGAAGGCAAAGACAATGATATCATCAAAAGTCCAGGTATAGTCCTGATGTGGGGGATAAAACATCAATTTATCCGATGCCTCTTTCCTCAGGTCTATGAGGAACGTGGAGTGAACCATTGGGACAGCAAAGCAACCAGTCCTCTTCCATTCCCTGATCAAGGAATAGTCTGGTGTTCTCTTGTAGTAGCCCTGGAATAAAGGAATATGCACAGTTTATCTCAAATGAGACACACTTTCTGGATGAAGGTGAACTTTATACATTTCTTTTCATTCACTTTTATTACTATTATTATTAACATTCTCAGCATTACTGTTCAAATACAGTAATGACTTATTAGAACAAATAAAACAAACATATGAACAACAGCTAAGAGCCAAAAAAATTTGAGGGCAGGAGACATTTGAGAGTCTTGTCATTAACTACTCTCGAATCAACCCTGACTCATGGAGACCCTATAGATGAGACAACACCAAGATCTCCTATCCTTCACTTCTCTGCTTTGTTTCTGCAAATTCATGTCCGTGACCTTGCTGATTGACTCTATCCATCTGGAGCATGGTCTTCCTCTCTTTCTACGATCCTATACCTTTCCTAGCATTATTATCTTTTCTAGCGATCCTGCCTTCTCATTATGTGGCCAAAGTACAACAGCCTCAATTTGATCATCTTGGTTTCCAAGGAGATTTCAGGTTTGATCTGTTCAAGGATGCGTTTGTCTTTTTGGGTGCCCATGGTATTCTAAGCACTCTTCTCCAACACCACATCTCAAATGAGTTGATTTTCTTTTTGTCTGGATTGTCAGGGGAAATGCAAAGAGGAGGAAAATGCAAAAGGGTTTTAATATCGAGTTGAGAAGGGAATTCCCCCCCCCACACACACACACGTGCCTCGCAGCTCTTTCAGCAATCATTGCTGAGGCAGAGAGAGTGGGACACTGGGGGTGCTTTTTTAGGGGCCTTCATAAGCAATATTAGTTTGTTGTTGTTAACTGCCTTCCAGTCGAATCCAATCCATAGTAACTGTATTGACCCACATATTTAAGTCAACCCCAGATTTTAGGGTCAATTTTGGGGCATAAATTTATCAACTTAGAGTCGAGTATATACGGCACTTGTGGTCTTCATCTAGAAGTAAATTTCTCTGCTTGGAATACTGGCCTTATTTCATCCAACACTGTGTTGATAATTCTAGTGGAGACTTCAATTGCTTCTAATCTAGCAGCTGTAGGTTCTGTGTTTCAAATTTTTATCCTCCATAAAGGTAAGAAAATAAAAGCAATGAGCCCTTAATTTGAATAGTCAGGCATGTCATTTCAGTTATTATTTTAATTATTGAATACCTTCATGTTGCTACTATGAGTCCTGAGAATTACAGATTTCTCACAACTGGTGCACCAGTGTATGAGCTGGTGAAAGATACATTGTACCAACAAAGGCACATGGACCACTCCCAGCAAGTCTGCTTGATCTAAAAAAATTCCAGATAAATCATATCCTTAGCAGCCCCTCATCCAAAACAGGCAGAATGCTATACTTCAGATGAAGCACTACCTTAACAGATCTAATGAAAAAAAAAATGAATGAAGGAACCAGTGAAGCATGAACTACATTAACAATAGACTTCTTAAGATCAGGACAGTAGGTCTGGTGTTGGACTGAGTCAGTGTCAAGTGGACACTGAGAGAGCTAGACCCTAGTTTTCACGGAGGTAATTAAGCCAGTCATTTTTTCTCAGGCACCTCAAGGTGTGGCTATGAAGATAAAGCAGGGAGGAAACAAGCTATGTTCACCACTTGGAGCTCACTGGAAGAAAGACAGAATATAAATCTGTCAAATAAAGCAGGATTACCTGGTGTTGAAATCTAAAGCACTGTTCAATGCACCTAACCTCACTACAAGGTGCCTTTTAAATACTGCTGAATTGTCAAACATATAAGTTGAATAGATGGGAAGCAAGAACACTTTCAGTGCTAGTGTCGAAGTGACACCAACTCAGTCCCACAAAAACCTTCTCTGTCCATCCAGAAATCTCTTAGCTGGCTTACTTCTGCTCACACTCAAAATTACAAAAAGACAGCTCATTTGCAAACAGTACCTGTCCTGCTTCCACCTACAAAGAGCTACACATCACAGATTCTAATAGCTTAAAGAAGACAATAGCCTCATTGTAGACCATGACTGTGAACAAAAAAGTGAAGAGGGTCTTTGTGTGTCCCTGGCTCATTAGAAATGGATCAGACCACTCTTCATCAAGGATGGAATAGATCTCAGTATCTGTGGTAAAGAGAATCTGAAATACTATTTTTTAAAACCAAAAAGGAATACCACAGATCTTTTACGGCTCTAGCACTTTCAGTGATGGAAACAATTGCCTAAGTGGCCAACCTGAAAAAAGCCTGCTTTCCAGAGCATGACACAGAGGCAGATCTGAATATCATTCCAAGCCCTGAGTCACTGAAGAAACAGAGTTGGAGTGGCATCTTCTTATGGAGAAGCTCTTTGTTGCTCTGGTTTGTCTGCCACCTGCCATACACTGGGGAGCTGCTGGGAACTGCTACCACTTGTCAAAAATATAAACCCAACAAAACACCAAATAACATGGGGGTTGTGACAATGCTGTTCCAGCTGCACACTGATCTCAGTCTGTGCACCAGCATTTAATTCCCAGAAGAGGAAAGTCAGAAGAGCAGAGTGAAATTACTAGGCCGGAAATGTACCATAAAAACTGGAGGAGTAGCAGAGAGAGAAAAAATTGTTTTTTCATCTGAGCAAGGGAAATCAGCAGAATACAACTCATTTCAGAATTCCCTTCATGGGCTACATTACCTCAACAAAAATATTGAGAGTCATGCCATAACATATGCTGTAAAGGCTGTAGAGCCCTATTTAGAGCCAATGTGGTGGAGTGATTTGAGTGTTGGACTATGAATACAGAGACCAGTGTTCAAATCCCTAATTGGCCATGGAAACCCACCAGGTGACTTTGGTCAAGTCACACTCTCTCAGCCTCAGGAGAAGGCAAAGAGAAATCCCCTCTTAACAAAGCTTGCCAAGAAAGCCCTGCAATAGATTTGCCATAGGGTTGTCCTAAGATGAAAATGACTTGAAGGCAACAACAACAAGGGCTGTATGGTTTCCTTCACACAGCCATTACTAAATTTGCCATATAAAAGAATGCTAATTTCTCATCCTCAAGAAGAAAATAATATATGGGCAGAGCTAAAGTCTTGGAACCTCTAGGGGATTTTGGTAAATCTCCATAAGAGATTTCTGAACCCTTAATACTTACCTGAGACCAGCAGCAAAAACACAGAATGCATAGGGCATGTTTTGTTATGCATAGATCCATTCTTTATCAAAGATTACACTCTAGAATTCTGTGAGGCATGGAGCTGTCTGCATTTATCCATCCACATATGAAATGTTAAGTTATATACATAGTTTGGGCCGTGTCAATAAGTAATCACTTGCCTGAGGTGTCATTCCACACCAGAAGTTAGAGTACAGAGAGCGAGATTCAAGCATTGGTGCTACAATGGTCTTGTTTTCAGCTATCATCAGATTCAGCACATCTGGATTGGTCAGGAAATTGTCAGCATCTACAAACTAGAAGGAGAGTATTGAAAAAAATCATGAGGATGGTTATGTCTAGATGTCCCATAAACAACAATGGATCAAAAGTGTTACACATCTTCAGCTCTTCTGATGTAGGAAAGTGAGCAAAGTAAATGGAGATTTCCCTCACCAACCCACCAACATTTAGCTAACCAAAATTTACACTGTACCAAAGCCAAGAACAAACACTGGTAGATTTTGTATGTACTTGTTTGCACATACCAAACAGTGATACTGTTTACCACTGAAATGGAATGAAGCTTCTGGATTTATTCAGTCCACAAATAAGGGCAGAAACCTCCAGGTATTTATTACAGTAGGATTGGAAAAGCAGTTCAAACTGGTCCATTACCGGGCCATAGCTTTGACTTGAACTACAACCAATCCTGCTCCCTGGCCTTTTCTGATAGGGCCCCATTTATTTATTTATTTGATTGATTGATTGATTGATTGATATCTCCCCTTTCTCCACAACACTGGGACTTGAATTCAAAGATATAGCCATGTTAGTCTATAGAATCAGTATGTGCAGAGATCTTGTAGCACCTTTGAGACTAACTGAAAGAAAGCAGTTGGCAACATGAGCTTTCATAGACAAAAGTCTACTTCCTCAGGTGCATCAAATACATCTGAGGAAGTGGACTTTTGCCTACAAAAGCTCATGCTGCCAACTTTTTTCTTTCAGTTAGTCTCAAAGGTGCTACAAGATCTCTCTGCATACTGGGACTTGAGGCAGCTCACAACAAAATGGATTCAAAGTATACAGATAAATATACAAACATTATAATACTAAAACACAAACTGGTTAAAAGCAATTAAAAGTACAGCATTTAAAAAGTGCAACATTAATCCATCAGAAGCCCCTTCTTCAGCAATGAGTCAATTGCCAAAGGCCCTCTTGCCTGAATTTAAAAATGTATCTTAAAAACCAACATCTGAAACAGAAAAAAGAACCAACCACCTCACAGTTGGAATTGGATACAGAAAGTAAGTGCATGGTGGGATTAATAACTGGAGAAACTAACTGTCTCATGGTCTTCAGCTGCAGTAATAATATCTGAGTATACAACTTACTCTAGAGCTTCTTGGATATCAAAGACTGAGGTATATGTTAATTCTGTTATATATTAATAAAGCTACATAGTGCTCTGATGGTTGGCTAAAGGGATGCTTGAATCCACTTACGGTACCCTCTAACATTTCTAAAGAGCAGGATGGAGAACATTTCTCAGAATTAGGAGAGCATGACCAGAAACAACATGGATGGGAGTCAGAATATATCAAAAAGAAGCATGCACATTGACAGTATCAATATCCACATAGATACCTGGGTAAATCTTGGAAGTTATTGTTGGACTACAACTCTCAGAACCTTCCAGGATGCATGACCACTGGAGAATCTCAGAACTATGGCCTAAAGAAGTAACCTCCCCAAATTTAGCATTTAGAAAAGGTAAAAGTAGTCCCTTGACATGAATGTCTATTCGTAACCAACTGTAGGGGCGGCGCTCATCTCCTTTTCTAAGCTGAAGAGCCAGCATTTTCTGAGGACTGCTCTGGTGGTCATGTGGCCAGCATGACTGCACCGAACGCTGTTACCTTCCCACTGAGAAGTGGAACCTATTTATCTACTTGCATTTGCATGTTTTTGAACTGCTAGGTTGGGAGAAGCTGAGACTAGTGATGGTGCTCACACCATCACGCAGCACTCAAGCCTCAAACTGCCAACCTTCCGATCTTCCAGTCATCAGAACTGGCGTCTTAACCACTAAACCACCACATCCCCTTTGGCATTTATAGTAAGGACACAAATACAGTACAACATGCCTATATTTCATGCTTCCAACTTCCTTCTTTACCAACCGAAACACAGAATAATTCTCTGAAATGTCCATTGATTTAAATCAAGAAAAGAAAAAATGCCCAACCTCCCAAAACTACAGATCTATCTTTACCAAAATATAGTCAGACCACTTTTCCCTTGCAGTTCTCAAAGCAGCTTGCCTCAGCTTCATCACATGAGCAAATCTGGAGTTTGGCCAATGTTTGGGCCCAATCTCCTCAGGGTAAGACCTGCAAACAAAAAAGAAATTTAAAATACTGCCATCTCGCAGTAGTGCACACTGCAGCTCCTGCAGGATTGCTCAGTATTATTGACTTTCTGACTTCAGTATTTTAATTTAAAAAAAAAGGGGGGGGGAGGCAAATACAGCTTAGTCACCTCAAGTGCCCTAAAATGGAAAGAGTAGAAAATGTGAAGGAAGGTTCTAAGCAAAGAAAAACACATTGAAATTTATTCCTGGAGTGTGTACCCAAGACTCAGTGGAACACACAGCATCACTCTATTTCCTGGCCAACACGTGTGCTGGGCATTACAGGGAATAGTGTTTACTATTAAAAAACAAAACAAAACCAAAGCCTATACCTTTAGACTTGCGTAACACAAAATTCACACAAATTAGCTTCCTTACAGAATTCACAAGGAAGTAGAGACAACACACATCCAGTTTAAGTGGCTTTTAAAGAGATCAGGAAGTTTGACAGAGGGGACTGAGGTTTATTAGCAATGATAGCTTTAAAGAGGGAAACTCCCATGTACAAAAGCCATGTATCTCCAAGTGCCAGATCAGAGGCATGCTAGGCATGACCTCTCCAAGACTAATCCAGTAAAACAACTCCTCCATTGGATATTAATATATTTCCTCTCCCAGGTTATGATAGAGTATTGCTGCTCAGCCATTTCCAATATTCAGAAAACTGTCCAACATATGCAGTTCACAGCACTATAGCAAAACTAAGTGTTATCTAAGAGCCAGTGAGATTAGCCTAAGGAGACAATTCAACATCTCACTCAGCCATGAAGTACACCGAGTGACCTTAGGCCATCACTACATCAAAACTTTCTCTGCTGCCTGGGGAATTTTGGATGTTGTTACCTAAAATTTAACTTTTCCAAGTTGTGAGCCTATCTTTTGGAAAGAGAACATGGAGGTAGGCACATACACTATCTTGAGCTTTTTAGATGAAGGGTAGAATACAGCTACAGTTGGCTGTCCTTATCGACAGGTTCAAGCATCCATGGTTTGAAAATATTATAAAATATACAGAAACTCAAAATAGCAAAGCTTCATTTAGTTATTTTATTTAAGGGACACCATTTTACTATCTATTTTATTTAAAGGGACTTGAACATCCATGGAATTTGGTATCTAAGGGGGATCCTGGAACCAAACCCCAGCAGATACCGAGGGCCCACTGCATAATAAAATAACTTCCTGCTACCTATGGAAAATTCTATGCAATTGCAAAGTTGCAACCCTAACTTTCTGGACTTTTTTTTTTTTTTGCGACAATGGGCCCTTGTCTTTGTCTCTCTTCTCCCTATCCCCCACTCCTGCAAACCCCTTACAGCAGATCCCAGAGGAACACAGAACAAGCAGGACAGAACCCCCCAAATCAGGTTCACAGAGCAGAGTGTTATTCCCCAAAACTGCTAGAGAAGCATGGTTCAAATATTACTTTTGTTGCACTCCTTTTACTGGAAAAATAACCAGTGACCCAGTACTTACCGAGGCTCCTCCATTGGCCTCCACTCCACATAGTGATAAAGTTTTTGTACATTCTTCAGCCACTCTCTAAGAATACCTGTTGTGTTGTCAACATTGTGGTCAGTGGCAACCCTAGAAGGAATACACAGAATGATTACTCACATGGACCATCTTTAAATCAAAGATAATCTAGTAAAAGTGGGTGGCATTGTTTTGGGGGTCCCTCATCAAAAGTAGTCATTCCTTTCCAGCAGCATCTTTATAAGGCACTAAAAAAACCTGCCATATTTTATTAGATTAATTCATTTTTAAAGTTTGAAGACTCCTACAAAAACTGCAGAAATCAACTAAGCTTCAGATGAACTGAGGGCAAACATATTGTTTTTATAGCATGAGTATATATTTACCTTGCTTACTATCTATAATTATATCATCCAAATTAATATGACAAATAGCCATTCAGCCACTGATCACAGATAGTTTCCCAGAGTCACAATTGGACTTCTTTCAGAACACTTATCTAGGCTTTTGTTAAGTGTGTCTACTGCACATGCAAAGAAAAAACTATGTTAGCCCCACATGTTCTATACTCACCATGTCTCTGAAGAAGGGAGCCTGTTGCTCTCTAAAAGAGGCAAAGCTTACAAAAGCTATGGAAAGAACCTCTGTAAATACAAAATACTGACCTCTTCAGACACATTGGTGGTGATAGTGCTCATGCATTCTCCTCGTCATGTCTGGAGTGCATATGCATAAAAAACACCCAAAGTTGCAGTGTGGTAGTGAATGTGTTAAAAAAAAAAAGGAATGTGTAAAGATTTTCCCTTGACAAGATTGTCAAGTCTTGTCCAACTGTGCTCGCCTCTGTTACTAAGCCAAAGAACCAGTGGTCAAAGACATGTGGTCAGCATGGAATGCTGTTACCTTCCCACCAAAGTGGTACCTATTTATCTACTTGAACCTTTACATAGTATCGAACTACTAGGTTGGCAGAAGCTAGGATGGGTGAGGGGAGCTCACTCCAATATGTGGCTCTTGGGCCTTGAACTGACGACCTTCAAGTTATCAGAGAGAGTGTCTTAACTGCTGAGCCACCGCACCCCTGTGCATAAATGTATAAAGCTGTTCTTTTATTGGGAATAGAATGAGACATTGTACATAAAAGGTGCCTGGCCCACATTTTTATTCTTTGCCTGTAAGCAAAGTGAGAAAGGAAAAACGAACATTATTTAGGGACTTCCACAAAAGACGGAAAACTTAAATTTGAGGTATTCTTACTTCAGTACGTTCTTATTACTATATATGAAAGTCTGAATAAAGATCATTTTTATGTCCTTCTCCAAAGAAACCGAAACACACCTTCTTCCCCATAGATGCAAGCAGGCACTCTGCAAAAATGGCACAATCTTTTAGAGCAATGAAAGTTTCCTCTTTCCACCCTTATATAGATTCTGACAGAGGGAAAAGAGATTTTTTTAATGACAAACTGGAACTTGCATCTATGTGAAAAGAAGGCAGGCTTCATTTTACTTGTGTAATATGCTTCTAACATCCAGGGCCATGTTAATAAGACCTTAAAGCCAAAAGCTGCAGACTTCAGACTAATTTCTCTAATGATAAGTTGAACTCCTACACTGGAGGGAATGACAAGAAAACTTAGCCAGGAGTAAAAGTACAAATGAGCCAATTCAAGTCTTTTATATTGTTGTTCAGCTCTATTCTTTAGATACTGAATTTACAAACAAAGGTTTTTTTATGTTGCCTCACTTCACTGTATGGGAAACCACACATATAAATACATGAATATCTGTTGAGACAATGGAATTAGCCCCCCAGTCCCCTTCCCATCCTGTTAAACTGCCAAGCAGAGAAAGATTTCTTTACTTGACTGAGCTACAGACATAATGAAAGCAAACAGCTTATGAGAGCCATTTCAATTGAACTAGTTACCCAGAATGAACACAAGGCCTGCATGATTACCGTAGCGTCTTTGTAGACAGGCAGGCAGGACGTCCAAGGGGTCATTTCTGACATTATGTGAAAATCAGAATGGATGACAAGAACGTCCCTTTTGTGCATTGCTACTGCAGGTGGTATGCAGACAGCAAGGCTGGGTGGATAAACGCCTTGGGGCAGGCAGACGAAGAATTCTGCCTGCTATTTGGAGACTTACAGAAAATTAACAGACTTTAAAGAAGCACTTTTAGGATCTTGAATCTCATTATTTGTTTACAATTGTTATATGCTGTCAGCCACAATAACGATTCCAGGGGGTGTACAAGAATTAAAGGTATGTATGTGTATATGCACACAAACACACACACACACACACACTGGGCCCTCCACATTCACTAGGGTTAGGGGAAGAGGATCTCCGTGAAAGTGGGAAAATTGCAAGTTAAAAAAATTATTATTATTATTTTACCTGAGAGAACACCCCTCTGAGAGAACAGCGCAACTCTATGGGCAACATCAGGTGGAAGTCAACCACAGAATCATGCTGGATGACCTACAAATGCCTAGAGACGTGTTTTCTCTATGAATCTCTAACTCCTCCAGCATGACTCTACAGTCAATATCTGGCAGAGTTACGCTGGACAACCTAGACATTTCAGAGAACATATTAATCAAATCCACAAAGGCCAAAACTGCAAATATGGAGGGCTTACTCTGTGTGTGTGTGTCAAAGTAAGTGAATTGGCATAGACCCCCACCCCTTTCCCTCTTCCATCCCAGTAGTGAGTGAGTGTACAAATGGGGATTTTTAGGACCAGCCACCCAACATACACTGAATATTAAAAATAAAATGGCAGCAACATGCTTGCTGGATGGAGGATACACCCATAAATCTCTCCCACCCACCCTGAACCACACCCCATCCCAATGCCACATCAATCTGGCAGGACACATGTTGCAAAAAACCAGGAAGAACTGGTTTTTTTTTCCTGAGTCTTTTGAAAAAATCAATTTAAACTCCTCAGTCATCAAAAAGAAGTGTTTTCCCTTCAAATCCAGAGGAACATCATGTGTTCCTACAGGATCGGTACTGAAGTAAGTAAGTAATAATAATAATAATAATAATAATAATAATGTTTATTTATAGCCCGCTCCTCTAATAAAATACTCGGAGCGGGATACAGCAGAATAAAAAGATACAGAGTAAAAACAACAATCACATCCCAATAATGTAAGCACGAATTATTTCACAGGTGTAGATTCAGCCAGAGTCTGTCCATCTGTAATGTGGTTTTCCTCTTTTCCTACTGCCTTCTGCCTTACCAAGCATTACCAGCTATCAAATGCTGAGGTCACTTGTGTGATTTCTCTGGCAACTATGCTCTTCCTGTCTCCCAACATGTGAGCAGCAGTACAACCTTCACTGTTGGAGTGGATGCGCAGCAGTGTTTGATGGTCCACAACATCCTCCCAAAGTCTAGAGAAGTCACTTTTTGGACAACAACATTCAGACCTCCCTAGCCAGCATGGCCAATAGTCATACAGATATGGGATCAGGGAAACTGTAGTCCAAACATAACTTTACCTTGCTCTGCATTTTGATATTCCTCAGCAAACACAAGACCTTGACCAAACCATCAGCTCCAAGCACTGGAAAATACACCCTCACAGCATTCGGGAATTCCTCAGATTCCTCAAGTCTCTTATAGGCCAAACTTTCATCAAAAGTCCCCCACGTCTGCAGGGGAAACCTTAAGAAATGAATAGGACAACAGGGTTCACCCAAACTAAGGAGAAACTGTCACATGTTGAATCAGCATTGCCCTAACCTGCTAATGGAGTAATCTCTTGATTTCTCTACCATTTCCTTTCTCAAAGAAGTAAGTCTTCCAGAGGATCCATTTAGCACATCAAAATATTGAGGTGTGCTATACGAGGATGCAAGGAATTTGATACAAGACCTCAGGCCGAAAAATATTTAGTGTTTTGGCAAAACCCAATTAAAAAAATAAAAAATAAATCAGGAACTATGGAAAAGGTTTCTAGGGATTGCACTGTCTTATGTGGCACTTTCAAAGTCTTTTTATAACGTTGTTGCCACTGTTGAAATATGCACGCACATACAAGTGTTCCACACAAAAAACACATTTTCTCCCTCCCTGTTCAGTTTTTCTACCTAGGCAAGCAACTGTATTCTCCCTCATTTTTGCCAGCAGCTTCTTTAACAAAATATGTCCAAATTACAGGGCCAAATTTACACAGGAAAAAATATAAGGTGCTACATTTAGGCAGGGGAAAAAATGAAATGAACAGATATAGGACGGTGGACACCTGGCTTGACAACAGTATATGGGAAAGGGATCTAGGAGTCCAAGTAGGCCACAAGCTAAACTTGAGTCAAGAATGCAATGCAGCAATTTAAAAAAACAGTATGATACTAGGATGCATCAACAGAAGTATAGTGTCTAGACAGAGGGAAGTAATAGTACCACTCTATTCTGATTTGGTCAGGGCCCATCTGGAATACTGTGTCCAGTTCTGAGCACCACATTTCAAAAATTCAAAAAGAACCTGGAGCGCGTCCAGAAGAGGGCGACCAAAATGGTGAAAGGTATGGAAACCATGCCCTATGAGGAGCAGCTTAGGGAGCTGGGTGTTTTTTTGGCCTTGAGAAGAGAAGGTTAAGAGGTGATATGATAGCTCTGTTTAAGTATTTGAAGGGGTGTCATACTGAAGCTGGAGCTCATTTTCTCCTGCTCCAGAGAACAGGACCCAGAGCAATGGATTCAAACTACAGGCAAATAGATTCCACCTGAACATTAGGAAGAAATTTCTTATAGGAAAGCTGTTTGACAGTGGAACACACTCCTTCAGTATGGTGGAGCCTCCTTCTTTGGCGGTCTTTAAACAGAGGCTGGATGCCCATCTGTCAGAGGTGCTTTGACTTTGAGTTCCTGCATGGCAGGAGGTAGGACTGGATGGCCCTTGGGGTCTCTTCCAACTCTATGATTCTAACCACAGAGTTGTGGGGAACCTTGGTTGAGAGATAATCTTTAGTAAGACAGCCAGAACTTTAAGTTAAAAAATCAAACTGTGTTTTTCCCTCCTTTATTCTCCTATTTTGAGCTTCTGCTTCTTTGCTGTTTATTTATTTTGAGCCCGGTGTCAAGGGAGCAAAGAAGAGTCTATTTTGCTAGTTTTCATCCTTGTAGGAAAACTACCAGAAGTTCTACCAAAAAGAAACACTATGTGCCTTCAGGTTTTCCACTTTGAGTGCCACATTGTTGTCCATGAAGCAGAGGGAGAGAAAACACATCAAAAGAGAAACAGAAATGTATCATTTCTTTCTCCTGACCTCCATCTGCATCTTAACAATCAGTCCATTACTAAGGAGGCTGAGCAGGATGCTGTGCAGAATAAATGCCTGCTTGCTCCCACCAAATTATTCAGAATAGAGCAATGCACATTAAGACCAAAATATAAAAGAAAAAATATCCACCTTATGCTGAGTCTCGAAAGGCCTAGTACTGTCAATCCTATTTGTCAGTGGCTGTCACATGCTTTAAAGTGTTCTTTTATTTTGCTGCTTTTATTCTTGGCTTCATATGTACTATCTCTAGTTATTTTAATCTGTGTATACAGTCAGGGATTCTTATCCACTGACTTTTTTATCCACAGATTCAAGCATCCAAGGCTTGAAAATGCTTTAAAAATACATACATTCCAGAAAGCAACCCATGATTTTGCCATTTTATGTATTTTCAATGCCATTTTGTATTGAATAGGACCTGAGCATCCACGGATTTTGCTATCCACGGGGGATCCTGGGACGAAATCCCAATGGATAACAAGGGCCCATTGTATTCACTTTCACTATCCAGAGAACTCTGGTTATCAAGCAGCCTAAATGTGCAATAAATAAGGAGACGAAACTCCAATTGAGTTTATAGAAATCTGCCAGGGAAGAGCATTTCTTCAAAAGAGGGTTTGTTAAAGTTCAAGCAAAATGTGGTGCCTTTCAAATGCATACCCAACAAAGTAGAAATCCCCTCATGGTAATGCGTTCAGACCTTGCAACTGTGAATGTGAGGACAACACAATGATGTGAGAGGAGCTAAAGGGAAAGGCCTTTCTCACATAATCAATACCAAGACCCATGAATGGACCCCTCATCCATGTGAGATGCATTTTACACATGCCTCCCCCTGCAGTGTCAGATAATGAAATGCTTCCGGGATTACATGTGAAAGCACTTGCAAGTCAGTGAATAGTGGGAAATTTTTCAATTATGTGTACAAAATATTTCCTCCTGAAGGTGTAATTACAGATAAGGCTTCTAGGTGGTAGCGCATGCAACACTTCGGATAATGAGGGGGGATGCCTGATGAGATTTCATGACATAGTAGGGAGCTATATTATCATCTATTATTTATTATAAAAACATACTGGCATCTTTAATGGGCTGCCCATATTATTATTTTTTTCCAATATAAATTCCAATATAAAGATTGAGGAAAAAAGAGGCAATCTCCTTCTCAAAACTCCAGCAATGAGCACAAAACAGTCCTGACATAAACCAAACAATGTGTTTTCTGCTTTCCCGTAACCAAAGCTTAAAAACAAGTCGAGTCATTTCTTCCTCCTTATTCATCAGGGTGTGCAATTTCTGCTAAAATTAATGTCCTGTTTTTTTAAAAAAGGAAAACTAGTGGAACTTTTTTGTTTCAAGCCAAAGATCTCGACTAGAATTTAAAATCTTTATTCCACTCTAAAACTCACATGCACCTCAGACACATATTGTGACAGATTCTAAAACCTTTTTGCAAGAGTGTTGACAAACCTAGAGAAGAGTAAGTATATTTAATGGGCAATGTTGCTGGACAAAGCCTTTTTTTCAGTTACTGTTATACTGGTTCTATGGTAAGGCTCTTCTTAGTCCTACCAAACAAGAGGCACAGTGCAGCAATTTCTCTTTTCCATCATTGCTATCTTGGTGGCAGCAGTGGTCATTCTGAGACCACTCCTTTCTGGTTTCCTCCACCACTGTACAAATTTTCTATGGAAAAAAAATAGAAGTTTGGTGAAATATAGGAAAAACTCTGATTAAACATATTCTCCTTTGGGATATTAGCAATACTTCTAAAGAGAATGTTTTACTTAAAATGCCAGGAACTTTATATTATGAAGATTCCATGTATGACAATCTAAACAATTTGAGAACAAAAATTCCTGGAGAAACCGTATGTATGTACTGCTTGCCCAGGAATTATTATTTCTCACATTCCCAAACTCAATCTCAAGATGGATTTTGCACTTTTCAATATTTGTGTTTAAATTAATTTAATAGAGGGCATGGCTAGTGCCTTTCTGCCTGGTGTTTTTATTGTGTTCTTTATTAACAATGTCTTTTTTTAAAGTGGAAATACTAAAAATGGTATTCTCCCATTTCTAACTGTTTCAGTACTCATAGTGTGTGACATGGTATACTCCAGTGTGCCACTTAATTCTGCTGTGTGTGTAGTATATCCAGCTTATGTGACAAGAGTGCATACAGAGAGTCCTTAGGCTAACTTCAAGGGAATGGTTTTGAAAATGGATTAAAACTAGTATCACTAGAGTGTCTAATTTTAGATTAGGTGACCTGCCTCTTCCATAAACATAGTGTGACATATTCATCACATCTTTTATAAATAATGAAGTGTTGGCCTTGCTTTCTAAAAATATGTCCACTAGTACTGTATACAGTTTTCACATTCGGAAATTCACAGAGAGACTACTCTTATTTAGGCTAAACGATGAAATATTTTAACAGCAGCAGTATTTGTCAGAGGACTGAGAAGAAAATTGCTTGCAATTAAAGAAAGAACAATTTTTTTATGATTGTATTCCTGAAGACTGGCATGTTGCTATTTGCCTTGATAGCCAGGTGTGCTGCATGCTTTTGAAAATGTAGCTTGTAAAGATCACTCAGGAAGGAGTAAGACTACACATCATGCATTTTCCAGTTAAATAGGTCAGGCCTCAGGTATGTGCAGTGTCAATGAGCAGCAGCTTCCAAAATAACACCCTTATGTAGCTTTTCAGTAAAATATCAACTATGTTGGAAAAGTATTTGAAATATTTATATCTCACTTCTCAACTGCAGCTCCCCAAGGTGGCTGAGTGATTAACAGATGCTTATTTGCAAAAGGATCCACTGCTAGGTAATTAGACATTTTGATCAATGTGATAATATCTATATGAATAATATCAATGAGCAGCTTGTTGTTGTTGTGTATCTTCAAGTAGTTTCCAACTTATGGCAACCCTAACCCTAACCCTTCCTCTGAGGCGGAGAGAGTCTGACTCACCCAAGTGCACCCATTGGGATTCCATGGCCAAATGAAGATTTGAATCCTGGGTCCAAAACACACTGCAGAAATAATCCAGCTTGAAACCACTTTAACTGCTCTGGCTCAATGCGATGGAATTCTGGAAACTGTAGTGATTGTGAGTTAGCTTTCTCTATCAAAGAGCTTGAGTGCCACAATAAACTACAATTCCCAGGATTCCCTAGCACTGAGCCAGGGCAGTTAAAGCCGTCTCAAACTGGATTATTTCTGCAGTGTGTTGTGGACCCTGGTCTTTAGAGTTGTAGTCCAGTGCTCAAATCAATACACCATGCTGGCTCTCCAATGAGCAGCAGCCACCAGTCAAAGGAGATGCAAACTGAAAAGTCTGAAAAATCTATCTGATTTGTTGTGTTGTTGTAACCCGCCCCATTGCTTGTTCAGATGGGTGGGCTAAAAATAAATTATTGTTGTTGTTGTTGTTGTTGTTGTCTGTTCTTACTCACAGAATGTAATCAAACACCCCCAAAGCACATATAATGTTCTTTAGCATTGTACTGAGAGGGAGTCCCTGCCTGCAGATTCATCAATACAGAAGGAAAGAAGATTGGAAGTGAAATGATCATCTCCTCGCCAGTGAGTAAGACCAGGATGGACTTCCCTTTGTCTTGACTTCCTTGAAAGGCAGAGAGTGCAACCTCCACAAGGCCCCTGGTCTCCTTATGAACAGCAGAGACCAGAATGTGCAGTTTGGGCTGTTAGTGACATTTTTATTTTATGTCAATTAATTCACACTCAGATATATTATTACAATATTTTTAACATACTTCTTTGTGGAGGATGCATACTTCTGTATGTAAATTTTTGGATTGCAAAGAACTGAAAGAATATACAGTCAGCCCTCCATTTTCGCAGGAGAGCCATTCCACCTCCCCTCTGCAAAAACGGAAACTCACACATATTCAAGCCCCACAGGCTTCAATGGGGGTGCATGCCCATGTGTGGCTGCAGGTGCGTGCCCCATTTTAATCCCCTCTGTTTGCTACTTTCAAGTAAGTGAGGGTCACGATCTGAAGGAAAACTGTATTTTTCAGTAGCCCCCAGTCAAGTAACTAATCTTGCTGTTTCTCTTTCTTCATCTTTTCAAATCAACTTCTGGCCTAAGCAGTCTGTCACCTAAACTGGATATGCTACACACACAGCAGAACTGAGTGGTGTCCTAGACTGTACCTTTCAGAGACATGGCATGTTAGTCTGGAATATCAGTATACAAAGGTATCCTGGAGCACCTGTGAAACTATGGTCCGAAACACACTGCAGAAATAATCCAGTTTGAGACTGCTTTAACTGCCCTGGCTCAGTGCTAAGGAATTCTGGGAACTGTAGTTTTGTGAGACATTTAGCCTTCTCTGTCAGAGAGCTCTGGTGCCACAACAAACTACAATTCCCACAATTCCCTAATCCTGAGCCAGGGCAGTTAAAGCAATATTAAACTGAATTATTTCTGCAATGTGTTTTGGACCCTGATCTACTAAAAGCTTATGCTACAACTTTTTTCACACAGTCTCAAAGGTGCTACAAGACCCTTTGTAGACTTAGGAGATTACTGCATTCACTTGTAACTGCTTACGGCAGATCTTACGGCTTGTAACTTCTTACGGCAGATCTTATCGCATTCACCCATCGCCGGGCAGTATGCAGCCCCTAAGCAACCGGCTATCTCCAGGCTTGTCCCACATCTTTTAAAGAATGAGAAAGTCCTGTTCTTGAAAAGCTGCAAGGGAAGCCCGGGTTGCAAACGGGCTGCATACTGTCCAGAGATGGCTGTGATAAGATACGCTTTTAAGTCCCGGGTCTATCCCTGCAGAGAACCTAATGCGATAATCTCCTTTATCTTGTGAGTGTTGAGACAGTGGGAAATGGGAAAGTAACATTTTTAATATCCCAGTGTTTGCCTTTCTGCAAAGAAAGCAATAAAACATCATTAACAGGTCCTAATAATGTTGCCTCAACATTAGTTTGCACAGAAGGAAACATCCAAAAATGTAAATTTCCACCCATAATCTGAAGCAGTACAATATATCACAACATTTCTACCTCATTCTTGTCACTCTTCTCCGTGTGAAGATCCTTTTTCCCCCCACAGAGGATATTCAAAAGACACATTCTCTCAAATATGTTCCTCACAATAACATCAATCACTGGCCATTATAACAAATGGCAGCAGGCAGTGACTGATAACAAATCAAACAGTTAGCACAACCCTGTTAAGTCCACACAAAAGTGAGAAACTGCTTTTCCTTCAACCTCTGAAATATTTGTGCCAGTTTTACAATGAATTCCGAATGACCCAGGTCTCCTTCTTTTTAACCAAATACACTTGTGTGCTATCTTCTGAAATCAGTCATTTTGGGGCACTGTTGAAGACAGGTTTGATCTGATTAAACAGATTCAAATTTCCTTGAAGTACGCAATTTTAATTGTTAAAATCATAGTTTAAACCAGTAGTCATCATTTTTAGCAGCACAGTTAGTAAATGAGCCCGTCTGAGTTTTAAGATTGTTGGGAGAAGTCATAGAATCATAGAATCATAGAGTTGGAAGAGACCACAAGGGCCATCTAGTCCAACCCCCTGCCATGCAGGAACTCCAAATCAAAGCATCCCTGACAGATGACCATCCAGCCTCTGTTTAAAGACCTCCAAGGAAGGAGACTCCACTACGCTCCGAGGGAGTGTGTTCCACTGTCGAACAGCCCTTACTGTCAGGAAGTTCCTCCTAATGTTGAGGTGGAATCTCTTTTCCTGCAATTTATATCCATTATTCCGCGTCCTAGTCTCTGGAGCAGCAGAAAACAAGCTTGCTCCCTCCTCAATATGACATCCCTTCAAATATTTAAACAGGGCTATCATATCACCTCTTAACCTTCTCTTCTCCAGGCTGAACATCCCCAGTTCCCTAAGGCGTTCCTCATAGGGCATGGTTTCCAGTCCCTTCACCATCTTAGTTGCCCTCCTTTGGACATGCTCCAGTTTCTCCACATCCTTCTTGAATTGTGGTGCCCAGAACTGGACACAGTATTCCAGGCGGGGCCTTCTCTTTGTCCACTACCTTCCCATGTACACCTACCGGAAATAAAGAAAGGGGCCTTTTTGGTGGCTGCTCCCAGATTTGGTCCAGACTGAGAAGTCCCATCCTTGCTCTCCTTCAGTCAGTAAGTCTTTTATGCTATCAGGCATTTAAGAACTGGCTGTGCTGTGCTTTTTATGATATGCTGTTTTGTTGACTTTTCATAGCCTGTCTTTTAATGCATTTTAAATTATTTTAACTCTATAGGTTATTAATTATTTTAAAATAACCAATACCCCCCCCAAACACACACACACAAACAGAAATAAACATTAACATACACAATTTATGTTTTGTATGTTTCTACTCTGTATTACAATCGCCTCTCCTAACTCGCGGATCTCATATCTGCACCCTCAATTACACACGAAGGGGCAATCTCTGCTGTTTCCAATGGCATATGCGCCCAGGCCATATACATGGAGGCGCGCCCCATTCAAGCCTATGAGGCATGAATATGTGTGAGCCTCCATTTGCACAGGGGGGTCAGAACGGATCATCCGCGAAAATGGAGGGCCAACTGTAGTTTTAATAATTTATAAACTGACTTGAGTCCCAGTACTGGGAAACATGGCAGGATATAAATGATGGTGATGATCATAGAAGAAGAAGAAGAAGAAGGAGGAGGAGGAGGAGGAGGAGGAGGAGGAGGAGGAGAACTACATGACTGTTTAATGCAGTTTTAACATATATTCAAAGAGAAAGTTTTTATTAAAAGGTAAGTACATAGAAAACATATTCTGAATTATCATGAGATTAATTTTCATTTCATCAAAAAACTGGATCCTATTTCTATCAAGATTCTTCTTTCTTGTTCAGAGCTCCCCAAATTCTACTTACATTCTCTATCTTTACACTAGAAAGAGGTGAGGACTGATAAGGCTATCTTCCATCTTCATATTTCACTATTTATATTCTGTGACTATGTCAGTATCTTTGACCTAGTTTTTTTTTAAATAATCAACTGCTTTTAAAAAAACGTACAGCTTTGACTTGATTTTTAAAATCCAATTTAAATAAAAAGGCTGGTTCAATTTTTTTTAAATTGTTAATCAGTGATTTTTTAGCAATCTTGGTTGAACAACAGTGCCCTTCACTTACCCCACCGCATGACTGGCAAAATGCAACAGAAAACCATTACACAACTGAATAAATCTACATGATAGTGGATACACAGAATTTGGGTTACACTAACTTACAAACCAAATGTATTAGGTATATATATAAAATTAAGGGTGCAGATAGACCTCTGAGGCATTGCATCAGGGATTTGGCAGGGAAGACTGTTAGCCAATTCAGTCCATCATCTGATGTCAGTTATATTCCTGTGGTGCAGCTTATTGGAAAATTACCTACAAAAAGGACAAGGCACAGTAAGTTCTCTTACCCATCTGCATTCCTAAACATGACTCTGCATTTTTCTCTCATGAAAGATATCTCTGTTTGGTGAATCAAATGGTTGAGAGAAAACAGTCTGCAGTTGGTGGAGGAGCAGGAACTTTAATAATATTCATTTTCTCTGACAAGAAACAGAATGAAATAATTGTAAAATGCAGGGTTTAAGGGAGTTTTCCTAATCGAAGAACGTGATGCTGCTTTAGCAACAGGTTGCCTCCGAAAAACAGAAAGCTTCTTAGGAAGAAGTGTGGTGCTTTCACAAAGGAGAAAGAAAAAGTACCTGGAAGAGCAAACAGGAGTCAATAAACAAGGTATGGAAGAGACTGGTGGTGGTGACTGTATGTGCCTTCAAGTTGCATATCCAACTTATGGCAACCCCATTAATTTCATAGTGTTTTCTTAGGCAAGGAATACTCACAAGGTGGTTTGCCAATTCCTTCCTCTGAAATACAGCCTACAGCGTCTGGTATTAGTTGGTGGTCCCCCATCCAAGTACTAACCAGAGCTGACCTTGCTTAGGTTCCAAGATCAGATGGGATCTAATGCCTTTAGAGTAAATTTAGGACATGGAAGCTATTACACATCATTTAATTTAAAAGCAACCTGCTAAATTGGGAATATAGGGATAGGCAACACTTCAAATTTGAACTGGCTTAAAATGGTAATCTCCTGTACCTAGGAATGTTTTTTAAGAGGATCTCAAACAGAAATTTCAGCAATCACATCCATAGGCTTGCATGGAGTGGACTAAAACAGAAAAATAGCTTGTGGTTTTAATACAACTTTCTTCCTCCCTGAGAGTGGAAGTGGGAGCTATTCATAGAAAATAACAGAACTAATAAGTATGTTTTCCTCTCAGCCTCCACTGCAAAGACTCTGGTCCATGCCCTAGTGGTCTCACAACTAGATTATTGTAACCTTCTTCTGACAGGGCTTCCTCTCTCTCACCTTCATCCTTCAATCTCTGTCCAGAACTCAGTTGCACGTATTATCACATCCGCTCACCGCTTTGACCATGTTTCTCCTCTATTATCTTCCTTCCATGGGCTCCCCTTCCCCTTCCGCATCCAGTACAAGCTTTTGTTGTTGACTTTCAAAGCCCTCCACGGACTGGCCCCTCCTTACTTGTCTGAACTTCTTTCTCCTCACACTCCTTCTCGTACCCTCCATTCTGGTAGTCAAGGTCTCCTGTCCCAGCCAAGGATTTCCACTGTCCCATCCCGGATTTGTCCCTTCTCACTTGCTGCCCCTCACTTCTGGAACCTTCTTCCCCCACATGTGCACCTCATCACTTCTCTAACCAGATTTAAAACTGAGTTAAAGGCTATATTGTTTAGGGAAGTGTTCCCAGGATTGTGCCATCTGCCCCAGGATGCCTCCTTTTAACTATGTATTAAGAAGCCATGCCCTCCCTCCAGTCCATCTGCCTTGGTTCAAGGCCCCAGAGGGAGAGAAGAACCACTGGACCTCATCCCCTTCCCACCACCTTTCCCTTCTCCTTTTGTGTTATCTCTTTTAGACTGTAAGTCTGAGGGCAGGGAACTGTCTAAATATAAGATTGTATGTACAGCACTGTGTAAATTTACAGCACTATATAAATAAAGGTTAATAATAATAATATGTTTTGTAGTGTCAGACCCACCTCTTTAGCAGGTGTTAAACAGCATTAACACTGAATAATTTTAATACCGGGCCCTTTTTAAGGTTCATTGTACTGTATGTTATTCTCCCAGTCTCAGCCATACCACCAAGATTCAACAACCGTCGAACGCACTTGAGGTCAACTTTCACTAGCAATCTCCCAAAGTTTGAAGGGATCACTTGAAATGGCTAAAACTAAAAAGACCTCACTATTTCATCACTACATCCTATTTCCTATACAATAAGGATTCTACACTAGATACGCCAAAAGGATAGATAGTAGAACTACATACCAGTTGAGTGGGACAATGAGAATTGTTAAATGCATGTATTAAAGAAAAGAAACAGCAACACAGATGAAACCTAACCTTACAGATTACCATCAAGCTAACTGCTTTCTGTTCACAGGGACAGTGAAGAAGAAGCAATGTAATATTACCCCAATGCAGGAATTGCTTGTAAATTTGCAAGAAAATCAGGAAAGGAAGAAAACTATTATGTTTTCTTCCTTTTTTCCTTCTTATGTTGGCATGCAAACTCAAGACTCACTGCCATCAAAACAAATAAACTCAAGAAAGAAATACTGGAGAGCAGATGTCAAAAGGAACAGGTAGCCATTCAGGACTTGATTTATTTGATTGTTTAAATAAGTGCAATGTGCAGAGATTTGGTTGCACAGGTTGTGATGTGCCTTTCTAGATTAAAAAGAAGACAATATTCTCAGGTTATCATACAAAAGAGCACTATTGTTTGCAGTAATGGATCCAAACCCCTATCTTTCTGGCTCATATATTAAGCAGGTGCAGTGAAGTAAGCTACACTATTTCCAAGAAATCTGAGTTTCTCTAATGTTTTCCCCATCAACCCCAGCTGCCTTTTGCTTTAGAACACCAATTATATGCTGAATGAATCCTTTTGTTTCTTGATTAAAGTGTATTGTTGCATCAGAAAATACTGTAATCTATGGAAACAGCAGAGCAATATGAATGAAAGTGATAGAAGCATGACAGATATAAATATGAAGTTGGACCTGCCCCTACACATACTATGCTTTGACAAAAGCATCAGCGAATCTCACAGCCATGTGGCAAATAATTTAAATGCAGCGGAGTGTGTCTTGAACTCACTGTCCCATGTAGCCTCAGTTGGAGTTAAGACCCAATAGGGTTATTAAACCAACCAGACTCACATCCAAACCAGACTTTTTTCAACACGGGAAACAAAGGGCAATGCGGGAAGAAAGTGGAGATTAGTTTGTCAGCTCCAGCCCCATGCTTAACCATATGCTAGTTCTAAGACTTTTAGTCTCCTTTCTCCAAACAGCAGGAATTAAGTAAGTGTGAGAAGCCAGAACATCAGTATATGATACTTGTGTGTTACTGAGCCATGATGACCTTTTAAAATTATACCAAGATGGGAAAAGATGGTTAGAGCATATACCAGATATTCTCAAGGTGTGTACCAGGGCAAATCCCTCAAGAGTAATACAAGTTAGTCTTGAAAGTAATGTTTGTCAGTAACATTTTAAATCACATGTGCTTGCATATTTAAATGTGTCTTGAACAGGTACTTCAGTGGGATAGAAAAGGGGGAAGAATCCTAAGTGGCAACAGAAAGTGGTGCTTGTTACAAAAGGTCCACCTTTTGTGCTGCCATTAAGCACATATCCAATAATCTTGTAAGCAAAACTGCCTGCCTGCAGAAGGGCTGCTGACAAGAAGAGATTGCCAGGAGAACATTGCCTTCACACATGAGGATATAGGGTTATGTAGAAAGGGTGAATGGGTCATGCCTTTGGCATGCGAAAAATGGTACACCACCTTCTCCATAAATATGATTATATGTTTTATTTAGGGCTGTTTGAAACAGTGCAAGTTCACTAAGGTACAAAATGTGGGAGAAATCCAACTGCAATCAGAATTAGAACAGATCTATTCAATCAATGGAACTTACCTGAGTGATTCAGTGGGTCTACATTAACTGAGACAAACAACTGGATTTAGCCCATGTTGTTGTTGAGTGCAGTCCTCTTGTGGACCACTGCCAATGGACCACCTAGGACATGAAGAATGCCAAGGTTCTTGCAAATAAGGGAACTTTTCATGTTCTTGAACAATAACATCTATCCAAAACATATCAGAACAAGGTTTAGGTTGTGCTAAAATGTTTTTGACTGGAACCTATTTTCTTACCCTTTCCCACCCTGCCAGCATTTACACAAGCATTTTGGTAAGCTTCCTTTCTGGCATCAATAGTTAGTTCAGATTTATTTTTCAAGACCTAGAAAAATTAGCCTTTGAATGGGGAAGAATAAAAAAACGTGTAAAGGATTAAGTGTACCATTCACACAGCTCAAAGATGCTAGGTCAAACACAAAGCAGGATTAGACACTGATCTATATCAATTGTTAACAGCTTTATTTATAAAAGGCTGTGGATTGGAATGTTTGGAGCTTAATTATTTCTATTTTTATGGCAGCGTATTTATTTTCTGATACCCGAGCCTTATATTCTCCTTTTAACACCACAATAGTTACTTTGTGCTGATGCACCAGCAAAGACAAGATTATGTGTTAACCATTTAACATTTTAATCACACCTATAGGATGCTAAAGAGAAATGTCCATCAGTAAAGTCTAACAGATTTAGCAAATCCTACAGTGCAAACCAGCACCTTCAGACGATGTTGGATTGCTGCTCCTATCATCCCTCACTACTGGCTGTGCTGACTAGGACTGATGGGGGCTATAAAATCATTTAAAGGATTGCCTTCCCCACCCATGTGCTAAAGGAATAAAACAGAGATAATTAGAGCATGCAGATGCCATTCTTTAGCAATATTTCATATTTTTTTCCTTAAAATTGGGACTTGAATATGTCATTAAATAGATCCAGCATGGTGTAGTCATTTGGGTATTGGACTAGGACCCTGGAACACAGGGTCTGAATCCTCACTGGGCGACTTTGGGCAAGTCATATTTTTTTGGCCTCAGAGGAAGGCAAAGACAAAATTCCTTATGAACAAATCTTGTCAAGAAAACCCTGTGATAGTTACACCTTAGAGTCACCATAAGTAGGAAATGACTTGAAGACACACAGTAACAAAACAATCACTAAATATTTACAAGCAGAGGCAAATCAAATGATAGCCGAATAGTAATGTTGTCTAATGAGACTGAAAACTGGTAACATTTGGGAGATATTTGTTAGCTTTAATCTCCCTCTCATACTCTTGAAGCAGTTTCCAAACTGATGACTTGACATTGTAGATTCTGCATAAAAGTAGCACTCTGGCTTGACTTTCCCCATCACAACCATTAATTAAAGACTGCAAGCCTAGTAAAGTCTTACTTGTAACGACTAAGAACTGACTATGGATTTGGGAAGGGCAAGAGAGAAGAGAACTGTACAAATGAGGTGATTATAGAGCAGGCACTGCTGGCTGAGCATTTCTCACATTCTCTCTTTCAGACTCAGATAGACACCCCACCTCTTCAAAGTATTTAAAAGATGGATAATACCAACATTATAGGAGAGGACATGGATCAGTAAAGCAATAGTGAGGATCAGGCAATCCACCTTTTACAGAAAACAGTGTAGCAATGATTCAAGCCAGTAGCTGGTTTATGTGAGATCCACCACGAAGAAGGGCATTTTAGGTAACGGAACAAAAAGGAAAATCATACAGGAATGGAAGTGCCACAGCATCTGATTGTCTTGATCTGGACTAAAGACTCATCAATCTGACTATGTGCTTGGCCATGAAGTTCAGTGGTTGAACCTGGGCTAGGTGTTGATCAGGGACAATATAAGGCTGTTTGGTCCCTCTAGCCATAGGCTGGCAAACAAACACTCCTTGAGCAGATGCATTATAAGAAATTGTTACAGGAACTTACAACTAGGACTTGCAACAAAATATTGCAATGTACTGTATGTAAAGTGTTTCTATTAAATGTCCTCTTCCAGAAGACTGCTGCCCACCTGCACTGGGTGCCACCATGCCACTGGAAGCACCTATTGTGCATTTAATGCAAACATACCTTTTCCCTCTATAGTCAGAGGTTTGGAAAACTACTGTGCATACTGGTAGCAGAAGCAACCTGGAGACAGTAGGTGACTGGCTAACTGCAAAGTCACCAAGAAATTTCTTCCAGGTCTGTGTTGTAAAAGTAGTTCTGCGGTGGAGGAGAGGTAGAGGGAAACACTGTTATTCACAAGGAAACAAATGAGTGGACAAATGCAATGTGGTATATACAATAAATTTATATATGTATATTGTTTTAGAAAAGGTGAACTATTTGCCAATGCAAACAGGTATGGATAAGATGCAACTGCACTTGATTATCTGGTGAATTTATTTCTCATTGATGATCTCTTACCATTTGGCATTGGTATTTCTAAGCTCTTCCCGTTTTTACATGCCTGATAACAGACCAACTACACCATGCCTGTGGATCTTTGTTCCATTACATCTTTTCTTTTATTTGAAAGCTGCTCTAGCTTGGTTAGGCTTGTTTGTAGAATCAAGCCATACTTACATTCTGGCTGTAAGGCTAGCAAGTATCTTCCCGCAGAGGTGGTCCTCTGGATGTTTTGGACCTTAACTCCCACAATCACTTTTAGTTGGCCATGCTATGCACGGTTGATGGGAACTGTGGGCCAAAACATCTGGACAGTTCTTTGGCTCAGTCCCAGTTTCTCATTAAAGGGTTTCTTGCTTGCAAGTAAGTACAGATCCATAACAGGAAAATTCCCATAAGGAAAAAAAAATGACTCTGACAAAATAAACACCCCTTGGAGCTCTCTTTTAAGACGTAGGTATGTGAAGATGAATTCTGGCAACAACCTTATTTTGCAAGTACAGCCCTAAGATGGAGACTGCCAAGCAGACAGGGATGATCTCACTGGCCTAAAATAACAACCTGCTAGGAAGGTCACTCCATTTTACTGGCATAGCAACCAGATCCAAAAAGGAAGTCCCATGGCCTTTTCTGTCTTACCTTCTAACCAAGATAATGCCCAGATTAACCCTTGCTAAATTTATGAAAATTTATTGCAAGGGAGAAAAAGTGCTTAAGACAATAAATACTTCCACACACTCAAAACATCATTTCAAAGTTCTTCATATTTTGTCCTTTGAGATGAGTAATTCAATGGCTCTCAGCTCCAGGAGGGAGAGAGGGAAGCTTTTAAAAAGCACATTAGGTTTATTACCTATTTGTGAGCTACAGAAAATGACCTTAGCCAGATTGTTCAAGTAACCCAATACTATTTATAAAGGACATAAGTTTTTTAAAGCTGTCCAAAAGAGTTTCCTGCTCAAGGCCTATTACAAGAGTGTTCAAAAACAAAACACCAGAGACAGACTTTTGGTAGGATTAAACAACTCTGAAGAAACTCCTGCTGCTGTACTCTGCACTATTAATTCCCAAATTGTACAATTAAAGGATCCTACAAGCATGAATCATAACTACACAAGGAGGCTTACCATTGGGTCTCTGGATGATTTGCTTTGGTCTGCAAGTTTAAGGAATGACGGTGGATTTAAATCGGGCTTTTCCATATGCATTCTAAACCAGGCTTTAAGGTGACCATACAATTACTGGCTGTTTTTCGAGCAGGTCTTCTGCTCTACCAAAAGTGGGAAACATCTCTTTCCAGATGTTGTTGGACTACAACTCCCATTATTCATCACCATCAGCTATACTGGTTAGTGCTAATGGGAGCTGCAGTCCTATGCTAGTCTGTGCTCATCTAGCACTTATGATAAACCCAGGGTGTCGGATTATTACTCTTTTCTTCTAGCCAGTGCTCTCAACCTTTGGTCTTCCAGATGTTTTGGACTTTGTTTTACAGAAGTCTTAGCCAGTATATGTCCAATGCTCAGGAATTCTGGAACCTGAGGTCCAAAACTAGTGTTAGAACCAGTGTTAGAAACTCCAAGACTGATTACCTGGGCCATGTCTGGCTCTCCAGGTCTTGTCGGGCTGCATAGACCCTGGCCAGCATAGACCAAACAGCAAGAACCACGAGAGCTGCAATCCCGCTTCTGGAGAGTAACATTCCCCATCACCTTGATCTAGATTAACAAAGCCATAAAATATGGTAACATGAACAGGTTCACTACAGAAAAGTCCCAGTACTGTAGTATGAATGTCAAAATCAGTATAGCAGCATAGTACTATGAGCTACAACTGAAGTAAGAGAGGTAGCTGAAACAAATCAGTACCTCCCAGCTCCTATACTAATATAGAGTACAGGGATAAAAACACTGGCCTACCTTCCAGGGCTGTTTTAAGGATGAAATCACATATGAGACTTAATCTCTAAGGGAAAATGTTATAAACGCATGTAAGTGAGTATGTGTTAATGTATTTTCTTGTATTGTATCTACATTTTTTCCTTTTTTTCTGTGAATTTGGTTTTTTTGTTATTTCTTTGTAAACTTAATTTGTTCATAAAGTTATTCTAACTATTAAAAAATAAACTTATCTAAGTGAACGCACACAGAAAGTCTGGAAGAAAATAATTATATCAATAGTCTGATCATAAATATTAAATACCTTGTAAAGTCTCCTGTTATTTCCTTACCCCTACAATATAACTGAGGGGTTACTAGCTTCAGATACGGTTGGCCAACATGCTTCCTTCCATACTCATGTGTGTACATGTGCTTGCATGCGCACGCATAGCCTGACTTCACTCCTAGAGAACAACAGAGACCTCTTTTCAGCTCTTGCTAAACTCACAGCTCCTTCCATCGAGTCCAATTTATTCCTTCACAGTTCATGGAATCTCTCCACACGTCCACTGCTAGCATTACCTCTGGGAGGCTGCTGGAGTTTACCTTTTCCAGGAGCTCAGCAGTGAATAATTCATGGACTCAAATCACTAGAGGAGGGCACACAGACTGAAATCACCTACTATTGACATTTGGAGGAATATTAACACACTGTTTAAAATCTTTAACAATTAACTATTTCAAATATTTGTATCTATGAACAATGCTCTCTTTTGGATGGAGCTAGATGTTTGGCAGAGACCCTGGTTTAGCTATTCTTCCAACCACTGCTTTACCCCTGTGATGAAATACAGAAACGTGTGTCTAAAACAAAGGTAGAGAAAATTTGGTATTCCTGATTATTTTGGACTTCAGCTCTCAGAATCCTGGCACATTTGGTCATACTGGCTGAGGCATACGGGAACTGAAGTTCAAAACATCAGGAAGGACACAAGTGCCACCCACCCCCAAAACATCTGTTGGAAGAAAAAGCAGCTGGGGAAAGGAAAAGGATTAAAAATGTAAAGTCACTATTTTAGGGACATACACAAACACACACATCAAATACAACTTCACAGAAACCATAACACACACGCACTACTTTCAGCTACTGAATGAAGACCCAGGTTCTCGGACATGTCCTTCTATCCAGTGGGTCATTTTGCCCTCAGTTAACAACACAAGAGTATCCATTTCTCAGCCTGACTTTCAGATCCGTTTTCTGATTGGTGAGCAGCTACTGTACAAACAGAGGCCACAGGATCTTTGATCTTCTGCACAAACAGAGATCATCTGCCAGCCACAACACTGCACAGACTTTTAAAGTTTGGTGTATGGCAAGATATTATTCGACCTTAGTACATTAAATTAAGAACAGATTGCAACCATGTGCAACTTTCACTTGAAGAAGTATCAGAGTGGATGGGCAAGGAGAGTCCAAAAAATTGCTTTCTGCAGGTGGTAGGGAGACCCAGTTTGGTTTACCACTACAGTTTTTTTAAAAAAACAGCTGTCCTCTACTGTTGTTATTTTGTGGATGATGCCCAAGGAAATTAATTTTTTGGCCTACAACTCTCAGAATCCCCATCCAGCACAGATACTGTTGGAAGATACCGTATGGTTATGGCGCAAAAAGCAACTTTCAAAAGTCTGCACTTTTAATCCCGAAGAGATTGTGTCATGTGTAGGCAGAAGCAACTAGTGTCTGCTTTTTGAAGATTTATGTCCATGTCCTAAACTAAACCAGTGCTTTGGTTTGTGAGAAAGCCAAACTCCACACCACAGTTATGGTTGTGATCCATGGAATAAAACTATCCAGAGAACAGGAAAGCCTTCTGAGGATACACATGTTGCCCACCATACACAATAGTGAACTGAATATAGAACTGGGACAGATAATATTTCAGCCTCCTCTTTCTGACTCTCTTGGAATAGGTTAAACGTTCGCACTCTAACCTGTCCAAGTTCCCCAGTTTCATGATCATTTGTCTGGTCTACTCCGTATGCAGAGAAACCCCAAATTTGCCCCAACAGATACAGACCTCCAACAACATCTATCAGACACTAGTTTTGCCAGTATCTTACATTCTTATTGTTATTGGTTTATTTTATACCTTGCTATTTGAAAGTCAGCACGGCATATTGGTTTGAGTGCTGGAGTAGGACTCTAGGAGACCAAAATGTGAATCTTGCTTGACCACTTGCTTGGGTGACCTTGGGCAAGTCCCAGCTTCAGAAGAAAGCAATGGCAAACCCTCCCTGAACAAATCTTGCCAAGAAAACCCGTCAATGTCGCTGTAAGTCCTTAAATCAGAAATGACTTGGAGGAACACAACAACAACAACAACAACAACAACAACAAACCCCTACTGTTCTCCATAACAGCCATAGACACTGTAGACTAGTTGTTCTCAAGCTTTGGGAACTGAAGTCCCAAACAATGACAATGTTTGTAAACAAATAAGGACATAGATTAGAAGTGAGAAACTGAGGTATGTTTGTTGACCACACTCCCAAGAACATCACCGCTCACATTAACACACACATACCACAAAGTACAGGAAAACAGTACAGTACAAAGAAACTGCCCACATTAACACACTACTTATTGCTGTTGCATACTTTCAACCCATTTCTGAATTATAGTGATCCTATCACAGGGGTTTGGGGAGGATTTGTTCAGAGGGGATTGGCCTTTGCCCTCCTGAGGCTGTGAGAGTGTGACACAGTGGGTTTCCATGACCAAGTAGGGACTTGAACCCTAGAACCAATATTAATGGTCTAGACTGTAGCAGCATAATTAAAGCACATCTTCTTGGCAATTTTTTAGGAAGTCCCACAGAATCGTTGAAGACAGAGAGATCTTTTAAAACAGTAATTAGAAGGAAAACCATTTTCCATATATTTTTAGCAAATCAGGAAATGCACATTTATTTGGGTAACTTGCAATATGAGACAAGAATAAATTTCTTCCTGAATGCCATCCCTTGAAGCTTAGTTAGATTAATGAGCATCTTTCCATCCTGAGACAGGAATACTCCAAATAATGAACAGATCCTAAGCACATAAATGCTCTTTCTGTTTAGATTTTACCAACCAGCTTCATTTGCTGCCTGTGATCATGTTTAAATCTGTTCAGCTGAAAACCATCCCCCCCATTCTGAATTCTTCCATAAACCAAATTCCTAACCAATGATATCATAACTTTGGTAGCTTAAGTCTAAAGTCTTGATAATTGAAATAAAATGGCAAGAGCGTGAAAGGCAAATGTACCCTTTGCTTTGGACAGATCCTGAACCTGGAACCAAACTGCGCTGATTTGGATAGATTCATGAGACGTCCAAACTGAAGCAACACTCCTCGGAAGTGGCTTCATTCTAAATCTTTACATTCAGGAAGATTCATTATAAATATGGAACAGAAACATTAATAACTTATCCCTCAAGCGGCTCCCAAGGAGCTATGGATTTGTGATATTTCATCCAGCTTTGACAAGCAGAATGACAGTTATGGCTATTTGTTTATTTTCTATTAAGTCAATGGGATGTGCAAAAATTTCAGTTTGCCAAAATGAATCAAACTACAGCTTCCAAATCAGTCCCAGCCAAATCTGGCTCTTTTTCACATTGCTGAATAGTCCAAACTGAATCTTTGTTGTTGTTGTTAAGGTACAACTTTTAATAATATAAAACCGTGTATATGGAAAACTACACATACAAACTATACAAACAAATACACTACACAAGATAACAATATAAAAAAAGAAAGGGGGAATACACATGACTTCCAACTTATTAGCTAATGGGTATAGTTATTAAATTATTCTACTTTTTTCTGTGTACATATACAAGGTACATTTCTACATGTTATTCCATTCTTCTATTCTTTAGATCCCAAAATTGATATTTTCATAGAATCATAGAGTTGGAAGAGACCACAAGGGCCATCCAGTCCAACTCCCTGCCATGCAGGAACTCTCCATCAAAGCATCCCCAACAGATAGCCACCCAGCCTCTGCTTAAAGACCTCCAAGGAAGGAGACTCCACTACACTCCAAGGGAGTGTGTTGCACTGTCGAACAGCCCTTATTGTCAGGAAGTTCCTCCTAATGTCTAGGTGGAATCTCTTTTTCTGGAGGTTGCATCCATTGTTCTGGGTCCTAGTCTCTGAAGCAGCAGAAAACAAGCTTGCTCCCTCCTCAATATGACTTCCCTTCAAATATTTAAACAGGGCTATCAAAACACCCAATTTTATCCCAATATTTCCTCATAAAATCAATTATCAATTCCAACTTATTTAAACTTAAAATGTCTTTCATAATAGCATGTATCCAAATCCAACATTTTCTCACCTTAGCACAAGTCCACAGCATATGATAAAAATTTCTCTATTTTTGATTGCATTTCCAAAATATGTAAATATGAACCTTTACACATCTTCACAAGTCTCTCTGGTGTCAAATAGCAAAATAAATAGGTTACTTATAGAGATCTCTCAGTGTTTGAAGGAGGGCTTTACAGAGTGAAAACAAGTGAAAAATAGGAGGGGTATGAATTCAGTGGTACTTTTAAAGACAGAAATTTGAGAGATTTAAGATGGACAGAAAGTATATAGTTTAGAGGTAAAAAAGTCACAATTTGAGACCCAATTGTGTACAGATGATGATCATTCACACTGCAGAAATAATCCAGTTTCATACCACTTTAAATGCCATCACTTAATGCAATGGAATTCTGGGGACTGTAGTTTTCTGACATCTACCCTTCTCTGTCAGAGCTGGTGCCACAACAAACTACAGTTCCCAGAATTCCATAGCATTATGCCTTGGCAGTTAAAGTGGTGTCAAACTGGATTATTTCTGTAGTGCAGATGCAGCCTTAATTGCTAAAATGTAAAAGTTACTGCTGAGAATGGAACCAGAAGAACAGGTTAAAGAGTGAATGATAAAATGCATGATAAAACTGGCCCAAATTAATATAGCCCAGCAATGATAGTACAGTGTTCCCATGCCATACCCAGGTGCACTAAACACGGCTTCAAGCTTATGTTGAAGCCGCATGACAATAATGTGTATGGCATGCGCAGCACTGCAAACATGTGCCACGTGGTACCGCAAGCACGCGCCACCACAAGCACGCACCATACAGCACCACTAGCATGTGCCACGCAGCACTGCAAGCACACGCCCCATTGTTTTCAATGGGGCACAAGCATACGTGGAATCCCCTTTATGCAGGGAAGGGAAAGGCCCACTGTATACAGATGGAGCAGTGAGAAAAGAATGTGAACAAACACTTTTCCATTTACTATTAGTTATGATTTAAAGGATAAGTGTCAAAAAATGATGTATCAATGGTCCAAACCGAATCTTGTGGTCTGTATACATACCCATCAAGTATCAATGCCAGAGTTATTACTCATTCACACCCACTTTTTTGCAACACATTGAAGTAGAGTGTCACTGCTAAGGGTTCAATGTAATGTAAACGCTAGCATCCTTCAAGCCTTCAGTTGGGGATCTGTGCAAGCTTGAAAAATTTTCCTGAATGTGCTTGCTAAAAGAAACCAGACTTGATTTGTGTCAGTTATCACTTGTAAATGTTTTTCTTGCACAGGTCTGCAACGGAACATGTAATTTTTATAAAATGAATACATACCATACCTATTGTTAGAGATACCTTACAACTACTCAGAAGTCTACACAGCAGCTTCTTCTTATATGAACTAGAAGCTGTTATGCACAGAGTCAGAGCACTCATCCATTTAGCTCAGTTTCATTTACTTTACACTGACTGGCAGCAGATGTACAGGATTTCAGATGGAAATTTTTCCGTCCCCAACAGAAGATGCTAGCAATTGAACCGGGGGTCTTTTGCCATTTCCTACATGCAAGTGCAGTTAATTTCAGCAAAACAATAATTAGGGGAAACAGAAAAGGGTAGAGAGTTATAAAATAAGTTGCTTAGAAACAAGGCAAACTTTACTTTTGCATGCAATGGAAATGACATGAATGTCTCCTTCTACTAGACAACAGCCCTGTTGATGATTAATATAACCCAGCAATCATTCAAGTACACCCCTGAAAAGGAGTATACATCATATGTCATAACCTTGGAAAGATATCCCAAAGCTCGATTGTTCTTAATATTTTATTGTATGGTTCCCAGCTGGACAGACTTTTAATGGCCTGACCAGAATTTTATCCTCTGGGCCAGTGGCCAGAACTGGAGAATGCAAAGGCATCAAGGGGTGGGGTAGGGATTTCCCTCAGAGTATATAGACTTACCACGATATCTTATGGTGAGGGTGCCTGCATTGGTAATGTGACACTCAAGAATGTGTTGTGAACATGCCGAAACACCTGCCTAGTTTGACAATGCTGAGAGGTTTACATTCAACGGGCTACAGCCACGACTGTCACCGTATGTAGAGCTCAGAAGTGATGACTTAAAAGTTTTGTAGTTACCTGTAACAAGTTATTCCCCCCCCCCCTTTTCAGTGTTTCCATAAGTTATATAACTTTGTGGGAATGTAGCTTCTTTATTTGTGAATGGAATAACATTTTCTAATTAATTTTTAAAATTACCTGTCCTAGCATTTTAGAGAGTATTTTAACATTATTATTTCAAAGTTTTTACCTTTCTCTAACCAAGCCTGAGACTTTCAGATACTCTTTCAAAGCAACCAAAGATATAACGGAAAAATTACAAGCAACGCAAAGGCATTCTTTAAAAACATCATAATACATCAATGAACAAAAGCAACAGTTTCAAAAAGTGGTCTTCCATTTTTCTGTCACATACAGTTTATGCACAAGGTACCTGGCTTTCCCAGCTGCCATACAGATTTGTTTGCTGTTTTGTTTTGCATCCCATCATTCACCCAGATGATAGATGGTATGCAAAACAAAACAAATAAATCTGTATGGCAGCTGGGAGAGCCGTGCACATGTACATATCCTGTATGTGGCTGAGTTTGGAAAGTTATTTTTTGAAACTAGTCTGTTATTTTTGCTCATAAAGATAATCAATTGATGTACAGTCAGCCCTTCGTACCCATGCATTTTTTTAATCCATGGATTCAAGCATATATGACTTGAAAATATCCAAAAAGATAAATTCCAAAAAAGAAAGCTTGATTTTGCCATTTTGTATAAGGGACACTATTTTACTATGCCATTGTATTAAAGCATCCACAAATTTTGTTATCCACAGTGTGTCCTGTAACGAAACCCTAGCAGATACCAAGGGCCTATTGTACTCATTATGATCTTTTAAAAGTACTTCTTTCTCCTAGGAGAGCCAGCCTGGTGTAGGAGATTGAGCTATGTAGGACTATGACTCTGGATCTGTATCTCCACTCAACCCATGGAAATCCACCGGGTGACTCAGGAAAGTCACGCTCTCTCAGTCTCAGAGGAAAGCAAAGGCAAACCCCCTCTGATCAAATCTTTCTAAGAAAACCTTGTGATAGGTTCGCCTTAAGTCAAAAATGACTTGAAGGCACACAACTTTTTCTCAAGGTTGGAATGGTAATCTAAGTTAAGCAACTCAGGTTGGAGACTGCATTCTCTCCCTTTAGTTTAGCCTGCTGTCATGCTTGGGGTGTACTGCAACATCCATGTGGCCACAGCCATCAGGGAAATAAGGATGCAGCTCAGGCTAACCAGTTGCTCTAGTTGTAGTAATTCCCAAACTCTAGGCTTCCAGGTGCTTCGCATTTCAACTCCTAGAATCCCAGACAGCTGGACAGTTGGTTGAGGCTGTTGGGAACTGAAGTCCAAAACACCTGGAGAACCAGAGTTTGGGAATCAGTGCATCTAGTGTGGTGTTTCTCAAACTTTGTTTCTCCAGATAGTGAGAATTCCTGACCACTGGCATGGTTGGCTAGGGCTTCTGTGAATTGAAAACATCTGGAGGACCAAGGATTGAGAAGCACTGCTCTAGTAAATCTTGACTAGAGTTGTTGGAGAAATCCCACACTTTTTTCCAGATCTTTTTAAATTAAAGTTCTACGTTGAATAAAAATGGAATAACGCACAAAAAGAAACACACAACTGACTAGAATACAAACTAGACAAAAGACAACAGAAAAACTACATGATACACCACTAAGAAAAAAATGGTTTCCAATTGCCTTTTCTACAGATATTTAGTATTTCCTCAAAAATCTCATTCTCTTTAATCTAATTTTACATTTCATCTAATTATTTAAGTCATATTAATTTTCAAAACCAATCATCATCACATCATCCTCATTATTTCTTAAAAGGTCAATTAGGGCTTTCCAATCTTTCCAAAAATTTGCTAACAGTTTTTCTCTAATCAAAGCGGACAATTTGTCCATCTCTGAAAACTCACTCATTTTTAACAACTGTTCATCTTTAGTAGACAATATGTTACTCTTCCATTTCTAAGCATACAATAATCATGCTGCCATAGTCTGTACTGAAGTATTCTTCCATAACTCCTTTCTAGTTGATCGTTCATCAGCCTCTCAAGAAAAACTGCAGGTTTTAATTGTATATTGGTCTTTAAAATTCTTTGCAGCAAAATATGTATTTGAACCCATTACTTTTTAACTTTTTCATAAGCGTACCATATATGGTAAAAAAGCCTTTCTTGCTGTTCACAATTCCAGCATTCAAAGTTCCCTTATACATCTTAGACAATTTCTAAGGTATCATATACCAGACATATGTCATTTTATGAAAGTATCCTTAAGATCATAACAAAATAAATTTCAACTCCTTTGGTCACATCCTTTCCCAATTCTCCATTCATATATTAAATTCAAAATTCTTAGCCCATTTTATCATGCAATCCTTCACTTTTTAACAAAATGTTTATACATTTTACCAATCACCTGTTCATCATTTGTACACAGTTGCAATTCAAACCCTCATTTCTTTTGTTCAAAAGCATAAATTTTCTCCGTCTTAAATCTTTCAAATAACTGTAAGTAAGTGAACCACTGAAAGCCATTACCTCCCATTAAAAGTTGTTCTTTTGTTTTCATAGTACAATATATTCTCCTTGGCAATTCTGCAATAAATCTTGGTACCTGAGAAATCTTATCAAAACAAAATTGTACTATGTACTATGAACTATAAACATCTGGCAACCAACTTGGGAGGGCTCATGTCCAGTTCAACCCCAGAGAGAGGGGAGGGAGAGCAGAACAAGACAGGCTGATGGATCAAAAAGACAGAAACAACTTATCTCATGCTACTGTTGACAAGTTCAGACTACAAGGCAACAGTCAGCATATTTTTTCAATATTGTGCATCTTGCAGAAGTGTGAAAAAATCTACAAATTTCCTCCAAGATGACCATACCACTATCAACATCTAATAAAAAGCCCAGCTCACATTGATGGGAGAAATTTTGAAGTTCTCCCGTTTATCATATGAGATCAAATCAAGTCAGGATTCATCCTCCAATTGTGACAGTCTCTTGACAGACAAGGAAGTGTCTATCTTTGATGTGATGAAGAAAGACAGCTTTGCATACGTTCCTGGGCACCCTGCCCTCCAGTCTTTGGAAAACATTCCCAGGTGGAGAAATGCAGGTGTTCAGGGGTATCCTGCCTCAGAATTTAGGACTGTTATAATTAAAGAAGGCAAACTCATTAGACTGCCTAGAGATTCAAGAATAGCTGACACTGTTCAATAGTGCATTTGTTTGCATGGAGAACTTGTAAGCTCAATTCATGCAATCATTAAACAGGGCTGGGAAAGCACATCTCCATTCAGTGTAAACAATGCAGGGTGAGATGGGGGTATAGTAAGATAGGTCCCAATGTCCCTCTTTATCAGAGCTAAAGATTTGCACAAAATACACTGATGGAAACACCTGTATTTAAAGAATTCCACTCCTAAACATACACAAATACACTCTGGCCAAAAGTCTAAGGGCTGCTGGGGTACTGTGTCAGCTTGTATTTTTGCACCCTACTGAGGATCTCTCAATCAAAAGGCAGAGAATAACTCTTCAAAATATATTATTTTCAAATATTCTGCAAGGAGCCAGATGTGGATGGGGTTGTTCCGGGTCTGGTCATTCTACCAAGAAAAAAAGGTAAGATGGCAGTGCTAAGGGAAACTGTGAGACAGAGAGGGAGGGAGAGATTTAGGTGTGGAAAAGATGGGCTCTGCATTGTTAGAGGTCTGTAAACCAAAGTTGGATGCTTAGTAGGGAAGTGGAAGTAGATTTTATTTTATATTATTTCAAGGACTTATATCCTGCCTTTCTCCCACAATGGGATTCAAGATGGCCCTTGGGGGCTTCCTTCCAACTCTAAGAGTCTGTGATTCTATGAGTTCTGCTCCTAATTGCATCTGTCTCCAGCTCCGAGGTTCTCTTAACACTTGCAGACCTTAGATCTGGCCACTAAAGCACCTATTTACTTGAGGCTCAGAGCAGATATCGCATAGCCAAAATCTGTACAACCAAGAAGAAGCCAAAATACAAAAAGCATACTGAGACCAGAAAACTGTTGGCAACAGTCACAGCTACTGAATTTTACAGGATATAACTCTACTGGGTTTGTAACTGCAATGCATACGAACCTTGCCAGAGCTTGAAAACATTAACATTGTTGGCCCGCAGTTCCCAGAACCCTGCATGGTCAGTGGGGAACCCTGGGAGCTGTTCCAATAAAAGTAACCTTTCCAAACTCTGAAACCATTTTCAGCCTCACACACAGCCACAGCTTGGAAGTTACTTTGGTTTGCTCCCAAATATGCTGGACAGCCATTCAGCACTAGGCTTATTACCTAAATGATATTGTGACCCATCGCCAACCTTTTTGCTACTCTTATTAATCCAACTAGTAAACAAATAAACACAATTGTTTACCATGTGGAGGCCATTTATGATTATGCCTGTGATCATACAAAAGGTCAGTCATTTGCGGCTCTAGCTGTGTGAATTTTAACAAACCACACATTTTTCATTGAAGCCACAGTTTATTTTTATTTTTAATTATCACCTCCAACTGTAGCATGATATTCGTCTTGACTTTTTCTTCTTGAAAAGTATTCTTTAAAATACTCGCGTTTGGTCTTCCCTATATTCCACCACCCCAACTTCCATTCACAAATTGGTGTAACAGATTACAATCTTTCCAAAACTGAAATAATAAAGCAGGGCCTCTGAAAGCAGCTTATTTGGAAAACACTATTGAAGTTCAAGACAGAAGGGCCTCTTCCCATTCTATGATTCTATAACTCCCATGGCTGGCCCAAGATATTTTGGTGCTCCCACCTCTTGAAAGCCAGGCAAGTTGCCTCACCATCTCTCCTCATTCACACAGAGTTACAGGGGGTCTGGATGATGCCAGCTCTCCACTTTCTTTTTGCCAGCAGGCAGAGACCTTTTTATTTAAATAAGCCTTCAGCCTTTAATTGGTTGGGGAAGGAGGAGGTCCACTGGGTGTGCTTTATTTTTAGTATGTCATATGTGCTGAATTTGTTTTTAATTTTTTAAAATCAATGTTTTAATTCTCCCATGTTGGGAGAAAGGAGGGATTTTAAATGAATAAGTATCTTCATCATGCAATACTCCTTTTTCCCCCCTACCATTTCTTCCATCTGTTTGCTTTCCTCCATCACTGCTAAAAGCCTTCAAGGGGTAAGAGACATGGCTGTATCAAAGGGGAACAGACAGAAAAGTTTTTTGACTTCCATTTTATGGACTGATTTGCTTCATATAGCTCTCACCTTTCCTTCAGTGAACTCAAGCCAGCCTACATGGCTCTCCTCCTCCTTACTTTAGCCTCACAACTATTCTGTGGGATAGGTCAGGCTGAGAAAGTTGCATGAGTTAGGAACAGGTTTGAAAGCACACTTGATGCATGCACTGCTGGGGGCTGAGTGGGATTCATACAGGCATAGATTTATCGCTCCACCTGGAAAACTCAGAACATGGCATTAGGCAACAAATCTTTTAAGAAGGACAGCAGCTTTTGTCTAGAAACTATGCAATGAATTCTTCAGACAAACAATTCTTTTCCTGCCCCCACCAATGAGTGCTTCAGTCAGCAGAGGGCCTGTCTTTACTTCTACCACATGCGCCCTGTCCTCCCAAAAACATACCTTTTAGATTATCTAGTTACCTTCTGTGCAGAGGCTTTTGGCAATGGTTAGAGTAAGCACAGTCGGGCCCTCCATGTCCACTGATTTTTTTATCCATGGATTCAGGCATGCACGGACTGAAAATATTTCAAAGGATATACATTCCAAAAAGCAAACTTTGATTTTGTCATTTTTATATAAGGGGCACCATTCTACTATGCCATTGTATTTAATGGGACTTGAGCATGAGCTGATTTTGGTATCCATGAGGGGTCCTGGAGCCAAACCCCAGTGGATACCATGGGCCCACTCACTGTACCTTCAGATGGAGGTGGGGATGGGCACGGGAGACCTGGCTGCTGCTATGGTTTGCCACAGCCAGTGTGATGTAGTGCTGGACTACTACTCTGTAGTAGTTTGGGCGCTGGACTACTACTCTGGAGAAATCTCACTTGGCTATAATGGCAGCAGGGGTTCTGGCAACTGTAGTGGAATAAAGTAATGCAAGCTTTTAACTCCTGCTCCTGATGGCAGACTACCCCACAGTTCCTTCCAAGAAAACTTTCCCTGAGCACCTGAGAAAGGTTCAAGTGGACAAAGGAGGGAAGGGCAACCATATACTGTCACCAAAGAGAGCAAATGCTGCACCTGCGTGTATGTGTCAGGGATAGGTGTGTACACACAAACCTTCATGATTTATAGTGACCCCATGAATTTCATTTTTCTTAGGCAAGCAATACTCATGCCAGTTCCTTCCTCTGAAGGAATCAGGACCTGGAGTTTCCCGGTGGTCTCCCATTCAAGTGCCAACCAGGGCTGACCCTGCTTAACTTCCAAGTTCAGACAGGATCTGGTGCTGTTAGGGGTTTTAGGCCTTTATCCCTATCCCAAAATTGTCCTCTCTGGTTCAACGGTGCAGCTCCAGACAGTGGCAAATGCCTCAATCCTGTTGCCTCCCCGAAAAGCCACCTGCACAACCTTCTTCTCAGATACATTTGCTAAAAGATATCCCTGAATGGAGGCAGCTAAGATGTAAAACTAAACCTAACTTCCCCCACTAACAAAACAGGGTTGGTGGGGAAGGGGGACAAAGAAAGAGGATGCTTTGTGTCAGCTGCAAAAAAAGATGTCAGGGTGATGCCTGGTCCTCCATGGCACCCCTTGCCAGCCCCCCATCTCGCTTTCTTCAGAAGCCCCATCCAGTTCAATGGGGTTTGCTCCCAAATACCCCAAAAGACCAACGTGGCAATGCCTTTTCTTCCCCATAGCCTACCCTTTGTGTATATTTTTCCACTTCCCACCCAATGTTCTCTGACCCCTATTGGATTTCCAACTTTAAATGGCGAACCGGGGAGGAAATGGTGCAAGGTGCAGAGATTACAGATATTATGTGTAGGTGTCTTCAAGTCACCAAGTTGACTTGTGGTGACCCCACAAATTTCATAGGTTTTTCTTAGGCAAGGAATACTCAGGTTTTGACAGTTCCTTCCCGAGAAATATAACCTACGGAACCTGAAATTCCTTGGCAGTCTCCCATCCAAGTACAGTACCTACCAAAGCTGACCCTACTAAACTTCCAAAATCAGATGGGATTTGGTGCCTTAGGATATCCAGGCCCTACGCCGGTATTAACAGGTGATAAAATCCTTTCTAGGAGCAGTATGGCCTAGTGGGTTGAGGATTGGACTGCAACTCTGGAGACCAGGGTTTGAATTGCAGCCTGGCCATGAAACCCACTGGTTGACTTTGGGCAAATCACACTCTCTCAGCCTCAGGGGAAGGCAATGGCAATCCCCCTTAGAACAAATCTTGCCAAGCAAACCCCAGGATAGCATCAGTGCTAAGTCAGAAACAACTTCAAGGAACTCAACAAGTCCAGTCAGATATCCTCCTTTTCCAGGACATGTCCTCCATTTCGACCTCCTCCCCAGGAGGAATTCCCTAAGCTCATCCCTTTTGAGCAGGGCTAAGAAACGTAAATTAAAGCGCCTAAAGAGGATGGTTTCACAGACAACACTGAAAAAGACAGCTAGGGAGAATCTAAGGAGTTTTATCACATGGGAGGAATTTCTCTCAATTGCAAATGGAGCCAATTCGAATTCACATAAATTAGTTTTAGCGAATTTACGTGAAATCTGATTGCATTCGGAATGCGTTCAGAATGACTTCCCATTTCTCGAAAATGACCCCCCAGTGCCTGAAACTGCGTGAGATACTCTAATGCATAATAACGTGAAACCCCATGATTGCGTTCAGAATGACCCTCCATTGCCCAAAATTGCGTGAGATACACTCCTACACAATAACGTGAAACCCCATGATTGCGTTCGGATTGCCATTGCCTTATACCCCCAAATTCCGTCGTATGATAAACTCCGCAGACTAACTGCAGTCTTTATGAAAATATCCCTAAGGAATAAAACCAAAACTCAACAAATATCAAAGATGACCAGCGTATTATACAAATGAACCACACTGTAAGAATGCTAACCAACACACTGACTGATGCACAATGAAAGGTCACATAGAAAACTATATGTCCCAAACAGTTCTGGTCACCCTGAACAAGAAGTACCTGGTAACCTTACCTGGAAACCACCACCATCACTCCTCATGAAGCCACTCTACAATCCATCCTCCCCATCACCACTAACAAACAAACTTTGTGTGTGTGTGTAACTTTGTTTTAGAATCTTACTGAGATTCTGTGAGCCGCCTTGGGTCCCTCTGGGGAGAAAGGCGGCATACAAAGGCAGCAAACAGATAAATGTACTTGGAAACCACAATCACTCCTCATGGAGCCACTCTATAATCCATCCTCTTCACCACTAACTAACTTTGTGTGTGTGTGTGTGTGTGTGTGATTTTGTTTTAGAATCTTACTGAGTTGCCTTGGGTCCCTCTGCGGGGGAGAAAGGCGGCATACAAAGGCAACAAACAAACAAACAACCTTACCTGGAAACCACCACCACCATCATTCCTCATGGAGGCACTCTATAACCCATCCTCCCCACCACTAACAAACAGACTTTGTGTGTGCGTTTTGTTTTGAATCTTACTTAAGATTTCATATATATATATACATATATACACACACACACATATATATACACACACACACACACATATATATATATACATATACATATATATATATATATATATATATAATATTGTCTGAGCCGCCTTGGGTCCCTCTGGGGAGAAAGGCGGCATACAAAACAAAACAAAAACAAAAAAAATAATAAAAAATAAAACAATAAAAAACAAAAAACAATCTTACCTGGAATCTTGGTGAGATTTCTTTTTTTAAAGAGAGAGAGAGAGAGAGAGAGAGCCGCCTTGGGTCCCTCTGGGGAGAAAGGCGGCATACAAAACAAAACAAAACAAAACAACAAAAAAATAATAAAAAAATAAAACAATAAAAACAAAAAACAACCTTACCTGGAACCTCGGTGAGATTTCTTTTTAATATATATATATATATATATATTGAGCCGCCTTGGGTCCCTGGTGGGAGCAAGGCGGCATACAAAAAGGAAACGTGTATAATAATAACGAGTGAGGCGGCGGTATACCCACCACAGGGCGATCCTGTCCTTGGGGTAGGCGAGCCTCTCGAGGGAGCCGAGGGAGTGGGGCAGGGCTCGGGCGGCGTTCCTGGCCAGGAGGGCGACGAAGACGGTGGGCTTCTGCAAGGCAGACTCCTCCGGGGCTGCTCCTTGGTCCTCCTCCTGCTCCAGGAGAGAAGAAGAAGAAGAGAAAGACACCAAGAGGAGAAGAAGGACATGAAGAACCAGCCTCGCAGCCATCTTATGCTCCCTGAGGCGACTGGGCGGGAAAACTCTCCTCCAGCCCTGTTGCTTTTACTGTTAACCTGAGGGAGCTCTTAGTGACTCTCTTAGTGTCTCTTTCTTCTTTCTGCAAGCATTTGCTCAAAGGAGGAGGAGGGCCTTCTTCAAGTTTCAACTCCTCCTAAAGCAAATTAAAGCAAATAAAAACAAACAAAGCGTGCTTTCTTTCTTTCTCTTTCTTTATTTTTAATGCCCTCCTCATCCTTCTTTCTGTCCCCTCCCACAACAACCACCACCACCTTCTCTTCTCTACCACCCTCCTCCTCCTCCTCCTCAGCAAGAAGATAAATAAAATGAAATAAATAAAAACTTATTACTCTGTGTGTGTGTGTGTGGAGATTTCTTTCACACTGCAGGAATAATCCGGTTTGAGACTGCCCTGGCTCAGTGCTAGGGAGTCCTGGGGATTGTTGTTTACCCTATATATATATATATATATAGGCATATAAAATAACAATATGCTGTACAAAATACAGTTGACCAAAAAAAAAAAATAATACAAATACATAAATAAGGAACATACAAACATATAAGGAACATACATAAATAAGTAGCATGCAAACATATAACCAACATACATAAATAGCATACAAACATATAAGTAACACACAAAGAAGTAGCATACAAACATATCACATAACATAAATAAGCAGCATACAAACATATCTAACATAAATAACATACAAACATATAAGTAGCATAAGAAGCATACAAACATATAACTAACATACATAAATAGCATACAAACATAACAAGTAACACATAAATAAGCAACGTACAAACATATCATGTAAGTAACATAAGCATCATACAAACATATCTAATATATATAAATAACAAACATATAACATAAGTAACATACATAAGTAGCATACAAACATATAACATACATAAATAGCCTACAAACATATAAGTAACACATAAATAAGTAGCATACAAACATAACATAAGTAACATACATAAATAACATACAAACATATAAGTAACACATAAATAAGTAGCATACAAACATAACATAAGTAACATACATAAATAACATACAAACATATAAGTAACATGAATAAGCAGCATACAAACATAACATCTAACATAAATAACACAAACATATAACATAAGTAACATACATAAATAAGTAGCATACAAACATAACTAACATACGTAAATAGCATACAAACATATAACTAACATACATAAATAACATAACTAACATACAAACATATAACATAACTAACATGCATGAATAAGATAAGGAACATACAAACATAACATAACTAACAGATAAATAACATAAGGAACATACAAATATAACATAACTAGCATAGATAAATAACTTAAGGAACATACAAACATATAAGTAACATACATAAAAACATAAGGAACGTACAAACATGTAACATAAGTAGCATACAAAACATAAGGAACATACACACATATTACTAACATACATAAATAACATAGTAATGTATAACATAACTAACATACATAAATAACATAAGGAACATACAAACATATAACATAGGTAACATGCATAAATAACATAAGGAACATACAAACCTAAGTAACACACATAAATAACATAAGTAATGTACAAACATATAACATAGGTAACATGCATAAATAACATAAGGAACATACAAACCTAAGTAACATACATAAATAACATAAGTAATGTACAAACATATAACTAACATACATAAGTAATTTACAAACATGTAACATAAGTAACATATATAAATAACATAAGGAACATACAAACATATAACATAAGTAGCCTACAAAATTCAAGGAACATACATAAACATATAACAGAATGGTTGTACTTTCTGAACTTCAACCCAATTCTTATTAAGTACTGAAAATTCCAAAGTCACCTATAATAAATGATAAATTAACATTCAAGGGTTAGAACTAAAGTCCCAAACAGGTTGCATATTGTATCTTCCTTAACTAAACAAATCAAATTAAACTAAGCAATAGTGGATGTTTATTAGTTAACTGTTGTTTACTGTCGCACCAGAATTCTCTCTGACAGAGAAGGTCTAAATGTCTCATAAACACTACACTTCCCAGAATAATTCACTGGCATTGAGCCACAGCAGTTAAAGCGGTCTCAAACTGGATTATTTCTGCAATATGTTTGGGATCTTAATTTCTTTCTTTCTTTTCTTTCTTGATCCCAGAAGTCCTCTCACTGCCAAGGAGGACAAGGCAGCAGTAAAATAGAGGACCAAATAAAAGCTAAAGAGCACGCGTAAATTCATGCTCCTATGGCTGCAGAAATAATCCAGTTTGATACCACTTTTAATTTCCATGGCTCCATGCTATGGGATTCTGGAAATTATAGTTTTGTGAGACATTTACCTTCTTCTGTCAGAGAGCTCTAGGGCCACAGCAAGCACCGTTCCCAGGATACCATAGCACTCAGCCATGGTGGTTAAAGTGGTGTCAGACCAGATTATTTCTGCAGTGTGGACTTAGCCTAAAACATGCACAAAATGGAGGACATTCATGGAATTCTTCCAGGAATGTACGGCTTGTCCTGGGAAAGAAGGACATCTGATCATCCTGCCTTCATCCAAGTTGGATTACAAATTGGCCATGCAAGCAAAGTTTTTTTTTTGGGGGGGGGGGGGAGATTCACCATTTCATGCCAGGGTTTGATTCCTGGCTAAGCCATAAAACCCACTGAGTGACTTTGGCCAATCACACTCTCTCAGGCGAAGGCAATGGCAAATGCCCTCTGAACAAACCCCCCCCCGAAAAAAACAAACATCATAATAGCTTTGTCTTAGGGTCACCACAAATTGGAAACTACTTAGTTTATCACACAGTGGACAATTGGAGTATAAACTGTGAATAACTCGTGATAATCCTGCAATTGCACTAATAGTTTTCACATGACATCGAGATAAACGTGTTTATAGTGCCACTATCCCATGAATAACCAGCGGCAAATCATACACAGAATTTTCCCGTGAATGACTTTATGCAGTTTATTGCCTGGTTATTCCCTGGTTATTCATGGGATAATGGCTCTTGTGTTAATGTCATTTTAATCGTGTTTTAATGTCACTTGCACGATGTTCATGAGTTAATCATTGTTTAAACTCCACATTTTTCCACCGTGTGATAAACTCCTTGAAGGCACACAACAAGAACAACATGTTTATCAACATGTTTTTCTGCGCAGGCTATTTTCCAACTCATATGTTGGTTCTTGTGTGCCAAGTGGTTTCCAGCATAATGGCAAGTGTAAGTCGAAGCTAGTATCAGGAGGTTTTCTTGATTTGTTAGAGGAGAATTTTATTGCCTTCCTCAGAGGCTGAGAAAGCTGTCCCTTGGCCATGGTCAATGGTTTCTGTGGCTTAGTGTGGATTCAAACCTTGGATTCCCAAGTCTTCGTGGAAAGCTCAAACCACTACGCCATGGTGGCTCTCCCTCCACGTATTCAAAACAAGTATTTGACACAGGCACCACTGTTCTGTTTTCATCCAGTTATAGATTTTCTGTCCTGGCCTTGGAAGGAGAAGAAGAGGCAGGCATGGATGGCTCCACTGTGCCAAGGCCCAGAAGCAGATGAAAGGTCCTTCCTCCATCTCAAATGCCATTGAGACCCTTTGTAGTGGTTTGAATGTTGGACTATGACTCTGGGTTCGAATCTCGACTCAGCCACGTAGGATGACCTTGGCCCAGATGTCCTATTTTCCAGGTCATGACCTACATTTCAAGCTTCTGTCCAGGAAGAATCCCAAAATGCCCTCCATTTCAAGCATGAGTAAGAAGCCCATTGAGTAACCATGCTTGATGTCCCCCTTTGTCTACTTGGCAGCTTGGACTCACAGCAAATAGGAGGATAGGAATAGGGTGGCTCTTTCCTTTTTTCTCAGAGTAGCAGCAGACAAGGCTTCCCTCCAGAGGTCAGGGACTGTTTACAATTACACAACTAACATGTTAGGCAATGGGCTGCTGGAGGACACAATGCAAATGACTGGCGAAAGGGTTTTTCCCTTAATTTCAGCACACTTGACAAATGAAATAATCATTTACAAGTAACTTCCTTCAAGGGTTTGTTGCTGTGGAGTACAATTTTAAGTTTTTGTCTTGCTCAAAGTTCTATAAGTATATAGCAAGCCATCAAGGCATTTTAACCAAGGTAACCAAGTTCGTCAGAAAAACAAGGTCGAGCACATACTGTATATACTCATGTATAAGTCTAGAAATTTGGGGGGGGGGGGGAGAAATGACCCAAAAAACCTGAGTCGACTTATCCATGAGTCAACATACGTAGTGTATCTTAACTCTTATTTAAAAGAAGGAACCATCCCCTGGTGAAAAGCAGGAGTATAATCTGTCCTGGAAGCACTGACCCCCTCTACTTTCTCATCCATCCAGCCTTAAGAGTGAGCACAAAGAGTTACGTCTGCTGGAATTTTGTAAGTTCTTTGACATTGTTTTGCTTTGCTTCATCCTTCAATTCCTTTGCTATATCCCCCTAAATTTACCCTCGACTTATCCACGGGTCATAGCAAAATCCATAATTTTGGCCCCAAAACCTGCCCTCGACTTATAAAGTCAAGTTATAGTCGCGTATATACAGTAATAAAATACAGTATATGTAATATAACTGTAGATAAACAATGTGGAATTTATATGACTATTTCTAGCTTTTATTTTGTAACACCCTACATTATTCTTGAATGTCCTTTGCAGTGCCTTGTCCTCCTTTGCTGTTACAAAATCTGGCCACCCTGTCTCAAGCAGAAGATGCTGAAAGCAGAGGTAGTAGAAGCTGTTATCCTGAAGCTCATGGACTTCAGATGCCTTCTTTCCAAAACAAAGTAGTGTATGAGTCTGCCTTCCTCAACCCCTTGCTGCCCTCAGGTGTCAATGGAGATGTTATCCAGTTGCCACTCTTCACGTAAGCTTGAAATCTCTGTCCAGTTTGCTTTGCTTTTACGTCCACTAGAGTGGTAAGTACCATCTTATCTTTTGTGTAAGGAAATAAAATACCTCTGACCTGAATTAGGAATTTAATTTTTCATTCTTGAAAGAAGCAGCTGTCAAATTGGAACAGTTGGAACGTATGATTCTGTGCAAAACAGCTATGCACATTTTGGACAGACTCTCCTGAAGTACAGAATTTTTAATGTAGGAAACAGCATTTTCTGCATAGAAATAATACTTCAGTCCAGAAAAGTTTTTTTTTCTGTGCAGAACTTCATCATATAAATGTTGCATAGATTAAGACCTAAACTCCATAGATTCTCATCAGTCCAGGATTCTTCTCATCCGGGGCTGAAACATGCTTTTCCACTCTTTTGCAAACATTTTAAAATATAATTTCCATCCCTAATCAGAACTGCCTATCTTCCCAGCCTATTCTTATTGGAAAACAAGGTTAGCAATCTACCAGTCATAGGTCAATTTACATATAATCCAATCTTATGCATTTTTTCTGAGACAACAATCCCATCAAATCCAATACTATACTGCTTGACATCCAAGAAAGTGTGCACTGGATTGTAGCTCCACTGTGCCATGAGAATAATTTAGGCTAATTGCCAAAATCAACGAAGAAAACTAAAAATTTGAATTAAAATTGGAAGTACTACTGCATTTCCCCTTCCCATTTCTCTAAAACCATTAAACAGATCCATCAGTCTTTCTTTTCACCAGGGTATGGTTCCTTTTTAAAATATGTATTAAAGTATAGCACTTATATTGACCCGTGTATAAGTCGACACAGGTTTTGGGGTTCAATTTTTTGACTAAAATTTCTAGACTTATACATGAGTATATACAGTATACATTCCAAATCTATTCCCACATACTTACTTTGAAGAAAACCTCAATACAGTAAATCCTGGTGATATTTGTGTAAACTGCACTGCAGAAATATTGTAGTTTGATACCATTTTAACTGCCATGGCTGAGCGCTATGGAATTCTGCAATTGGTAATTTTGTGGGAATAGATATTTAGCCTTCGCTGTCAGAGAGCTCTGGTGTCACAACAAACTACAAATCCCAAAATTCCACAGCACTGAGCCAATACTTAAAAAAACAGAGTCAAATTGCATTATTTCTGCAATACAGATTAGACCACTGTCATATGAAATCTTAGGAAAGTTACATCTTTGGTCTATAGCTGCCACAATCCCTCAACCAGCATGGCTATCATGATTCTGGTAGTCCAAAAGTTACTTTTTCAAGCTCTGAGTGAAACTTGCCTCTGTGTAAATATAAAATTGCAGTGCCCATAGTGTAGCACACAGAAATCTGAAACTCTGCATGACCACAGATACAACAGCCCTTGCAATGAGAAATAAATACATGTAGGACCGTTTCTCACAAAACTACATAAGCTTATCACAGTGGTACCATGCCCTTCTTCTTCTCCTATTATGTTTCCAATTAACATTCCTCAGAAGCCCAAAAGGAGTCTGTCCAGGATTGCCAATTTGTAGGATTAATTTTTGGAGGCACTTAATAAGATCATACTTCTAGAACATTTTTCATGCAACATAAAACTGAAACACATTTTTTGTTATTTCCTTTTTATATTACAAGAAAGATGTAGAAGCTTGATTTTATTAAGTGCCTCCTAAAAACACTCAGCTTTCAAGACTGTACAAGTGGTAAAGCTGCTGGCTGTAATGGTCAAGTATGAACAGATGTTACTTATTTATTATGCTCTTCCTCTAGTTGAGCTCAGGATGATTTCCAAATTCTTCCTGGACAGCCTGTCATCATCCAGTTGATAGTCAGGGCCATTTTGCTTCAGGAGTAGAGCTCCTGAAGCAGACCTGTGGAAAATATTCTAGCGACACAAGGACTGAGCAAAGTAGTACTGATTCCTGTGGAGCAGATTGTTCATTTATTATTAAATTTAATAGATGGATCTATTCTGGTTAAAGAAGGTGAAAGGAAATACTGGGTGCTTGTTTTTATATTTTGTTACTGCAGCCAGGATTTTAACTGCAAGAAACTGGAAAAGGGAAGATCCACCTCTGATAGATGACTGGATAAATAAAGTCCACGATATCAGAGAGATGGCTAGGTTAACATATATGTTAAACCAAAAGACCAAAGATAAATGATAAAGTGACTGGAAAGAAATGTGAGGCAAGATTTAGTAATTCTATGTTAATTTATTGTTTACAAATGAACATGTATATGGAAGAGTTATAGATCAATATCAAGTTATGGACTTTTGTAAAATATATGGTTATTTGACAAATAAAAAGGTGAGGCTAACCAGATATACATGTAAGACTAAAATACAGACACCACAAATGAAGTAACAAATAAGTGGGGAAAGAGCGCAGTTAAATACTTAATGGTTGGTAAATTTAAAAGGAGGTGTTGATATAAAAATTATGATGAAATGTTATAATTTGCTTGATGTAGGATGAGGAAGCTAAGTTACCAGTAATTTAGGATTCGGTTATAGGAGGAAAGCAAAAAATACAAGAAGATCTCACTCAGATGACTAAAGATGAGAAGTCAACGGAGGAGGTACTGTATCAACATTTAACACATGGTAACAGAAACAGGAGGACCAATGTTATTTGTCATTGTAATTGATTAAGTGGTTTCTTTTAGATAAAAATTTGTAAAATTGAGATGACTGAATGAATACCTCATAAGCTTGTATAAGGATTAAATAAAAATAATAATAGATGAACTCTAGAATAGCAGTGCACGGGTAAATTTTGAAGTTCAGGCACATCCCACTGCCACGTTCCAAGGACAACCTAAAAAGGTACGCAGCTGTGTTGACCTGAATCTCTCTCTCTCTCTCTCTCTCTCTCTATGTGCAGACACAACATAACTCACTACAATAAATAATTGCTGGGAATGTTTCCTCCTTCTCACTTCCAGCTAATGTACGGTACACACACAACCAATCTCAAAGGGAAGGAGGGAGCCTGAGAGACAGCCAATTAAATGATAATCCCAGCTAGTCAAAACATCCCATTGCTTTGACCCAGCATGCCTGGGTGTTAGTAGCTTTCCTACACTTTCCTAGGAGTTTATCACACGGGAGGAATTTCTCTCAATTGCGAAAGGAACCTATTCGCAATTACATGAATTCGCTAGTTTAGTGAATTTACGTGAAATCTGATTGTGTTCGGAATGCGTTCAGAATGACTTCCCATTTCCCGAAAATGACCCCCATTGCCCGAAACTGTGTGAGATAGTCTAATACGCAATTACGTGAAACCCCATGATTACATTCAGAATGACTTCCCATTGCCCGAAATTGCGTGAGATACACTCATTCGCAATAACGTGAAACCCCATGATTGCTTTCGGATTGCCATTGCATTATATCCCCAAATTCCGTCGTATGATAAACTCCCTACTGTGCAGCAAACTGAGCCATTGAAAAATGGGGATAAGAATCCTGATCTAGTTTACAGAATTAAGATTTTCTCAGGTTGTTGGGGGGGGATATGTGTAAAGAATACAGGCTAATCCTGTTGTTAATATTGGCTAGAGTACTGAATCAGTTACCTTTATATAGGTGTTGACTCACCATGCAACAATTTATTAAATTGCTCTACTCTAGGGATGTGGTGGCTTAGTGGTTAAGATGCCAGTTCTGATGATCGGAAGGCTGGCAGTTTCAAGGCCCGAGAGCTCGCATCACTAGTCCCAGCTTCTGCCAACCTAGCAGTTCAAAAGCTTGCAAATGCAAGTAGATAAATAGGTACCATTTCTCAGTGGGAAAGTAACAGCATTCGGAGCAGTCATGCTGGCCATATGACCACCAGAGCAGTCCTTGGACAACAATCGGCTTAGAAACGGAGATGAGCACTACCCCCTACAGTCAGTTACGACTAGACATTCATGTTAAGGGACTACCTTTACCTTTATTTTACTCTAGTTGGGATTAACCAAGAAGATGCCAGCCAGAAATACAATCTGCCCTCTGTATCCTTGGATGCTTTATCCACAGATTCAAACATCCACAGCTTGAAAAGATTTACAGTATAGATATAGATATAGATATTCCACATAGCAAACCCTGATAGTGCCCTTTTATATAAGTGACACCACTTTTCCATTCACTGTATTTAATGGGAGTTGAGCATCCACAAATTTTGGCATCTATAGGGGGTCCTGGAACCAAACCCCAGCAGATAGTAAGGACCGACTGTAGGCACACAATGACAACAACAACAACAATTTATATTTATCCATGTGTTTACAAACTTGTAAAGACAAGGCTCTGGCCCCTTGATACTTGCAAATGTCACCTGGTGTACTGGTTTGAGCATTGGACTACGATTCTGGAGGCCAGGGTTCGAATGCCGGGTCAGCCATATAAACCCACTGGGTGACCTTGAGCAAGTCACACTCTCTCAGCCTCAGAGAGGCTGGCCCTCTCTAAAGAAACTTGCCAAGAGATGCAAACCCCCTTTAAAGAAACCATTCCTCTAAACAAACTTGTAAGTCACACTGTCTCAGCCTCAGAGAGAGGTAAACCCTCTACAGAAACCCCTCCTCTAAAGGAACTTTGCATGTTACACTCTCTCAGCTTCAGAGAGGCTGACCCCTCCTGTGAAAAAAACTTGCCAAGAGAGGCAACCCCCTTTAAAGAAACCCTTCCTCTAAACAGACTTGCAAATCACACTCTCTCAGCCTCAGAGAGGCCAACCCCCCTCTAAAGAAACCTTGCAAGTCACACTGTCTCAGCCTCAGAGAGGCAAATCCCCCTTTAAACAAACTTGCAAGTCACACTCTCAGCCTCAGAGAGGCAAACCTCCCTCTAAACAAACTTGCAAGTCACACTCTCTCAGCCTCAGAGAGGCAAATCCCCCTTTAAACAAACTTGCAAGTCACACTCTCTCGGCCTCAGAGAGGCAAACTCCCCTCTAAAGAAACCTTGCAAGTCACACTGTCTCAGCCTCAGAGAGGAAAACCCCCCTTTAAACAAACTTGCAAGTCACACTCAGTCAGAGAGGCAAATTCCCCCTTTAAACAAACTTGCAAGTAGAGGCAAACCTCCCTCTAAACAAACTTGCAAGTCACACTCTCTCAGCCTCAGAGGGGCAAATCCCCCTTTAAACAAACTTGCAAGTCACACTCTCTCAGCCTCAGAGAGGCAAACCCCCCCTTTAAACAAACTTCCAAGTCACACTGTCTCAGCCTCAGAGAGGCTGACCCCCACTTTAAACAAACTTGCAAGTCACACTGTCTCAGCCTGAGAGAGGCAAACCCCCACTAAAGAAACCCCTTCCCTAAAGAAACCTTTCAAGTCACACTCTCTCAGCCTCAGAGAGGCAATTCCCCCCCCCTAAACAAACTGGCCAAGAAAACCCCATGATATTATGAAAGGACCTGAAGGCACACAAGAACAACAACAACAACAGCAAACCTAGCAGCACTGCAAGGAAGTTCAGTCAATCAGCAGCTGCAGCACTCAAATCTTGAGCCGGAACCTTAGCGCCGGCTCTTGTGTTCCGGGGGGGGGACCTTTAATGGTGATGCACTGGCGGAACGAAGCCACGAGGGACACACACAGAACTCCTGGCACTGGCAGCAGCATGGACTCTGCTTCTGCTGCTTCTGCTGCTGCTGCTGGGCAAGGAGCCCTGGAGGGCTGGCTGCCCACTCATCATCACCCCACGGTTAGTGACTCTGGAAAGAAGGAGGCCCTGGTCCATTCAGAGGAGCAAACTCTTAATGAGGATGCATTGCTTGCCTGCTTTTTAGGAGGGGGGGGGGGAGAGATCATGGCTGGCATCTGCACTGGAGAAATAATCCAGTTTGATACCGCTTTAACTGCTCTGGAATCCTGGGAAAGGCTGGTATGTTTGATGAGAGCTTTGTTGCAACTTGGCAGAGTTACCTAGGACAGCAGTGGAGGCAAAATACATGGGCCCAAGGATGCTAAAAGGGGGCTCTGTAGTGTGCAGTTTGGGCCTAACTCTGGGAGTTGTAGTTTGCATTGTGGCACTAGAGCTCTCCCACAAAGCACTACCGTTCCCAGAATTAATTCCCTAGCATTGAGCCAGGGAAGCAGTCTCACTCTGGACTATTTCTGCAATGTGTTTTGGACCTGACTCTGGGAGTTGTAGTTTTGTTGTGGCACTAGAGTTCCCCCTCTCTCTCTGACAGAGAAAGCTCAATGTGCCACAAAGCACTACAGTTCCCAGAATTAATTCCCTAGCATTAAGACAGGGCAGTTAAAGCGGTCTCAAACTGGGTTATTTCTGCATTGTGTTTTGGACCTAATTCTGGGAGTTGTAGTTTATTGTGGCACTAGCGCTCCCCCTCTCTCTCTTTCTCTCTCTGGCAGAGAAGGCTCAATGTCCACCACAAACTACAGAGCCCCTTTTGGCATTTGCATTGGACTCATGTACTGTATTCGCCTCCACTGCTACAAAACACACTGCAGAAATAATCCAGTTTGAGACCGCTTTAACTGCCCTAGCTTAATGCTAGGGAATTATTGTGGGAACTGTAGTTCTTTTGTGGCACTAGAGCTCTTTCTCTGACAGAGAAGGCTCAGTGTCTCACAAAACACAACAGTTCCCACAATAATTCCCTAGCATTGAGCCAGGGCAGTTAAAGCGGTCTCAAACTGGATTATTTCTGCAGTGTGTTTGAGACCTTAATCCTCTAGTTAAAGTGGTCACAAACTGAATTCTTTCTGCACAATGTGTGTTTTGGACCTTGGTTGTTGTTTGCCTTCGAATCAGCGTTGACTTACATGGCAACCCTACAAGGGAGAGGCCTCCAAGATCACCGACAGCTCAGTTCTTGCAAAGTCGGGGCCCTGGCTTCCTTGACGGAGTCAATCAAATGTGGTTTTTTGTGGGGTTTTTCAGGCTGTGCGGCTATGTTCTAGAAGAGTTTGTTCGTGATGTTTCACCAGCATCTGTGGCTGGCATCTTCAGATAATGCATTCAGTGAATTCTCTGAAGGTGCCACAGAGTATCTCACACAATTTAACCCTTTCTCCCAAGTTCCTTCCTTGACCCAGGGCAGTTAAAGCAGTGCCAAACCGGGTTATTTCTCCAGTGCAGATGATGCCCCTGTTTCTAAAGAGGCAAAATTATCTCCAGCCATTGCGTAGAGAAGGAAAAACCTGAAGCAGCAGCAGTGGTGGTTGATGTTTGTGCAGCAGGCATTAATGTGTGTGGAGTTTATCACACGGGAGGAATTTCTCTCAATTTCGAATGGAGCCAATTCGAATTCACGTAAATTCGCTAGTTTAGTGGATTTACATGAAATTTAATTGCGTTTGGAATGCAATCAGAATGACTTCCCATTTCCCGAAAATGACCTCCCATTGCCCGAAATTGCGTGAGATACTCTAATAAGCAATTACGTGAAACCCCATGATTGCGTTCGGAATGACTTCCCATTGCCTGAAATTGCATGGGATACACTCATTTGCAAAAACGTGAAACCCCATGATTGTGTTCGGATTGCCATTGCATTATACCCCCAAATTCCGTCGTATGATAGACTCCACTATTTCAGTCCCTTCCTTTAGCAGATATGGAAGTATCAAGGTGACAAGTGGCCCACCTTTTCCAAGGCCCGTCCTACATTTCAACCTTCTGTCCAGGAGGAATTCCAAAATGTCGTCCATTTTGAACCTGACTAAGAAGCCTATCAAGTATCACCACGTCTGCTGTTCATCTTTGAGAAATGCATGGCAGCCTGTCCATGCTGGAAATAGGGGATAGGATGGATTCTTCTAAAGTTCTTTTCTCAGCAGCAGACAGGACTCGCACCCAGAGCTCTGGCTGCATTTGTATCTCTGCAGGGAAAAGGACAGCACACGTATTAGGCAATGAGCTGCTTGAGGACACAGTGCTTTAGTACAACAAACCCTTGACTGAACCCACCTTTGACTTATTTCTTTCATGTGTCCAATGCAAATGCTAGAAGGATAGCTTGCAGAATAGCTTCCAGATCAGTGAAAAGCAGAATAGACCATGCTATTACGATTACAACCTAAAAATTAACAAATGTGGAAGGGAAAGGTGAACAACTTGAGGCCCTCAAGATCTTATTGACCAGCAACTCCTATATCTCTAACTACTAGTTATAGTAGTTGATGGGAGTTGCAATCCAACAACACCTAGAAGGCTTCACAATCCCCACCCTGCACTATATAGCTGATGATATTAAACGATTGGACATTTAGCGGAAAGCCCTGGAAACCATGCTAGTTATTTAATAGAATAGGATCTGAATAAAAGTCACATGGGAAAACATTGTTGTCATTGTCCTGCTTTGGGGCTCGGTGAGGTATATGGACTGAAATAAACCAGGTATATTTGGATGGGAACAGGGTGCTACTAGGCTAGACAGGCCTTTGGTGGGCTCTAATAAAGCCTTTTTGGGTTCTTCAATAATCTGAGTGATCTGATTTTGCACGTCTCCTTACATTCAGACTAAAATTTCTCCTATGAACCTCTACCAACTTTAATTGGTATTTGGATATGAAAACAAACCAAACGGAGAGTCTGTAAGCTATCAGGAAACTCCCATGTTCAATTTGGATATGCTTTAAGAATTTGTAAAGCAATAATTCTTAGCAGACAGTTGTCATTTTGGAGTAGGAATGTGTGTTTTAAAGAACTCTTGAGAACAGTTTTCTGTCTGAAGTTGAGGCAGTGATCACATAGTTTTATCAGGGTGTGAAAGTCCATGATCTGATGTGATTTTTGCCATAATAACCCTCTTAGGAGTTTGGCATGTTGAAAGAAAGCTTATTTTTCTGGTTGTGTAACACAAATAGTCATCTGTCTGGGAAAGTATTAAGTTCACTCAAGCCTATAAAATGCTAACTTTACGATTGCAACCTTCAGCTTTTTGACTTTCAGTTCTTAATATACTCTGTAAATTGGTTGCAGTATTACACTGTGCCAGGAGCAGGACAAATTTGCCACAGCAGAACAGATATTTGACAAAGATGGGAAACGTATAGCCATTTCAATCCTAGCCACCATTGCCAATAGTGAGGGATCATAGGAGTTGCAGTCCAATAATATCTGGAGGGCCCTAGCCCTGTATTAGATATCTGCACAGTATCAGTAGCGTGCATAACATACTGTGGGCCCTAAATTAGGAAACTCACTAAATCTGGAACCTCACTGGGTCTTAATTGGGCAACTCACACTAAACTGTTGATTAAATTGTAAAGAAAATAAAAGTTGTGCAACATTGTCTTCTGTGCCCAGCAAACAAATGGAAACCTCTGAATTAGCTTAGAAAAAAATCATGCACTTATGACTTCCTAACTTTTACCTAACTTCTGTCTTGTGGAGAAGCCCTTGCTCAAAGTCAGGGGAGTCAATAACATAACCCTCCAGATGTTGGGTTACAGTTTCCAGCATTCCTCACCACTGGTTATGTTGGCTAAGCCTGATGGGAGCTATAGTTGAACAACATCTGGAGAGCCACATGTTGCCCCCCCTTTGCTTTAGCTCAAATCCCAAGTTCCAACAAGGGACTCCCAGAGCTTGGAAACATAATTTTTCTAATGTGGAGTCGAAGGCTTTCATGGCAGGCATCCATAATTTTATTGTGGGGCTTTCGGGTTATGTGGCCATGTTCTCGAAAAGTTCCTTTCTGACGTTTCGCCAACATCTGTGGCTGGCATCTTCACAGAATGCCAGCCACAGATGCTGGTGAAACATCAGAAAGGAACTCTTCTAGAACATGGCCACATAGCCCGAAAGCCTCACAAAAAACCATAATTTTTCTAATCTCTCAGTGGACATTAGAAGGTCTGGGCTAAATCATTCCATTACAGGGATAGCTACCCACAACCCCTTCCTGTGTCTGGGACTGGACAAAACCCACAAGTAAAACAGTCCTTGCCCAGAAAGCTTAGGACAGAACTTGTTTTATGAACAAGTGATGTTGGTAAAACATTTGCATCTGTCTGCACTCTAAAGTACATTTGGAGGACAGTTTTATTGGTATTTTTAAAAATATGATCACCGAGTCTTTTAACATGCTTGATCTATAATAAATCCTTTAACAGACCTTCCTCCTGCCACTCTTTTCTTGAAAGAAACTATGTGTGTCATGCCTTTAGAGGAGGTCTGCCAAAAGTCCCTGGAGTAGATGGGAAAACATTTCCAAAAGTCTTGTGGATACAATTCAGTTTTGGGGGGAAGAGGGGGTTTGCATACCATTTAACTACTCTTGAGTAGCTTCTATATTCTTGACCCACTTTTGTGTATTTCAGTTCACAAGGATGATGTCGCTGGATGTGGCTGACAGCAGTGTCGTGTATGCGGCCTTCTTAGTTTACTTAGACCTCTTAGAAGGTAAGGTATTGGAGGTATCTTCAAGAGCAGATTGTTAAATTTAAAAAAAGAACAAGAACAGAAGACTAGTAACAGGCAGGGAAGCTGTCAACCACTGGATGCTACCAGACTGCAGCCTTCAGACTGCATGTGGGGACTGATGTGATTTGGGGAGCAAAACATCTAGGGGTTTCAGGATCTCCACTCTTGTGCTAAGGCATGCGTCCTGGTTTAAAACAAGTGCCAAAAATGTTCTTCCTGTGGTATAAGAAGCCCTTGGAAGTATGCAGTCATGCCATGAACATATGTATAGTTATGGACTGGTGTTCCACATGCTCCCCTACTCTAAGCCCAACTAACTTCCGTGTGTTGTACGTTGCAGTGCCAATGCACAAGAAATTCAGCCTGTAAATAGAATCTGCCTTCTCCATAATACACCTGGTCAAACAGCAGCATAGATATGCTCTCTGTGATTAAAATCAGGTCTGTGTAGGATTCTTATTGGCTTCTTAAGAATGGAGTGGGGAAGGTGTGACCCCTTAGATGCTGATAGACTGCAGTTTCCATCAGTCCTTGAATGCATAATAAATAGTATGGGATGATGAGAGGTGCAGTCCAACAACAACTGGAGGGATACATATGCAACTGACAAATATACAGTATTCATGGATTCAAGCATCCACTGTTTGAAAATATTCAAAAATATATAAATTCCAAAAAGCAAACCTTATATATTTGCAATATATATATATATATTATCATTCATGTGTTCCTTACACCTCAAACCTTGTAGCTCCATTTGTAACAATATAATTTTAAAAAGCAAATTCAGTTTATGATTATTTTCTGAATAAATTGTACCTTGGCAGTATGAGGGCATGGGGCTTTTCGTTCATTCTCTTTCTTGCTGTCTCATCAGTTAGAAACTGGCATGAGGTGTCCTACTTCGGACTAGAAGAATTCCAGCTTGTGTGCCTCCGTGGGCGAGAGAGAGAAGTGGAGGATTTACAAATGGTGGTGCCAACTCCTGCTCACACGTCTTTTAGCCATGAGAGGTGAGCAAGTATCTATGGAAGTTTTGGTTTTGGGTTTACAAGGAACGAAAATGGGTGATGAGAGTGCTTAGCACTATTCTGTATGCTGCAGTTTTGACCTGGTGAAAGGCTAGACTCTGCCTTTGGGGGTCATTTGAAAACTTCATCTGGTTCAGAATATGGCAGCCAGTTTGCACACTGGGACTTGCTGAAAGGAATACAGAACACTAGTCTTCAAAGAAAGTCCTCAGTGGCTGGTGTTTTATTTACAAATACAGCATGAAGTGGCTGTATTCAGGCTAAAAGCCCTAAAGAGCTTGGCTTGGAATATCTGAAGAGCTGTCTTCTCTCATGTGATTCTCTATTCAGATCCTCACTGGAGGTTACCTTCAGATAGCCCCCCTTTTTGGACATTTGGTGGGTAGCATACAAGGACAGAGTTGTTATGGGATAGCACCCCAATGGCTTCTCAAGATGTACTTCCCTGGCACCATATATATTTGTTCTACCCGAAAGAAATTAAAACAGCTTTATTTGTTTAGCACTTTGAACATTAGGTGAATGAATTTTGGAGATTATTTTTGTTGTTTAATTTTTTTTCTCTTTTGCTCTCTATTAGGAGCCCTGGTGGCATAGTGGTTAAATGCTGGCACTGCAGCCACAGTGTTGTAAATTCAATCCTAGAGGAGGGCTCCAAGGTCCACTCAGCCTTCCTTTCTTTTGTAGGTCGGTAAAATGAGTACCCAGCTTGTTGGAGGAAATTGGCTTACACATTGTAAATGTCTTAGGGAGTACTAGTTCATTGGTAAGAGGTATAGAAATGTACTTGCTACTGTTACTGCTATTATATATTATTAGTTTTAGGATAGTAAAACCACGGGTTTGGTTCCTGGACCCCCTGTGGATACCAAAATCCATGGATGCTCAAGTCCCATTAAATACAATGGTGTAATGAATTGGTGTCCTCAGTATAAAATAGCAAAATCGAGGATTGCTTTTTGGAATTTATATACTTTTAAAAAATATTTTCAAGCCATGGGTGGTTGAATCTGTGGACAAAAAAATCCATGGACAACTGTATTTGAAGTTGTGGAGGGTTGTTTTCAGACGTCCCTTGTCATACAGATGCCACTTGCAGAATTCAGCTTTACATCTTGCACAACTTGTGATGGTTTGCCCCCTCTCATCTAAAGTGTCAAACGGGTCTCAATGTGTGTGGCACAGCAAAAGAGAAAAGGATGGTTGAAACCTGGAAGGAACAGAATGGCATAATCAATCTGTGGCTGCATCATTTCCTGCTTAGGTGGAGAGGGCTATTTTCATTGCTGGCTGGCAGTAATGAAGAGCTGACATTCTACAGATACTAAGCTGTATCCAGCATGGGACTTCTACTTATGCAACAGGTTTTGTTAATGAAATGGAAAGAATACACATCTTGACTCTGTTGAAGCATACAGTACTTTTATTTTGTGGAGATACTGTATGGTGTATGTACAACTTCATCAAGATTTTCATTCATGCATTATTTCCATAAAACCAAGCTGTGGTAATGCTGTTTGCTCTCTCTTTGGCATCGGAGTACCATACCACTCTTGGAATGGTAACAGGTGAATGAATTACATTGATTGAAAGTCCACTTGGTGACTAGTCTTTCCAACAGGGCAAATATGTAGTGTTTCTTCTCTCCAGCCAACTTTTTTCTGGTTTTGGTTCCTAACTGCCAAGTGATTTAAGATTATGTACCCAGTTTTGCTGTAGAATTGCAGCAGGACTTCTGCATATCAAATCATATATGTGAACTCATTCACTGTCTTTAGCTTCTTGTATAGGCATCACCCACAAGAGAGAGATATTAGTACATTGGGTCCTTCAGATCTGTGGGAGTTTCCCTCTGCCTCCCCCTCGCCCCGGGCTAGTTCCCACATTTACTATACCTAAAACCTAGGCTTTGGATATGTGATTTTAAGAAACTACAGATTGTCACACCCTATATTATTAAATGTTGGTATTGTAAATGCAGATATGCTGACGTATGTGTTCATGTCACTGCCATTTAATAATATAGGATGTGACAATCTTTAGTTTCTTAAAATCACAGATCCAAAGCCTAGGTATTTAGGTATAGTAAATATGAGAACCAGCCTATCCTCCAGGTTCAATGATCCACAGCTTGAAAATCTCCAAAAAGATATACATTCCAAAAAGCAAACCTTGATTTTGCTGTTTTATATAAGGGAGACCATTGTATTTAATGGGACGTGGTCATTCATGTATTTTGGTATCCACTTGGAGTCCTGAAACCAATCTCCAGCAGATGCCAAGGGCCACTGAACATTTGTTCATATGAGCACTTTGGCTTTGCTAGTTCACATGACCAGTGAGGAGCATTGTGCAAACCACTCCTTAGTTTATATTCTATTTGCTCAGTTTACATGCTTTTCACTGTGCTTACAATGTTTATCTTTTTTCCTCTCTCTCCACCTTAGGGAACATTTGTAATTCCCAATGGTTCCAAGTCAGAATGAATTCTTCTTAGGCTTGTGTTGTGTGTTACAGCAGCTTTCCCTAACCTATTGCCTTCCAGATGTGTTGGATAGGAGTTCTGTCATTCTCAGGGTTCTGCGAGTTATGTTATGGAAACTATAATGGAAACACATCTGGAAGGTGGCAAGTTTGGGAAGGCTGAGCTACAGTGTGCAGGATGAAAGAAAGTGGGAATGATTCAGGGAATACTTGTAGAGGAAAATGTAAGAGCTTCCACAGGAAGGCTTCTTCACAAAGGCTGGAGATTTCATGGCCAGAACTATTAACAGGAGTTTTTGCTCTAGAGTTTCTCAGCTCGAATCTCAGCTTCTGTGTTGAAAAGCGGAACAAATATTCCTAATTGCTGCAAATGGCTTTCCTGGATAAGTAACATATGTCTAAAGTCAAATCTTTTTTTTTTTCCCGAGCAGAGAAAAGAAATAAGAGCTGGAATAACACTGACATATTGTTCTGGCACAATCTATATCATATTAGCTCATCTCTCTTGCTGCCCAGTAGCCATTAGCAAGGAACTTTGGAACACTCTTAGTAATAAAGCAAGGATTTCAAACAGGCTTTAGCATTGCCTCTCAGCAAAGGCAGTCTTTAACCTTGCTTACATCACTGTTTGGAAGCAAAACCAGTAGTTTTACCTTGCATGCTTTTATTTCCTTGTAAAGTGGAAAAAATTGTGGAGTGCACTATATATGTAGTAGCAATACTACTGGAGGTGGTGGTGGTGATGATGATGATGATAATGATGTTTAGCCCTTGTTTTCAGATAGGCTTGTGCTATAGTTCCTCTGCTGGTGCAGGATTTTGGGGCAGATGTCCATGGTCCCACTCAACAGAACAGATCGTCAGATGTAGCAGTACAGACTTCCCATATTTCAAAGGAGACTGAGTAATACTTATTTCTACCTAAAGAGCCCCCCCTCCTCCACATATGATCATTTACTCTGAATTTAGTGAATTCAGATGAAGGGGTGTAGCTTTGCAAGCCGGAAGTCCTGGGGTTTGGTCCTCAGCATCTCCAGGTCAGGCTGGAAAAGCCTCTGTCTGATACTTTGGAAAGCTACTGCCAGTCAGTGTCCACAGTACTGGGAGAAGTGAACCAATGGTCTGTCTCAGTATAAAGCATGTGCCAGTTGATTGATTCAGGTTTTCAAAAATTCAGAATAAATGTTGGAAACTGTGAGTCGCTGGAGAGTGTCCCTGTATTCATCTGCCTCTCTCCAGTGTTATTTCCATGCTTTACCCCACAATGCTTTTGAAACTGAAATTTTTCTTGGCCAGCGTGCAGTATTCTATCAACTTGACGCACAGCCTATCAATATCTTCATTCATGGCAGATGTGCTATACAGTGCCTGCAGTGTAATCATTGGCGGAGAGCTGCACAGTCAGATCCCCTTCTGTCTCCTTTTCACAGATGACCTTTGTAGTAGAGCTCATCAGGAATTCTGCACTTTCCCTCTAACAATGATGCCTTGAGGCATCGGAAGCACAGACTTCCTTAATTCCAGAGATGCTTTTCCTTATAGGGTAAATCATATCTAGCACTGTGTGGATATGTGGCATCTAAATGGCATGCTTGTAGTGTGGATAAAATAGCACTGTTAGCTTTGGCATCCGCTGAATACATTTTGAAGTTGATAGCAATTAAGAAAATAAACCTGTGACCAAAAAAGTCTTCCTAGCACCTGCTTGGGAACTTTCGGGCTGTCCCCCCCCCCTTCTCCTCACTCTGCAAATATAGCACAGCTACCTTGAAATGCAGAAGGAGTTGGGTTTTTGAATGAAATATTCATGACTGTGTGAAGGCAGCAGCTGGCTTATGTGACTGGCAAATTGTTGCTATTACTATTATTCTTACTACATTTTTCTTAAATAAATATTTCTGCTGGATCTATAAACAAACAAACAAACAGCTTTATTTATACACCGCTTCATACCGCCTAAGGAGTGTCTAAGCAGTTTACAACTGTAAGCTACTTGCCCCAACAATCTGGGTACTCATTTTAGCGACCTCAGAAGGATGCAAGCCTGAGTCGAGCTTGAGCCCTTTTCCTGGTCTTGAACTCACAACCTTATGGTTTTGAGTGAGTGGCTGCAGTACAGGCATTTAACCACTGCCTTATGAGAGACTATACCACATTCTTAGGAATGGTTTTCTTGTTATGACTAATATTTCAAATTTATTTCTATTTTTTCACTTTAAAAAGAAGCCTTTGCTGTCCAAAATTGACTAGCTCACTTTTTCATTTTGTTCTATGGAATGTAGACCATACTTTCTAGGACTTGTCATTAATATGTTTGGTGGTGAAATGGTGACACCTTCTTTGTCAGATTTTACCATCTGAAGATGACTCCCATTCCCCAAATCCCAAAATATGTTGTTTCAAATGTACTGTATTAGACAGTCCCCCTCCCACACTTTGCCCAAAGGTAGGGCCAGATGGCTGAGACTTTGTGGTGGATAGTAGGACCCAAATTGTTAGATAACTACCCTTTATTTTAGTTTGCTTGTACAGGACACACTGGCCTCAGTTCTCTTTAAGAAGCTGTTCAGATGACACAGGTCAACAGCCCTGGGCTGGCAGTGGGTAGACCCCAGCTCAGTGGGCCCTTAGACTGGTTTCAACGAAGCAGCTTTTTGCAGCAGAGTTTTCCAGACGCCCCACCGTGACGGCCAGTAGTTTAGACACCTGCACCCTCCCTTACCTGCTGCCACCGTTGTTCTCCTTGCAGGCCCCAGTTGTGTCAGAAGGGGCTGTCTGGCCATCTGGGTGAAGCCAGGTGCCCTATTTTTGCCCTTACGGGCTGCGACAGGGGCCTGCAGGGATGAGCAAGACAGCAGTGGTGGCTCTGTGGTGCAACACCAGGAGCCACCATTGAACACCTCCCTGTTGTCATGGTAGACCAGGTAAGTGCCAGGGTGGGAACAGGTCACATCTGCAGGCAAAATACAGTGGGTCTGGCCTGTCATATTCTGCCCATGCATTTGTGCCCTTACTCTGGACTGGAGTAGACACATTTATCTATGTGTTGCCTCACCATTCAACAACTGATTGAATGATCTGCTCGAGTGTGATCTATTCCACAACTCCATGTTACAAGTATTCTTTAGCTATGATGTACTTTGAATTACCATGTATTGTTCCATCCTCCCAACTCAACATCCTCCAAATTTAGGGGTGAAACACACAGGCCAAATAAAGTGGTTTCAAATGGCTTTGAAGGAGGGATGTTTAGAAACCGGATTGAAGCTGCACTCCAGGCTAGCAACCAGAGCAAAAATCCCCAGAATATTCCTACTGAGCCCAGAAAATATGCACCTTCCAGTCTGCATATAAACGCATCAACATGAGAGTGTTTCTGAAGGAGTGATCTATCCTAACCCTGACCCTAAAGCTGCATATAAATGCACCAGTGTAGGTGTGCACTAAAAAAGGACAGAGTGGTCAGGACAGCAGTGCAAAAAAGTGAAAGTGTGACACCTCTAATGGATGTAATTACAACATACACAAAACAGACAGTCCAAGAGGGGGCATGGGGTGAAGAGGGCATGGGGGGTGATGATGGTGCTTTGCCAGTGTTTTACTGAGCACACCAATGCCCCAGTGCCCTGTACCAGAGGAGGATACACCAGTGTAACTGTGTGGCCGATCAAAGGGGTGGACATCCAATGGGATGACATCTAGGCAGCAGGTGGCCCCTAGCAGTGTGTTTGTGCAATGGTGCACATGGATGGATGATGGGGAGGCAACAAAAAAAAAATTACCCAGCAGCGCACCTTTATGCAGCACCATGCATCTGGGCCTTGCACATTTGGGCCACCTTGGGAGTGGCCTGTATGGACAGCAGGGCTTCAAAATGTGTCTGAAAAAGCAGGTTTAATCCCTCTTTTCCTGTTCATCTGTTCCGCCCCTTAGTGAACATTTGATGTTTTTATTTTTACATCATTTGGGGTCAATTCTGCCCCTATTGGAATAACTCACAAAGGGCCCAAACAGATAGGCCAAAATAAACCTGCTTCGGGTCACTTTGGAGGTATGCTGTTTAATGATGCATGCGTCTTAAGAGGCCAGAAGCTGCACCAAAGCTGCGCTCCAGTCCTTAGGACTGGAGCATGGCTATGGCATAGCTTCCAGCCTTTTAGGATGCATGCATCATTTAAACAGAATACCCCCAAAGTGACCTGAAGCAGGTTTATTTTGACCTGTTTGTTTGGGCCCAAAATTTGGAAAATTGTTATTATAAACTTCTTATGTTCATAGCAACCATGCAAATTGCAAGGTTTTTTTAGTGACTCTAATATGCTTAGTGGTTCTTTCAGTTTGTTGTGATTTTTTAAAAAATGCACACACTAAAAGGTGATTGTTAACTTGGTGTGCTGCTGTATTGACTTCATATGAAATATAAAGAAAAGGGATAAGAGTACTAATTCTTTCTTTCTTTCAGAATAAAACAGATCATGAAGAGAGTGTGGGCTTTGGAAGATAAACCTGATTCCCCACTGTCCATTACACTGGCTATAGTTGAATCAGACTCCACAATAGTCTACTACAAACTGACAGATGGTTTCATAATGCCAGACCCTCCTAGTAATGCTGAAGACATGGGCGATAAAGAGTGGAGGAAGAAAAAAAGAAAGAAGTTTCTGAGATGATAGGAAAATGAACAAATCATGTCTGCTTCAGATCTAAATCAATCTGGAATTAAAATGTGCACTTGGGACTTAGAACATCTGTTTTGAAAATCCTCACTAAGGCTTGAGAATTGGCAGGATATTGAGGTGCATATCTTGTAATAAACTGGGACATCAAAGATGTCTTGGACCAATTGAAGAATCTATCCTCTCCTCATCAGTGAGTTCACATTTGGAAGCTTTGTTTTAAAAGGCAAACTTTTGGGATGAAATTAAATTCTGATGTTTGTTCCTGATTCAGTAATTGTCCCAGAGGCACCTAAGTGTACTTAATTTTATGAAACGTTGGCTTTTCCAAGCAAATTCCTCTGTGCATCTTACTGTAAAGTATTCACGGCACCTGGTAAATTAAATTGCTTGACTGCAGGCCTCATGTGGAGTACAGCATTCACACTCAGACAAAGGAAGACAAACTCCACCCACCCTTTTAGTTCAGATGTATAGCAGCTGGAGGAGGATGATTTCACTAACAACAGCGGCCACTGCCAAAGCTCCAATCGGCAGGGTCTCATCCACTTGAGCAAAGATGAATTTAACAAATATAACAATAAAAACTTTTTATGTAGTGCACTGACGTGTTGGAGGACTTCACAATATGCCAGTGATTGCACGCAACCCTCTTCAATGCTTTGGTTTGCCAGATAAATGAACAAACCAACAACTTCATTTATATACTGCTTCATACTGCCTAAGGAGTGTCTAAGCGGTTTACAACTGTAAGCTACTTGCCCCCCAACAATCTGGGTACTCATTTTAGCAACCTCGGAAGGATGCAAGCCTGAGTCGAGCTTGAGCCCTTTTGCTGGTCTTGAACTCACAACCTTATGGTTTTGAGTGAGTGGCTGCAGTACAGGCATTTAACCACTTCACCACCAGGGCTTCCTGAGATGTTTTGGATTTCAGCTTAAAGTGGCTAATGATAAAGGATTCTGGGAGATGAAGTCCAAACAGTTGAGAGCCAATTTGTTCTTGCATTATTGCAGTTGAGGGGATAGGATGGCAGTGTTTTTCTGAATATGATTACTAAGTTATTGGCTAAAGCAAGCTATGAAACAACAATTATAATAATACATTTTATTTCTTTCCTTCCTCTCCCCAACATAGGGCATAGCATGCTAAAATACAAAACACAATAAAAAACCCACACACCCACAATTGAAACACAACAGTATAAAAGCATCAAAATACATGCATAAGAGCACATGCATACGTTTAAATTCACTATTTAAAAATTGACTGCGTAGGCCTGCCTGAAAAGATAAGTTTATAATGCTGTTTTAAATGCTGTCAGCATTTGCAACTGTCATATCTTTTCCGGCAGGTCATTCCACAGTCTGGGAACAGCAGATGAAAAGGCCCACCGGGAAACCATTGCCAGTCTTGCCTTGGCTGGTTGGAGCAAACATTTCCCTAAATACTTGAGTGTACAGAGCAGATTGTACAGGAGAAGGCAATCCTCTATGTAATCTGTACAACTAGACATGGATGTAAATGTCATTCAGTAGCGCCTTTAAAACTAGGAAAACTATTTTCTATGGGCGAAGTAAAGAGCAGAGAAGTATTGGGGTGAAGTATTCCTTTTTCAAGCTGTTTCTAGCTTCAGATGTACTGTGAGCAGTTTCCCCTGCTCCACCTGATTTCAAACTTCTCAACATATTATATTGGCCTTAAGCACCATCACCTCACTGTTTCATATAAGGGCCCTGGTAGTGCAGTGATTAAATACCGGTACTGCAGCCACAAGGTTGTGAGTTCAATCCCTGGGCTCATAGTACCCAGCTTGTTAAGGTACTTACAGATTGTAAACCCGCTTAGAGAGTGCTGAGTTCACTGATAAACAGTATAGAAGTGTACATGCTATTGCCTGAAGTAGGTCACCAATTCCTACAAACTTACGGGATATATCAAATGTTTGCTGCATGTGCAGATGAGTGGCATGTTAGGGACCAGCAATACGCAAGGTGTGTGCAACTCACCCACCTGATTTTGCTGCCAGAAAGACAGCTGCTGAATTTGCTACTGTCTGCCTGATGCCCACTCTCCCACACAGTTTCAATTAAAAAGCACTCAGGGTAGGGGATTGCCTTATTCTAATAGGAGAATTGCACATTCAGGGCTGAGATTCTTTAAATCCAGGTGTACAGTTTAAAACAAGGCAGATGGTAGTAGTAGGGAATGGCTCTGGTAGGTTGTGGAGACTGAATGCAGCCCCATCTCTCAGACATTACTTTGCACTTAATGTCGAGATGGCCACTGGTGTCATGGACTTGTATTTGTAAATGTTGAATTTATTGATTTGCATATTAGAATATGAGAACCAGCATGGTGGATCATTACACCGGGAGATTGGGGTTCAAATTCCCATTTGGTCAGGGAAGTCCGCTGGTTGACCTTGGGCAAGTCATGCTCTTTCAGACTTAGAGGAAGGCAAAGATAAAAACAGAAACACACATCTGAAAAATTCTGCCAAGAAAACTCCATGATGGGTTTGCTTTAGGGTTGCCATAAATCAGAAATGACTTGACATGCAACAACAACAACATTAGAGAATTGAATAGGGAACTTTTGGGAGAGGGGAGAATCAAATGTTGGAGTGAATGATCATTCAGGTAAAAAAAGTTTTTGGAGCTAGACTGGTGTTGGAGTGAGAAATGGGAGTTTTGGGTGGCAAATTTAGTATGGTTAGTGTCTGAGTTAGCTTGAGGGGAGTAAGAGAGAGGATTTGTGATGCTTTAAATGTAATTAACAAATCTGTGATATGTTTACACCTCTTAGTATTCCCTGCCTAAGAAAATGCTATGCAATTAATAGGATCACCGTAAGTTGACATGCGACTTGAAGGCACACACAGATACACACACAATATGGTTAACTGTAAATAAAGATTTGTGTTCATTCTTATATGATTTTGGCATCCAGAAACACTATCTGTCTGAGAGCGTGGATTGAGATAAAGTGACTTTTGTGGAAGCATTGAATGTAGAGGAGTGCTCATTGAAAAGTTGCATAAATTGTCATAGGCATCTTGAGATGGTGCCCATAGTTGGCATCATACAAGTGGGACATGTAGAAGCCCTTACATTGTGATCTTTGCTCTTGGTAATTGGGAGCACCATGGTGACATCTTCACTATTGGTGAGTTAAGGGGTAGAAGTGCCACATTTAGCCAGTGATGAACCCTCACAACTGGTGTGACTGCCGGAGTGGAAAACCCCACAGTTGGCGGGATATGGGTTGGAAAAACACAGGCACCAGCATTATTTCTGAGAATCAAGACACAAACAAATGACTTTTTAACCCACTCAGCCCCACAACATAAATAGTAATGAAGGCCATGATACAGCCTTCCCCTCACTTTATGGTTTAAAGCCATGAGCAAAAAGGCTCCTTTATTTCCTTCCTTGGAACAGGAGACAGGGACTCTGACAGTTTTCTTTTATATCTTTGTCTTCCCACTCCTATCAGCATGAGATATATATTGGACAAATTCCCACAAAGCCTCTGCCATTGTCTCTCACACTGCCATAAGGCTGTTTTTCAGTCTTTGTTTGCTTGGGAGGAAGCACAGTAAATTAATGACATTTGGTTTTATCATAATTTTGTCAACTTGTAAGATACTCATAAATCTTGACCTGAAACACTTTATATACACGCTAAATAAATAAAATGACCTATCTTTTTCAAAATCTGGAAGGCCTTTGGACTACAACTCCCCATATTCCTCCAGTCACCATAACTATGCGTTTCTGGCAGTCATGGTTCAAAAAATAACTTTTCCAAGCTCGAATCATTGGCACCAAAATCTGTAGCAACCCATCTCTACTCTCAGCTATTATAATGTGCTCACTCTTCATTGTGTAGTTTCTCTTTGGTTAGATCATTATTTTTAATGATTCTGCCAACTATTCCAAATGGTATTCCTGGCATAGTTAGGCCTGGAGTCTAGAACCAAATTTCTGTAGTTCTCAGATCAGCTAGGTCAGTCTGTTTAAATATTATTCTAGATGACATGAAGCAGAGCTAGTCAGGTGAAGATACATTCTCAGATTCTTCTCTTTACCATCTGATAACAGCAGTTCTTGGTTTGCAAATTCAGTCCTTAAGTTTCTTGATGTTAATTTGAAAGTTCTATCTCTGAGACAGCCTGTGTATTATGTATGTGTGTGGAGGCGGAAGAAGCTGGAATCCTTTATAAATTCTCATGTGGTTGTGGACCACACAAGCATGTTTTCAAGCACAAAGATTGTGTTATGAGTTCAGAAGTGATCTAAAAGATGACTGAGCTAAGGGGATGGGGATATACTCAGGTATATGATTTCATGCTTAATGTGCCAAGTTAGAATACAAGATTTCAGGGATAAGCAAGTTGCAGTAGGTATGTGCAGAAGGTAATTTTGTCTGGGCCATTTAGGAATATTGAGAATCCACTTCTTTAAAGTATTGTTTTTCAACCGCATCATTATGAAGAGAAATATTTAAAAGTATAATGGAAAATCTGTGTGGTATGATCCCCTGAACCTAAACATGTTGTTTACATTGGCAGAAAGCTCGGCTATTGCACTGCAGTTTGAGCTTGCCATAAAATAACAAATCACACACATTTCACACACACACACACACATTGAAATATTCTAAAATTTTGGACCTAAACTCTACAGTGTTAAATACTGACCATTTTCTCCCTTTAATTTCTGTACTACTTGGAAAGATTTCTCAAGATATTTTAAGATGCAGTCCTAAACCCACTTTTCTGGATTAAGCTCTATTGAAATCAGCGGGACCTGATTTGTAGAAGACAGATATAGGGCTGTGCTGTTAATGTGAATTCCCCCCCCCCCCCTGAATGCCTTATATCACTAGCCTTCAGTCAGTGGCTCACAAATCAAGGTTCAAAAATGGATTGCACTCTTACCAAAAGAGTAAATTGTACTGTCCCATTTTCTTCTCCTTTGTTCTAGTGTTGTACTGTACTTGGTTGTTCTTAAATGAATGAAGGAAAGAAGACACTGGAAAGAGCTCCACCACCAGTAACAGCAGTAATAGTACTGATGATGTGGAGTCCTGTGTCTGAAATGTTTGGATTTCCACTTACCAAAAGGGCTGGGCTGCCCTCAGTCTTGTATGGTATACTTTTTGTTTTGCGTTTCACAAAAAATTGCATGGATTAGCAACTTGTTTAAATTTATCAGTCACAAGGGCACTTATAGGAACCAGTAGATTCAAATTCCAGGGGGAAAAGATTCCACTTCAGACTTTAAGAAGAACTTCTTGACCAAGGTGCTCCACCTTAGACTGACTTGGAGTGTGGTGGGCTCCCTTTCTTTGGAGTCTTTCAACTGAGTTTGGATGATCTTCGGGGACCATATTAGTTATGCATCCTGAGTTGTACAAGATGGTCATCGCATTTCATCTCTATGGTTTCATAGCAATTGACAAATTGTATGAACTGATCCTGGATATGTGTTCTTGATTAAAACAACAGCAACTATATATTTCTTACCCACCTCTTTCTATGGATTTAGATCAGGAGGCAACAGATTAAAATACAACAATAGATAGATACCAGCTAAAAATGCAGAACAATGATTAAAATGCATAACCAGTTAAAAGTGCATAACATCTGTTCAAAGCAAATCCATATTAAAACAATTCATAATTTCAAAATTCTTAATTTTAAAAACATATGGATAGGCCTGCCGGAAGAGATTAGTCTTTAGTGCTGTTATAAACTCTGACAGTGTATCCAGCTGTCAAGTCTCTTCCATAATTCGGAGGCAGCTGAAGAAAAAGTCCTCTGGGCAACTGTTGTCAGCCTAGTCCTGGCTGACTGAAATAATTGTCCCCCAAAGGACTTCAGTCGATGCAGCAGATTATACAGAAGAAGGTGATCCTGTAACTTACCAGGATCCAAACTATGCAGGGCTTTAAAGGTAACAACCAACACTTTGTTCTTTTCCTGGAAACTAATTGGCAACTAGTGGAGTGATTTTAATAAAATGTAATGTGATCACTCCTAGATGTATGAATCTGACTGCCAAGTTTTGCACTACTTGAAGTTTCTCAACTCAGCACAGAGGTAGCCCATGTACCAAGCATTGGAGAAGTCCACCCATGGAGGTACCACTGCATGCACTACCATTTTTAGATCCTCCAGCTGTAGGAGGGAGTGCAGCTGGCATAAGAGCTGAAGATAAGAGTAAGTATTCCTGGGCTGTCATTTGGAGTGATGGATCCATCAGCATACTCAAACTGCAGTCTCTCAGAGAACTGTAACCCCATCCAGGGTTGACATGCCTCCAGCCCAATGTTAGGATCCTCGACAATAAGCATCTCCATCTTGTCTGGACGCAGAATTCAGAGACCTAGCTATGTTTGTCTTCCTGGAATATCAGTGTGCAAATGTGTCTTGTAGCACCTTTGAGTCTACTTCCTCAGATGGCTAAATTCAGTTTCAGTTTGATTTTCCTTATCCAGCCCATTCCTTCCTTCAGTCATTCATTCAGAGAAGACACTGTATCCTTAGCGGATGCTATTTTAAAGGGTATGGAGAAGTGTATTCATAGAATCATAGAGTTGGAAGAGACCACAAGGGCCATCCAGTCCAACTCTCTGCCATGCAGGAACTCTCCATCAAAGCATCCCTGAAAGATGGCCATCCAGCCTCTGTTTAAAGACCTCTAAGGAAGGAGACTCCACCACTCTCCGAGGGAGTGTGTTCCACTGTCAAACAGCCCTTTCTGTCAGGAAGTTCCTCCTAATATTGAGGTGGAATCTCTTTTCCTGGAGCTTGCATCCATTATTCCAGGTCCTGTTCTCTGGAGTAGCAGAAAACAAGCTTGCTCCCTCCTCATTGTGACATCCCTTCAAGTATTTAAACAAGGCTATCATATCTCCTCTTAACCTTCTCTTCTCTAGGCTCACTAATAACACCCTGGCCTGGGATGATTTCAGATTATCTCTCCCAGTGGTTTCATACAGGTGTTAAAGAGCAATGGGAATAGGATGGGACCCTGTGGTATGGTATATAACGGTTCCTTTTTGAAGAGCAGCTACCCCAAGCACTGACATCTGGAAACTGCCGGGAAGATAGGACCATAGAAGCACAGAGTTGGAAAAGTCCAGGGGAGCATTGAGTCCAATCCTCTCCCAAACAAAAACACCAGTCAAAGCACCCCCAAACAAATGGCCATCCAGTCCCTGTTTAAAAATCTCCAAGGAAGGAGACTCCACCACACTGAGGCAGCATATTCCCACTGTTGAACAGCTCTCACCACCAGGAAGTTCCGCCTGAGATTTTGGTGGAATCTCTTTTCCTGTAGTTTCAATCCATTGTTCCTTGTCCTAATCTCTGGAGCTGTGGGAAACTAAACTGTCCCTTCTTGGATATGACTAAATATTTGTGTCCCCTCTTAACCTTCTTTTCATCAGGCTAAACGTTCCCGCTCCTCATAGGGCATGGCTTCCAGACCTTTCACCATTTTGGTCGCCCTCCTCTAGACACGCTTCTTGACATCCTTCTCGAATTAAGGACCAGAACCACTGAATCATAGCCCCCCCCCCCCCGATTCCCAACCCTCTCAGGTGTTCCAAAAGGATACTATGCTCAATGGCATCAATGCCACTGCGAGATTCAAAAGGAGCAGCAGGGACACACTGAAATGAGTCTTTAAAAAAAAATTGTGGGACTGGACAGACCACCTCGAAAGGGAAAGCTGGAGGTGCCCATTTTTGCTCCTGAGGCAGGCCGCAGCAGCCAAACTGTGCAGCCTCCCTCCACATTACGGTGCGGTCTGGATGTCATGAGTGCATCATTGGTACACTGTCGCATGTCCATGACATACGCACAGCGCAGCAATGTCTGTAAGCTGTGCATCACGTACGTCACAATGGCCCCTGTGTGGATGGGAGGCTGCCATTATGGCACCACCGTCACGTGCTAGGGTTCGGGAGCATGCAGACATTGCACACTCCAAAACCCTAGTTTCAGCCCAAGGAGGGCACTTCCCACAGGTCTGTACCAGGCCTATATTATACAAGATTGTCTAGAGCAGGGTGGCAACTGCCCTCTCAATAACTTTGCTCCAAAAAAGATTTGATACTGGTCTATAGTTTTTAATGTCCAAGGAGTCTAAGGAAGGCTTTTTAAGAAGCGGCTGCACCACAGCTTCTTTTAACCACCCTCCCACTGGGCAGCATTATTTATTCTCCCTAATACGTTGCTGAAGCCACTATGCATGAAAAAGCATCGCTCTCCACAACACATCTGAGCGCAGTCCCTGTTTTTCCTGGACTCTGCCATTGAGTCTATAAAATAAAATTCACACTCCGCTTGGCTCCAGAGCAGTAGCCGAGCCAAACCTCAGTGTGAATATGAGCAGGGGAGCAGAGCAGATTAAAAGTGTGCTCTTGAATACAACATTCAGACATAACCTCCATGGGATTCAGTGGAACATTCAGGTTTATAGGGAAAGGACTGTAAACTTTTTTTTTTAATCAGAACTATAGCTTGGTGTTAAGCCACCCTGGATTTCTATATGCATTGTGTACCAGAGTTTATAGAGCAATTTGCCTTGCTTTTGGGGCAGAGGTGGGGACGATGTGGCTTGCCAGATGTTTTTGGACTGCATCTCCCAGCAACTGAAGCTGCAGCCCAACAACTTCTGAAGGGCCACACCATTCACATGCCTTTTTTTGGAGAACACCTGAATTCTGTGGTCAGCTTTTTTTAAAAAAAGCATCCCTTATCATAGTATTGGTTTTGTCATATGTGAAGAAACAGGTTAACTAGGGTGTTTCCTTTTTAAACCCCCTCATTCTTTATTTGCGCTTGTACTTCATTTGTTTTTCACAAAATGGCCATTGTTAACCCATGTCAGAAATCTCAGTTTCACTTGTCACAGTGAGCCTTTTGCATCTGTTCTGCATATTGGGTTGGCTTCATTGCAAGTTATGCAAATTAAATGCTAATCTTGTATTACTAGTTTGACTGCTATAGGATTAGCCCAAATCTTTGGTCCATCTTCAAATCTGTAGGGCATTGAGTTGGTTTATTTGTAAGTTAATTTTATATTATGCTTTTCCTTGAGTGGGCTCCAGGAGATGTTTGTGGTCTAATCTGCACTGCAGAAATAATGCAGTTTGACACTGCTTTTGCTGCCATGGCTCAATGATATGGCATCTTGGGAGTTATCGTTTGTTGTGGCACCAGAGCTCTCTGACAGAGAAGGCTAGATACCTGACAAAACTACAGATCCCAGAATTCTATAGCATGGACTCATGATAGTTAAAGGCTGCATCCACACCACAGAAATAATTCAGGTTGACACCATTTTAACTGCCATGGCTCTGTGCTATGGAATTCTGGGATTTGTAGTTTGTTTTGTCACCAGAGCTCTCTGACAGAGAAGTCTAAATAGTCACTCAAAACCACAAACCCCAGAATTCCATAGCATTGAGCCATGGCAGTTAAAGTAGTGTCAACCTGGATTATTTCTGCAGTGCAGATACAGCCGAAGTAGTGTCATACTGTACTGCATTCTTTCTGCAGTGCAGATTAGACCTATAATTCTCCTCCTCATTCTTTCTATATTCTCACGACAACTCTGTGAGGTGGTTCAGGCTGAGAGAAACCCAGTGGTTTCATGGCTCATTGGGGCCTTGAATCTACATGTCCCAGTCCAACACTCTACCCACATTGCAAAATACAACTCATTTCCCTGCTGAGGTTAGCGGTCTGCCTATACCTAGAGTCTGTGAAAACCTTTTAATATCCATTCTGAGCATAACCCCTTTGGTTCCTCTAGATGTAGCTCAAGGTTTGTCTTTTTCACTCAAGGAGGTTAACCTCTCAGACCTGTTCTCCATATGGCTTTAGGAAATAATGTGCCATCTCCGTCTAATGTGCTGTGCTGAACAAACTGAGTGTGTGTGTTTTGACAGAGCCACAAATCAAAGGACAACTCAAGGCATTTGCAAATGGGTCTCACGCATTAATTACAGTGTAACTCAGATGTAAATAAAGCTAAAAGAAAGATAATAGACGCAGTATTATAGGTATAATTATTGATACAATTGATTCCCTCCTTCCTCCTGTTTTCCAAATTTTAAAAACGTAATACTGAATACGCTCCCCCCCCCCCCCAACTACACATGCCTTCCCGAAATCCAGATACTGGCAATGGCCAGGCATGACCCATACGCTGAAGATCAGTGCTTTAGATGCTCTCAGTCTTATGCCGCCTGGCCTAGGAAGCCAACAAATGCTTTCAGTAAAATATTTTTGTTTGCTGTTTCCTTCTAATTAATGGGACGTGCAATTCCTAATTGATTGTGTGGTGCTTCATTTGTTTCCTTGATCCCTGAATTCCTGTAATTCTCTGTCCTGCAGATCATTCATTTAATCCATCAGTTGTTCTCTCCCTTTTAATACACACCCAGTCTTATCTTGTCTTATCGAAATGTATGCTTAACTCAAGATGTGCTTTTAATTCATTACAGCTGGATCTACTTCTGCAGCGAAATTAAGTATTAACCACCCACAAGTCAAAGAAGAGATTGTATCATTTCAAGACTATAGATCTGAGGTCAGATTTTTTACTTCTTTTCCAAGTCCAGAAGGCAGAAAACTAGCACAGTAGAGTGGACAGGACTAGAACCATAGCTTTTTATGTGCTATGCTCCATTTTACCACTTACGCTGCAGTGTTTGTACATTAGGATTCAGTCATAGCTACATTTCTGTCTCCATCACCATGCTTTTTTATTTTACCCCACCTTCATGTTTACTTGTTCATCTGTTTCCCCCCAGAGACATTCTTCCTGATTTATTCTTCCTCTTTAAACTTTCTGTTTGCATCTCTCTTCTGTCTCCTCCCACGCTCGTATTCATTGTATTTCTGTGCCAAGCAGACAATTCACACGATGTGTCATTACCTAAATGAACGGACTATTCCAAGATGTAGCAGTGGGTCAAAGCCACCCATGAGGCACCAAGTGTACTGTCAGCACCACCATAGTAGCATCTTCAAGGAAGGAGATGCAGCCATATTATCTTCTGAGCTTCGATTCCAACAATGAGGATGGTCAGACCTTGGTATTACGGCTACCAGCTCAAAACTCAGATGACTGAAAGAGTCACTGGCATTCAGCCTAATGCTCAGAACTAGTCTATGGAGCTTATCACATGGGAAGAATTTCTCCCAATTTCAAATGGAGCCAATTTGAATTCACGTAAATGACCCCACCATTGCCCGAAATTGCATAAGATGAGTTAATACGCAATTACGTGAAACCCCATGATTGCATTCAGAATGACTTCCCATTGCCCAAAATTGCGTGAGATGCACTAATTCGTAATAATGTGAAACCTCATGATTCCGTTCGGATTGCCTTTGGAGTATACCCCCAAAGTCCCTCGTGTGATAAACTCCCAAGACATTTAGCAACCTGAGGCAACCAACAGGATGGCACTCCCTCTCATTCAATGTTCAAAACCCAACATAGCGTTCTCTATAATTCATGAAGGCAGCAGGACTCCTTAGACAACATAGTGAAGACCATGTACTACACACTGCTGTTCTCCTAACCTAAGTGTCCTTAGGATTGGTGTCACCCGGTGCGATAACTCATGGTGTCAACCCCCCCTTGACCTCCTCCCATTTCACACCAGATAGAATCCTTAGTAATGCTTTTTTGTACTAATGTTACTCAGAAATCATAATTCCCATATACCTCTGAATGTAATGCTAATGGTTGTGACATAAACGACTAGCAAAATTAACATTATACCTTCAAATTGCAATATCATATGCACAACCTAAATGTATTTACCTATGCACGGGGAAGATGTGGTTCAAATGTGATGTTCTTAAAGAAAATTTAAAAAGAATAAACATCTCAAAAATTTATTTTTTTTAATTTGAAATTTTAATTTAAAAAAATTCTGGGACCGCTTCTTTCTCCTCCCACTGAGCTTCCCCCACCCCCACCACCACTCCCAACATCTCTTAAAACATTTTAAAGGGAAACAGATAAATAACACAGCCTGTTTCTGCCAAAATGTAGGTGTTTGAGGGGTGTCACCCCCCACTTCTGGGTGTCACCTGGTGCAGTCCGCACCCCCCACACACCCTCCTAGTGATGCCACTGTTCCTAACATCTCCCTTTGGGGTGCCTGCATCATAGTGCCTAATGGCAGGGCCAAACTGACAGTTTCATAAAGCTGCTGACACAGGCTGCATCCGTACTGCAAAAATAATCCATGTTGACACCATTTTAACTACCATGGTTTAATGCTATGGAATTCTGGGAACTGTAATTTTGTGAGACACTTAGCCTTCTGTATCAAAGAGCTCTGGTGCCACAATAAACTACAGTTCTCAGAATTCCATAGCATTGAGCCATGGAAGTTTAAGAAGTGTCAACCTGGATTATCTCTGCAGTGTGGACACAGCCATGGAAAGGCAAGAAGGGCCATACTCCAACCAGCCTTTCATGGCGGCTTATTAGGGTTTGAAAACGATAGCATTCTTTTGCTGTTGCCCACCTAGCAGCTACGGCATCTTACTTTGCAGATTTTATGCAATAAAGATGTGCCAGGGCTTAGCCCAGGCATTCATTTTCCGCACCAGAGGTTCATTTGGAAGATGCAAAAAAAAAAGGAAGCAGGAAATGCCTGTAAGCAGGTATTTCAGAGTTTAATTCTCTTGTCATTGGCTCCCTGCCATCAGAGAGGAAGCCTTTCCCAATTAAAAATGTGTTGCTTCTCAATAGTATGGACCCTCCCAGGAGCCTTTTCCCATAGGAGAAAAATACAGCCTTCAATACACACACCAGAGGGCGCTTTTACATAGGAGCTGAAAGTCATGGTACCACTGAAAACAATTTTTTTTCTGCAGCTTCTCTCACCATTTTAAGTTCAGTGCTTCCTTTAATCTGTCCAGTGAGTTAAAATAGTATTCTGCATTAACTGCATTAACTTCTGAAGATAGTCAAAATATTTTACCGGTCTCCCAAACCTGTGGCCATGATCTTTCCTACTGGCTGTTGATTCTAGAATTTCTTCAGCCATGGAGAACCTGAGTGCACCACTGCAAGGACTGTTGTTTGGTTTCTGGATCATAGTGATGTAACCGGTTTTCAACAAAAGCGATCAGCCGTTCCAAAAATTTATCACGAGATCGCTGCAAAATCAACTTGGAAGTATCCACTCCATTTTGTTTCTGGTCAGCATTCAAATATTTTGGCATCTGTCAAGTGACAAACACTTGCCACTCAACGTTTGCATCATATGCTCATGGATTTCCTTTGGAATTTTCTTCTGCAGGAACAAGAGCATCATGACTGCCCAGAGTTCAGCACTTGAAAATGCCACACTTTTCGTTGACATGGTTCTATCAACGATCTGAAAAAAAAAATCAGAAATTAAAGCCACAATCCTGAAAATTTACAGTTTACAATACAAAAGAACAGTAACTTTCAAGCTACAGTAACAAATTTATGCTCAGATTTTGGAGGTGGGTCAGGCCAAGAACTTTACAGCAGCTCCTGAGAGTAGCATGAGAACAGAGAACATTTTCTAAGATAGTTGAAGATGGTAATGTATGGGTACTGAATGATGGAGGGGTTGACTTACAAAGTAGCCCACCATAGTTTCTGGTCCAACCAGTTTTTTTACAGATCGTGTAAGCACAACTAGCACTATTTGTTCAGTGATAAAACGGGATGAATTGGTGCATTTGACAAGCAATTGTCTTCACTTTTGAAAAACGTGCAGAATGCAGAAGGAGCCTTGACTAGAAAGAAAACTGCAAAACCCATGTTGGGCTAATATATTTCTTAGGTCAACAAAAAGACACAAATCTCAAAACCTTGCTTACATTTTTGTGCCCTTTTGGATTGGCCCAATAAAGGTATTTTCCTAAACTTTTTCAAAAAACCAAAAAACTCTACAATCCCTTTCTAGCTTTACTAACAACCTTGACTGAAGCATTAAACAACTATTAGGATTTACCACATGGGAGGATTTTCTCTCAATTGCAAATGGAGCCAATTCACAATTATGTGAATTCGCTAGTTTAGCGAATTTACATGAAATCCTATTGGGTTTCGGAATGCATTCAGAATGACTTCCCATTTCCTGAAAATGACCCCCATTGCCCGAAATTGTGTGAGATATTCTAATACGCAATTACGATAAATGCCATTATTGTGTTCGGAATGACTTCCCTTTTGCTCGAAATTGTGTGAGATACACTCATTCGCAATAATGTAAAACCCCATGATTGCATTCAGATTGCCATTGCATTATACCCCCAAATTCCGTCGTATGATAAACTCCTCCACCTCTGACCCTCCCAGAGGAAGCTGAGCTGGTCCTCCAAATGCTGGAAGCAAAGCAAATGTAAGGATATTTGTATCTGGGATTTAAAAAATGCTACATCACTTTATCAAGAGTATGTTAAACTAATTGTGGCTATTCTGACTCACTACTTTCTCAAAGGGTCCATCAAGGAAAGCCACTTCCTGACTAGTGAGCTTTGTGGGCTTCATTTTCATCCACAGTCTTTTCCATGAGAGAGAGGTGAACTCTTCCAGGCTTGATCTGGAGTGGGAGTTACACCGGACATTGCAAAAGAAAGTAGAGAAGAGAACTTTTCTTGAGTGTTCTGAGTTGGATAAAGGCTTGACACTGTGCCTTGAGACCTGTGGCTGCATGTCTTCCCCTTTCCCACCTTTTCTGCTATGATAATGGCTATGGTGGCTGATGGGTGGGAGACTGGGGATTTCTTGCCAGCATGGTGTATTGGTTTGAGCATCAAATTAGGACTCTGGACATCAGGGTTTGAATCCTGGCTCAGCAATGGAAATCCATTCGGTGACCTTAGGCTATTTATATTCTCTCAGCCTCAGAGGATGGCAATGGCAAACCCCCTGTGAAGAAATATGCCAAGAAGACCCCATTATAGGTTCACTGTAGGGTCCCCATAAGTTGAAAGTGACTTGAAAGCACACAACAACAGTAACAACAATTCATTGTTATGTGCTTTCCCATTCTCCTTGCAAGGTTAGGGAATTTGATTTGCTATGGTCAGATACCCAATTTCCAAACATTTAAGGAATCTGGAAAGGTAGAGATGAGGTGACTCATCCAATGCAAGAGTAGCAGCCAAGTGGATAAGTTGTCTGGTTCAGTTTAAAAACCAAGCTGGAAAATAATGTCCATGTCAGAAGTTGGGGACAGAGAAGTGGGTTTATATTGCTCTCCTTGTTTTTAAGGTGAGCATTTAATTGCCAAGATTGAAACTGTAAGACAAGGAATTATGAATTTAGAGAAACAATTGCACTGACTGGACTCTTTGGAAATTGACAAATTTGTCTCCTATAATGTGCTGGATAATATCAAAAGCTACTACTTGATTTAAAAACAACCTCGGGTCCTTGAGCAATTTTTAAAAAGCGAAAAAGCTATGGAACAAGCTGCACAATTGTTAGTTACCCAGATAGAAGAATAAGACTTGATAACATGTGATGTCACTTTACCCAAAATCTTCTAAATTGACAGGCCTTTCTGAACTGGTTTATCCTGAATTATTCAAAGACCAGAACCTATAACACTGCTCAATATTAACACAATTGTCTCGGGACCTGCACTATTTCTGTTTTTTTCATAATATATGTAGTCATAATGTACATCACATCTGTAATGCTGAGACAAAGGCAAACTGAATACTGTACAAGAAAGAATTCAGAGGCAGAGCTATGTTAGTCTGGAATATCAGTATGCATACAGTTCTTGTAGCAGTTTTGAGACCGATTGAGCAAAAGATGTACCATAAGCTTTCATGCACTTGGTATACTTTCCAAGATTCTGTGGTATGAAGCCATGGCAATTAAAGTTGTGTTAAGCTAAATTATTTCTATATTTTTGTGGGGTTTTGAGTTATGTAGCCATGTTCTGGAAGAGTTCGTTCTTGATGTTTTGCCAGCATCTGTTGCTGGCGAAACGTCAGGAACAAACTCTTCCAGAACATGGCCACATAGCCTGAAAACACCACAAAAAACTATGGATTCCGGCCATGAAAGCCTTCGACATCACATATTTCTATATTATTTCTATCGTGTAGATGTACCACTAGTTTCAAAGCATCCTCCACTGCTTTATGATATGGAATGAGACTGACATAACTATCTTTAAAAATTGATACACCAGATTTGTTTTTCTAGGTAATTATACCTCCTCCCCAACAACTGCAACTCAGCACTGTAGAAGTAAGCAGAACATCTTTGGCTAGGTCTTTCCCCTCTTCATTGCAGAAAAAGGGAGAGTTTGAAGTTCATAGAAACTTCATCCATCTCAGCAATATGCTTACAATTGATACTGATAAGCAGAATATACAAAGTTGTTCTCCTATTCCTCCTTCCATTGCATGGTCTTTTATTCTTACTTTTTCCTCCCTGTATACTTTCTGAATGTTTACATGCTTCATTGAAGGCAGGCGGGCATATATACACATATTCTGAAAGTGGCACAATAAAATACTTCTCTTTCTGGTTCTATGAATAATGATGCTAGGGTTTCATAATATTATTGAATAGCCTCTGTGAGGATGTTGCATTCCCCAGGCACTTTGCAGCCTAAACCACTGAAGGTCTATGTATATTAAAAGGATTTGTCTTGTGTAATTGACAGCAGTGTGCTGGGTAAGATTTTTTTAAAAATGGATTTAAAAAGAAAAGATAGAATGCCACCAACTTTTCATCCCATCAACCCTCCAAGTTGCTCTATATTTTCTATGTGTCTGCTTGAAATTCACTTGTAAAATGCCGGCCTGATATCAGATGCCAACCTGAAAACTATAGTCCCAAAGGATTAAAACAGTGCAGAATTCCCATATGTATCTAAAACATCCATGTGCATGATTGCCACATGTGCTGTCAAGTGATACTTGAGATTTACTGCTGTCCAAATGCTGTGGTTCCCCAAATAACCCTCATTCTTCAAGAGATCAGAATAATTTCTGTAAATGCCCCACATCAAGCTATGAGATGGTGTTTGGGTTGTGTCCAGACTAGAGTGCATTCTACATGGGTAAGGGCTAGACCTCGCCCAGCGAGTTTTAAAAACTAAAGCTGCTTTTCCCCAGATGTGGGACATACAGACAAATAGACGGGAACAATAACATCCCTCAATGGATACCAATAAAGAGGTTTCTCTTTTTAAGCTTCTGTAGAGGGGCTTTGGGCAAATGTGGTTTAAAAAACCTCTGCAGAAGATAACCATGAATTAGATCTCTTTCTCTGTCACACACACACATGGCACTTATCAATAAAAGCAAAAACAATCTCACAGTGAGACACTATACATTGACAATATCTCCTAGTTGAACCCTGAGCCTATTTGTCAGGGCCAAACCTGTGTTGTGTCAGAAGGTCTATTAAAAATAGAATCTTCTTATAATTTTAAGGTGTTAACAGCAACTACAGGACTGTTCGGTTTGGGGCAGAATGGCACTGGGGGAGGGAAGGAAATCTGGCTCTCCATTTCCCCTCTCAAGCTACTGATAGTTCTATTGCTGCCTAGTGATGACCTCTGCTCATAACATTGGAGTTGATCACATGGGAGGAATTTCTCTCAATTGCGAATGGAGCCAATTCACAATTATGTGAATTCACTAGTTTAGCGAATTTACGTGAAATCTGATTGCATTTGGAATGCGTTCAGAATGACTTCCCATTTCCCGAAAATGACACCCCCCCATTGCCCAAAATTGCATGAGATACTCTAATATGCAATTACGTGAAACCCCATGATTGCATTCGGAATGACTTCCCATTGCCCGAAATTGCGTGAGATACACTCATTCGCAATAAAGTGAAACCCCATGATTGCATTTGGATTGCCATTGCATTATACAGTACCCCCAAATTCCGTCGTATGATAAACTCCATTGTTTAGGATGGAAAATATGTGGCTGTTTCACAACAAATCCACCATAACTAGCCTTCACAGCCAATGGTAACAAGTCGTGGGAACCACAGCCCTGATGGCCATATTATTTCTCCGCCGTGGTCTAACATACCCAATTCCTTTCTATGTCAGAAATACTTTTATGACGATGTGAATTGCTTGCAAAGAAAAGTGCATCACACTATTGCTTTGATACATCAAATGCACTCAAGGGATATGCCCTGACGTGGTGATAGGGGCTGCACTTGCTGCCTGTTCAGTGCAGAAAATTAAGACATAATTTGCGGCACAATTCTATGCATAAATAGGAGGAAAGAAGAGGGAGAATAAAAGAAATGTGGCACCCCCTTTAAGACTAACTGGTTTTTAGTTTTGCTGAGCTTTCCTTATTAAGATGTAATACTGGGTGGTATAAAGGCCTCACATATAATTAATATGGATACAGTTGAGAGAGTGGAATAGAACGTAAAATCCAGAAAGATGCAAATCATGATCCATGCAAGGTCACCATAGGTCAGGAATGTCTTGAAGGCACACAGCAACAATAATTGCCACCTTAATCATTGTTGTGTATACCACATTAGGTCAGGCCTCCCCAAACTGATACCTACCAGCATAGTTATTTGGGAAACTGTACCTTTTCTAGTCCAACACATCTTGAGGGATTCAGGTTGTATGTAGTGGGCTATGGTACATAATTAGACCAGTCTTGTGTATATTAATTTTATTTTCATTGTTTATAGTTGAAAAGAGCAACTGAATAGCACTGTTTTCAAGTAGGACCTGCATCTCAGAGGACTGCTTTAAGACTGAAGTGAATTTAATGAAAAGATTGAAAACATGTCTTTATGTCAGTTCCGTTTCTGCATTGTTCAGTAACATCTGTTGGGACAGAAGAGCATCCAGTCCAACAGCATCCAATGGCAGCTATAGAATTCCCAGGTTCAGGGAACGAAATTCAGATGATGTTGCTGGAGGTAAGAATAGTTTGCTGTTTGTTGTCAACTGCTGTCAAGTTGACTTCAACTTATGGAGACCTTGTGAATGTGTCACCCTGTTATCAATAGCCATGCTCAGGTCTTGCAAACTCAAGGCTGAGGCTTCCTTGATCATGTCTATCCACTTGTAATGTTGGTAAGAGTGGTATCACCCTTCAAGGCCATACAACATTGAAGTGAATTATCTACCATATTGTAGCATTCTTCGATTGTCAAGTGACAGCTGGGAGGGTAGAAATCAACACAAAAGACACATGACTATCTCCATTTTTTACTGACTCATTTTTCCAAAGGAGACATTCTCTAGTGTATTTCGCAGCCTGATGGATATTGCACTTATTAATAAGAGATGGCTATCTTCTTTGAAGCAGGTGGTGTTTTAGTTCCAGGATTCTTTGTTGATGGAATGTATCATTGTTAGAAATACATTTAATCCTGAGTGCTAAACTATATTTGACGATATACAATTTTTAAAAATCATATATTGTTTGGGATGGCAGGGATTCCAGTTAAAATATGTACAAACATTTTATATATACATGAGAGACAAAGGAGGAAAAATAAAGCAAGTTAAGATATGTTTAAAATGGATAGATGCAGCAACATACTAGTTCCAGCAGAAGTGGGGAAGATTTTCTAAAAATAATTCATAACACAGTCTCTAAAGGCTTACACGCCATCTGGAGACATTTAGAAAAGAAGCAACCAGCTAATGGAGGAGGTACCAAAGGATCAGAACTGACATCAAAGAAAATGACATCTACAATACTGCAAGGATGAGAGGCTCACACGGATATTGAGTTCTTTTTTTAAAATATAATTAACCCAAGTGGCCTAATTGCTGAGGTATGCAGATGAGGATTTTGAGTTCACATTGTACGCAGGATGAATGAAGATAGCAATGTGCATGTTCTAAGCCAGTGAAGTATTTCAGGCATATGTTTCATCCTGAGTTGAGTAAGAAATAAAGTACCCTTGAGCTCAGTTGAATTTACCTCTGAATAAATAATAATAAGTGCAAACTGAACATCTTTTTCTTCCATAACAGGGCTAAAAATGGATAAACCTCCATCCAGGAAGGCACTGTGTGTGCACAGAAGTATGTGGCGTCCCACTGCCATCGTTCATGGCTGGGATGTACCAGAGTTGTAGTTAAAAACACTGGAAGACCCCATCCCAGATAAATTACAGAATTGTAGGCTGAATAGAAATATTAGTAGAGTAGACCCACTGAGTTAATGAAAACTTGGTAAATTAATCCTTAGTTCCATTGATTTCAGTGATATATTCCATAGATAAATTCCATTCCATATCAATGGAACTTGCTTCTATGTAACCTTGCACCAATTCTACTGAAGAATGTGTGACTCTTGTATAAATTAGAGCTGGACAAAGTGCAGCCATGGCACATTTCTATCCACATCTGGTGTCTTCTTCATTTTTTGGCATTTGGGCAATCCATGCAGACTGGGAGGATCCCAGCAGAGGCAGAAAAATATCCCAGGACTGACCAAAGTTGCTTAACCTTTTTGTAAATACCAGTTTAAATATAAAGTGCTTTATCAGGTCTTGGATGCAGCCTTCAAACAGGTAGACAGTTGGCCACACTGGGTAGAGGATGCTGGAGGTTATAGTTTAAACAGTAATTTTTCCGACCTCTGGGCACGTTCAGAACATCGCTCTCTGACAGCATGCCCGCAAGAACATATTTTCTTCCTCTTCTCAGAGGCTGTGTGTACAAGAATGGAATATAAAGTTGGCAAGGTCTGATAGACGGGAAGATTAAAGGAGCTAAGACTTGTCTCCATGGAGTTATAAAAAGCTTAGTGATACACACTGGGATTGCAGATTGTTATTTTTCTTTGGGAACATTATGCTAATGCTGAGCTAAAGAAGACATCCCGAACTTTCAAAGATAATGCAAGGAGGTAGCTTCAAAGCTCAATATTAGAATTAAGATAATGTGAATGACATTTTTTTTAAAAGAATATGCTCCAGTACAGTATACATTGGCAATTACCTTTTAACAACAAAAGGGAAAGAAATGTCTGCACATTCCTTCTGCATTTGAGTGACTTATGGAGTTTACTACTACAAGTGCATTCCATATCCCCTTGAAAATTACACACCTGAAGTTTCTAGCACATGTGACATTTGTCATTATGTGTCTTCAAGTTTACACGTATGTATGGTGACTCTGTTATAGGGTTCTCTTGGCAAGATTTATAAAGAGGAGGTCTGCCATTGCCTTCTCTTGGGCTGAAAAAGTGTGGCTTTCCAAGTTCACATATTGAGTTTCCATGGCTGAGCAGGGATTTGAAATCTGTCCTCTGGAGTCTGGCCTAGTCCAGCACTCAAACCATTACAGCATATTGGCTCTAAATGCAGCAAAAATACAGTGATTTAACTAGTGATTTAACAGGGCATATCTATGACAGAATAATAGAATTATAAAGCTGAAGGGACTTAGTGCTTAGTGTCCTGCTCAATGCAAAATACAACTAGAGCATCCCTTTCAGATAGCCATTGGCCTCTTTTTAAACACCTCCAATGAAAGAGAATGCCCCACTTCCTGTAGAAGCACATAACAGTGCTTTACCATTATCATGTTTCTCCTACGTTTATCAGAAAAAGTTTGTTGTTGTGTGCCTTTAAGTTATTTCTGAGTTATGACAACTGTAAGGCGAACCTATCACAAGGTTTTCTGGGGCTGAGAGTGTGTGACCTGCCCAAGGTCACCCAGTTGGTTTCAATGTTGAATGGGGAATCAAACCCCAATCTCTAAGAGTCCAGGCAGCAGCAAGGGTTTTTTTTTAAGCCTTATAAAAGATGACCATTCTCCCTTTACTCTTGAGCCAAAAGAAGTCCTTGGCAATTTCCACTTTGCCGGGAAAAAAAGAAGGAAAATTCATTCATGTCTTCCTTTCCTTCGTTCCTCAAATTACTGCTTTTCTAACGTATCATCTGAAACTGTGCATTGCCTAATATCTGGTGTGATATTGTATTTAAAAATGTTCTTCTGGTGCCTCATTTATCTTCTTGACAGCCTCTTTGTACTGAAGACATAAATTATTTAAGGCACAGCCAAGTCAAAATTAAGCACCTTCCTGACCAATTTATCTCAATGGGAGGATAAAATATTCCATTCTTTCCCATTAAAACCGGTTGAGCTTAGAAGTGCTTGATTTTATCGTGTCTTTAGTCTCCTGCGCAACTGGATCCATTCCATGTTGTCTTGCTGTGAAGTCCAGCTTTGTTCAATGAGAATGACCTCCAAAAAAAGTGTGCAAAAATTTTGTCTGTGGTAGTTAAGATCATAGGCCAGTCAGTATTCTGTATCAGCTAACTTCTCCTTGTCTGACCCTGCAAAAACTGACTACTTAGGCATGAATGAGATATTATTTCCATGAAAAGAAATAACGATAAAGTAGGTTTCTCTCCCACCCTACTTTACTGAGCATTAGCTGCATGGAGGTATATTCTGCTGGCAATTGGAGTAGGGATGAATGACATTCCCCGTACTTAGCTAAGTATACAGTAACCAAGTATAAGTTATATGTACGTATATTAGTTGTATACAGTGCTTAACTAAGGAGCTGATTCAGAATAAGTAGTGAATGCAAATTTGCGCTTCAAATAAACCTTGCAACAATGGAAACAAACTGAGGGTGGAGGGGGAAAGTGGTGTGAGTGGAGTGAAACAGTGGCATTTTAGAAGCAGCCGAAAAAGTGAGAAAGTAGAGGGTTAATCTCAGCATCCCTGCTGAACCAGGGCAATTGGAGGGTATGTTATAAGCCCACATTTGCCAGTTTCTGATGTTTTAGACTTTGCATGTTTGAGAGCAATGTTGTAATTATACAATCTGTGTATAATTTATGTATTATATACTTGCATATGGAGGGGGGGGGTCTGTGGTTTCCTACTTTGATGGGGGGGGGCTAAATATTACCTTGGCTTGTAACACTGTGCTATGCATATATATATATATATATATATATAATTTATTTATATCCCACCTTTTTCTGAAGGAATATATATATAATAAGATCACACTTCAGTCTTTCAAAATGAATAATCATTCTGACTTTGTTATTAGGGAATTGTATTTAAATTTAATTGATCAGTGATAAGGTGAAATATTTAAAATACTTTAACTAGTTGACAGTCCTAGATTCCTTGTTATACTAGGTAAGAGTAAGTAATCTGCAGTTCTCTGGATGCTGTCAGTATTCACTTTTCATCAGTACCGGCCAGGCACTGGTCAAGGATGCTAGACATCCAAGTACTTCTTGAGGACCGAAGGCTATCCACCTTTAAAGGAAATCTCCAAGATTCTTAAGTCTAATACATACAGCACCTTGGATAGCTCCTTTTTGTTGTTAACTGCCCTTGAGTCAATCTAGACCCATGGTGACCCTGCTGCTGAGACATCTCCAAGACCCTCTGTCCTCCACTGCTCTGCTCAACTCCTGCAAACTCATACTCATGATCTCTTTAATAGAGTCCATCCATCTTGCATGCAGCCTTCCTCTCTTTCTATTTCCCTCTACCTTTCCAGCATTACTGTTTTTTCCAATAATTCATGCCTTCTCATGATGTGTCCAAAGTACGACAACCCAAGTTTTGTCTTCTTGGCTTCTAGGGAGATTTCTGCTCCGGGACCCATTTGTTTGTCTTTTTTGGCTGTCCGTGTAATCCTTAACACTCTTCTTCAGCACCACATTTCAAATGAGTTGATTTTCTTCCTATCCTCCTTCTCTACTGTCCAGCTCTCAGATCCATACATGGCAATAGGGAATACAATGGCTTTTACAATTCTAACTTTTGTGCTCAGTTGTATATCCTTGCATTTTAGGATCTTCTCCAGTTCTTTCAAAGCTGTCCTTCCCATTCTTAATCTTCTGATTTCCTGGCTGCAGACTCCATTTCTATTCATGTTTGATTCCAAGTATGATCATTCTTTTACTATTTCTATTTTTTCATTGTCTACTTCAAATTTGTGTAGGTTAATGCTAATGAACGCCTGGAATAGATTTCCCTTCCCACTGACATATTATTTGTTTATTTTATTTACTTCATCTGTATGCTGCCTTTCTCCCAGAGGTGGACCAAAGGCAGTTTCCAGAAATAGAAAATTTTAAATGTCGTTTTAAAAATGATTTCAGATCCCCACATTAAGTGCTATAAAATCATTTAAAAGCCATGTAGAAGTTAAAACAAATAAAACACACAAATAAATAAAAACCTTCCTGCATAACTATTAAAAGCCTGCTTATACAAAAAATATATTTCAAAGACCATCAATGAGGGGCCAGCCTAGCCTCCCATGGAAGGACATTCTAGAGGGTGGGAGCAGCCACCAAGAAGGCTCTCTCTTGTGTCCTCACCTAGTCAGCCTGTGATGGTGGTGGGACTGGGAGAAAGCTTTTCCCCCGTAGATCTCAGGATCCTTGCTGGTTCGTATGGGGAGATACAGTCTTTCAGATAGTCTGGGCCAAAGCAGTATATGGCTTTATAGATCATGACCAGTAATTGGAATTGTGCTAGGAAATGAAACCATACCCACCGAATCTGTTTAAAAAGGGAGCTATCTGCTCCTATACTGATATAGCCACTACTGCAACATTGCCCAGAGGAAGGTATAGAAACCAAAGGCCTTCTGCCTACTACACCTGTGGTCAACGCATATGTTTACTCAGTCCTTTAAAAATTTGTTGGTATTTTACATTTTTAACTTCTGTTTTGTGGATAACCCAGAGAGCTTTGGCTATTGGTGGTACAGAAATTTAGTACGTAAATGAATCTATCCTGCCTTCAGAATTAATTTGGATTAACAAAATCCAATGAACAACCTATGGCCAGAATTTCAAAGGATTGTTCTGCTTGTGAATCTGCTTCCACCAGAAGAATTGGGAGGGTGACCACCTTTCCCCCCACAGTCCAACCTGTTCCCTCAAGAACAGCTCTAGAGGGCTGGCAAACCCTCCAGAAAAGCTTTTCAGAGGGGCTGAAGGAGTGAAAGGAGAGAAGGAAAGTCTCAACATGCCAGTAAAAAGCAATCCTCCATAACCACACACAAACAAGGCATTTTAACAGAAATATGTGAAGACTATGGACTTATTTTTCCATTTGTTTCTTGTCACTTGCTTGGTGTATCACTGGCCTGCTTCAAGAGATGGTGCCCTTGTTCCTCACAGCTGTCCATGAAGATGGTATTCTTGTTTGCCACTTGCTCAATGGATTGTCTTGATCAAAAAACAAAAACGAAAAATCCCCACCAGAATTCGCAACATTTTTTTTTGTCTCACTCTCAATTTTCCTTCTGGAACAAGCATTACAATGTTAGTGGGCCAATCTGTCTCTGCGACTATATTTAGTTTGTTTTTCTGGGAACAACGATCATGTCTGGTTTTCCAAGTGGCAGTTCATGCTAATGCGATAGAGCTAAATCCAACTTTTAGCAACACAAAATGCAGAACGGCACACAAGATACAAGATTTTGGGACCATCTGGGTGCTCTGTACAATTATGTTTGTCCACGTAAATGAGTTATTGGGGGCTGTTGCTATTTATAGAAAAAAAAATAACATTAATAGGGTCGTCCAAGAGGTTTTACCTCTTGAAGGCAAAGTCTACATGCCATCCCTTCCTTTTTCTCCTGCAGAAGTCAACTGGACTTGCAAATGAATCATTGTTCAGCATTAATGATGTAATAAAGTGGTTCTCAAATGGTGGGTTGGGACCCTGGGGGCGGCAGCGCAAAAGTTGCTCAAGGGGGTATGCAAAACTTGGTGGCTCTGATCCCTATTTTATAGGGTTAAGGTTTTTTGATAGCCCATTCTTGAAGCCTGCATTTACAACAAAACCTGACTATGATTTACAACCCTGGACTGCTCCTTGCTTTCTGTGAGCTGTGCATAGGACCATGGCCTCTGACATTTGGACTAATTGACCTTGGATTCTGCTCACTCTTCTGGATTCCTTGCACCCTGCCTGCTAGTGCAGTTGTGAGGACAGGACAGAAACTATTTAAGAATAGGGTTAAGGACCTTGGATAGTTCATGTAAAGGTCAGATTAAAAGCTGCCATGGATTCACTGACATTGACACTGGAGCCATCAGCAGCCATTGCAACAGAAGAGGATTTTCTTTTAAAAACTACAATTAACACATAACTTTTAATAGTATAAAACAATATACAGTTGACCCTCCATTTTCGCAGAGGATCCATTCTGGAACCCCCTGCGAAGATGAAAAATCAACAATATTCAAGCCCCATTGGCTTGCTTGGTGGTACACACCTGGGGGCACCAGCAGGGATGCACCATGTGCATGCACACACCATTTTGTTCCCTTCTGTTTGCAGCCCGCAAACGAGCAAGGGATGCAGATCCAAGTCTGCCAAAATAGAGGGGTGACTGTATGTGGAAAACTACACCTAAAAAAACTACACCTACATTACGCAGTGTTCTGTGCAATATCATGTTGGCTATATATGACTTTGGACAATGCTGGCTCTTTGGCTTACAACTAGACATTCATGTCAAGGGGAAACCTTTATTTTACCTTTTACACCTACATACTATACTACAATGTTGGAGAATATGTGATAAAACTGAGCAAGGTGATCGAGAGAGCAGTCGCCTCCCAACTCCAAGCTGTCTTGGATGAAACCGATTATCTCAATCCATTTCAAACCGGCTTCAGGGCAGGACATGGAGTTGAGACCACCATGGTCGCACTGGCTGACAACCTCCGCTTGAGCATTGACAGGGGTAGTGTGACCCTGTTGGTGCTCTTGGATCTCTCCGCGGCTTTTGACACTATAGATCACTCCATCCTTTTGGATCGGCTGAGGGAGGTAGGGATCGGGGGCACCGCTCTTCGGTGGTTCTGGTCCTTCCTCGCTGGCAGATCCCAAAGGGTGAGGCTCGGGGACAGTTGCCCTTCCAAAATTGAGCTCAATTGTGGCGTCCCTCAGGGCGCCATCCTGTCCCCGATGCTATTTAACATTTATATGAAGCCGCTGGGTGAGGTCATTCGGAGGCATGGAGCTCAGTGTCTTCAGTACGCTGATGACACTCAGATATACCTCTCCATGTCCAGATCGTCAGCACAGATTTCAGATGGCATCTCTCCTCTTAATGACTGTCTTGCGGCAGTAATGGATTGGATGAGGGAAAACAAATTGAAACTTAATCCAGACAAAACGGAGGTACTAACAGTCACAGGCCCGAAACCAGGCTTGGGAATACAGTCTCCAGTCCTGGATGGAGTCACACTCTCCTCTAAGGACTGTGTTCGCAGTCTGGGGGTACTCCTAGATTCGTTGCTCCACATGACTTGTCAGGTGAATGCGACGGTCAAGAGTGCCTGTTATCAGCTTCGGCTGATACGCCAGCTGCGCCCTTTCCTGGACATGAGGGACCTGGAAACTGTGGTACATGCTCTGGTAACCTCACGCCTGGATTTCTGTAATGCGCTCTACATGGGGCTACCCTTGTGCTTAACCCAGAAACTTCAATTGGTCCAAAATCTGGCAGCCAGGCTTGTCACAGGAACATCAAGGAGAGAGCACATAACACCGGTCCTCAAGGCTCTCCACTGGCTGCCGATTAATTTCCGGGCGCAGTACAAGGTGTTGGTTTTAACATTTAAAGCCCTACATGGCTTGGGTCCACCTTATCTCAGGGACCGCCTCTCCCCGTATGAAACCCCCCCCCCGCACACTTCGATCCTCTGGGAGAAACCTGCTACAGCCTGTGAAAACTCGGCTGTCGCAGACCTCCCAGAGGACTTTTTCAGCTACCGCACCCAAGCTTTGGAATGGTCTGCCGGATGAGATGCGTTATAACATCTCTTGACTGCTTTAAAAAAGCTCTGAAGACACATCTCTTCCGGCAGGCCTTCCCTGACACCTCTTAGATCCCAGCTCCGAACGGGACCTATAAATTGAATTTGACCCCTTGCCTGGTGCTATTTTTCTCCTCAATCTAAGAACTATGGAGGATGAATTATGTTTTTAATGTTGTTGGTTTTAAACTATTGTTAATTTAATTTATTTTTAAGGGGAGGATGGCTGGAAATGGGTCAATGAAGTGTTTTAATTTGTATGTTTTAATCTTGTTGTACCCCGCTCCGATTGTACTCACAGAGGAGCGGGCTAGAAATAAAGATTATTATTATTATTATTATTATTATTATTACACTGTGGGGAAAGGAATCACACTGTGGGAGGCGTAATGGTGAAAGCAAGAGTAACAGATTAAAATCCCACCAATTCAACAGAGAAGTTTCATCTAGTCTCCCACTTCTTTTCCTGAACAGTTTGAGTTGTGCATCTTTACTCTTTTTGAAAGACTTCCAGTGGTCAGGAGAAGCAATGGTGGTAGTGGAACAAAGAAATTCAGGGCAAAGGATTACAAAACATTCTGCCATCAGTTGCAATGACTTTAAGATATAAATGTCTAAAGTAAATAAAAAACAAAAATGCGCATGGCAATGATGAGAAACTTCTTTCCATTCCAAGGACTAAATTCAACAACAGAAAAGTTCTGGGGGATCATATGCAAGAGGTAGACAAGAGGTAGAGCAAGACCAAAAATAAATAAATAAATATCCTAGAACATTTCAGTTTTAAGAGAGGCAGTACAAACTTTTAGAATGGGGAGAAAATACAAAACCTGCAAAACCATAAAATGGTGGTATCATGGAGAAGAGAGTGTGGCCATCTGGAGAACCACAGAAGGCAAGACTAGAATCCTGGGAGATCTGGATTTGTCCCCCTTTCCTAAGGCTCCGCACCTTTAGTACTTGGATTGAAATTAAGTAGACAAGAACTTTTGTTGTGGTGGTTATAGAGAGGTTACAACAATTTCTCTTTGCCTGTGGGTCCATCCCAAGGTAGCAGTACATAACCTTTAAATTCTGCTTTCAGGTCAACACTCAGAAGACAAAAAGAGATTTATAAATAATTATGTTTGAAAAACAAGCAGCACACACTGAAACAAAATTTTCTGGCAGCAAAGCAGCTTGTCTAGACCTCCATACACTTGATCATATGCATACAATCTCTCTCTTTCTGTTATTCATCCCTCCCTCCCTCCCTACCAGAGAGAGAGAGGGAAAAACAAAGGCGAGCCCAATTCTATTGGATCAAGCTGCACCAAGCAAATATCAAAGGAGAAACTGAACTGTTCCATTACAGGCCCCTTAAAATATGCTCAAGACACCACAATGGGATTTTCACCCCTATAGTTTATGCCTTTTCAAGTAGCCATATGTGTCTTCTACCACTTCTAATTTTTATGAGAGTTTATATTATACGTGCTGTATATTTTTATGACCTATGTTCCAATAAGATGTTAAATGTGCTCTTTATTACAGCCTTGCTGATAGAATTTTTAATTTTTACCAGGCTTTTTCATCAAGACTGTGATAACAAACTGATTGTGTAACTCTCTCATGTGGATTCTTTAGTCAGACCATGACATCAACATAGCCTATATGTTATTTAGATTTTGTATTCAGTTATTATGACCTGCATTTTGATAAGAGTGGGTGTTTTTTTTAAAAAAAGAAAATCTGCTTGTTAAACTTTTGTATTAAAGACTATTGATTGAATCTGGCTTTTGTAATTCTTTTAACAGATCATGAAATCCGTTGGATGAAGCCCTTCTGATTCTAATGGGTTTACTGTAGATATGACTAAATATGGATCGTGCCTATTTTCTAGCCAGATACTAACAACAGTGTAGCATAAACACAGAAATGAAATGAAGTACTATAAATTAGGCATTACTCACTGGAAGCTCATGGGATAAATTTGGCTTACAGAACATTTGTATTTGATCCCTATTGGCTTCATTAAATTTTAGGAAACTGTGGTTAACATTTTGCCTATTGGTTCGCTTGGTCATTTTCTGTTCAGGGCTAGTATCACAGCTACAACCTGTCTCTATAGGGATGGAAGACCTGTTAAAATGGTCGGCCCTCAAAAGACTAATGGATCCCATGAGACTCCAGGAGGCTGTAAAGGATTTTATGACTGGTATTACCAACGATTCTGTTGAAGCTTTGGTCAATAAGTGGAATAAAAATCTAACCATGGGTTTTGACACAGTCACTCCCAAACATCCACTCTGACCTGCTGTTAAGGAGGCTTCTGGTCTATACTCACAGGGAAATGAAACAAGATGGAAGGACAATAATTAAAATGCAGATGGCAGAGAACTCAACTTTTATGCAACGGGACACGATGTAGGAAACTTCTTTGTTCCTATAGTTGGCAATATGTGCAGTGGGGAAAAAACTTCTCTGCAGTTTTTTGTGGAGCTTTCAGGCTATGTGGCCATGTTCTGGAAGAGTTCCTTTCTGACATTTCGCCAGCATCTGCGGCTGGCATCTTCAGAGAAAGCTCCACAAAAAACTATGGATGCTGGCTATGAAAGCTTTCGATTCCACAGATTGCTCAGCACTTATTACCTCTGCAAATTCACACCCACCTGAGCTATTCAAGGTGGTGAGAGGTCTAACTCAGGTATTCTCCTCCTTGAAACCAACCTTAGAACCTTCTGTAGCTTGCTGTGATGCTTTTAATGATCATTTCACAAATAGAATCTCACATGTAAGGGTTGATTTAGATGCCATCATTTAAATGGAAGTCGAAAATGGGATCCCCAGAGACTTCATGAGTGGAATTACATTGAATCAGTTTCAATTGATGAATATTTCTGATGTGGACTAGCTGCTGGGCCAAGTGAGGAAGGAAACTTGCTATCTCAATCTCTGCCCATCTTGTTTGGTTGTTCAGTGAGGAGATGCAATTAGATTTCAAATATAACATATTATTAACATATCTCTCAGGAAAAGGAACTTTCCTTCTTGTTTAAAAGAAGCAGTGGTTAAACCACTTCTCCCCTTCTGGATGCCTTGTAGCTTAATAATTATGTTGTTGTTGTTAACTGCCTTCAAGTTGACGCCAACTCTGTGGTTGAGATGTCTCCAAGCTCCCCTATCCTCCACTTCTCTGTTTAGTTCCTGCAAAGTTCATATTTGTGTCCATCTTCATTGAATCTACGCATCTGGTGTGCCGTCTTTCACACTCTTTGCTACCCTCTACCTTTCCCAGCATCACTGTCTTTTCTAGTGAACCATGTCTTCTCATTATGTGGCCAAAGTACGATAGCCTCAATTTGATCATCTTGGCTTCCAAGGAGATATCAGGCTTGATCTATTCCAGGACCCATTTGTTTGTTTGTTTTGGCTGTCCACGGTATCCTCAGAGCTCTTCTCCAGCATCAGATCTCAAATTTGTTGATTTTCTTTCTGCCTGCTTTCTTTACTGCACAGCTTTCACATCCATACATGGTATTGAGGAATACTATGGACACTATGAATTCTGCACTGCCCCTCTTCTCCAATGCACAGAACAAAAGGCCACCACCGTCAGAAGATCAAGCGAGGAGATCTGGAGGGATCTTCTAATCTTCCTGTTTTGGGCAAGGTGATCAAGAGGGCAGTTGCCTTCCACCTCTGCACAATTTTGAATGACACACACTTCCTCGACCCATTTCAAATTGGCTTTAGAGCAAGATACAGAGTTGCGACTGCTATGGTCAACCAAATATATTCCTCCATAACTTCAAAAATAGCCTCAGCTACAGATAGTGTGTTTATGCAGAATGATTTTAATGTCTTTTATGTGTTTTACTTAAAGCATTTCAAGGGTTTTATGTATTGTAATCTGTGTTGTACCCCAGCTTGAGCTCTGGAGAGAGATATGTAAGAAATTGTTGTTGGTGCTGAAAGAAAAGCTAAATTTTGGAAAATATTTGCACTTTGTTGTACTTTGAGTTAATGGACTGTCTAAGGGTGTGGGTTTATTAACTATATTGCTGTGTCTTAACTACACTGCAGAGTAGCCTTTCCCCAATTTTAGGCCCTCCAGATATGTTGGATTAGCACAACTATCATACCCAACCTGCACAGTTCTGCTGGCTTCTCTGCTTGGATGCAGTCTGATGAAATACAGTGCATGCCAGTGTCATGTCTCCCCTTGAGAGTTCATTTTGAGAAAGTGAAACAGGCCTACCACCCTCTTCCAGGTCAGCCTGACAGCCATCTGAGTTCTCCAGAGGAGGAGAAGCTGGGAGAGAAAACTCCAAGTCCAGTCAGGAATTGTGAAGACTTTGGCATTTGGCACAAACTCAGTCCCTACCCCACAAATGAGAGGCTGTGAGCATTTGGTTTGCTGGAAGCAAACATGGCTTCTCTTTCAGTCTGCATCTTCTGTGAGATACAAACCTGTGATGCATGACCTAGGACTGTGATGCATGACCTTGGCTCCAATGAAGCTGCTCCTACTTGGACTCGGCTTTGATTTATGGCTTCTGATCCAGGACTATTTGTTGTCAGACACCGCTTGTTCATTTGGCTTCTCCACCTTTAGCACTGTATGTTCTGTTGCAGAGTGAGAGCAGGACCGCCAGCATGCAACCCAAACAAACATAGTAGAATAGCCCACTGTCAGAATAAGTAATTAAGCAAATACAGCAGTGAAAGAGCATGTACTAAGGAATTCATGAATTTATAATTCTGTATCATACGCTATATGCAAAATGTTAATAAGGATATTTCATGAGATATGAAACTAGAGTTACACCAAAATAGATATAATGTATTATGGTAGAAAATACATAAGAGATACAGTTCAAAAGATACAGCAAGGCTCCCATTGTTATCCCATTTTGTAATTATCGTGAGATTACCTCCTTTCCTAATAAAAGCACATGTATCAAAAGTTGTACAGTTGGCCCTCCTTATCCACAGATATTTTATCCACGGATTTGAGCATACACAGCTTGAAAATATTCCCATGAGGTATAAATTCCAAATAGCAAACCTTGATTTTCCATTTTATAAATGGGACACCCACTTTGTTGTGCCATTATATTTAATGGGACTTGAGCATCCACAGATTTTGTTATCCATAGAGAGTCCTGGAACCAAACCCCAGCGGATAACAAGAGGCCACTGTACAGATAAAACCAATTTGCCAAGGTCATATGGCTTTCAATAGTGTGATATACTTCTATTTTTCACTCACTCCATGCACAGAATGGCAGCTTTACAATTTTTTTACCACTTCAAGTTGGTGCTCATCCAGTTGTAAAAGGTTGCTACACAGCCTTATTTTCTACAGGGTTGAGTTGGGTTTAGATTCTTAAACAAAATGGTTAGCCATCCCCAAGAACACTGAGTGGAGAATACAAGAATGGACATGTTGGTCATTCCTAAACAATGTAAAAATATTTAGAAGTTATTGTATTTATAGTATTCTTTCATGCTCCTCGACCAAAAGGGGTCTTGAAATGGCTTAAATACAACCAGATTCTAGAAAAGACTGACAGCACAAAAGGAAAGGGGGATGGGATTGGGAATAAAAGAGAAAAATAGTAAGGACCTTATCAGACGCTGGAAATTGGAAGTATAATCTAATGGCAATCCGAATGCAATCATGGAGTTTCGCATTATTGCAAATTAAAGTATCTCACGTAATTTTGGGCTAAAGGGAAGTCATTCCGAATGCAATCATGGGTTTTACCTTATTGCGAATTGAAGCATGTCACGCAATTTCAGGCAATGGGGGGTCATTTTTGTGTAATGGGAAGTCATTCTGAATGCATTCCGAACGCTATTGGAATTCACGTGAATTCGAATTGGCTCCAATTGGCTCCATTCACAATAAAGAGAATAAGGTCCTAAGTAGTCTTTTAGTGAGTCTGGTAAAATGCTTCTGCCTCCTATCACATCTTCCTCTGCTGCAGCCAGTGGGAATGGCTGCTGGTGACCACAGAGGCAGGGATCTTCATGCAGCTGGTGGGATAGTCCTACTTACCATCAATGGTGTCACCAACTATGGTGTCACCCGCTGCTGGAAGAGTCCATGTCCACCCCACCTGCTCCTTCATCCCTGGGTTTTCTCCCTGGAAAGAAAGCCTGGAGACAAAGCAGCCAGCAAGGCTGCATGTATGCCCCTCCTGCCCCAAAGTAGAAGGAGGACCCAACCAGGCATCATCCCTTTTCTGGGTATCAAGTGGTCTGGACCCCCCCCCCCACTCCCTGAACCTCCCAGTGATACCACTGCTTACCTGCCATCTCTCTCAGCTACAAATACAATCAAAATTACCACTGCAGCTATAATAACATTGGAACGAGGATTTCCTTCACATACTCAAAGCCTGAGCAAATACTGTAAATATCTTTCACTTGCTATCTGGCAGGCACCATAGGATAACATTTTCCATAATTACAATGTCACTACAAACAATTACAAATATTATTCCACGGAGTGACGAAGATCCTCTACAGAGAGAGAGAGGAAGAACTTAATTATTTCCCACATTCCTTCAAAATAGTCTATCATGACAGCCTTGCGTTCCTCTTAGGGACAAAGAGCATTAATAACATATTTTCCAGATCTACATCATCATCACCACCACCACCATCATCATTTTCTTATATCCCATCTTTCTCCCAATATAGGGACTTAAGGCGGCGATGTACATAAATCAATGTGTTCCACTAAATTTGTTTGGGATTGCAACACCAGGGCTTCTTTCTGTGTACCCTCAAGGTATGTTCACCCCAGTTTTGGCAGGTCATCTTTCTCTCAGAACAGTAACTATGATAACAGAGGTAAGTCCAAGGGAATTTTTTCCCTAAAATCCAGTGCAGTCTTAGCATTCAGTTTCTTAGCACCTACTTGATTAGGGGCTCACCCAGACTGGCAATTGCACTGATTCAATCAGCTGCATTTATTGTGATTTTGGGCTGCTTCTTTTCACTTCTGGAGCCACATTCTCTTTTTAAAAGATATAAAAATGCATGATTTCTTCTTTCTTATTCATTATTCTGCTGAATGAGATCACCTCCCAACCCCAAACCTCCATGAAAAGAGAGTCTTCTGGCACCTTAAACTGAACAGGGAAATCCTGACAATCTCCCTCCACCACTTTCCCCCTTAAACATCCCCCTCTCTCCTCCCCAAACATCCTGAGCAGTTTTGCAAAACAATGGAGAGAGATAGGGAAGGTCTCCTTCTCCACCCCCTTTTCCTTTCTCCTCTACCCATGCAGGCATGGTGGGCATGCCCCCTCATGCACATACACAGAGGAGTTTATCATACAATGGAATTTGGGGGTATAATGCAATGGCAATCCGATCACAATCATTATTGCGTATGAGTGTATCTCACACAATTTCGGGCAATGGATGGTCATTTTTGGGAAACGGGAAGTCATTCTGAACGCATTCTGAATGCAATTAGAATTCACGTAAATTTGCTAAACTAGCGATTTATGTGAATTCAGATTGGCTCCATTTGAAATTGAGAGAAATTCCTCCCATGTGATAAACTCCAGAAACACACACAAGGCACTATAGATCCAAATTAAATTTGTAGAAGAGAGGTAAAGGGAACCAAAAGGAGAAGACTGGCAAAGGAGAAAGTAATGGATTTGTGGTTTGTTTGTTTGTTTTTGTTTTTTTTTTTTAAAAAAAAATCTGCTTGTAGGAACAAAAAGACTCAGGAAGGGAGTAAGGAAAGTCTGAAATTTCCTGGAATTACCAATGCATCATTTGGATCTTGGAAATAAAAAGCAGTAATAACAGAGGTTAAAAACCATTATACTGTATCCCCAATCACTTACTTGCTTACTGAATTTTTTTTTATCACCCTGCCCTCAACCCACAAGGGCTCTGAGGTGACGAATAAATAAAAACTAATTAAGACAATACCAGAGATTTTTTTTTAAAAAAAAGATTTTAAAACACATTAAAATACTCTTTAAAAATTCCTACAAGCAGTGTAAAATGAGCCTAGAAATTGTTTTTTGCTGTCAGAATTGCCTCTGCATAAACTCATGCAGTCAAGGTCTCTTACACACTCACTCTTAAGAAAATGCAGACCACTTGGTGGCCTGCTTAGATCGCTCATTTTAGAAAAGCGGTTTATAGCTATCAATGCCCTTCAAATTAAAAAAAAGAAAGTCATTGATGTAGTACAATAGTATGAAGGAGGAAGCTATACAAAACCTTTGGGAAAAGAAAGTGATGGTCTTACAGTCTGCATCTTGTTTGAGTTGTTTGCTTAAGATGATGCTTAAGATGGTCTTGAGGAAAAGATCAGTACAGACAGAAAGATGAGGCCACATCCAATTGTGGGCACCACAATTCAAAAAAGATGTGGAGAAACTGGAGCGTGTCCAAAGGAGGGCAACTAAAATTGTGAAGGATCTGGAAACCATGCCGTATGAGGAATGACTTAGGGAGCTGGGGATGTTTACCCTGGAGAAGAGAAGGTTAAGAGGTGATATGATAGCCCTGTTTAAATATCTGAAGTAATGTCACATTGAGGGAGGGAGCAAGCTTGTTTTCTGCTGCTCCAGAGAACAGGACCCAGAACAATGGATGCAAGCTCCAGGAAAAGAAATTCCACCTCAACATTAGGAGGAACTTCCTGACAGTAAAGGCTGTTTGATAGTGGAACACACTCCCTCGGAGGGTGGTGGAGTCTCCTTCCTTAGAGGTCTTTAAGCAGAGGCTGGATGGCCATCTGTTGGGGATGCTTTGATTGGGAGTTCCTGCATGGCAGGGGGTTGGACTGGATGGCCCTTGTGGTCTCTTCCAACTCTACAATTCTATGATTCTATGATTCATCCTCTGGTGACCATTAACAGACTTGGAACAAAGTTGACCTGGAACAACAACAACAAAAACGCAATACAAATTTCCTTTTCCGTCGGCAGCAACGAAGCTCTTTCTTTGAGAAATGGATCTGTCTCAGTCCTGTGCAAGGTCCCAGAGTACTTCATAGGCAGAATACAGCAAGTCTCCTAGGCAGCGGATGAACACTGGGGCTTTATTGCTAAGAGTTGTTCCCTCCAACACAAGGTAAAGCAAGTGTTATCTGACTCCTGTTGACATGCTTTGCCTGTTATCATGCCTACATGTATCTCCCGACCTAGTAGCACAGAGGCCTTCTAAGAGACTCACTTTATTCTGCCTATGAATTGGCCTGAGGCCTTGCACAGGTATCACTACAAACATGTACATTGGACTTTCTTAAGTAGAGAGATCTCTAGGGGAGAACTTCAAATAAATGAATAAGACCACCCACTTGTACAATCTGGAATTCTGCCACCTCAGTGCACCCTGTGAGCCATGTGGTCCTTATATGAACAGGGGGAAAATCAGTGACAAAAGCAGGGCCATGATTTAGCTCTCCCCCCACTAATATGGTTTCTTCTGCTTCTATGGTTCTGCTGCTGTGTTCAGCATGACGACTTAAGTACATGGTTCAGAATTCTGATTATGCAAGTTTCTAATCTGTAAGGGACCCCCCATGAGGACAGGAGCCATGTGGCTTCAGAGATTCAGGCAGCTGCCCTTTTTATGACAGCATCACTATTCATTTGAGTAATATGTGAACAGAGCTTTAAGCAGGCATTGCACCTGGTCGTGTAAAAACTGAAAGTAGAAAGGGGCAGCAACACATATGGAAACTCTGGTGCTGAGGTCTATGCCTCTTCAGTCCTTAACTTTCTCATGCTAAGCAAGGATGTGCAGAGAAGGGACTATTCATGTTTGCCTGAAATGAGTAAAATCCTCTGTGTGATCCAGAACCCGCATAAATCAGAACACCCAGCCATGTTAAAGCTTATATTTGGCTCAAGCAGACATGATCAGTAGAAGCCCTCTTTAAACCTGCCCCCACAGTATGAGAAGGTTGAGGGTTAAGTGGGGACAAGGACATGGAAGGGCTTGCTCACTTTCTTTTAGACCTTTAGCCCTCACATGAACAGACTGAACAGCCTAAAGTGAGGTGTCATTTCTAGAGGAGTGTGCACATTGGCTCTGAATTTTCCCCTTTGCTCGTGTTATTTTGTGCACCATTTTTTCCCCATCTTCCCATGCTGATCAGCACTATCCTCCTCCTAGTTTCACCAAAGTAGCTTTCTTCCTGACTTGGTTTCATTCCCACTACTTGTGCCTTGGATGTATGGGTGTTTGAGAGTGTCTTTGGTGCAGCTTCTGGCCTCTTAAGATGCATGTGTTATTTAAAAAGCATACCTCCGAAATGACCTGAAGCAGCTTTATTTTGGCCTGTCTGTTTGGGCCCATGGACATAAAAGGCACCCAAGGGATCTGCTATGATTTCATTCCACTACCACCTATGGATGCCAAAATCTGTGGATGCTTAAGTTCCATTATATACAATGGTGTCCCTTATATAAAATGCCAAAATCATGGTTTGCTTTTTGGCATTTATATTTTTTGAATACTGTATTTTCAATCCATGGATGGTTGAATCCCTCGATGCAGAATTCATGGATATTCAGCTGTAGTTAGAGATGTTCTATACCTTGGCTCATTCATCAAAATGGAGACTGAAGTCAAGAAATCAGAAGATTTAGGACTTGGAAGGACAGCTATGACAGAACTAGATAAGAACCTCAAGTGTAAAGGTATATGATTGAATACCAAAGACTTGATTGCCCATGCCATCATATTTCTCATTTCGCTGTATGGTCTTGAAAGCTGGCCAGTGGGGAAAAAGTGATAAGAAGAGAACCATCTCAACTGAAACGTAGTGCTGGAGTTCTATTGATACCAAGGACTGTTAAAAAGACAAATAAATTGATATAAGAGGAAATTGATCCTGACACTCAGTAGAAGCCAAGGTGACTAAACTAAGGCTGTCATACTTGGGACACATCATGACATGACATGGCTCACTGGAGAAGACAATATCATTCTATAAAGTGGAGGGCAATAGGAAAAGATTATTACAGGTGGATTGATTCAATAAAGGAAACCACAGCTGTGAGTTTGCAAGACCTGAGCAGATGTTGTGTCTTTGTGTGAGATAGCAGCAGAACAAGAGTGTTTGTCCCTTCTTTATCTATCTAGAAGGGCTGATTTTTCAGCGAGAACAGCTGGAATAGCTCCAACTGAGCACACTTGCTCTGCTGATATCTCAGAGACAGGCACAACAATAGGGCAGTTGATGACTTGGAGTCTTAGGCATTTCCCATTCATAGGGCTGCCATAAGGTAAAGTCATTTTGACAACACATAACGGCACACCGTCCTCAACAATAAAAGTGCACCTGCCATCTTTGTCATCTCCTCTTTAAGAATTAGCCTTGAACATTGCAAGGTAAAAATATTCTTAGAGTTTTATCATTTCAGTCTCCAGACCAAATGACACACTGCGGCTACCTCCTATATTAAAAAGAATGCTCCCTCTGCCTATATAAAATTCAAGGTGAGTGTGAACAGTCCTGAGCTAGCTTTCTCCATATGCAGAGATCCTTTATTTTTCCCATCAGGAGAGCGTTCAAATGTGCAGATTCCACTGGCAGTCCAAAGTAATACATTCCAAGAACACTTTTACCAGGTGGTCTACCATTTTTGTAAACCAGCCCTAAGCTTTTTTTATTGTAATACATGCTTTGTATACAAAGCATTCAATTTATTATTTATTCTTTGCCAAAGCCAAGGTCCAGGTCGCAGTGCTCTTGGGACAGAGTCTAGACCACTCATGCTATAAAATGCCATGTACAACTGCAGTGCTAGGTATAAAAAAATAATTGGGACAACTGTCGCCCAAAGCCAAGCCAGAGACAGACCTTTCATTGTCAGCCTGGCTGGCATGAGATGGATACAAGAGTGGATAGGTCTGGGAAGGAAGGAAAGCTGCGACCAGGAATATATCCAAATGTGAATGAGACAAATGTGTTCAGAGGTGTTAGTGGTGTCTCATTTCAAGATGGGAAGAGAGAGAATTAGATGCTGCTGAAAGCCTGGCGCATGTCTCAGAATATTACTATTTTAATGTAAGTTGAAATATTTCCCTGGAAGAGCAATAAACCTATGGAATAACTTGGCAAGTGAAAAGCCATTGAAGCGAGTAGTGTAAGTGATGGAATTTAAAAGACAGCTAGGCCTTTTTATGGTGAGGCGAAGTGAAATGAATTGACAGAGCAGGGAGGAGGGGTTGAATATAAAGGGCAAATAGCCTTTTTTTTTCCTTCCAGACATGCTCCTTCTTAAGTCCTCATTCTTGTTTCAGTCTTATTGTGTAAAAAAAGTTTTGCAGTTGTTTGCAAAAACCAAAAAAGTAAATAAAATACAATAAAATGAGAAAAAGGAAACTAAGTGGAGAATCAAGATACCAGATCATGATGTTGTATCTGAACAAGTTATGTAGGTACGACTAACCTGTGTCTTGCCCTAAATGGGGGAGGGCAAAATGAAAGCATTGCCCCCTCCAATTAAGAAATCTGCCCTCCCAAAATGATTGTTTCCAGTTCTCAAATATCTAGCATTGGAAAACTTCAGTTGAGCGTTTAGAAATACTATTTAGACACACACCCCAGGGAATTGAACCCTGGTCTCCAAAGTTATAGTCCAGTGCTCAAACCACTAAGCCACACTGGCTCTCATTATAGCATGATACCCCCTGTCCCGTCCCCCCCAACTACAGGTTCCTGGGAAGACCCAGGTCCACATATCTCATAGTAATGATGCTGGGTCCTAGTGAGTGAACTATGAGCTTCTATTTGATTGCCACTGAGTAGCCAAAGGCAATATGTGGTCCATAGTGACCACTGTGATTTGTACAGGTAAGTTATAAGCTCAAAAATGTATTCGAGAAGCACCTAGGTGCAGGAGCATCACTAGGGTGTACAGGGTGGGTGCACTGCACACCTGGGGGTGACTACCCGGTGGAGTGGTCGCTCACTGGCTGTCCCAAGATCCCCCCTCAGCCTCTCATCATCATCATCATCATCATCATCATCATCATCATCAAGCTTTATTTATCTAGTGCTGTAAATTTACACAGCTCTGTACATACAATCAATTATAATAGATTAAATGAACCTGCCTATGGCGTACATTCTACAAAAATAATTAAATATAATACATATTAGTACATGTCCAACTGGGGTTCCTCTGCTGTCTATTGACTGTGGATGCTGGTCAAAATAGGGTGCTGATGCTGCCTGGCAGCTCCTTACAGATTTGGTAGGGCTGGTGGCTGGGCAGGTGTCTCCCTTTGCTTCTCGGCTAGGATAGCCAGCCATCCTGCCAGATCTGGAAGGTACTGCTGTGTGGCATTAACACACCACCCCCAACATGTTAGAGATGGCCTGGTTGGCAGAGGGGAGCTTCTGGGGTTCTACCAGGCAACATGAAGGTGACAGCATGAGTTACCACACTAAGGTGACACCATGCTAGTGATGCCACTCAGATGCCACCCATTGACCTCCTCCCATACAGAATCCTTAGTAATGTGTTTGATCTTTTTTTCTACTAATGTTAATCATATACTGGCATTCCCATATATCATTGAATGTAATGGTAATAGTTGTGACATAAAACAACAACAGGCGAAATTAAAATTATACCTCTAAATTACAATAGTATACGCACAGAATAAATGTGTTTACACGCTGATAGTTTTCATGTGGTTAAAGTGAAAACTGGGTAAATTGGGATGTTTTGAATAATACATTTAAATTTGTTTTTAGATGATAATTTTAATTGTTTCATTGTAATATGTTTTTAGAATTTTAATTTGTGAGCCGCCTTGGGTCCCTTCGAGGAGAAAGGCAGGATAGAAATCAAATAAATAAATTCTAATAAATAATAAAAGAAAATTTGGAATTTGACTTTAAAAAAACTGGGGCCTCTCCTTTCTCCTCCCACTGAGCCTCAACATACTCACACCATCTCTTTAGCATTTTAAAGGGACGAAGGCGAATGTTTCTGCCCACATGCAGATGTTTGAGGAGCAGTGGTGTCACCCTCACTTAGGGTGTCATCTGGGTGATGATATGCCCCTAGTAATGCCACTGATCCCACTAGCTAGGACTTTAGCTAGGATTAGTTAAAGATCTCTAAAACATTTTTTTAAAAAGTATGTACCAGTGATTCTTAGAGACTTCGTACCAATTAGTGTTTAGACCTGAACCTCCAATTATGCTAATATAAAAGTACAGTACTTTCAAATACATCTGCATTGCTTTTTATCCCAGCTTACCTTTGTCTAACGTGACATCTTATCATGTGGCATAGACCTAACGTTTGAGTTAGCCCATGAAGGCATTAATTTCACTATTCTCCTCATCCCCCAGAAATTGCACCATCAAGAAGTGGGACATCAAATATCAACATGTATTCTGCTCTCCCCTTGTTTTGGTTCTGCCTTATTACTAGGCATATTTCCCAGAAATGGGATATACCAGATGCTGCTGAACATCTCAGTGGCTGCCCAAGGGTCTGGAAGTCCCTTCCCAGGAAGATTTTTCTGTTACAACAGAAAACTATATTGAAGACTGGTTGTTCACAACTGCTGCAGTTGAAAGGCCCCTCCTTGAATCTTGACCCAATTCCCATGGTTATTTTATATTAGAAAATGGAGCCAATCTGTGGTTGGACTGCATGCAGTAGCAGCAGTTGCTTGGTGTTACTTTTCATGACTGTTTCTTCTGTCAGAGACTTCTGTCAGGACTGTGGAAAGTGTGGTTCTCCAGATGTGGCTGAACCCATTATCCCACTTCATCAGCCAGGGTGGCTGAGTCAGATGTAAAGTGGAGCCCAGCAACATCTGGTTTTCAAACCCCAGCTTACATTTTTTACTGTTTCCCAGATGGGATTCTGTATCGTATTTTTAAAATCTCCTCATGCCTGCTCTTCACTCTCATCTAAGCTGTTTCTGCCTATTTGATGATTATCATTCAGATTGTATTTCCCTGTCACATTGTTCTTTTTACTGGTTCTTCTCACAAAGCATTTTAAGTTTCTGGTACTTACTTTTAATTGGCTCCAAGATCTAATGCCTCTGTATCTTTCTTCTCTTCTTTTTCTGTATGTTCCACAGAAGCATTTAAACCTGTGAGGCACACTCTCTTCATTAAATTTTGACTATTGCTCCTTTCCTGTGCCTTCATTCCTTTTGCACTGCAGCTCTTTGCAACTGCAGTGCAGTTTTGCCCAGCCTCCAGCATTCCTTCTCTAGGTCCACTTCCAAGTTGTCCTTTTGGAAGACAAAAAGGACTTCATGGTGGCAGCTATGTATTTCCTCATTTCCTGCGCCCCTTCCAAAGTAGAGCAGCTACATGCTCTGGTCTGAAGATTGGTGCGGATGGGGAAAGAATCAACTCCAGACACTCCTCCCTCTCCTTCTGCAGAATAGGCCTTCCCCACAAAGCTTCAAGTGTCCCCCCAGCAAGGTTTCTATTGGCCTGACCAGTGAAAGAAAGTAGGAGCAGCAGTGCAACTCCAACCTGCCAACCAAGTCCCAGCAAAGCTCACAGAGCTTAAGCAGGGTCCCAAATTGGAAAGCTCCTTTTTGCCCCCATTGCTCCTACAAGCTCCTTGCTCCAGTCAATCAGTCAGTTCCAAAACAGGATGCTCCAAACCACAGACATGATGCTCTGCACCCAAGCTTCACAAGAGTTTCCAAATGCCATTGCCACTACTAGTGAAAGATGCAACTAAAGGAGTGACGTCAGGGGGGTTAGGTGAAGAACCACCGCGCAAAGCAATAGGTGTTAGTTGCATGATGGTTTTGAGGGGCCCAGAAAAGAAGTTTCATGCAACCTTCTTCCCCACCATGGTCCTAAAGGCCATTGGTTCCCCTTGTCTTATGCACCAGTACTTTAGCTGAAGGCCCTCCCTGCAACACTTTTCTCCTTAGCACCCCTTGCTGGCCACTTTCCCCCTCACTGCCCCCCGGATCTTTCCACCACTCCCAGAGGGGCATATCATCCACATTGAGAATCACTGCTTTAATTTAATTTATAATCGCCCTTTATCCCAATATGGGACCCAAGGCAAAAACCCAAGGACCCAAGAGAAAAAGCAGACTAGACTGACACACAAAAAAGCTGACTAGACTGCTACTTGAATTTTATCTCATCAGTGATGAAGAAGATCATCTTCTGAGGGCAGCAGGCTAGCTTAGGAGGTACAGGACACAGCAAAAAGCAATAGCAAGTACAGTACACAGTTCTATCCTCTAATACAGTGTTTCCCACACTTTAGTCATCCAAGTACCTTGAATCTCAACTCCCAGAAGCCCTAGCAAGTTTGGCCAACAATCAGGAATAGCGGACCAAAGTCTGGGAACCATTGCTCTAATATGTTACTTCTGCTTTGCAAGTATTTGCTGACTAAGGCACCTGCCTCCTTTTTCTAATGGTAGGGCTGGCCCCAAAGTCCAAGTAGTTAATTGCTCTCTCCTTTTCTACTCCACCTATCTGTGCGCCATTACTTCAGACAATAATTTGTCTATGGACGCAGACACAGAGAGATGAATCATTCAGGACTTCATCTCTCCTTATGACAATGACAACACAACTCATACCCACTGTAAGCTGCCAGATGAGACTTTGATAAGCCTCCTAGAGTTGACATCTTACCTTCTGTGCCCTCAGCTAGCTGGTTCCAAGGAAACCAGGCAGAATAAACTCTGTGGACCAAAAGTACCTCTGGCAACCAAACCAGATTAAATACTGTATATACTCATGTATAAGTCTAGAAATTTTAATCAAAAAATTGACGTAAAAAAACCTGGGTCGACTTATCTATGGGTCAATGTAAGTACTGTACTTTAACTCTTATCAAAAAATGAAAAGAAAAAGAGATTAAGCTGTCACCTGGTGAAAGGTGACAGCTTAATCTCTTCTCAGAGAAACTCAAAAAAGCATTGACCCCTCTACTTTCTCATCCATCCAGCCTTTAGGGTAAGCACAGTTATGCCTATCAAATTTTCAGAGAACTTTTCCTTTGGTTCATCCTTTACATCATTTGTTACATGCTGCTAAGTTTTAACCTTGACTTATCCATGGGTGATATCAAAATCCATAATTTTGGCCCCAAAACTGCCTTTGACTTATACATGAGATCAACCTATAGTTGAGTATATACTGTACCTTCAGCTGACCCCTTTCCTGAAAAAGCCAATAAAGAGTCACTAGTGACTAAACCATTTAAAGCCTTAGCAGCTTTCATCCTGTCCTTCTTGCTTCCCTAAATTTAAATTTAAAGTTTAAATGTCCTAGCTCCATGGTATGGAATCCTGGCATTTGTAGTTTGGTAGAACAGCAGAGCTCTCTGACAGAGAAGGCTAACTATCTCACCAAACTACAACTCCTAGAATTCCGTAACATGGAACCATAGCAGGTAAAGTGCTGTCAAACTGAATTATTTCTGCAGTATGAAGATTCAGCTTTGGTTTCAACATTCTCTGGGCAGACATAACAATTTTGTAAAAAGGTGTTTGCTCCTGTCTCTTCCATTGCAATCTTTAAATGCATCTCTTCATCCTGTTTTTTCTTGGCTGACCCTTCTTTTACCACCACCAACCCCAATTTTTTTTCTAATATGCCCTGTCTTTAATTAGATTATAAATCTACAGTCAGGATCTATCTTTTAAAAAAAAAACAACTTCTTTGTATGGTGCCAGTGGATTTAGGAACTTCATACATAACAAGTAATAACCATGTGATTATTTCCTCGATGCAATTACATTTCTGACCAGGAGACTAGCTCAGCAGACTAGTGTTATTGCTTTTAAGAGAGTTAAATGAGCCAGTGTACTAGCTTAGGTACGCATACCAAAGAAACAAAATCCCTTTCCTTAATTTTTTTTAAAAAAATATTTGAATAATGCTATAAACACTATGAAGTATAACAAAATAAAAGATAGGCATCACATATTCTGAAAGCACACTACTTTTCTGCAATTTAATTATGAATATAAGTTGAGCTTTGTACTTTGTTGAAAGTCACATTCACACCCAGAGGCACACAGCAATCTCTCCCCCACATAACACACTTTTACGGAAATGGTCCCCCAGCCACAACACCACAGGATTTTGCTCATTGCCTAGCCTTGTTTTTCACTTGACACCATTTTCCTTAAATCATCCAATATTTCCAATTAGCTATTCTGCTCACTGCTTAAGTAATCCTTGACAGTGTGTGAACTACATCTACGGTTCAATACTTTCCCTTCTGCTAATCAAATCCTGTTCATTTCCAAGGATTAAATCCTACAATTATTTGTACAAACTGTATAAGAAAATCAGACTGGCGCCATATCCCCAGGCACCCTCTTGTTTGGATTTTTCATGACTGATATTTGCTTCATTTGTCATGATCATGATTCCCTTGGATGTTATCAGTATCACACACACCCTTTTGCAAATTTTGCATTAATTCACGCACAGAGGAAGCTGTCTCCCATGTTACTTTAATTAAATTCAGTCATTCTCTTTGTCTTGATCCAATTTCCTCTCTGGAACCAAATGTTTGTAGTGGGTCCCCCTTCCTATCTGCCAGTCCATCTTACAACAGTAAAATTCTTATCTAGGGCCAGACTGACAATTTAACATTCTAGTCATTTTCCCAATTCAAAGAATTAAAGCTGCATCATCTTCAGAAAGGAGACAAACAATCCTTGCCTTTGATTCTACCACTATTCTTTATCTAAGTAAAACATTTCCAAGTTGGCCATTTTGTTTGTAATTATGTCTCCTGAGCATTTTAAAAGAGCTTCCTTGTGCGAGCATATATGGGGCAGGGGATGATTTATTTGCTGCACATCCATATGTGAATCAATGGGCCCATTATGCCAGAATGGCACACTCGCTCTTCAGATGATAATTGAAGCTCTGGGAAGGAAAGCTGCATGAGGCACATGGAAGCCCGGGCTTCTCGGTGAAAGGTTTGTGTTGGCAGAACTGTCTAGAGTTTGTGCCACTGATAGGCCCACTGGGAAATCTGCTGTCATTTTGTTTTGAAGAGTCTGCCAGGTTCTTTCTGCCTAGTGGGGCAAATCTCTCTCTTTCTCTCATACAGACATACACACACAGAGATGGATGTTTAATCTGCAGAGAGTTCCATTTTTCTATAATGATTGAGCCAAGATAACCAAACTAGGGGCCTTTCTTTAAATGGTTTCCACAACCGTTATGCTTTCTTGTTGTCTTTTCTCGCATCGAATCAGGATGTTTAGCAAGACTGCACTGAACAGTCCAATGACAGGGATATTAATGGAAGTGAATGCCTATTCATATGAAAATCTATTCCAGAGTGACAGAGAGAGAAAGACTGAGAACAATGGTTGTAATCTCCAGACAATTTCAACATGGGATCGTTCTCAGTGGAGACTGATCAGAATAAAGACACATTTTGAACCGAAAATGCACTTTGGACAATTACATTATCCTTCTAAAATGACCAATTGAAGCATCAGGAGTAAAGTGTAAGGAGTTTATCACATGGGAGGAATTTCTCTCAATTGTGAATGGAGCCAATTCTCAATTACGTGAATTCACTAGTTTAGCGAATTTATGTGAAATCTGATTGCATTTGGAATGCATTCAGAATGATTTCCCATTTCCTGAAAATGACCTCCATTGCCCAAAATTGCATGAGATACTCTAATACGCAATTACGTGAAACCCCATTATTGAGTTCGGAATTACTTCCCTTTTGCCCAAAATTGCATAAGATACACTCATTCGCAATAACGTGAAACCCCATGATTGTGTTCGGATTGCCATTGCATTATACCCCTAAATTCCATCATATGATAAGTGTAAGTGTCCTATTCAAGTGATGCTCAATTCTCCCCTTCCCACCCCTCTGGATTGTAGACTTACTCCAACAATTCTTATTTTAGCATGCAAGTTGAAGACTTCTCTTTTCTTGCAAACGGGCCCTATGTATTTCAGCCTATCAACTATGTTATGGATGAAATAAATTTCTTGAGTTAACATCTTGATTTTGTTTTACATTTTGTCTTGTATGCTTTGAAATGTTCAGGCGTTAGTTGTTTATAAATAACATGGTCCCTATGCAGTTTCCAGTTAGGAAAACTCTAATGTTGTCTCGCTCACTGAGCCTTTATATAAGACTTTGTTATTGCAAACCCCGTCCTCTCAAGATTTCTAAGGCTGAGTGCCCCTTACTTCTTGGCAGGCTCTGAAATTATCCGTAATAATAATATTTAATAGTGCGTAAATCAAGGTTTGGATAAGTGTAATCCAGATGTTTCTTTGAACTCCAGTCACTATACCTTGGTTTTGATAAAGACCAGAAGTATAAAAAACCATGGCAGGAAGCCACAGGTATATTCAAATAAACATCACAGTTGGGGAGATACTAGATGATCAGTTATTTGCCATCATGTGCACTTTTAGCATCATGCATAGTTTGACCCACAGTGACCCAATTGTGAGAATGGGCTTCTAAAGCACATTTCTCTCCCCTGGTGCATTCCAGATATTTGGACTACAACTCCCATACTTCTCAAATGGGAGGCCAATAGCCATGCTGTCTAAAAATAATGGGAATTGCAGTCTATCAGAGCTGGAGAACACAAGGTTGGGGATGGTGTTCTTCACCATGGGCAGAAGACAGCATCAATATGGAAATACATATATATTACTAAAGTGGTATAAGATATTATCATACTATAACTTCTCATTCCAGCTGCATATGAATCAGCTGTAGAATTTCATTAAGAAGAGGAAGTGCAGCATTAGGTAGAATAGGAACAGCGTTTCTATAAACTATGCATCATGTTTCTATAAACAATTTATATCTTCCTGTGTGAATGATTGCCTGAAAATGTATTTTCCCTTAAAGAGCATTTTTTCTGAATTGTACTGATTGTTCTGACACACAATTTTGCCTTTAGAAAAATCACACATCATGTATACAATACATTTCTCTCTCATTTATTATGGACAGAGCTCACAGTAGGAATAATTCATAAACATTATGAATGGATGGGAAACCACAGTTGTATATGGGTATGTCTGTCTTTGTACAGATCCTGTTTGATCTTGGAAGCTAAGCAGGAACAGATCTGGTTAACACTTGGATGGAATACCGCCAATGAATACCAGATGTTGTAGGCTATATTCCGAAGGAGGAAACTGACCGAAACACCTCTAGATATTGCTTGCCTAAGAAAATCCTGTGAAGTCGAAGGCTTTCATGGCCGGCATCCATAGTTTTTAGATTAAATTAGATTAGATTAAAGCTTAGATTAAAGCTCCAAGTAACATAAATAATAGACATAGTAAGGAAGTGATATACAACATCCTTAAATAATTGATCTAATATTTCACAGAAAAATAGCTTTTGCAGCTGTCAATAAAACTGAATACTTACCAGTACAATACTTTTTTGCGGAGCTGCAAAAGTCTTAATAACACCCTATGGTCAATTTTAAGATGCCTATAGAACAGAGACTACAGAGGTATTGGCCCAGATATCATCACTGAACTCTGCCCAAAGAAAGGAAATTCAGAGAAACCTGACAGATCAACAAAGAAGACTCTCAAGAGATATAGAGCAAGGCCACAACATGACAAAGCCTGACCTCAATAAAAATTTCTAGATGAGTTTAATTCAGTAAATAGAAGGTCTGCTGTCCCATACAGAACTCTTCCCTTCTACCTACCTTTACAGGATCTGGTTCTGACATCAATAGGTTCTCTAGATTAGGATGAGACGTTTGTTCTTCATCCATCTTTCTTTCATGAGGAGCATAAATGAAACTCGAAAGGCAAACAATGGCCATAATTCAAAACTAATTGGCATGGAATACAATAAAACCAAAAGGGATGTTTTAGTTAACAGATAATAAATGTTTGGATTTATCATCTTTTTTTTTTTTTTTTTTTTGGCAGGCTAAATCTCTCTGTCATTTGATGAGTGAGACTCAAAGCAGTGAAGTGATATGGCCTGACAGAAAAATCTGTGAGAAAGAAGAATGGCAAGTCTACCACTGTCACACAGTTGACTTCCTGCCCTTAAGTTCAACCAAACCCCCATCATTTTTACATATTTTTAAAAATGTATTTGCATCCAAAAGAATGATTGACATGCAAATTTACATGCTGGAAACATCAGCTAAACAGGGGTTAGCCAAGTGCAGATTTCCAGATGTTGTTGTTGTTAACTGCCCTCGAGTCAATTTCAACCTATGGCAGCCCTGTGGATGAGATATCACCAAGATTCCCTGTCCTCCACTGTTCTGCTTAGTTCCTGCAAATTCATATCCTTGACCTCCTCAATAGAGTCCATCCATCTAGCATGCGGCCTTCCTCTCTTTCTATTTCCCCTCACCTTTCCCAGCGTTATTGTTTTTTTTCCCATTGAGTCATTCTTCCTCATGATCTGGCCAAAGTATGACAGCCTCTAGTATGACAGCCTTAGCGCTGCTAAGATCTAGTTATCTTAGCTTCCAGAGAGATTTCTGGCTTGATCTGCTCTAGGACCCATTTGTTTTCTGTTTGGCCATCCTCAGGATCCTCAGCACTCTTCTCCAACACCACTTCTCAAACGCATTGATTTTCTTCTTATCTTGTTTCCTAACTGTCCAGCTCTCACATCCATACATGGTAACAGGGAAAACAATGGCTTGTATGATTCTAACTTTTGTGCACAGTTGGATATCTTTGCCTTTTAGAATCTTTTCTAGTTGTTTCATAGCTGCCCTCCCCAGTTTTAATCTTCTTTTGATTTCCTGACTCTCTATCTTTGATACCAGGTATGCAAACTCTTTTACTATTTCAATTTCTTCATTGTCTAGATTGAACTTGCCTAGATTCTCCTTGTCATTATTTCTCTATGTTCAACAGTAGGCCTACTTTTGCACTTTCTCCCTTCATCTTCCTTAGCAGTTGTTCCAGGTCTTTGAAGTTTACTGCTAGTAATATGTACCATCTGTATATCTTGGATACACAGATGTTAGTGGGATTCACGTCCCACTACCCCTCAGTTGCAGAGGCCCTCTCAGTGCCTTACTGCTGTCTTGTTTCCCTTTCTGGGCATAGAAATGAAACTAAATAAATAAATAATACTTTTAATACACCAGTTGAAGAACACAAGTGGCAGCTGTTGATGCTGCTGCTAGTGCTACTGGCTTCCTCCTCCTCCTTCTCTCTATTCACATCCTGCATTTCTTCCAAAACTGGGACTCAAATTGGTTTACAATCTGATAAACAATACAACTAAAAAAAAAATTAAACGCTCTGCATTAAAATAGGATTAAACCATTGGCAATATTGAAATGATTTAAAACTACACTTAAAAAGATACACAGAAAGTGAAACAGCCTTCTAAGAGATTGCTCTTAGACTGTGAGACTCCCTCCCAAAGAAGACTCAGGGCTCATTCCCACTTGCACTTTAAAGCAATTTCCGTTTCGGCTTCACTCCGTGTTGGTAATCGATGCCATAAGGTCCCTCATTCCCACTATGGAAGTGGATCTTTTCCTTACCCCAGTGTAATCGCTTGTTTTTGGCACGGTTGTTGTCCCCACTAGTTGCGCCACCTCAAAATGCATGTAACACCAATAACGTAAGTGGCAGCCCGGGCTCTGGGTGGAGGGAGGGCACTGGCAGGCACCTTTTGACAAGCCTGTGGGTCGGGGGGAGAAGGAAGAGGAAGACAAGGACGGAACTGTGCAAGGCACCCATGCCATAGGTCACACCAAAGGCAGCACTGTGTGTGTGTGTGTGTGAAATCTCCCAAAAACTGAGGAAGGATGGTAAACACACCTCTGCAATTAGTCCCTCCCTTCCAGAATGATGCGATTCCGATCTGTCGTTCCCACTTGTTGAACACTCTTCGGAATCGATTCTTTTCAAAAGAACCACCTAGACACTAGTGTCAGGAAAAATCGGTGGTTTTGTGTTTGCCTCACTTTTATCACAACAAGAATCGATCACATTGCAACAGGAACCGGCTTCAAATGGGAACGAGGGTCATTTAATCAATCAGCAATTCGATTCATTTCATAGTGAGAATGCAGCCTCAGTTGGCCCCCTCTCTGTTCTCTTGCTGGCAGACATACAAAACCTTCTTTATGTAAAGAAGGACTTCAGCTTTTAATTGGGAGGGGCAGAATAAATTTTTAGTGGGGATATTTTATTTAGTTTTACTGTGTTTTAATTTTAAATGTTTTACTATGTTTTCAGTTTTAAACTGGATTGCTTGTTTAAATGTTTTTAAAACTTATATTGTTTATTATATTGTTTTAACTATATTTTTAAACCTACGGTATATTGCATACTGCCTTGTGTTCCATACAGGAAGAAAGGAAGGATGTTAAATAAATAAATAAATAAATGTACCATCCAGAATCCAAAAAGAAATAACCTCAGGAAAATTTTACATCATGAATCTCAAAAAATAACATTTCCTGTCTTCTTGTCAAATGTTTCTAACACTGAGACATCTAGGACCAGGAGACCCAGATTTAGATCCTCTCTATGAAGAGAGAAGCAGCGGTTCAAAAGTGTCTTTTTCAGGTTAATATAAGATAAAAAGACATCAGCTCTGAGTGATTTATCACTTGGGATTGTAAACCTCAGACAAATTAATTGGGGTTACAATTCAGGAGAGAGATATCTGTTTTTGTAGCTAGATTCCCCTGGGATTTAAGCTGCAATCCTGCATAAATAGACTGTGTGAATGGATGACTGAAATCAATGGGATTTAAGATGCAGGACTGAAGACCGTGACTATAAAACAGGTTGGAGAAAACTCTGGGATTGCCGTGCCAGTTTGAACTCACGAAACAAGCTATTCATGCTGTCTGACATTTGATCATTGATAGCTCTTCCTTTATTGGTGAACCGAAATGCACAATATACTTGTTGCAAGCTTTCAAAGCTCCACTGGTGTCTTCATCAGGCAAGATGTTACATACCAAACAGGAGGGGAAAAATGGAGATGTTAGTAAGATGCCTGCATTTTGTTGTTTCTGTCTTTAGTTAAGATGGTATGGGGAAGCTATCTTTAGCAGAATGGCCCATCCTCCTCTGGCCATGTGGCAAAAGGGAGATTTTCAAAATCCAGGAAATTTAAAGACCGTTTGCATCTCAACAAGGACTCCTTGTTTGCAATCTCCATTCCTGTGAGGCCACATGCCTCTTTGCAGCCTGTGAACAATGAATTCCTCAAGAAGTCTCCATGTTTTTGCATCAGGAACATTTTGGTAGGTAAAACATGCCAATCCAGTCCAAATTTGAGAAGAAAAAAATTGTTTTACCTTGGTTGAAGGTCCCTTAAGTTGCAGGCATCTCCAATTTTTCTCCTGTTTGATATGTGACATCTTGCCTGATGAAGAAGCCGGTGGAGCTTCGAAAGATTACAACAAATGAGTTGATCACGACCCATGGTGACCTTGTAGATGAGATATCTCAAAGAATCCCTGTCTTCCAGTGCTCTGCTTAGTTAGTTCCTGCAAACTCATACCCATGACCTCCTTAATAGAGTCCATCCACCTAGAATGTGGCCTTCCTCTCTTTCTGCTTCCCTCCACCTTTCCTAGCATTATTGTTTTCTCCAATGAGTCTTGCCTTCTCTTTTTCACCCATTTGACTTTTATTCAAAACGTTTATGATAAGCAGCTTGAAATCTGTGTAAGGATACCTGTGCTCCCACCCAATTATTGTTTGGTAATGCCAGTTAGGGTAATAATAAATGTTTGTACTTTTCAGGTTTCCATTCCTTTCCACCTCAACATGTAAAAATATCCACTGAAGCCATTCTCCATGCATTTAACGGAGTGGACTATAGGCTGCAAACGTTGTCAAATGAAACCTGTTAATCTTTAAGTGCATGTACTCTTGGGTATATAAGGTTAGGTTTGAAATCCTGTTGCTGTTGCTTAACACAGCAGCTCTCTCGAAGACTTTAAAATGTATTCCTTGGTGTAAGAAAAAAACAATCAAAATATTTCCATCTGCCTTTGTGGATGTGTTCAATTTCCATAATGCCAACCTTGTAGTCCTCCTCAGCAACTTCTTTATTGCAGAAAAATTTGACAGAAGAGTACCTCTGAGTTTTGCGGCATATCTCAGCTTAAATAAAAGCTTGGAGACCAGACCAAATTATGGTCCATATGAGCACCAGATGCACACCTAGAATCCAGGTAATAAGGCAACCTGCAGTGCAGCCCATGGTAGATCCCGCCCTGAGAGGGTGAAATTAGCTTCCAGACCTGTCAAAGTTGGCCACCTCTATGGTTACATGATGGGATATTTCCTAGTGAGATGACCTCTGAAGTGAAGAAGCCAGGGCTTCTCAGACCAGAGCTCATAGTCTTACCTTTGGTATATTCTGTTACATCAGCTTTCATTTTAAGTCTACAGCTATCCACTATCAGTCATTTATGTCTTTTGGGATGAAATCTGGGACATACACTACACTGAATGCCCACAGTTTTGGTGACTGTGATAGCAACACTCACATCCTACATATAGAATATGTCTGAAAATTCAAGAGACATCACAAGTTCACAACCGCTGAATGTTAATGGCCACCAGCACCTCACCGAATTTTGTCACTGAACATTTGTGTCTGTCCAAAATGGGGGAGGGGAAAAGAAAATACTTGTAGACATTCATAAAAACACTTGAGGATTGTCAGAATTCATAAACAAGTGTTGACAGCTGTCAAATTTAGGCTATTCATTATATACAAAGCAAGGCTATTACTCAGCCGTTTGCAACAGTATTTGGAAAGGAGTTGCCATAACTAGGCCCCACCAGGAGATGTTGCTGTGCTTTCAGCTAAATGCCTGAAGGAAAAACAAGGAGCCTTAACATCAGAGGTAAAGAATTAAAAAGCCAGCTAGATTAAATCCTGTATCTTCTCTAGTGAAAAGTATGGCATTATTGAATTGCAATAGTGGGCATGTCGGCTTGATATTGTCTCTTTCAGTTTCAGTTATTTGTCGTTGTTGTTATCTCCAACTCATGACAACTCTGTGAATGAGACATCTCCAAGCCTCCCTGTCCTCAACTGCTTTGCTTATGTCCTGCAAATTGTGTTCTACCACAGAGAAATAAAACAGATCTGTATCTCTCCAAATATTGCATCCCTTTGTAATAGCATTATTTGGATTATAGGCCCCCTTCCTACATTTTCAATTTTGTTTTTTGTTTTTAATGACATGGTGGCATAATAGGCACATTTAGTTGCAACTGGACAAAGCACATAATAAGTATGAACCAACATGTTTTATGTTTATAGTTAATATGAGACCATTCATTATATAACCTTTTGATTTTGCTTTAGAATAATAAGGCCTGTTTTCAATGTATTAAAATAAAGTACAGATACAAGTATGCTCACTGAGAATGAACACCATGGAGTTCAGGTTTTCATTGTCTTGGTGCTCATAGTGTAACACAACAGATCACGCTAAGAGTGTGTCTGATCAAAGACTAGCTGAAGCAATGTTGAATTCAAGCCCTTCTCCATCTAGGGGTACTTGAAATTACTGAAAACTACCTTCTCAGTGACCTAACTTTGTGCCTGTATAGTGGCTGTTTAATGTGGCTGGTTTGAACCTCGCATAATTCAGTTTTCTTCTAACTCTGTGATTGGGTGGGGTCTTTTACTAGCTGATCTCTGCCAGCAAGGCAGTGGATAACAGCAGAGCCTTCTAAGCAGGGGTTTTGGTGGCAGAAGGCCATTTCAACCAACATAAGAAGTTTCTGCCTTCTCCTAACCCCTATGCTGCCAGCATATCTTTGGTTAGGATTGCACTGCCCACCATGAAATATTGGTGGTGAGAAGGAAGAAACTGCGGACATGATGATGACCAGCTGGCCCTGATTGGACAGAAGCAGCTCGGGTCTTAAGCTCATTCAGGCCAGCTTACCAAAAGTAGTCTGTGCAATTTCAGAAACATATAGGATTGAAGGTTTCACATTGTTTTTATTTGGGTTCCTCTAGTCATTCTATGATGGAATCCATCCAATGGTAACTCATCTTTTATGCAATGATACAGCTCCAGTTTACCTGTGATTAGTTGTATTTGAATATGAATGGGGATGCACATGCAGTTCTGCATAATAAGTCCTATCCATTAGCATCCTCCTCCCTTCCACCTTCCCACCATCTTTTTCCATCTCTGCAAACCTTGGGCTCCCCCCCCCCCCCCAAGCTGGCTGCTGTGTGGGTGTTGTTTGGCTTCAAGTCATTTTCAACTTATGGCAACACTAAAGCAACCCTATCATGGAGATTTCTTGGCAAGTTTCTTCAGAGGGAGTTTGCCATTGCCACCCTCTGAGGCTGAGAGAGTGTGATTTGCCCAAGGACACCCACCAGGTTTTCATGGCCAAGTCATAGTCCAACAGTTAACCCACTGCCTTCCTCTCAAGCATGAGTGGTGTCATTTTGGCTGTGTACATGGTGGCACCCACAGCCAGAAGACTGGACAGAGAGGAGAAGTATCCCAGTGGAAACAAAGTGATGTAGTTAGACGCCATCCATCTGGGTGCACGTTTAGATATTAACCAATGTATCCCTATACTTCCTAATCCATTAGATTATACATAAACAGAAGCCTGCTTATGCATACGGATCTCCTTTCCTGGATAGGGTTTTTACCTTCTTTATCTACTACTTTTACTGTTCCAGGTGTGTGTATGGGGTTTGTTTTAATCTATGTGGTCTTCCCTCCTGGAAACAGACAGAATTGCATTTCTACCCTGGATATATAAATTCTTGTATTACAACAGCAGCCCCCTAGCTGTTTTATTTACAGAGAAATAAGACGTGTACAAGGGGCTGTATCCTACCCAAGGATAAGGGGAAAAGTTTGCTTCCAGATTTCTAGCTAATGAGGACAAAGGCACTAGAATGGTTGCCAAAAATACTCGGGCACTTATATTCAGTTAGAACAAATGCATAATTATTTAATAAGGTTATTTTTTTAAAATGCTATAACATATTCACACTCCAGGTTTTGCACAATTCCATTCTTCATTTTCAAAGATATTTGTAGAACATCTATTTGGCTCCAAGTGTTCTCCCAATGCACCTATAGGCTCCCTCTGTGCACCCATGTGGCAGAGGAGGTGTTGGCTATGGTTTTGACCAGGAAGAAAGCTATTGGTACAACTGACCAAAAGGAAAATGTTCAGCTGGCTTTGGGTGGTGTTGTGTTTCCCCTTAGGGATGAAGGTCCATTATACCTGGCTATATGTATACTTTTAGATGTAGTTATTTTCTTGAATTAAATGGATATTTATTTGTTTTTGAATTATTTGTCAATCAAGATTTAGTCAAACATTGCATTTGATATGAGGTTAATTAAGAATAGAAGAGATGGCCATGGAAAGATCAAAGATTAGGAAGTAAAAAGTGGAAAGAAGAATATATATGAAGCATATTGTAGAAGAAGAAAGAGATGGAAAAGAATATACGAGATTATTATTGTATATGTAAGATTGTAAATGTATTCTTTTGTATTTTGCTTGTATATTAAAAATAAAAATTAAAAAAAACCTGGCTCCTACTTCGGAAAGCTATAAGTCTTTATGGGACAGAGTACATTTTGGCGTTTTAGGCTGGCATAAAGCTGCAGGCCCCTCCTGGAAAGGGAGAACCCAACTAGCATTAACTATGCTCTGGTAACCTCCAGTCAGATTAGTGCAAAACACTGGACATGGGATTGTCTTTGGAAACATAGAGGTATCAACCTTCTTATTTATTATGACTGTCAGGGTTCTAACTGAGATGAAAACAAAGTGTTAAAATATATCCATTCCAATTTGTTTCCAGACATAATGCAAAATCCAAGTTTTGACTTACACATTTCTAAAGAGTTTTACTCTCAATAAATTGGGACCAATGTAGCTGAAGGACTGCCTATTCCTCATATGAACGTGTCCATGTTTAGATTGGTGGACCCGGCCCTACTAGTCTCAAATAGCAGATTTGGGGATGTCACAAAAAGGGTCAGAAAATTTTTATTTAATTTGTTGATGCATTGCTACTGTAAGAGACGGGGAGAACTGCTTGTGGAAGTGGCTTAATCATGAGCCAATAAGTTGTCTGAGTTTGGGTGCTATTTATTTTGACTTGGCAGAGGGCACTCACTGTTACAACAAAATGTCTCAGGTTAGGTCCCAGAACAGGTATAACAATAAAACTTAACATATATACAATGAGGGCATTCTGGATGAATTTTTATTTTATTTTGCTTGCCCCAGCTTCTGTACATTCAACAGCAGTTAAACCTGAGACGTGATATTTGCATAGTATTTAATGGCTTGGAGGTTAGTTTCACCATCTGCTATTGGCTGCAGATCCAGGTCAGGAGCCTTATGAAACCAGCATTGTGCTCACAGCTTGTTTACACGACTGCTGAATTTGTAGCTCCTGTGTGACTTAGAATCCTGCACAATCAAGATACTACAATTACACACGAGAGGCACCTCATGAACCATGAAATGGTGGGTGGTGTGTCCCCCTGAATGGCCCGTTAGCCACTTGTGTAATGGCCACTAATGGCTTCCCTATCAGTGGGATGATGAAATCAGTCTTGGTTTTATTCAGAATTTTAAGGGAGCTGTTCAGAGTGCTGTCCCAAAAATAGACCCATGCATTGATCATTCCTTTAAAATATGGAGTACAACCTGAAATGGAATCAATGCCCCACTAACATGGAAACTATGAACTGCTAACGTGCCCACACTACATCATGGAGGCAGGAGGCAGATCACGAATACTTCTTGCTGAAGATTTTTGCCAACCTGGAAAAGAATAGGGCCCAGAAAGTTTTTTGTGGGGCTTTTGGGCTATGTGGCCATGTTCTAGAAGAGTTCCTTTCTGACGTTTCGCCAGCATCTGTGGCTGGCAGCTTCAGAGAATAATAGCCTGGAAAAGGATATATATATATCCTGTGTGACCCTGGGAAGGGAGGAGAGATTTGCAAATGTATTGTTCTGTTGCTAATGGCAGTCCTCAGGGTGGGAGGATGTGCAAAAGAGGATTAATGTCTGCTAATTGGTGCTCATTGTCTGCTGGGAATCCCCTGACCCCAGGCTGTTTCTCATTTGCATTGGTTGAGTCTTAACCTTGCTGTCCTTCAGGACTGGTAGCCAAGCCTTGTTTATCCGCAGGGTTTCCTCTTTCATGTTGAAATTGTCCAGGTGTTTATGGATTTCAATGGCTTCCCTGTGCATTCTGACATGGTAGTGGTTGGCATGGTCCAGAATTTCAGTGCTTTCAAACAACATTTTATGCCCAGGATGGTTTATAGCATGTTCTCCTACTTCTGATTCTTCTGGCTGACCCAGTCTGCAGTGTCTCTCATATTCCTTGATTCTTGTTTGCACACTGTGTTTGATGGTCCCTATGTAGACCTGTCCACGGCTGCATGGAATGCGGTAGACACCTGTGGCTGTGAGAGGGTCTCTCTTGTCCTTGGCTGAGCAAAGCATTTGCTAGATTTTCTACGTCAGTTTGTAAACCATTTGCAGGTTGTGTTACCTCACCACTTTCCATATTCTGTCTGTGACTCCTTGGATGTATGGTAAACATATCTTCCCTTTGGGTGGTTATTTGTCTTCCCTCCTCTGGGTTTTTCTGGGACTGGCAGCCCTTCTGATGTCTGCGCTGGACTAATCATTGGCATGTAGAGCCCAGTCCAGGTGTTTCAGATGCTGGCGAAACAAAAAAGGAAGTCAAAGGCTTTCATGGGCAGCATCCATAGTTTTTTGTGGTGCTTTCAGGCTGTGTGGCCATGTTCTAGAAGAGTTCCTTTCTGACGTTTCACCAGCATCTGTGGCTGGCATCTTCAGAGAATGATAGCCTGGAAAAGGATATCCTTTTCCAGGCTATCATTCTCTGAAGATGCCAGCCACAGATACTGGCGAAACGTCAGAAAGGAACACTTCTAGAACATGGCCACATAGCCGGAAAGCTCCACAAAAAAAATATTAAAAAGGAACTCTTCTAGAACATGGCCACATAGCCTGAAAGCCCCACAAAAAACTATGGATGCCGGCCATGAAAGCCTTCGACTCCACAAGGCCCAGAAAGTTCATCCCTGCTCTTCCCTCATGCACTTCCAATCATATACGTGCATACGCACCTTCAGAGAGCTAAAGTAGGACCAATTCCCCACAGGTCCAGAGTGGTCTTAGCTGGGTATTTGAGTTCACAATGCATTACTCCTGGCTGCATGGCCTTTGGCCAAGCAATTGTCTGGTTGCCCTTTTATGCATACGGATTGTTTTTCGGCCGGCAGTGAAGTCACTGTGATATAGATGAAAAGAATTCTGACCACACAACACTGCCAGTACAAATTTAGTAGTACATTTATTATATGCTTCCCTTCTCACTAAAACCCACCACTTTCCCCAAGGTATTTGTTAATGTATTTGCCGATAAGCACCCAACAAAAGGGTCACGGAGGGAGAAGGTACTTCCATAAGAATAAATAAAAATATGTCTGGTGATCATCCCTTCTCAGTGAGCTAATTGCTTCTGTAAAGGGAACTGGGATGGAATTAGCAACAGCTGGTAAATGTGTAGGTGCTAAAGCAAGCCACGTAGAAAAGCAATCTGTGTAATAACCTTAATTTAGCAAATCCATGACATAAACCTGGAATGTAGGGCTAAATGAGATGTTACATTGAATGGCAGCTGCTTCCAAGCCAGTCTTTCTCTTTCTTATTTTCTCCCTACGCCTTCTCTTCATGATGTCTAGCAGAATGTCTACATCCTGGTATCATAACCTTCCATGTTTCCTCAGTCCCACTGAAGTTGTTCCATGGTGACAAAGGCAAGTTCTACTACGTCTTAAAATGGTTTAGAGCCAAACATGTGATCTCTGTGGCCCTCTTGTATTTTGTGTAGTATTTCGTTTGGTCCTTAAATGTCTGTCCTGATATGGAAGCATTTGTTTTGGGAAAATGGCCAATCTTCTGGAAATTAAAGAGAATATATAAGGCCAGGCACAGGCCTGCGGGAAGTGCCATCCTCAGGCTGAAACACATGGGGGCCTCCATGATGACGCAAGTGTGGCGCAGCATCTGCACATCACAATGCCGCTTTTGCATCATTGATGTGCAACAGTCCGCCAACAGCACACTAATGGCGTCTGCTGTGAGCACCCAAAAGCACCTGCTTTTAGCAGGTTCTTTTTGTTGCAGAGGGACGCCGCATGGTTTGGCTGCTGCGGCGTCCCTCAGGAGCAAAAATGGGTGCCTCCAGTCCGCCCTTTCGGGGCGGTCTGTTGAACCCCTAAGTAACTTATATTGACTGACATTATCTTTGTATGTCATATTGTTCTGCTAAAGGTTACCAGTCATTGACTTGAACATTGCACAATAGGCTTGAGCAGTGAGAAAGGGCAGTGGAGTCACTAGGGTTTTCAGGGAGTGCGGACCACACTAAGTGAGACCCTAAGGTGGGGGGGGGGGTTTGACACCACTGCTACCCAAACATCTGCCTCACAGCAGAAATGGGCTATGGCATTTGCCTGCAACCTTTTAACATGCTGAAGAGATGGGGTGAGTGGGATGAGGATCAGTGGGAGGAGAGGCCCCAGTTTTTTTAAAAAAATATATTTAAAAAAAAACGTTTAAAATGTTTTTAAAAATAAACCATTTTATTATTTTTAAATTTTCTTTTGAAACATCACATCTTACCAAATTTTCACTTTAACAACACAAACTTAGGTACAGGTAAATGTATTTAGGCTGTGCATATGATATTGCAATGTGAAGGTCTAATTTTAATTTGGCTAATTTTTGTATGTCAAAACTGTTACCATTACATTCCAAAGGAATTATGATTTAAGAGTCACATTAGTACCAAAAAAAAAAAAAGATTCTGGTGTGGTATGGCAGGAGGTCAATGGGGTAGTGACAACAGGAGTTACCACACCAGCTGATGCTAACCCTAGTGACACCACTGAGAGACAGGGTGCTGCTTCTATGCCTCCGTGTGAACTGCTCCAAAAGTACTTCACCAACTTCTTTTTTTCTTCTTCAGTCTTCTTCTCCCTGCTCCTGTAAGCCAGCAGGCATGATCTTCAGAATGGCAGCTGGTTTACAGGAGAAAAAACAGCACGTGCTTTGAGATGTTTATATAATTAAGATTCAAATGTTATCATCAAGGTAACTTGATTAAAGAACGATTATTAGCATTTATCACCCCGAGAGCTTACACCAACACCATCCTGCTGATTTTCTTTGGGTCACTTTATGAGCAATGGATTGAATCAAGGCTAAATTAGTTGACATTTAACTTAGGTGGACAAGCTAATTATTATTTAACATAAGATTTATAAAATCAAAATATAAGCTGAGAAAAAAACACATCATCAGTAGCTAAAGGAAAGAGGGAGCTAGAAGGAGATCACCAGGTAGATCTTCCTAGAAAAGAGATCTCTTTAAAGAGCAAGGCCACTGTAGGGGTGCCATAAAGCCAAATGGCTGGTTTCATACAGCTATAGATGTTTAGAGGGTGGTGGGGTTACATCCCAGGTGATATTAAAATGTCGTAAGATGGTAGTGAGAAAAAACTTTACAGCAGGACACAAATTTGACTCAATATATACATTCAACTGAATAATACATAGGTAGCCTGTCGGTATGTGTTCACTCAGCCGGGATATGTAACAAGAACAAGGCTGCATCCACACTGCAGAAACAACACAGTTTGACACCACTTTAACTGCCATGGCTTAATGCTATGGAATCCTGGGATTTGTAGTTTGGTGTGGCACCAAAGCTCTCTGACAGAGAATGTTAAATCTCTCATAAAATTACAAATCCCAGAATTCCATAGCACTGAGCCGTAGCAGTTAAAGTTGTATCAAACTGAATTATTTCTGCAGTCTGGATGCAGGCCAAGTCTTATCATAATATTCTGATTTTGATCAAGTCTCTGCATGCAGCCTCACTTTGCATCTCTGGCTTGGGTAAGATTAATGGACTATATTGCAAATACGTAATAGTTCTGGCATATGAGAGAGTATGACCTATAGAGGCAGGGATATTAGAGAAAGGAAAGAGAAAGCATTTATCAAAGCTATCCTGTCATATTTCTCCTCCCCCACATTTGCCAATGCACTATTTTTGTTATTCCAGGACTGCTTGTTTTTGCACACGCGCAAAAATTGACTGGTGGCAATAAGACACTTATAGAGAAAAAAGTGATAAACATTAAATCAATTTTCATTCTAAAACTGCTGATGAGGGACTTTGTACATACTTCAAACAGACCATTTATGATGGCTCAGTAAAGAAAAGTGTTATATTACTGAGGGTCTCCCACCAACCTTTGCCAGAAATTATTTCTGAAATTTAGGGCAATTTTCTGGGTAATAGCTTGGGGTTAAACTAGTGAGAACAACAACCTTCTCAGCCTGTGAGCAGTGCCCGAGGAGCAAAGGGTTTTTAGTCTCTTGGTCAGACTATGACTTCCAAACTCCTCCAGCTGTTATGACCACCTGAAAAAGAACTTTCCCAAGTTTTGCATATGGGTTGGGATCCACTCACACGTATATATTGTGGTGATTGTCTTCTCTTACTGAGACAGAGCCTTCTTTCCATGCTCGTCCCTGCAGCCAATATTCAACCATTTAAATCCGTCCCACTAAGCTCAAGCTCACTGATAGAACACTTTGAGCACTTTGTGGATAAAACCACTGAAATCTGCTCTGACTTGGATGCAGTAATAGTTGATACAGGTCTGGTGGATGTAACCATGGCTCCTACTTGTCCAATGTTACTGGAAATATTTCAGTTTGTGCAACCTGGGGATGTGAACAGGATGCCTGGAGAGGTGAGAGACACCACATGCAGACTGGACTTGTGCCTTTCCTCACCATTGAAAGCAGCCTGAGGAGGCCTGGCAGATCAGTTAATGGGAGTAATGAATGCCTCTTTATAGCAAGGCAGGTTTCCATCATTATAGCAAGGCAGGGGAATGGACAGCGGGAGTGTGTCCCAGTTGTTTCTGCTGGACCTCTCAGCAGCTTTTGATACCATCAACCATGGTATCTTTGTGACTGGACTGCAGCCAGCACACACCAACACAAGCTGATAAGAAGGCTCAGCAGGGAATTAGCTCTGCAGCTGAGAGAAAGTCTACAGACCTTAGTATTGTTCACAGGAATAATCCAGAAGCCAAAGCAGAGGTCAGGGTTGGAGAAGTCACAGAAACCAGTCCGGTCCGAGGTCAGGGCAAGGAGAAGACAGCAATTGTCCAGTTCATTCCAAGGTCGCAGGGTCAAGGTAAAACAAGAGTTCAAGAGACATGGAGCCAGCACACAGTCACACCAAGGGAACTTGCAATAAGTTCTTGACAAGGGATGGCATTCCACAGGTGGTTAAATAGTAGACTCCCTCCCTGTTGCCAGCAGTGCCTTATCAGCAGCTTGCTTTTCTGCAAGCCTGAGGGACCGACACACACCACCACTCACAGCTCTCCTTTCCTTAAAGGAAGGGACCTTCAAGCTTGGTTCTTCCTTAGGAGCCACACTCAGCTGTTGAGCCTCTGAAGGGAGCTCCACAGAGCTAGAGCCTGGCTGAGCCTCCACTCCTGGGGCTGTAATGGCAGGGCTGGGGTCTGGCAGGGCAGAACTGGGACCTGGTCTAGCCTCCAAATCCTCTTGCACCTGAGGAGCCATCTCCTCCTCCTCATCCTCCGATTCCACCTCTTGGCTGGCCATGACAGTTGACTCTCCGGGATGGGCCTTGGAGGCACTATTTTACAATGGGCCCAGTCTTTCTTGGTGGGGCAGATTCAGAAGGTGGCATTATTCTGTGGTGCCCCTCTGTAGTCAGAAAGGTCAGCTGGAGTTTTGGGGTTCAGTGTCATCAATATGCTGAGGACATACAACTCTGTCTCCCCATTTCATCCAATCCCAGTGAAACCTTTCTATACTAAATAAATATCTGCTGTCAGTAATGGACTGGATGAGGGCAAACAAATTTATACTTAATCCAGATAAGACTGAGGTGCTCGTGGTTAGTTGGAAAGCATGAGCATGAGTGGAGAGAGAGTAATGAAGGTGGATGTGGTGGTGGTGATGAGAAATTTCCTCATTTCCTCTTCCATAGATCTTCACCAGGTTTTTCTTATTGCCAGCAAGGAAAGGGAACAGAAGAGGTATTCAACAGAGATGAGAGCAGGACAATGCATGAGGAAGCACACTTCAGGATTATGGGGGCCACATGAAGGATTATAGGGTGCACACTCTTGATCTAGAACAATGGTTCCCAGACGCTGGACCTCCAGATGTTTTGGACTTCAGCTCCAAAAATTCCTGACTGCTGGCCAAGCTGGTTGGCGCTTCTGTGTGCTGAAGTCCAAAATACCTGAAGGACCAAACTTTGGGAACCACTGGTCTAGAGGAATTACAGTTATCACTGTACAAATATTGTGCAGCTGAGAGCCAGTGTAGTCCAGTGGCTTAATCATTGGACTACAGCTCTGGAGACCAGGGTTTGAATCCTGCCCAGCCCTGGAAACCTACTGGGTGTGATATGTTTGCCTTAGAGTTGTCATAAATCAGAAACAATTTGAAGGCGCACAATAACAGCAACAAATCTGTACTACTATTATCAATTAGCCCTGAAGGGAGGGAAAGAGGCTGGGAGTATTGTACTGTGAAAGTGGCCTGCTTAAGACCACCAACAGATGCAACTCTGCTCTTGCTGCAGGAAATCCTGCATCTAATGAATTTCCCCCTGTTGAACAAATATTAAATACAAAGCACTTCTGTCAGGAAAAAGGGCCTGCAGTCCTAATCAGAGTCTCAAGTAATCCTACATTATTGGGATACCGATAAAAATGCCTTCCTTTGTATTTCTATTTGGTGTCTGCCTCTTATAAATTGCATGCAAACCATGAGGCACTTCGCCAACCAGAGGCTGAAAAGCCATTTTCTTCAGCAGTTTCCTAATCATGCTGTTTTCAGAGACTTTGGAGTCATAATGAATTGCTGCTTCATGAGCGGTCCGTGGAGCAAGACAGGAAGACATCTTGCATAATTATTTTCTCAACCCTGGAAGGATTCAGCAGACAAGATAGAGTAGTCAATATTCAACAGTTACACAATGGCCCACAGCTGGCCACACCTTAGAAGCCTGCTTGACTACTCTCATAGAATAAATGGTACAAAGATGTTGTGCCATTTTACAACCCAGTAATTTTCACTTGAACATTGGCAGGAGCATCTGATAAGACTACATGTGACCTGAAGGACTGGGAACAAGCATTTTGTTCTTCTCAAGCTAACCCTAATCTTTATTTGACCAAGTAAAAGGCATTGGAATCTTCTTCTTTTTTCCCCTCTTGCAGATAAATACTCATACAGATTCCATCCCAACAGCATCTCATTTTACAATTGTGGGCTGTAAGCTCTTTTCCATTCTGTCAGCTTAGTTTCTGAAAAGAATGATTGTTTACCAGCTAACCACAGGCAAGCCATATCCAGATTAGTGGCATACTGCTAATCACAATAGTGATGTTTACTGACCATGGAATTAGCTTTGCTGCACTCATCAAAGAGCCAGAAAGATCTCTAATAGTTTTGTTTAGAAGATGGCTGTCAAATGGAAATATCTCCCCAAATTCTTTGTGTCCTGTATGCAAACACCAAATATGAGAAGGCGACTCCATACTAGCAAAGGCAGATAGGAGTTGCTATCTAAACCATTTTGCCCACATCTGCACTATGTGGACTTCTCTTGACCTGATGTTAGACATATTTTCACTGTTCTTAATTTAACAAATATACTGTCCCAGTATAATTCAGTTTACCATGTATTTTACCCTTGCGCTTCATATAGATACTGCATATTGCTTATACGCATCATATTATGTGCTTTATTAATGTGCACTACTTTGAATTTTTGATATTTGGTGTCTCTCTCTTTGTGTGTACTCTCTCATCCACAAACATACAAAAATAGCAGTAAGGAGCAATGTTAAAAATCTAATTGCAATTTAAAGACCAATAATGTATCTTTAATCCCATTGTGATCCTTTTGGTAGAATGAGTTGGATGAAACTAATTTTTAAATCAAAATAATGTCTTGCATTAATGGGCAAGGGATAATGTAATCAGCATCAGGTATATAGACTGTGATAATCTATGGGTTTAAGGATATGAGCCAACTGACTTAGAGATGCAGTTCAGCAAAGTTTGTGGCCTATTTCCAAATTATGTTTCTTTAAGGGCTGATTCATACATGCATGTTTGTCACATAATGATGTATATATCTGAGATGACACATAAACAATAATTTATGCATTTAAATCTGATTTTACCACCATACTTTTAGAGGCACCAGACAATTTCTGTTTGTGACAATGCGTGATTTGGTATATGCATGGTGTCATTTGATGGATGCTATAATTTACAAATTTTAAACATGCACGTTATTGCCTGGCCTCTGGTCTGACAAGGATGGATTAAAGAAGGAGCAGCAAGCAAAGAATTTGCCTGAAAATATTATTTAATGGATTGCCATCCCATCAGACAGGAAGGTGGGGCTAGGGAGGAGCGTCGAAGAGAGCACAAGGCCCCAGAGTTGTGCTGTTGCAAAGATGTGTGAGAAGGTTCCCAAATGGAAGTTTTTCCACTACATGCAATCTTGACTTTTGGATTGTGTTTAAAAAAATTTTTTTAATAGGAAGACATGAATACAGAGTTTCAAATATATTTACATACATTGCCATCCTAGCAATTAGCTCTTCCACCACCAGAAAACAATTTAAAAAAAAAAAAATCCAAGCTAAAACTCTTAATATAGCCGGGGGGTGGTGGTGGTGGTTTTAAAACATAATATGTCTGGAACTGCAAACGTATATGTTTGAGGTAAATATATATTTATTTTTCTTTTGCAGCAACATTCAGAAGACAGGGGTGGACTCACGCAGCTCTTCAGATATCATTGGACTGCACATTCTAGCAGCCTTAAACAGGATAGCCAATGGTGGTGAATCTCAGGAGTTGTAACTCAAAAACATCTGGAGGGCTGCTCACCCCTACATTCAATATACTTGCATATTGCACAAACCTTAAGCCTTTTGCCATAACTTAAAGACTGAAAGGCTGGAATCCTGTTGATAACATATGCATACTTAGCTCAGGGTTGCACGCAGGAATGTACCTTCTTTTGATGGCACATTAGGGAATATGTTGACTGGCCCATTTTAGATTGGCAAAAAGAGGTGTGTTGAAGGATGCATGAAAGCCCAGCCTTTAGATGAGAAAAAGGGAAAGTGTGCCATGAAAACACTATTTTGGAGTTTTAAGGGAGAAGAAGTGCCTTTAAAAAGTAGTTTGATTTCCCCACTACTTTTTTAAAAAGGGCGCAACATTGCTATTGCATCTAAAGGCTAAGGTGTAGTTGCACGGTTAAATGGGGCTCTGTCTCTTTAAAGCACCCATTTAAAGGCAGCGATACAAGTGCGGAGGGAGGGAAGGTGCCAAGACAAGAAGAGACCTTCAGAGCCCGGCCAGAGTGCGCCTGCACCTTCCTTCACCTCCTCCCTTTGGCTGAGAGAGTGTGACTTCTAGGGAGACAGCAGGGCACTGGAGGCGCTCAGCCAGGCCAGGGCAAGCTGGCAAGAGGAGGAGGAGGAGGAGAGGGACATGGAGCACCTCCACTGCCCTGCAAGTCACACTCTCTCAGCCAAAGGGGGGAGGAGAAGGCAGGCCCAGGTGCGCTCTGGCCAGGCTCCAGGGCTCTCTCCTGGCTGCCTTCCTCCCCCCTTCGGCTGAGAGAGTGTGACTTGCAGGGAGGCAGGGCAGCAGAGGGGCCCCATGTCCCTCTCCTCCTCCTCCTCCTCCTCCTGTTTCCAGGTTGCCCTGGCCCAACATCAGGAGGACCTGGAGCACCACCGCTGCCCTTCCTCCCTGCAAGTCACACTCTCTCAGCCAAAGGGAGGAGGAAGGCAGCGGGGAGGGAGGGAGGGAAGGAGCCAGGAAGAGACCCCCAGAGCCTGGCCAGAGCACGCTTGGCCCTCCTGCTTCCTCTTCAAAAAGAAGGCTGGAAAAGTAGGACGTGTCCTGGCAAAGGAGGACGTGCCTGGTCAACTTGGAAAAGGGGGGCCTCTGCTCAAGAATGGAGGACATATGGGAATCCCTCCTGGACAGAGGGCTGAAACCTCAAGACAACTCAATATAATGCTCTGACAGAACACAGACTACAACTCCCATGAGCCTTTGCTACCATTTCCCAAGATGCCTTAATTTGCAACAGAAAGCCGACCAGTATGTTCACATGTGATGAATTCTTTCGTATTGACTCTGCATTTTCTTTTTGTGTAGATGCTCTCTTGTCTTGTGTGTGATGAGCTTGTGCGTAATCACGTGCATTTCCGAACTGACCTCACTTTCTCCCTCTTTCGGAATGGTCCTGTACTCCCCCATGTGATAAGCTCCGACTGTATGATGTACCTGCGCAATTGCGCAATTCGCAGCCAGCAAGGGAAAAAAAATGTTTAAAGCGTGGCTAAAAGCCACGTTCCTTGCCGCCCATGTAGCTGCTCCGCCTGTGTTTGTAGCGTTTTGACAGCTTCCCATGTAGTTGCTGAGCCACAGAAAAAACCTCAGTCTAGCTGCTCTGTACTTTTTAAATGCACACCTGGGGCTTGCAGTCTAGCTGCTAAGCATTAAGGAAAGTGCAACTTCATGTCACACTTTCCTGCCAATCTAAAAAGCCCCGACTGATATCCTGTTCAGCTTCATGATGTTGTAAGCCATCCTAAATACACAGTTGTGGCACCATTGCAGTGACTTTGATTGCCTCCCAAAACCCATCATACCGGAAGAAGCCAGGCAGCCACACTAACCGAAAGAGTTCTGAGGCACTGGAAGGTGGGATGCTAAGTGATGATGCTTCTAGCTCCCTCCTGCCAGTGAAGCATGGTGTGAAATGCAGTTACAAAACCCCATGGGATTCTTGTCACTGCTTTTCACACTACACTGGCAACCAGGGCATGAATGCATCATTTTTCTGTGCTCCACTGTCCAGCACCTTGAAACTCCCTTCAGTTGATGTGGCGTGACTGCCTGGTTTCTTAAGCTGGGTTTTGTGCGGGTTGAATAGGGAGACATAGCTACGATGACAGAGCTCTGTCACTTTAGCTACAACCGATGATGGAGGATGTTGGCTCACATGTTTTTAATCCACACTGAGACGGTTTACCTTGTTTCAAGTTGCTGGATCAGAAGCATGCCAGGCTCAGAGGTTTCACTGCCCAAATCTGAGACACAGTTCCTCACAGCTTGTCATTCAAATAAAAAAAAAAAAACCTCTCAAAGTCTAACAAATAGACAATGAAGGCAGAGTAACCAGATGTCATAACCCCTAAAAGGCGGACAAGGCACCAGAAGACATTCAAGAAAAATGTAGGACATTACAAAATAAAAGCCAAAAGCACTAATGTAAACATAAATTCATGTTTCTTAGTCATGCTCAGAATGGAAGACATTTTGGAATTCCTCCTACACAGAAGGCTGAAATGTAGGATATGTCCTGGAAATGGAGGATGTCCAGTCACTTTGAATAAACAGAGTAGAGGAGACGTCAGGAGAATTTATAGCGGGTGCTGCAAAGCAAACATGAGCCATGGGGTCAACAGCATAAAGATTATAAAACAAACTGAAATTCTTCCCCTCACCCTTAGGCCTGGTCCACAACTTGAAATCTGGAAACCCTGGTCTTGTCTTTATTCACAAGGAACAACAATGGTGAAATGAGAAAGAACCAAGCTGTAGATTCCGTGAACATGACCCAAAATTTCTGACATACAAGGGGGTATCATAAAGTTATAATTATCATCTTTAAAAATTTTTTACAGAAAATTTGTTTTGATTTGTAGTTTTTAACTTATCTCTATGTAGTCACCATCCAGATTTACACATTTTCCCCAGCATTTCCCGACCCTCCAAATACCATTATTGTAGAAGTCTGCAGATTGCGTCTCACAAGGATTTTACACTTTAGTCACTTCTGGCAAAGCCAGTCACAAAAATAAAGGACACAATGAGTTGATTTCCTCAGGAACATGCATTTAGGGACCAATGATGACACTGACAAAATTTCATCAATATGCCATAATAACTTCCAGGTCATAATTATTACTTTACGATACCCCTCGTAAGGCGGAATCTGCAGACTTCTACAATATCAGGTATTTGGAGGGTCAAGATACGCTGGGACAAATGTATAAATCTAGATAGTGACTACATAGAGATAAGTTAACAACTACAAATCAAAACAAACTTTGTCAATTTTTTAGAAAGGTGATCATTAAAACTTTACGATACCCCTGTAGCTCTAGTGCTGTGATCTCAACTGGGGATCCCCCAGATAATGTTGGACTAATTCCCAGAAGCAAAAATTGGCATGGCTTTTGGTCAGGGATACTGGGAGTTGTCATCTGGGGACACCTAGGAATCCCCAGAGTGTGAGCTTTAGCCCTCATGGTCCAGCAAGAAACTGCAGGGATAACATCAATGTGATCCATATTCTGAGTGAATACCATAATGTAGGCATTCAGTGTAGATAATCTGTAGACTTCTATCCAGTTGTCTGATTCTCCATAGAGCCCCCACACACTATGTTTAACTTTTAAACGACTGGGTATTAAACACCCTATGCTCTGCTTGGCAAGAAACATATTATTTTGCTCATAATAACAAAACATCTTTACAAGTTATTAAACGATCTATACTGTGCTGATTTTCTCCCCAGTGGCAACATGCCACCATAATTGAATTATAGAGGTCCCCCCCAAAAGGTCATGCCTTAAAAGCTTTCTTTCTACTTAGGCTGTACCAAATGTAAACAAGAACAGCTACATCCAGCTGCTGGTTTCAGCAACAGGCTTGCTAAATGATGTGTCCAATTACAAAACAAATTATTGGGTTTAGATAGTAACTGCCAGCTTCTAAACAAGCATTACATGTGTGTATACTTTTAAGAGTTCAAGGGTGGCAAGGAATTGCTCTCACTGTTCCAAGGCAGCAGTTGGGCTACTCTCTATACCCAGTCAAGGCAGGACCAAGTGCACAAGCACTAGATCCCAGCAGTCATTTGGAACAGCATTATTGGTAGTGCCACCAAAGATGCAGTGAGTGTTCCAAGCCTTAATCCATATACAGAGCAGGCATTCCCCTTAAGAATGGAGCACTAGAGGTCTCTAGCATAGCATTCTGAGTACCTCACCAAACTGCAGAGTCCAGGATTCTGTAGCATGGCATGGGGCCATGAGAGATAAAGCGGTGTAAAACCTCTATAAACAGACAGTGCAGGAACACTACAAGAGGAGGTGTGCATACAGAACTGCACCCCACCATATGGCAAAGGATTTTGGTGTACAACAGAGCTTGAAACGTCACTTTAAAATGTAATTACATGCTTCAATTATAGCTCCAAGGCCCCACAAACCAGTCACCATTATAATTTCCCATTTTAAATAGTAACCATTTGCTTTCCTGTTTTGCCAAAGAAACTAAACTTTAAAACTTTGCCTTTAAAAAACTGAATGCTACCAGCTGTTGGCCTCTGCTACAGAACATATCTTTCTCCCACCCACCTTGTTCTTGCCCCAACAGCCCCAACAGAATGGAAGGCAACAGCACAAGGCACATCATGCGCCAGCATTTGAACCATGTGATATTTCTCCTCCACCATTCACTGAAGCAATTGCCCCATAACTATAAAAGTAACTAAACTTTACACTGTAAAAAAGGAGTGATGTGGCAAAATGCTCTAATAACTGCCTGGTGTGCTGTGACATGGCAGACACTGCAAGAGACATGGAAAGAAGGCCAGTACCAGGCATTTGATGTCTCAGCAATCTAGCACCAAATAGATCTGAGTTGAGTCAATTATTTTAAAGATTTATACTCAGCTTTTTAATCAAATGATCTTGAGAACAAATGGATGGATGGATGCTGTTGTCAGTTACCTCACTGAGTATTAATCTTGGCTTAACCCCATGATTCTCAAATGGTGGAAAGGGACCCCCCCCCCTCCCCCAGGGAAGGTGTGAGAGTTGTTTAAGGGAGACACAATAATAATAATGTTTATTTCTTACCCGCCCCTCTGTAAAAATACTCGAGGTGGGGTACAGCAAGATTAAAAAACAATTACAATTAAAATAATTCAATGATCCCATTCCAAACCTCCCACCCCTTAAAATAGAATTAAACTAGCTGAGTTTATATTACATTTCAAACAATAAAACAACCAACATGTATACGCATAACACCACAATGCTGGCCACAGCATGGGTAACAACAAGGTACGGGGGGGGGGGGGGAGGGGACAGAGAATAGGCTGGTTGGATTGTAGATAGTAGAAGCCGGGTAGATTATACAGTTTCTGGGAAGGCCTGCCGGAAGAGATACATCTTTAAAGCTGTTTTGAAACAGTCTAACATTGTAATAAGACGTATTTTGGATTACCATCCTACTACTGTTCAGTTAACATGGATGGCTCCAGAATACCATTATATTAACTTTTCTTGAAAGTAACTTTCCAAAATATAATGTTAGAGGCCTTGTTTTGTTTTTATGGTTGTTTTTGTGAATGTATGCATGTATGCAAAGTGAAGTGATGTGTTTATGTCGATACTTATGTTTTGTACTCTTTTATGTGTATTTAAAACTTTTCTAGCTGTGCTCCAGCTAGTGAAGATGACTAGAATCTACTTTCCTTTAACATAACAACAAAACACATACAAGCGAATAGAAGCAAGAAGGCCAGCTCAACAGGAAGCCAGGACTTAGGAGTTTATCAGATGACAGAAATTGGAAGCATAATCCAATGGCGGTCCGAACGCAATCAATGGAGTTTCACGTTATTGCGTGAGAAACTATCACATGCAATTTTGGGCAATGGGAAGTCATTCCTAATGTGATGCAGCATCAATATGCCATCACATAAATTCGCCGAACTAGCAAATTCACTCATCTCCGAACTGGCCCCACTTACATTTCTTTTGAAACTGAGAGAAATTCCTCCCGTGTGATAAACTCTTTTAATGAAGAGCAACATCAGGCCCTATAGGACTAAAATGGGAAGGGGTTCATTTCCTTATTTCCAGATAGTACGTCTTGCAGCATCTTGCCTGGATAGTTCTACCTGCTGGATTGAAGAATTTACAGTTTTTCCTTGTCCCACAGTGTGAGATGGATTTCTTGTGTTGGCAACTGGTGCAACTGATACAACCCTATGTGCACATGGCAGAGGGGAACACTCACTTGAAGGAGACCCACTGAATAAACATGTCTGTGAACAGCTGACTGGCATCCGATTCTCAGCACGGCAGGGAGTTGGACTGGATGGCCCTTGTGGTCTCTTCCAACTCTAAATTTCTGTGATTCTATGATTCTATGATTCTGTGGGGAATGAAGGTGTGACCACTTCAACACTGAAACCCAGCTTATCAGCAACAGATCTCTTTACACACAGGAGTTCTGGGCTAATTGGGAGGCATCGATCAACCTAACATGTTGTCTATTAAAACATCATCTATTAGGCCACACCCAGTTAGGATCACATTTGAGTTCCACCGAAACAAATATATCTTCTTAAGCATGCAACATTACAGCTTTGGGATTAAAAGATATTTATTCAAAGGCACCACGAAAATCCCTCAACAAGGCATATCCAACTTCACTTGCAATTTCTCAGCTTCTTTTGAGACTACAAAGCCAAGACTAAGCTTTCAGTAAATCTCATTTTTAGTACAATTGAGACCAAAAGTCTCCAGGAAGAAGCTAAAATAATGCTTTCAAAATAAAGCTGAGATATTTCATCAAGTACAGATGTATGGAGGATTTGCGTATAGCAGGCTGTTCACATACATGCACAAGAAATCCATATCACACTCTGGAATCGGCACATAGCATGTCTCACATCACATGGCTACACAAACAATGCGCAACTACAGAAGTGAAAAAATATTACTGTTAACTAGGTTTTGGTTACGGCAGGCGGCCTTGGCATGATGACATTTCAGAGAAGTAGCCATGTTAGTGTCTTTCAGCATAAAATGAGGAAAGAAGTGGGAAATAACTGACTTTTACTTTTGTATGAGCTTTCGTGGATATATTGCTTGTATATATTGTTGATACATTCCTTCTCCCCTTCTCATTTTTAGCTTGTCAGAACCCACCAACACCCTCATGAGATCTTGCTTCCAGTGCAAGACCAAAACAACACTTTTTCATTGGTTTTGTCATTTTGTGCAAAATGTCTTTCTGCAAAACTAACACCTTTTTCTTTTGGGAAGCTCATGACACAGATACAAGAAGCCCAAAATTATTTTCATTTTTTTCGTGCAATTCCAGAGCGGTGCTACTGTGATATAAGGGTTTAAATTTTTTTAAAAAAGAAATAGAAAAAAAAATTAAAGATAATCAGGCTACTTGGGAATAATGAAGGGAAGGGAGAGGAGGGGACAGTGACACCATGTAACTGCAAATAATGCAACAGCGTCAAGCAATGTTTTGCACCTGGGGACTAGCATGATTGGGAGCCTATTGACAAGTTTTCCCCCTCAATGAAAAGGGACATCCTAATCAGGCTTGGAGAACACAGCAGCTACAGGTCAGAAGCGTCATCATGCAATAAGTATTGCCAAAACCGCTTTCCCCCCTGCTGTCTAATCATGGTTTAAAATCTGCACGTAGTAATTTCCAAACTAACAATTATCTAATTTTTCAGTTACACACATTTTAGAGAAAGACACACAGTAAGTGATCTCAAAAATGTTCAAAATCTCTCTGGGAGCAATGAAGAGACAGAGAGAGAAAGGTGTCACCATTGTGTCGTGAGATGAAGGGAAAATGTGGTTATCCCATTTACCCAGTGAGGACAAATCCAACCTGAACTTACTTTCCTCAGGACAGTCCACATGCGATCTTTCTTAGGCAAGGCCAGGACACTGAGAACCAATTTCAACACATTACTTTAACCACTTTTTTTGCACACACATCCCTGCATCCTTAGTTGCCACTGTTAAATTTCATGAGCATAATAATCTTTCCCTTTCTGCTCCCTTTTCTACTTTAGGAAGATGATGCTCAAGGATCACTCCTGTAGAAATTTTGTTGTCAATACCAAGCAGTCATACTTGCCATCAAATTTTGATTGTAACTGTGGCTCCTGCAAGAATATTGGAAGCTGTCTATAAATTTCAGCTGCACATTAGTGCCTCACCCAGCATGGCATGGTGGTGGTTAGTTGCCTAGCCCTAAAGTGAACAAAGGAGGAAAGGAAGAGTCCAAGACATAAGGGTGGGAGTGGAAATGTTAAACATGTCTCTAGTGATAATTTTCTTAAGAAGATGAGTTTTTGTACTTTGTTCAAAGGCTCTGACAAATGGAGCCCCTTTGTTTTGTCCCATGGAAGTTAGCAGACCATTACTAAGGACGTTATCAGACAGTGGAAATTGGAAGTATAATCCAGTGGCAATCTGAATGCAATCATGGGATTTCGTGTTATTGCGTGAAAGCCGATCACACACATTTTCAGGCTATGAGAAGTTCTTCTGAACATAAGCATGGGGATTCACGCTATTGCGTGAGAAACTATCACATGCAATTTGGGGCAATTCCGAACGCGATGCAGTCATTCCGAATGTGATGCGGCATCAATACGCAATCATGTAAATTAGCTGAACTGGCGAATTCACTCATTTCTGAACTGGCCCCACTTTCATTTCTTTCAAAATTGAGAGAAATTCCTCTCATGTGATAATGTCCTGAACGCCTTGCTAAACACATAGACACTGCCTTGCTAGAAGGCAAAAACAAGGCACAATACATGGAAACAGGTTGCTTTATGTCTCATAAAGGAAATTTCTTCCACACTTTATACAGAAAAAAAAAACTGTACAGGATAAGTCTACATAGCAAAACAAAAGTAACAAACTGTATGACAACACAATCCAACTGTGTTAGGCATTTGCAGTCGTCTTGAGAAACCACAAATGGGCCATCTATTCTCTAAATGATTTCCATTTGAAGGATTGTGACTTCACAGGGCTTCAGTAAGCAGCCGCTTGCCTTTGAAATAAAATCCAGGTGGGAAGGCCAAAATGGGGAAAGCCTTTAATTTTTTTCATTTACAACATGTTATTAGAGGATTGGACAACAGTGGGGATTGCTTCAAGTTATAAAAATAAAGCAATGGTTTTTATCTGATCCATTTTAAGGCTTAGTGGAATATAATTAAGCTGAACACTGACCTCACTTGAGGCATCTTATTCAAGATCTGTCAGGAAAGAAGGAGAGGAAGAAAAAAGAAATTACCAAGCTATGCAGAGATCACGCTAGAATTTAAGCAACGTCTGGTCTAATTCTATAGCTTTTTCATTTTTAACCAGTTTTATGAGATACCATATAGATGTGTTTTTTTCTTTTTTTCTTTGTTTAAAAATCAGGTTTTCTATTGGCAGGAACAAAATCCATTAATCTCTTTCTCTCTCTCTCTCTCTCTCTCACACCCACACACACGCACACACAAACTGACACACAGTCTCTCTTACACAAATCCCTGCTTGATGTTCCTAAGGTCAACTAAGCATGGTACCCCTGTGTGAAAGCAAATCAAGTTTCATTTTAAAACAAGGAGCAGCTAATCTGTGGGTGCATGCTATAAAACCCATCAGTATCTCCAGCCGCTATGAGTCCCAGGTTTCATGGGAAGGCCTCCCTTTGTACCAATCACCAGTCTGAAGCCTTGCCCACATATCCCCAAAGCATGTATCCTGTTGCTTTCCCTATAAATAAATGAATGCCATTCATTCCTATGAGAGAGAAAGTACTTGTGAACTAAGGGAGTATGGAGTTTATCAGACAGGAGGAATTGCTCTCAATTGTGAAGGGAGCCAATTCGAATTCATGTGAATTGGCTAGTTTAGCGAATTCACGTGAATTCCCATTGCGTTCGGAATGTGTTCAGAATGACTTCCCATTACCCAAAAATGACCCCCTCCATTGCCCAAAATTGCGTGAGATGCTTTAATTTGTAATAACGTGAAACCCCATGATTGCATTCGGATTGCCATTGCATTATACTTCCAATTTCCATCATCTGATAAACTATGTCTATATGTTCTTTGTGCGGTGAGTGAGTGAGGGGGTGCAATGGACTGGGGGGGGGACTGGGGAAAGGATTGGAGATATCTACATCCCTCTCCTTTCCCCTCTCCTCCCTTCCCAATGAAACTTGACAGGCCTATAGCTAGTTTTTAAATAGATGCTTTGTTTTTCTGCTAAGTAATTTGCTAGCTGGATTTTCTATGATGTGTGAGGAGGGGATTTTGTGTTTAGAAGTGTAGATCTTAATATAATGCATTTTATCTTATGATATGCAATGGCTTTCTCTACGCCCTGGAAGGAATATGTAAGTAATTTGCGGCTTTGATTGAATTCCTAAAGAAAAGGCTTTGGGATTCATCAAGAATGGAAGACTGGTTGTTTCTGTTTCCCTTGGCACATCAACTGGATGGACTGAAAAGCCCTCCAAAGGCATTAGAAGTCATCATCACCAGAGTCTATTGAGTGATCAAGTCTGGATAATTAGGTGGCATTGTTTGCTTTAGAAGAAGTGAATCCCAACTGTATAATACCATGGCACTCTGTATGCTGCTGGCATTTGTTAGCAACTCTACAGTACACAGAAGACTGCTTTATATCCTGACAGACCTGTAATCTGTTTATTTCAGTTGTCCGCTCTGATGGGCATTCTTCCTCTAAGGTTTTGGGCAAGGTCCTTTCTAAGCAGATACTGGTGGCTCTTGTCTTCCTGCAAGAACATTGTTGCATAGAGTGAAGCCATACCGAATGTCCCTTCTATAGTGGAAGTTGGGTTGATGCCCACTGGGAACAGGAAATTTTATTTATTTATGGCTTGAAATCTTTCCATCAGAAGCAATTCCCTTCTGATAAACCACAGGGTTTCTTCCTCAGTGGTTTTTGTTTATTCTGTTAAAGATTTCAAGGATGTATGGTAATGACATACTTTTTTTTTCTTTCCCTGGGGTACCTGAATTGGTCTTGAAATAATTTTATTGACTGATTTACTTTTGGATAGATGAGAGAAGCGGATATGGATTTCCTAAAGACGTGTCTTTCCCAATCAACTTTCAGCACAGAAGAAGTCCGGGCATTTACTGGCACTCACTTGACCAATAAGAGATTTAGCACTTACATTTTCCTGTCCCTATTAATGCTCCTTGCTCCCCTCCACCTGCGGCTGAGATTCATCTATTTTTGAAGAATTGCTGGGGAAAAGTAGGTGGATTTTTAAAAGAATTCAGAGGACATTTATAGCAGAGAATTTTTGTAGAGGAAGAAGTCTTATATTCTTACCTCCCACCTAAGGCCAGCTGCAGTTTATGGCATCCTTGTGCAACTTTCACATCTCAAACACCTTGCCCACCATTTCGATTTTCTTGCTGTGCCCCAGACTACCTAATCTAGAATTAATCTGGGATATCGTAGGAAAATTGCAGGATACTGTAGTAGCAGGTGGTTTCTCAGATTCTTCTTTTGTTGTTAGTAAACCCACAGTTGAGAAAGCAAGCAAGCAGCCAAGTAGGGATGGAAGATTATTCAAAAATATTGGCGGAAAATGGTGAGAATATGTATCTTGAGTGTTGGAGAACCCTGACAATGGGATTCGTGGGCTGACAAGAATCTTTGGAGTTCAAGACTCATTGTCTGCAAAATATCTTTGCACAGAAAACAGCATTTTAGGCACAAACAATAGTTTCCTATGCCAAAAATGCATGGAATAACTCCCCAATAGCCTTTTTTTTATAATTCAGGAAACAGCATTTTCTTCACAAGGTTTTCTGTGCAAAAATATCATATTAAAATTTTGCACAAAATAAATCTTAAACTGCAAATAATATTTGAAAACTGTGCGGTTTTCATAGACTTTTTCACAGAGGGAAGAAAACTGCTAAATTTATTTGTAGCATCCTTTGAGAATAATATTAATGAAGAATTGCATCCCTACAGCTGGAGGGGAAGGGTAGGGCTCCGATGTGTATGTCTACCACAGGCGTCTGATCTGGATTTACTCCATAATGGGTCAAACTTCTTCTTCCCATTGTAGTAAGTTGTTTTCCCTTTTAACTGTTAACTTTATTTGATTGCTGTTATTACATTATTATTATTATTATTATTATTATTATTATTATTAGAATCATGGAAGAGAATAGTGGAAAGCATGAAAATTAAGGATAAAAAATAATTCCAGTTAAAAAATAATAATCGCAGATTATTAAGCAAGAGTTTTGCAATGTGTCTGCACCTCAACATAAGCATGTTACCGCTGGTAGAGCAGGCTGTGGTTCTTTCCATGTCAGTTAAAGATACTGTTGGTGCAGCAAGATAGACCAGGAATTGGTATTTGCTCAAGCTGACAAACAGGAACAGTTGCCAACGAAGGAGATTAGGTGTTAGGATAAAAGGCCTGCTGAGCTGTGCTGTACAAAATGTTTCCAGTGGAAACTGAAACCACAACAAAAACCACCTGGTTTTCAGTTTCATTTAAACAGAAATGCACAATACAGGCTAAAAAGATTCAGTGACAGTTACTTACTCCTCTTTCTGAACAACTGTGTACACGCAGTTGGGTGTGCGTAATATTGCTATGTGCAGATCCAGATGTGAGCAAGCAAGTAAAAGGGAGGAGTGTTTCGTAGAGCTGTGTTTGTGGGTATGTCATCACAGATTATATTTCTTTTCTGCAACAGTAAACATGTGTAAGACAAGTGAGGAATGTACAACAACAGCAACAACAATAATAATATAATTTCTTACACAGCTCTCCCCATTGATTGAGGCAGGGAAGATCAACAGAATAAAATAAAACACGTATCAATTAAAAAACGCAGTGTATACCAACATGTGTGTGTCCTGCAATTTGTTTGGCCATATGCTTGCTCATCTGCCAACAGTGGCTTCCAAGGGAGCATTCACCCTGCAAAATAATGGTGCTATGGCATTATAATTCTGCTGCTCGCCAATTAACCAAACATCTAAAATGTTAAAAGGTTGTTTAGAAGATCTGGTTCTCCCACAAAGAAATTGCAAAAAGGATATAATACAGCAGTACACAATCACACTTAAAAAAAATACAGTTTTCTCCATTAAACTCACATGGCCATGACAAGTCATGGAGCTGTCAGCATGGCACGACGTACTTCAAGTAAAAGATGCCAAACCCCAAGTTAAAAAAAATCTGGTTAACAGCAACAGCAAATTGTTATAGCAGTTGAACTGTGCTCCACCTTGGAATGGAAGATGGCTGAGATCTCATTGTAAGTTATGGGAGTTGAGAAGACTCCCAGTGAAGTTACAGACAGACTTTAGCATGTAACATAATTACACATTCAACATTTTCTTCAACAGTCGTAGAAACACCTGGCAAGTTTGAGAACCTTGAAAGCGTAAGTCACAGATAATCTCTGGTGGAACACAAGGATAGTAGTGGAAAGGTTACCTTAAGAACTGAGTGGTTGGATAACTTGTGGCCCACTTTACAAGCTATTCAGCAAGATTCTGAGAGAATTTGTGTAGCTCTAGCAAGGAGATGTCCTCAAAGACTGAGGAGACAAGAGACATGTAGAATGCCCATGCAACAGCCAGATAATAGAGTTCAAACTAATTTTAAGTTTCTGCAAAGTACACAGGTGCATGATCTCAACTCTACCACTTTTAAACACTTTGCAATTTCCTTTGTCCATTTATTGAGCAAGTCTTTGAGCGTTGGACTATGACTAGTGAGCAGGGTTCAAATCCTGGCTCAGCCATGAAAACCTATTGGGTGACCTTGGACAGGCCATACTCCCGCAGCTTCAGAGGATGGCAATGGCCACCCCTTTCTGAAGAAACATGTCAAGAAAACCCCTTTATAGAGATTTGCCTTAGGGACACCATAAGTTGGAAATGACTTGAAGGCACACAACAGCAACCATGCAGGAATACTCTCCTAAAGCTGTGTCTAATTCAGGCTTACCGTTTCTACAGAAGAAGAAAAATGATTGCAGCTACCAGTACCATTAGATCACAAATGGCTTACATCTTTGAGGCATATCCAAAACTGCTGAATGGTCAGACTATGAAGACGATGTTATCAGATGAAAGCTGAGAAGCTAAGCCTGTTAGAAAAAACTCCTGCCCAGAGAAAATGGCCACACCATCATTCAATATATGAGGTGTGTCATGAGAGGACAGCCATAAGCTAACACATTGTCAGTACAACGGTACTCAAATGGGATGTGACAGCACTCAAAAAACTGCATTGCACTACTTTTTAAGCCCGGCTGAGTTGTGAGTTTGTTATGAGATTCATCCCTCCACAACTGAAGGTGAACAGGGGCTAAATGTTTAAGTATTCTTTTTATATAATCATTGGTCTACTTTCCTCTTCTTCCTCCATTAACCTTACAAAGGGAGCCACTGTGCTGTAGTGGTTTGGGTTTTAGACTAGGGCTCTAGGAGTTGTTCAATTCGTTTCTGACTTATTGCAATCCTAAAGTGGGCCCATGATGGGATATTCTTGGCCGGATTTGCTCAGAGGAGGTTTGCCATTGCCTTTCTCTGATGTTAAGAGCATGTTACTTGCCCAAAGTCACCCAGTGGGTTTCACGGCTGAACAAGGAATTGAACCCCTGATGTCAGAGTCCTAGTCCTACACTCAAACCACTACAACATGCTGGGAGACCAGGTTTCAAATTCCCGCTTGGCAATAGAGGCTCAGGGAGTGTCCTTGGGCAAGTCATACTCTCTCAGCTCAAAGAAAGTACATTACAAATCCTCTCTGAATAAATCGTTCCCAGAAAACTGAATAACTTGATCTTAGGGTTGCCATAAGTCGGAGGTGACTTGAAGGCACACACCAACACAGCTTTACAGAAGGCCTAATGGTGAGACCTTTTCCTTCCACATGCTTAATAATGTTATGATTCTGCTTCAACTGCCACAGCTTTATCCTGTGGAGTCCTGGGATTTGCAGTTTAGGGAGGGGCATTTAGCACTCTCAGCCAGGAACCTCTTCTAGTGCCTCCCCAAACCACAAAACCCAGGATGCCATAATGTGCAGCCATGGCAGTTAAAGGGGAATCAGTTAAAGACGAATTGGGTTGTTTTGAACGAGCCCTTGCTAGAGATGAAGGCTGGTAGAACTGTTTTGTTTAAAAAGAGAACAAATGTCTATCCATGCTCAGTTAAAGAAAAAAAAAATTCCTGGAAAATGCTGAGCTAGTGGCCTTGGGCTGTTTGGGGATATGTGGTGTCCTTTTCTTTCCCTTTCTCATGAATCTGAGGTTTCTCTAGCCCACGTCCAACGTGACAACCACTTCGTTGCCCTTTGCCTGCTCACTGTACTAGAACTGGCAGCCGATTCTAAAAATGTGAGTACAACTACGCTGTGTATCACTGCTTTTGATCACAGCTGCCTACAGGTTTGGACTGTCCTTAGGGCTGTGGTGACTGTCATGATGAGACAATTTACCACTATGCTATTTGAAACGGTGACCATAATTGCCATGAAGCGCCCATTCATAATTTCAGAGGCCCTGGAAGGCAACTTGTTCTTGTCAAAGGTGGGGAAGGAGAATTCGAAACTAACACTATGACCTTTGGGAGGTCCTAGCCAATTGCAAATACAGTTTTTAGAGAAGTTAGCCAGTCAGATGATTTTTAAACCAACAGGGTGATGTTTTAGAATTAAGTGCATCTCAAAGTAGAAGCTCCCAGATGAACTGGAAATGAAAAGTGATTTATGTTTCAGGCAAACCTACTGAATCTCATCCATTGATAACGTGGCAAGATATTAACTCCTCTGTATATACTGTTTGAGTGAAACCTCCAACATTCCCAGCCACGATAGTGAATACTGAAAGATGATGAAAGTTTCAATCCAGTATCTGGAAGGCTGCACATTCCCTACTTCTGGATCTATATTTTTTGTAATCTGTCACTTTCAACATCAGGGAAGTTAAGGCTAAGACTACAAGTCTTATTATCTGATTTAAAATCTCCCCACCATGGAGGCTTACTTTTAATTTGCTTATGAGGAAACTAAGGAAGTGGCAAAACTTTTAAAACCATAACCAGTCTTCAGAGAAATGTATCCCTGTTTAGGAGATATGTTGAAAGCAATTGTTTAAGATTTGTTTATTCAGCTTTGGAAAGATACTTTGATCCCATCTTCATCAACTAGCGAATCTGAATGATGTCTTTAGGACTTTGTTATTGCTATTACCCCACAAAAGATAGCTATTATGCAAGTTTACATATAGACCTCCAAGGCTATTTATGTATTAATTGTTTGTTTTGTATTGTTGTTATAAAACAAATAAAAACACTTAATTATTTTAAAAAATATTTGTTTATTCAGGAGAGCAATTTATTAAAAAAAAAAAGGGGGGGGTAACTAACACATTAAAAAAAGCCTTAGCTCAGAGCACCAGTTATTGGCCATGCAAAAATGTTCACAACAGAGTTTGGAAACATCGTCTTTTCTTGACAACTTCCATAACACCAAGCTTTACGATGATAGATAAAACTCATCTATCTATTTATCATCTATCTATCTATCTATCGAACTATTCCAAGATATGTTATCCCTGGTGTTAAAGCTGAACCATTAAAACATCGCACACAGTTTAAGGGAATAAAAGGAGTCTTCCAAATCCTTTCAGTAAACTTTTCCAATCAGACAATTTGGATTTGGAAGCATTAACTGTTTTCTTTACACTTTAGATATGAAGCCAATTAGCCAAAACTGTTAGAGCTTTTAAAGACTGCCCACTCTCGAAAGATTATGAGATCAAAGAAGCAATTAAAAATTAAAGCAGAGAAGGTTCTTCAGATAGGCAAAGACAAAACCCTACAAAATTCTAGGTGTAGTTATCATGTCTCCTATGAAATTTCTGTTCAACATTTAATTGGGTAACAGGATTCTAGAGACCCAGAAGCGGGGCATAATGTCTATCTTATAAGAAGAAGAAAAAGATAATGCTTCTGTCTCAAATCCTCAACATGGACACTAAGGGGACTTGGGTCTATTTATTTTTCAGATGAATTTATTAATTTTGGTCAACTGCAATTGTCTGTATTCTGCAGTACATTCCTCAATCTTTTCTAAATATCAGTATGGAGGCTGAAATCAGGGAGAGCCTCTAGACAGATCCAACTTTTGCTTCCTTCTCCAGAACTCCCTGATTCTTCAAACAGTTAAAAGGAACACGGGATAGTGAGCCGAAGGAAAGACTGAATAATTATGGGGTAGCATAACAGAAAAAAAAAAACTCGTGAGAAAGAAAAAAGAAGGAGAAAAAAACATTGATGGGTATAAGGAAATTTAAACCATTGCAAAGTCTGGGGTGTGTGTGAAATCCTACATCTCTGGGGCCCCACCATCCCACTTAGCTACTCAACCAAGATACTAAATTGTTAGCAGCAAGCTTTACCAAAAAAAAAATATTTTTTTTAAAGTGATCAGAATAGGTTAACACCAAATCACCAAATGGCTCTCTCCATTAATTAAATAATGAATATAATTTACAGCAGCAACTTCCTTTAAGTATAAGACACCTTCCTCTGTTCCTAACCCATATCAATGCTCGCTGAAACACTGCAAATTATGCAAAGAATAGCAATTAATAGGGGAGGGTGGGATTTTGGGACATGGGATTATATGAAACTTTTGACTTGTAAAACTTTCACACAGACACACCCCTACCCCTGCACTGTTAACATCCCCAAATGGGCATTTTCCAAACCAAGATGTGGATGCCGGGCCACTTTTTTTGTTTTGTTATTGTTGCCGTCTTTGGCTGTCAGTGAACCACTCCCCGCAGGACAGAAAATTGGCCCCCTTTACCTGCCCAAATTACCCACCCTGAAACAGTAACTCTAGGATTAAATCTTTGGATGTCCTAGTTAAGTTGTTCTGAGAACCAGAAACACATATGAAACTATGCTTTGCCCCCATGTGCCCTTGAGGTACTTGTTTGACCCAAGGAGATTCCCTGAAGAAAGACTGGTTTGGATGTACTGCTGGGCCTGGGGCATTCTTAGGAAAGATGGCATGTTCTCTCAGAGGTAATAAAATCTGTTGTTCAAAATTTCTCTTAACTTCATATTTTCTCCTGAAGAAGCAGCCATTAGTGACATTCTCTGGGATGTGCTTTTGTATTAGTTGGCTTCTCCCTTGACCGTGCAGCCGAGATTGTGGTCCAGAAGATAACTTTACTGCAGTGTCTACAATGCCGTAGACAGTTTCAGCTGTACAAGAGAGGAGGGCTGACCCAGTGGGTAAATGATGAGGGATATACAGTGGCGCTCCTGCTGCTGCCTTTCATCTTTCTTGCCAAGAAGGTGCCCCAGATAAGAATTGGACATCCTTCTGGTCACCAGCTTGAAGAAACAAAGGAGCCTCTCAAATGCATGACTTTCATTGGTCAGGAAAATACATCCTTTTTGAAATAATTCTCAACATCTAGCAGACATCACATGGCTGTGATTTAAGTGGTGGCATGTTGCAATCAAACCTTATAAGATCATCTCTAGCAACTGCAGTGTTTCTATCAGTCTGGCAACGACAAATCTTGCATCTGGATACCAAATATGCCCTTTACTTTCCTTAAGAAACTGAATACTCTATGTGAGGAGCAATTCTGAGTGATGCATAGTCAGTCCAAGATGTTTTGCTGCTCGAGGCAGAGGTGAAAATGGCATTCTTCTTGCCATCTCAAGGTGCACTGAACCTGAGGCTGGGCAACAATCAGAAAATCCCACAAGTGCCTTGGCAGGAAAATACAGTATTGTTGTTGCTGATCTTGTTCTTAATATGATCATCTTTATTTATACCCTGCCTTTCCCCCAAGACTGCAAGTCAGGGTGGTTTACGAATTAAAATACTTACAAAATAGTTAAAAATATGCAATATGTCAACATCAACATAGAATTAATAATAATAATAACAATAAAATAGAGTAATGATGGTAATATTTAATGTAATATTTATATTAAATCAACATTAAATTAATATTTAATATGGTTTAATATTTAATAATACTGTTTACCATAAAATTAAATAGTTAGTATGCTGTGCTTTCATGACACCAATAGTCAGCTGCCTGATGCAGCTGCCTTATTCTGCCAAATAGTCTCCTGGACTTTGGAATGCTTTGTACCCAGTGCCACATGGGCAGAAGAAGGAGGGACCCACTTGCATAGATATGCCTTCACAGAACAACACAATAATACCTAAAGAAAATACAGGCCTGTGACTAACATCTTCATTTTATTTTATTTTTTCCTTTCTCTATGATTGTTTTAAATTTATTCATTCTACATAAACACAATACATAACATTACCAATAACAATACATACACTATCAAAAACTACTATATATTACAAAATATTACACTACCAAAAACTACTAAAACTTTACATCATAACCTCTACCGACTACAACTAAACTAATACCTTTTATAATAATTTAAAAAACACTTCCTATCCTCAATTGCAGTGTTTCTCCTTGTAATTTATTTTCCTTTTAGTTTTCTAAAGAGTAATCAATCACTATTCCTCTGTTTTATCTAATTCTGTGTAGATTATTTATGAGAGGAGTCTATGGAGTGAGCTTATATAATTCTGTACTATTTTTCAACACCCTTGCCTGACAAAGAAGCCAGTGGCACTGCAAAAGCTTGCATCGTGTATTTTCTGCATTTTGGATCGTAAATATAAGTATCACTATTTTGTGGATTTGGGATGTTACTGTATTCTGCCAAATGGCAAAGAAGCCATAGATTAGGAAGCCTTGGGCTGCTGGGTCTCCCAAAAGAGGATCAAGAAGTTTGGAAGCATTGTATAAGGCTAGATCGTAGCCCTCTCTCCTGTGCTCTGCTGTCTTTCAGACAAGCTAATGATCACTGTCAAGAATGCCTGCACCATTTGATTAATTACTGTATGTGTCTCTTTCCTATCTCAGAAATATGGAAGGCCCTAGGGGTGCATCCCACAGCTGTTTCTGCTCCGCCATAAAAAAACCGGTTTTAAAAAATATTGATTGTAAACTGTCCTGAAGACAAAGGACACATGGGTTAAAAAATAAATAAAATAAAACAAAGAATAATGTGAAGGAATATATATGTGGCTTTGCTCCAGCAATTAATACGCTCAGTATTAACTGCAGCTGATCAACTTGTTTTAGGAAGTTAATTTTGCAGCAGTTCATATTTAGGATGAAAGAGGTTATCTTTTCCACTGGGAGAAGAGGATTTTGCCCTCATAGCTAGTACGTTCTATAACCTGTCAGCAGGATAGATGAAAAATTCCTTCCTTCCTCCCTCTGCCCCATCTCTTTTTTAAACCACACAGCTCATGGATATATCCTGTTAGTTTGCATCACCCTCCATTTCTAGATTTGACCTGGCATTCGGCACTCATCTCAAAATAACTACCACAAAATAACTACCTGGTCACACTCTCCAGGTTTCTGTGGCTATTAATATGCTTTGACAATTTACATAACCTCATTAATTCTCCTGCTGTCCCTTTAGATATGGAAACTCCTTGATATGGAAACTGCTTGAAATTGTAAACAGCCCCTTTCCTTTGTTTGTGTATCTCGCATACCACCTCTAAGGATCATTTCACAGATTATTTGTTGACCTGGACTGGAAAAGGCATAAAAATTAATGAGGAAGATGGCTGCAATGTAGAGATGAGAATACATGTTTGTTTTGCTTTCTCTCTTATTCAGTTTCTTAGCCACGAGTTCTTTCCATTTGATCATGGAGAAATGTGCAAATTATTTTGAAATGACCTGAAATGAGATCCTCCCTCATATGCACTGACTAAGTTCAATAGGTATAGTCATTCCCATTTTGGAGTTTATCAGGCGGGAGGAATTTCTCTTTATTTTGAATGGAGCCAATTGGATCCAATTCGAATTCACTTGAATTTGCTAGTTTAGCAAATTTACATGAATTCCAATTGCGTTCGGAATGCATTCAGAATGACTTCCCATTATCCAAAAATGACTTCCCATTGCCAGAAATTGCATGAGATTCTTTAATATGCAATAACATAAAACCCATGATTGTGTTCAGAATTACTTCCCTTTTGCCCGAAATTGTGTGAGATACTTTAATACGCAATAACGTGAAACCCCATGATTGCATTCGGATTGCCATTGGATTATAATTCCAATTTCTGTTGTCTGATAAACTCCTATAAGAACAGCAGTATTATACTTGCCTTTAATATTAGAGGGAACATTTTAGCGAAGATTTGATTTCAGAATTCATACAGAAGCAGACCTTCACATGCATTTGCTAGACCAGCTTAAAGAACTGTACTTATGCCCCTGAGTTTCAGTCAGCCACCCTATAAAGTTTTTTTAAATGGACAAAAGGTAGCTGGAACAAATCAACAAATCAATTACATTTTGCCATAATGACACTTTTTTGTGCCACACAATATAATGTCTGTTATTATGTTCATTTCTGATTCATGGCAATCCTAAGGTGAACATAGCATTTTCTCAGCAAGATTTGTTCAGTGGAGGTTTGCCAATGCCCATCCGACTTGTCTAAGGTCACCTGGGAGTTTCCATGGCTGAGTGGGGATTCAAACCCTGATCTCCTGGAATCCTAGTCCAACACTCAAACCACAAACACTACACTGGGTCTCTACCATGCAATGTTTTCGTTGTTGTCATGTTCTTCCTCAGGTTCTTATAGCAACCCTAAGACTTTTCACAGGGCTTTCTGGGGCTGAGAGGGTGTGACTTGCTCAAGGTAACCCAGTGGATTTCCGTGGATGAGCAGGGAATCAAACCCTGATCTCCAGAGTACTAGTCCTACGCTCAAACCACTATGCCACACTTTGCATTTGTATTTGGACAAAATATGTCCCCATGCTATTTTATAGTTGAAACATGATGCAAAGAAGATGTATGAGTGCTCAGATTTAAAAAAAGAACGCTTCTGCCTGCTCAAAAGTGACAGGGCAGGAAATATAAATTCACTTGAACCTTGTCAGGAAGGGCCAAGCAAAGATACTGATATCATGAGAGGCATAGAAGGACCTGGTGCAGATATCCACAGGGAGTCGACTGGAGAGCTCCTGGAGATATCATTCAGGAATGCCAAGGATCAAAGAAGGATGCCAAAATAAAAAATGCTAGAACCCTTTAAACTGTTCCTCATAGGAAGCAACTTCACTGCATGTGAAATGACCAGAGAGGTACAGCATGTGTTCAGGGTATGGAAATAAAGGAAACTTACCAAAGTCAGTACTGAAGCCCCTTGACATCATTGAGCTGAAGGCATACATTGACTTACTGCTCCTGGCAGGATTGCACCATGAACAACAACATGAAACCTTTGAGGAACTATGACATCCATCACTTCAGAGCAACAATGAGCTTGAAGAAATTTTGACCACTGGCAAGGTAGTTGACAAAAGAGAAGCAAGAGCAACATGGAGAGTCACTAGCAAGGTGGCTGCCTTTGGGGGATATGTGGACTATGTTTGTTCAGCAACTCTGAACATGATACACACCAGGGATGAATCTAACGGTTGATCAGTAGCTCCTAGAATTGAGACATAATTCATCATTCTGAATTTGTACGCCAAGAAAGCAGTAATTAAGCAATAAATGTATGGTGGCACCATGATGTCATGTCCTCCAAAGGGTGGCATTTACCTGGGCAGGCAGCTGGGTACAGGCAAAACAGTTTGGTTACATTTTAATGACAAGGCAAGAAGCGGAACACAAATTATACTTCAGGGTGTAATAATGCCAAAAAAAAAAAAATTGAAGTTAAATGATGTTGCAAGACTTCAGTTGCTCGGAGCATTTAGGAATACGTGACTGGTTGCTGCATAATAATTTCTTCTTCACCTTTGGGACAGTGCAATTTTCTGAATGCTTGTAGGAGCATTGTCGTTGGGAGTCCACTTAACTGGAGAGGAAATCCTAAAAATTATGATAGCTTTGTTGATCTTTGGAATTCTAAATTAACCTAGTTCAGACTACAGTTTAAACTGGCTTGATTGCTCTTTATACAGACTTCACCAAATGGTGCATGAACCTTGAACTAACAGAAGGCACTGAGGCTAGGAACTGAGAGGTAATGGACAAGAATTTGGTCATAAGATCAAATAAGAATCTTGCTAGCTTGGACCAAAGGCTTATTTATTTCTATAAATGATTATAGATGGATGTTTATGGGATGCTGGCAAAAAGAAGAGCCAGGCTTAAATCCTTTTGCTACCTCTAACTAGACTAAAGCCACTGATTAAATTTAGTCTACCTACATATTAACTCAACATTCAATAGTTGAGTGTTGGACTATCAACTCTCGGACACCAAGTTAGGATCCCATCTCAGCCATGGAAACTCACTGGGTGACCTTGGGCAGCAAGTCACACTATCTCAGCCTCAGAAGAAGGCAAAGACAAACCCTCCCTGAACATATCTTGTCAGGAAAACCCCACGATAGGCTCACCATTCACCCTAAGTTGGAAACAACTTGAAGGCCACAACAACAAATATAGTGATCAGGACCAATAACGTCAACATTGCCAAACTCTCAGAGGAAGGACTTATAAAGAAACTAGCCAGTTGAACCCTTCTTCCCCAAAACCAAGTATAAAAGATTTTTAACTGTGTAACTAATGGGGAAGGGATAAGCTGCTGTACAGTATTAATACCATATTAAAAACTACCATGTTGCATCTAGAATCAATTCGAGACATTTTGTTGCCTGAGTAGGAAACACATCTCTTCCTCAAGCAATATGTAAAGCACCCAAGGCTGGCCAAGTTATTTTGGTACCTGAGGCAGAAACACATTTTGTGTCTCTCCCTGGGTGCAAAACTACAATAGTATTGAATTAAATCACAAATCATTTGCTGTCCTTTAATAACATCTCAAACCAGCTGGGTGAGGTGGCTTCCTCATCTCTCTCTAATAGAACTGGCAATATTGCCGTCTTTTCCCATTTGGTGGACCCTGGGGTTCTGATTTTTAAAAAAGAAAGAAAAGTAGATCCTGCAAAGCTGTGACCTGCTTTCCCCATGCTTTGGACACTACTAGGGCCCACACAAATGAGATACAGCAGTTTTTCATTACAGTTCCCACAATTCGCTACTAGCTAGATGTTCTAGGAGTTGAAATCCAAAAAATTTGGAGGCCAAATATTTGCCCACATACTAACTGAGAGGGGCTTTACAAGGGTGTTGAAGTAGATCAGCTGCTCTGAACTGTTGGACTAGATCTAAAGCCAGCCATTGCTATATAGACAACACACAGAGGCAGCGACATTGAACCTGAAACAGTGTTTCCCTAACTGGAGGAAAGCCATTACGTTATTGTCTTTGGTGAATATGAATAAGGGGGAAACTATTTTTAAAATATGTTTACTGATTCAGAATAAGATTTAACCATGCCCTGCAAGAAAGGCATTTTTTTGTTGAAAATATGTCTGTGTTTTTCTGTTTACTAAAGTGTTTCCAATCAGCCCAACCAAAATAGACTACAAGAACATAAAGTATATCCGGGATGATTTCTATATATTTAGGGCTTATCAGTTTCTCTTGGTCAGTTGGAAAGCTCAAGGCAGGACGCAGGTTTGCTACTTGACAAAGTAAAAATGCTATTCTCTATATTTAGAACATATTACCAATTTTATTTAGAGCCTTCTTCTGTTTTCTAAAATAATGTATTTTATGCTTTTTCCACAGTACTTCTAGGTTAGGGCTGACATTCTGTCCTGCTTTGCAGATCATTAGGGTTTTTTTCCCCATCTGAACCAAAACTGAATTATTTCTGGACCCAGAGGTATACAGAGAACCAAAGTGGAATGAGCTAAATCTCAGCTGAAGCTGAACTGGAACTAAACCATAATATTTAATAGCTGGGCTCTCTTACTGGGCCAAAAGTATCCTGCAAAATGACAGTTGCATTTATGAAAGGACAGTTCCTCAAATGAAGAGTAGTATACCGCCATGCTTCAGTTAGCAAAACCTCTGACAAAGAAGCTTCTTGGTAAAAAGACTTTTATGCTCTCTCAACTGCTCTTTTCTTTCTTATCCTTCATTTAGCTGGGCCAAATAAAAAGGCTTCTTCTCATCCTGTTGGCGGAAAGTCCAGATGACGTAGGGCCCAATTCCTGTCATAAACCATTCACTGCCAAATCGGAGGTGTCTGTTGTTGTTAACCGCCTTTGAGTCGATTTTGACCCATGGTGACCCTGTGGGGGAGACATCTCCAAGACTCCCTGTTCTACAATGCTCTGCTTAGTTCCAGCAAACTCATATCCATGACCTCCCTAATAGAGTCGATCCATCAGGCATGCAGCCTTCCTCTGTTTCTACTGCCTTCTACCTTTCCTAGCATTTTTTTCATAATTAGTCCTCCCTTCTCACGATGTGTCTGAAGTACGACAGCCTCAGTTTTGCCATCTTGACATCCATGGAGATTACTGGCTTGATCTGCTCTAGGACCCATTTGTTTGTCTCTTTGGCTGCCCCTTTTAAAGGGGACTTTTAAAAGTCACTAGATGCTCTGGATTTTCCCAGAAGATCCAGAGCCCTCCATTCTGATGCTGGGCAGCTGTTCAAAACATGTCCTGCTGTACTGCCTCATTGAGTTGCCACTGCCACTTGTCACTCACTCTGAGATCAGCCAGGCTGGGCATTTTGTTCTGAAGAAGTAAAGCAAGTCAGCCTTGCCAAGAGGCACAGCAAGATGTGTGTGTGAACAGCCCCTACCAGAATCGACAGGCTTAGGTAATGGCCCCTCCTGGACTATCCGAGGACCCTATTGCATGGGGTTAAAACCCCAGTTTACCCTTCCTGAATTCAGTGCTAATTCAGGAGGCAGACAGGTCCTATCAAACAGAAATCACCACTGAATCACAGCCTGCATCCATTCTGTAAGCCACTTCAGTGGCCCCTTTTCGAAAATGGAACCTTCTGACTTCTAAAAATGGCCACCAAAATGGCTTACAGGACCCAGGCTGCATCTGGGACGGACCCGGATGGTGATTCGGCAGTGATTTCTGTGTGATAGGACCTGGCTGCCTCCCAAATTAGCACTGAATTCGGGAAAGGTAAGTCGGGGTTTTAACCCCATGCGATAGGGTCCCTAGTCCATGCAGAGACCACCTCTTTTCCACATGACATATGTGAAATATTTGCAGAAAAGGTTCAAGAAAGAATTGAAGTAGCCTAGGACTCACATAGAATCACTGGAGTACGTAAAACCCATGATTGTATTCGGAATGACTTCCCTTTTGCCCGAAATTGCGTGAGATACTTTAATACGCAATAACGTGAAACCCCATGATTGCGTTCGGATTGCCATTAGATTATACTTCCAATTTCTGTCGTCTGATAAACTTCACTTGCCAGGTAGATAAATCACACACAAACACCCATCTTTTCCTGGCAGGGTCTCTCCCCATGCCCCCATGTTTAATATGCACAAGGCAGTAGGGAATTTTATCAATGAACCAGTCCGCTCAGAACCATGTGGTGCAGTCCCTCCACTCCTAAATCCTTCTCCTGGGGCATTCCCTTCTTATTCTATCTAGCATAGAAAGAACCCTTGATGAATTTTAATGTGTTAAAATTTTCTAAGTGTATAATTAATCTAAGCGTAGCAGTAGCAGTAGCGTTAAACAGATAATTTATAGAGTTAAGCCCCATTGAGGAATCTAATGAAGCAATTACAAAAACAACTTTTTAAGGTTGCAGTCATCTAAAATGGAGTATAATTGTCCCTGATTAATTGTGAATGTTTATGTGCCTTCAAGTCACCTGTCTACTTATGGTGTCCCCAAGCATTTCTTAGGAATGTCGTAGGCAAGGGATACTCAGATAGTGGTTTTGCAAGTTCCTTCCTCTAAATATAGTTTACAGAACCTGAGTAATTGTTGTTGTTGTTGTTTTGTTGTTGTTGTGTTGTGTGCCTTCAAGTAATTTTTTACTTATGGCAATCCTAAGGCGCACCTATCACAGGGTTTTCTTGGCAAGTTTCTTAAGAGGAGGTTTGCCATTGCCATCCTTTGAGGCTGATAGTGTGTGCCTTGCCCACCGTCATGGGTTTCCATGACTGAGGTGGGATTCAAACCTTGCTCTCCAGAGTTGTAATCCAACACTCATACCACTAACCACTCTGACTCTCTAATTAACTGAGTAATCAGATGTCCATTAATTATTTCAGAAAAGAATTAAATTAAATTAAAAAGAATTAATTAATTTTCAATATGGTTTCAGAAGCTCCACTCAGGTAGTAGGTTCAGATTTCTGGCAAACTGTGGATGACAAAAAAAGGTGTTCTATCTCCTTCAAGTTCCAGTCCCATGTGGCACATGTTCATTTTCAACAGATTCTCTTCAAGGGAGTGTATCCCCTGGTAGAAAAGAAAAACCTTTTTCAGTGCTGATATATAAAGTGTTTCTCTCAGAAATATGCTCTTTGGAGGTTTTTAAACAGAGGCTGGATAGCCATCTCTCAGGGGTGCTTTGACTGTGTATTCCTGCATGGCAGGGGGCTGCACTGGATGGCCCTTGGGGTCTCTTCCAACTCTATGGACTCTTTCATACAAGGCTAAATTGGAAGTATAATTTAAGGTCAATTCGAATGCAATCATGGGTTTTACGTTATTGCGAATTAACTCTTCGCATGCAAATTCGGGCAAGAGGGAAGCCAATTCGAATGCAATCATGGGTTTTACGTTATTGCGAATTAAAGCTTCGCATGCAAATTCGGGCAGGAGGGGGTTATTTTCGGGTAATGGGAAGTAATTCCGAATGGAGCAGGGGTTCATGTAAATTCGCTAAACAAGCGAATTTACATGAATCCGCATTGGCTCCATTCGGAGTTGGGAGAAATTCCTCCCCGTTTGAAAGAGTCTAGTGATTCTTATGATTCCATATGGTAAAAAAACAGTAAGCACCATGTGCCTTCAGATAAAGCAGCCATTTACCACAACTGATTGAAATACTGAGAAACAGCCTTTTACTTTGCAAGGTGTGCAAGAGGTTTCTTGAACCACTACCCCTTGCCTAGTGGTATAATCATACAGGTCACAGATTATCCTGGATCTGAGATGGCATAGGCCCCAATTGCTCTTAGGCTGCTGCCACGTTGCAGAATTAATGGCTCCGGCCTATACAATCCTGGGAAGCACAGTTTATTGTGGCACAAGAGCTCTCTGATGGAGAATGCTAAAGCTCTCACAAATCCCAGAAATGCCATAGTGTCCAGCCATGACAGTTAAAGTGGTATCAAACTGCATTAATTTTGCAAATGTAAATGCAGCCTTAGTAGCCTCTCCCTCAGAATGAAATCCCACAAGACTTAATCCTAACCCCGAGACCCACTGGACTGCCTCTTAAAAGTGTCAGTACATAACAGTGGCCATTTTCCTTGCTTTTCTCCTCCTCTGCCTTTCTCTCAAATGCAGAGGTGCTGAGCCTGGCACCTACAAAGCCTTGCCAAATATAAGCAAGATTTTTGCTGCTTTCCAAGCTGTGGGAGTGAGGAAAACAACCAAACCTCCTGAGAGAGAATATTTTGCATCCTCAGGGCAAATGCCGCAAAGGTCCTCTCCCACACTACTGAAGTTTTTACTTTTGGTAGACTTGACTGAAAGCCCTTGGGAGCCCTTGGAAATTATTTCAATAGCTTTCCGAGTCCATGTTGTGCTAATTTCCTATTCTGAGGTGGACTCCCATGGAAGCATGCAGCTATTGTCACTGGCTATATTTATCGCTCAATTTAAAAAGGAAGAAAAATATAAATAGGGCTCTATTGCTCTCTGTCTAGAACATAAGGTCAAGGTTACATCTTACTCTGGCAAGACCAGGAGGCATCTAGCCATATTAGCTGCTCTTTGGAGTACAAATAATCACCCTCAAAATGTTGGCAGAAGTATGATTTCAAAATACTGGACTGAGCAGACTCGGAAACTATGTTCATCAGATATCTCCCCTTTCTCTCCTAGACAGATTTCTTCCAATTAAAAACTCGGCCCCTGCTGAACTGCCACTCTGGTATTTAAAGGCTAAAAAAATCAGGAAGGAGGAGAGGTTAAAATTTCCAAAATATTCCACATTTTGTGACGCTCTTATGAAAAAGAAATGAGAGCAGGAAGTGAGTCAGACTTTTCTAAACCAAGGCTTGTCACGTTTTTCAAAATACCTACTTTGGCACTCTGTTAGCCTCCAATGTGAACTATAATCTGTTTCACCTACAATGGGAACTACTGCGAATATTTTCAATCATGGGATCTATCTGGAACAATAATAGTTGCTTTGAGTGTTCCAGAGGGCTAATTCTCCCTGGGATATATTTTGATTAGCGTTGCTAGCTGTGATTTTTAATAGCCCCATTGGGAGAGAAATGTGTTCCAGGATGTGAGCAGTCTGGGTTTGATAAGAAAGGTCAGAGCTAGTTCCCTGAAAAAGTTTTGTTTTGTTACTTTGTGTTATACCTGGAATCATCAATCTCTACCCATTTCAGTGCAATTGTGGCTAAGCTCTGCCAGGAAGGAGACACTTCTGAGTTTACGGCTAGATTTCAAAAATTGCCATTCAAACCTTTCCGCTTTTCATGCTCGTATCATTATTATATTGCTCCAGGTGAAACCTAAAACTATCACATCACTTGCTGGAGACTCACTGGAATGTCTGTGGACTCCCTCCTTTCATTTCAGCCTGGGACATTACACAGGCAAGATGATTTCAGTGTCAAGTCAGGATCTCTTCCGCCACCACTTTTTGTGTGTGTGTGTGTGTGTGTGTGTTAATATCTCACTTTTTGAAGCGATCTGAAATTCTTAAAAGCTTGCACTAGTTAATAAAGACACTATACTAACATGGATGCCAGGCTCTAGCTTGTCAAATTCTTACAGTCTCCATCTATGGCTTTTAACAGAGCAACGCCTGCACGATGAAACACATTTCAACCGATTCACACTACACAAATATAGTGCGGTATTCTACTTCAACACTTGTGGCAATATCCTATGGTATTTTGGGATTTGTAGTTTAAGGAGGCTCTAGAGTTCTATGGCTGAGAGTTCTAAATACTCCTCTAAATGCACACAGAGAACACTGAATTGTCAATGGGACATTGCCATGGCAATTAAAGTAGAATATAGCTCTATAATTGTATGGTATGAATGGGTCCTTAGCCCTTCTAAGACCATCCTAATGAGAACACTTCCATTATGCTCTTGAGACAGGGAGCCCATTCACACTGCACAATTATAGCAGTGATGTTTAGGGAGGGTGTTACCCAAAATGCAATGATCCCGGGAGGGCAGCCACAATTAATAGTCAAATAGAGGGATTTTATTAGCTCAAATAAAAGAAGCCAAGAGGGCTCGGGCAACTCAAAGTGAGGATCAAGCTTGTGTATACCAGTTCCCAGAAACATAATTCCAGAGTGCAAGTTCCAAAATAATGTTATTTATGAATCAAAGAGAATCACCATTCAGGCAAAGAAACACTCTCTCGTGCACATCCAAGAACTAACAATATAGAAGGTGGTAGCAGACTGTGACTTAAGGAGTTACAGGGGGCCATACTGTACCAATTCCAGATGTGGAACTCTAATCGGGGGGGGGGGGTCACCATGATGTGGCTGTGGCTCAGCAAGATGCCAGCAATGCTGAGGAGTCAAGCGAGATACTGACAGAGTGTCTGTCTGACCTCAAGCAAGACTGAGTTGTTGGGGCCTAGGCAGGCATATATTATAGTGCAAAACCTATCCTGGGACAGGATTCAGGAGATGAGAGGATTTTCCAGGTGAGAAGAATGGGAAGTTGTGAATGGCCGATCAATCAGTGCAAATGTCCTTGGACAATCCCTCCCTGAGGAATGTACTCTTGGATTTTGTTCACTTGTAAACACAATGTCTATCACCCACTCTAACTGTTCTTGATGGATCTATCTTCAGCGATGTGCTCTTAAGCTTCCCCCATGCAGAGCTTTCCAAGTTGGATCTTCTTATAAGGGATAGCTAATTTTGCACACTGGGGGCACCCTCTGCATGCCCAAACATCCATTTTGTTATCAACAATATTGGAAATGAGGAAGGTGGACAAAGGCTAGATCTTGGGGTAACAAGGGGTACTTAGAATTCTCAACCAGGAAGTTCTAGTAGCTCACCAAATGACATTCTATGAGATGTAAGTCAGAATATAGCTCTATAATTACAGATTGTGGATGGGCTCCATGTCTTAGACTCTTCAGGCTGAAAACCCAGAAGTCAATCCAATCCCCCTCGCAGTGTGACATTTAGCAAGTACTTGGTTTTATTTTGTTTGCTGATCGTCGGCGCTGCAGTTATCTTTACTGTTTCACACAGTTTGACAACTGACGTGCCATGCCGCTCTGCTCATTTGACAACATTTAATTGTTCCCAACATATGACAATTCATATTTGATGCCTGCCAGAAGCAAAACAATTACAAGATGCCAGGAAAGCTGAAACAAAGCAGTCATAGCTGAATCCTGCAATAAATGCTCACATTCTGAATTAAAGTGGCATATTTGACCTTCATTTTTATTTATTCGTTTACAAATGTTCATTACTCTGTAAATCTGAAGACTTCAAAGTCATGTACATCAATAATGAATCCTACAACATATACAATACACAGAATTAAAATACAATGTTTACAGCGCTCGTGAAATAGGTGGTAGGTCAGGCCACACAGGGAACATTTGCAAAACAGAAATGTTTTCAAAATGCATTTAAAAATAAAAATGCTTGGAAGGTGTCAAATTTCAAAAGGAAGTGAATTCCACAGATTAGGCTCCACAATGCTAAATTACCTGCTCCATACAACCGAGGCAGAATATTTAAACGTATTAATGTTTGCTCAGGCCATGGCTGTGGATACCCATACCTGAATCTGGTCTCAAAATGGATGTTTCTCAACTCTTTCTCAACTCAGAGTCCCTGCTGGTTGCTGAAGGAACTGGTCAGGGGACTTAATCTGGATAACAAAGCCTGAACACAGAACCAGAATTTGGGCCTGAAATCAGTAAGTGAATCAGAGCTTTAAAAAGGGACTACAACTTGCAGAACCCTCCAGTCAACATCACTACTTTCCTGCCTCTGAAGATACTTTTTTATTGGGCAGAAGACAAAGCTCCTGCTATTATGTATCTAGCTAAGCCAATCCAAAACTTTATATTGTCTGCCAGTAGCAAAGACCCATGCTGCATACACCCCATTCACTAGGGCAGCTCATGCTGCAAAAGTTTCTGAAGTGATGCAAAAAACTAAATGTATGCTTTTTCTGGATCCCCCCCTCCACACAACAAAACAAGAAGTATATAAATATTTTCCCAGGCTTGTATACATTGGGTTGGGGGTATACATTGCTTTTGAGGGGGAAAAAAACACATCATATTGACGACATCTAAACCTTTTTTGCAAGGCCTTGGGTATCCTGGGTCAGTGGAAAAACCCAACAAGCATGGTTCATGCATCTCAATGAACTTTCCTAGGCTGTAAATAGACATGGAAACACTATGCAAGCCCCAAAGGAATTTCAAACAGACAGGCTCCCTCTCCAAGTATCGCTGAGCTAAAGGGGACTTGAGGACTACAATAAGCTATCCAATATATTGCTGTTTTTTAATCCTCTTAGAGTTTTGTGTTGTTTCTTGTGCTATCTTGCCTATACTGAGAACATGTTAACTCTAAATTGGCAATGAGGCTTGGACCTATATATGAATCCAGTCCTGATCGTTCATCATTCAAAAGTTACTTTGGATAGAAATGGTGATTAGTGAGCATGGGAAAATCTCTCCAAGCTAAGCAACTGACTGTATAGCCTTGGGCAGGTCACTAGCTATATAGCTAAACATATTTCATGTGTTTTATCTATTCCCCAATGAGCTCAGAACATTAAATCTGGAGATGGTTGTCTCCTCTGTATTACAGATCTGTGAACCAGAGCTTGGAAAAGTTACTTTGAGGACAACAGTTCCCATTAAAAAAAAATGAAAGCTGCGTATCACAGATCTGTGGTGAGGAGGAGAAAATCTGATAACCTCACATCTGTTAACCTGAGTTCCTTGTGGAATGGATAGGATACAAACACCGGGGAGGAGGGGAATTACCACTATTGAGTGGCTGACATGGCACAGAAAGATGAAGGGGGATATTAAAGCATGTGTGTGTTAACGATGTTGTTTATATGACCAAGACAAAGTTAAGACAAAACCAAGGGAAGTATATTTGGCTTACTGGGTGAAACAAAGGTGCAAGACAGACCGCCCGAAAATGGCAGGCTGAAGGCACCCGTTTTAACTCCGGAGGGACGCCGCAGCAGCCAAACCCTATGGCATCCCTCCAGAGTAAAAAGAATCTGGAAAAAACGGGTTATTTTTACAGTGCATGTCACATGTCACAAGTGCACTGGTGATGTAAGGGACACACAGTGACGTCTATACACTGTGCATTCCTTATGTCAAGATGGCGGACCCCGTGTGGACGGGAGGCCACCATGACCCCATGACGGCATAACACAGCCATCTGTACAGGGCCAAAGAGAGTTTTTACAGACTAAGCACCTGAACACACCGGCACAATATGCTGGCTTGGGGGTGGCATGGGGGCATGGTGTTTAGAGGACACACACCTGACATCACCCCAAGCCGCCACAGCGTCCATACACCACACACCGCAGGAGCACCAAAAAGCTGGCACCATGGCAGAAAAGCCACCCTTTTTCCACCCCCAAAAGGAGCGTCATTTTGCCGCTTCTCTTTGGGTCAGAAAAATGCCAGATCAGGGCTGTAGCATGTGGTTGCCATGGCTCCGATCTGGCACCCATAGGGGCAACATCAAGCTGCCCCTTTAGGTCCTTCTGTATCGGCCCTAAACTACATTTTTTGTCCAAATTAGATGAATTTTGTAATCTTCCTTCTGTGATGCTCCACACAGTGACTCCTGAATTATTCAACACACACACTCCCTATGTCTCCACTCCTGTCAGTTATGAACAAGCTCCTGGAGAAACTAGCTTTATATCCAGCTCCTTGCCTGGGATCTGTTTTTGCCTTGTTTTTGTTGTTCTTTCCAAGCTATCATAAAGCAAGCAGCACGGACAGCATTTTTTTTTTTTAAAAAAAAAAAGTATTCTAAAGACGATCCCTACTGTTTAATTCTGAGCTTAGAAAAACTGGCCATTCGGGCTGGCAAGTTGTAGTTCAAAAAGTATCTGTTTCAAGTTCTGTTTTAATGCAATAATATACTGCCCTTCTGAGATTGATCTTCCAAGCAATGGGCTCACATGACCAAGAAACTATCACTGTGCAAGCTAAGGACCCTACCGCATGGGGTTAAAACCCCGGTTTACCTTTCCCAAATTCAGTGCTAATCTGGGAGGCAACCAGGTCCTATCACACAGAAACTGCTGCTGAATTACCACCCAGGTCTGTCCCGGATGCAGCTTGGCTCCTGTAAGCCGCTTCAGCAGCCCATTCTCAAAAACGGAAGCTTCCCACTTCTAAAAATACAGCGATTCACCAACAATTTCTGTGTGATAGGACCTGGCTGCCTCCCAAATTAGCGCTGAATTTCGGAAAGGTAAACTGGAGTTTTAATCTCCTGTAATAGGGTCCTAAGTGTGGCAAAACTATCTCACAAACTACAATGTTACCCTATCAGTCCAGTCAAGTTCTCTGAACATTTTTCCTCTCCAGTTCTAACACAGCTGGATTTCTTTGGCAAATTGATTCTCAAGGCTCTTGGGCCATTTAAAAATGCTCTCTTGTTGCTTCCCGTTGCAAGACTAGCACGAGGAATGAATGAGGGAACATTCCAACTGGTGCTTTAAAAATGGCTTCAAACTCCCCCAGCAAAGTACCTGAGAAAGGATCTACTTGTGATTTCTTTTCCTCCACCTATGTCCAGAAGAATATTTGCTAAGACTGAGAACTGGAGCTTGGGAGTGATGTGCTACACATAACAAAGTTGTTTGTAATGTGTTCCTTTTAGGAGGGCTGGGGACATAATGATGACTTTTTAGCACTTAGCAAAACGTCTCATAATGGCGTTAAATTTACAATGGTGTCAAATTTACCACATTACCACATAATGTTTACTTGTTACCTTTTTGTATTGTGGAAGAGATGCTTTCTTGGGACATGCTGAGGGTTACCCCCACCCCCATCACAAAAAAGAACCCACTTTAGGCTATTTTCTCTGTAGGAGGATTTTTTTTTGCACAAAAAAAGGAACAAGTAAACAACAAAAAGGAACAAGTAGCATAATAAGTAATAGAAGGAATGGTTGTGATAAAGTGAAACAGTAAGGAGTTATTTTGAGGCAGACTTGCAGTATGTTATATAACAAATCAGCAACAGAAAAAGAGTAACTTTCCAGACTTCTGGCAGCTGATGAACACGCGTTTCCTGAGCTGCATGGCAGATTGCTCTGTCACCTCCTACTCAACTGCTTGGGGGTTTCTTTTTTGTGGCAACTTGACACACTGTCACAGCAAGGCTTGTTAGCCAGAACCACATGGATATAGGGCCTACCCTATCCTTTCTATATGCAAGAAAAGATATAGGTACTTTCTCTCCTGTCTTTGCCACCAATAAAGGCTAAAATTCAGTGGAAAGAGAATAAATGCTTGGCTTTGCCTAGAGATTGTGACTTCCAGAACTCCAGGCAGCAATATCAGAACAGTCATAGGACTCTTTCACACGGGAGGAATTTCTCCCAACTTCGAATGGAGCCAATGCGGATTGATGTAAATTCGCTAGTTTAGCGAATTTACATGAACCCCTGTTTCATTCGGAAGGCATTCGGAATTACTTCCCATTACCTGAAAATAACCCCCTCCTGCCCGAAATTGCGTGCGAAGCTTTAATTCGCAATAACGTAAAACCCATGATTGCATTCGAATTGACATTAAATTATACTTCCAATTTCCGACGTCTGAAAGAGTCCATAATCATGGCATCCAAATCTTCAAAGATTCTGGCTTGTGAATGGCGTCAGATAAAGCTGAACAACTGCATGCAAAGGAGCCTTGGACCATACTAGAGTAGTGGGGGTCAATTCCTATTGCAAAGCTCACATGGAACAGTCCTATTTTGCATTCCCATCTTCCCTGAAGAGTAGGAAATTTCAACTCACTATAATATATGGTCAGTTTCTATGTGAGGGAAGGAATATTGGAAATTCACAGGGTTGGATCCAGGCTAAATTTATTAGGATTTCTTTGCTTTCACTAGGGGTTAAAATTTGGCCATGATAGATTTATAATACGAGAACGGTGCGACTAACTTAATTAGATCCATTTCACAGTGTTATGCTCACTTGCTCTTTCATATGACAAACTACTAGGATCTTTTTGTAGTATTGTCCAGTTTGATGTTGGAGACTTTCAGTCATGAACTGAGTGAAACAAATGTTTAACTAGGAGCCCCTTCAGCCCTTAAAAATGATTTCACAGCAAAACGGACCAAAAAGAGCAGTTTTCTCCAAAAGGTGAAATGTGCTGACCTATCCCTAACTTGCACAAGAATGTTTAGGATTTCAACCAAATTGAAATATATAATTTCAGTCAAAACTGGCTCATAAATGCGCATTTAGACTACAGTAAAAGAAAAATACAGCATTCCAAAGTGTTTGTTCAGAAAGTACCTGAAACTGCTGAAAGATCAAAAACTTTATTATAGTTTTACAGTAATTTGGTTGCAATAGTGCATCAGGTTTGATGGCTCTGTGATTAAGTATGTCAACGTCTATAGTATAAAAAACAGATCCTACTGCCTCTTCTGCTGCTGCTGATGCTGCATATAGTGACATCTATGCGTTTGGTGCTGTACAAAAATAAAACAATAAAAAGCAGCCCCGCCAAAGGGTTACAGTCTAAATTCCAGTATAGATATTCACACAAGAACATTAAGAAGTGGGAAGGTTTCCAGAGAAGACATACAGTTTGATGCTTTGAAAACAACATCATGTTCCAGTAGGGCTCCCAAAGCAGCTTTGCAGCCAGCTCCAAAACTTATGCTTCTTTTTAATTAACTGGCAAGATGTGTGAAATGCAACATGCTGTTTTCTTCAGTTCCTGGACATGGGATATGTCAAGCAATTTATTGTGGTTTGCAATAGGTACTGGCTGTCAAAGGCTATTCTATAAGCACTGCCAGTGATATATCCAGCTAAACAAAATCAATATGAGAGCTAGTGTGGTGTGGTGGTTTGGGTATTAGACTATGATCCTGGAGACCAAGGTTAAAATCTCTGTTTGGCCATGGAAAGTGACTGGGTGACCTTGGGCAAGTCACATGCTCTCAGCCTCAAGAGAAAGGCAAAAGCAAATCTCCTCTGAACAAGAAAACCCAGTGAAAGGGTTGTCATACGTCAGAAATGATTTGAAGGAACACAACAATACAAAATCTGAGAGAATGTCCAGTGTTTTCTTCTGCTGCTATAACTGAGTGTAGTATAACCACAATCTGCCAAACTAAGCACAATGTGATTCTTGCTTCTGTATGGGTGCTTCCCGGATATCACAAAATGTCACCCACCAGCATGAGCAACTGCCATACAAACATGCGGTTGATGCACCTAAATGGGAAACCTGAAGGTCTGTGGCCACATGTAGGCTCCTCAGCATGGAATCATAGAATCATAGAGTTGGAAGAGACCCCACGTCTCTCCTCATAAGGCATGGTTTCCAGACCCTTCACTATTTCGGTCGCCCTCCTCTGGACACGCTCCAATTTGGCAACATCCTTTTTGAATTGTGATGCCCAGAACTGCACACAGTATTCCAGGTGATGCCTGACCAAAGCAGAATAGAGTGGCACTATTACTTCCCTTGATCTAGACACTATACTTCAACTGATGCAGCCTAGAATCACATTGGCCTTTTTAGCTGCCACATCACACTGTTAAATCATGTTCATCTTGTGGTCTACTAGGACTTCTAGATCCCACATGTAGTCTTGTTAAGCCAGGTGTCCCCCCCATCCTATATCACTTCTCTCCAGGATGAAGAGGAGCCGTTGCTGAGCACCTTTTGGGTTTGGCCGGCCAACCAATTACTAATCCACCTAACAGTTGCATTGTATAGTCCACATTTTACTAGCTTATTTGCAATAATATCTTGGGGGACCTTGTCAAAGGCCTTACTGAAATCAATATAGGCAATATCTACAGCATTCCTTTTGTCATATAAAATTTCTTTTGTCTACCAAGCTGATAATTTTATCCGAGAGAGAGAGAGAGAGAGAGAGATCAGATTAGTCTGATATGACTTGTTGACTTTTTGCAATTATGGCATTGCTTTCTAGGTTTTCACAGATGTTCTGCTTAATGATCTGCTGTAGAATCTTTCCTGGAATTGATGTCATACTACCATAACTGGGTGATAATTGTTGGGATCCTCTTTTTCCCCTCTTTTTTTTTTTGAAGATGAGGACAATGTTTGCCCTCCTCCAGTCTGCTGGGACTACTCCTGTTCTCCAAAATTATTGCCAATGGTTCTTAGATTACATCTGCCAGTTTTTTTAATACCCTTGGATGTAGTTCATTTGGTCTTGGAGACCTAAATTAATTTAGATTATACCTCTTTACTTATTCTGTGCTGCATTCCCCATATTGTGTCATTTGCTCCATTTCCCTCAGATTGAGCACCCTTTTCCTTTTGTGAGAAGACTGGAACAAAGAAGGTGTTGAGTAGTTCTGCCTGTCCCCTGTTAGCATTTCTCCATATTCTCCAAACATTGGCCCTCCCATTTCCTTCTTCTTTCTTTTGCTACAAACGTACCCCCCCCCCCCAAAAAAGCCCTATTTATTGTTCCTAACATCTCTAGCAAATGTGAGCTCATTCTTCACTTTAGCTTTTCGGACTTTACTTCTACACATGCTAACTATTTCTTTGAATTCCTCTTTGGTGATTTTCCCCTTTTCCATTTGTTATACATATCCCATTTAAAGCTTAGCTCAGTTGAAAGTACTTTAATTATCCATCCTGGTTTCTTGAGACACTTCCCATTTTTCCTTCTCATTGGAAATATTTGAAATTGTTCCTTCAGTATGTCTCTTTTGAGAAACTACCATCTGCCCTGAATTCCCTTCTCTTTTACTATTCCTGACCACAGGATCACCCCCAGTATTTACCTAAGTTTACTGAAATCATCTTTCCTAAAGTCTAGAATGTGTGTCTGACTGTGCCTGGCTTTTCCTTTCCACTGTATAACAATGATCACAGGATCACTCCACTTGAGGATCCTACCACTTGCACCCCATTAACCAGGTCATCCCTGTTGGTTAGGATCAGATCTAAAATAACTGATCCCCTTGTTGCCTCTTCCACCTTTTGGACAATGAAATTGTTTTCCAGGCAAGTGAGAAATTTGGTAGACCTTAACATTTTGGCTGAGTTTGACTTCCAGCAAATATCAGCATAGTTGAAGTCACCCATCACTTCTGCATCTCTCCTTTCTGAGTGTGTGATCATCTGTTCTAGAAAAGTATAATCTAATTCCTCTGTCTGACTTGGGGGTTTGTAGTAGACTCCCACAATAACATCCCTGTTGTTTCCCTCCCCTTTCATTTTTATCCAGATGTTCTCCACCTGGCTTCCAAGATTTAAGTTTTGGATTTCTTCACATGTGTAAACATCCCAGACATATAATGCTATTCGTCCTCCTTTTCTGTTTGGCCTGTTTCTCTTAAAAAGGTTATATCCCTCTATTTCTACCTTCCAATCATGAGACTCATCCCACCAGGTTTCAGTGATGCCTATTCTATCATATTTCCCTTGTTGTGCTAGGAGTTCAAGTTCATCTTGCTTATTCCCCATGCTCTGTGCTTTAGTGTAGAGACATCGAAGACCATGTGTCCCCTTTACTTGTTGCCTGTGCAAGATTTTTTGCCTCCCACTGTTGGGTTCTTGCACTGTTTGCTTTCTTCCCTCTATGTCAGTTTGACTACTTTCATCAGCCCTTTTGCCTTCCACATTACTGTTTCCCTTCCCGACATAACTCAGTTTAAAGCCCTCCTGATCAAATTTTTGAGACTATTGGCAAAAATGTTTCTGCCAACTGGCATGAGGTGCAACCCATCCCTCGCCAGAAGTCTCCCCTCATGGTCCAAGGATCTGAATTGTTCATGGCAGAACCATCTGCAGAACCAGCTGTTCACATCTGCTATTTTCCTGTCCCTTCCTGGATTATGCCCTTCAACTGAGTCATAGTCAAACAGAACCAATCAGGAAAAAACTACAAGAAAACAACAACAAAGGAAATAGATATTCAGAGTTTTCCTAAAGGCCTGCAGAATTAAGCCTCAATGGACTCTGGGGCAACTAATTTTAAAAAACTAGCTGTCCATTTGTCAACATGACCAACCTTAATGGCAAATGAGAAAGGCAGGCCTCTAGTTCTGATCTTCAACTACAGACTGGCTGACAAGGATGAAGATGAATGTTTAAATTCCCAAAGTTTTAGAATAAAAAGATGTACAGTACTTACATATATTACCTCAGTATTCTCAACAACAGGACGCTCCGCTCTTATGATAGCTGTGGATACAATTCACATTTGTGAACCAAAGATATTTGGAGGGATGGGTGACAATTTCATTTCAGTTTATTTTTGTAAGATATTTTTGTAAGATTTTGGTAGAAAGACTTGAGATTTAAAACTTTCAGTTTGAGAGTAACAAAAACTGGGGTATTTGTCTGCCTAGACCGAGCACTTTGACTGATGAATACGTACTTTTAAAGACTTTATTTAAATTCCCCTCTGTTCAACTGTGTTAGTCTTGCATTAGGGTTGCCATCTCTTTTTTCTAAGAGGCTCATCATCTTTAACATATATATGGCAAGAAGACATAGAGGTCTCTCTATGCTGTGAAAAATAACGTAAATCTGTATAATTTAACCCACACAAATGACTTATTTTAGTATACCTTTGAAGGAATTTTTGCAAATGCGTTTTAAATTAGGTTATAAAAATTCTTTCAGGAGAAAACAGAAGATAGGTTGTTTTTCGAGCCTTATTTGTAAGTGATCTGAAGCATTACAAACCCCATGCGAAATCACGGGACAAATAATACAGTAGGATATCTGTTTGCATCACAGGGAGCAGCAGCTATATCACACCACCTGCAGTTCTCTGAAAAAAGGTTTTGTCTATCTAAAATTTACCAGGAAATGGGGAGTGTTCTAAATTTAGCTCACCTCTCAGAGGAGTCACTTTTGGAAAAAAGGGAAGGGGGGGGGTTAAAAAAAAATCACAGGAGCAACTGCAGAAAAAATTGGTTAGGCTCCCTGACTAGAAACTCTATTAGGCTGTACTTAAAAGCCTCTTATTTGTTTCTGGAAGCAGGGAACTGCAGGATTCATTATAGACCTGACAGGAGGTTGGTCTGTGTTGTTTGCAGTAGGATTCAGAATAATGATTTTGCATGATGCTCTGGTTTATTTTAGTCTTGGTAATAGCTGTAGGTGGTGTATGCCATCCATCAGATGAATGAATATTGTTCTCTGACTTTTGTAGTAGTTGATTAGTGGAAGCTCAGTATTCTGCTCAGTAGATGGTGGTCAGCTATTCAAATGTGGGGCTTTCTTGTTTCTTAACCATCTTCTGTGTTTTTGGTAAGGTGAATACATATAGCTCTGGGAAATGTTCAGTATTCATACTATAAATGTATGATGTTCATACATAGACACATGTGGTACAGGGGGATTTAAACCCTGAAGTGCAAGGACCTCTGAGCATGCAGTTGGTCTCTACCACAAGGTTCATACATGTGAAGATGCTTTGAAGAACATGTGAAGATGCTTTGCTTTTAGTGGGTTGCATGGAGTGTTAAGGTAGGGGGTGAACTATACTCAACTCATGTGGAGGTGTTGTCAGCCGGTTTGTCCATGGTTGTTTTGTGCCAGTGGTATTGCTATGCAGACAAGGAGAATGGCTGTTGGAGTAGGCACATTCTCTGTTTACACTGTTGTTTCCTGTGAGAAACAATGTAGGATCCCAACTAACCTTCCCTGACATCGTTGTGGTGCAAACTGGTTGCTGCCATAGTAGAACGACTACATTGCTCTACCTCCCCGTGAAAGTCTTCAGCACTTGAACCTTCTAGTTTCTCTCTCTCACTTGCTCGCTCACACATACACTCGTATATACATACACACATATACACACACAGTACTAGCCTTTACAGAAGTAGCTGATATTATTTTATCCCTGGAATTTCCAAAAACACCAAATTACACAGCCGTGTCAAACCTACCGCTGGCAAACTGCCATCGGCAGGGGTGAGTACGAGTTCAAGATTTCCCAGGGTGTAAAGTTCTATGATTAACATTTCTCTCGTCTAAATTGGTCTGTCATGTGAACTCTCTACCTGATTTCCATTTGGCCAGTTCACTCTTTTCTGAATGTTTATTTCCTGTGAGGCTGCTTAAATGTAACCTTAATGAGGAGCCGAGCAAGTGCCTAAAGTAGGTAAGAGCTTATAAAAGAAAACTCAAGAGAGACAAATTCTAGAGCAACCGAATCTGAATGAATATATATACACTTAATCTATAATACCAGCCCTGGATGAAGATTTTTCAAGAGTCGCATTGAGAATCTCAGGAAGGATGCAGTCAAAGAAGATTTTATTTTGGTAATTAATTGGTGGGTATTTGTCAAAGCATTACAAAAATTTACTGGCTTGGAATAAAACTCCAAGATTCCCCCAACTACCAAAGCCATCTCATAGAGAGGATTCGTTTGCAAAAAGTTGTCCATAATAGATCCATCTAAATGCACTTTTGTATTGTCTTAACAGGGATAATTGTCTAGATAGTACTTGCATTGTTGCCATTGTTGTGTGCCTTCAAGTTGTTTCTGATTTATGGAGACCCTTAGGTGAACCTATCACGGGGATTTCTTGGCAAGTTTCTTCAGAGGGGGTTTGCCATTGCCATATTCCGAGGCTGAGAGAGTGAGACTTCCCCAGAGTCATCCAGTGAGTTTACATGGTTGAGCTGGGATTCGAACCCTGGTCTCCAGAGTCATAATCCAATACTCAAACTAGTACACTATGTGATGTGGATATTTTAGAGTTAAAACATCCCTAACTTAAAGTGTCCGCTTTATCATTCTGGCTACATAGTGAATTTGAAGCCCAAAATATTTCATCACAGTTGAGTGTATTAACAGTGCAATGTTCTACATCTCTACTTAGAAAAAAGCCCCACTAAGTTCTGTGGGACTAATTCTCATGTTAAGTTTACAGGACTGCAGCCCTCACTGGCTTTCAAGATTGTTCAATGCTGAGATCTCTGTTTCTTCCTAAAGAAGTAAGGCATATTGTAATCTGGTGCTTGGTAAATCCAAATTTTACTCTAACCAAATAAAACTCACAGCGTAGCCAATTATTTTAATAGGGAATGTTTGTTGGGGATGTGGTATGGGGTGGAGGCGGTAGTAAGATCTGATTGCCTTTTTTTTCCTGATCATAATTTGCTTTCTCTCAAGAGATTTTGCTCTGATGAGTGAATGTTTTAACAGTAATACAGATGCTTTTACAGACTGCTTCCTGTGCACCGAGGTTCAATTCACACATTAAGTACTAGTTAATGTGTGTATGTACTTAATGAGGAAATGAAACAGCTACGCCTAGCTCTCCGATGATAAGTATGTCTCCATGATATACATTACTTTTAGATATATCCTTAACCTTTAATGTATGAAGCAGCCCTTAAGGCCTATTTTTACAAAAATACACATGTACTACACAATAAATCAAAGTATTCCCAAATTAGTTACCTGTGTTGCGTTAAGCCACATGGTGTAAGTCCTCAGACAACATGTGGAGAATCTGTAAATCAGAGTGCACAGCAAAGCAGAAAATCCCCCTGCTCCTATGTCTAGATTAGGGACAGAAATAACAATTGAGATTATTTATTCCCAAACAAAGGGGGGGGGGTCCTTAAAACTCAGGAAATCCAGTTGGGAAGAGTAATAGAGAGGCAAGAATTTTGTGGAGTTTTCACCTGATATTCTCACATCATCTAGTAAATTATTCTGTGCAGAAATACCCGAGGGAATTTTTGTGAAAAATGGTAGATTTTGTGCAAAAACACATTTTTTTCATGTAAAAGCCACTGTCTCCAGAAACACACATTTTTGTGTCATTTTAAGGAGGGAAATGCACAATTTCTGCAAATAAGCATATTTCTAGAAACAACGTGTTTTTATACAGGAAAGCCATGTGTATTTCTGCACAAAATAATTCCCTGATACATTTTGGGGTGTATAAATACTGGACAAAAATAGTACATTAAAATATTCTTTTTCTTTCCCAGTGTGGAAAAAAAATGGAAATTATTTGTCCTCACAAGATGGAATAGAATAGTCAAAGCTTTGCGTTCCTCGTCAAGACACATAGGATTCAAAACCAGACAAGTTATAGGGGCACGTAAAGTAGGATATGTCACAAGCGTACACACACTCAGCAGTACAAATATACTAATAGCAAAACCAGTAACTAGCAACTCGCTATCCTTATATGACATCCAAAACCTGCTACCTGAGAAGGATGCTTCACACTGTTCAATGGTAGGACTGGCCAAGACAATGTTTAGATTGCTTGCAGTTGGAATGTAGTTGAGTTGTGTGTGTCTTATTCAGGAATACAATCGACTGAATGAAGTGGGATTTTATTCCTAGTAAGTAAGGAAACGTGTGCTGAAGACTGACAATCTTTTTTTTTTTTAAATCTAAGAGCAGCTATAGAAGGACTCCCTCTCGTGTAGGGCATATACACATGTTCCTTTTCCTCACTGTTGCCTTGGGTCCAAGAGATTTTGTAGATCTTTGAAAAATAAAACAAAATAAAAACATTTCCCACGGGCGGAAGTGGGATGAATGTACATGCCACAAGCAATGATCCTTTACTGAGACTGCCTGTCCTCGAGGCGGGGAGATGGAGGAGCTGTTGACTGCTTCCAACCGTAGAAATAAAGCTTCAGTGTATGTAATACTGTCTCTTCTTCATCTAGCCATTCTAATATCTTGTTATGCAGTTTAAAAAGCCCAGAAACATATAGCCAGTTCTGGAATTCATATTAGTGTGTGGCTCTGTAAGCTGAGAAGGAAGGAGCAGCATTTCAAGAATCATAGAATCATAGAATCATAGAGTTGGAAGAGACCACAAGGGCCATCCAGTCCAACCCCCTGCCATGCAGGAACTCCAAATCAAAGCATCCCCGACAGATGGCCATCCAGCCTCTGCTTAAAGACCTCCAAGGAAGGAGACTCCACCACACTCCGAGGGAGTGTGTTCCACTGTCGAACAGCCCTTACTGTCAGGAAGTTCCTCCTAATGTTGAGGTGGAATCTTTTTTCCTGCAGTTTGCATCCATTGTTCCGCGTTCTAGTCTCTGCAGCAGCAGAAAACAAGCTTACTCCCTCCTCAATGTGACATCCCTTCAAATATTTGAACATCCCTTCAAATATCATATCACCTCTTAACCTTCTCTTCTCCAGGCTAAACATCCCCAGCTCCCTAAGTCGTTCCTCATAGGGCATGGTTTCTAAACCCTTCACCATTTTAGTTGCCCTCCTTTGGACATGCTCCAGTTTCTCCACATCCTTTTTGAATTGTGGTGCCCAGAACTGGACACAGTATTCCAGGTGGGGCCTGACCAAAGCAGAATAGAGTGGCACTATTACTTCCCTTGATCTAGATGCTATACTTCTATTGATGCAGCCTAAAATAGCATTGGCTTTTTTAGCTGCTGCATCGCACTGTTAACTCATGTTCAACTTATGGTCTACTTGGACTCCTAGATCCCTTTCACACGTAGTTTCATTCAGCCAGATGTCCCCCATCCTATATCTGTGCATTTCATTTTTCCGTCCTAAGTGCAGTACCTTACATTTCTCCGCATTGAGTTTCATTTTGTTAGCATTGGCCCAGCTTTCTAGTCTATTCAGGTCATTTTGAATTTTGACCCTTTCTTCTGGAGTATTGGCTACTCCTTCTAGCTTAGTGTCATCTGCAAATTTGATAAGTATGCCCCCAATTCTGTCATCCAAGTCATTAATAAAGATGTTGAATAGGACTGGGCCCAGGACAGAGCCCTGTGGGACCCCACTGGTCACTTCTTTCCAGGTTGAAAAGGAGCCGTTGTTGAGCACTCTTTGAGTTCGGCCACTCAACCAGTTACAAATCCATGTAACAGTTACCTTGTCTATCCCACATTTTACAGGCTTGTTTGCAAGAATTTCATGGGGAACCTTGTCAAAGGCCTTGCTGAAATCAAGATATACTATATCCACAGCATTCCCTTCATCTACCAAACTGGTAATTTTATCGAAAAAAGAGATCAGATTTGTCTGGCAAGACTTGTTTCTCTGAAACCCATGTTGGCTTTTTGTGATTATGGCATTGGCTTCTAAATGTTCACAGCCTCTCTGTTTAATGATCTGCTCTAGAATCTTTCCTGGTATTGATGTCAGACTAACTGGACGATAATTGTTGGGATCCTCTTTTTTTCCCTTTTTGAAGATGGGCACAACGTTTGTGTTACACACATCAAGATGGTGTGTAACCCAGTTGCAGGCACAGGTGGGATTCACCAAGATCAGCATCCCTATTCTTGGATAAAGGCAGGGATCTCATGGCTCCATATAAAACAAACAAGTTCTAGTAATTTTCATCGTGACTGGATGAGCCCTTTTTTACTTTAAGCTAACCGAATTTAACTGACACTGAAGACCAAGCCACCTCAACATACATTTCATTACAAGACGGGGAAATATATCATCACTAGAAAAACACATCTCAGTGCCTTCACCAGCAACTGGGAGAACTGGAGCTAAACTCAGAGGAAACAGGGAATTTGGGTTGAGGCAGGGGCAGAGAATGTAATTGCCTCTACTAAGCATAAAATCCTGACACTTTACCTCTGTGAGCCCCGGCTCCCCTACAACATTTTGTTTGGTGTACATATCTTTTATTTTTAAAAAAACAACAACAGCAAGCCAGGTTTGGGATGATATAGAAAAAAATAAGAAAGGACTATAATGATGCACAGAGTTATTAGGCAACTTTTAAAAAAAACCACACAGTGGAAATAAAATCAATATAATAGTCACAATGACCAGGGCCACAACTATACAAGGTTGTATACAATTAGATTCTCCAGAATGGCTTCTATCTGTGTAGAAGGGTATGTGTTTGCGTGTGTGTGTCTTCAAGCTGCCTGTTGACTTATGGTGACCCCATGAATTTCATACGGTTTTCTTAGGCAATACTCAGAGGTCATTTTGCCAGTTTCTTCCTCTGAAATAAAGCCTATAGCACCTTGTATTCCTTGGCTGTCTCCCATCCAAGTACTACTCAGGACTGACTCTGCTTAGCTTCCAAGATCAGACAGGATCTGGTGCTTTTAGGGTATGTTTAGGCAAATTGGAAGTGGGTTTAAAGCCACAGAATTTGCTCTTAAGAGCTGAGAGGTTCTATATGTTGATGGCGGGGGAATGCAGAGCTAAGGAAGAGGTGAAAGATCTGTTGTGTGAGCAGAAGTCTACTTGCATAACATTGGACCTAACCCATAGAGACTTCCCCAGAAGAGCCATGGGCCATCCACAGTCCTCGAGCAGAGAGGCTAGCTGCATCCGCTCTATCTGCCATTTTTACATATTAGAATCATAGAGTTGGAAGAGACCACAAGGGCCATCCAGTCCAACCCCCTGCCATGCAGGAACTCCAAATCAAAGCATCCCCGACAGATGGCTATCCAGCCTCTGCTTAAAGACCTCCAAGGATGGAGACTCTACCACACTCCGAGGGAGTGTGTTCCACCGTCGAACAGCCCTTACTGTCAGGAAGTTCCTCCTAATGTTGAGGTGGAATCTCTTTTCCTGCAGCTTGCATCCATTGCTCCGCGTTCTGGTCTCTGGAGCAGCAGAAAACAAGCCTGCTCCCTCCTCAATATGACATCCCTTCAAATATTTGAACAGGGCTATCATATCACCTCTTAACCTTCTCTTCTCCAGGCTAAACATCCCCAGCTCTCTAAGTCGTTCCTCATAGGGCATGGTTTCCAGACCCTTCACCATCTTAGTTGCCCTCCTTTGGACCCGCTCCAGTTTCTCCACATCCTTTTTGAATTGTGGTGCCCAGAACTGGACACAGTATTCCAGGTGGGGCCTCACCAAAGCAGAATAGAGAGGCACTATTACTTCCTTTGATCTAGACACTGTACTTCTATTGATGCAACCTAAAATAGCATTGGCCTTTTTAGCTGCTGCATCACACTGCTGACTCATGTTCAACTTATGGTCTACTTGGACTCCTAGATCCTTTTCACACATAGTTTCATTCAGCCAGATGTCCCCCATCCTATATCTGTGCATTTCATTTTTCCTCCCTAGGTGCAGAACCTTACATTTCTCCGCATTGAATTTCATTTTGTTAGCGTTGGCCCAGCTTTCTAGTCTATTCAGGTCATTCTGAATTTCAATCCTGTCTTCTGGAGTATTGGCTACTCCTCCTAATTTGGTGTCATCTGCAAATTTGATAAGTATGCCCCCAATTCTGTCATCCAAGTCATTAATAAAGATATTGAATAGCACTGGGCCCAGGACAGAACCCTGTGGGACCCCACTGGTCACTTCTTTCCAGGATGAAAGGGAGCCATTGTTGAGCACCCTTTGAGTTCGGTCAGTCAACCAGTTACAAATCCATGTAATGGTTACCTTGTCTAGCCCACATTTTACGAGCTTGTTTGCAAGAATGTCATGGGGAACCTTGTCAAAGGCCTTACTGAAATCAAGATATACTATATCCACAGCATTCCCTTCATCTACCAAACTGGTAATTTTATCAAAAAAAGAGATCAGATTTGTCTGGCAAGACTTGTTTCTCTGAAACCCATGTTGGCTTTTTGTGATTATGGCATTGGCCTCTAAATGTTCACAGACTCTCTGCTTAATGATCTGCTCTAGAATCTTTCCTGGAATTGATGTCAGACTAACTGGACGATAATTGTTGGGATCCTCTTTTTTCCCCTTTTTGAAGATGGGCACAACGTTTGCCCTCCTCCAGTCTGCTGGGACTTCTCCTGTTCTCCAGGAGTTCTCAAAGATTATTGCCAATGGTTCCGATATTACATTCGCCAGTTCTTTTAATACTCTAGGATGTAGTTCATCTGGTCCTGGAGATTTATATTCATTTAGGTTAACCAGGTATTCCTGTACTATCTCTTTACTTATTCTGTGCTGAGATTCCCCTATTCTGTCTTCTGCTCCATTATCCTTAGGTTGACCACCCTTTGCCTTTTCTGAGAAGACTGAAGCAAAGAAGGTGTTGAGTAATTCTGCCTTTTCTTTGTCATCTTTGAGCATTTTGCCATCTTCTGCACGCAGTGGCCCTACTGTTTCCTTCTTCTTCCTTTTGCTTCGGACATACCCAAAAAAGCCCTTTTTGTTGTTCTTAACCTCTCTAGCCAGCCTGAGTTCGTTCTGTGCTTTAGCTTTTCTGACTTTACCCCTACATGTGCTGGCTATTTGTTTGAATTCCTCTTTCGTGATTTCCCCATTTTTCCATTTCTTATACATGTTCTGTTTAAGGCTTATCTCAGTTGAAAGTTCCTTAGTCATCCATCCTGGCTTCTTGAGACACCTCCCGTTTTTCTTCCTCTTTGGAACTGTTTGAAATTGCGCCTTCAGTATCTCCTTTTTGAGAAACTCCCATCCGTCTTGAACTCCCTTCTCTTTTAGTTTTCTTGACCATGGGATCTCCCCCAGTATTTCTCTAAGTTTATTGAAATCAGCTCTCCTAAAGTCTAGAATGCGTGTCTGACTATGCCTGGCTTCCCCTTTCCGTTGTATAACAAACTCCAGGAGAACATGGTCGCTTCCCCCTAAGGATCCAACCACTTGCACCCCATTGACTAGGTCATCCCTGTTGGTTAAGATCAGATCTAAAATAGTTGATCCCCTTGTTGTCTCTTCCACCTTTTGGACAATGAAATTGTCTTCCAGGCAAGTGAGGAATTTGCTAGACCTTGAGGATTTGGCTGAGTTTGACTTCCAGCAAATATCCGGATAGTTGAAGTCCCCCATCACTACTACATCTCTCCTTTCTGAGTGTGTGCTCATCTGTTCTAGAAAGGCATCATCCAATTCCTCTGCCTGAGTCGGGGGTCTGTAGTAGACTCCCACAGTAACATCCCTGTTGTTTCCCTCTCCTTTAATGTTTATCCAGATGCTCTCCACCTGGCTTCCAGTATTGACTTCCTGGATCTCTTCACTGGTGTAAATATCCCTGACATATAATGCTATTCCTCCTCCTTTCCTGTTTGGCCTGTTTCTCTTAAAAAGGTTATATCCCTCTATTTCTACATTCCAGTCATGAGACTCATCCCACCAGGTTTCAGTGATGCCTATTATATCATATTTGCTCTGTTGTGCTAGGAGTTCGAGTTCATCCTGTTTATTTCCCATACTCTGTGCATTAGTGTAGAGACATCTAAGAACATGTGTTCCCTTTACTTGCTGCCTGTGCAAATTTTTTTGCTTCCCACTGTTGGGTCCTTGCACTGTTTGCCTTGTTCCCTCTATGTCAGTTTGATTATTTTCTCCAGCCCTTTTGCCTTCCAAAATAATGTCTCCCTCCCCCATATAACTCAGTTTAAAGCCCTCTTGATCAGATTTTTGAGACTTTTGGCAAAAATGTTTTTGCCAACTGGTGTGAGATGCAGCCCATCCCTTGCCAGAAGTCCCTCCTCATGGAACCGCAGCCCATGATCCAAGAATCCAAACTGTTCTTGGCGGCACCATCTACGGAGCCAGTTATTCACCTCTGCTATTTTCTTCTCCCTTCCTGGACCATGCCTTTCTACTGGGAGAAGAGATGATATGACAACCTGTGCATCCATCTCTTTCAGCTTCCTTCCTAGAGCCTCATAATCCCTTATGATATTCTGAAGGCTGTGCCTTGCAGTATCATTGGTTCCCACATGAACCAGAAGAAAGGGGTGTTGATCAGTAGGCTTGACAAGTCTTGTCAGCCTCTCAGTTACATGATGGATCTTTGCCCCAGGGAGACAACACACCTCCCGAGACATCTTGTCAGGCCCACAAACCACTGCTTCTGTACCCCTCAGCAAGGAGTCCCCCACAACCACCACACGCCTCCTCCGAGGCTTAGCAGCGGCTGTTCCCTTTCGTGGTACTCTCAGTCTCCCCTGCTCTGTCCCTGATGTCTGTCCCTGCTGCTTTTCCTCATCATCTCTGATAACAGAGAGAGATTCAAAGTGATTCTGTAGCTGCAAGCTCACAGAACGAACCGTGGTTTCCCTACTTCTGCGTGTAACTTTCCTCCAACCATCTCCTTCTTTTGTGTGTGAAGTGACCTCTTCTTCCTCAGCAACTTTCTCTGTGTGTTTCCTGTCCAGGACCATCTGGTCCTTTCTGTTCAAGAGAACCTCCTGCTCTCTGTGATGCTGAAGTGTTGACACCTGGGCCTCCAACTGCTGAACTCTTCCTTCTAAGAGGGCTACCAACTTGCACTTGGTGCAGGTGAAGTTCCCCACATCTATAGGCAAGAAGACAAACATCCCACAGGTGTTGCAGGTGACTGCTGCAGGTCCCTCAGTGTCCATAGTGAGAAGTCTTAAGGAGGCAATGAAACAAGACTGTGGGCTTCTCCTGTAAAACACCAGTGTAAAAAATCCCTGTGTGGCTGGCCTTTGTCCCCAAGCTCTGTTAGTGAGCTCAATCAACTGGGCCTATAGGTATCTAGAAAGTTCCTGGCTGCTAGCTCCTTCTAGAGGCAAGTCCCTGATTCACTTCCTCTGAATCCCCACAGCCCCTTAAGGGAATAGTGGGAAGAAAAGTATAAATATTGAATGAGTTTATCCTCACTGTGTTCAGGCTACCTTCTCCTCTGTACTTCCCCCCTGCCTTGGCTATCAAATATAAAAATGAGTATGAAAAGAAAAAATTCGCGCGCCGTTAGGCGCGCGCCTCTCCTAAAATGAGATTTCTCTTTCCTCCTCCCCAATGAACCAATGAAATGGCTCACAAATTCAAATTTTAAGGTCTTACCCAATCAAAAGGCACACAGAGAAGCACAGGTTTACCTTGAGGAAGGTATGGCCAGAAGCCTCTCCTAGCAGTTTTATAAAATGAGATTTCTCTTTCCTCCTCCCCAATGAACCAATGAAATGGCTCACAAATTCAAATTTTAAGGTCTTACCCAATCAAAAGGCACACAGAGAAGCACAGGTTTACCTTGAGGAAGGTATGGCCAGAAGCCTCTCCTAGCAGTTTTATAAAATGAGATTTCTCTTTCCTCCTCCCCAATGAACCAATGAAATGGCTCACAAATTCAAATTTTAAGGTCTTACCCAATCAAAAGGCACACAGAGAAGCACAGGTTTACCTTGAGGAAGGTATGGCCAGAAGCCTCTCCTAGCAGTTTTATAAAATGAGATTTCTCTTTCCTCCTCCCCAATGAACCAATGAAATGGCTCACAAATTCAAATTTTAAGGTCTTACCCAATCAAAAGGCACACAGAGAAGCACAGGTTTACCTTGAGGAAGGTATGGCCAGAAGCCTCTCCTAGCAGTTTTATAAAATGAGATTTCTCTTTCCTCCTCCCCAATGAACCAATGAAATGGCTCACAAATTCAAATTTTAAGGTCTTACCCAATCAAAAGGCACACAGAGAAGCACAGGTTTACCTTGAGGAAGGTATGGCCAGAAGCCTCTCCTAGCAGTTTTATAAAAAAATATTGACTGCAGGTGCTTGTTTCCAGCATCCTTAACCAAGAGTGGCTGCTCCTACGTTCCATTCAACATTCACACAAACGTAATTGCTTATAAGAAAACAGCCCACAGGGAATGCATTGGAGAAATAATGACTTGGGACATATTTTAAGAAATTTGTGCTCTAAACCTGAATTAAAGCAAGGGAGCTCTGTGACACACTTGCACTTAATTCAAGCTTGTCTAGCGAGGGACTGCAAAATTAAAAAAAGACACTTGACATCAATCGAGACGTTTTTAAAAACTGGCATGGCGTGAAGTAATTCAAACTTGTAATTTTCCGCAGCTGTCCTGAAGCCTGAAAAGACTGCCACACAGGCTTTCTTTCCTTTTCTTCATGAAGCCTCCTGTCAATATCAGTAATACATCCAGTGCGGCAGGATCCACCACCACTTTTCAAAGGTGGCAATGTTTCAGCTCGCATCTTTCTCTATTTATATAACCAGCAACTTGCTGTGTTAGAGGTCCACATCCAAGCAATACAATGGAAGAGTTTAATCTCTTTCATAAAGTCAATATGGAGACTTGAAGCAATGGGGGGATTGGTTGCAGGGAAGTATTAACAGGTAGGCAGAAGGTACCAAACACTTATCTGTAACGTAATTTTACCTTCAAATATCCCTCGTCAAAGAAGTTTTAAAAAATATGGGTTTTTTTCCATCCAGGAAGCAAGACCAGCTAAGGTAAAAATGGGTTTGGGTTACCGGTAAATCTGCAGAGGGATCAACTGCCCCCTCAGCCTACCCACCTATTCATTTTCCATCATCACAACAACCATTGGGATAGGATGAGACACTTATTGAGATATCTTTTTTATTATCAACTTGTATTCCTGACAGGAGGAAAAGATTACCAATATAGTTAGGAGAATAGCAAACGTAGGTACAGAGGAGTTATCCATGCCCATTTCACATGCTGCAATGCAGGAAACCTAGAATTATCACTATTTAGTTGGGAGTGGTGATCAAACATAGTTTACTTATTACAGTTGGCCCTCCACGTTTGTGACTTTGACTTTTGTGGTTTTGATTTAATCCCTAGGTCCTCCAGAGAAATTTTGTTAGAAAGTGACCATAGAGTTGAGCTGGAGAGTCTAGATATTAGAGAAAATATTTTGCTAGGCATTTGTAGGTCCTCCAGCATGATTCTATGGTAAACATTTGGCAGATGTTGACTGCACTGGAGGACATAGAAATTCCTAGAGAGGTGGTCTCTTTATTATTAGTTGAGGTTCTTACACTTTTACAAGGTCCTGTGCCCCTAAACTCAGTTAATGTGGCGGGACCATTGTACGTTTTCAGAAGCATTCATATGTTTATTGCATGACACTAGACCAATAACATATTAAAATGAGAATTGTTTACATCCAGCACCTCAGTTAAAACTAATTCCAATCAATTAATAAGCTAAAATGCTAGTTGATTAATCTGTCTGATAGATCAGTTTTGCACAGTAGAGTCTACAATGCTTTTGACTGAAATCAGACAAATCCAAGGCTGTTCCAAAGGTTTGGTGTTAAAAGGAAAACCGAAACACTAGTGTATAATTTGCCTAGGTGATCTTATGGTTTGATGTGCAAATTTTATTTTTTTATTGTATTTTTACAGTTGTACTGACGAAGATCAAAAGTGCCATTTCAAAGATTCCCTGATGCACTATAACTCTAAAAGCATTTTTAGAAAAAGAGACAGGAGCGAAGGATACAATATTCTGATATGACTTGGAATTGAGAAGATACCAATTTAAGAGCGGGAATGAAACATTGCAGTTGATGTCAGGAAATACCAGAAAACAGTTTGGGACAAAAGAAATCATTTTAATTTTAAAAAACCTCAAGCAAACTGTGAAGTTGAAGGCTTTCATGGCCAGCATCCATAACTTTTTGTGGTTTTTTTTTGGGGGGGGGGGCTATGTGGCCATGTTCTAGAAGAGATTTTCGTGACGTTTCGCCAGCATCTGTGGCTGGCATCTTCAGAGAAACTTATCTGAAGATGCCAGCCACAGATGCTGGCAAAACGTCAGGAATAAACTCTTCTAGAACATGGCCACATAGCCCGAAAAACCCACAAAAAACTCAAGCAAACTGCTTACTACAGTAACCAGTACCATAACCTCCCAAACCATTTGCCCTTTCTGAAAGAGCCCCTACTCAATTGTGGCACATCAACAGCCTGAAAGAAGTTGTGCTGGTCAAGTTACCTGGAGGAGACTTGCTTGCTACAGGTGAATAGCTAAGTATCCCTTTTCATGCCTGGGCTAAAACAATTAAAGCTTGAAGCCCTAATATATATTCCTTAGGCACTGTTCAAGAGAGATTGCTTCTCTGGGCAAAGAGGATTGAACTGTGATTCAATTAACCTCAGTCTGCCCAGAAACATATGTTCTCAGTGCAGCCAAATAATAGATCATCTGCCTGGTTGTGGTTGTGGGTTGCAGGGGTTGTGGGGTTATATCTTTTACACCACTTTTTAATTTTTGTCCTCCTTTTGCTTGATGATGAAGAGTCTGGTTTGAATCCTTACATTCATTTTTATTTTACACATGAGAACACATCCAGTAAAAAGTTTTCACAGGTACTTAAATCCATGTTTTCATTCAGTATGATCAGGTGCTGTAGGCTACATTTCAGAGAAAGAAACTGGTAAAACCACCTCGGACCATTCCTTGCCTAAGAACACCCATAAGTATAACTTATGAGATTGCCATAAGTTGACAGGAAACTTGAAGGCACATAAACACATGACTCTACAGAGCACCAGTGCGGTGTAGTGGTTTGAGCATTGGACTATGACTCTGGAGACCAAGGTTCAAATCCCTGCTTGCCCAAGGTGACCCTGGGCAAGTCTCACTCTCTCAGCCTCAGAAGAAGGCAAAGGCAAACTCCCTCTGACCAAATCTTGCCAAGAAAACCCTATGATCGGGTCCCCACAGGGCCTCCATAAGTCAGAAACAAGTTGAAGGCACACAACAACTAATACAGTAGCGGTGCCATAATATGTCATACAATGTGAAAGCTTAGATGTTTATCAGATGGCTTTTCTTTTCTTTTTTTTAAGTGTGTAATTGGGTACAAAATGAACCGCTGGAAAAACCTATATAGTTGGGAAACTTGGGAAATAGCAGTGGTGTACTCAAGTCTTTTACAGACATGTGTACTAGTGACAGAGCACTAGAATTGAAACATGTAACAACAGAAGCATTCAGAACCTCTTGCAGAATTTTAACACCATTAAAAGGATTTTTGTGAACCGATGGTAAAACAGGGGTAACAGTTTTGGCAGCACAAGTTTGAGGTGGCAGTAGGAATAGATAGATAATTTTGTTATGGAAGACATATTAATAAATGGTTGCTGCTCAGTAGATGAGTACTCTTGACTCCTATTAATGAAAGATTTAAAAAAACCATTTTAGATAATTTAGCAGATCATTTAGCAAGATTCCCAGTGATCCCTGTAGCCTTTTTTTTTTTTTTTTTTGTCTGAAGCAAAAAAGGATTTCAGCGGGGACAGATTCTACTGTTTCCCCATAACTGCCAAGGGATGGTTTGAAGATGGGTATACAAACAAAAGAAATACTTACTGCCTGCCTTCCTCCCTTCCTCTCTCTTTAGCCTGGCTTAGTATGGTGAGGTTCCTCAATACAGTATTATAACCAGCCCAGAAGTAATCAGTTAAAATTACTTTTAAATTTTAAAAATATTGACTTAATGATTTAATTAATTCCATATTATATTCTCAGTGGTTTAAGATTTGTGAATTAAATTTCTTTAAATGATTAAACAGAACTAGCTTAGCACAAAAACTAATATCTAGGAATGGATCACAGAAATTCACTGGTGCTCTCCACCTTCATTGAGAACAAGCACAGTCTCTTTATTGAGCTGTTTCTTTTAGGATGGAATATGATTGACACCAAGAGCCCCCAACTGATTCTAACCAGCCATTCAGGGGTGCTACCCATCTCCAGTGCTATCTTGAGGAGCCAGATGATCCTACCAACAAATCTTAACTCTTAATTCACCAAGGTGTTGTTGCAGGTATTTTACCACTTACAGGAGCTGGAGAGGTCCAGGGTTGGCCACCTCCTAGAAGTTACAGCCCCAATCTACTGCAAGCCTTCCAGTTCTCCCTATTTGGCAGAGACAGTCCCTGATTAAACCTGTCCTCTCATTTTTTTAAAGCAGTTTCGAAAGTGTACTGTTTCTCGCTTCTTCTCCCACTTCCCCCCTTTGTCTTCATCTTACTCCAATGGCCACAATCTGAGTTCAAAGTACAAAAACCTCTGCTGTACTCCGCCCCGATTGCTTGTTCAGAGGGGCGGAATAGAAATAAATATTATTATTATTATTATTATTATTATTAAAAACAATTTGTGATGTTAACTCAGCAGGGGGGAAAGGGGGGGGGGGCTGGAATCTTGGCTTTCCCAGGAAGCTCAGACAAAAGCAAGCTGCTGCAGCTTTTCCGTGTGTGTTCTTCCTCATTAATAACTTATGCCATCTTGGGCATACTTTGATATTGTTTTGCTACAAGTACTGTATCCAGGTTTTCATTTGTGAAATGTTAAAGGATATGCTTTTGTATAGTCCAGGCAAAAATAAATTGTGTATAAATAAAATATAAATTGTCATACAGAGGGTCCATTTGGTGGTCCAGCATTTGTCCAGCTCCTGGTCTGGCTGATCTCTGGCCTCAGGAAGCATGCATTCATATGTTTGCATGGTGCATGGTGGGGAACCTACTTTATGATCACTTAAGACTCATTCTATTACTATTATTATTACAGTGAGCCTTTGCCTTACGCGGGGATCCGTTCCAGATTCCCCTGTGAAGGGCAAATACCGTGTATGCTTGAGCCCCATTGAATACAATGGGGCTTATGCATGTGGCACGGTGTGGTGCAGCGCGTGCACCATTGCCTGTTCCATTGCATGCCTATGATGCAGGTTGTTGTGAACTCTTTCCTAAGAGCCTAAGAACACATCCTCCCTCTCTGGTGTCTCTTCCCTCAAAACTTCAGCAAAATAAACCCCTTTTGCTCCCTGTCAAGGCTCTTTTATAGCCCTGCCCAGCCAGCTTCTCATTGGCTGGACTCCTGGAGCTCTGTGATTGGCTGTTTCCACGGCCTGCTCACTACACAGGTGCACTGCATTAGGCAACATTTGTGTACATCGTGCTTTACAAGTAAAAGAACAACAGAAAACAGCCTTTCCAAAGGTGTCCTATCTAATACAGACATACACGTACCCACACAGACATCAGGGAAGGAAGGAGAAATACAATATAAAACTGTGGAAGACCATTGTAAAACAAATTATACAGAAAGAATTACAAAAACTAGTGCAATAAATGTAAAGCAAACTATATTTATTATAAAATAACAACGATAACGATGATGATGATAAATAATAAAATGTAATAATAATAGTAATAATGCCACCAACAATTAATAAACAAACAACATCAGTTAAAACACATCAGTTAAAACGCATATCAAAGTTAAAAGCACAAATAAGGTATGCACATATTAAAATAATCCATATGCAAAGTTCATCATTTAACATTCACAATTTAAACATCATCTGGATAAGTCTGCTGAAAGAGATTAGTCTTCGATGCTCTTTTAAATTCAGACAGTGGATTCAGCTGTCGAATCTCTTCCGGCAGGTCATTTCACAATCTAGGGGCAGCTGAAAAAAAAGTTCTTTGGCTGACAGTTGCCAACCTAGTCCTGGCTAACTGGAGTAAATGTTTACCAGAGGACCTGAGCATATGGGGCAGATTATATTGGAGGAGGCAATCTCATAGGTAATCTTGTGCTGATCTATGACCGTAATAAAGATGACCTGAATCTGGACTCAAACTATGTAGGGCTTTAAAGGTAACAATTAACATTTTGTACCTTGCCCAGAAACTAACTAACCTAAGTTTCTGGACTTATTACAGAGGTACCCCAAGGTAGAGCACATTGCAGAAGTCCAGTCTTGAGGTTACCAGTGCATGCATTACCATCTTTAGGTCCTCCAGCTCTAGGTAAGGGCCCAGCTGATGTAACAACCGAAGCTGATAGTAAGCACTCCTGGCCATCACATCTATCTGAGCTGTCATTTGGAGTGACAGATCTAGAAGCACCCCCAAATTGCAAACACAGTCTTTCAGGGGGAGTGTAATCCCATCCAGGACTGGGTGACACACCTCCAAACCCAGATTAGGACCTTTGACAGTAAACACCTCTGTCTTGTCTGAATTCAGTTTATCCCCCCCCCCCCATCCAGCCCATTACCTCCTCTAGGCATTCATTCAGAGGGGACATGTTTATCCTTAGTTGAAGGCATGGAGAAATATATTTGGGTGTCATCAGCATACTGATAGCACCCTGCCTCATGCCTCTGGATGATCTCGCCCAATGGTTTCAAGTAGATGCTGAATAGCATTGGGGATAGGATGGCATCTTGTAATATGCCATATAACAGCTCCTTTTTTGAGAAGCATCTGGAACCTGTCTAAGAGATAGGACCAGAACCACTGAAGCCCAGTGCCCCCAGTTCCTAGATCCCCCTGACGTTCCAGAAGGATACCATGGCCGATGGTATCAAATATCACTGAGAGGTCCAAAAGCACCAGCGAGGACACACTCCTGTCAATTCTCAGAAGATCATCCACTAAGGCAACCATAGCAGTTTCAATGCCATATCCTGCTCTGAAGCCAGTTTGACATGGGTCTAGATAATTTGTATCATCCAAGACTCCTTGGACTGTAATAAAATTAACATTAATACTATTACATTAAATTATTTACTGCAGTATGCAAAGGTCTATACAACAATAAAACTATAAAAACAGACATAAACACAGGATAAACCGCCAAAGATTTACATTCTAAGAAATAAACTCTTTGCTAAGTTAAAGAGGAAAATCACACTCAGAAGGCCACTTTCAGAATCTGAAACTAGAGGGGCTGAAACACATCCCTTCCCCTTTTTAAATTGCAATGACTTCCTATTGGAAGCATCCTTGAATTCCTATGTAGAGTAGTTACATTTTGTATTTGTAATATATATGGAAATAAAGTTGTTCTTTCTGTTCCCAGAGTGGGATGGTAGAACCAAAGCATATATATGTCTGGCATTCTATTTCCAGCACACAATTTACATTTTTTTTTCTTATTTAACTGTGGGGGTAGGGGTTGTGGAATGAATTTCCACAAGGCTATGTACAGTATTAGCATATTTATTCATAATTCAGTTTAAGAACAGAATGACAAAGTCACACTTACAAATAATGAGTTACTTGCAATTAATTCAGCTCCCCCATTAACCAAAATATAATTAAGCTACATTATGATTATAATTCAATGAAGAATAATTACATTCCTTTTGCCATGTAACTGTTTTTTTTAACAATTATTATTATTTTAATTCTTACTTTTCCTGTAAATTTATTTCACGCTTTATCCCAGGTAGATGTGTCTAACTGTAGGGGTGAGAGGGTGAATTGCAATCTACCTTATTTTGCTATCTTCTTTAATCACAAAATGGACAAAGCTATCTTCCTAATTTTTAAATTTTTTTAAAGAAAACTGTTATGACCCTTCTTGTGTGAAAAAGAAATGGTCTTTCAGCAACTAGTTCCCCTGAGACAGAAAAGGGCTTCATTTTAAAAGCAACAAATTTGAAGTATGATCTTAATGCTTTTTGCTGTTGTTGTTGTTGTTATTTTAAACCCAACAGTCTATTTGTCTTGGACTGAACAAAACATAAGCTTCGGACCATATATGGCTGCAAAGGTTGATTTTGCAAGGCATTACAAGACTGTTTTTCCCCTGACATTACAGTGGCCCCATGGTATCCGATGGAGTTTCAGAAACCCCTGTAGATGCCAAAATCTCTAGGTGCTTGTGGAGAAACATAGGTAGGATAGAACATTCAGGGAAGTCCATAGGAATCAGGCTGGGAAAAGGTGGGGGCTGCTCTTAGAAGCAAGTATAAAAAAGGAAGAGGAGACAGTGATATTGGCGGAGTGTGTGTCAAAAAGCCTGCTGAGGCAGGAGGCTATTTTGGAACTTCCAGGAGGTGCAGTAAGAATTAAGGAGTTCAGTCTGGATGGGATTCAGACTCCCAGATCAGGAAAAGAACTTTAGAAGGGACAGGAGAAGTCCAGGATTAGAGTGTGTGTCAGTAACCTGTGGGACGTACAGCCAGGAAGGCTGGGGAAAATCTTTGAAACCGCCTGAGGAGAGGATGTAATAGAGTGCTAAGATGAGCGAGTTGAGCTGTGTATATTGATAATGTAACAAGTAACCTGTGAGGTTAGCAGCTAAGGAAACTGGCATAAGTTCTATGTGACCCAAGACAGTGAAGGAACGAGCTGTATATACTCATATATAAGTCTAAAACTTTTAGTCAAAAAATTAACCCCCCAAAAACTGAGTCGACTTATCCACGGGTCAATGTAAGTCCTGTACTTTGACTCATTTAAAAAAAAAAAGGAACCATGCCCTGGAAGCACTGACTCAACCTCCCTCTACTCTCCCATCCATGTAGTGTGAGCAGAAACAGTAATGTCTGGTGGAGTTTTGTAAATTCTTTTGCACTGTTTTCTTTTGCTTTCTTCATTGGATTCTTTGTTACCTGTTTTACCTTCGACTTATCCACGGGTCATATCAAAATCCATAATTTTGGCCCCAAAACCTGCCCTTGACTTATACGTGAGGTCAACTTATAGTTGATTATGTACGGTAAATACAGTCTTTTGAAGGAAAGTAGTAAATTTGCAACCACTGAAGTAATTTGTTTACACAAGCTTGAGTACCATCCACTAAGTTCTGATTGTAAAAAAAATTATTTTCATTTTTTATTAACTTTTATTGAATATTAAAAACAAAAACACTAGAAACAAACATATACAAAATGGAAAGGGGGGGAGCGGACAAAACTCATACAAAACAAGACATTATGATAACCAAGAAAGGAAAGGGGGGGGGGGGGGAGGAAAGAAGAGCCTTCCTGACCAGACACTCAATCTTGTAATGTCTATTAACAAATATTTCCTCCTTGTTGATTATAAAATTTACATTATTACCTTCTTAATATATTACCTTAGGCACAAAGAAAATATAACTTTTGGATTTTAACACATCCCACTGACATGTTGAATTAACAATCATTCCAGGCCTAATGTCCAATAAATACATCTGTCCTTTCCAATACGCTGACTATTTGTGGCAACAGATTCCTTGTTAAATATGCAATATTGAAAGAAGCAATCTCTTTGCTCGGTTCTGAATCTCCTACACATCAATTTCAATAGGGAGACTTTTTGTCCAAGGAGTAAGCAACTTGAGTATTTTGAGCCTCCATATGTTCTGCATAATTTATTTCTTCTCTTTTCTGAACAACCTCTACAAATTTGAGGGTTTTATTTTTCTCATTGGGAAAATTCTAGTCTTTTGATTGTAGATTTATGTACTTTTCCCAGCTCCATTATAATCCTCCCAGTTTTTAAGTGTGAGGTGACAAATACTGCACACAGTATTCTTAACATAGCTATACATTAGATTTACTCAAAGCAATCATAATAGTGGACATTTTATTCTCAACTATATATATTTCTTCTGATACCAGGCTGTCATAACAGATCCATTCTTGGTTTGCTTTCGAACCTTTCTTCAGCATCTTCCTGTATTCACTACTCTATTGCAACTTTTTCAAGTATTCAAGAAAGCTGATCAGACTGTTTTTTTTTTTTTTTAAAAAAAATTGTTTTCTAGGCAGAAAGCAAAAATATCCCTGAGGAAAGAAGCAGACTTGCTGCATGTGTAGGCAGAGCTGAGCACAGCTGTCATGCTTTACATAACATCTGCCCAAATTGCTTTTCAGCTGCACCCAGATCTTTTGTTTCTAAATTGCAGTGAAACCCATTAATGGCCTTGGCAACACGCAGAGTTTTCACACAATGTGATAGATCGCCTCCACACACACACACATACACACACCCCGCCACACACACACTGCTTGAGTGGTGATGGCGGAAGAATGTCAATATTTCATTTTGACTTCTTTTCTGAAATTTCTTGAACAGGCATGACCTCAGGGGATCATTTGACTTCCCTTTTCAGTCTATGCTTGGCATGTAGTTACCTTCCCCAACCTCATGCCCTCCAAATGGGTTGGACTTGTAAACTGCTGTTAGGTTGACGTTGACCTATGATGACAATGAATAAGACACCTCCAAATCAGCTAAGACACCCTATCATCAACTCAAATCAGCCACCCTATCATCAATCTGCCCTGAGCAGGTTTTGCAGATTCATAGCCATAACTTCATTGATAGAGTCAATCCATCTTAAATGATGTCTCTTTTCCACCTGCCCTCAACCATTCCAAGCATTAATGTCTCTTCTAGTGAGTCTTCTCAGGATATGTCCAAAGTATGACAATCTCAGTTTAGTCATCCTGGTTTCTAGGGTTAGTTAAGGCCTTATTTGCTTCAGAACTCATTTGTTTGTTTGTTTTAGCATTTAATGGTATCCAGTGAACTCTTCTACAGGACTACTTTTCAAATATTCTGGATAAGGGAGACTCAGCCTTAGCTTTCCTCATTGTCCAGCTTTCACAGCTATACAAAGAAAAGGGAAATACAACAGCTTGGACAATGCTGACTTTCGTATTCAATGATCTCAATTTAAACTTCAGAATCTCGTTTAATTTCTTCATTGCTGTCCTTCCAAGTCCTAGTCTTTTTCTGATTTCCTGGCTACAGTCTCAATGCTGATTAATGGTTGAGCCAAGATTTGGAAACTCTTGAGCTATTACTAGCTGTTATTTCTTTGTAGATTAGATGTATGTTATCTTAAACTTGTAGTTTTATGTGTTCACAGGATCAGAAGGGAAAACACTCATGGCTGTACAAAAGTTCAGGTGCCTCCTGATTTCAGGCGATACCAGAAAGATGGATTTCATACACAAACTGAGATAAAGCTTTTAGACCTCCTATGTTCTGAGCAACATGTTGCTGTGGGAGGCCACCAGCTTATTTATCTGTGCTGTCAGGCTACTTGTTCCCCATTATATATTTCAGACTACTTGCACAACCCAAGCACCCTAATATTTAATGTTGTTGTTGTTTTTGTTGTTGTGTGCCTTCCAGTCATTTCTACCTTATAGCAACCCTAAGGTGAACCTATCATGTGGTTTTCTTGACAAGATTTGTTCAGAGGAGATTTGCCCTGAGGCTGAGAGCATGTGACTTGTCCAAGGTCACCCAGAGGGTTTTGTGGCTGAGCTGGGAATTGAAACTCTGGTCTCCAGAGTCACAGGCCAACACCATATTTAATTGCTAAATATGATTTGAGATTGTGTCAAAGTGACTTACTAGACCACTTACATGTCAACTGCCACTTCTTTAGGACAGTTTCCCTTAGGCTGGTGCTCAGCATCTTAATCCTACCAACCCCATTTTACATCTGTGGACTCTTTCATACAAGGCTAAATTGGAAGTATAATTTAAGGTCAATTCGAATGCAATCATGGGTTTTACGTTATTGCGAATTAACTCTTCGCACGCAAATTCGGGCAAGAGGGAAGCCAATTCGAATGCAATCATGGGTTTTACATTATTGCGAATTAAAGCTTCGCATGCAAATTCGGGCAGGAGGGGGTTATTTTCGGGTAATGGGAAGTAATTCCGAACGGAGCAGGGGTTCATGTAAATTCGCTAAACAAGCGAATTTACATGAATCCGCATTGGCTCCATTCGGAGTTGGGAGAAATTCCTCCCCGTTTGAAAGAGTCCCCAGTCTTAGGCAATGAGATTTTTGGTACCTCACATCTAGAGGTGGGAGAAGCTCGAGAGAAACTGGAAGTTCACAAAGACTTCATCAAAAAGTATTGCTGTAACTAACTAATCTGTGCATTGAATATTATCATTATTTTTGTTTGATTAAAAGAAATAGCTGAATCACATTCACTTACCAATATTGAAGGAAAAATTACAACTTATCACACTGAAGTCTGTTTGATTGTTCACTCCTAATTACTGCAATAGTTGCTGTTGATGTCTCATATAATGTTTTTATATGGAATTTTAATGTTTTTTGTATTGTTTTGTAACTCTGCTTTATTAATATGTTGGAATCCCGCTTCGATCGGATGGAGAAGCGGGAAATAGAAATAAAAATTATTATTATTATTATTATTATTAATTATTATTACTACTACTACTACTACTGTATCTACTGTACATTGTTTTGTACAACATAGCGATCAAAGATACCTACGAAAAGCAAGAGTGATGAATTTCCTGTTTATTCCTGTTTATAAAGTAAGCATCATAAAGAAGGGAAAATAAAGTGAGAAAAGAGATCCTTTTAATTTTCTTAAGTCAGGGTAGGAAATTGTATGACCCTCCAGATCTTGCTAGATTATAACCCCCATCAGCAGTAGCCAACTACCAAGTAGTGAAGGGTGATGGAGTTGTAGTCTAATAACATACAAAGGTCCACACTTCTGTCTTAAGCACTAACAGAGGGAGACAATGAAATCATTTTTTGTCTTCCAAACATACTGCTAATCTGCTTCCCTTAATTGAAAAGGGGATCCATGTTTCAATTATCCATATAAATTATTTTTGGCCCATCTAACTGTAAAGATAAATAGCTTTGAGCATATCTGTTATCACTTCAACTGGACGTACTCATTAACTTCAGGGCAGTGCCATGTATTGTTACACTAATGGGTTACAGTTAATCCTGCATGATGAACATTTTCAATGGAATATATGAAATTGCAGATCAGCAGTATTCTAATGTACAGTTACTGTGAAAGCCAGCTTGTATAAAGCAAGCAAACACCCACTAGTCTTAAGTCATTTCAACATTAGAAAACTAGGTGCTGAGATAATTGTTCCAGGAGGAAGAAGTTTATACATCATTCCAGGGTTCATTGCCAGGCACACTGGCAGAAAGGGAGCCCACATGTAGTGTTACTGATCCCACATAGAAAAGCCACTGTTGCTATAAAAACAGTAGCACATGCCATCTTATAATTTTAGTTTAAAATTATAGTGAACAATTGCCATCTTATCTGAGACTCTACTTCACTTACAGATATCTTTGTTATGCATGTTAGGCTGGGCACTGTCACTGCAAGAGTTAATATCTCCCTGGTTTTGAGCATTATCATGAAGCCATAGCTACCTGATTGAAAGAATGCGACTTTTTATTTTTCTGTATTCTCTAAAGAGTAGTGCTATTCAAAAGCTGTCACAGATTGGAGGGAGCAGGCCTGTACTCTGCTGCTCCAGTGGATGGGACCAGGTCTAATGGTCGGACGTTATTAAGAAGGTAGATTTCAATTGAATATTAGAAAGAACCTTTTGACAGTAAGAGCAGTTTCACAATGGAATCAATTGCCTATAGTGGTGGCAAAGTCTCCTCCACGGACATCTTCAAAAGAAAGAAAACAATTGTAGCTAATGGACACAAGTACTGTACTATGGCAGTCCTTGGTACATTGGGAAGACTCTCTTCTGATCCCCTAAATCAGATAGCTTGAGAAACACTGTTTTAAAGATCTGAGGAATGGATTAGACCTTTTACAGCAGAGGTGGAAACTATATAACCTACAAGCCTTCATGTAGTCATTAAGATGTCCAGTGTAGCACTTGCACCATCTGGACTCTCCGAACCTTGACTTTTTTCACTGTCTCAGCCCCAAACAGAGTCCAGGATTGTGCTTTTGCCTATTAGGCACTTTTTGTCCCAATCCCAAGCATAAAAAGACACCATTATCAAATGACTAAAAGTGACATCTGGACACTGCCAGCTGTCCTGGTATGGCTTGCCAAGGATCTATAGAAACCAAAATGGCATGCTGTTTTCATCGTCTGAGAGATTTTTTTTTAATTGAGTTGATGAAGCAAGTCAGTGCCATAGGTGCTTTGTTTCCTCAGTTCAAACATGTAAGAAGGCAAATTTGAATATTTTCCCCCAATAGCCAGAAGTCAATCAACACCTTTTACGTGGAATTGTTTTATTCTATTTTACATACAGCGCTGTGTAAACTTACAGCACTTTATAAATAAAGTTTAATAATAATAATTGTCTGTTTCCTCCAGTTTTTATTTGTAAAATCAGGCAGGCCATCATCCAGATGGGATGAAAAATGGGGAAGTGCAATGTGATTGCTTAAGTAAGGATAGATAGCCAAGGTGTGACTCCCCACATGTTGTTAGGTTTCAACTCTCTGTAGTTATCCATTTGCTATGTTGGCTAGGGTTAACAGGAGTTGAAGTCCAACAATATCTGGAGGGCAACGCCCTCTCCAGGCTTCCCCATGGCTATATTTCACAAATTTAGAGTTATGTTTATTTTGGCGCTGAGGTATGCTTCATCAGGTACAAAGGAAGGTTATTTGAGAAACAATTAAGTTCTGCGGACACACATCCTATATCCTTGGAGACCACCCCTCCATTTCATATAGTAAAGGTAGGCTAACCTCAATTTGCCTCAGAAACTGGGCTCCAATGATGTGCCCCAGACTCAGTGGCCAGGCACAAGAAAGCTCTGTTCTCCTCTTTGAGACTTGCTCAACAGTAAAGCCTGGCTTAATTGAAAGGGCAACTCAGTGTATGTATTAAAACTGGACCCCTCGTGTATCATGTAACATACATTCTTGGATTCCATCCAGACCCAACTAAAGACATTTTGTGCATTAGGACAAACCGAGATGGTGTAAAAGTTGCTAAATGTTGCAGTTCTTGGTTGCAGTTCTTGGTTGTGTTTTGAAGAACCAGATGGTGTTCCTCTCATCCAAGGTGTTCCCTAGGACCTCTAAGGAGAAACTTCACCTTTTTGTTCCTATCCCTTGGGAGGTTTTTTGCTTCCTGTTCCACTGTGTTCTGGAACAGGTCAAAGTATATGCTGCGAGCGCTGAGATGAGGCAGGGGTTGATGGTCCCTATGTGGATATAGATGCAGAACCATTAGCAACTATCCAGGATGAGCTGTCCTGGCTCCTTCCACAAAAGTGTGGGGGGAAAGCAGATTTTTTAAAAGAAAAAATATTGAGGTTCTTCCTCTTTTTCCCCCATAGCCTTTTTTTTTAACAGAAAAATTGAAAAAAAAGGAACATTTTTTTAGAATGATGAATAAGGCAAGATGTTCTCATATTTGCTGACATAATATGGTGGACTCTCCTTTTGAAATCTATGTAGAGGTTGGATGGGCATCTTTCAGGAGTGCTGTTGATCTTGTATTTCTCACGGCAGGAGGTTGGATTAGATGGCCCTTGTCTCTACCAACTCTAAGATTCTATTATTCTGTTATTCTACTGCCCCAAAATAATTTCCAAAAGTTACATCAGAGGAAGACTTTTACGAGACTGCACACCATATCAGATCGCTATAATTCCTGATGCTGGTTTTGTTTTCTCAGTTTATTTTATGGAAATGAATGCATTAGGTCTGCTTGACACTATAGAAGACTCGAGGGGAGGTGAAATAATTTTCTGTTTTACTAATGTTAATGTTTTGTTTGTTTGTTTTTTACCTGCTCCTCAAAATGAATATAAATTAAACAATCAAAACAAACTAACTAACAAACAAGAGGTTCCATATAGTTTAAGTGCTCTTTACAGTTGAGGACCTTGTTGATCTATTTGTAGCTACACACACTCACACATAAATGGAGTGGGAAATTCCAGAAGTGCAAGCAGGGTTCATGAAATGAAGAAGCACCGGGGATCACATTGCAAACATGCAATGGACAATGGAGCATACCAGGGAATTCCAAAAGAAAATCAGACTATATTTATAGACTACAGCAAAGTCTTTGACTGTATAGTCCACAAAAAGCTATGGTTTGCTCTTAAAAGAAATGGGTATACCACCATATTTGATTGTCTGGATGCTAACTTGTAAACAGGAAAAGACCATTAGAACATTATATGGAGATGGATTTATGGATTTAAATTAGGTTTGAGACTGGAGTTATACTTATTAAACACGATAAATTTAAAGGATAAAGAAAGAGAAAGTGTAGAGATCTAATAAGCTACATGATCCCTGTGGCAAGAATCATTTGTGTAAAATATCGGACCTTATCAGACGTCGGAAGTTGGAAGTATAATCCAATGGCAATCTGAACGCAATCATGGGGTTTCATGTTGTTACGAATTAAAGTATCTCATGCAATTCCGGGCAAAAGGGAAGTCATTCTGAATGCAATCATGGGTTTTATGTTATTGCAAATTAAAGCATCTCATGCAATTTCTGGCACTGGCGGGCCATTTTCGAGTAATGGGAAGTCAATCCGAACGCATTCTGAATGCAATGGGAATTCACGTGAATTCGCTAAACTAGGAATAAATTCTAAACTAGCGAATTCATATGAATTCAAATTGGTTCCATTCGCAAAAAAGAGAAATTCCTCCCATCTGATAAGGTCCATTGAAAAGTTAAGAAAATACCAAATGATTTAAAATGGTTAGACAAGGTTTGATTGATAGATAATCAACTAATATCAAGGGAAATTCAGAGGAGATTTTTTTTCCAAAGATGGAAATCTTTTGCACTTCACAAACAGAAACTAAGGAGGGAAATTACTATTATGAGGTTTGATGTCTTCAGGTTGATCTCAGCTCATGGCAACTCCTTGTTTTCCACTGCTCTGCTTAGGTCCTGTCAATTCATACCTGTGACTTCTTTAATAGAGTCTTTCCATCTACCATGCAGTCTTCCTCTCCATCTACTCTCCTTCACCTTTCCTAGCATTATGGTCTTTTCAAGTGACTCATACCTTCTCATGATGGGACCAAAGTATAATAATCTCAACTTTATATCTTGGCTTCCAGAGAGATTTCAGGAATGATCTGTTCAAGGAACCACTTGTTTATCTTTTTCAGCTTTTCACAGTATCCTCAGCATTATTTTCCAGCACAAGATCTCAAATTGATCTTCCTGTTATCTGCTTTCTCCACTGTCCAACTCTTACATCTGTACATGGTGATGGGGAGTACAATGGCTTGGGCAATTCTAACTTTAGTGCTCAGTTGTGTATCTTTACTCTGTAGGGTCTTATCCACTTCTTTCATAGCTGCCCTTCCCATTCCTAGTCTTCTGATTTCTTGACTGCAGTCTCCATCCTGATCAATGTTTGATCCAAGGTATAGGACTTCTTTTACTGTTTGGATTTCCCAATTATGTAGATTGAATGTATGTAGGTCCTCCATGCTCATTATTTTTGTTTTCTTTATGTTCAGCATTAAGCCTACATTACAGATAAATAATGAAAAATAAATCTGGATAAAACAATGTAGGGAGATGAAATTGGAATATAAATTTTAGTGGCAGTTAAAGGAAAGTGGGAAGCTTTATTTTAATGAGGGGTAAGGGCATAGGCGATATAGTATATGTCATTAGGATTGATTCTTTTGTTTGTGTACGTCTATGTTATAGTATGTGTATGTATGTCAGTTTTTTAATTTTTTTGAAATTAACAATAAATATATTTATTGAAAATGAACATAATATAGAGAAACAGAATGGTTCCCAACTGAAAAGGGGGTCAGGCAAGGCTCTATTCTATCACCCAGTGTCTAAGTAGTATGCCAAAAATGTCATACGTAAAGCAAGATTAGACTCATAAGACTCGTCTTGGAGGTGTTTCATTAACAGGGGTTGCCATGAGTTGGAGGTAACAACAACAAGAGGTTAACCACTATATACATGTGTGTGTGTGCAAGTATAGATATATACTTGTTAACTTCTTCTTGTTGTTGTTATATGCACCTATATATACAGGTGTGTGTGTGTGTGTGTGTGTGTGTGTAGTAATTCTGTTTGGAATAAAGTGTACTTTTATGTATTAAACTTGAAAAGAGTATGCCAAATAAAGTTATATATAACAGATTTTATGTTCCTAAAGTAATAAAGGGCCTAAATGCCCAAAAGGTATGTGATCCTGTCTGATCTTCGAAGGTAAGCAGGATCAGATATTGGTAATACTTGGTAACAGGAGACTGCCAATGAATACCAAATGCTGTAGGCTGTATTCCAGAGGGAGCAACTGGCAAAACCAATCTCTGAGTATTCCTTGCCTATGAAATTCATGGGGTCACCATAAGTCAACAGGCAACCTGAAGTACATGGGTGCACACATAAAGTAACAAAATGTCACTTGGTCTATAAAGGGGGATTAATATTTAATATTTCAATTTTTCCAAACATTTCTGCTTTTTCTGGGGAGGGGAAACTCCCTCTCCATTGCCGCAACATTTCTGGAAATTTTACATCTCTAGGCATTTTTCTCACTCTGTGTAATGGCAGGGCCGGCCTTAAGCTCAATTTTTCCCCCTTCCTTCATAATTCCTTTGGTAGAGAACAGAGGCTGGCCCCACTTTTGATTCCAAATTTGTCACAAGAGAAAAGGGAATTGAGCCTGAAAAGAAACACACACACACACAGGCTTTCAGAAGGCATTATTAAAAGCCTAAACAAATGAGTTTACTTTATCCTTTTAAAATTACTTCTGCATAGAACAAAGCAGTATGACACTCTGCCTCTTAAGAAAGCTTTACTGCTATTTAATGGAGATTTAGCAAAGCTTTTTGTTATTAATTACGACTATATTTATAATTAAAGCCTCTCTTCCAGTATCCTGACTGATGTGCCTTTGTCGACGTTATGCATGCGGAATGCATGTGTGCTAGCTGGAATATATGCCCCTTGGGTAAAACAAATTGGAAAATAAAAACGTATTCTTATTAATATCATAGTTATGTCATGCAACTAAGAACCATCATCTCTCTGACAGATGTGCGCAGTTCCTGGAGAAGGAAAAAGTGGGAATCAAAAACGCCTTGAGGCTGTGGACCAGGATAAATAAAGTGTCACAATATATATTAGATGGTGTTAAAAGTGAAGCGTAATATATGGAGAAAATGGGTCACGGGCAATACATCCCCCACTGCTGGGGCTTGAATGTCAACAAACAACCATGACCAGATGATGGATAATTTATATGAGTGGTAGAGGATTGATCGGTCTTTTCCCTTTTGACAAGAAATCCCTGCAAATTTATTTTAAATGTAGACTCTAGAAGAAAATGCACTTCTCTTGCTGACAGCTTTGCGCATCCTTCACCTGGTTTGTCTTGGCTGGGGGGAGAGAAGAATGTTTTTCTCTCTTCCCTTCTCTTTCCTCAATGAGTCATTCTCTACTCTGCAGGCTGGTAAGAAAAAAGCAGGCGGCCTCTCTGTTTGGAGCGCCCAGGCAATGGCCAGAGGCAGCTCCAGTATCAGACAGCTGTGCCTTTGCTGCCCATTATCCAGGTCAGGGCAAGTTTGCCAATCAAACAATCTGCTTTGTCTCATCTCACTCCTGGCCCCTTTCCAATTGAACGCAGTAATGATGAAATTCGGGGGTTTTTTTCCAGGCACCGTGTTTTGGTTCTTAGGGGAAAAGCGGAGATCTGAGTCTCTCTCTTTTTTAATATGCCCCACCCCAAGAGAATTTTCTGATCACATCCATATTTTCTACCTTTTTGCCCTCTGCTTTGGCTTTTAGTAAGATCATATTAGCAGTTGTAGTAGACTCCCAAGTGTTTTCGTTTATCAAGGCAGCCCGTATTTTCGCATACCTATCTGTGGCCTTCTGGGGAGCTGCTAAAAATGTTTTTAGAAATTGTTAGACCACATGTGTGCACCCAATAGTTTTCACTCAATCCCATTTCCATGTCTTTAAATGTTAAAATTTAGTGAGAAAGGCTTCCATTTAAGCCTCAGTTCTGTAGTCGCCTATCTACTTATGGTGTTCCCATGCATTTTACAGGATTGTCTCAGGCAAAGAATACTCAGATGGTGGTTTTGCAAGTTCCTTCCTTTGAAATATATCCTAAAGGACCTGAATAATTGTTGCTGTTATTGTGTGCCTTCAAGTCATTTCCAGTTTATGGTGACCCTAAAGCAAACCTATCATGGGTTTTCTTTGCAGGTTTCTTCAGAGGAGTTTTGCCATTGTCATCCTCTGAAGTTGAGAGAGTGTCACCCAGGACTTTATCAGACAGGAGGAATTTCTCTTTATTGTGAATGGAGCCAATTCGAATTCACATTAATTCCTATTGCATTCGGAATGCATTCAGAATGACCCCCCATTGCCTGAAATTGCGTGAGATGTTTTAATTCGCAATAACGTAAAACCCATGATTGTGTTCGGAATGACTTCCTTTTTGCCTGAAATTGTGTGAGATACTTTAATTCACAATAACGTGAAACCCCATGATTGCGTTCGGATTGCCATTAGATTATACTTCCAGTTTCCAACATCTGATAAGGTCCCTAGTGGGTTTATATGGCTGAGCTGAGATTCGAACACTGGCTTCCAGAGTCATAGTCCAGGGATCAAACCACTAGCCACACCAGTTTTCACGATTCTTGTATCTGCATATCTGCAAATGTATAACAGATTGTTGTTGCTATTTTTTAAAAAAATGTCATCAAGTTGGCATAGACTTATGGTGACCCTGTGAATGAGGGACCTCCAACAGATCCTGTAATTAAAAAGCCTACTCAGTTCTTGTGACTTTCACCAGACTCAGAGTGGTGACTTTCTTAAATGTTGTGGTTTTCCTCTTTCAACTTTTCTGAGCATTATCATCTTTCTAATGAGTCCTATTGTCTCGTGATATGTGCAAAGTATGATAGCCTAAATTTAGATGTTATCTGCAGAACAGTCCTGCAGCGCCACATTTTAAATCAGTGGGTCGCATGGATGATCCTGACGTTCATCCTGATATATTTTTACACTAAGTGATATTTAGCTAGTTTTTTCATAGCTGCCCATCCAAGTCTTTTTAGTCTTCTTCTGGTTTCTTTACTACAGTCACTAATTTAATTAATGACTGAGCCAAAGTATACAAGGTATTTAAGTATTTTGATGTCTTCATAATCCACTTTAAATTGTCTACAGCTTTTATCTCCTCCCTCAATATTCAGCTTCCTCAATATTCAGCCTTCTACTGCTAGTTCTTACTTTACTTTATTCAGTAATTGTTCCAAGTACAGTAATTGCTATTTTCTGCTAGTAATATGTTGTCATCTGCATATCTTAAATTATCAGCATTCCTTCCTCCAATTTTTACATCTCCTTCTCAGGAATCTAATCCAGTTTTTGTATGATATGTTCTGCATATAAATTAACCAGGTAATGTGATAAAAGGTACCCTTGCTAATTGAGAACTAATGTTTCCCAAAATTACAATTTGAGACAGTGAAATCTTATCACACTTCCATTTCTTTTAGAGCATATGCTACATACAAAAGGGTATATGCATCTTGAGCTTAAAACAGATGTACATGCAAATGCTGTTACCCATATGGCTATATAATACTTCTCTGCTTCCCCTCCATCTCCCCATGCGCTCATAAACACCTAGATAGTAAAGCGATAGTTATCACTTCATGTAACTCTGCTTTGTTCCAGAGCCATTGCAGGAGTCTATCACCAAGAGTCTAGCTCACCTTCATTTTCACCCCCCTGTGTATGTGTGCGTGTTTATATAGGGGGAACTGTTGTGGCTAGTTCACTAACATTCCCTCCTGTAAAAACCAACACAGGACAAGTGTAAGGATACAGTTGACTCCTTGTATGAGAATATGGGTTAAGTTGCTGTGTGTCTTTAAGTTGTTTTCGATTTATGGCAACCCTATCACAGGATTTTCTGAGGCTGAGAGTCTGTAACTTACCAAGGTCACCCAGTGGGTTTTTATGGATGAGTGAGGAATCAAACCCTGATCTCCAGAGTCATAGTCCAATCCTCAAAACACTGAACCATGCTGGCTATCACTATTATGGATCTCCCTCTTTCAATTTTTGTAAGGCTGGGGGCATGTGATCAATATCTAGTATCTGAGAATATACAAGTTCTGTGATTTAGCATAGGTATTATGGGAAGCAGTTGTAGAGAGGAGAAATCAGGTGGCAGAGAAGCTGCAGTAGCATGTGAGGCAGGGAGCCCATGGGGGATACCTTCATGAGCTTCCATAAAACATTTTCTTTAATGTCCATGTGGGGTTATTATTTGCATACATTTATTTTGAGAGGTTAATTAGATACCTCTGTGTCGAATATCATGCACTCGTTCACAGAATCATGGAGTTGGAAGAGACCACAAGGGCAATCCAGTCCACTCCCCTGCCATGCAGGAACACACAGTCAAAGCACCCCCAACAGATTCCCACTTGAATTGTGCTGTATGGAAAAATATTCCAATGGAAGGGGGGCCCTGCTTTTGATTCCTAGGACAGCTCAAGGCAGAGTGACATTCATCAGAATCAGGCAGAGATGGTTCTGTTGTTGGAACAGATGAGGGCACTTCCTCACGAATGTCCCAAATCTTTTCCAAGAACAAGGCACAAGATGCATTTAGACCTTACAAGGTCAAGTAGCTACCTAGATGTAGTTGACTCTACCTCTGGTGACTCTTTGGACTCTTTCAAACGGGGAGGAATTTCTCCCAACTCCGAATGGAGCCAATGCGGATTTATGTAAATTCGCTTGTTTAGCGAATTTACATGAACCCCTGCTCCGTTCGGAATTACTTCCCATTACCCGAAAATAACCCCCTCCTGCCCGAATTTGCATGCGAAGCTTTAATTCGCAATATGGTAAAACCCATGATTGCATTCGAATTGGCTTCCCTCTTGCCCGAATTTGCATGTGAAGAGTTAATTTGCAATAACATAAAACCCATGATTGCATTCGAATTGACCTTAAATTATACTTCCAATTTAGCCTTGTATGAAAGAGTCCTTTGTCTGTGTCCCAACACACCCAGTAGGCATCAGTTGCTACTGGAAGTAAGGAATTTTCGTTGTAACCCCCTATTTGTGGGACATCCACACAGTAAAGTTAGCAGTGATTCCCAAAGCGGGGCAGCGGAAAGATCCATGAAGGTAGTGAGAGAAAAGAAGGAGGTGGGGTGGGGGTGGGGGGCTTGTCAAGATATTAGCATGCAAGAAAGACTTGGGGAACCAGTGGCCTTTAGCACCATGGTGGAGATGAAGAGTTAGAGCACATGGTGGTAGGGAAGAAGCAGATGCAAAAAGCAACTTTCCAATTTGGGACCTTGCTTAAGCTTTGTGAGGTTTTACCAGGACTTGGCTGGCAGGTTGGAGCTGCGCTGCTGCTCCTGCTTTATTTTGCTGGATAGGCCGAGACAAGAGGAATCAGAAGAAACATTGTGTGCGTGTCAACTTGAAGCTGTATGAGGAAGGCACATCCACCCCAGCAAAGAAGGACTGAGTGTCCTTCTTTGCCAGGGAGAAGCTTCTCCCTTTGCACTTGGTCATCTTGCAAGCAGCGGCTGATAAGTCTCTTGGCCTTTGCTGCGAGGCTGGCACAGGTGAGAACCTACTCAGTCACTGCTCAACCTCAGTTGTGACTCGCTCCCTTTGCACCCGGTCACCTTGGGAGCAACAATTGAGCTACCAGCCAACTGGCCTTCCTTTTGCTCTAAAGCTGGTGCAGGCAAAAGGGAGCAGCAGTCCTCGGCCACTGCTGAATTCACACATGAGAAGCGGAGGAGGTGGTGGGGCCAAGCTGGCTGGCTCGCTGCTACACAACAGTAGACCTAATATCAAGCAACAGGGGTTAAGGGGGACTAGGGTCGTTGCCCAAAAGGAAAGGGGGCACTTGCCCCAAAACGTCTGGGGACCACGGATTTATAGGAAAGATGTGAAAGCATTTTTATTTAGTGAAGAATTTAGAGGCTGATACTAAAAAAAAAATCTAGTCAACCTTTTAAACCACTCTCTTTTTGCAAGTGTACATAATATTAACTATGCTATATTACAAAGTGGGTCTGATTTTTTTAATATTTCTTTTAAACTAAAGAAGTGCATCTAATGTTTTAAATTATGGTCTTTGAAATGAAATAAAAAGCCTTGAAAGTGAGAAGGTGGCATGTAAATTGGAATAATAACCTGAAAAAAAATAGATAAACTTTGTTCCTTATTTCCATTTTCTAAATAATTCGTGATTGTATATATTTATTTGTATTTCAAAACCAGCATGTCTAAGCTTTGCAAATATAATTTGGTGAAGGGCCTCATCTAAGTCTATAATATTGACGAGATCTAACTTAACCACACACTTATTGACACTGTACAACTGCCATAATAGATTTTTCAATTACATGTCCTTGACCTTTAGCTCTTGGTATAATTTCTAGGGCATTTCCCCATGAAGTGGTGCCATGTTTGCAATCCTCACTAAATTAGCCTTTTAGTTTATTGGCCAATGTAATCAACAATGAAAATGAATGGTAATGTAAAATTATACTTCCTAATTTCCTAAAGATATTAAATCATGTTCATTTTTTAAAAAGTAAACCATTAACACCATTTTGCATTTTAATGGTTTTGTGTTAACCCTGCCTTTCTGAAACAGTGTATATTACAAATGATATTGCTGTACCTGTTCATAAAATGGGCACTAGTTAATGTTAGTGACCTGGTGATCTTTCTTCATTTGAGACATTGCTCTGCATTTTGAGCACGATCTTTCCTCTCATTTAATATTAAATTGTATCTTAACATTTCCTTATTGGGCAATGAATATGAGAAATTCTGGTATAGTTTGGGAATTCAGTGTAGTTAATGTTTCTAAAAGATATGGTCATCTTTATAATAAGAAAGACATCTTCATACATTCTCCAAATGTTTCTCTGGTGACAGTCTTATGGATACAGTGCAATTTTAAAATTATCGTTTATTAAAATAATCCTTCTCACATAACCAGATTTTTACATTGTTGCCATGTGCGTTTTTGTGAAATAATGATGTCAAATGCGCTTTTCATGTCTTACCGTCACAACAATTAGTCAAAGAATTCTTACTGAGACATATGATATTAAGTTGGCTTGAGTGGAAGGATACTTTATGATGATTAATATAGTTGTATGCTGTTTGAACTCTTTCCTTTTTCCTTATTCTGTTGAAGAGCACTGGATTTGATGTTTTGGGAGAGGAAAAGAGTGTCATAACAACAATAACTGGAGACGTAAGATTTTGGAAATTTTGAAGCCATAGGAGAAAAACGTTCCCCCCCCCCCATTTTTTCCTGAAAAATGGAAAATACAGTTTCATTTTCACAGGGATCCATTCCAGACCACCCCACAAAAATGGAGACTCACTGATATTCAAGCCCCATAGGCTTGAATGGGGCACATGCAGGGCACATCTCACCCGATTGAAATTAACTGAGGTCACCCCACTGTGAATATTCAAGACTGCGGATCTCAAGTCCGCAAGAATGGAGGGGCAACCGTGTTTGGAAAAATTGAAAAAAATGCAATATTACCACTCTATAAGTTGAACGTTACTGTATTACTAAGGTCTTATTTTATTTTTCCATGAAGAAGAATTCACATTTATTGTTTAATAAAAATTGAACATTTATTATATACTGTATATATATTTATATACAAAAACTTTGCTAGGTATTACTTTCAGGGGAGGTCTTATATTTAGCAATTCAGCAAAACCTCTACTAGATCTTATTTTCAGAGGATGCCTTGCTTTTGGGGAAACAGGGTAGTACCCTAGTAGTGCACAAAGCAGAAAATCCTACAAATACTTTTGTATCCCTAGCAATAAAAATGCAAGAATAACAGATTAAATACCAATTTCCTGTCTTTTCATTACACCAAAAACCTGCCGCCAGAGGAAGACACCTTACTTTGCTTAGTAGAGCAGCTCTACGTGTGAGCTATATAGACCCTCCTAATGGAATTCAGTACATACTTCCATATAAGCATGCATAGGTACTAAACTGGCTTTGCTGAACTGGATTATTTACCTTGACATGGGGGAAAGTGGTAGGGTGTAATTTGAGCAATTAAGGAGTAACAACCTATTTCTCTATGTGAGCCTTCCCTAATCAGGTACCCAGATAGTTTTCCTTACGGCCCCAAGCAGCTCCAGACTAGCATGGACATGAGGATTTATGGGTAGTACAAAGCAACTGAAGGTCACCAGCATGGGAAAGCTTGACCTAAATAACTGCTACAACAAATGGAAATTATTCCTATCAGTACGTATTTACATAGGGCTTTTTATTGTCTCCAGAGTGCTTTGCATGCATCATCTCCGTAAGCATTGCAAATACCCTGTAAAGTAAGTCAGTAAAATTATCTGCATATTGCAGATGTGGGGGCTGAGCCTGAAAAAGATGGTTTGTTTATCTAAGACCATCTAGTGGTTTCATCACTGGATGAGTTCTGAATCAAGAGGGATTTTCTAGATTTTCAGCAAGGGAATCCAGAAGGGTAATTTTAAAACATCAGTTTCCATGTTGCTCCAGTCTGTATTTTATATTCCAAATGCTTCATTCTATTTCATAATGTTTCATTCCAATCTTACCCTCCAGACTACTTTCTCCAAATATTTCCCTTGCTTTCACTATGTACCTCTATCAATAATTCACACCTTTTATCAGCAGCTTGCAGTTTAATGTTCTTCTTCTACTGGAGCAAACAATAGATCTTTTCCTGATTCCCAACCCCTTTCTGTCAGCTACAAATCCAAATACTTGCCACCCTCCCCAGCCCCCATCCATAGGGCAAAAACTGCTTTCCATCCATAGTTATAAGGAAAAGCTTGGTTCTCTAAAGTAGAAAACATCATTGTGTGTTCTGTTACCTTTCAAAGCCTGCTTCCAATGGAATGTGCATCAAATAGCACTGAAATGCCCTTCTCCATAAGCTCTGTGGCGTGGCTATAGGTTCAACACTGTAGTGAGGAGTGAAATTTCAACAAAACATATAGGTGGAGGGGGGGGGATAGTTTGTGTCTTTTGATGGAAGTAGTGCCTTCCTACAAATGGGTACAAGAACAAATCAAAGCCAGGATGACTAAATTTAGGCTACTGTACTTTGGCCACATCATGAGAAGGCATGATTCATTAGAAAAGATGACAATGCTCAGAAAAACAGAAAGCAGTAGGAAGAGAGGGAGCCCACACACCAGACGGATAGATTCCATCGAAGAGGACATTGCCTTATGTTTGTAGGAACTGAGCAGGGCTGTTGTGGACAGTGAGTTTTGGAGATGCCTCATTCATACAGTCACAAGAGATTGAAGTTGACTTGAGGGCAATTAGGAACAAAGTGTCTCGATCTTCTTGGAGAGGCTGGGAAGCAGATGAGATGTTAGAGATGTTGATGTGAAGAGGGTGGGATGAGACCAAAATTATTTGGGCCAGTCTTGCCAGTCAGAACCAAGGGGAAATGGAAGGTGATATCTGACGGCTCCATCAGCTCTCTTCTGCCTCAGTGAGGCCTCTATTGAATTTAGAGATCTAATCTCACCTGTCTGGCTGCTGCAGAAAGCTTCGTCATATTGGTTGTCATCAGGAAGTCATCCCAAAGAAATTATAAAACATGTTTGTAGACTTATACAGTGCATTTTGGGTAATACACCATGATGCTGTGCTACCACAACAAAAAAAGGGAGGAAAAATATCACAAATACATTTTCAAACAAATATTTCATACTTTGTGCCAAACCATTGGTTTGTTTTTGTATTTCCAGAAACTGATGTGAAAAGTCAGTACAACATGTTCCAAGCTAGGTCTTTACCCAACGACTCCTCAAGAGATGGTGGTCTTATGATTTCTGCTAGAAGAATGGAAGTCAAACAGGTGAAAGAAGGAAAAAGTTTTTAAAAAATAAGGCAGAGGGAGGAGTTGCGAGCAGTTGAAGGGGGAGGACATAACCTCAGTTCTCTGGTATGGATTCCCCCAGTTATTCAGACATATTCTGAATATAATTAGATTTTCACAGCTGTTAATAGTCTATGCACTGTAATGTGCCATGCCACTCTATTCAGTTCTCCAATGCACAGTTTGTGTTTATCTCCCAACTTCGGTCCATACTCAGTGATGGCTAGGAAAACCCATTACTTTACAATTGCTTTCAGTAGCTTGATGTTCCAGGTTGATTAATTTCACTGGGACTCCAGAAGGGAATGTTCCTATTCCTATGAGGCACTGAGTGGGCGAAAGGCCCTCCTGTGGCTGCTGAATTCTTTTCAGCAAATTACGTAGCCTAAGGCTGTGCAACTAATCAATTGTTTTAACACTTCCACACTTCCAGTTATCTATGGACAAAAGCAAATCCCAATGAACTGCAGTTACTAGACGTCATAACTCTGTTTTTTAGTAGCATTGTATTTCTACACACATTTTATGCAGCTGCTGGAAGATTCAGCCTTTTAATATTGCTCTGGGTCTAAGTGTGTTGTTCACTCAGATGCCCCACTAAGTTCTTACACTTTGTGAAATGGGGATCTGACATTCAGTAGAGCCAGCAAACTGCATATGAATGCAGAATAGAGCCAGCATAGGACCCAGCAATAATTGACCAGCTTCCTAATACTTTGGTTGGTGGCAGAACTAAGGTATACGAATATGTACAAACTATTTGTAGAGCTTGCTAAGGAGGAAGGAAGATTCTGCCCAAAGCCTTCAGAAGTAGGCAACCAAACCTTTCTGCCGGTGTCTAGTCTGGATTCAATTGTCTGGATTCAATTGTCCCTTCCTCAGTCTCAATTAATGTGACATAAAGGTAGCAAAAATATAGTTCACACACATATATAGTGCAGATTTAAATGAAGAAAATTGTTTTCACTCTTCCCAATCATACTTCCATCTTTCCCACCTGAGTTGTCCTTACCTCATGCTTCTCTATGCTGGCTCCTACGTATGACTGCTGATACCTCACCAGGAACTTGACTATTGTTAAGTCTGATGATCTATGTTTGTGCAGCATAAAATTATAATTGAAATACCAATCTGGCTTCACATGACTTGTCAATGCTGATGAAGACCTTAACAAGTCGAAACGGCCTCACAATTCTTCGGAGGTAGCCGTCAGGACATTGGCCTCCAGGACTTAAGGACATTGCCACCAACATGAAGCCTTGTTTCACTACAAGGGTCACTTATTATTTTGTGGACTATTTTGAAGATATAGAACACATTGCTGTATAGGATACACTTTTCATGATTTTGGTATTATTATATAAAGCTACAGAAAACGGATTTACCTACTGCTGGCTTGTAGATGTATGTGTTTCTTGTTAATCTGTGGTAGATTCTTCTCTATAATATTATAGTTTTCCCAGTTGTTCAGCTCCCTCTCCCACATCCTCATGGGTAGAAGACTTCAGACTTGAGTAGGCATGCACAGGGTGAGGAGTTAACTATTTAACCCTCAAGCTGTTTAGGGCTTTAAATATTATCACAAACATATTGAATTTGGGTTGGAACCAGCAGTATAATTCCTTTTACACCAATATTATGTGGGTTTCTAGGCAATGTTCCAGTCAGTATTCAAAACTGCAGTTTCTGCATCACCATCTACAAGGGCACAAATAGTGTATTGCAGTAGTGTAAACAGAAAGTTACCAGAATATGAACTACAAAATGTAGGCACGTGACTCTAAAATCATCATATTTTTATTTCTCCTGTATGATTTTTAACATTTTTGCCTGATGAAGAAGCCAGTGCTGCTTCAAAGGCTTGCATCATATATTTTGTGCATTTTGGTTGGTTCCATAAGTATATCACTGTTTTATGGATTTTGGATGTAATTGTACTTTGCTGTACGGCTCCATCTGGATATGTATGTAGAGAGATCTTGTAGCACCTTTGAGACTTGGGAGCTGTATAGACCAGCTGCCCCTTTTAGCACCTGATCAGGGCCATGGCAATCATATGCCACGGTCCCAATCTCGCCTTTCTGTGGCACAAAAAGGAGCCACAAAAAGCAGCTCCTTTCTGTGCCGTGGAAAGGGCACCATAGCTTCCTGCGTCATGGCTTTTCCGTCTTCCTTTGGTGCTGCATCATGATGTCACCTGCTGCCTTGGGGTGGAGTCGGAGCATGTGTCATTTGGATGCCGTGCCCCGACTCCGTCTCCAAGCTGGCCTTAATTGCCAATCTGTACAGCCCCTAACTGAAAGAACAAAGTTGGCAGCATGAACTTTGGTAGACTTAAGTCTACTTCTTCAGATGCATCATAAGTCTATGACAGCTCATGCTGCCAACTTCTCTGTTTCATACTCTCAAAGGTGCTACAAGATATCTGCGCATACTAATTCTACACACTAACACATCTATATCTTTGAATTCTACATCTGGAAATGTTTACTGAGTAAGTTATCCTTGTCCAGGAAAGGCAATGATTAGCTGATAACTAAAGCTGGCCCTGGGGCACCCTGAGCCAGAGAATCTACCTCCAGGGACAGGGACAGGGACAGGGACAGGCCTACTACAGGACAACTCACACACTTCTCCCTCAGGGGAATCAAACCAGAGGCAGATCACATTAGACTTAACCAGTTCCTAGACCAAAGAACCACAATTTCATAGACTCTGCATCTTACCAGGATTCAGCTTCATTTATCTCTAAGCCATCTGACAATACTTTCCCCTCAAAGGCTGTGGCTAGTAAATTTCTATTTGCTTATAAACAGCTGTACCTTCTGCATTTCATTGTTCTCCAATTTCTTGTGTCTCCAAGCCTCTTCTTTCCTTATGTATATACCTGTAACCAAACATAATAGTTAATGCATTTGATGAAATTTAGGGGAGTTGTATGAAAAAAGATGAGAGCCAGCATGACGCAATGTTCTGAGTACAGTATTTAATGAAGGAGATTATCACACTGCCCCTTCCTGTCCTTCCCTCCCGACCTTGGCACAGAATGAAAACTTTTAAGCATGGATGTTATGGTACTCCTCTGTGCCCAGGCCAGAGGCATCCCATACCTGATCATGGCATTTCGTTCCCAATCCAGACTTCTCCCATATTTTGCAAAGAACGGGAAAATCCCATTCTTTCAAAAAGTGCTATGCTTAAAAACTTTTCATCATATACTGAGGTTGGGAGGGAAAGATGGAAAATGGCAGTGTGATAATCACCTAAGATTCTGGAGACCAGGGTTTAATTCCTCACTTGGCCATGGAAAACCACTGGGTGACCTTGGGCAAGTGATACACTCTCAGCCCCAGAAAACCCTGTGATAGGGTCACCTTAGGGTCGCCATAAGTCAGGAATGACTTGAAGACAAGCAAATGAAAGACAAACCTATCATGAAGTTTTCTTGGCAAAGTTTGTTCAGCAGAGGTTTACCTTTGTCATCCTCTCAGGCTGAGAGAGTGTGACATGCCCAAGGTCAACCAGTGGGTTTCCATGGCTAAAACCCTAGTCTCCACAGACCTAGTTAAATTACTTCATCATGCTGACTCTCAGAGTTCCTGTACTTTTATAATAATTGTGTGGAAAGGGGAAGTTTGTTAGCTTTCATGACAAACTACACCTTCCGAAATTCCTTTTTCCACAGAACTATTAAAGGTATAGGAGTCTTGTCCTCTTTTTCCTTGTGGCCACTCTAGATGAACTGGACAATGCGAAGAAACATTTATACAATCATAAAGGTATTAGTATTTATTATGCTATAAGTCTTAAGACTGTTTATAAGGAGGGTACAGAGAGGAAAGAATTTTTAATGGCTTTTCCTGATTAAAGTAGGAGTCGCTATAACCAGAGTAGGGAATGTAGGAATGTATGGGTTTTCAGATATTGTTGGATTACAGTTTCTAGCAGCCCAAGTCAGCCTTGCCAGTGACAAGGGATGGTGGGAATTACTCTCCAGCAACATCCAGAAAGCTACAGATCACTTCCAACTTGCACTGCAATATGGCTCCTGGTGTAACACAATGCTGGGATGGTGGTTGCCAAGTCAGTGATAGTGAATCCTTCCTAAGTTTCAGAAAACGTTAAGGGTGCTACAATGGTGCTAGATCTATACTGAGAAGAGCTCTGTAAAGTTTGCACTAAAATATGGAGCCAAGGGTTTAGGTTTGTTGGACTGGCAGGAGCAGGGTTCCTGGGCTGCAAATTGATCAGGGCTACCTGGTAACTCAAACAAGAGAAGCAGCAATAGTCAGTGTTGGTGAGAAAGTGTGTGCATGTAGACCCAGAGAGCTGGAAGAGACCACAAGGGCCATCCAGTCCAATCCCACAGCACTTGCTTCTTTCTAGTGGGCTAGCACCAAAAGGAGCAATCTTTCTGGTGTAAATATGTTCCTGAGGCAGCAAGGACAGTTCCCACAGCATCTTTCTCACCCCTGGCTTCATCAGCTACAGCCAGGTATCTCTGGACTACAGATGTCTCCACCCCACCACCCATTTACTCACATCAGTGGCAGTGAATATCTCTCATGTCAGTAGAACAGAGACTCCTGTTGCTTCCCTCCAGTCGATCTTGATTCCTGGTGACCCCACAGATGAGACATCTCCAAGCCCCCCTATACTCCACTGCTCTGCTTAGGTCCTGCAGACTCAGGCTCTGAACCTGCCTCTAAGGGATGCCCTTTATTTTAAGGGTTGGAAAGCTTATCCCATATTAATCAGTAAATGGGATGCCCAAAGTGCTGTATTTTGGGGTGCAGGACTGACATGCAACTATCAGGTTATATAGAAAATGTGTGCATGGGTTCTTTTGTGAGTACAGCAGGTGCTCATTTTTCTGAGCAACACACTTGGTTTGGCAGATTTATTATTATTACATTAGTATGTAGAGAGATCTTGTAGCACCTTTGAGACTAACTGAAAGTACTTGGCAGCATGAGCTTTCGTAGACTTAAGTCTACTTCCTCAGATGCATTTGCCACCAAATGCACCTGAGGAAGTAGATTTAAGTCTACAAAAACTTATGCTGCCAACTACTTTCTTTCAGTTAGTCTCAAAGTTGCTACAAAATCTCTCTGGATACTAATTCTGCAGACTAACATGGATATCTCTTTGAATTCTGTTGTTATATTTTTTAATTTATATCCCACTTTGCCTCCAAAATTGGGATACAAAGCAGCTTACAAATTTACAAAATAGTCAAAAACATAAAAAGTGGACATTAAAATGGAATTAAACTAGTATAGTATTAAAACACATCACTCATCAAAAGAATAAAATGCAAAAGAAGGAAAATTCCTCCTCTCACCATGGATGCTAGCCTGCCATCACAATAGTTCCAGGGCTATGAGGAAGTTCCTATGTGACTTTAAATCTCATGGTAGCCTGAAACTCTCCCAAGAGGCCCTCTTTTTGCAGGTGGGCTTCATACAGGCCTGCCTCATGTATAAGAGAATAAGACTGCAAGACTTCTGAATCAGCTTCTCTCTGTGTTAGCCAATTACTGATTTGCTAACGGAAGGGGTAAATGTACACAGGAACACCTGATAAGCTACTTTGCAATTTGATTGTAAGTGGTAACACCTAGGCTAGAGAAGGAAGATGTTGCAGTATGATTGGCAGCTGACAGGCTAATCAATTTTATTACCACCACTTTCTAATTGTCAGCCTCACACGTCGTAAATTTCAACTGTCCTGTACTGCTATTTGGAAAACTTGGCAACTGTGTGTGAAGTGGTACAATGTCCACACTGTCATTTCGGGGGGGGGGGGGGGCATTCACAAAACAGTTATAACACTATTATTCCACTTTAACATCCATGGCCTCATCCTATAAAATCTTGGGATTTGCAAGGTATGGGGGGGGGGGATTTAGAATTTTTGGCCCAAAAGCTATTATAGTTTGATGAAGCCAAAATGCCTCCCCAAACTACAAACCCTAAAATGGTTTTGCAGCATCCAGTCTGCAAAAGGCTTTAAGTGGTGGTAAAGGAATATTTCCCTCTAAATGTATCCAGGGTAGCCATGTTGGCCATTATAGCAAAGTATAACAACATCCAAAATCCACAAAGCAGTGATATATTTCATGGGGCGACCAAAATTCACAATGTAAGCTTTGCTGTTCTGTGCCTTCAAGTCATTTCTGACTTCTTCTGATTCTATCATAGGAGTTTATCAGACGGGAGGAATTTCTCTCTATTTCGAATGGAGCCAATCTGAATTCACATAAATTCGCTAGTTTAGCTAATTTACGTGAATTCTAATTGCTTTTGGAATGTATTCAGAATGACTTCCCATTGCCTGAAATTGCGTGAGATACTCTAATACGCAATAATGTAAAACCCATTATTGCATTCAGAATGACTTCCCTTTTGCCTGAAATTGGGTGAGATACACTCATACGCAATAACGTGAAACCCCATGATTGCGTTTGGATTGGATTATACTTCCAATTTCTGTCGTCTGATGAACTCCATAGGGTTTTTATGGCAAGTTTCCTCAGAGGGGGTATGCTATTGTCATCCTCTGAGGCTGAGAGAGTGTGACTTGCTCAAGATCAACTAGTGGGTTTCAATAGCCAAGTGGGGGTTTGAACCTTGGTTTCCACTGTCCTAGTCCAATGTTCAGACCATTTCACTACGCTGGCCCTCACACATATGTATTGAGCATTTTGGTTGGCCTCTAACTGTAGGAGATAGCATTTCATAACAAAACAACCTTTCTGTGGGAAAGCCATACAGTACAGAGATTCCACATCAAGATTAAGAAGAAATTCCTGGTGTTCGACAAGGGAATCATTGCAGAATACTGGGACATAGAGAAACATTGAATGCCTGTCCATAGGGAATTATTGGACAGTACTTGCCCATAGGGAATCGTAGATGAATACTTGCCCATAATGAAACATTGGAGTTTATCATACGATGGAATTTGGGGTATAATGCAGTGGCAATCCGAACGCAATCATGGGGTTTCACGTAATTGCGTATGAGTGTATCTCATGCAATTTTGGACAATGGGAAGTCATTCCAAACGCAATCATAAGTTTTATGTTAATGCGTATAAGAGTATCTCATGCAATTTCGGGCAATGGGGGGGGGGTCATTTTTGGGCAATGGGAAGTCATCCTGAATGCATTCCAAATGCAATTAGATTTCACGTAAATTCGCTAGCGAATTTACGTGAATTCGAATTGGCTCCATTCGAAACTGGGAGAAATTCCTCCTGTGTGATAAACTCCTTCGAATAGTTGCCCATAAAGAAACATAGGGGAACAGTTGCCCATAGAGAATCACTGGGGGAAACTTGGCCATAGACAAACATTGAGTGCTTGTCCATAGGGCATCATAGATGAATCCTGGTCCATTATTAGGGACTCATTGGGGAACACTTGCCCATAGGGAATCATTGGGGAATAGTCCCCCATAGGGAATCATTGGGGAACACTTGCCCATAGGGAAAACATTCAAATACTTGCCCATAGGGACACATGGGAGAAACATAGAAATACTTGCCCTATGTCTCCCTCCCTAAACCCTATGGGTGGGCAAGCATCCTCCTGGCAAGGAGTCTCTGTGGGGGAAGTGGAGCTTCCCCAAACTCCACAACAAACTCAAAACTCCCAGGATTCCACAGCCTTGAGCCAGGCAAAGAGTTGTATTAGCTCTCTCCAGTCTGGATGCAGTCTTTCTTTGCTTTCCTCTCCTCCTCCTTCTCTGTTATAGGAAGGAGGAGTCTCACCACAAAGCTCTGCCAGTGTGCAATGGTACCATAGGCCTCCTATTTATTTATTCATTCATTCCTCCTCCTCCTTCTCCTGGCTGGGCCTGGTTTTCTATTCACTAGGCCACCCCTTCTCCTCCTCCTCCTCCTAGGCCTCTCCAGCTCCTCCTGCTGCTGCCAAAAGGGCTTCTTTTTCTCTGCTGGGCAGCAGCACTCAGGCAGCAGGCCCTCCTCCTCCTCTTCATTCCTCCCTGCCTTTGCTTTTGCTTTTGGCCCCTTGGAGAGAAAGAGGAAAGGAAGAAGAAGAAGGTGAGGAAGCCAGGCCTCCCCCCCCTTTTTTTTCTGGTGGTGGGGCCCTTGAGGTGAGTCCTCTTTCATCACTACCTTCTCTCCCCCCCCCCCCACAAAAAACAAACCCATCCTCCATTTTGAGAAGGGCTAAAGAAGCAGCCCAGCCCTTTCCCCCTCCTTCTCCTTTTGTGTCTTGTCTTTTTAGACAATGCAGGGCAATGTAAGCCTTTTTTTTTGGCAGAAGAGAGGGGTAGATATTATTATTATTATTATTATTATTATTATCTCTTATTATTATTATGATCTTTGGGCTTTTTGGTGGTGCTGGGAAGGTCTTCCATATTATTATTATTTTTCTCCCTCCTCCTCCATTCTGAGCCTTGGCTAAGAAAGAAGAAGAAGGTTTTGTGTTTTATATCCATATCAGTGCCTTTGGAAGTCTGTTTTTTTGGCCATTCCAGGTCCTCCATTGGGAGCCTTTGCTAAGAAGGTTTTCTATCTATATCAGATTTTCATATCAGTGCCTTGGTCGTGTCCTCCATTTGTTCCTCCAAGGCCCTCCATGTTGAGCCTTGGCCCAGCAGCAGCATGGGTTTCTATATGAGTGTTGTTGTTTTTTGGCTTGTTATTTGGGCATGCCCTCCATTTTGAGCCTTGGCTAAGAAGAAGGTTTTATGTTTCATGACATTGCCTTTGGGAGTCTGTTTTTGGCCATGTCCTCCATTGGAGGTCCTCCATTTTGAGCCTTGGCTAAGAAGAAGGTTTATATCAGTGCCTTTGGCTTCATTTTGGTCACATCCTCCATTTGTTCCTTCAGGGTCCTCTATTTTGAGCCTTGGCCCTGCAGCATGGATTTATATTACTGTTTTTGGCTTTTATTTGGGCATGTCCTCCATTTTGAGGTTGACTAAGAAGCATGGATTTGTTTTATATGAGTGTTTTTGGCTTGGTGTTTGGGCATGTCCTCCATTTGTCTTGAATGTTCTCCATTTCCAGCTTGGCCAAGAAACATGGATTTCTATTTCTAGGAGTGTTTTTGGCTTTTATTTGGGCATGTCCTCCACTTTGAGGTTGGCTTTATGATTTCATTTTGAGCATGGATTTATATTTTATGTGAGTGTTTTTGGCTAGTGGCTTGGCCATGCCCTCCATTTCTCTTGAATGTCCTCCATTTGGAGCTGAAGAAACATGGATTTCTGTTTATAACAGGGTTGCTACCTTTTGTTTGGTTATATTCCTGCATCTTGTCTTGAGCGTCCTCCATTTCGTGCTTGGCTAAGGAGCATGGATTTATCTTTCACATTAGTGTTTTTGGCTTCTGTTTGGGCATGTCCTCCATTTTGAGCTTTGCTGAGCAGCATGGATTTCTATTTATATCAGCGCCGCAAGCTTTTTGTTTGGCCATGTCCTCCATTTCTCTCAGCTGTCCTCCATTTTGCTGTTCCCATGCCCTCCTTTGCAGTTGTGACATCTGGTCACCCCTAAGGGTCCAGAGGGATCCTCTTTCCTCCTCCTTGTCTCTCTCTGTGTCTCTGCGTTTGTGTGTTTGTATTTACATGTGTTTGCAGGTGACAAGGCCCTCTGGGATCATTATTAGTTTTTTTCCCCCCTATTAAATGATGACCTTTTTATTCATTTATTCTGCCCCCATCTGGGATCATGAATGCTTCTTGCTAGGTAAGCACAGGCTGGCATCCCTGATCAGTATTCTGCAGATGGCAAAAGGCTCCTCTTCTTTCCTTGCAGGGGAAGGAAGATTGTGGGTCCTTCTGTTTTTGGTGTGAGGATCTGTCTTCCCCGCCTTGTATTGTAAGATTTCTCCTTCCTTGCTCTTGTATACCTATACTCTCAATTAATTGGAATATTCCAAGCCTATAGCTGCTGTCGGCAGTGTGTGTGTGGGTTTACCACAAGAGGTTAGGAATTAAGATGTCATTGTTGTCTTTCGTTAGGCTGAATCCGCACTGCCAGAATAATCCGGCTTGGCACCCCTTGAACTGCCGTGGCTCTTGGCGGTGGAATTCTGGAAAATGTAGTTTGTTGTGGCACAGAGGCACAAATCTGGGTGCACAAAGCAATGAGCCGCGGCAGTTCAAGGGCTGCCAAACCGGATTATTCCGACAGCACGGATGCAGATAATTGATTCCTTTGACAACTGGCTGGAGAAGGGGACTTGTGTGGTGAATTCGAACCCCGTCCCCTGCCTTAACCTCAAATCTATTTCAGCATATGAGGCTATAAGGCAGCTAGCGTTGAAGTGTGGCTGTCAGACTGAGATTGCCCCCTGCTGTGAATCTAGATGCATAAATGCACACACATTGCCAGGGTGAATTCATAACTCCTTCCAGAGGAGGGCTTCCTGTTTGTTTACAAAATGCACTTGGTGCTGCTGTCAGAGAACTAGTAATGGAGGCCTTTCAGTCGCCCACATTGAGTGTGCAGACGTCCGTTCCTTAGGGACCGTCCGTGTCACTCCATGTCGGTTAGGAAGAAGCCTGGATTTGGCATGTGTTTGTCTGCGTCACTCATCTGTCACTGGAGGAAGAAGCGGTGTCTGAGCCTCCCTCTGTTTTTTGGAAAAGGTGAGGTCCAGTCTGCCCTTCTTTTGTCCTCCTCCCAATATACTATTCTTGCTTTGCTTGTTGGAGCATCAGCTGCAGTTAATTGGGATATTCCAACCAAATCACTGCTGGTGACAGTGTAGCATTTCTCCCCCCCCCCACCAAAAAAAACACCAAAAATGAGGTTAGAAATTAATAATTGAGTTTCTCTCGGAGGCTCGCAGGCTGCCCTTGGCTCTCCTTCTGCTCAAGTGATTGAAAGCTATCGAGCACGACTTAAATAGGCTGGGCAGGAGTAAACACAAATGGCCGGGTTCTTTCACGTACACCGTCTTCATTACTCAAGGACATGGCTTGAAAATGAGTCACTCCAAATCAGATGTGGCTAGCAAAATGTTTGTATTGCCTAACACCAACGTGGCCTCAAATGCAAGGCTTTTTTGGTAGAATCAGGTCACACACATTCAGTCCAAGTGTGTACGCAGGTATGGAGCAGCACCACAGAGCTGGAAGGGAATGGATTGCTCATTTGTTCCAATCCACTGAGGTTGGGCTGTTACATCCAACTCATTCCCAATACATATTTGTCCTTTAAAATTTCTCACCTGCACCCAGAAGGAATTTTTATAATGTCCCTTTGAGAACTTGTCCCAGTACTCAGTTGCTCTTAGAATGTATGAGAGTTTCATTCTCTTTTACCTAAATTTGTGGGTAAAATTGTGTTCTGTTCTTAGTGGCGTGAAAACTCTTCATGCTCATTCCCTTCTTTCTGTTACTGTTAGAAAATTGTCATCATTCCTTACTGTTAGTTTTGTTGTTGTTGCTAAGGCTAAGTATATGGGAATGAATGAACTGGATGCCAGATTAACCAAAGCTGGAGTGGAAGGGCCAGGAGAAGAAAGAAATGCTTAGACAGCTGTATTATGCTTTGGGGAAATGATTTGAAAACTACCCAACTATTTTGACCAGCCTGTGTCTACTCATTTTGGTAAAACTAGCCTGGTAACCTTAACTTGCCACAGACAACCCAGACAGATAGCTCTTTGCAAGCCATCTCTTGGAAACAACATCAGACTTCATTGCAACCTTGCAAGGATTTATAATCATACCATTTCAGTGTAGGAGAAGCAGCAGAAGAAACTAGTACAGAGAGAATACAGATAAAGGATTAGTACTCTTCACCAAAGCAAAATTAATTGGGATATTCATATATCCATGTCTGTTGGGTGTTTGCAATAACACAGAGCGTTTCACAGGGTGTGATATGAAGAACGTAACCCAGACCTACTCACCCACACCATTCCAGTCATACATAATTTCTGCTTAACCCTTGCTTTTGTAATATACTGACACCTGGATTTTTATAGCAACATAAATAAGGTTGACACATTTTTCTTGGATTCCAAATTTGAGGACATCTACCTTGGGAGGTGCGTTAATGTGTTTAGTTTTGTGGAAAGGTTAGGCATGGGTGAACTGTCAGAAATTGCAATTCCATTGTGGAGCTGGCAAGGATGAAGATTTAAGCATGGGTATTGTTAAAAGTTGTAATTTATAGGTGTGTTGCCTAGTGTCTGAATAACAGGCTGCTGGGTGACATGACACGAAGATTATGACTTCTGTTTGTCTCCATGCAATTATTTATTTTGAAAATCCCTGTTATGTTCCTGGCTTAATAGCCCATGCCATATTGGCAGCAGAGCACAGCAGGGTGTGTGTTTTATTGTGTAATAATGTTCAGCGGCTGAAAACCATTCTTCTCCACTTTGTGTCTTGCAAGAGACTGTGGGGTTTGGTGGTCTTAGACGGCATCTGTGTGCTGTGCCATCTTGCAACATACAGGGCTCCAAAATGTCAGCACTGAAGCAGATGCGTTCAAACTTTGCTTTTGTTGAGCCGAGGGCCTTTTCTGTTGCATAGTGGGTCTGAAAGAATGGGCATGCTGAAGACGAGGCATTGTCTGTGAAAAGAGAGGGCCGGTTGTTGTGTGGAGGCCTACTGCCAAAAATGTTAGCTTGATTATTTCAGAAGGCAAACGTGGTTTTCAGCCTTCTTCATCTCTGCAGTTCTGGCTCATGAGTTTCCTCTCTGTCCATTCATTCTCCTGATTTTTTTCCATTCTCCAAACTCTGTGGGATTTTTTTTTAAAAACTTCTTAGGCTTGATTCTGTTTCTTTTGATGACTTCACCAGCATTTCCTTTCTTTTCAGGGTCCCTGTGTATGTGAATGCAGGAAAGATGCAAAATACATTGTACTGTCATGTCTGGAGTGATTTCATCTCTTGGAACTGTCCAGTAGTAACTGATTTACTTTTTAGGACATTTCTAAGTGTGAATGGGATGTGAAATAATTCTGGAACCACTCAGCAATCTTTAAAGAAAACTGTTTCAGCCTAAGTAGTGCTATTGGGTTTTGTGTTGAAGGGGAGCCATATTTGCATTTTTAAAAACCATACATTCCTAGGACTTGTCAAGTTTGTTTGGATGGGACTTGCAGCTTGATAGCATTATATATATATATATATATATATATAGCATAATATATCTGTTGCAGTGACATATACTAGAGTTGATGGTCGTGGTACCAGTGGTGGAGCAAGTAGGACAGGGTGAAAAACCTTTAGCCCTCCTCTTGTTCTGGACAGTGGTGACTTCCACAGTCCCTTACCATTGGCTTTGCTGGGTGCAGCTGATGGTAGCTATAAGGCAAAACATCTAGAGGCCAAATATTCTTCACCCTTGAAGTAAGGTATGTAGGGGGTAGAAAATCATTACTTGTTTAGAAAAATCAGCTTTTAGGTTTGGGAGGGGAGGCCTCTGGTTAATATAAAAAAAAAGGTGGGGCAGTTTGTTGCTGTGCCAGATGCACTTCGTTGGTGCGTTTGGATTGCTTGTTGTAATTGAAGGTTGGTTGGATGAGCTATTGAGATTATATCAGCATGTAGAAAACCTACTTATATTGGCTGTGTTGTCTTATGGCAATATCTGTAAAATTATAGTCAGGCCACAACAAATGTGTCATGGGAGTGGTGGATGTGGGGAGCATGAGGAACATCTGTATATCTGAGTTTCTGTGCAGTGGGTAGCTACTGATAGATCTTAACTGGGCCTGGTATGCATGCCAGAGGCAGAAATCCTTCAGTGTTAAAAAAGAAGAAGGAAGAACCATGACTTGTATTGATTATGCTTTTATTCTTGAGGTATTGCTGTAAAGAAAAAGTCTGGATGAATGTTGGCAAAAGAGAGTGTTATTAAAAAAAACACATTTGAATCTTGATATGTATTCAAGAAAGTTTTTTCAAAACTTTGGTGAACACTATCCTTTGCTTTCTTAGTGATGTATATTCCATTCAGAGTTTTTTGGTATCCATGACTAGTGAAAATTTGCTTCTCCAGCTTTTAAAAAGTTGTCCATGTACAGTGATCCAAGTTAAATTTTTCACAGAGCCTTAGGAGGTAAATTGGCAAATCTTCTTGCCAACTTAGATTTTTCAGAAACATATAAGACAGTGTTATTTGTTAAAGTAACTAAGACGTCAAAGTAAAGTACTAACAGATATTGCTGTTGTGCTGAAGACCTACAGCTGTAATGGTACTTGATTTTAATAAATTTTACAGTAGTGATAAATTCTTCAGATGTAGAAGGCACCCAAATGACCAGTGACCTTGGATTAATGCAAGGAAATAAAAGTTATATGAACTATCATTACATCTTCCCCCTTGTGCTGTTGAATCTTAAGTGGCTATATCTAGGGCATGGGATGGTCTTCATCTTAAAATCATGTTGAACTGGATAGCTTATGAAACTTATTAACTCCCACTTTTATGTTTTTGGAGGTCTGTGGAAAGCAGAGATAGCTCCCCTCAAAAATGAAAGGAAGTTGAATACCTAAGATATTTATATTTTTAAGATTTGGAGATATGGGAATATAAGAGGAGGTGCAGCTCCCTTCCGTCCTTCCTTCCTTCCTTCCTTCCTTCTATACCCTGTGTAGCTTCAACAATTTAAATTGTCATTTCTGTCAATCCCACTCCATAACTAGTCCCACGTCTTGAGCTTCAGAAGAAAATTTAAACAGTGCCTTAAGGTCCTTTTATATTAAGTACAAGGAAATGAGTTGTTGAGCAAATTTCATTGTGCCAGAACAATTATGGATTTCATCAAGTTTACATTTTTGTTGGCAATGCCCCCTTTTTAACCTAGTATGTGTGGGGTTGCTGTAAGTCAACAGCTGATTTGAAGGCATATTTGCTGAGTAACGGCCCTTGACTTACATACCAAACGACAAATTTGACTTTGCCTCTGCTTCTGAATCATACTGTGTAGCAAAATGAATTTCATTATACAATTGGATTTGGAGGCACAATATATATACGTAAACTGTTTAGTTCTTCAGAGCTGCTGACCTTCTAACATTATCCCTGTAATCAGGCCTGTTGAGAAGAAGAATATGTGTTTTTTAGTTAACAAAGCCTCTGACAATGAAGGTCTTTTTCATGAAGCCTTTTTGCCTTATCCAGACCCCCCTTCTCCTGATCATCATTTGTTTATCTGGAATATTTTTAGCAGCATTGCTATAGATGTGGTAATGATGGAGACCTGGAGAAGCACAGATTTTAAGTGTCAGGTTGCAGTGACATGTCTGCAGTAAGCAATGCAATAAAACTTGGCCTGGGAAAGCATGAGATTCTGCTCTATCTATGTGTGTGTGCCTGCCTACCCCAGGCAAGGTAAACAGCAACTGCCTCTGAAATCCCTTGCTGAATATGTGTGAACGACAAAATACAGAGGAAAGCGGAGAACAAGTAAGCCCGCTTCATAACCCTCCTTCCCCAAAGCAAAAGCAAAGATCTGCAAGTTTAGTCACAAAAATAAAAATTGTAAGAAAAGTAGACACTGGTAAAAGAAGGTGTTGTCTCTAGATGTATTTTGGAAGAAGCCTTGAGGTGGCCTCTTGAAGGTTCAAAATAGTTTTGTTTTCTTATGTGAGGCTTACCTATTGTAACCTTTTTGGTTTATTTAATTTTACTTAGCAATAGTACATTTTACTTAGCAAGTAAATTTCTATACCGCTTATAAGTGAACTAGCACTCCCTAAGTGGTTTACAATGCGTAAGCCTATTGCCATCAACAAGCTGGGGACCCATTTTACCGACCTATGAAAGAATGGAAGGCTGAGTGGACCTTGGAGCCCTCCTCCAGGATCAAAATTACAGCATTGTGGCTGCAGTATCAGCATTGAACCACAGTGCCACTGGGGCTACTTGTGCGTATTGTGTAGTTTTGAATAAACTGTTTGCTGAAATGTGTTGGATTGCTCTTCTATCTTTACTATCCAGTCTCATTCTGTGATATTTCTGCCTCTGGTTAAAAGAAGTAGTATCCAGGAACACATCTACTGTACTTTGTTAAGTCTGGTATATTTCTGATGTCAAGGAAACTCAACATTATAATTTCTGTATAAAAGAATAACAAATTGCTCAAGGAAGAAGATAATAGCAAATGTCTTCCTGTGTTTGGAGGAGCCATGTGATTTCTAGCTTGTTTCCTGCTGTTCCTGTCTTTTTTCCTCTGTTCTTTTGGAATATTCAGCTCTTCTGTGCTATTCTGCCAGCTGAGTTTCTTGGTGTGGTGGCGATCTTCATTGTGCTGGATTAAAAACCTTCTTAAGTAACTTTAAGTAACTTAAGTAAGTAAAAGCAAAATCTGATTTTGAAGTCATTCAGCAGAGAAAACAATGCTGGAAACACCATAAGTCTAGAAGTTAGAAAAGTTCCTTTTTTAATACGTTAATTTGGTGTAATATAAAGCATATAATCACTCTGATGGACAAGGATTAGCTGGATTCTCTTACAGATCAGGACTAAGCAGACCTAGGGCGCATACAGACTACACAGTTACAGTGCTATGATTCCACTTTAAATGCCATGCTTCCATTCTATGGAATCCTGGAATGTATAGTTCATTGAAGCACTGGAGCTCTCTGGCTGAGAAGTCCAAATGCTTCTGTCTACTCTCTCAGCCTCAAGGCAAATCCTCTTTGAACAAATCTTTCCAAGAAAGCCCCATGATGGGTTTGCCGTAGAGTCACCATAATTCAGAAACTACTAGAAGACACACAACATCAACACTGCAGATACCAGGATTCCGCAGGATGTTGCCATGCCCCTTAGACTTGAATGTAGCCCTATAAGTGTGTGTAATGTGAATGGGTCTGTTAATCCTGACTGCCACTGAATAACTGGAATGCAGTGGAAGGAAATAATTTGCAGCGGCAAAGGGTTGAGCAGGAAGCCGTGGAAGTGCTTAATCCTTTTCCCGCCTGTCAGTCACTGATGCTTTTCTCTTCCTCTGTTTCTGGATATGTTTTGGGCATGTTGTTGATTCTAGGAAGAGACTGTAGGACAGTGACAGGCAAAATCTGGCCCTGGGTCATCTGTTCTCCTCCCAGGCTGTTCTTGCAGCCACTGACCTCTCAGGATTTCCCAGACTGTTCTGTTTCTTGTTCAGACAAAAGGATGTGTTTCCTCTCTTAGAACCCCCAGGAGTAGAAATTTTCCTTATAAATAGGTTTCAGGGCTGATATCCACTGGGGAACATCCCCCCTAACACACACAAACATTTTTCAAAATTGGGATTTCTTGACTCTCTGAGGCTGTGGGGACATTTTGGGTACTCATTGTGGCCTCTAGAAGATCCCTGGGGGGAGAAAATTGGTCTCTGGACCAAAGGTGAGTTGTAGTGCATCTTGGCTATGCTACTGCAGAAACTTTTCCTATGTTCTGATAAACTTCTCCATTAACTTGTAATGTGTGGGGGCTGTGAAGATATTTGAGGTTATATTGGCTTTAGGTTTATGTAGAAGAATTGACCTTGAAAGTATCTTTATGTGCCATAGAACCTTATAATCTATGCAGCACTTTACTGAGAAATTAGACATTTATGAGTGTTTTTGTTTAAACCTCACCCCCAAAGTCTACATGTGGGTTGTTCCACCTTCTGTATAATCTTTATATCTAAAGCATGAGTGAAGTTTATAAAAGATGAGCAAATAGTACCAGACTACTCTAGTGCACTTTTGTACTCAGAAGCAACACCTGCCCATCTCTGAGTCCAGGAAGTTAGAAGTATACAGATTTTATTCATTCCACGGAGCTGTATCTCAGATATTCTCTTTCTCTCTCTCTTCTCCTTCCCATTTCAGTCTGCCATTAATCTATTTCAGTTCCAAGATGTTCTTGCAAAAAGTGACAATTGGTCTCAAAGCTGTTGTTATATATGGACAGTGGGCCCTTGTTATTCGCTGGGGTTTGGTTACAGGGCCCTCCATGGATAACAAAATCCGTGGATGCTCAAGTCCCATGAAATATAATGGCACAACAAAATGGTGACCCATATATAAAATGGAAAATGAAGGTTTGCTCTTTGGAATTTATGCTTTTTGGGAATATTTTCAAGCCGTGTATGCTCAAATCCATGGATAAAAAAATCCATGGATAAGGAGGGCCAACTGTACCTAGAATTAATAGATGTTGAAGTTAACTAAGAAGAATCATGGCTGTCTGAGCTTACCTTGATTCTTTTTCAAACAGTGTTTACATTGTTTTTGTTAAGTTATTGTCCAATGGATTGTTTATATTCATAAAACCTTTCTTAAACTTTCTTCAAATGTTATAATCTAACTTTTTTTAACACAAGAACTATCCTTTTTGTTTTCAGAGTTAGCATAAGTACTAAAACGGATGGTTTTTGTTACTGTTGTTCCAATACAGTATAGTGAATGAATTAAAAAGAAACCCGATTGTTAATTGACAATGTTTGCTATCAATTGACCAGATCTTTTTGGCCCATTAAATGCCCATTGCCAACATACACTGTGCTGAGGTTGATGGCGGGCAGACAGGGTTTCCTGACTTGTCTGCCAAAATGAAAAATGTTTCTTAATCGTCTAACATTTGAAAACCACTGCTATAATGAATGCATATTAACTTCAGCACACAGGTGTCTAAAATTTGAGTGTTATTATAGTTAATGCTAAATTCACTGTTCAAAATGTAATGTTGTCATCTGCTTGTTAATATATAATAATTAGATGTTTCGCGCTTTTGGAGAAATCTCCCCATTGTTTCTTAAAGATAACCCGCTGAAGGCTATTTCACCTGCTTTTTGTGGACCTGCTAAATGTTATGTATATTAATATTTTTGCTTATAATGTTAGTTGTTTAAATTATTTTCAGAAATCAGAGACGTTCTACACTTATTTGGGAAAAATCTGAGTTATGTATGTACTGCTTGGCCTCATATAATCCATAACTGTGAAAACCTTGTGTTCTAGGGGATGCCAACCATACTACAGAACCGTGGTGGGGAATTTATGGCAGTCCAGATTTCCCATCAGCCTTAGCCAGTTGATTGTAACCAATGTAGAGTGGTAGTGGGATTTGTAGTTCAACGTCTAGACCAAATAGAGCCTACCATATCTCTTTAAAAAAAGTGCTAGATATGAGTGCCTTGGTGATACAATGAGGATTATTTGGTAACAAGGTGAAGTTACTTAGGAATGAATTGAAAACCTAATATAAGAGAATGCTTGTGTGGGGCCTGAATACCCTAAAGGCACCAGATACTGTCTGATCTTGAAAGCTAAGCAGAATCAGCCTTGGTTAGTACTTGGATGGGAAGCCACCAATGAATACTAGGTGTTGTAGGCTATATATCAGAGAAAGATACTGGAAAATCCACCTCTGAGCATTCCTTGCCTAAGAAAACCCTGTGAAATTCATGGAGTTACCATAAATGGACAGCTTTGTCAATTTGTGATCCCCCCCCCCACATACATACACAAACTTACACACTTGTGGAGTTAAGGTGAGGCTAACTTCCCTTACTGTAAAATGCCAAGGCAGCCAAAGAGACTATTCATTGTATTGATGTTAGGGACGAGGGAGAAATTGTTTGGTTTGCAGTTTAATGTGAATTTACCTAACTTCCACTTCCTGAAACAGTACATGGCCTGAAACCGTGGTTATACATTGATATTTCCACTTCTCTGAATTTTGTAATATGAAGACTATGTACAAAAATGCATTAGGAGAAATTGTTCATAAAGGTTTGTGTTAGACAAAACTGCATATATGAATAGAACAAACTGCATACATGAATGTATTAGGATAAAAAGGGAAAGAGGTGGTAGGAAGAAGGAATTTAATAATACCTTTGAGATTACAGTAATTGATTTATTTCAGCATGAATTTTTGTAGGTATTAATCTACAATATTAATATTTCATGGATATTAATCCATTTGTTCAGATGCACTGATGGAGTACAATATTATAGGACTTTGCAATGTTCTTTTAAGTCTGCAAACAGAAGTCCATATGCATGTTAGTGTACATTTAGTCTAATACAAAGAGATACTTGTGTCTCTCCTGATGTATTTTTGAAGAAGATGCATAGATGGAGTACAGAATTGCCAACATGGCTATCTCTGGAAGCATGTATCAGGCTAAATGTACACAAGAATGCAAAGAGACTTCTGTGTGCAGACTTATTAGAATAAATCTGTTCCAGTAGAAAAAGGAACAAAATGTGTTTAAGATTGTAAAATGAGAAAATAACCCAAATGGACAGATTTAAACATTTGTAATTGAGGTATGTGGTTCTGTAGGATGGCACCTGCCTCTCTTTTAGTTAGTTCCTGGAGTTGTTTTCTGATTTAGAAATGCTTTGGCTTTTTTTAAAAAAAAAATACCAAGGCTTATAGTCTGTTGATGGCTTTGGCTTCTTGTATTAAAGTTTGTAAACAGTTAAAGAGGGTGGAAGAAAAACAGCACTGCTGACTGTTGATGAATTATTAATTCACATAATGTACGTCCGTGCATCTGTGTGTGTGTTTTCTTCTATTATGCTTCTTCAGCAGTATGTGTAATGGTTCCTCCCAATTGCAAATGACTGGTTTTTATATATAGGTCAGAAAACATATTGTAGTTGGTATAACTATGTCATTTAAGTAAACAAAGATGTTAATCAAGTAGTGCAAGCAATACTTAAAATGTTGGTATAGCCCAAAAGGCGGCTTTGAATGTTGTCACTATAATCCCTATTCAGTGCAAAGGGTACTATTTCACTTAACATTTCCAAAATAAACAGGAAAGCTAAATAAGACCCAGAAAAAGAGCTCACATGATCAGAATGGTCAAAACAGGCCTACTTTTAGGGACTGTTCCTGTAAAAAAAAAAGAGTTACTGAAAACAGAAGAGTAAAACAAGCAGAAACAGAAGAGTGGCCGAGGCACAAGAAAGCTGTGAAACACAAGTCCTATGGAGATAATGAGAAAATACTCCATGACCAAATGACAAACGAGGTTTGAATCCTCTCCAGATTTGCAGTTGCGTATATTTATATACATGGGAATATATGGAGAAGAAAGATGTGCCTCTGAGTAAATCAGCCTAGGATTAGGCTGTGACCTACACATTGAGAGGCAGCAGATTTTTTTAGATAAAATAAAAAGCACCTAATAATAAGTAAATAATGCATTTGAAATACTCAGAATGTGGTGGTTGAAACCTGGCTTATTTAGGAAGTGCTTGCTCAGGTTCTGTGCACTTGCACAGTTTTTCTTTATTTGTTCATATAAGTAAGTGAACAAACCAGAAGCTACACTTAATCAAAGTGTCTTGTTAAATCCTAACAAAGAGACTCTGGCATAAATACTATTGGTAATCCAAGTCAAGTAGACCGTCCCCTTGAATCAATTGTTGAATGGTGAGTCAGCATATGTGTAAATCCTATTGATTCATTGTTGAGACTGCCAGGATTTAGGCCTATGGTTAGTGGCTTCCCATGAAGCCAAGGTATGGAGCCAGTGGAAGCAAAGGGGCTCTTGGTAGATAGATAAAGCAGGTGCACCTTCTGGTTCATTAACCCAAGATTTGATGTTTTAGTAATCTGTACATCAGAGTCTTGAAAGATATGGATTAATATCATTACTATCATGTAGCAGGTTAAGATGGAACTGAATGTCCAACCTACTATTTTGGGCAAGGTTTTAGAAGACAATACCCCTGTTGAAACAGCTCCACTGGCTGCCAGTCTGTTTCCGGGCACACTTCAAAGTGCTGGAGATGACCTATAAAGCCCTATATGGCTCAGGTCCAGGCTATTTAGCAGACTGTTATCTCCCTATATGAGCCAGCCCAGGTCTGAGATCCTCTCCATCCCACCACCATCACAAGGACGGTTGGTGGGGACACGAGAAAGGGCCTTTTCTGTGGCTGCACCTAGACTGGAATTCCCTGTCCAGGGAGGCCAGAATGGCCCATTCCTTGGTATCCTTCCACCAGCAGGCAAAGACCTACTTGTTTAGATAGGCTTTTAAAACAGAAAGTTTTTAAGGCATATGATGGGGTGTTATATTGTTTTAATGTATTTTAAGAATTTTATTTTTTTTTAAACTTGATTTTAGCATTGAATTAATTGTTTTAATTATTGTAGTATTGTAATTATATTTTAATATACTATTTTTGTATATTTTTAACTGTATGGTGTCTTTTAAAGTTGTAAGCCGTCCTGAGTCCAGCCTTGGGAGAAAGGCGGGATATAAATAAATAATATAATAATAATTAATTCAGATGGTAAATTCATGGTTGAACCAGCAGTTTCTTGATTTACACCTCAGGTTGCCTGAAGTAAGTTTTGTATTTATTAAAAAGGTAAAGTGTGAAACCAAGAACATAAATTTTGTAGAATATATTGTTGTTTACTTTCTTTTTTATGGCAGTTGCATCAAAAGGCTTCATTATGGAATAGATACTGATATTAGCATATACATCCTCTATGAAACGTAATACCTTATGTCTATTCTCCCTGTGCATACAGCTCTGAGTCATGCGAGGAATTACCGCAAAAAAATGTGCAAGGCCTTTGAGAAAGCTTTTTGTCACTCTGGTGGATGTGCCTCAAACATTTCACTAGACTGTTTTTGGTGGGGAAATTCTTGCTTGCATCAAGATTTCTTCAGTTGTTGTGCCAGGACTACCAGCAGCCACATTCCTGGTGGGTTGGCCGATAGATGTAATAAATTGGTCCATTAAGTGCCACACAGATAAACTATCTCTGTGTGTATGGGTTTTAAATAATCCCAGACTGACGCATCACTGTGGGCAGAGTAATTCCCTTGTGCTACTGAATGAAAGGGACTCTTATAATTAGCCCTCACTGACAACTTGAAACATTCCTGATCTTTTTTAAAAATTCCACTGGAACATACCACATTTTATAGGGAAGAAATCATTGAAAGTGGTTGGCTTTTACTTCATGCCTTCTTTCCTTACTGTTCCCCTCCGTACCAGCCCACCTGATTGCTAACCTGATGTAGAGGAGCAGTTGGTCATGGCCCTCTCTTTTCTTTGGTCCCAAATGCTCCTCTCAACCACTCTGAATTGAGATTCTGTTACTTATATTGGATTTTTTAAAAAAATCTCCAGCCCAATAGACAGGCAGTTCTTTTTCCTCCTCTTACTTGATGTGCCACCTCATCATTAACATGTTATTGCAACTGGCCTAGTGAGTTTTCTTTCCCAGTCTTTGCAGCTCCCAGAGAGAAATGAATGCCTTTGATGCGGCTGCTTGATAAAGAGCCAAAAAAAGACACCCCACTATAACCATACAAGTGAGGGCAGTTCAGATGGCTTGGGGTAAGCCTCCTTCCCCTACTCCACTATGCCTCCCTGCTGCTCTTCTGGCTTTGCTCAAGTGCTGGAATGTCTGTGGTTGGCGCATGGCACATTTGGCAGAACCATCCTGAATGGCTGGCAAGGCTTCAAAGCACAGGACCTGTCTTGCAAGTGGTGCAGCCATGATGAAGGGTAGGAGATTGTGTGCACTAGGATTGCTGTCTAAGCATGTAGGGTTTTTTTTATTTTTCAGCAGTGTAGCTACAGTGGGCATGGATATGCGCGTGTGTGAAACCCTCAAGAAAATTAGGAGCCAGTTGGAGACCTTCATATTTTGGAGATGTATTTTTTTACTCATGTGTTTTCTGCAGAGGTTGTTATGTATGCAGTTCTTCCAGGAGTATTTGCATTTTTTGAAAATAGAAATGCGTCACAGTACATCAGATTTAGGAATATTCATAGATGAAGTTTTTAATATGCATTACTATGGTAGCCAGCCTTCCAAATAACTGTGGAAAATTTAACTAGCTTCCTGCCCTCACATGCCCATTATTAGTCAGTGTGGATACACCAAAGGCCTAAAAGAATAGAGGGAACTCTTGATAAAAGTTTCCATATCTGGCTGTCAGAGAGCAGTTCTAGTTTGATAATAGCAACCAAACTGATGCATGTTTAAAAATCAGAGAATAATCTTCTGTAGTACGAGAATTAAATTTCCCATGGTTAAACTTAGGGCTTCCTTAGATTTTAACTGTACTAGCAAGGAGGTCACTGCTGGGTTTTGCTTCCCAGGGACAGAAGACGGCACAAGTGTTGGAAAGAGCTACATTATAGATCTAACAAGCTCTAGAGCTTCTGCTTTCAAATTAAACCATCTGATTTAATTTGAAATAGAAAAAAAGCTTGCAATTTCCACGCTAAAAATTCTTAAAATTGGAATCTGTATCTCAGGGAAGTGGCTTTCAAATTGTAATATAAACTAGGCAGATTTTATTTTTCAAGTTAGGAAATTGCAAGGTCAGAAAAAGTGGCCATGCTAGTGATTCTTCCATTCCAGCATTAGGAGATTGTATGGTTGTTGTTAACTGCCCTCAGGTCGACTTGAATGAGAGACCATCAGATCACGCTATCATCATTTAGGTCTTGCAGACACGGGGTTGTGGCTTTTTTGATGGAATCTATCTTTCTGAAATCTTCTTTTCTTGCTGCTTTCTACTTTACCAAGCATTAATTGTCTTTTTAGAAAGTCCCGCCTTCTAATGCTATGTCCAAAGAACGACAGTTTAGGTATCTTGGCTTTTAGAAGAGAGCTCAGGCTTGATTTGGTCAAGGACCCATTCATTTATCTTTTTCACAGTCCATGTTATCTGTAGAACTCTTGTCTACCAACACATTTCAGATGAATTGATTTTCTTCCTACAGGCTGAGTCCCCCTTATTCAAAATGCTTGAGATCAGAAGTGTTTTGAATTTCATATTCTTTTGGATTTTGCAATATTTGCATCTGCTAAATGAGACATCTTGGAGACGGGAACTAAGTCTAAACATGAAGTTCATTTATGTTTTGTATGCATCTCATACACATAGCCTGAAGCTAATTTTTTGCACCATATTTTTAATAATTTGGTGCATGAAAAAGTTTGTACACTGAACCATCAGAAAGCAAAGGTGTCGCTATCTCAGCCACCCATGTGGACAGTTTTGGATTTTGGAGTATTTTGGATTTCAGAATTCTAGATAAGGGAGATTCAACTTAAGCTTTCTTCACTATCCAATTTTTACAACCATACATAGAAATTGGAAATACAATGTTATACATCATTCTAACTTTAGTAGTCAATTATATATCTTTATACTTTAGGATCTTGTCCTTTATATCTGTTCTTCCAAGTCCTAGGTTGCATCTGAACTGCAGAAATGATCCAGGTTGACACCTCTTTAACTGCTATGACTCAATGCTATGGAATTCTGGGAACTGCGGTTTTGTGAGCCATTTAGCCTTCTCTGTCAGAGATCTTTGGTGCCACAACATACATTGCCCAGAATTCCATAGCACTGAGCCATGGCAGTTAAAATGGTGTCAGACTGGATTATTTCTGCATTGTTCATGCAACCCTAGCCTTCTTCTGATTTCTTGACTGTAGTCTCTACAGTATTCTCATTAATGACTGAGCCAAAGAATGGAAAATCTTGAGGTATTTCAGTATCTTCATCATCTCCTTTAAAAGCCACCCTATCATTAACAGCCCTGCTCAGGCCTTGCAGACCCAGGGCTATGGCTTCCTTGACTGAGTATCCATCTGTAATTCAGTATTTCTCTTTGCCTACTGCTTTCTGTCCTGCCAAGCATTATTATATTTTCTAGTGAGTCAGGTTGTGATGTGAGACTTCCTATCTATGCCTTAAGGTTATATTTTCCCTCTTTTATAGAATGCCCAGCATCCACCCTTTATACAATAAGGGCTAAGGTCCCCAAGCGTCTTCCTCTTAAAAATTTAATATCTTAAACCAGGCGTCAGGCCAAGAAGCTTATGAAAAATCAAAACCTAAAAAAAAAAAAAACTACTTTAAGATGGAAATAAGATGGCACCTGACTCCATCCAGACTGGCCAAAATATACAAAAACCCAAACATGGTCTGTTGGAAGAGCTCTGGTAGTTGGCTCCACAAGTGGTGGACATGTCCAGTGGTAGAAAAGTTTTGGAGACAAATTCGCAACTTAATTCAGCAAATCCTAAACATTTCTTTTGAAGCTGCTCTGGAATTGTACCTTCTAAACATGAGTCACTATTCAACCAAAAGAGCGAGCTAAATGTTGGAAACAGATTCTCTACATGATCTCAGTAGCGAGAGTAATGCTTGCACAGAATTGGAAGGTGTCGGAAATGCCCTTAATAGACAATTGGTTACTGAGAATTTTAGAAATTGCTGAAACAGATAAAATTTCAGATTTAACAACAGGAGAATCAAACACCAAGTCCAAAGAATATTGGGCAAACCTTCTCTCTTACTGTGATAAAAATTGGAATTTCACGAGTTAGATAAAATACTGTAAAATATTTGGCTATGAGATAATGCTTTCATAAACTGTAATCCTCACAAGATTTTCTTTTGAATTTAAGCTTTTGTATTTTTTGAGGGAACAAAGATAAACTAACATTTGGTTAAAGCAATTTAAGGATGATGATGAAGCTCACCTCTTTGGGTTTGTTTCTACTTCTACTACTTATTTGTCAACATGTTTATTTGATATTACTAATTTGGAAACACCAGTTTGTGAGGATGTATATATGTTAGACTGTATTCTTTGTTTGTAATCCAATCAACATTTATTTTTTTAAAAAGTTTAATATCTTTGGTAGCATGCTTTTATGTTCCTATATGGTTCAGAATTCACACAGGCAGAGGCGTCTGTTGTAAGAAATAAACATTTACTTTATTGAATAACATTTAGTGAGAATGTAACTTGGGGAGAATAGTTCCAAGGTGGTATGGGTCCAAAACACACTGCAGAAACGTCTCTGTTTATCCCTAACTCCAGATCATTTATCAGCAAGTTTAAAACTGCTGGCCCGAAAACAGAACCTTCAAGAGTGCCATTGGAGGTCCATTTGGTTAGTAGAAAGACCAACTTGGAGCTAGAGTACAGTCTGATCTAGATGGGAATGCACTGTCTCAATCTGGAGTACACCTGCAGGGATGTGGGAGTTTTGTTAGGCACTGGCACTAACAAAGAAAGGTTAGGTGACATTGGTGGCTGGATGTCTTTGTGTTTAGCTGGTTCTCTATCAATTCGTGTTTAGATTAATAAAGAGTAGAACTGCCCTTCTAAAGTGTGACTAAGCTGTCTTGAAATAGTCTCCCTAGTGTTTTGCTGACTTTTAAATCCAAAGACATGGAACCGGAATCTCTGACAAACCATCCCCTTCTGTATGGACTTATCCAGAGACCCCAAAACAGGGGCTTGTGTGTAAGTAGCGCTCCGGTTGTAAAACTCCTTTCCTAGGGAAGTTAGGTTGGCTGTTTCATTGTTGGCTTTTAGCTAGTAAGGAAAAAGAATATTGTTCCACTAACCTTTGCTGATTTTAAAAGGTTATCTTTTATTATTATTACAGTAGAGTCTTGATTATCCAACCTTCGGTTGTCCGACAATCTGGATTATCCAACGTCGCGGCTGTTGTGATTTCTTTAAATTTTCTGTGATTTCTTTAAATTTCCTGTGATTTTAAAAAATTTTCAGAGGACTGAACTGTTTATACTGTACATCACAATGTTGATCAGTGATTTCCTTACATTTACTTTTACTGTTATTGCAATAAAACTTCAATACATTTGCAATTCATAGTGATTTCAAGGCTTTTCTTGGACCTTGCAGATTATCCAACATTTTCAGTTATCCAACTATCAGCCAGTCCAGTTTATGTTGGATAATCAAGACTCTACTGTATTACATTTTTACTAGTTTTACCCACAGTATGGAAATAGTGCATTACAAATAAAGTTACCAGGGAGGGGCATGCTACATTTAGGGTAACAAGGAGGATAATATAATTTTTTTCCAAGTAACATAGCAGTGGATAATACTAGTACTTTTTCTTAATATAATGAGTAATGTTTACTTTTTCTCTTAAAACATTGTTTTGGGGACTTGTTTGGGAGGATTTGGGGCCATTTTTAGTGTATTTAAATCTTGTAAAATGATTCTAAAAATAGCTGAAAAGTAATGTTGCCCATTACAAAAAAGCAGTGATACCTCCTAAAAACAACCACAACCTAACAATAAATTCCTATAATGTTCTGTGCTTTTATGTTGTCTAGTTTTTGTGTGGGGTGTTTTTGCTGTAAAATTATCTTGAGCACCCCATTAGAGAGAGAAGTGATTCCAAAATATTTAAGTTACAACATGAAGTTTTTTTAAAAAAAAAATGTCCTAAACCAGCAATACTTAAAACATTTCAAAACTCCATGTTCCTCATAGAGACTCAGAATGACTTAAGGAAAATATAACATTGTAAATTAAATGTTTCCGTTGTAAACCAATATTCCGAAAATCAGCAGATTTTGGCTGAAGCTCAGTACCTCTTTGCTTCTTCTTTCAGCAGCAGTGCTGCTGTCAGTGTTATTTATGGGTTTTGAGTGTATTCAAGGCAGGCTTGCACAGGCATTATACCCAAAGGGCACCTGTTGGTTAAATGAAAATGGGGCGGTGGTGTGGCTGGCTGGCTGGGAGGACAGCTGTTAAGGCTCTGGCTGGTTCCTTCTTTGATCCAGTCTCCAGGCCTTGGCGATTAGGAGGGGCAGGTGTTGATGCTTTGGTGTAATAATGTCTGGCTAAGGGGAAAACGGCCAAGAATATAATTGGGAAGCTACCAACATCTTCCCAAAACACAGAAATGCTTCGCCTAGAACAGCAAATAGAAAAACTATGCTTCTGTTAAACGAGAGTCGGAAGGTTCATGTTTTGTTTTTCCCTGAGTGGGACATTGGCCATATTCAAATGTCATATTAGACTAGACGTAGGCAGTCTACAGCCAGGGGCCTGGTCTGATCCATTAGGTCTCTTTGTTAAACGTTTTTGCCATAGGCACAGGGTCTTTTTCTTAAGCCATCCCTTTTCCTGTTTACCCCCAGACACTGGTGGGAGGTTACTGGTCATCCTGCAGATAGTTTCAGTGTCTTCTGGCTTTCTTTGTACTTATTGACTTTCCTCTTGACATTTTCTGACCTTCTGGAGTGTTTCTGGAGAAGAACGAGCAGGTTGTTGTTGTTCTTCAGGAACCTCTGCTGCACACCAAAGTCCTTAGGCCCTCCTTATAACTTTTGTCCTTCTCTCAAGCTCCTTGGGGCTTCAGGGTACTTCTTGTTCTTTGGGATTCAGTCGCCTGGTCAGTCATAGCCGAAGTGATCTCTGCTGAGACTGATCACTGTTCAGTTAAGTCAAATGATTGTGAGCGGGAGTTTGTGAGGATGCATTCACTATAATGGCTTGTATGATTCCCTCTGTTTATTTTTTATGGTATAATCTATTCACAAGCTGAATGATGGAGCAGTTATGCATAGGACAGAAGGAAACTTGATTGAAATTATGAGTAGCCTAGAGAACAAGTGTGGTCTAATGGTTTAAGTATTGAACTAGGGACACTGGAAGGCCGGGGTTAAAATTTTGACTCAGTCACGAAACCCACAAGGGTGACCTTGAGCAAATCACACTCTCTCAGACTCAGAGGATGGCAATGGCAACCCCCTCTGAAGAACCTTGCCAAGAAAAATCCATGATAGGGTCGCCATAAGTCAGAAATGACTTGAAGGCGCACAAGAACAAAAGTGAAGGAATGTGAGTAACAGGAATCCTTAATGTAGGGTTATGGCATGTTAGCCTGTTGGTGCTATCAACTATTGACCTCCTTCACTTTGCCCTTTAGTCTTGCTCACTAGTGGAATGCTCCCCTATCATCCACTTGCAAGAACATTCCCACAACAAAATTTGGCCTTTTAGTTTAAAATAATTCACTTAATTATTGTGCTGAACTGTGGTTTAGCATGATGACAATTTATAGTTTTGTCTTGTTTCAAATAAACCACATTCAAATTCCATTTGTTCAAATAAACCATGTTTAGCATCAACCATGGTTCGTCTGTTTGGACAACATAAAAAACTTGATTAAGCAAAACCAGAAGTGAATGCTCCCAATGTCTTTCTCCTAGTTGCACCAGAAGAGAGTGGAGGTGATGGCCACTATTCATTCTTGCCATGCTGAATTGTGGTTTATTAGGATGACCAAACTGGGGCAGTGACTATTCTGTAGCCACTTGAACCTTAAGTATAGTTGAGGCAGAAGAGTAGAAATCACTAACTTTTTTTCAAAATGAATTAAAAAGGAGCTGACATTCTCTTTGGAGTCTCCTGCTTCAAATACATGCATTCATACTGGCCAGATTTTAAATTGTGGACATGTAGTGAATCAGTGTTCGTGCCCTCACAAGTTTTCCCCCACCCTGGCCTTCCTGTGAAAAATGTTTTGCAAGTGAAGTCCTTCTAACCTCACTATGAAGTATATGCAATTTTGCAACTGTTGTACCTTAGTTGGTTGGGTAAATGAATTATAATAGCCCTATGTATAATTCCTTGAGAGAGAGAGAGAGAGAGAGAGAGAAAAAAAAAGCAAAATTTTAGTCACACATTCCTTATCCTATTCCCCAGCAGTTTGTGTTGAACACTGTATGTTCATCTGTACTTTGAATATTACTGTTAAAGCACTCTGGTGTATGAATGCACCCAGTATATATGCACACACACATGAACACCTCTGTGTGTACACATAAAACACCCTGTGTCTGCACTGCAAACATTTATTTTTATGAAGTTTTGTGCTTTGGGAGAGGAAAGTTACTCACTCAACTTCTTTATTTTTATTTGGGGTTATATTTCCATTCTTTCCATGAAAAGGTGAGTTTAAAACAAATACACTTAATGCTTTCCTGTCTAGATCATAGAAAGTCATTTTTGGAAGGTGAATAATTTATTCTAGCATTCTAGTTGGAAGGACATATTTCTTCACCATCCTCTCTGGTTTTTAGGGCCACCAAGTACAAATAGGCTGATTGATTGATTGGAGCCACTTGTATTTAATAAGGCTCTTGAGGGCACTCTTTTTATGTTTGAAGCTGTTCACCAAGTTTTCCTGGTGCAGTACTATAAGAGCAAGTGAAAGAAAATATGAGAGAATAGCAAAAAGATCCTGCCCATGAAAACAATGAGCAAGTATCTAAGAGAGATCCTTTTGAAGATCTTTGCACATTGTGCTCCTTATAGTCAGGGGTGGAAGATTTTGACTTTACTACAGTGGAGCCATCATGGTTGGCAAGTTATTTATTTTATATCCCAACTTTTCTCTCAACATATTTTACAACCCACCTTTCTGCCAAGGCAGCTCACAGTGGTCTAGCGTCCCGCCAAAGGGGTGAGTAGTAACCCTTTCAGTTACATGGGGTGTACTTGGGGATAAAGATGTTCTCTGAGGCACCACTGGGTTGTAGGTTAGGCTGCTAGGTATCCCTGGAATCAATGAGGATCTTTCCTCATGAAAGGACTTTCTTCTTAGTGGGATAATATTTGTACTGACAAATCTGAAAGGAGTGCTGACCAGAGTCGTGTTCCCTAAGCCCATCCTTTATTTATAGAGGTACTTCTTTTCCTCTTATAACTAGGCAGCAAAACATCATCCAAGTGACATACTGATTTCCCACCACCACCCTTAAGTTTGGAAAAACATAGGAAAGCCATTGAGCTTTTCTGTTGCCAAGTATATGGTGGATTTACCCTAGGAAAGACACCCAGCATTGAGACATAAGCTCACTGTACAGCCACGTTGTGGGTTCTCTTCTGTGGTTGTATTGGGAGTATGAGGCAATGCTTACACAGTGGGACATCATGTTAGGAACTGTGTGTGTGGAGCCCGAATGCATTCAGGATATTTGTATAAATACATGTAAAATCTTGTTTTGGCGGGTGGAGTGTGTTTGGAAAGATGACAGTGCAGTATTCTTCCAACGCAAACTGGATCTGTTGGTGGAATCTGTTTGGCTTCTCCACATAGGAATTAATGGCAAACATTTGTCCATATGAAGGGAAAATTAAGTTACATACTGAAGGTTATCACTGAAATGGCTGGCTAAATCTCTTCCTTTGACTCTCCACCCTCCTTCAGTTCAAATCCTTTAACTGCCGTGTGGAGAAATTTCCTGCAACACACAAAAAAGCAAAAAAATACATGAAAATCTGAACAGCTAATATCAGCAGACACTATTGGGGTCATTTTCCTATATTGCTGTTCTAATGCTAGATATGAAACAAAAGATACTCTGTATGATTTTACACTGTTCAAATTAGCTGTTAATGGAGATTGTGTGGCTGCTGCCAAAAGTGACAGCTTTCTCTCCTGTCTTTTCCCTGGTAATGTTTAGTAAACTAAAATGACTATGGTTTTGGGTAGGAAAATTCACTTAATTAGTTCATGGTGTAACATTTGAAAGGACAGAGAAACTCCCAGCATGATGGAATTGTGTTTTGCTTTGCTGGACATTATAAGGGGTGATGGACAGGTCTGAGTAGAGCTTGAAAATTTTACTTTCGACTTTCCAGTGGCCATGCTGTTGTTGGTTCTGGTTGTTGTCCAAAAACGAAGTGTTTCCAGACTTCACTTTCACAGACAGCCATGTAATTTTTAAGGTCATTTTTTTACCTTTGTTCTCCAATTCACAAAATGAACAACTTTTGAAAACTTGAATAGTTTTGTTAGAACTGTCAAAGGGGTTAAACTTGGATAAGCTAAATAAAATATAATTAACCAGATTTTTTTTCTCACTGAACAATTCCTTTCCCTCTCCAAATATATTGTGTTTTATTTCTGGAACTACTTTTACTATTTTAAACCTATATCTAAAAATGAAAGCTATAACTTTTTATTAAAATTAGGATTTTTATAGGCATTGGTATAACCTTGCATGGTATTGAACATGTTTCAGTGAAGTTATGGTCTCTGTGATGAACGTCTTAAAAATCCAGCCACGACATTATTTCTTGCCTTTTAAAATTTTGAATAAATGACTCCTCCTAGCATAGGCATTTTTATTGAAATTGTTATAGGCTTATCTGCATATGTGAAAACAAATACAGAGGCAGAAACTGTATATTGGATCATAACAATAACGCTCTGAGAACAGGACTTCATTGTCACTTTAATGGGTTTGTTATATTTTTATTAGCTACCAAGCTCATTGTATCTTGTTCATTTGCAAAAAGGAAGATTGGGTTTCTAAGGTTACACCATCATTATTTCATTTGTATAGTTCCATGACATGATGGTATACAAAAGAGCAGCAGCCTGATAAGTGTGGGGTTTAAAATTGTACACAGGGGAGGACAACAGTAGGAAGGAAGAGTTATGAAGGACTCTTGGCAGAATCCTGGAGAGCCAGTGTCGTGGTGTGATTCAGAATTGGGATTTGTGTGATCTAGGTTCAAGCTCCCCACTCAGTTATAAAAGTTACCAGTTGACCATGGGGCACTTCCTGCCTGTCAGCATGACCTACCTCACAGGATTGTTGTGATGGTGAGCTGTTGTCTTTGGACATCAGCTTGAGATCTCTGGAAGAGGGGTAGGATTCATACGTAGCACATGCAAATACAAATATGAATAAATACAAATCAATAAATAATGCAAATAAATGCCTTGCAGGGATAAGGGACACAGACCAAATGAGAGACTGTATTCAAGCAAGGAACATTGTTGAGGCACCTGGAGGCTTTTAGATGTCTAAAGGTGGTTGGATCACAGAAATGAATTTTATGGGGAAGAAAATATGGTGAAAGACAAGGAGTGGGCAGAACTCTGGAGAACTTTGAAACTAAGGAGAACTGGGTTTGCTGGGCAAGCATATCATGGGGTCTGAACTTCAAGAGAGGTGTGAGAGTTCTGGGGAGGTGTCTGTGAATACTTTTTGTGGTTGCCAAATCTTTTGCATCTGTGGGAAACTGCAACCACTTACATGATCTTGGAACACAGTACGTGAGCTTAGAATTAGCCAGCGGACTTGGTTGCTGGCTGGGAGACATGGAGGAAGTTTTTCAGGCACACTTGAACTTGGCAGCACAGCCATGGACAGCTACTGCTGTTCCATCATGGCCTCTCCTTTGCCCCAGATCCCAGGAATTGGCATGTAGCTGGGAAGGACGAGGAATAAATGCATGCACAACTCTTTCATTCCAGAGCGCCATGTGAGGTTCTGGACTTAGGTAGAAAATGTTGCTGCATTTATTAGATAAAGGAAGGTAAAGTATTGTTATGTTTGCACTGTGTTGTAGTTGTTATAAGGTAAGGATGTATTGAGAAAGGGTAAGAGAATGGAGTGTGGGGCGTGAATGGGGATTAGTGGAGCATCTGAGGAGATATTGAAAACTGTGGTATATGACAGTTGGTCGGGGAGCGAAAGTTGTGTTTGTCAGGATTAGGAATTAATTGGGTTTAGTAGTCTGAGTGGTTAGGAGAGGATAGTCAGGGTCAGAGATAGAGATTAGTTAGAGTCATGATCAGAGTTAGCTAGGAGATGAGTGTGAGAGATGTGATTTAGATGTATCAAATAAGTACTCTATGATGTTACTCAATTTCTCTTTAATAATCAATTTACTGTATTATACACCTGAGCTTCAGAGAATGTTGCATAAGAAATTTTAATGGAAAGCCAATCATAGTTGGTGGCAGTGGAGAAATTAGTGAAAAACCTCATACCCCACCAACTGTGTGCGAAAGGAACGTGACATGGCCAGCCAGCAACAAGAGTAGCACCTAGCCTTTCTAGATCTTCTCTGCTCCTTCTTTGTGTGCTGAGCTAAAATGGTTGAATGCACCCGGGATGGAGTTTGCAGAGTGAGAAAGGAGAAGGAATGGAAGCAAGTGAGCAGAGGAAGGGAAGAAGACAGTCAGGGTTTCAGTGACAAAGTGCAGCTGCTGGCACCTTGCATGAAGAATTATGGTCTTGCCATGGGTGGGGGGAAAGATAAGAAATAAAGAAGTGGATGCCATCTAATCGAAATAACCAGGTCTGGTTTTCCAAACAAAATGAGCCCAGAAGCCATCCCTAACACTGCCAGTCCTGCAGGATCAGACCTGACTCCAACCCAGGTGGAAGAAAGGTAATGCGATACTCACAAAACCTGGATTAAAACTGTGTTAAGCCTCATCGAAAAATATAGCCCTCAGGCAATGAAAAGATCTGAGACTGCTCCAGGAGGAAGTGAACCTCATACACCGCACAAAGGTTAGAGTCAAGACTAAGCAGTATTTTTAGCTCCATATAGATTGAGCCAAGGTAGGAGTGAAGAGAAAGGAAAGTTTGTTTGCATTTACTGTGTTACAAAGGGAGAATTGACATGACTTGTCAACAGAACTGAATAAAGGGTGGGGGGAGTCAAAGATAATACCAGTTTCTTACATAATGCACGATGAGATAAATCTTTATAACTCTGAAAAGAACATAAGGATAGATACTTAAAAAGTGAAATAAATACTTCGGCAAAGTGAAATAAATACTTCGGCATAACTGTGTGAAACTAACAAAGTGGTATTTCAACAGAATGATTTAGGGAAAGTGATGTGAATGCCTGAAACTGTTGAAATATACATTTAAAATTATTTCTGAAAATGCCACTTAACTCCCCCCCCCCTTTCTTCTCTGTGTGACACAATTGTTTTTAATTTCAATGGCTTTTTTGTATTTGACTGCAAAATAGAAAGTGCAGTGTCTTAAAATTTCATTTTGTTTTGGTTGTGATTATATTTTTGATCAGATGTTAATCAGCCTGATCTGGTGGAGGTGTCACAGCTCCATTCTCATGAGTGCAGGTGCTGGGGAATTTTTTTATTTTTCCTTGCACAACTTTGGTAGCGTCGTTTCCCTGTGACTGAGGCTTTTATAAATTATATGCATCTTAATTGTTTTTTGTCTCCTGGACACTCTAATAGTTGATTGGGAGAAAATGCTAAATATCCAGACTAATAGCCAAATAACACTGGTTTTAATCACAAAGTAAATACTATCCAGCCTTCCTCTTTTAGCAGTGTTTGTTTGGTCAATTAACATTCTGGTTAGGGGGAATACATGATTACTTTTATTCCTACTTAAGATAAGTGCCAGTGGGCCTAAAGCAGTTGTTTGTCCCAACAAGAATTTATTGAATGGTATTTGTTCGTCACACTTGCATACCATATATACTCGACTATAAGTCAAGAAATTTATGCCCCAAAATTGCCCCTAAAATTTTGGGGTAGATTTATAGAAGGGTCAACAGATCAGCAGTGCTTAGTAGGGTCCCAAAGCAAGCAAGCCTGAGTTGCCCCAATCTCCCTTGAACACCAATTCCTTCCCCATCCGGTCCGTTTTCCAAGCCTTGGCTTCCTAGCAAAAGAACTTCCCGTTTAAAAGCACTTGTGTCTCTCTGCTCCATTTAGAAAGCCTTTCTTTCATAGAGGAAAAATTCCCCATTTAAAAACACTTACTTCTCTCTTGGTCTGTTTTGCAAGCTTTGGCTTTCCCAGGACAAACCTCCTCCATTTAAATCTTCTTGCTTCCCTTTTGCAAGCCCTGGCTTCCCCAGGACAAACCTCTCCCTTTAAATCCATGTGCTTCCCTTTTGCAAGCTTTGGCTTCTCCAGAACAAACCTGTCCATTTAAATCCATTTGCTTCCTTTCTCAATCTGATGTTAAAACCTCTCCTCTAGCAGCTGAAAATCGATTGGGAGAGATCCAGAGAAGGAGGGACGTAAGTGGTATTTCCCCCTTTCCATCCTTCCTTATAGAAGTTTTACCCTCGACTTATCCAGGGGTCATATCAAAATCCAGGATTTTGACCCTGAAACCTTCCCTTGACGTATACATGAGGTCAGCTTATACATGAGTATATACGGTACATCTTCTTTACCGTATATACTCAACTATAAGTTGACCTCATGAATAAGACAAGGGCAGGTTTGGGGGCAAAAATTATGGATTTTTATATGACCCGTGGATAAGTCGATTGTAAAACTTAAGGGCATGTAGCAAAGGATCAAAAGGATGAAGCAAACCAAAACAATGTCAAAGAACCTACAAAATTCCAGCCACAATGTTTCGCTGCATGGATAAGAGAAGAGAGAGGGTTAGTGCTTCCAGGGCACAATTTTTTATTTTATTTTATTTTATTTATTTTAAATAAAAGTTAAGATATAACAGATACTTTGATCCCTGGATAAGTCAACTCAGCTTTTTTAGGTCATTTTTTAACCTAAATTTCTAGGCTTATTCATGAGTATATACAGTATTTCAGTGGAGACAAAATCAGTTCCTTTGTTTTATGAAAGTTGATGGTTTCTTGTATTTTATTTGGGGCTTTTTGTCTGTTTCTCATAAACAGGCAAACTAAAGAGGATCTGTATAGTTCAGGTGTTCTTTACAGTTTAGGGTCTTGTAGCTCCAAATGTAACCAATTTTTTTTTTAAAAGTTCAATTTGTAATTATTTTCTGTTATAAACTGCTCTTTTACTACATGAGTCGTTGGTAACTTTATACAAAACCAAATTATATACTGTATATGATGTGTTTTATGTGATGTGTTTTGCATAACTAAAATAACAGGATGACTTTCAGTCTGTATAGGATACAACATGGCATGTTTCCAATTTCTTATCTGAAGAAATCTGTTTTTTCTCAAAGCTGGACAGTGAAGAGAGCACATAGGAAGAGAAATCAACTCATTTGAGTTGTGCTGGAGGAGAGTGGAGGATACCGTGGACTGGAAAAAGATGAACAAATGGGTCCTGTGCATCAAGCCTGAACTCTCCCAGAAGCCAAGATGACTAAACTGAGATTGTTGTACTTAGGCCATGTTGTGAGATGACATGTCTCACTAGGGGGAAGACAGACAATTATGCTTGTTAACATAGAAAGCAGTGGGAAATAAGGAAGAATGTGTTACAGATGAATAGATTTAATCACAGACACCACGGCCCTGGTCTGCAAGACCTGTGCAGGGCTGTCGCTGATAGGATGACTTGGAGGTCTCTCATTCATAGGGTCTCCATACGTCAAAGTCAGTTTGACAGCAGTTAATAACAGTTCCTTTCCATCAGTTGTTGCAGCATAAGTACTGCTCCAGTCGGCAACCATTACTGGGAGCATCTGATGTTTTAGCATTGTGGAATCTTTACTGAACATGAACTTGACCAGTCCTTTGCATAGGCAGCAACTGGGAGGTCCATGTAAATTGGCTTGTACATGTAATAAATTAAAAACAAAAATACAGCTCCTATAATCTCCATTGAGATAACAAGCTCTGTAGCAGATTCAGCTTTGGAAAGTGAGATTTCATGGTGGTTTGGTTTTGGGGGTGAGCGGCGTTGACTTCATATTATCACTACACAACAATTTCCCTAGAAGTTACTATGTCATAACTAATTTGTACTAAGTTGCAGGCCCAAAATTCTCATGCAAGTTGTTTATGGCAACACTCACAGTAGGAAGAAAATTCAAAAACAGTACCCTAACTGTCTCTCCGTTTTCGGAAGCTCCTCTTTTTGGTTGCCAGAAATCAGGTCTTACATAATAATAATAATAATAATAATATTTATTTCTTACCCGCCCCTCTGTAAAACAATCGAGGCGGGGTACAACAAGGTTAAAAACAGATTGCAGATTAAAATAATTCAAGAATTCCATCCCAACCTCCCCCCCTTAAAATAGGATTAAATTAGTTAAGTTTAAAATTAAATTACTAATAATAAAAGTACAATAAAACATGCCATTGGTTACCAGGGAAGTGACAATTAACAAGTCAGTGTTATCAGTAAGTGTGCTTATTTTAAATTATAATCCTGCTGTGGACTGCTGAATTATTAAATTTTAGATATTTTCCAAGTTTATAATGTTTTATAAAGAACTGGTCATATGATTCTTAAATGCTATGTGTGCTCTGATTCACAGTTATTTCTTTGGTCACACATTACATCTGCAGTATTTGTGAAGTTCTTAAATATTCTGTTCTCCGGCAATAATTTGTTCACATTTTCCCAATTAAGGAATGTTATGTCCATCACAGAGAACTTGTGATGATGGGAATTTCTGAGCCATGCAAAGCTTGTTCCATTGCTCACTTCCTATGCAGATGTGTTTACTCTCTTCTTCAGTTTGCTTGTCTTTTCAAAATGGGGAAAAATCTCTAGACTAAATAAGATCAAGATGTTGCAAAACCATGCATTAATTTACAAATTCTGGACAACATAACCCCTCCAGTGCAATAATTTCTGTAAATATTAAGGCACTGTTTAGTCTAAGCTTCTAGGACCTTCTTAGGATCCATGGCTCATGAAAGTATAAAGCATTTATTTCTGGTGGTCAATGTTATGTCCTCTTTTACTTTGTCCCTTAAGACTAGTCTGCATACCAAAATCTTCATGCAATTGATGAGCTCTCCATATCCTTGTTAGAAAACGTTAAGTGTTCATTTATGGTGACCATGGTGTTTTTTTTTTTTCACTATAGGATTATAGCACTATGATTCCACTTCAGCTGCCACAGCAGCATCCTGTGTAGTTTGATAAAACACTAGAGCTCTTGGGCGGAGAATTCTAAACATCCCTTCTTTAAGCAGTTGAACAATAGGCAGTTAAAATGGAATCATAGCTGTAATTATTTTGTGTGAAAGGACCCCAGATCTTATTTCTCTATGGGATGTGAAAGTACCTAATGGACACAAGTGGCTCTACCCTTTGCCTTTGAGATCTTCCTTAGGGGGAAAATATTTTTTTTGTTTCTTTATATCTTTTTGTTATCTGGGAGGGACAAATGACATTTGTGTTCAAGTGCTGGAGGAGAGTTTTATGGATAATATGGATTCCCAAAATAACCAGTAAATGGCCTGTAGAAGAAATCAAGTGTGAGCTTTCCCTAGGAACCAAAATGACCAAACTGAGCATATTGTACTATGGCTGTATCATGAGAAAAGACATTAATGGTTGGTGAACTGGTGACCTAATACCCTAAAGACACCAGATTCCATCTGATCTTAGAAGCAGGCAGATCTTAGAAGCAATAGTTAGATGGGAGACCACCAGTGAATACCAGGTGCTGTAGTCTATATTTCAGAAGAAGAAACTTGCAAACCACCTCTTTGTATTCTTTGTCTAAGAAAACCCTATGAAATTCATGGAGGTCACCATAAGTCAACGGGTGACTTGAAGGTGCAGGTACACACACACAGTGGGAGGCAGTAGGAAAAGAGGAAAACTGCATTACAAGAGGAGGCCACAGCTCTGAGTAGGACAGTTGATGAGCTCAGTGGAGCTCTATCACTTGTTCGTGCATGTGTTTGTGTTTGTGTGCCTTTAACTAATTTCCAAATAAAGTAACCCTATCATGGGGTTTTCTTGGCAAGATTTGTGCAGACGGGGGTTGTCGTTGCCTTCCCCTGAGGCTGAGAGCATGTTACTTGCTCAGGGTGACCCAGTAGGTTTCATGATTCAGCTGGGAATCAAACCCTGTTCCCCACATTTGTAGTCTAACACTCAGGCCACTACACCACAGCGACTCTCTCTTAGGGTTGCCATAAATTGAAGCTGACTTAACAGTGATTGACAAAGTCAATATATAGAGACAAATATTTAGTAGAGGATTGTAATGGGCTGGCACTTTTGTGCTTTTTCAAAAAGGCACTTTTAGAGGTATTCACCAGTTATGTTATCTCATGTTCCTCTAACAAAGAAGCAAAATTAAATCAACAATGAAGGAAATTTCTTTTTTATTCAAGACACAGGTATTTAAAACTAATAGTGTACGTCCCACTGAGTCAGTGCTGCTAACTCGCATGGAAACATTTTTAGGACTTAAAGGTTTATTCTTTAATGACAGAAGAATGTTTTAATTATAAGACAGTAATTAAGAAATAGGGTTGGCAAGGAGTTGAGAAAAAGGTAAGTCAACACTTGTGTAAATCCCACTGAATTATTATTGACATCCCATTGATAGTTCATATTTTTGGGGACTAGTTTAATGTAGTTGGGACTAGAAGGTGGATTTAGGTCTAATGAATGAATGTGTCAAAAGAGAGTGAAGTAATTTTTCAAAAGCTTTAACCCCTTTGTCAATACAGCTGAAAGTCAGAGGGATAGGAGGAATCTCTGGGATTTGATAAAACATATTTCTGAGAAAGAACTCACGTTTTAAGGAGCAGCATAACAATGGAGGACAAGTTGTTGTTTCTGTACCATGGTTTAATCTTAATTTTGTACACGTAAACATTTAAACACATGTGCACCAAGTGTTTAACAAAGGAGTTGTTAGCGTTTTAATAAATGTAGGGCCTAATCCTTTATAAACTAGGAGATAATTGGTTTTTAAGCCTGTGTCTTGTTAGCTCTGGACTTATTCTTTAACGCTTACACAGTTCCTTGGAAGTGAGTGTCAGCAGATGCAGTGGGATGTTTCTAAGCTTAAAAAGTAAGTGAATTATAGAAGCTTATGATAAAAAGCTACAATTTCCAGAACATTAATACACAATATTGTTTGAATAGAATTTTGTCCATTGGCATATGTCAGTGTATTCTTAGGTCTGTATAGGTCTGGACTTTGCTGGTGGTTTCTAGGGATGGAGGGCTTTCTTCAACGTTGGTGGTATGGCTTCTTCCCAGTGAGTTCAACAGTTCTGTCACTCAGTCCTCCTCTGGCTGCGTCCCCTGGCCTCCTTTCTTTGCTTCTGTCATGACCAGCCAGGCTCAGGACGAGGAGGACGAGGAGTTTGTCCGCCAGGTTCAGGTCGAGCCTGAGACTGAGGCTGAGCCAGGCCCCAGCTCTGCCCTGACAGCTTCAACAGAGTCGGCCGAGTCAGGCCCTAGCTTGGATTTGCCTGCTTCAGCAGAGCCTGTGCCTCAGCAGACCAGCCTCCCCCCAGCAGAGAGTCCAGCCCTGGAAGACATAGAGGAGCAGGATGAGCCAGTACCTACCTTCAGCCAGAGAAGGACAGAAAGGACGTGCCTATGGTGTTCACAGAGATTATATGAGAAACGCTCACTGATCACCAAACAGCTGTGATAAGGAGTTGGCCTAATATAAACAGCTGTGAGATGCCAAGCTGTTTTCCCTAGCAAAAGCGTCTGGATCTGACTCCCTTGGACTTTGTTGCCTGAACCCTTGCTTCTTAGACCTCGGATTGACCTAGAACTCTTGACTCTGGACTGGCTGACCTGCTCTCTGGAATTCTGGACCCTGAATTTGCCACTGGTTTTTGCTCTAAGTGGCATTGAGTGAGTTGATAAATACCTGGATCCATTGCCCCTAGGCAGTGCCAGGGTTCTAACCATTCTGACCGATAAATTTGTGGCCGTTTCAAATCAAAACATAGCTTCCACCTGCTTTCACTCTTGGCCTCTCTTTTGCCACTGGTCTTGCAAAATGTTGTTGTCATGACTGTAAGAACTGAATGGGAGCACTGCCTAGAGAAGCTGTCGCTTTTATGGCAGAATCTTATTTTATCTTATTCAGTACAATAACTAAATTAATTGAAGTCTAGTTTTTATATTAGCTTTTTGTGGTGAACTCTAATGTTTTTTATTCTTTCACTTCACAAACAGTCCAGTCTTAGTAAATGGCTGTAACCGGCTATATTTGTGATGGTTTGGAACATTCTCACTATCTCTGTACCCTTTGTGAACAGTGAACTCTTCCCAGTCCTTTGTATAAGAAACAAAAGGTCATGTGAAACATTGGTAGGGAGTTTTTATTTTTTAAAAAAACCCTATTCAAACTGGTTAATTTAAATGGATCTTTTTTCAGTGGGAACAACATCATTAAGTTACTTTATCTCTATAAAGTTTTGTTTTTCTGTGCTATAATTAACCATTCCCCCCCCCCCAAAAAGATAGTTTTTTCTCAAATAATCAGAAAAGCTTGTGCCTATATATCTCTAGATTCAGTGAGGATTTTGTTTTGTTTCTGATGCCATATATGGTGGAAAATGGAGTTTATCCTTTGATCAGATGAACTGAAGTATTGGCTTGCTGTTTATAGTTCTCACACAGTACCCCCTCCCCTTTTCAATTTTTATGGCACACATAAAAATTATGATTGCCAGAGAAACAATCTAAGGAGCTAATTAATGGGTTATATTTCAAGATTTTTATCCTCCTTTCTCTGTTTTCCCATAACCTTTGGCATTTCAAGACAAATCAGTTTCATTTGTGGACAGTAATAAGACTGACAATTTGCTGTGGGTGCTCAGAACACATGAGACAATGGGCCAAAAGTGCTGCAACGGAAACCAAGCTAGCAAAGCTTATTTTTGTTCACTTAACTTTCCTCAGTTTCTTTTTACTGGCAGTAATACTGGGCACTCAGCAATCAGTTTGTCATAGTAGTTGTATATACTGTAGTAGGTTTGGAGCACTGGGGGCCCTTGAGCGATAGAAAGCTGAAGACACTTTAGTTTGGATGCAAGCCTTTAATTTAATTTATGAATAATTAATTGTCAGGTGGAAAAACTCTTGTAAAAATGGCATAGGCCTAGCTTGGTGCTTTATTCTGCTGATTTGGATGACTAACACTGGCATCTGTAATCGAACAGATCAATGAAAAAAGAACTGATGATAATTGTGGGGGTTAGTCACTTCTGTATGGACTTCATCGCAAGGCTAACCATTGGGAACTTCTTTGCATTGACTTCATAAGATGTCTCTAAAAAAAACCCCTGAAGTCTTTATGTTTTATGATGGAACAAGAAATGTTGCATAGTTAATTTTCTTCACCTCTTTCATAATGTATATGCAATAGGCTTCCCTCATATGAGAACAGTTTCTGATGGGGACCAAACTTTGCTTTGGTCCAGTCTTAAGAGGTTGAATCCTTCCAAGTGATTTGGCCTGCAGTTCTCATCATCATTGACTGTAGGACTTTGGATATAGTAGTTCAGAATTTTTTAAATTTAATAATCCACTTTCTCCCAACATGGAACCAGAGGTACCTTACAGCAAGTTTAAAACAATGCAGAGCTAAATGTAGAAAATCATTAAGGAGCCAGTGTGGTGTAGTGCTTTGAGTGTTGGACTAGGACTCTGGTACACCAGGGTAGGATCCCTACTCAGCCATGAAAATGCATTGTGTAACCTTTGGCAAGTCCCACTGTCTCAGCCTTAGAGAAGGGCAAAGTCAAATCCTCTCTGAAGAAATCCTGCAAAGAAAAACCCATGATAGGATTGCCTTAGGGTTGCTGTAAGTTGGAAATGACTTGAGGACACACAAAAACAACAACATTAAAAACTCAGTAACAATAAAAAATACAACTCTTTCTCCTTAAAACAGACTTTCCTACAGAATTGGTTTAAAGAAAATGATCTCAACGGTGAAAGGAAAGCAGAGGGAAGGGAAGTCAACAGCCTGGGAGCAGCCATTAGGGTGGCCTGCTTCCCAAATGAAGAAAGAAGGCATTATGGAGATTATTTTGCTTATATAGTCTTGTCTTAAAATCATATTATACTTTGTATTTGCCCCACCAGCGGTACTTTTTAGATCCTTTGCCAAGTGGTAAATGTGCAGTATGTATTCCATTTTTAAGGATGAGGAAACCTCTGGGCTTAATATTGCCTGATCAACAAGGTTAAAGATAGGAAAGGGAGTAAGAAAACTCCCTCATTGGTGTCCTGGACCGCTGCTTATCCCCAGGAATGGTTAGTACTTAGTTATTTTTGGACAGTGGAAATTGAAAATTTCATTTAGTGGAACAAAAAAAGGCTCTGAATTAATTTGGTCTGCTTTTTAGAAAACTGCTAAGGTTGAATGTGATGTGGTTCTGTCACCAGTAGCGGAGATGGCATCATAAACTTTGAACAGCTGGAAATGGTAACTGAGAAGAAAAAGTAGATGTTGAAAATCAGCATTTCCTTTCTCTACCCACAAAATGCTGTCTTCTTTCCTTTCACAACAACCAGTGTTGCGTGCAAATAATACCTCTTTTTCCACTGAGCATTACTGTTGTTTTGTTTCTGACTGTGTCTGTCAAATCACATTGGGGTCAAGTGCTGAGTTGACTTTCTCTCTGTTGCTATACAGTGGAAGGAAGAGCTTATATTTCCGCTTACCTTGCCAACATTTTTTTTTTACCTCAGTAACAATACGACTAGCCCCTTTTTCAAAGTCAGGCTAGTCAAACTGCAGAGATTGTTAAGGTGGCCTGAGGAGCAAGGTTCTTGTGCATGTTCCTCTGGAATGAGAGTTTGAAAACCATGGCACCTGCAACATGCATCCTTGATGGCATCTAGGACAAATAAAATTAGCATTTTGATTTCTCTTCTACAACTTGTAGCAATGGCAATTATCTTAATTGACTTCAAAAGGAATGACAGTTTCATAGCAGACACACCTGCCAGTGGGTACAATGCCAAAGTGGAGCTTCTAAGTATAGAGAAGCTCTTATCTTTGAAAAGGAATTCAAAGATACTAGACAGTAGGAAGAATAATAATTGGAGGAGATCAACATTGCTGTGTTCTGCCTGTAACTCCAAGAGGCATTAGCCTACATTGCTGGCGAAAATACAGGTATAGATGGACTTGTACTTTGATCCTAAAAGGCAGTTCTCATCTGATGTTTCCATGCTGTTGGAAAGCCGAAAGTGTATTGTTGGTGGGGTGGAAAACTTTAAGCAAGGTACTTGAGTTAGATGCTCAGAATCATTCTGAATGTGCATAATGAGTAGGCTTCATAGTAGATGGGTCCAGGACGTGTGCCTCCTTTTGGTTACCAATTATAGTTCCAACAGTTTTTTGTGGGATTTTTGGCCTATGTGGCCGTGTTCTGGAAGAATTTATTTCTGACGTTTTGCCTGCATCTGTGGCTGGCATCTTCAGGGAATGGCGGCGTGGGGAAGATATACTGTGTGACCCTAGGTTGAGAGGAAATATTTGTATGTTAACCTGTGCGTTGGTCTGTTGGTGGCAGGGCCTCAGGGTGGGAGGATATGAGAGCAGGATTTGTGTCTATTTAATTAGTGATCCATTATCTGCTGGGATTCCTGGGAAAGCCCCTGACTCTGGGTGATGTTCATTTGCATGTGCTGAGTCTTGATTTTGGTGTTTTTCAGGACTAGTAGCCAAAATTTGTTTACTTTCAGGGTTTCAAAGTTTGAAAGTTACTTTCAAAGTTTGGCTACCAGTCCTGAAAAACACCAAAATCAAATTTCAGCACATGCAAACGAACATTACCCAGGGTCATGGGCTTTCCCAGAAGATCATGGATCACTATTTAAATAGACACACTGAGGCCTTACCATTGACAGAACACACCAATTAACATGTAAATCACTTCCTCTCAACCAAGGGTCACACAGTATATATACCCCAAACACCTCCATGCCATCATTCTCTGAAGATGCCAGCCACAGATGCAGGTGAAATGTCAGGAATAAATTCTTCCAGAACATGGCCATATAGCCTGAAAAAAAAACCCACAAAAAATTAAGGATGCAATCTGTGAAAACCTTCAACTTCATATAAGTAGAATAGTTTGGATAGGCTTGCATAAGATCTTTTTTTGCTAAAGTTTTCACTGAAGGGGAGAATATTTTCCTTGTTCAAATTGTGCTGCTGATAAGCTTGATTTTTGATGCTGTGGAGTTGGTATAGTTGAATCGATTTCAGTAGAGTTGTTGTTGCACTTTAGCTATTTTAAAGCACTTCCCAGAAATCACTTGGTTACTAATAGCTGCTGTGTCAGCTGACACACTATAATTATTGACTTGCAATAGGTTTGCAACAGTCAAAGACCAATTTGGATCATGCAGAACTCAGTAAACTGACACTAGAGCCAGCAAGTTAGTCATGCATAACACATGCATGCCCCCTCCCAAACTAGGAAATGTGGCCGGGGATCCATGCAAAGTCCTGGAGAAGGGGAAATCTGATAAATTGGTGTTTTGTAGAATAAGATTTATGTGGTCTGTGTAACTGGCTTCCAGGAAGCCAGCTATATGTTTGCAAAGTAAACCTTGGATTTTATACTAAGGTCCATAATAGAGCTGCTGAATTAAAGGCACTGAATGTACAGATTGAATTTGTTTTTGTGTCAAATCTCCACTCTCTCATTATTATTATTATTATTATTATTATTAACCTTTATTTATATAGCGCTGTAGGTTTACACAGTGCTGTACATATAAACTTGTAATTAGACGGTTCCCTGCCCTCAGGCTTACAATCTAAAAGACACGACACAAGAGGAGAAGGGAAAGGTGATGGGGAAGGGTATCAGGTCCCGTGGTTCTTCTCTCCCTCTGAGGCCTGGACCAATGCAGATGGACTAGAGGGAGGGCTCGGCTTCGTAATGCACAGTTAAAACGGGCCAGACAAAGTCACACATCTGGGAAAGCTTCTCTAAACAATATAGTCTTCAACTCAGTTTTGAACCTGGTTAGGGAAGTGATGAGGCATGCATGTGGGGGAAGAAGGTTCCAGGAGTGAGGGGCAGCAAGTGAGAAAGGATGAATCCGGGACAGGGGAGTGGAAATCCTTGGCTGGGACAGGAGACCCTGACTACCAGAACGGAGGGTACGAGAAGGAGTGTGAGGAGAAAGAAGTTCAGACAAGTAAGGAGGGGCCAGTCCATGGAGGGCTTTGAAAGTCAGTAACAAAAGCTTGTACTGGATGCGGAAGGGGAAGGGGAGCCAGTGAAGGGAGGACAAGAGGGGAGAAACATGGTCAAAGCGGCGAGCAGATGTGATAATACGTGCAGCTGAGTTCTGGACAGAGATTAAAGGATGGAGGTGAGATAGAGGAAGACCTGACAGAAGAAGGTTACAGTAATCTAGTCATGAAACCACTAGGGCATGGACCAGAGTCTTGGCAGTGGAGGCTGAGAGGAATGGATGGATTTTAGCAATGTTGTAAAGAGAGAATCTACAGGTCTTGGTGGTGGCCTGAATCTGGGGGATAAACAATAGAGAGGAATCAAAGATGAAACCAAGACTGCGGGCTTGCTGAACCGGATGGATAGAAGTGCCATCAACAGAAACAGAAAAGGAGTATTGAAGGATGGGCTTAGGTGGGAAGATGAGGAGCTCTGTCTTAGACATGTTGAGCTTCAAGCGCCGATACCGCATCCACTGCGAGATGGCAGCCAAACAAGAGGAGACTTGCTGTTCAAGCCCTGGTGAAAGGTCAGGGGTGGAAAGATACAGCTGAGTGTCATCAGCATACAGATGATAGGAGAAACCAAAAGAACTGATGAGTTTACCAAGGGACAATGTGTATAGAGAGAACAAAAGGGGACCTAGGACAGAGCCCTGGGGAACTCCAACAGATAAGGGAACAGAGGAGGAAGTCTGACCACCTGTGACCACGGCAAAAGATCTGTCTGACAAGTAAGATTTAAACCAGTTGAGAACAGAGTCGGAGAACCCGAGGTCAGAAAGTAAGTCAAGCAAGAGACAGTGGTCCACGGTGTCAAAGGCTGCAGACAAGTCTAGAAGAATGAGAATAGAGTAGAGTCCATTCGCCTTGGCCTGTAGGAGGTCATTTGAGATCTTGGTGAGGGCTGTCTCAGTAGACTGCCGAGGGCGGAAACCAGACTTAAAAGGATCCATCATCAGTAAAATACAGGATCTCATCATCAGTAAAAAAAAAAAAAAAGTATCTCATCATCAGTAAAATACAGGACAACAAAATACTACAGCCTGAGGTAAACACAGGCTTCAGTTCTTGCAGCTCTACAATTATTGAATTGCAAGGTGACTCGATTCTAGGGTACTAAAATGTCTTGTCTGCAACTGTGGGGATTCATTGTACAGTTGGCCCTCCGTATCATGGATTTTTAAGCCACGGATTCAAGCATCCATGGATTGAAAATATTCTAAAAAATACAAATTCCAAAAAGCAAACTTTGATTTTGCCATTTTAGACAAGAGAATCATTTTATTATGCCATTGTGTTTAATGGGACTTCAGCATCCACGGATTTCAGTGTCCACGTGGGGTCTTGGAACCAAACCCCAGCAGATATCAAGGGACCACTGTATCTGCATGAAGAAAAGGAAGAAATTTCACTCTGATGAGATGCAGCTAATTAAACTATCTACCCCTCTAATTTTTGCCCTTGGGTTCCTTAGCACCCTATTATAGTGCATGACTGTTAATACCTCAGCTCTACCAACATTTGGTTGGAGACAATGGAAACTCTGTGGACAGTGCCTGCTGAAATATTAGATGCTAGACAGTTGCTGAAATAAGATGTGCCATGATCTGAGGAAAAGACCTTAGTGCCCTGTTTGACGTCATACAGAAGCAAAATAAATTATGCAGAATAGTACATGTTGCCGCATGGAAAACTGCCAGTATTTTATTTTGCATAGATTTATACAGGGTACATGATTAAGAACACCAGAGGTTAGGGGGTACAGAATTACAGAATTTATTGTAACAGGATTTAGGATACCTTGGTAAAGCACTGTGACTGAAAAGAGAATGCTGATTTTGCAGGATTTTAATTACTGGAATGTTTTTAAGTGAAGTATGTGCATGTCAGGGAATGCTAATAGATACACCACCAGTTGTAACACCTTTTTGGTTTGATGCAACTGGCTCTAGCCTGATCTCTGTGTGTGCAGATATAAACAAGTCCATTGTTCACATTACTATTTGCTTTTCTTCTAGGAAATTCAAACCAGCATTCTGTTGTGATGTGCACAGAACAGCAATATTAATATCCTCTTTCCTGTGATTTTTGAAACTTCCTACCCAATTGCTGTCAGTAGCATCTAGTTGCTAAGTGACATTTCTCTGTCTCTCTTCTTGTTGCTATGGTTCTTCTTTCCCTGTTTCTGTGTTGATACTGGAGCAAAGCTGCTTTTGCCATCCTACCAACAGCGAGGAACCTTCCTAGTGTATAACTGCATTGTGGGTGGTTCACCAGTGCAAAGGTAGACATGCCAGTATTTGAAAGTTTCCCCTCCCCATTTTTCTAATATTTTTAATTATATGATACTTATTGGAACAAAGAAAAGCAATATCTCTTAGCTTACTAAGTGAAAAATAGCCCCCTGGTCCCAGGAACAGCAAACCTTCCTCTACTGCCTCCAGAAAAGTTTAAAAGTTAAGGAGAGATGATCATAGTAATCTCATAGTAATTTGGATTACTTATTCTGCTTGATGACAACTGTCTCCGGTTATCAAGCACTGCTTTTCTTAATTTCTTGAGCAGTAACCTGAAGTCTTTTTCCAAATAAATGCTTCAGTTTTCAAGGATAGTCTATGCTCTCAGCACTGAATAGCAAAAGAGATGGTGGGCTGCCGAGGAGCAGCTTTAATAGTAGAAGAATGTCAGTGTATTGCAGAGATTCTGATGCCTGCCTTTTAGAATAAATCTTGGGGTAGTATATAGTAGATCAAGACTACTCAAAGAGTTTTACACTTGTTTAGGAATCCTCAGAAGACATTGACCCTTATGTTAATATAGATCAATGGTTCCCAAACTTTGGTCCTCCAGGCGTTTTGGATATTAGCTCCCAGAAGCCCCAGACAGCTTGGCCAACAGTCAAGAAATCTGGGATCTGAAGTCCAAAACACCTGGAGGACTAAAGTTTGCGAACTATTGTTGTAGATGGTGCCAGAAGTGAAGAGAGGATAGATTTGCTTTGGCCACCTAGTAAGTTTGTGGCTTAGAGGGCAAATGTTGGGCAGGGTGGGAGGGAAAGTGAACTGCAAGACCACCAACCACGTCCAAAGCCCTTGCTACTTCATGCCAGCAAGGAGTCAAGGGATGGGGCAGTTTCCACCAGTGACTTTCTTATTAAGCCTCTCACCACTTGTCGGTATTCCTTGCTTAAGAAAACCTTATGAAATTCATGAGGCCACCATAAATCGACAGGCGACTTGAGAGCAAACACACAACAACGCACATACAAAGCCCCCCTCCATTCATTTCATTGAGGGGATTTTCCAGTTCCAAGTTAGTTAAGTTGACGAACCTGATCCTGTGCACTTCACAAGGCATTTTTAAAGTGGTAGTTGACATCATCATCATCATCTGGGATGAACCCTTCATTGAACAATGACATGTAGGTGGAACTGACTCTTTAAACTGGTTTTTGTTGTGAAAGGCATGTTTACCAGCTCTCTGAAGTTGCATCATTTAGATATCACAAATAGCAGCAATGCTTATGCGGCTGTTTTTCTTTTTCTCAACAAGCATCTGACACTAAATGGAACTACAGTGAAAGCTGTACTAGTTGTGCCTTGATTCTTATCTCTCTGCAAGCATTAAAGTGACTCTCCTGAGCAGTGCCTTTCTCCTATGTTTTGAAATGTATTTAACGTATTTAGTGGCAGCCGTATGTTATGTGCTGTGTGAAGAAGGGTCTCAGTCCAGATTGGTTAATACTACTACAGTAACAGACTTTAAGTTTTGTTAACAGTTTCAAGTAGTCTTAGGGGATGCTTCATGTGCTCACTTTCCCCTTTCTCAACTATCCATGCATGTCTTTGAAAATCAGCATTTCAATATGTTATGGAAGTGCACGTGTGAATTTTGACTCAAGCCTGAATTTGGGGGGAAGCACACGTTTCTTGGTAATGCAGATGCTTAGACTGAAAAAACAAAATTGAAACATAGTATTTGTTCCAAGTATTTGTCAACCCCCTCCTTCCCAATTTTATCTAAAGATACTTCCACTACCCCATTTCATCCCAAGATATATTTGCAGACGGACACAACTTTAGTACAAGTGAGGGTGTGCCTGATTTTCTTTTCACCTCATAAATTTGAATCATGCTGTTCAATCTTTGTATGTGTGCCATGGATCTGTAACGTCATTCTCACAACACCATCACCCATATTTTTTAGAATAGCATCAATAAAAAAGGAGGTTTCAGAAGTGAGGGAAGCAACAGAGGGAAAGAAGGGATGTGAGTTAAACAAGTAGAGTAAGGGAGGAATTGAGCAAATAATAGATGCGTGTCATTGATCTGCATTTCACCTAAGGATGGCAACTGAGAGGTTATCCCAGTCCTTCATGGGAAAGATGGTTATTAAAGTGGGGAGAATGGCACAGCATGGTGGTTCTGGAAGGGGGCTAGATGTAGTAAACAACAAAGGAGAATTGGTAAGAGTCATTTGAGAGAGCAAGAGAAGTTTGGGCAGCTGTGACCTACAATCCTGGTCACAGTTTTCTGGGAGTAAGCACCACTCTGTGCAATATGTTTACTGCCTGAGTAAACAAGCTTTGGATTATTCTGTTAGAAAAGTAAACAATAGGGTGGATGAATTGGCCTCATATATTCTGATCACCATGTCTGGTGAGGAAATATAGAAGGTAGGTGTTTGAATAGAACTTTCTCTGGTGGGTTATAAGGGTCCTGTATCTAAGTTTCTTACAAAGCAGTTAGCAACTGTAATGATCCACAACAATCTGTATATTATAGCACTTTTTAAGCCTTATTTTATGCATTTTGGCCTTAGGAGATGCAGCAGCAGTGGGAATGCTAGCGCAGACAATCTGCCAGTTCACTTTCGCGTCTCATCCAACCCACATGTGCTTATGACATCTTTGCAAATTGCAGGATCTGAAGCTGGCATCTACTGTCTCTGGGTTTTTGTTTTGTTTTAAGGCAACTCCTGTTTGACATGTTCAGCGACCTGGGCTGACATTATGATCGGCCACTCCTATATCTCCACCTTAGATTAATGCTTTCCTTGATATTTTGCAATAATAAGATTACAAACGTTTTAAATAACAGCTCATTTTAAGCATCTTGGAAATCTTCTTGAACGTGGGCACCTGTCATTTTCAGATGCTGTGGTGAATGACATGCCTCTTAATAATTTACTACTGTAAATGTTGCAGAAAAGCAATTGAATAAAATCAAGCTTCTGACCTAAACATTTGAATTCTTTCTCATATGGCATAGCTTCTTTTGCAAGCATATAGCCACTATTCTTAACTTTCTTTTTTCTCAGATTAACATAAAACAGTTGTATTCAGACATTCTTAAAGTGCTGCCAATATAGAAGGGGGGGGGGCATGACACCATTGGCCTTTCCAGCATCAGTTGTTATTTCTATTCCCCTCCACACGTGGAGAGCAACTTCCTGAAACTGCAAATGTCCTCTGTATGAAGAAGGATTCAGTTTTGAACACTGAAGAGCCTCCATGGATACAAGAGGCTTTCCCATGTTTCTTGGGAGTTAACCAGGATGGAGGAGTTGGATTCTGCAGCCTTGATTTTCTCTTGTGTTTTAAGTTGAATTTGTGAACACTACTGATAACTGTGATATAGGTTCATATTGAATAGGGTAGGCCTCATTTTACTCCCATCTCCAGGAAAACCGACTTGAAAATGCTTTATGCTAACCACTCCATCTCTGAGGATTTCAGTGCTTCCTTGAGCCATACGTTCGATTGTACATAGCTGTAGTTTCCAGCAAAGATGGCAAAGTACTTATGCTTCTTATTAAGAATAGAGCATTTCCACACAGCACATATACTGCAAAGTAATGGACATGGGAGGCAGAGCAGCAGCATTCAGACGCAACAGAGGCAGAGGAAGGGACTAGGCCGAAACACCTGGGCCTGCACAGGCCCCAACGCCACCCCTCCCCTACAGCAGTGCGGCGGTGCGAGGAGGAGCCGGGACATCTTTGGCCCCTATTTAGGCCCCAACGCCTCCCAACCTCAGTGGCAGCGCAGCGGAGGCAGAGAAGGGACTGGGCCGGAGTATCTGGGCCTGTATAGGCCCCAACATCACCCCTCTCCCACAGCAGCGTGGCGCGGCAGCGCGAGGAGGAGCCGGGACATTCTTGGGCCCTATTTCGGCCCCAACGCTTTCCTCCTTTAGTGGCAGCGCGGCAGAGGTGGGGGAGGGGCCTGGGCCAGAATACCTGGGTCTACACTGGCCTTTAATGCCACCCCTCCTCCTTGTTACAGCGAGGATTAGCATTAGACCTACCATCTCAGTGGCAATACACGTAGCCTCTTCTAGCCTTGGCATAATGCCCACTATGGCAGAGTGGTCTAGACAGGATAGCTGGCAATACCTGCTTACTCTTTGTTTGACACTGTATATCTATGCTGGGACGGGAACTTCAACTGGATTATCCATCTATCCCATCAGATAATGGGGCCAGGAACAATCTGGGAGCGGGTATTGAGGTTGTGTGGGGGCAGGGAAGGTATGGCGGTAGCAGAGTGAAGACATGTTACAAAAGAAGTAGGGATCGATGTTTAGTATCTATCCCTTCTTCAGTTCACTCTGCTAACCGGGATAATGTGGAGAGTGTACCAACCATTCCACAGTCCCTTAATCTGCTCCTCTGCAATGTCAGGTCGGCCAAGGGTAAGACTCATATCATCCACGATCTTCTCGTGGATGAACAAGCTGACCTGGCATGCTTTACCGAAACCTGGCTGGGAGATGCTAGTGCAGCAACATGGGCGCAGGCTCTCCCAGCGGGCTATACGGTCAGTGAGCAGATAAGGGAAAGTGGGCGGGGGGGCGGTGTGGCTATAGTCCACAAAACCAACCTAACCTTGATCAGGAATCCTGTCCGGAAAACGACCCACATCGAGTGTATGTACCTTAGCCTGAAGACCAGGGACAGTTTGGGGATTCTGTTGGTATACCGGCCACCCCGTTGCTTAACAGACTCCCTAACCGAGCTGACTCAGCTGGTCTCTGAGTTGTTGTTGGAGTCGCCCAGACTATTGGTTTTGGGCGACTTCAATATTCCTCTCGAGACCAGCCCTTCTGATTTACCTGGAGCAGCTCGGGAGTTCATGGAATCCATGACAGGCATGAATCTTTCCCAATTGGTCAACGGGCCCACCCATTGTGCGGATCATACACTCGATGGGATCTTTAGTACGGAACAGGAGTATCCGTGGGCAGAGGTAGTCAAAACCTCCGCACTGTCATGGACGGATCACTTTCTGATCAAGCTGGAACTAAAGGCCACTTTCCGTCCCCCCGGGGGTGGTGGACCCATTCGAATGGTCCGCCCTCGAAGGCTAATGGAACCAATCGGCTTCCAGAAGGCTTTAGAGGGATTGATGGTTGGCAACACCGGCGACTCTGTCGAAACCTTGGTGAATACTTGGAACACCGATCTTCCCAAGGCTCTCGACGCAATCGCTCCCGAGCGTCCTCTCCAGCCCGCTCCCAACCATAAGCCCTGGTTCACGGAGGAACTTAGGGAGATGAAGCGGGTTGGATGACGACTAGAGCGCAAATGGCGGAAGACTCGACTCTTATCCGACAGAACTCGCCATAGGCAACACCTTCGTGCCTATCGGGAGGCTTTGCGTGCAGCACGGAAATCTTTCTGTTCTGCACGCATTGCATCTGCAGAGTCCCGTTCAGCAGAGCTGTTTAGGGTGGTGGGGGAGTTGACGCGGGTTCCCCCTGCACCAAACCCCCTACTTGACCCAACGACAGCCTGCTGTGATGCGTTTAACACCCACTTTGCAGATAAAATCTCTCGGATAAGGACTGACTTGGACGCCAATGTTTCAGCAGAATCTATAAGTGAGGCTCCCAATAACTCCGTTGCTGTCAGTTTACTGGATGAGTTCCAACCTGTTAGTACTGAGGACGTGGACAAGCTCCTTGGAAGTATGAGGAAGACGACTTGCCCTCTCGACCCCTGTCCATCTTGGCTGGTCGTCCAGGGAGGGGATGCATTGAGGGTATTCCTTCGGGATACAATCAATGCGTCCCTTAGGGAGGGCTCTTTACCATCTAGTTTGAAGGAGGCGGCTGTAAAACCCCTCCTGAAGAAACCCTCCCTCGACCCCCTGGACAGGAACAACTATAGACCAGTGTCCTTGCTACCGTTTTTGAGCAAGGTGATCGAGAGGGCAGTTGCCTCCCAACTCCAAGCTGTCTTGGATGAAACCGATTATCTTAATCCATTTCAAACTGGCTTCAGGACAGGACATGGAGTTGAGACTGCTATGGTTGCTCTGACCGATGACCTCCGCTTGAGCATCGACAGGGGTAGTGTGACCCTGCTCGTGCTCTTGGATCTCTCAGCGGCTTTTGACACTATTGATCACTCCATCCTTTTGGACCGGCTAAGGGAGTTGGGGATCGGAGGCACCGCACTCCGGTGGTTCTGGTCCTTTCTCTCCGGCAGATCCCAAAGGGTGAGGCTCGGGGACAGCTGCTCTTCCAAGATTGAGCTTAATTGTGGTGTCCCTCAGGGTGCCATCCTGTCCCCGATGCTGTTCAATATTTATATGAAGCCGCTGGGTGAGATCATTCGGAGGCATGGAGCTCAGTGTCTTCAGTATGCTGATGACACTCAGATATACCTCTCCATGACAAGATCATCGGCTCAGACTTCAGAGGGCGTCTCCCCTCTTAATGACTGTCTTGCGGCAGTAATGGATTGGATGAGGGAAAACAGATTGAAGCTCAATCCAGACAAAACGGAGGTACTCACAGTCACAGGACCAAAGCCAGGTCTGGGAATACATCTTCCGGTCCTAGATGGAGTCACACTCTCCTCGACGGACCCTGTTCGCAGTCTGGGGGTACTCCTAGACTCGTCGCTTCACATGACTAGTCAGGTGAATGCGACGGTCAGGAGTGCTTGTTATCAGCTTCGGCTGATACGCCAGCTGCGCCCTTTCCTGGATCAGAAGGACCTAGAGTCTGTGGTACACGCTTTGGTAACCTCACGATTGGATTTCTGCAATGCGCTCTACTTGGGGCTACCCTCGTGCCTAACTCGGAAACTTCAACTAGTCCAAAACATGGCAGCCAGGCTTATTACTGGTACAGCGAGGTGCGAGCACATAACACCAGTGCTTAAGTCCCTCCACTGGCTACCCATTAGTTTCCGGGCGCAGTACAAGGTGTTGGTCTTAACCTTTAAAGCCCTACAGGGCTCGGGTCCATCTTATCTTAGGGACCGCCTCTCCCCGTACAATCCCCCCCGCACACTCCGGTCCTCCGGGAGAAATTTATTACAGCCTGTGAAAACGAGGCTGTTGCGGACCTCCCGGGGGACTTTCTCTGCTGCCGCTCCCAGGCTATGGAATGACCTGCCGGATGAGATGCGTCTTATTACATCCCTGGATAGCTTTAAAAAAGCCTTAAAGACGCATCTCTTCCGGCAGGCCTTCCCTGAAACATCTTAACTCCTGGTCCTGACACTGGCTTACGACATTGGGACGTGCGCTCCTACAAGTTCCCATCACTTTATCTAGGAAGTTTACATCTACAGTGTCTATAGAATTGACTGGCTGCTTGTTATGTTCAATGTTCTATGTTGTATGTATGCAATTTTATTTTTATTTTTTATTTTTTGGATTTTAATCTGATATTGGTTTAATTTATTTTTAAGGGGTGGGAGGTGGGGTTATGGGTTATTGGGATTGTTTTATCTTGATGTCTTTTAATTATTGTAACCCGCTCCGATTGATGACAGAGGAGCGGGCTATAAATAAAATTATTATTATTATTATTATTATTATTCAGCTGCATGCCTCACTGTGCAGCCAAGATATTCATTAATCAGTGCTACTCCTCCAAATGTCGTGTCTCTTGTGATGGATTAACAGTGTTCCACTATGTTCAGACTTTACCGTTAACAACCCCCCCCCCCCAAAAAAAACCAAAATCTGATGTGATTAGTTTTTTCGTATTGCTGCGGTAATCTGGCAATTGATTTCTGTGGGTTGATGTTAACTATGGACCATCTCAGGTTAAATTGATATGTTTTAGTCAGACTTCTAAACTAGAATGCAACCCACATTGCCTTGGGAATGTCATTCTCATTTCCTCCATCTTGAGTCCAAACCACACTTAGCAAGGACCTCTATCTCGGATACACAGCTAATTATATATTTTTTATGCAGTTGTATAGTAAGAACTGCCTAGTTGGCTCAAGACCAGAGTCTGCTAGTCTGGCATCCTCTTGCACCATACTGAGCTACTACAATTGTTACCAATTTTTGGCAATAAGCATGGTGGCACGGTCCTCTGTATTTCCCAGGGGATCCAGTGCAGCCCAGTAACCCTGGAATATTGCTCACGCTTGATTTGGGCAGCAGTGAGAATAGGGCTCAGTGTGGGTCCAATGCATAGTGGTGCTGAGATGGAGAAAGTGTTGAAAGCTAGCAGCTTCTCTTCCTCCCCCCATCAGCCTGCTATTTCTTGCTCTCCCAGGAGAGAAAAAAATTGCTGAGTATCGCTTCCTCGTTGTTTATTTGTCCACCTAGACTTTGGGAAGGAGTTGGTGAGCGGATAATGATTGTGGCGAGGGGGAGCAGAGGCTTCTTCTATTGACCCTCTTGCTCCTGGCAATGGTAGAGAGAGGAAAGGTAGCTGGCACTAGGCCTAAAATGGGTGGCTTGTATACAGTCTCCCAGCCTGGTTTATCAGGCCAATGGGCTCTTCTGGGACCCTCTGATTCTTCCTCTCGCCCTCAAGTATTTTTCGTCAAACTAAAACTGCGGGGGCTGGAAGCTTGTCGGAATTGTGATTCTCCTTTTACTCAAAAGGGCAGTACTCCGATACCCTTTCAGAGCTGCAAAACAACAACAAAGGCCATTTCTCCTTTCAAAGCCAGAAAATTGACTTTATGCCACTTTCAGTTTTGAGTTGATTTTTTGTTTGTTTTTATCTTCAATGTGGTGGGTCAGTCTGGCCCTCGAGAGTTTTCCTGCTCCAGCCTATAGGTTGGGAAGGAGAGAAGCAACAAGGCCTCTCTTCAAGATCTTTCGGTTTTCTGTGGAGTTCCTTATGTAAAGTCTGCTGTCTAGTTTTTCAGAAACCAAAGGCAGCTGGCTGCTTGGATCCCTGAATGTGTGTGTTTGGGAATTCACATTTGTGCAGTACTTTTATGAAGGCACATCACAAAGGAGTGTGCAAACACTTCTTCATCAGATTCAGTGATACAAAAGACAGGGAAAGGACAGAAAATAGTTCAGGATTTGTGGCTATGATGTTTTTAAGCCAAAACTCAGATGGATTGTAACGTGGTTCAGTTTCCTCTTGATTTTTTTTTCCAGCCCCTCTAAGCAAGTAGGTTATGTGCCATTACAGCACTATTTAAATAAAGCATAATAATAATAATAATAATAATAATAATAATAATTCTCAAGGTCCTCAAAAGGGATATAAGGCCCATCAGGGGAAGTCTATGAGGAAGGAATTCCCTGAAGGTAAAAAGTTTGAAAACCACCTGCATAAATACGCCATTTCATAGATAGTCAAAGAATGAATTCCACTGTTGTCATCTTCAATTCATTTCCTGTTAAGAAGATTAAAATAGAGAAGGTAAGGCTTTGGCATAAGCTACAACAGTGTATAATTATGTATATAGTTTTGCTCCATCTCCCTGACTCAGCTGCATGCTCCTCTGGTTTTCATTTATTTTGAGCATCCTGATCCCTCTTGACCAGTTAAATGTCTGGATTGCAAGCCCCCCCCTTCTACTAGTAGCTACTGGGTGATTTCAAAAAGTGTGATTTAGAGAAGGAGGTGTAATTTTTGCTCTGTATCCATCCCCCCCTTACTGCTTTCCCTCCTGAGTATTGCACAGGCACATGCTGTGGGCAGAAGTTAGGTTCATTTACTGGGTAGTTCACTAACCGCCTCTGTTCACCCTTGCCACTCAGCCTTTTACTCAAGCATGTGGTATTGTGAACGTAATGCAGTCATATTAGGAAAAATAATTAGGATTTAGTAGGCTTTAAAATAGGACGGAGTACATACATACAACTTATAACCACATCACTGGTGTTATTGAGTTGCTCTTGCATTTAGAAATTAGATTAGTAACAAAAATATTAGCATGCTTCTGTTGTAATTCAGGGATATAGGATATGAATAGATTTGTGTTTGAGGAATCTGCAGCTGTTTGTGTTGGAGATACAGAGCAAATTTACTCATAGGATACACAGTCATTAATAGCAGTGGCCCAATTAGTGACACTAAATCAAGGTGCTCACTCTGCTGACAAAATCTGAATCTCTCTCTCTTTCTTGTTCTCTCTAATATATTTTTAAATTTAGAAACTGCTATGCTCTTTGGGCAACAGAACTGTAAAATAACATAGCTTGAAGAACATGAAATAATATTTTCAATCAACTTTCACCTTTTAGTTTCTTTTTTTGTTTTAAGGGGGAAAAGAAACAGCACTGATGGGTGAAAACCACTTTAATGAATATTGGCTTTATCATGGCATTATTTTTCATTTTTCATAATTTTTGCAAGCAGCCATGTAGTACTTCTTTTTGCTACAGCAGACAAACTATACCATCTCTCTAGAATTCATTTGCATCTATCTGTCTGTGGTATTTACAGTCGTGATAACCTCCTTCCTTTCTATACCCCTTATTTTTGCTATGTCCCTTCAAGTCGTATCTGACTTATGGGGACCCTCAGGTGAACCTATCATGGGGTTTTCTTGGCAAGTTTCTTCAGAGGCAGTTTGCCATTGCCATCTTCTGAGGCCGAGAGAGAAGGACTTGCCCAAGTGGGTTTTCATCACCCAGTTAGGATTTGAATCCTGTTTTCCAGAGTCATAATCCAATGCTCAAACCATTATACCACGCTTGCTTCCCTATACCCTTTATATTGTTATTATGTAAGCTTGATCACTGCTTGGATTCATCAAGACAAGGTCAAACTATGTGATCAAGTGTAAAAACACATAATGAAAGTCCCAGCTTTCATAAAGGAGAAAATATTTTGCTCAGGAATTTTAATATGGGTATGTTGATAGGAAGGAAGATACATTTGTTTTAACAATGAGCAATAAATACATTGAAAAATCAGTGCTTGTGCTGATGATTCATTTAATGAACTCTTATTATGGTGTGTGCTTAAACTGTACAGCCAGGGTAGCTGCATCTTATTTTGATTTTAATATTCTCTGCAAAACATTGCCGGGAGCAGGGTATGTGGTAGCATTTGTTATAAATGTGACTCACAGAACCAGAAAAAGTAGCTGCTCTGGGATTAGTTGAATAAATTGTATAATATGCTTTCTGTTTGCTAAGAAGCTGAATGGATTCATTTTACTCTTTGGATCATGGTGTCTGTATATGGAGAAGTAAGTAATTTAGTGGGGAATAGAATCCCTGATTTGTATGCCTTCCGATGAATTATTTCATTGAGGAATTAGCTTGCAATTTCATAGAATAATCTTTTTTAGAGTATCAAAGATGGTTAAGAGCAGTATTTGCAAATTAAAATTGGTTTTTTAAAAAAAATGGTATAGTGGCTGTCATTCCTTTCACTGGTGTTAGTTCATAATTCATGAAAACCAGAGGTAGAATATTTTTTCATGAAACAGCTGAATGCCAGGTTTCTCAAAATTTCATATTAGAAATGGAACACACTCCATCGGAGTGTGGTGGAGTCTCCTTCCTTGGAGGTCTTTAAACAGAGGCTGGAGGTCTTTAAACAGAAACTGGAGCATGTCCAAAGGAGGGCAAGTAACATGGTGAAGGGTCTGGAAACCATTCCCTATGAGGAACGACTTAGGGAGCTGGGAATGTTTAGCCTGGAGAAGAGAAGGTTAAGAGGTGATATGATAACCCTGTTTAAATATTTGAAGGGATGTCATATTGAGGAGGGAGCAAGCTTGTTTTCTGCTACTCCAGAGACTAGGATGTGGAACAATGGATACAAATTGCAGGAAAAGAGATTCCACCTCACCATTAGGAGGAACTTCCTGGAACACACTCCCTCAGAGTGTGGTGGAGTCTCCTTCCTTAGAGGTCTTTAAGCAGAGGCTGGATGGCCATCTGTCGGGGATGCTTTGATTTGGAGTTCATGCATGGCAGGGGGTTGGACTAGATGGCCCTTGTGGTTTCTTCCAACTCTATGATTCTATGATTCTATACGTTGGTGTGGCGTGGGGCAGTGCTCCTCAAAGAGTGGGTCCATGAAGAAGTGCTAGTCCACTGGCAGACCCTGGGAAGATTCCAGGAAAGAAAGAAACAAGTGTTAACTGTACGCACAAATATGATACTTGTCCTAGCACATAGGAGGAGGAAAAAATCACCAGTCTCCTACATCAAATAACTTGAAATGCACTGATGTAGGGTACATGCTATGTTTACATGGAATGAAGCTCCAAGAGTCTGATTCTTTGTGTTTAAAACAACCAGAAACAAATGTGTTGCAATGTGGAGGTCTCCTTGATAAGTGGTCATGGTGTTTGGGTGTTCTTGACAAAAATTAGGGAGAAAAGTATACCTTTCACATAAAGTTTGAAAAATATTTCCAACATTATGTGGTTTCTTCTGTTGCTAGAGATGCCCCCCAGCTATCCATGGAGCTGTTTTGTAGTCCCATAGAGAGTAGTGAAGCATCGCTGGAGATCATCTTTGGTGGCTTGTTTGTCATCTCTTTCCTAGCATCCCATTTGGTTTTGGTGGGCTCTAGGAAAAATTTGGAGAACCAGCTATTCAAGAGTATCCTGGGTGGGTGGCTGGAGGGAACAGGCTTCCAGGATGAGCTGGAGGGTTTTCTCTTGTCCATCTTGAGAAAATAAAGTTCTGTGAGACTGTCATCCAGGGCAAATGATCTGGGAATCAGAGTTAATTGATGGGCAGACAGGTCAACCAGTGTTTGGATCTGAACCTGTGCTAAGACAAATGTCTTCAGTTGTAACCAATAAACTTGTGGCCTACTCCATTCCAAATGCAGTGTCTGTGTTTATTTTAAACCAAACAGAGCTGTTGATCTTGCAGCTGGGACCATAACTCTTATATCATTTCCTGTTTTTAAAACTGGAAAGCAGTTTATGATAGCATAAAATACAACAATATTCTAAATGCTATCCTCTGTAAGGCAAGACTTGAAACAGTCTAATCAGTTAATGGTTGGGGAAAGGCAGAGTAAACAGGTAAGTACTTTCTTTAATAAATGTTGAAAGCAGACATCGCTGATGTCTGGCAGATTGAAAATGGGATGATTTCATTAAGTAGAATGTGTATTTGTGTTTAAAATGGATCTTTTTCACTTTCTTGGTTTCATTTTGAATTTTACCTTCATTACCTGTATTGGGAAATTAATTGCTTAAGAAACCAAATGGCATTATTACAGTTTTTGTTTGCTTCCAGTGGCATTGGTATGTGTACATTTGTTTAATACATGAATATTAAAAACAAGTGGGGTTTCTCACACTGTTCAACTGATAAAAAAAGAACATTTTTCTAGTTTATTTAAAGTATTAAATTGAAGTATTGTATAGGAGGAGACTTTGCTAGAGGTGACACCATTAGAAGGAAGTATTTGTTTATTTAACACATTTTTACCCCACTCTTCACCAAGAAGGACTTACCCAAGTGGCTTACGGGTATTCTGAAGAAATGACTCAGTCACGACCCACAGGCGTAAAATCTAAAGATAAAAAGATACAAGAGAAAATACACTAGTCTTGTAAATGCTTATTCATCTACTCACCTTTGAAGAATTATTGCCTCCAGGTATTCTGTCATTGTAAACTGGTGTACGTATGGTGGTGTTTTAAAAAATTGCTTCTTTCCATGGGCCATAAATTACTTGTACCATTGATTGTGGGCAGGTAAGATGTGAATGAATGCGAAAGAGAGAAAATAATAGAAATTAGTATAAACAGATTTTTTTTTCTTTAAAATTTTTTTGGTAAGGCTTTGCAATATGGTCCAGTGCAGTGGTTCTCAACCTTTGCCTCTCCTAATGTTTTGGACTTCAACTCCCAGAATGATCAGCGATTCTGGGAGCTGAAGTCTAAAATGCCTTTAGGACCCAAGGATGAGAACCACTGATCTAGTGGATATGATTCTAGACTTGGAATGAGATAACTGTTCAATTCCTTTCTTGATCATGAAGTTCATTGAGGAGGGATTGATGGAGTAGTTGATGTTGTTCAGCTTAACCTTCCTCAGTTGTTATCTGTGTTGAGAAAGAAGTCAACTACACTGTTTTGAGAACGGCAAACATAAAAATGTGCATGGCTGAATGCATAATCTTTTTGCAGTATTTCAGTTCCTTCTTTTAGTTTTTTTCTTTAATTGAGTACTTCATTCCTCATGGTGATGATACTTTTTCACGGGGCTTTGGTTGCCATATAGGCTATGCGTTGACATGAAGAATCTCTTACTCCAGTGACATTGTTTCCTCCCACCAATATATAAATAATTCTTTTTTAAAAAATTGATGATCTGTACTGATGCTGCCAACTTATATGCTTCCAGCAGCTGTCTGATACTTAAGGAATACTTTGTTCAGTTATTATTGTTACTACTACCACCACTACTATTATTTCTTACCAACCTGGATCAAGGGTCTTGTTTTTGCTGTATGCCTTCAAGTTGTTTCCAACTTACATCGACCCTAAGGTGAACCTATCATGGGGTTTCCTTGGCAAGGTTTGTTCAAAGGAGGTTTTCTATTGCCATCCTCTGAAGCTGCGACAATGTGGCTTGCCTATAGTCAACTATTGGGTTTCCATAGCTGGGATTTGAACTCTGGTCTCCAGAGTCATAGACTAATGCTCAAACTACTACACCAGCTCTTTGACAGAGAAGGCTAAATGTCTCACAGAACTACAGTTCTCAGAATTCCTTAGCATTGAGCTAGGGCAGTTAAAGCGGTCTGAAACTGGATTATTTCTGCAGTGTGTTTTGAACCTATGCTGGCCATAATGGTCTCAATTCTATATCCTGCTCTGAACTTGTATCATATTGGAGTTGGAAGGCAACTGCTCTATGAATCACTTTGCCCAGAAAAGGCAAATTGGATACTGGTCTGTACTTGTTTAAGTCTGTAGGGTACAGGCAGGGCTTTTAAGAAGTGGCTGAATCACCACCTCTTTTAAAAAGATGGAAAACTTCAACCCCTGAGAGATCCATTAACAATACATTGCAGCAGAGGTCTAACATCATCTCCTCCCTTGACGACCAGCCAAGAAGGACAGGAATCAAGATATCATATTGGTCCAAAACACACTGCAGAAATAATCCAGTTTAACTGCCATGGTTCAGTGCTAGGGAAGCCTGGGAACTGTAGTTTATTGTGGCACCAGAGGTTTCTGACGGAGAGGGCTAAATGTCTCACAAAGCTGCAGTTCCCTGAATTCCCTAGCATTGAGTCAGGGTGGTTAAAGTGGTCTCAAACTGGATTATTTCTGCAGTATGTTTTGGACCATTGTCTTCCTTACCTGTCCTAGCAGATTGTCCATATTTGTGGTACAGTAGTCCCCGGTTTACGAAATTAATTCGTTCCAGCACCCCTTTCTTAAACCGAAAAGTTCGTAAACTGGGGCCCCTTAAACCAGCCCTCGCACCATTTGAATTTCCCGCCGCTTTCTTTTCTTAAACCGGGGTTTTTTTCCGTAAACCGGGGCCGTTTTTCCGGCCCCGGCTCTTTCTTAGACCGGGGTTTTCGTAGGCCGGGGTATTCGTAAACCGGGGGACCACTGTACTCACCAATGTAATCCTTCGCACAGGGTCCCTTTGTTAACCTCTCTGTAACAATGGCATCTAAGTCAACTCTTATCCAAAGACATCACATTGAACTGCTGCATGGACTAGAAGTGGATTTTGGGAGGTGGGGAAAATACCCGATTAGACTGCTCACTACCTTAAATAATTCAGCTGGACAGAAATTTGCAGATGAAATGTGTGCAGAGACGGAGGATTTCTTTTCTGAACACATTGCTATGTTATAGGAACAAAGATGTTCTCTGTATTGTGTCTTGCTGGATATGAGTTGGCTTTTCAGCAATCTTTGCTCCACTTGTCAACTTTTCGATTATAGGTCCTTGAGATCTTCTGTATACCAAGGAGCCTAGTTAGCAGCAGGTCCGAGAGGACCTTTGGGAGCAATCATGTCAATAGACTCAGCTCATGATTCCATCTGTTGGCCAGCTGCACCGTACAGACTTCTCTCAAATGCAATGTAGAAGTAACTCAGACCAAAAGTCTGGATGGCTGCCACACCAACTCCAAGACTAGTTGTGTGTGAGCTTGGCCAGGGAATCTGGTGCAGCAGGGTGGTCAGTACAATAACAAAATTGCCAGTCTATCAAGAATGCAGATAGTGGAAAATTTTAATTCCCTTTAATTTCACATCATAGCACTGATGGTGGAGATTTCTACTGGGATTTTACTTGTACAGCAAATGAAAAAAAAAAAGCCAGCCGTGAATAGCAAATAGAAAAATCAATGGAGCTGCTTGTTTAAAATATGCCACCATGTAATTCAGCATTGTATTTGATCTATATTTGTTTCATGGCTCTTTGTAACGCCTTCTTACTTAGTCCCTAGCTACAAAAGTGCAAAGTTAGTGTTTATGTTAAGTGTGAGTTTGAGAATCATTCTCTCTCTCTCTGTAGTTTATGTAGATGTAAAAATGGCTTCTTAGAAACCAGATGGTACATCAGAACAGTTGAAAGAAGTGAACAAGGGATTGGAAAAGGGAGTTGATTATTGAAACAATGACCTATTTAGCAAATGTGTGCTTCTGTTTACTGCTGCTGGTCTTTTCACTGAAAAACAATGCTACTATTTGCCTGCATTTATGCTGTCCGATTGTACACTTCTGTTAATACATGTTATTCCTTTAGCCATGCAAAAACATGGCTTTCTTTCTACCAATTCCTTCGTGTGTACCTGCGTTCACCCATGATGATCTACTATAGCATTCGTTTTTCAAAATTTCAAGCTGTGGAAGATCCATTCTAAATTTAGTGCCAGAGACCAACTGCATATTAGCCACAAAACCTTTGTGGAAGATTTTTGGAAGGCTTCCTAGGGTACTTGCACATTTTTCTATGAAGAACTGGCCAGGCCTCAAAAACCTTTCCTTCACTTTGTGTGAACTGGTAGGACACAATAGAACATACCTAGTTCTTTGCATTTTGCTAGGATGTGGGTGGTGATAGTTGTGCTACAAGGTTTATGTATACTCAGAATTTCAAGCTTCGTAATACAAAGTCATAATCGAGCAAGCATTCCCCCATTATTGCATACTGGGAGCTCATGTGACCATTTTAAATATACAAAAGATGAAGAGAAATCTCAGCCAAATGATCTCTGTTGTGATAACAGCAGCAAGATTTTTTAAAAAAAACACTAAACAAATCTGTAAAGTTAAAGTACAGTATGTGCAGTACGGTATTTTCATTCAAATCATGTGTACAACGATAATTTTGTGGAGATGGAATTGTTAGATTTCACTTGGAGTGTTCAAAAATTGGTTCATTCTTCTGGTGTTCCAGGTTTAAGTGGATATTTTTGGGAAGGGGGAAAATATTCCAGCAGTCAAAAGGTGGTGGGTTGCTAAAATTAAAAGCTCTTGCAGCAATTTTTGATTGTTTTTATAGGTTGCAAGGATAAAGTGTAGACCTAAGGATATGTGTTTCCCAAGCCTGTTTCTGTAGCCTCGGATCTTACAGGTTGTCTTTCTCTGGCTGAAAAAGAGTGAATTGCTTAACATGGTAGCCTTAAGGTGCCTTGGTAGCCTTAAGGTGCCTATTAAAACAGTTACAACAAGGAACTCTTATGGTTTTTCAAAATCAAAAGTGGCTTTCTGGCCCCTACGAGGCCAGTTTTGTTTACTGTTGTTGTTGTTGTTGTCATAGAGTTTGGGGTTCATTTCTGGAGGTTCATGCTGGTTCTGCAAGTGTTGTGAGGTGTTTAAATTAGTCCATGGATTTACCATAGTTCCCCAGCCTTGCTAAAGACTGAGATCAAGTGTAGTTTGATGTATAAACAACTAATAGGGAGCCATTTCTTGCATGCAATAAGGGAAAAAATGATTTAAAAGCAAAAGTTTATCCTCCCAAGCTCCCCCAAGATAATTTCGTGGATGTTAAAAGACTAGAAGTGCTGCCGAAGGCATTATTTTCTTGTGCAGAACACTTAAATCTCTTTCACACTACACAATTGGCAGCTTTTAATAATTGCCATTGCTTTACCTTGTAGAATCTTGTGATTTGTAATTTTATGAAGTGTGTAGTAGCCTTTGACAGAGATCTCTAGTGCCTCACCAAACTACAAATTCTGGCATTCTGAAGGATGCAGCCATGACACGTCAATTTATATCAAAGTGCTTCATTGTGTAATGAGGAAGGGATCTTGCAGAAGAGAAATGTTTTATCACACTATATGCAAAGCAGTTCTTGATTGATAGTTGTTTTTATCTGTTCTAACATTTAGAGAGTGCCAGTGATAGCTGTTTCACTCATACACCTATTGAATTTTTGTTTTGTCAACAGGCTAGAAGAAAAGTGTCTGGACCACAAAGTTGGAAGTTGGATTATTTCTTTTAAAAAAGGGAAAAGACCATGCGTGCATGTCTATAGAAATGGTTTGCGGCTCAGTCAAGCTGGAGCTGACTAAATGAAAGTATGGGCTGTGCGTCAGCCAAGCATGTTTCTGCTGTACAAAATGAAGAGGAAGCTCAGAAGGGGAAAAACTACCAGAATGGAGATGTATTTGGTGGTGAGTGTCACTGTTTGTAGCTCCTAACCATTTCATAGAAGGTCTCCTCTTTACTGCACTCTACTTTTTACCATGTCTCAACTCTGTTTGCTCATGTTGTCTTTTCTGAACCCATTGAATTCTTCAAGAATTTGTCTTGTTTTCACATTGTTCATATTCTTAACTAGTTCATATGTTTGGGCACATAACTTCATACAGATGTTTACTGCATTAGAAGCAATGAATGACTGATTTTCTTTGAGTGCTGTTCTGAAGCAGAATGTGGAACTAATTCATCAGTCACCTTGCCAATAATCAGTGTTTACTTTTTAAGACAAACTTTCTAGTCCCGATGCCTGAAAATTTATGCTTGAAAGTATATGAACAATATTTGCTGACATTTTACAGCAACTGCTTTTGGCTTTTGAAATTTTTCTAGATTTCTTTCGCAGTGTATGGGATACTTCTTTTCCCTGTGACTGTCAGCAGCATAGGAAAAAAACATGCATACTTTCGTAACATTAACAATTAACAGAATTCTCCATTTCGTTTTGCAGACTTTGGGTTAATTTCGATTGCTACCCAAATTTTCTACCCTGCTCTGTATACGCTTATCTTCATTATATATTCTACATGCAGCAGTCCTCCTCCTCATGTCCTGGTTATATTTGTTTCCCAGCATCTGTTGAATATGTGTGGAAATTGTATATGTGGAAATTTCTTCAGTGTGTTTAATATTCCAGGGAGTAAGTACATATGCTGGAGGCAGTAGCTGTCAGTATCTTCATTTGAAAACACTGATAGTAATAGAGGCATTTTGCAAATGAAATACTCAGGTTTTCATTGAAATTAAGGGTGGGGGGGGGGAGTACTGAAAACACCTGTAAAACTCGATCTAGTGGATGTACTTCGCAGCAACTTTCATGTGAAGTAAATATACCATTCCTTGGAATCTGTTGAATCAGTGGATTTAGCAGAATCTAAGTTACATGCACCAGGCAAGCTAGAACATTACATTTGTTTAGCAATTATCCCAGAGTTCTAGAAATTGTTTACAAGTCCCACCACATTATAGAAGGAAGTGCCAATGATAGGGTGTTTCATGAATCATATATATATATATATATATATATAATTTGCATGTCACCTTTCTCCCAGAAGGGACCCAAGGGAGCTCACAGATAAAAACGTTTTTTAAAAATATACAAAGAATAAATAAATAAAAACTGTTGAGAGCATCTAAAACCACCCTGGCATTATTATATGTTGAATGTCTTAGCTTGCTGACAGAAGACAAGCATGGAGGGGGTTCAGACTAGCCTCCCATGGAAGGGAGATCCAGAGGGTGGGAGCAGCTGCTGAGAAGGCTTTCTTTCTTTCTTTCTTTCTTTCTTTCTTTCTTTCTTTCTCAGCTTAGCCCCACACTTTCTGTTCCTCTGAAGTATCCTTTCCCTAATGAGAGTAAAGCTGGGGTAGTAAAGGTATCCATAGAATCACAGAATCATTGAGTTGGAAGAGACCAGAAGGGCCAGCCCCCCACCATGGAGGAAATCACAATCAAAGTGTCCCTACAGATGGCCATCCAGCTTCTGTTTAAAGATCTCCAAGGAAGGTGACTCCACCACTCTCCGAGGGAGTGTGTTCCACTGTCGAACAGCCCTTACTGTCAGGAAGTTCCTCCTAATGTTCAGGTGGAATCTCTTTTCCTGGAGCTTGCAGGGTCCTGTTCTCTGGAGCAGCAGAAAACAAGCTTGCTCACTCCTCAATGTGACATCCCTTCAAATATTTAAACAGGGCTATCATATCACCTCTCAACAGTCTCTTCTCCAGACTAAACATCCCCAGCTCCCTAAAGCATTCCTCATAGGGCATGGTTTCCAGACCCTTCACCATTTTAGTTGCCCTCCTCAGGACATGCTTCTGTTTCTCCACATCCTTTTTGAATTTTGGTGCCCAGAACTGGACACAGTATTCCAGGTGGGGCCTGACCAAAGCAGAATAGTGTGATACTATTGCTTCCCTTGATCTATACACTATACATTTATTGATGCAGCCTAAAATTGCATTGGGACAAGATTGCTGTCCTTCTAATAATTATGTGGAAGAAGGATGATCAAGTGAAGGGTCCTTGAAATCCATCCTTCCTCACAACTATTAAACATACAGGAACCTTGTCCCTTTCTCATGTGCCCCTGCAAGTGACCGAGTCAGCAGAAATATGCCTGGTGGTGTTGTTGGAAGGATAATTTTAATCTGAATGCCTCCTGCCTCGATTGCAGCTTCGATGGCTGCCTTTCAGCATGAATGAATAAATAAATAAATATTTTAAAACAAGATGTTAAATAAAAAATAAAAACAATTCAAAGGGTGGCACGTTGTATCCCTTCCTTACTCCAGAATCTTGGGTCCTGATTTTTAACAAATAAGGTATGCTCATGAGAAAGTACTAAAAAAATTTGAAACATAGCTAAATGTAAATTGCTTGCATGAAATCTCTCAGGTTTGCTAAGCTGGAAGGTTACGGTCTGTGTTTAGAGCTACAATATCAGATTTGCTCTAGGCTGTTACTCCCTCCTGTTGACAGTATTTTATGGCAAGAGAGGACTGTGGATCATGAGGACCCAAATATTTTGACTCTGTAGATCCAAAGTCTTTGCTATCTTTGCTGAATGTATTTAATCTCAAAAATTTTTTTTTAAATCCCATATATTTATGTTAAAGTAGAGCGTCTCTCCATAAAGCAAATACTGTAGATATTGACTCCTAGCAGAGACTGTGCTTGTCCCACAAATTAATCACCTTGCAGGAGCCGGAGCCTGTGTGTGATGCTGATAAAGATGGATTAGTAATAGATCAGCATTCTGAAAGAACAGGTATTTATTTAAGAGACATTCCATAGTTTTGTGTACAGAGAGCATAGCTACTGTATTAGTTTGAGAGAATAGGAGACCTCAAATTCAGGACCAAATAATTTCCTGCTGGAAGGGCTGTACAGTTTTGAGTTGTTTCATAGAGAAACTTTTTGCTTTATTTCTTCTGATTATTTAATCAGTTGACATATGTATATATGTATCTATGTATATGTATATATCAATTATGAGGTGCTTAAATATCCTGAAGGCACCAGATCCCATGTGATCTTGGAAGCGAAGCAGAGTCAACCCTCCTTAGTACTTGAATGGGAGACCACCAGTGAATTCCAGGCGCTGTAGGCTATATTTTCAAAGGAAGGAATTGGCAAAAACACCTCTCAGTGTTGCTTTCCTAAGAAAACCATGTGAATTTCATGTGATCAACATAGGTTGACAGGTAACTTGAAGACACACACACACATTATTAATACCTTTGTGGTTTCTGTTTTCAAAGGTCCAAGCTTCATAGAGTCATTCAGGTAGATTTGAGGCAAGGAGTTTTCGTGAAGACAAGAAATGGCAAACACAGTTCAAATTGTATAGCATTCTACATTGGGCTCTTGGTATCCATTGGGGTTTGGTTCCAGGAACCCCTCCCTCCATGAATACCAACATCCTTAGATGCTCAAGTCCCATTATATACAGTGGTATGTAAAATGACACACTTTATATAAAATGGTGAACAACTGAAATGTTTGATTTTTGGATTTTAAAGTATATTTTCACCAATAAAATCCGTCAATATTGGTGTTTTGTAATTTTCTGTAATAAAAGTTAATATATATATTTTCAACCCATGGTTGGTTAAATCTGCCCTATGGCTATGAAGTGTAGTGTGTGTTTATGTCAATAGAGCTGTAATAAGTTTCTGCAGCACCTGTCAGGAAAAAAAAAGTTAGAGGATCATTGACACCAAGCTCTGCTCAGCAAAGGTGGATTACTTTCTCTCTTGTAGAACAGTGAACTGTTACATCCAAGAGGCTTATGGCTACATGAAAGTTATGTTACAGACAGGTCTTTGTGTTCATCAGAATGTGACAGTAATTGGAAAGTTTCTGACTACAACTTCTTGGGATGATGCTGAATCACTGAGGTCCAGAGCATTTTCTCTTAGACCTATCCTGTATTATTAACCCAGATCTGTACACTGCAGAATTTACAACAGGAGGGTTCTAGTGATTAGCAGTAGGTATGGATATCAAAGAAAATAAATGTTTCAACCATTGTTGTCATCTCAATTGGCAGCATGTGGTTCCTCTGTCTGTGGGAAAGGTAACGACTATTACATAATCTGTACTTCAGGTAAAGACTGTTACATAATCTCTAGGGACATTTACTATGAGGGCAAATGTCATTCCATGGATGGATAGAAGAAAGTACATCATTTAAAACTGTTACAGAGAAACCACTTTCTAAAAGAGGACTTGAAACCACTTGAGCTGCATGCAGCTGAAGCAACTCTTTCTACTCTGATTTGTTTTAGTTGGCAGTCTTCTACTTACCAAAAATAGATCTCAAAACTTACCAGAAATAGATCTCAAAATGAGCTGTGGAAAAGGTGAGATGAGGGCAGCTGCATAGGCCCCAAATGTCCACCAGAAATTTCAATTAACTCTTTGTTGGAGTTCTTAGAAGAGTGAACAGAACCTATTGACACTGCCTGTAAATTGGAACCCCTGCATTCTCTAAATTTTTAAAATTATTTAATCTTTGAAATTAGCTATTGAGTTTCAGCAAATCCCAGAATATGAGGTGTATAATGTTCTCCAGGAGAAAGCTTGATGGGGTACAGAAGGTTGCCTGTCAGTAGGAAATAAATTATCAAATGAATAGGGACAAACTGTTCTCTAATACTCCCATGAGCAAAGAAATGTCTTGTGTATCTTCCATTGATATCGAGAACCCTCCCCCTGCAAGTCCAGTCATTGCTCTTAAAATGTGGATAGTTCAGATGTCCTGAATACAGGCCTTGCAGGCCTTTCAGCAGTCAGAAACAACTTCTTGATCAGAAATTAACTATGAGCATCATAATGAAAAACATATTTTGCATACATAAAGTTGTTTCACCTTTGCTGACCAAATTCTAAGGAAGATATGGCCTCTTGTATTTAATAGTTGAGCATTAGGAGAGTGACTATCTATGGATAACCTGTTCAGATTCCCTCTTCCATACTTCTTAATAGTTGTATAATGTCCAAGCCTCCTTTGTATCTTCTGCCAACTGAGAAACTTACTCTGAGTAGCATAGGTCATTATTGACCTGAATTGACTAGGACTTGTGCATTTTCCTTGAGAATGGAATTAAATTTCCTTTCAACTTGATTAAGAAGAGATCTGTGGACTCTGAATTCTTCTCTGCACAAATTGTTCCAACAAAGGTATAATTTTCAATCAGTTTGTGAAATGTCTTTTGAGAAGAGATGCGTAATGGATTAGTGGTAGATCTGATCTGTTCACAAAAAAAAGTCATGTGTAGAATTGCCTGTACTACATGAGGATCTGTTTACTGTTCTTCATAAGTTAATTTATCAATATGAAAAGTCCTTCTTTCTTTTTGAGTTCTCCTTTGTGAGAATCATATTTATGGCCATGGCTAATATTTATAGAATATAATGCTGCTGTGCTTGCTGCATAGATGACCAGCTGTAAATTTGCCTTAAAATGTTTGAATAGTAATTGGAAGGAATTACTACATAGAAGTGCCCTTAATACCTGGAGCTTTAGTTTTCAAGAAAATAATCACCTGGTATCTACAGTTCTGTGTACATTTAGTCCATATGTGTTGGTGTTTGATACAATTCTGTTTCCAAATGTAAGCCTATCTGTATCTTGCTGGAACTTGGATGGTGGACTCCTTAAGTGTTCCCTGAACTACTTCTTCGTGGTCTCTGTGCCTCACACAATAGGGTTTGCGCCTGCGCAGAAGCTCCATTCGGAATGCTGAAAAGCTGAGCAGATTGGCGGGAGCCCCGCCCCTCCCATTCCCTGAGCATGCCCAATCCCGCCAATCTAGCTCCTCCTTCAGTTCTCTTTCGTCTGCCGCAAGAGTAACATCTCCTTCGGAGTGCTCTTCATCGCGACGGAAGCTGAGTAGCTAGACTCTGTCTATTTCTTTTTATTTTACTTTATTTTACTTTATTTTTGTTCTTTTTCGTTTTCTCCCGTTTTTTTCCTTGAGCTGCCCCCTTTTTTTTGTCGGAACTCGAGGGTTTTGGCCCGGACGGGCCCCTCGTGATCGGACCGGCCTCTTATGGCCGCCCCGTTCAAGAAATGTTCCGACTGTGGCGGTAAAATCCCGGTTGTGGATGGACACTCGAAGTGCATTTTCTGCTTAGGCAGTTCCCACATTCCGGAGAAATGCAAGCATTGCAAGGCTTTTAATCCCGCCACGCTCTGCCAACGAGCAGACCGGCTCAAGGCCCACTTGTGGGAGAAGGCCCTCTCAGTCTCCCACTCCTCGGACCCGTCCACGGACCCCCGCCTTCCAATCTCTAAGTTCCCGAGGATCCCGAAAATCAAAAAACCGGCCTCGACGTCGACATCGACCTCGACCCCGACGGAACCCTCCTCGACACCGGCCTCGGCCACAACTACTATGCCTCACCCTAAAGGGCAACACAGGGAGCACAAGAAGCGGCCTCCTCCCGTCGAGCTGGAGAAGCCGAAAGCGAAAAAACATAAGAATAAAGAGGTCCTCACTTCGGTTGCCTCGGCGGCTGCCCAGGCAGACCTGGCCATGTCTTTCCTTAGACAGCCCTCGGCCATTGACCTCTCAGTCCCGGCCCCGGTCACTGTACTAGACTCGGCGCCGGAGACTCTGGAACCCGCATTTCAGCCTGCATCCACCCAGGTCTTCGCCCCTACGGGGACGGTCTCGACCTCGGCCTCTACTGTTTCGCCGATCTCGGCTCCGACCTCTGTGCCACCGAAGGAAATCCTAGCCTCTTCGGAGTGTATTTACAGGCTGCGGTTCCCATCTCCTCCACCCCGGAAGTCTCCGGAGCCATTTGAGGAGCATTACTTCGACTCGCCCCACTCGTCGGCCTCCTTTTTGGCGCGACATCGGGCTGAATCATATTGGAGAGAGCGCCATCCGTCCTACCGCTCCTACTCCCCTTCGTACCGGGATCGGTACCATGTTCGTGACCTCCACGTCGGAGACTTCTCTCGATCTCGGTCTCGATCTCGCTCGCCCTCTCGGTCTCGGACCGAATACAGAGCCATATCTCCTCCACCGGCCTCGACAGCTACGGTGTCGAAACCTCCGGAATCGAGCGCCATTATGACCGTCTCGGCCTCAGCTACCGCTACTATTTCGACGTCGATGGTCTCTGCTCCGATCAGCCACGCGGACGCCTCGACGTCGACCTTCCGTACGGCGCCGACACAGCCCTATGTGGATCCGCAGTTACCACCCTCCCAGTCTACGGAGGAGTCTACGGGAGAGACGGACAACCGTCCTGACTCCCCACAGCCTGCCATCTCCCCTCCCAATGAGGAAGTTGAGGACCAAACACCGGGCTCGCCTGTCGAAGACCTCCATCTCTTTACTGGGATTGTCGACAGGATGGCTAGGGCAGTAGGCCTCCAGACGGCGCAGACGGCCCAGCCCCCTCGGGACCCCATCGATGGCCTCGTGGTACGTCCCCAGCAACCAGCGGTCATTCCATTCTTGCCTTCTTTCTCGGACATCATGGTGGCCTCTTGGACCAAACCAGCCTCGACACCGCCCGCTTCCAAAAAGCTCGATTCGCTGTACAGGGTGCAGTCAGATACGGCACCTTTCCTGTTCACTCACCCAGCTCCCAACTCTTTGGTGGTGGAATCTACTTGTAAGTCTACAGGCAAGTCCCATTCTGCCCCTGTGGACAAAGACGGCAGAAGGATGGACATCTTTGGCCGACGTTTCTACTCACCAGCGGTGTTGGCAGCAAAGGTCGCCAATATGCAAGGTTGCATGGCCGGCTATCAGAAGTTCTTGTGGGACCGTGTGGCTGCCTTCATTCCTTATCTGCCTCAGGCACAACAAGAGGCAGCTCAGGAATTCTACGCTGAGGCACTCTCCCTCATTGCTCAGGAAGTGCACTCGGCTAGACATGTCGTGGACTGTTCTGCGAAAGTGATGGCCGGTGCTGTGGCACTCCGCCGTTTCGCCTGGTTGAGGTCTACTTCTCTCTCTGAGGAAGCTAAGGCCAAGATTGAAGACCTCCCCTTCGATGGTGAGGGCCTATTCGCTGCTAAAACTGACGAATCCCTGGACACCATGGCCAAGGCTCGTCTGAACGGGAAGAGGCTTGGGCTGACACCTAGCAAGCCCTCATCCACTCGTGTGTGGCACCAAAGGCCATACGACCCTGGCTTCACCCGCTCTCGTTCGGCTCCGTCCTCCACCTATAGGACCCAGCCTTACAACAGGAGGCCTTACAGACAGCCTCAACAGCAGCAGCAACAGCAGCAACAGCAAAGGCAAGGCCAGCAGCGTCAGCAGCAACAGCCTTCTAGAAAGCCTTCCTCCAAGTCGCACTTTTGACGGGCTCTTGGAGGCGACACCCAATTTTTGTTTGCCAGTCTCCCTTTCCTCCGTTCCCAGACTTCGCCATTTCTACGAGAACTGGTCCAAGATCACCACGGACTCCTGGGTGCTTACCATCATCCGCCTGGCCTACGCCATAGAGTTCTCAAATATTCCACCAAATGGCGTTTTCTGTTCCACTCCCTCCTCTCCTCCTCTGCTGGAGGAGATTTCCTCCCTTCTCGACAAAGGAGCCATACAACGTGTTCCACCGTGCTTCAAACATCAAGGCTTCTACTCCAGGTACTTCACAGTTCCGAAGAGAGGGGGAGGTCTCCGTCCCATCTTGGACCTGAGAGGAGTCAACTCATACATCACGATTCGCAAATTCAAGATGGTCACTCTCCAATCCATCTTGCCGTTCCTGCACCCAGGGGACTGGTTTGCATCTATAGATCTAAAAGATGCTTACTTCCACATCAGCATCAGACCTCAACATTGGAAGTATCTCCGTTTCGCCATAGATGGAGATCTCTATCAATATACCGTTCTTCCTTTCGGCCTCTCCACCGCTCCTCGAGTGTTCACAAAGTGCATGGCGGTGGTCATCTCTCACCTTCGCCTTCAAGGAATAAAGATTTTCCCTTACCTCGACGACTGGCTGCTGGTGTCGTCCTCCAAAACACGACTGTACAAAGACGTCCAGTACACTCTGGATCTGCTAGCAGACTTGGGACTCAAAGTCAATCTGCCAAAGTCCATTCTCCACCCCGTGAGGGTGATAGACTATATAGGCACGTCCCTGGACTCTGTGATGGGTCGAGCCTACCTTCCCACCAGATGGGCGGAGGCCCTCTGGGAACAGCTGCGGTCTGTCCTTCACTCTCACCATCCGTCTGCAAAGGACATTCAGAGACTGCTAGGCCACCTGGCCTCAACTACAGCGGTGACTTACTTGGCTCGTCTCAGGCTCAGGCCTCTCCAAGCTTGGTTCCTGGCTGCCTTCGATCACTTGAGGGACAATCCGTCCAAGAGACTCTTGTTGCCACCTCATGTCAGAGACTCTCTCAGGTGGTGGATGTCTCCCTCCAACATCCTCAAGGGGATGCCCTTCCAAACGCCAGAACCGTCCAGGATGGTCACTACGGACGCGTCCATGTTAGGATGGGGCGCACATCTCAACGGCTTGTGTGTGCAGGGACAGTGGTCTGCTCAGGAGGCAGAACTGCACATAAATGCCTTGGAACTGTTGGCAGTCATCAAAGCCTTCAGGGCATTCGAAAATCATCTCCTCCACAGAGTTGTGCAGGTAGTATCAGACAACACTACCACTGTCTGGTACATCAACAAGCAAGGAGGAACTCACTCTCCAGTCCTCCTGCGTCTTTCCCAGCAGCTGTGGACGTGGTGCCACCACCGATCCATTCATCCGGTGGCCATTCACTTGGCAGGAAAGGACAATGTGCTGGCAGACTCCCTCAGCAGGGACAAAGTGCTGCAGCACGAATGGACTCTGTCGAGCCCAGCCTTCAATCTCCTGACGTCTCGTTGGGGATTTCCCTCAGTGGATCTATTCGCCACTCCAGAGAACGCCCAATGCCAGGTATTCTGCACCAGAGCGGGCAAAGGACGGGGATCCGTGGGGGACGCCTTCCTTCGCAGTTGGAGTCGAGATCTTCTATATGCGTTTCCCCCCTTTCCTCTGATCTCCAGGACGGTGGCCAAGATGACCAGGGACCGGTCCAACGCTATACTGTTGACTCCATTCTGGCCCAGACAACCCTGGTTCACTCCTCTTCTTCATTTAGCCAGGGGCCAATACTTCCACCTGCCGAAGTGGCCAGACCTGTTGTCCCACTCCAATGGAGCGGTCCTACATCCGGACTTGGTCAATCTACGGATGACGGCGTGGAGGATCCAGCCATAGAGTCTCCTGACTTGCTCAGGGTCCTGTCTGCCTCGAGAAAGGACTCCACCAAGAGATCCTATGCATATAAGTGGAAGCGTTTCTGTGCCTTCGCGGAGGCTAGGTCTGAACCTTCCTCACCTGTGAGCCTTAGTACTGTTTTGCATTTTCTATTACACCTCAGGGATCAAGGCCTGGCCTTTTCTTCCCTCAAGGTCTACCTGTCGGCTATCGTAGCCAACCAGCCACCCGGCTCACGTTCAGCTCGTCTCTTCACGTCACCCACGTTAAAGAGGTTTTTCAAAGGACTTCATCACCTTTATCCACCTTTGCCACCAATGGCTCCGGCCTGGTCTCTCTCTCTAGTGCTTACACAGCTTACGAGACCTCCATTTGAGCCTTTGGGCTCTGCTTCCTTGAGACTGCTGACGCTTAAAGTGTCCTTTCTTGTGGCCATAACTTCAGCCAGACGTGCTTCTGAATTGACAGCCCTACGCTCAGATGAGCCTTACTTGACTTTTCATAGGGACAAGGTGGTCCTCAGACCGGACATTTCCTTTCTCCCTAAAGTGGTTTCTCAGTTTCACCTCTCCCAGGAGATTGTGCTTCCTAATTTTTATCCAGATCCTTCTTCGCCTCTGGAAAAGACTATGCACACCCTGGATGTTCGCCGTGCTTTGGCTTTTTATGTTCAGCGTTCTCAAGAGTTCAGATTATCCAATAAACTGTTTATTTGTTATGGTGGTGCCAGAAAAGGCAACCCAGTTTCATCACAACGGTTTGCAAAATGGATTGCTCAAACCATTTCTTTAGCTTATGAACTGGCTAAACGCCCTCTCCCGGTTGGTGTTCGTGCCCATTCCACCAGGGCCACAGCTTCATCTGCTGCCTTCCTCAGAGGTGTTCCACTGCGAGAGGTTTGCAAGGCGGCCACGTGGTCTCAACCATCCACGTTTGTGAAGCATTACCGGCTGGACTGCAGGTCCCGGAGAGATGCCAGTTTTGGTCGTGCTGTTCTTTCATCGATCTTGCAGTGACCTTCCCACCTCCATAGGTAAGCTTTTCAGTCACCCTATTGTGTGAGGCACAGAGACCACGAAGAAGAAGTACAGGTTGCTTACCTGTAACTGTGTTTCTTCGAGTGGTCATCTGTGCCCTCACACAAATCCCGCCCTACCTCCCCTCGGTCAGGTCCCTGCCTTTTTTGCGGCGGACTTGAACTGAAGGAGGAGCTAGATTGGCGGGATTGGGCATGCTCAGGGAATGGGAGGGGCGGGGCTCCCGCCAATCTGCTCAGCTTTTCAGCATTCCGAATGGAGCTTCTGCGCAGGCGCAAACCCTATTGTGTGAGGGCACAGATGACCACTCGAAGAAACACAGTTACAGGTAAGCAACCTGTACTTCTTAGGAAAAGAGAGGATTCACATAATGTGAACATTTCCTTGTGTACACCTACTCTACAATTGCTCCCAAGTACTCACAATGTTCTAATTATCACAAGTCTCTTTTGCCATTCCTACGAACCCTTTCGATTAGAAGTGCTTAAAAGAAGTTATGATGACTGCCCATAAAGTGTGTGCCCTTGTTTCAGTGTTATAGTGTTTCAATTTTATGTGAACAAAGAAGGGTTATTAATTAACCAAATACTAGACACTCCCTTTCCAAGCATCGTGGAGTTTGCTTTTTTAGCCAAATAAATACGAAAGCAAACACCACCAGAGGAGCATATCAGGTGAACTTGTATGTTGTTAAGATGCTGCAGTCACTTTGAGCCTCTCTGTGTGTGAGAGAGAGACATGTGCACAACTTTACTGTTGCAAGAGGAAAGCTATATTTTTTGAAAGCTTTGGCTCTGGACTCCTACATTCAGTTCAGGACAAAAATGCTAAGGGTACAGCATTTGCAGAGAATGAACATCTGAAACTGAAGTGCTGATTCAGAATGAGACATTGAAACTATTCTCCAGCACTATTCTCCATTTCTCTCTAAACAAAGCCTGACATGGTTGATATAACCTGGGCTTCTGGCAAAGTCTTGGAAGAACTCTGGCCTTGAAGCAAAGACTTGGAACACTTTATAGGGACAGCACCCTAAATTAGATCTATAGCAATTATGTTCCCCACATTCGCAACTTTCTTCATATTTGAACAACCTTGGGTGCTCAGTGGGCTGATTCATACTCCTCATCCCAAAAGTCTGAGCTGCTTATCTCTAATTCCAAATATTGTAACATCTCCACCTGTACTATTGTTGTAGAGTTCCTCCCTGGGTCTAGTTCTAGAAGATCCAGGGGCTATTGCTCACAGGCAAATAAACCTGAAGTCATAATCAGTGCTAGGATGTTACATTTTTCCCCTCTGGTGTGTGTATTGATTTAGATTTATAGCTTGCTCTGTTCTAATGCTTCATGACGCATGTGAAAGAGTCTGGCCATTGTTATTATTTCTGTCAAATCAACTTTGTCTGCCAGCGTAGGATAGTGGTTTGAGCATGAGACTATGACTTGGGAGACCATGATCATCCATGGAAACCTGAGTGATGTTGAGTCACACTCTCTCTCAGCCTCAGAAGACAGCACAGGTAACTTCCTTGAACAGATCTTATCAAGAAACCCACATGATAGATTCACTTCAGGGTTGCCATAAATTGGAAATGACTTGAAGACATAGAATAACGTTAAAAGCATAACAACAATAAAAATACAGCAATTCCTCCTTATAACAGAAAAATATGTTTGATGACGACAGCAAGGAATTGTTTCATGTAGGTAGAAACATCTTTTGTATTGAAATATTGCAGTCTAACTACCAAAGTGAAAAGGGAACGACTCCTGTAGATTATACAAATTGTGTCATTCCAAATAAAACATCCTGAGCTGGGAGACTTACATCATTGCCACCAGCATGACCCACATTTATTAGTTTGAAAGAGTTTTTCTTTCACTCTCTCAAACTTTGATCTGTCACACCTCTCTTTCTTCTAAAATGGAGCTGCATAGGCTAGATCATGTCAGACTCCATTCTTGTTCATTTCCTGAATCCGAATTCTTGTCGCTTTCCTAGCAAAACCCCTGACTTTATCGGACAAACTCCTTTTTGCCTTTATCCAATGATGTAAGTGAGTGTAACCTGCTTTGTGCACTCAAAAGTTTGTCAGTTAAATGATCATCACATTACAACTCCCCTGTTACGCAGAATGATAGATGTGGATTTGGGAAGGCTGGTTATTACATTGCTTCTCGATGTATCGAGAAAGTAAAATATGATGGACATAGCTAGAGAACTGCTTGTGCCACTGATATGATAAAAGGAATATTTTGCATTGCCCCTGCCAGCTGTATTGGGAGATTTGTTGAATACTTGTCAACTTTTTTCAATTTAAAATATATAGGCAAAATTGCAATGTTTTATTGGTAGTGAGGTCTGCCACTGCAGTTGAACCTTTTGCTCCTTCCCTCTGCTTAGGAGTCCACATGTTGCCTGAAAGATAGTTCTCAATCCACCCAACCACAAGAACTCATTTCACCTGCAGTGGGGATGGGGGATTGTCCCTCAAATTCCTCTGGAACTTCCTAATTCTACTACCAGAGGTCCACCATTGGATCCTGGAAGTATTTATCCTTTTGACTAAAAACGACTACAAAGGTAGCTTACAATAGGTTCGATTAATGTAAAGCTCAATTGAAATTGCAAAAATATGTAAATATTTATCTAAAAATGGTAGTCAGCTCATTGCTTGGCTTCTTCATAATCTTTTATCGCCCTCATTTTTTGTATCCTGCTTTTCACTCCACAAGGAAGCCCAAAGCAGCTAATTCATCATTATATGAAAACAAATGTAATGATAACAAATCAGAACAATATTTTTTTTAAAAAACCAATAATGATAGTACACTAAATCAGTAAACTTCAATGACCTGCAAGCTAGTTAATAAATACAAAATTTATAACTACATCAAAGAAAAAGAGGATAATGTAATTTTAATATTTTAACCCAAAACACAAATTTAGACTTATTCTAAGAGATAATTATACATGTAATTATTTGGACTTACCATTAAAAGATACAAGTGAAGCTGAGGGCCAGCAGAACTCAAAAGCAAGCCTAAACATAATAAATTAATACAGTAGTTGTTCACAACACACTGGGACACAAAAGAGCTTCCGTGCTCTGAAATTCATTTGTGCCAAACCTGCCTTCTCATTACTAATAGACTAATAGAGAGGAAAAAATGGGGATGGGGTGGAGACCACATTGCCCTTATGCCAAATACAACAAGTGTTTGTTGCCTGTAGCGTTGGTTGTGGTCCATCATGCATTGTACTCACAGCGCTCCACTGGCACACCTCCTCCAGGTTGAGGGTAGGCACACTGGTCAACTCATTTGAGATGTGGTGCTGGAGAAAGTTGCTAAGGAGACCATGGATATACAGATCAAGTCTGAACAATCCCTGGGAGCCAAGATGATTAAGTTGAGGCTGCCGTACTTTGCCACATCATGAGAAGATTCACTAGAAAAGACAATAAAGTTGAGGAAGGTGGAGGGTAGTAGAGAGAGAGAGGAAGACAACATACCAGATGAATACTCAGTCAAGGAGGCTACGGCCTGGAGCCTGCAGGACCTGAGCAAAACAGTTAAGGATAGTGGGTCTTGGAGGAGTCTCCTTCACAAGGCTATCATGAGTCAAGGCTGACTCAAGGGCAGTTAACAGCAACACTGGTCTCAGCCACCCGCTAGAAATCATGTTTCAGGCATGTCTGTTTAGGTTAGCTGGTCTCCTTATAGGAAAAAGAAGGTCACAGCGGGTTTTTGTTTGGTCAATTGATCAGTATTACATCTTTCTACACAAGCAGCTGCTATGCTGTAACTGTTTTTTTTTTTAATCCAGAATAATGAAAGTGGTTTCTAAAACAAGCCTCCTACTTACTTCAGCAGTTGAGGAAAGAGTAGTGAGGTGCTTTAGGACCATATTAGTTATCCGTCCCTCTCTTCTTTTCACTTTAAATAAAAGTAATGTGCTTTACCGCAGACAATGAAGACATTGAAATAGCTAAAGATTTTCCATACCTTGGCCGAGTTATTAAGCAAAATGGAGACTGCAGTCAAGAAATCAGAAGAAGACCGGGATTTGGCAGGGCAACTGTGAGGGAAATAGACAAGATCATAACATTTAATGATGCATAATAGAATACTAAATTTAGGATTGTCCATGCCATTGTATTTTCCGTTTCTTGTATGGAAAGCTGGACAGTGAAGAAAGCTGATGAGAAGAAAATCGACTCACTTAAAATGTGGTAATGAAAAGTTCTACAGATACTATGGATTGCTAAGAAGACTAATTAATGGGTCCTAGAGCACATTAAACCTGAACTCTCTCTAGAAGCCAAGTTGACTAAGCTGAAGCTGTTGTACTTTGAATATGACTCACCAGGAAAGACAGTAAGGTAGAAAGCAGTAGGAAAAGAGAAAGACCACATAACAGATAGACTCAGCCAAGGAAGCCATGACCCATAGCCTGCAAGAGCTGATCACGGCTGTTGAGGATAGGGTGATTTGGATGTCTCTCATTTATGGGGTCACCATAAGTTAGAACTTGAGGACAGTTAACAACATCAAATTCTCTACTCTGTGGGAGGAGGATAGATAGTAAGCAGTGTGCTATTGTGGTTATGTCCATCCTGTATGCATTGTTTGTGCTTGTGTGCACATGTCTATCATGAGTACAGAACACAATTATAATGTTAGCTCTAGATATTTGGAAGGTCTGTTTGATTTATACTCTTAACAGTTTGAAATCTTTTTTTTTCTAAAGCACATGGAGTAAGTGTGTTTTTGTTTAGCTCCGCCAATTTGTGGTTTCATGCTCCATTCTTTTCTAAAACTGACATCAGCCTGGCTTACCACAAAAGTCATCACAGCCAGGTGAAAACCAAGATAGAAAAAGAATGTATCATTCCCTGCTTCTAGATTAAGGAGCAGCTGCCTTTTGAAAATCATGTGTTCTTGTACTGAGCTACAGAAACAATAGTTGTGCAAGTTGTTTGGCATGTATTATACTGAGCTCAGGTGTGCATCACAAAAGCTAGAAGAAGCAGGGAATGAGAGACATCAGTTGCCTAAAACATTGGAAGAGGTTTAACAGGATGGCTCTATCTGGGAAATACAGCTTCCTCGCTTATGATTTATTCTGCAACACATGGCTAATATAAAGCAAAAATTTTCTGTGAAATCTTTTTAAAAAACTATTCTGCACACGTCTGTGTGAAAATGCATTTTAATGTACACAGTAAAATATGCTGCTCCTTATTAGTGCTTAATAAATAATAAAACATCTCTGAAAGTTTCATTTATTTGACTGTAATACAGAGCAACATGTCATGGAAAATGCAGTATGATTTGCCAGTAATTTGCTGTTTTAGACTCTGCATGTTAGAAATCAGAGGTCTAAAAGATACTTCTAAGAGACAGAATAGAAGGAGTGTCTGGGGAATGCCAGCACCATTAATGTGAGCCCTTCGATTGTACATTGTCTGAATAAACACGATTGGGTAGTCAATAATGATTAAGAATATAACATGTAAGGAAACCTGATTGGGCATTTATGGTTTCCTGAAATAGCCTTGTTTGGGAAGCATCTTTCTAAAACTATAATTGGATGAAAAACAGATAAATGTCTGTAACGGCTGTAAAATATGTGGGCAGTTAGGGGCCAGTTAGCCTTCTGGGTACTTCTAGCTGAATACAACCTATAAAATGGGTGAAAACACTTTGCATTTACAATACATCAGTTTACAGACAGGGATGGAAATAATTTCTAAAGCCATTATGGCTGTGCTGAATTAAAACAGCGTATTGAAAATGCTGCCAATCACTGGGATGCATGTAAATGCTCTGTAATAGATTAAATGAGAGGTGTATGATAGTCATGTACTACAAATAGTATATAAATTGATAGTTCCTTATGACTGTTCAGATGGTCATGTGGCCAGCATGACTGCACCGAAAGCTGTTACCTTCTCACTTAGGTGGTACCCATCTATCTACCTGCATTTGCTTGCTTTCGAAGTGCTAGGTTGGCTCATTATAAGCCTGGTTCAAAAACCCTCTGGTTCTTCAAACAACTAAAAACAGGGTTTTTAAATTGGACTGAGGTCTAGTGTTAAACTTTACTTTCTTATCTTCATTTAGAGATCCAAAACCCATCCAGGTCAAGGCTTGCATTTTTTGTTTATAACCAGATTTTTCCTCTACCTAGGTCTCCACTGTGGTCCTTCTGAATAGATATCTGCTCATTGGAGTTTTTCTATCTACTTTGCTGACCTGGATTTAGTCTGGAATGATACTTACTTGAGGTTTGCGGCAACAGCTCAAGTTGTCTCTGTTAGAACAGACCTTGCAAGATCTCAATGGCACTATAGAATTTTTTCACCAGGGAGGGTCGTCATTAGATTGTATAAGGAGTGTGAGCTGCACCGACTGACACCTCAGAGGGTTAGTACACCCAACAGTACTTGCACAGTTGCTGGGTGAGTGAGAAAGGATGTTGACTCCAGTTGTGTCAGACCTGGAACTTGGTTGGGAGGCTGCAACACTGCCTTCCATCAGTGACTACTAGTGGGAGGTGCAGTGCCTTCCGTTATGGATCTAGGGAAGCTGCTGGGTGAGCAGCTGCACCAAACCCAGAATGGGCTTTGGGGAGGCTTCACCACTGGCCATCACCACTGATCTGTCCAGACGATGGTTGGTCAGGCAAGCTAGCAAGGCAGCAGAAGGGGGATGAAGGAGGGTGGGGTAGTCCACCACCATTACATACACTCCAGCTGCCCTTTTCAAGCATCCATATTGGGTGACACCAACCTTAGTGACACCACTGTCCCTGGGGATTTAGTTTTTGAACTATACATTCAGAATTCATCCCTAGGAATTAGTTGCCTTTGCTGTGCCCTTATTTCAGGTTCTGGTGATGATTAATAAATGATAGCCTGAAATGGTAGCACTTATCGTCTCCTTATATAATTTAATGTGTCTAAATATGCTGAAAGCACCAGATCCCTCTGATCTTGCTTAGTATTTGGATGGCAGATAACCAAGGAATATTAGGTGCTATAGGTTATATTCAGAGGATGGCATGACAAACCATCTTTTATTCCTCGTCTAAGTAAACCACATGAAATTGATGGGACCACCAAAAGCTGACAGGCAGGTAGGGTGGTGCGTGATTTTTAAGGCTCATGCAAGTAGCCAAGAAACATAATTGATTGCTGCAGTAGAGAGCCAGCATTGTGTGGTCAAAGTTCTTGTATGTATCCTGTGCTGTAGATAAGGGAGTGTGAGTTGCATCAGCTTGTGGAGGAACTACAAATCAAACACACATATTAAGTAGTACATTCATGAACTGAGATTACTCTGAAGTCGGGGGGGGGGGGGGCTCCAAGAAATCTGCCATGCTGGTATGTAAAATTCCTGGGATAGACTAGACCAGCATTCCCCTTAAACTGATGTCCTTCAGATTATGTTATACTGAATTTCCCATCAGGCCTGTGTTGAAGGATAGAGCCTATGGGGCCTATATAATGTGAGAATATGGAAATTGATGTTGAAAAACATCTGGGAAACGATTACAGGGAAGGGTGGACTAGATACTGATGTCTTTTAGAAGCATTTGCAATCGTTAAGATTCCCTAAGTGTTTAAATAAACTTATTCTTTTAACTATTTGTCTTCTTGTTTGGTAATATTTAACTAACTCTTTGTGAATCTTACTATGTTTAGATGCGTTTGGTTGGATTCTTAAGGCACGGTGGGAGTTTGCCTTGTCTTCCACCTTAGGCCTTTCTTTTGCAATCGACATTGTACTATAAATGTTCTTCACATTGTTTCCTTCCCTTGTAATTGTTTCAGTGGTACAATCTGATATACTCATTTATCACAGAGATCATTATTAATGAATACTGTGCTTCTTCATTATGTTGCCATGGTAGCATTGGGTGGTAGAATGATCTGTTTCCGGATGGAAATCTTTATTTACTTTTATTTACTGTAGTACTGTAGTGTGGTTATTTTTGTAACACACACACAACCCTGTAGGTAATGAGGATGGGCTATATTTTCCCCCCAAAACTTTACTTATTTAATCAATGTTTGCTTTTCAGGCTATCATCTGTTTTATTGCCATGATTTTGGAGAGGTATATTATGTATGCAGTCATATGTCTGGCACCTTTATTGCCTTTCTGTGCTTGGGTTCATTGTGTCGCTCTGATTCTGTTTTGTAAAGGCAGTGACAGTAAGGTACATTCCACAAAGTACTCTTTTCTTCTTGTTTTAAAAAATGTTTCTTGCTGTTGTTTCTCTCAGTATAAAATATTATCCTATGTTCTGTGTTTTGCCAGTCAATTAACTAAGTGGAACAGAAAATAATATCCTGTAAATACTTCTTTTTAACTGATTGCATTGTTTACCCAGTAAATAGTAATATTGCTAAGAATTTATGGACTTTAGAGCATTCAAGGCACTTCTCACATAATAATCCCAGTATGAGCACAGGCTAGAAGGGGAGGGGAAGTCCAAAGGATGGAGGGCTCTGATGTCAGGACCACTAGTTTTTCCAAAGTCCTGCAGTGCTATTCCCAGTAGGATGAAAATAATAGCTGAGGTATGTGTTGCTACACCACCCCATCTCCGCAGTATTATTAAAAATACTTTCCCATAATATCTTTCTAAAAATGTTTTCCCACAATGGAGATTTCTCAGAATGGAGAGAGATCAGGACTGGTCTGAATCATTATTTTAGTTGGGAAATGTGATTGGAGATGGAAGATCCAGTGGATCTGCCCTCTGATTCCTTCCCATCCACTACCATTCTCCATCATGCCTCTCATGGAGAGGAAGCGCAGGAAACCTGTGTGGTGGCTGGGAGAGGCCAAGAGGGACTGGTCGGCAACAGACTTTCCCTTCTGAGGTCAAAACTTCATCACAGGTCCTGGAGGTTGGGGGGAGGGGTTCGATTCCTCCCTATGAGCCTGGAACGCTCTTCCAAGGCCATAGGATTGCACCAGAGGCCTTAAAGCAACCCCATAAGGACACATAGGAAACTCTCAGCTGAAATGAGACTTGAACTAGGAATTACTCTGTGATCAGCATAATTAGTTGGCTTGAAGATTTATGAATTCTTTCATAAATACAGGAGAGAGGTCTACACTTTTAGGGTTTTGTTTTGTTTTTTACTGTTGACCCTTTATATATATATATATATATATATATATAGAGAGAGAGAGAGAGAGAGAGAGGAATCTTTGCCCCCAGTTTTGGCATCTTCAGCATTAAGAGTTTGAGTGCACACAATTGTGCATTCTAATAATAGAGCTTCACATACCTTATCTTTGCTGTCCTTGTGTCCGCTCTTTGTTGCTGTGTGTCTTTAAGTGGTTTCCAACTATTGACAACCCTTAGATGAACCTGTTGGGGAGTTTTCTTGGCAAGATTTCTTCAGAGAAGATTTGCCATTGCCTTCTCCAAGTCACCCAGTGGTTTCATGACTGAATGGAGAATCAAACCATGGTCTCCAGAATTGCAGTCCCAACACTAAAACCATTATGCCATGCTGGTACTTACTGTGCCCATATTGCAGGTCCAAGGGTAAGACTGAACTAGACAAATGAGAGAGCATGTCACTGTTGGCAAAACCGAAGGTCCCATGTTCCCCAACCCCACCCTACAGTAACATAATTTTAAAGACGCAATGAGAATTTTTATACTTTTCTTCTAATAGCAGCCACTTTTAGGACTGGGGAAATTCTCAGGTATTCTCATTTACTAGAAGGTTATGTATGGCTGTTGGTTTTCTTTATTTCCAGTCAAAGGTTACCCAATGCTTTTGTGGCAGAGCTGAGACTTCTGCTGAGTGCTTGGTTGTATCCAATTCATAACTTCTGTTCAGAAACCCAATTGATGTAACTATGCCATACTCTCCCTGTGAGACCCATAAGGTTAACCACTGCTGGGGACAAACACAGGGCTAAACAGATCCTTGGCCTTATCCAGCAAAGTGCTACTTAGACCATGGATTGAATTGAGTGTCTAGTTTTCCCTTGATATGCCAGATGGCACATTTTTATGCTGAATTATGTTGTGGCTATTTCATGTTGTCTTGCAAGGAATCTGTATTTGAACTCAAACAGATCACTTACGGTCTGGATGACAGCTGTAGCTGCTCTAAATTGTGAATAATGATGATAATATTAGAAAAAAGGTTACTGAACATTTGTTGCATTTTCAACATTTTTCACATTATAATGGTCTAAATACAGTACTTTAAAAATTGTGGGTTGTCAGAATTTTTTTAGAGCATTGGAATAATTGTTTGTAAATCATGAACTGAATGTTACATATTCTGTGCTCTTAAATGAAATGAAAATATGAAAAAAACTATTAATAGAAAAGAAATGTAGGATTAATGCACTCCAAATTATGGTAAAAAAATCAAGTTGGAACAGTTCAACATATCATTTGTTTGAAATTTATAGATATAAGGACATATAGCAAGTATAAAAATTAGTAGGTTAAAAACAAATCCTCATTTAATGTATATTCCATTAAAGAATTCATTTGTGAAATCACTGATCATGTTACGTGCTGAGTTGTGCTGCAGGAGATATAGTAAATGAAATAATACATTTTTGGACTTTTATCCCCTGAATCTAATTCTAACTAGATTCAATCTTTTGATAGAACCAAATCAAGAAGCAATGAGCTAATATGTAGATCCTCCATTTGTCCATCTAGAAATTCTGCCTGTCTCCTTTCCAAAGCCCTAGTTGATGCAGTTGAGATTTCAAAGGAGAGAGGCAGTTGAGATCTCAAAGGAAAGAATATTATCCACAGGACCACTTCCTTATTACTGAAAAAATGGACAGAGCTGGTGATAGCTAGTAAGAGAAAAATAACATATAATGCACTAATACCATGAAGGAAGGTGGCAAGATTATTTTTTATTGAGAAATTGGCATTTTTGTACACAGGCTGAATGACACTTTTAATAACTCAGTAGGCTCATATAAATTATTCACTGACACAATTTTCAAAGTATCACTATTCTTTTAATAATAGTACTAATAGTGGTAACCAAGCTCATTTCATAGCTCCAGTTACTGTTAATAGTATTGTAGCCTTACACATATGAATTGGCTGCTTAGATTGTTGCTTTTAAAAGGATTACACACATTCTTGGGAAGTAGCCATGGTAGTGGACCCTTTATATTCAAAGGTAGTATAAATCTGAATATTGAGGAACCACTGGCTAGATCTGATGCTGGAGGACTTGGGAATTAGAACAGGAATGGGCAGAAAGTAAATAAAAATCTAGACTGGTAGATCTATGGGTGAACGAATATCTAATATCTGCACGAATATCTAAGACCAGTTTGTTCCTCTTTCCTTGCTGCTGCCATTTAGGTTGCTACAGAGGATTATTTGTAGAGAAGCCAGTGTGAATTGTGTGTGTGTGAGAGAGAGAGAGAGAGAGAGAGAAGAGGGGGCGAAACAGAAGGAAAGGATTAGTTAGCTTTCTTCTGGTTAGTTTTGTTAAGGTGTGTGTATGTGTATGCCTTCACATTCCCTGTTGACTAATAGCATTTTCTTAATGAAAGAATACTCAGAGGTGATTCTCATTCCTGAGTTCAGCATGTAGTTAGGAACAACATTTTGCTAGCATATTTCCATCCAATTTAGCCGCTGTTTTCTACCAGCCTGGTGAGGTCCCCCTAAATCTGTATTGGAATCTTGGGCAGAGGTTGGGGCTATTTAAAGTACAGGAGAAGGAAAAATATATCCTGCCATATATCACACGATACCAAGGTAATGCACAGGTAAAATGCATTAAACAATATAAAGCAGCTTAACATTGAAAACAGCATCATTTAAACAGTCTGAAAGCATTCAAAGCCATAGCCATGTTAGTCTGGAAAATCAATAAGCAGAGAGACCGTGCAGCTCCTTTGAGACTAACAGAATGGGAGAAGTTGGAAGCATGCGTTTTTGTAGACTTGGTCCTACTTCCTCAGATGCAGGGAAAGCACATTAGAAAGCATATATAATTTAACAAATTGAAACAGGCTAGCAAGATTAAAACAGTTTAAAACCAAATGCACATACACTTTGGAAGAAATGACTTAGTCCCAAAGGCTTTATGAAACAGCCATGTTTCAGTTTGGTACCAGAATGAAGCCAGCATTGAGGTGCATCAGGTCTCCATTGGGAAGGCGTTCCACAACAGGGCGCCATATCTGTCTTTCTTTCCCATGTCCATCACACACTATTGTATGTGAGAGAAGGATATTAGCAATGTCTTGTTTGCAGCATTATTACAACATTCTCACTGGTTTAGCATATAATTTCTTAAAGAATCATAGAATCATAGAGATAGGACATCTATCTGGCTGAGGCATTCTTTCTGACTGAGAGACGGTTTCAGCAGCACTTGCCCACCCGGCAGTCCTCTACTTTTAAATTAATGGCCAGCATTAAATTACAGGATATGTGGCATTGCTGCCATTTCATCAGGTTTCCCCTTCAGAGCTGCTGAAGACAAATAATGAAGAATGGAAGTCCAATTTAGGTTTTCCTTTTGTTTCTCCAGAGGCCTTAGCTAATCATTGTGAAAAATGGACTATTGGACTGGATCCACCTTGACCATATCCCTAAAGGCAGTCTTTATTTTCTTAAGCCACATTCTGATAAGAGTTGATTATTATGACAAAAATATAGCCTGTAATAGAAACTTCCCTCCCTCAAATGTGTAGTTATTTAATTTTGCATTATGTGTATCTCAGTGTATGCACACTGCAGAAATAAAGCAGTTTGACACCACTATCAGTCATAACTCTATCCTCCAGAATCCTGAGATTTGTAGTTTGGTGATGCACCAAAGCCAGTGTGGACTAGTGGTTTGATCATTGGACTACAACTTTGGAGAAAAGGGTTAGAATCCCCGCTCAAGCATAAAAAGTGAATTAGTAGGGGAACTGTGTTGGTAGTGAATATTATTTGATATTCGATTTTTTAAAATGAGGATCATGCATTTTTGAACTTGTATATTACTGTGTAGACCTACTGGGGGGCATAGACAATGAGTTCCACATTCAAAGGCAATATTTGAGTGAATTCTTGGAGTAGTGGTGAGTTGTGCATGTCTGTATTTGAGGTACAACATTGATTCTTGGGCTCATAAAGATTGGTTCTTGGATCTAAAGAGCAGTGGGCCACTTCCAAGAGAGATATTTTATCTGTGTTATAAATTATCTTAACGCTGCTGTAGGGTCATAATTAGTTAAAGATTTCTCTTAACACTGACAGTCAAATTACCTGGATGACAGTTCAGTTTTCTCAGCCGGGAACTCGCATATTTCAAGTTGTTCAAGCAACCTCTGGCAAGTTATTCTTCATTTTGATTACACAAACTTCTTATTTTTTTCATAGCTGGACCGGCAAAAATATCCTCAATGCAAGAGATGTATCTTGAATCTATAGTGGATGTCAGCCATTTATGTTCCAAAAAGATCATGTAATTGTCACGAAGTGCTGGCTAAACTATCATTCTATGGGAGCAGCTGCCTCCTATCCCAATCTCCCTGGTCGGTTCAAATTTACTCCAATTTACCACCTGTCAAAGGACTGCCTAAGAAAAAATGTCTGCCGATTCATGGAAGGACCCATTTATTTATCTTTCTGGCAGGCAGTGATATCCATATCTGTAGAATATGGACCTGTAGAACACCAACAGCATATTTCAAATGAGTTGCTTCTCTTCCTTTCAGCTTTCTTCACTTCACCATCCACTTTTCACAGGCATACATAACATTTGAAAATTCTGTGGTGTGGATGATTCTGATTTTGATAAATAACCTGGTATCTTTATACATGAGGATCTTGTCTAGGTCCTTCATAGTATCCTTGGTACTACTTTTCCATGGGTATCATGGTATCAGTCACAAAGTCAGTCATATCACCTGTCACCTCTAACGCCATATCATTTATGAAGAAATTCAGCCGGATTCATACATTCATGCCAAATTCCCAGTCTCCTGTATCTTCTGCACAGTGTTCCAAGATGTTTTGGTCAGCTCCTTCCAGGGGATAGCAAGCAAGATCCTATTCCAAAACTCTTCTCCTGTAAGAGGGGCCACCCCTTTTTCTCCAGATAGGCCCTACCTAGTACAAGCCCCAGGAACTCAGCAGGAACTTCTTTTTCTTTTCTTTTTTCCCAGCCGCTTTACCAAACTTTGCTCAGGCTTCAAGCCCTTCCTGTCTGGGCAGAAACAAAGCTGGTGGCCCTACGTGGTTTCTATTTTCGATGTTAAAAAAACATTACTTTTAGTGTCCTGCCCTAACTCTCCTTGCTATGTTTTTTTTTATCAGTTACTGTTTGATAATATTTTTCCCTATAACCCTTGTGTATGACATGGAGGCTTGTGTTGGAGAGTTCCAGCTGGCAGCTCTGCCTGGCACACATTGCAATGTGTGGTGCAGTCTTGTCCATGGGCTTCAGATATGCTAGCAGTGATTGCGATTCAGCCCTGTAACAGTTATAATATATGAACTGGTCCCTAGTGACACTCCAAAGTATTCTTGACATAAATGTGCACTTAAAAATAATGTGTTTTTATTTTATTTTCTTCCTTTTTTTAGCTATTTGCATTTTTATTTGCTGAGTTGTGCATGTTTCATAGCTGTACTTACATCTGTCTTGTTTTCCTCTTGATCTTCAGATGAGTATAGAATCAAACCTGTGGAAGAAGTCAAATACATGAAAAACGGAGGAGAGGATGATCAGAAAATCGCTGCCAGAAACCAGGAAAACTTGGTAAGGGATTAATGTTATTACTAATTTAACAACTTGGACACTGCCGTGTGTCTGCAATGAAACATAAAGTATATAGAACACTTAGTGTACTGAAGAAGAGCTGTCTTTAAAATGCCACTGCTATTTATAGCTCAGAGGGAAAGTGCAAAATGCTACTTTCCCTGGTTGTCTTTATGAATTATCCCACCCTTGGTACTGTGAAGTGTGCTCTAGTAGAATGGGCATTTGTATTCAGCCCCTTTGCAAGTGGTAATGCTGCTTGGCTCATGATGAATGTGTTTGTGCTCAAAGGAGCTGTTAGCAACACAGGAATTTACTGCCTTTCGAGAAGGAAACCACCTACTTTTAAGTAGTTGTCTGTCATTATTTATTCTCTGAACTCCTATACTGAATTTTAAAGAGTACAAAGTTGGACCCTTAAAGATGTATGCTGTGCATACAATAGAGAATTGTAGGAATCAGTGTTTTAGTAAATTGCTGTAAAGAAGAATTTATTTCTTGTTTTGTTTTTACAGCTTGTGTTACCCTCTTATTTTATCAGTTGTAGGGCTTGCTGCACTTTTCTGTGAGGGCAGAAAGAATGCAAAATTAATCTTCCTATGAATCATGATTTTTTGGTTTGGTTTGGTTTTTTTTAAATCAGTCCTTATAGTTATAAAGTTCTTATAGTATAAAAGATAATTTGAAAGTACATGTGTTATCTGAAATCCTGAGATCTAAGACTTGGATGACTAACACGGAATTTAAAGAATTATACAAATTTAGCATATACAAAGGACAAAATAGTACATGATTTGGATTACCTAGGCACAACACTTTTTTTAAGCAATGATTAAAATTATTCCTGCATATACTTTCAGCATTGTTTTCCCATGGTAGTATCAGCCAAGGTGTATCTGCATTACATATTTAGGGTTGCCAGAGTGAAATAGGGTTGCAACTTGCTGAAATTGCCTCTTCTGCACAACCATTAGAGGTACTAGGACTCTCTCCAGTTGTCAGTTTGGCAACTGTATTTATTTTTTGCCAGTCTTTCAAGACTGTCCCAAGGAATCTTGGGAACTGTAGTTGCTGAAGGTGCTGAGAATTTTGTATCAGAGATCCCTATCACCATACACAGTTCCCAGAATCCTGTGTTTAAACTCTTAACCCAGTTTAAGTTTGTAATGTGGATATGCCCACAGGAGTTCAGGAAGGATCTTAAATCAGAAGAATTTCTAACTGAGTATTAGGGGAAGCTTGCCTGAAATCAGGATCCCACCTAGTACATTGTATCCTGACATGTAGCTGGAAGAGAGGTGGAAAAAGCTGAGTGAGAGAAAGAAAGATTTCCCCCTTCTTTTCTCTTTCCCTCCCTTCATTCCCTGTGTTCTTGCTAAGGAAAATATGAGGGTGTTTTGGAGAGATGGGATGATGAGCATGGTTTGTGGTGTGAAGTCAGCGAAGAAAGACAGGTATGTAGGTTTTTAATCGAAGCAGGAAGATTTGCCTCCCATTTTGGGAAAGGCCTTCCAGTTTCCAAGGATTTTGTGTCCCAATCAAGGTGGATGGAACTCCCAGATGTTCTTATATGTGTCAGGAAAAATAATGTCTAGCCTCTTAAAATAATTATAAAATGCTACAGTCGGTCCTCCGTATCCATGGATCCTGCATTCATCCATTCACAGCATGGAAATGTTTTTTTAAAAAAAACAAACCAAAAAGAAAACGTTGATTATTGCCATTTTATATAAAGGACATAATTTTACTATGGCATTGTATTTAACGGGACTTAACATTATTACATTCTCCATAAGACATAACATTATTCTGAGGGAAGGGGAATGAAGAGGGTATAATGGTGTGTTCTTTTAAAAGAAACATAACATCTGGTCCACATGACTTTTTAAATGTACGCAGTAATGTTTACTCATTACTCCTGAAACATTGCTTTTAGAGGGCATTTGGGATTAATTTTGGGCACTTTTGTATCAAACAGTAATGTATGACCAAAACATTTATCTTCACATAGTAGCAACTAATGAGTTATGTACAACAATCAAATTACCAGTTTCAGTTTTGTGTATACAGTACTTAGAAAGCAGCCTCATTTGGAATGATGTGTAGTATTCTGGTCATCCTATCTGGAAAATGTGAAGAAAGTAATAATGAAATGCATTGAAGAACTTTTTCCATGGAGAAAGGCTGCAAGTTTCCAGGGCAATTTAATACAGGAAAACAATGACTATGGAGGAAGACTATAGAGATTTATAAAATTATGTATAAAGTGTTGGAAGTAAATAAAGAGAAACTTTCCTCCTTCTTCCATAAACAGTAAAATTCAAGATGATCATAATTCACAATGGAGTTTAGATCAGCGGTGCTTGACACGTAGTCTGGTGGTTGTTCCTTATCAATTTCAAAATTCTTATTCTTATACTTTCATTTTGCTTACTATAGCTACACCCTTGTTGTGTTTCTCCTCTGTTTAGAAAGTAGTGAAGGTCATGCCAGGAACAATTTTTGCCTGGATGGATAAATAACTTCTAGAAAGAGCTGGTAGAACTCTGGCTGGAGTTTCCCTTTTTTTTTAACTTGTGGGTACAGAATTGGTGTAAATAAGGTATTCCTCCGGTTATAAAGATCCATTTATCTTCTTTTCTGAAAGCTTTCATTGTTTTAGTTTGACAACAGTATAGTAAAGTTTGCAGAAATGTCATCATAACATTCTTTTTAACATTCTAAACAGCAATGGCTTAATTGGAGCACTAATGGTATTTCCGTGTAAAATGTTACCTCTGAGAAAGGTAAAATGAGATTGATAGGGTATTCATGTAATTTGACATTTGTCTTTCCCACAGTGGTTATATTGGTTAGCTGTGTGTTATTTGTATTACCTTATGAGTTTTGTTTTTCAAACCTATGTTGACAGTGTAAACAGTCTTAGGCCTTCTTTTATAATTGGGCTTTCCTTGAGAAAAGAGTTATGAACTTTAAACCCCTTCATAACCACCACCTGGGTAGGCTACAGCTAATAATTTTAAGCATATAGGATCATTACAGATATATTGTAGTAGACAGTGGGACATCAGTCTTACTCAGACATTCAGTCTGTGGTAAAGTTCTTCATCTCTGCATTTCAGGAGCATGTCCATATGTTATTTCACAAGTGTCATCAGATGTAGTTAGATGATCATGCACACCCCGTTTTTGGAGAGAACAGCATTGTGCATATTGGACAGATTGCACAAACATTCAAATGAACTCTTGGTTGCCTGTCTCATATGGGATACCATTCATGTGGCACTTTGTACCTGTGGGTTTGCCAGAGGGAGGTCATTACCACAGATCCTGGCATCTGAACTAGGTTCCTGAAAAGAGTTTCAGAAGAAGGAGGTCATAGAAGATGAAAGTGGGTGCTGTAGATTTAAATTGTAGCTGCCTTCTAATTTCATCTGCTAGAATAAATCTGAAAACATATGTAGGCCATATCCTTTCCCCTCATTACACCTTCAGTGTGTTCTTATCAGGCACCCTGGAATTAAAGCCCAAAACCTTCTCATTTTGCATTTCTACAAATAGATTTATCTTAATAGACTTCAGAGTCAATCTATAGTATGCAAGTATTTGTACAATTTATATGATGCTTTTTCCAAATATTGAGGTATTTTTACATTATGTTTTCTGTGGTGCTAATCAAAAACCAATTCCCTGGCTTTAGACATCTCATACTAAAGAAATTCCTTATGCTCTTGATTTTCTAGCGGACATTGCCAGTATAGTTTTAGATACCAGTCTCATGCCACAAGTGTTTCTGATCTTGGTAGTCACAGTATTCTATGGGTTCAAATGAGTCTGCTGTTTCTGGGACCTCTTCTTTAAGCAGTTTATGTAGGCTATTTGGGGTTTCCAGCTTTTTAGAATTCTTCCAAAGAGCTGAGAATAGCTTGCCTGATGGGGAGACAGACTCTCTTGTAGACATCAACATCTGCAAGATTGGCATGGCTATCCCAAGACATGTTGCTGCTTGAAGCAAAGGACAAGAGGCACTCCTTCCCACCCCCTTGTAGGGTTGCTGACTGGTTTGGATTCTTCTCTGATGTGTCCACCATACCTGAGGCAGGAGGCTAGTTTAAGACAGATTTTATGGCATGTTCAATTTTGTCTTCAAAACAGAGGAGGACAGCCAAAGAAAGCATGAGATAGCTACTGCTGCCATCAGCACCTGCTGCCTGATGTGTTCATTTTGTTTTCCTAACCATAGGGCATCCCTAAAGACTGAATTGTGCCACTTCAAGGTGGCTCATTAAGATGCTCTCCTGGTTCTTTCGTTCACTTTTCTTTTTCTCATCAGAGGGAATGGGAAAAGAGCCATAAACTGAAGAAGACTTGATTCTTTGCAGCAACATTATTACTAATTGTTTACTAGTTATTTTATATATATATATATATATATATATATATAATATATTTTTTGTTATGTTTTAATATTACTGGTTGTTTTCTGCTAAGTTATAGATGAATTGGGGACATTTCAGGTAGAGGAAAATTTCAGTGAATGGAGGGTGAGTGCATGAGGATAAGGAAGAAGCATGAAATTGGAGGGATAGTTGATGACAAGGGAAACAAGAAGTGACCAGCATCTATTTTTTCAAATTATATATTGTCGTGTTTTTTTACAGAGTGTGATGGGCATCTGTTTATGAGTTGAGGCATCTGCTGCTGTTGACATTCTCTGAAGTCCATATGTCTAGATTTCTCATCATTTTTTCCATGACGTTTGATTGTCACAAACTGACAGTGTTACTAATTATACATTTCCATTTACGTAGCAGAAGGAATTGCTCAGGGCTCAATATGGGGAGAGGGTTAACAGAAGGGTTTCCTTAACACCAGCTGTTGTAGCTTTTGCTGAACAGTATCATAGCACTTTTTTCTAAGCTGCATTGATCCAGGACAGGAAAGGACAAAATGTTGGCTAGATTTAAGGGCACTGTGCAGCTGTTCAGACCATAGCCAAGGAGGGAGCTTCAACACTTCACATAGTGCTTCACATGTGATAGGTTCACTTCACAAAGTTCTTCAAAAATGGCCATTTCTTCATAGGTTGTCACAATGAAATTCCTCAAACCACAGTGATTGCAAACAGAGGATCTAGGATTCTTTTCCACTGCTTGCTTTGCAATGGTTTTTGTTCCAAAACGGCTGGTTTGTGAACAAATTGCCGTTCTAAAGTTGGAAACATTGTTGATCCATTAAATGAAAACATAAATCATTGTATTACATTCCATCTCCCTCATCAGGTGCCTCATTCCACAGTCTGGGGAGCCCAGGTGGTGCAGTGGTTAAATGCCAGTACTGCTGCCACAAGGTTGTGAATTTGATCCCAGACAGGGCTTTAGGATCCACTCAGTCTTCCATCCTTTCATAAGTTGGTAAAATGAGTACCCAGTATGTTGGGGGCAGTTGGCTTACATGTTATAAACCGCTTAGGTAGTGTTCGTTCACTGGTAAGTAGTATAGAAATGCTATTGCTGTTGCTAGTACTGTCTACTGGATTTGAGTGTATGTGTCTAAAGGTCTGTGACCAGGACAAAATAGGCATACGGTTAGTGTACTGCCCACCCCATTGGTCATCAGTTTCCTTTCCTAACCAGGGTGAGTCGATATTAGCAGTGTTGCTGGAGTGACCTCAGCAACCATGCTAAGACAACGAATGTCATGGTTTACCAGGGAGCTGGTGGCATTGAAATTAGTACAACAGCTAGAGCATTGATGGCACAAATTTTGGAGCAGATCTGACCAAGTGTGGACTAAACCCCTTGGAAAACCTACGCTGTGGCAGTGGTGGAAGTGAGGAAATCATTCTTCTCTGCCACCATTTAATCTGCGTGGCAGAGCTGTCTTTAATGGTCAGGTACCTTTAATGTTCTGCCTCACAGATGCAGCACATAGACAGCCATGTGCAGCCCACTATGAAGAATTTAAAACTCTTGAATTCTGGGGTTTATACAGGTCCAGTGAATGGTACCTGTGGCCCCTGCTTGTCCCATGTTATTGGCTATGTTTCAGTTTGGGCAATGTGAGGATATGGACATGATCCTTGGAGAGGTAAAGGCCACCACATGTGCCCTGACACCATCATCTTCTTGGCTTATAAAAACAGCCAGAGGAGAACTGGCTGAGTGGGTAACAGGAGTTAGTGAATCCCTCATTCCAGCAAGGTAGATTTCTACCCTATCTAAAAGAACTTGTGGTGAGGCCTCTACTAAAAAAAACCTGCCTGAACCTGACTACTCTAGATAACGCCGATACTACTTTGTGTGGGGGAGCAAGGTTGTGGAGTGGTGGTGGTATCACAGCTCCAGGAGTCCAGCTTAGAGACAGTTTGGTACCTTTGGTGGATAACCAAAGAACTGGATAGAGGGAGTATGTCCTTGATGGCTCTGCTGGACTTCTCAACATCTTTTGATATCATCATCTATGGTATCCTTCTGAGCAACCTTTTTGGGATGGGACTTTTGCAATGGTTTCAAACCTTCTTAGAGAGGTAAGCATAAAAGGTGGTGCTAGAGGAATTCTGTTCAACCCTATGGCTGTTGGTCTGTGGGGTTGCTTAGGGTTTATTCCCCCCCCCCCCCCGGTGCTATTTAACATCTGCAAGGCCACCACATGTGCCACTAGGAGAGGTTATCCAGAGTTTGGGGATTGGGTGTCACCAGTATACTGATAGTATCCAAAATTCTGTCTCTCCTTTCCATATAATTCAAAGAAGCAATTTCTGTGCTAAAATGAAGTCTGCTGTTGATAATGGACTGCATGAGGGCAAACAAATTGAATCTTAATTTAGACAAGACAGAGATGCTACTGGTCAATTGAAAGGTGGATCAGGGAACAGGGATGCAACATGTACTGGATGGGGTTACAGTCCTCCTGAAATCTCAGAGTTGCAGCTTTGATGTATTCCTGAACTCAGATCTGGAACAGGGTTTGGCAGTGGCCAGGAGTGTATATGCACAGCTAAAACTGGTGTGCCGTCTGCACCCATTTCCTGAGATGTCCAATCTGGGTACAGTGACACATGCCTTGATTACATCACATTTGTAGTATGGTAATGGCCTAAAGACATCAGATTCCATATGATCTTGGAAGCTGAGCAGAGTCAACAGTATTTGGATGGGAGACTGCCAAGGAATGCCAGTTGCTGTTGCTATATTTCACAGGAAGGAACTTGCAAAACTCTTGAGTAATGTTTGCCTTAATAAACTCTTTGTAATTCATGGGGTCACCATAAGTCAACCTAGTATTCATTGACAGTCTCATCAATGTACTAACCAGGGCTGAATCTGCCTCACTTCCAAGATCAGACAGAATCTAGTGTCTTCTGGATATTTAGGCAAAGTCTTGGAAAAAGCAGGGAGAAATACCTCTGAATTCCTCTCCAATATTTTTCCTGGCCTTCATATTTCTATTTGAGCCTTATTTCAAAGTTGGCTTTTCTTTCTTCGCAATATTGCTAATGTCACTCAGTTTTATTTTACATGGAGACAACCTGCCGCTTTACTCTTTTATGTACACAAAGGGAGCTATATAAAGTGCAGGATGGTGGCAGTCGTTGAAACCAAGGAAACCAATCAGGTAGGAAGGGAAAGCCATTAATGTCAGAGCAGTTACTTCTCTGTTCCGCTCTCATGATGTTAGGAGCTGCATTATGCATCTTGCTTACCATGATTTTAGTGCAAAGACAAGGTAATGGGAGTTGGTATGCTGAAGTACTGTGATGGAGTATGCAGTAAGGTAATTACTACAAGGAAGTGGTTATCACTTCCACAGGTGGTACGATAACAAAACAGAGGAGGCAGGCTTGGCTCAAGACTACTCAAGGCCACTCCTCTGGGAAGAAACTGGCTGAAGAAACAAGGAGAGGGCAGTGTGAGAAATGGGAGAAATAAGACTGTTTTGAGTCTGTAATGAATGAGAAATTGGCCCACCAGTAATTTGAAATTATGTGTAGTTCAGTTAGGCATTGCTAACACTTGCTGCTTCGTTGTAACAATCAACATCTCTGGTGTGGACCTACAGTAATTGAATAAAGATTTGCTACGTTTTAACTATTGAAGCCTAAATTTCTAAATTTGGTTACGAGCTAGATTTGACACACAGTCAGATGTGATAATTTGAAAAGTCACCTGAAGCACTGAAGGTGTTATATTTTCAGGAGGAACAAGGAAGGAGTAATGTCTTGTTCCTTGTGAAGATAAGTTGGTTGTGTGTCTTATTGCAGAGACTTTCTCAGTTTTGTTAGGAGAAGATGAAAGAAATGAGCTCAGAATATAGCATATTCAGGAAATGTGTTGCATGCAGTAGGTCTGATGGCCTTGATGTCTGATTTGTGGGTGTTATTTAAACAGAGAGATTTGTCCTCCCCCAAAGCTGGTCAGGTTTTTTTTTTTTTTTTGTCTTGATAATATGGTGCTATATTGCAACTAGGACACTCCCTATTAGTAATCTCTGCATGTACCTTGCAGCAGTTTCAAATGATGCCTGACACAATATATTTGTAACTTCTATACCTGTTCAAACTGAGCCTTGTGTATTTCTTCTGTCGCTGAAATATAACCTCTTGTGACTTGGTCATTCTTAATAGTCTGCCTGTGCATTTCCTATCTCAGTTGTGCAGTATATAGTGCTGAATTTTAGGGATGGGCTTGCAGAAGGCTGTTCACTCATGCCTTCTCAGATGATCCAGGATGTTTGACTAGATTGCTAAAAGGGACCTGATTCCATCCTTGACCACCCACCTGAACCCCAAATTGGAAAAGCTTCATTTGTGGGGCCAGGATAATAAGATAGTAGGTGATGATTGCTTTGGTAAGAAAGGCTCTAATGGGGACTTCTTTCTCCTTCAATGTGCCTTCTCTATGCTGCTTTGGAAACTTGGGAAAATGATATGTTGATGCTACTTTGTCACCTTGAGTTCATAGGACTTTGAATTCCTGAATAATATCTCTGGTAAGAAAAGAACATGAGCACAAGATTCTCAGAAAGTGGAATTTTACCAGAAGATGTACAGTTCAACTATCCTCTCTTTCCTAATAACTTAGGCTATGACATAGCAGTCATTCCCCCGTAGAATACAGTTTTAATGCATCTGATGATATAAGGGTTCATTTGACTAGTTAAAAAGACATTGGCCTGTGGGAAAAGAGAGGCTAGGTTGCATGTGAACACATATCAACTGTCTCTCACACACATGCACACACTAATGGTGAGCCTGCTATTCTATCCGCCGAAAGAAAAGGCCCGAGACGTTTCAGCTATGGAGCACTAAAAGACATTTTAGTGCTTCTTTCAACAGAAAAGTCACATTGCTAGAAAGGGGATAGAGTTTGGAGGAAAAAGAGGTTGTATTGGTTGGCATCTTTTCTCTACCTCCTCTACCACAAATCTTTTCTCTGTTTTTTTTTTCCTCATATCACATGTTTGTTAAATGAGACATCTAGTTAATCTATGCTCCAAGTTCCTATGTCCCACACAGTATTGACCTAAGCGCTACTAAGAACTTAAGAGGGAGCCATGCTGGATCAGAACAAAGGCCTATCCAGACCAGCATTCTGATCACACCAGTTGCCTTCAGGAAACCAAGAAGCACATCTTTAGTTAAACATCACATTATTGCTTGGGATCACTAGCAACTGATATACAGTTCTTCTAGTACTGGAGAGAATATGTCACCATCATTACTCAAAGCTCTGCTTGCCCTATCCTGCATTACTTCCCCTCCCCTTTTAAAGCTATCCAAGGTGACAGTGATCTCTAGTTTTTGTGGTGAGATGGCCAGCTATGCATTGTGTGAAGAACTTCATTTTTCTGCCCTGATTCTTTGAATACTAAGCTTCAGTGGATGATTCCAAATTCTAGTGTATTAGGAAAAGGGAGAAACGTTCACCTATTGATTTTCTTGACATCAAGGGTTGGCACAACCCTCAGGCCATGTTGGAGTGCAGCTCCCAACATGACTAGCATCATAGCCAAGATGATGTTTGATTTCCACCTCTTGTCTATATATACATGTTTTCATGCATCTCTATCATGTCTCCATTTATTCTGAATTAATAAATCTCTAATGTTGTAATATTAGCAAGTCTAGTTCAGGAAATCTTTACTGCAAAGATACTTGTTGAACTTGAGCGTTTCAAAATAGCGAGAGAAATCAGAGAGAAAATACAAGGCCACCACCACCCCTCCCCAGCCACCATTCCCATCTCCAGCCACATTTGTTAGAAAGGCTTCAGAATTAGTGAGGTCAGAAGAGGTGGTGGGAATTTACACTTTGGGAAAAAATCAAATGTAAATAAAATCAAGCATAAATAAGATAAACATAAATAAGATAAACATCTTATTTACTTTTGACTTTATCCACATTCGATTTTATCACCCTTTGGATAGTTAGTATGCGTGTTAATACTTGTAAGTTTGACCCAATCTGTTGTTGTGGTTAGTTGCAGATGCTTTTTAAAAGATAGGTTATTCTGAGAGATGGTGACTGGCCTAAAGTCATCCAGTGAGTAATATGCCTGAATAACTATTTGTCTCCCCAGGGACTTTATTGTACAAGTCAATTGCACCCCTTTAAGAACCTTACTGTATTATGCTGCTAGTGTTTTGTATTTTTCCCATGGTAGATAGTTTGAAATTCACTTCTTTTAGATAACAACAAAAATCTGTTAATGACGTCCTTTCCTGCTTGTGTTGCACTCTGATTTCCAGTGCAAAAGTTCAGTTACACTTGTATGGAGATTTGGAGTAGTCGGGGATGGTCAGTGGGCATGCTGTGAATGGGGAAACACAAGTCCACCTTCAATCATCAGGGGAGCAGGAGAAGGTGTGGGAATTTCAATTTGATCTGCCAGCGGAAGCTCCCTCCTCCATCCCAGTTCTCTCTCTTCTCTTCCTATGGAAGGATTGTAATGCAGAGTTCAAATGCCTTCAACTTCTCCTTCCCTCATCCCAGTTTCTCTCTCTAGAGGCACAGAGATTGCACACAGAGCACAAAAACACCAAACTCCCCTTCATCACTTCCCCCCTTTTGTGCCTTGCAAATGTTTATTTTAGTAGGAGTCAAGGCAGGAAGAGGACCACCTTGTTCAGTTCTCCCTCACCTGCTACCCCACACAAAACTGGCCCTCATTTCTTAGTGACTGAGGAACACATGCTCCTATGCTTTCATCACCCCAGCTGGCTGTCCTTCTTCCCTGGCCGCTGCTTCAGAGCCTCCCAGTTTCACCACCAGACCTCTCAATTTCTCCCCACGCAGATTTTCCTCCCACCCCTTCATTTCTCATAGCCACTGAGGCAAAAGGCAAAATGCTGGCAAGACAAGGATGGGATGTCTCTGTGTGCCGAAGGAAAGACTCATTTCATGTCAGACATTAACAGTTTCTGAGCCAGACAGTACATGGAGTCAGACCTAAGTTATGCTTGGAGTGGGCCCACCAAAACCATTGACTGCTTCACCTTCCCCACCAACTGGAGCTTCTCAGAGTAGCCAAAACTTTACGGTTTATCCTCCCATCTCTTTTTGAGCCCCATTCGGGAATCTCTCTCGCTCACTATAATGCTATAACACCTCAGGTACAAAAGAGAGCAGTCCTGACTGCATAGCACCTTTGAAAGCAACACTATTTTAATGGAAGAAAGGACTTGTGTGATAAGGCTCTAGGTCTAGGCTGATACTTTACCCTCTGTAGCCCACCATCCACCATGATAAGTGGATTCCTGCTAGAGCAGTCTTCTTGGGATCCCTTTAATAAAATGGTTGGGAATTGCTATAGTGTTTCTGTTCTTGGTTTTTTGTTTTTTGTCTTTAAAAATACTGTCAGAGTATTTATAGCTATATAAATTATAGCCTTGCAAATAAATTAATGGAAGTATCCACTTGCTTTTCTTAATTAGTCCCCACTTTCCTGTGCATATCCGTAAAGGTCATTTGCAGCTTGTCAGTACCATGAGAAATAAATTGCTGTGCATTTTACATAAACACCTTGCCTCCTTCACCTGGAGGCAATTCATTTTTACCAGCTTCCAAGAAGCCCACTTGCCAGCAAGCCAGGAGTGAAATACTTTAGTTCAGGCAAGCAAAAATTTAAAGGTGGGGGTGGGTGTTGCACCCCAACAGTTATATTGGGAGTGTGGCTATATGACACTCCTTCGGTGTTGCATCATTTGGATACTCAGCGCTAGAGGAGCGCCATGATGCCGTGCACTGTGTGGAATAATGCACAGCATCATGCCGCCCTGGACAGAGTCAGGGTGTGTGCCACCTGGACGTGATGGCCCAATTCCACCCGCAGGCCTGCCTTTTAAGCCGGTCTGTATAGGGCCTCGCCCCGGAGTCAAGAAAGATTTCCACCCTTTCTTTTCCTTCTATTTCTGGAAGTAGTGTAGATCTGATGGGGCAGCTGGAATGGAGGGGTTCACAGCATCATATCCAACCAATCTCTCTCTGTTCAGTATTGTTTTTTTAGTTCTTTCCTCTTCTCCAAATATCTCCCTGCAATCTCCTGCCACTTCAACTATAGGTAGTGGTTTGGGTTTTCTGGTGGTTCTCTTTTTTTTTTTTTTTTTTTTAAGAAAAAAGGTCATGGAAAGATTTGCTTTCTAGATCAATAGACTAAAAGACAGAAAGCAGAGAGAAAATTGAAATCTCTCTTTTATTTCTTGAGGTGTTTCTCTCTCTGCAGCTTTTCTCCATTCCTTAGCTTTATTTGCAAGTGGTTTCTCGTTTCTTTACTACCATTTTCCACAAGACTGGATTGTGAAAGAATTGTTGCTACAGAGAAAAAAGAAAAATCTGGAGTACATTATTCAATTGAGATGGGGGTGGGGAGGAGACAGAATATGTCCTGCAGCCTCAGTAGCCCTTGTTTTGAAATTAGATATTGTGTTGTGGCTTGCTAGAGAAGTAGGGGAAAGATTTAACTTTAAGCGACTTACACTATGGATTGATGTATTGTGTAGAATTTTTGTGAATCTGTTTAATATACATAGTAGATTCTAAGAATTTCTTGCTGTACGATAAATATTGGTTTAATTCAAGATAAAGGTTGCTATTGCATTATATCTTGTATAAACTGGCACTAAGCATTTAATTCTCTCTTTTAGCAGTGTACAGTATTTGGTTCTCTCCCTCCTCCTTGATACAGGACAGAAACACTGACTATTCAGAGAATAAAGTATTGTACTGTGTTAGAGCAAGGAATCAAATGTGTTAGGATGCAAACAGATACGTTTTGATATCCTGTAGCTCAAGATGTTTGTTGAACTAAGAGATGCTGATATGGATTATCAGAATACTTTTGAGGTGCTACTTGCTCTTGGCTAGATTTTTCTTATGCAAAGTGTAGTCTTTTGAACTTGATACCATCTTTTTGTCATCACTTGTTGAGTTGAATTGGATGTTTTCCCTTCTGAGTTGTAGAATTTACTTGCCTAAATGTAGTTTCATGACTGTGGTGTTCTCCTACTGAAGTGGGAAGAAAGGGTCTTTAACCACCATCCATGCCAAGAGCTGGCTTTATGTAAACTGTTCTTTGGAGTCCCCAGTTTTTGAATTTCATGCTCATATAAGCAGGCTATGTTTCCAAGTACTGTAAACATATTTTACCACCCCAGTATATCATAGTTCCTTCCCTGAACAGGACTAGTAATGGAAAAAGTTTTTCTGCAACAAAATTGTGGGTGGCGCTGATAAACGTACCTTACAGCACAAATGATTGCCTGTTAAAAGTAGAAATTTAGTTGAGGCAAATGTGTATAGATCCATTATACAAGCAGGTTTATTTCAAGGTAAATGTTTTAACATGTTCATCTTGTTTAAAGCAAAAATCAATGAAGAGTAATTTTCATTCCTTTATACAAGCAGAGCAAACATTAACCCTGTCCAGCTAGTTGATGAGATATCTAATGTTTAATCAGGACTTGGAGATCAGATTGATGTTAGAGAACATAATGGACTTTTATTAGCCTAATAAAGCACTAATTTCCATACACTTTCTCTGGATTTGCAAATTCATTGATGCATGAGAAAGGAGGCAATAGGGTTTTGTTTTTTAAAAAATCTTTTGCAAATGGTTCCAAAATGGGATTATTTTGGAGGAACTGAACCCTCTTTTGTGTTCAGAGCTGTTGGCCTGCATGCTGGGAATGAACGATTGCCCTTCTTGTCCCCAATATTAGCTCTAAAACAAAATAACAGGGTCCAGCGACTGAAAATCACTATCAACACTGACTTATTTTAATCAACATATTAATGAGATTGTTTGTAAACTTTTATGGTTCCTTGCTATTTGTAGAATCCCCATCTTTTTGCCCTGATAATTATTAGGCATGACGTCTACACCAGTATTATGCACAGAGAAAACTAGCCAGGCATTATGCTCAACAAAGAATTTGAAGCTATGGTTTGAAGGTTATTTCACATTCTCTTCAACAGGAACCCTTGGTAGCCTTAATGACAGTTAACGTTAAGATAGAAATGAGAAAATTGTCCCAAAGAACAGAGGATGAAATATGTGTAATCCACATCACACTCAGTTAAGAGTCTGTCTGCTATGCATACATATGCATATTGCATGCATATACCTTTGTGTGGACACATATACCTAGTATTATTGGAAATATAGGGGAAAATCTTGGGAAGATACTTTTTGACAGTAAGTTGCTGTCAACATTCACTGTTTGGAAAGGAGCCCTTTGTGTTATTTGTTGTGATCTTGTTGCTTTAGTTACCTTTTTTTTTTCTTTTTTTGAAAAAAAAATCTTGATGATTGATAAGCAGATGGCATTAGACCTAAAAAAGTTCCTGTGGAAATGCCTTAAATGTAACTTGAAAAAGTAGCTAGAAAATACAACTCATTCTACCATTAAAGCCACTTCATTTTTTTCTTGTTGCATTACTTCTGTTACCACACCCTTCATATCCTGCATTATTTTGGGGTATAAATATTTGTGTTATATTTTATTATAATAGCAGTTAAACATGAACCAGGAAAAGTCAGATGACCTTTAAGTGAACTGATCACATAGACCTAAGGGCATGTGGATAGGATTCCTGTAACTTTATGGCTGTGAATATTGCTGCTTTCCCATCCCCTGCTGTGTGCATTTCATCTTGAAGGTCACAGACAAAGGTTTGTCAGCCTAAAATATTAAGCCAATCTTTCTGCTTGACCCCATTATACTTTCCCACACCTGATCCTATTCTGAACTGTCTGAAGTTGTTCTGATCTTATTCCTGCTTGATTAAATCAATATTACTGCAATTAACCAAAATATTCATTTTGTACCTCTGAAATTAAAATCATCGATCAGGTGGGAATCCTACTGTTTCTGGGATTCCTGGAAAATAAATTCAAACTGTGTCGAGTCGAGTTTGGCCCATAAATACCCCTTGTTGGGCCACTCCTGTTTTACTCTCAGTTGGAGTCCAGTGCTGTCAGATTCCAGCTGAAACCCCTCAGATTGCTAGCCAAATTTCAGTCCCAGGTAGTGATCCATTCTGCATTCATTCCCCAGACTGGATCCTGGATCCTGAAATTGGTAAGCATTGCCTATTACAATCTTGTAATTTGCTATCCATTACCACCTTTTTATATATAGCTTAGTCTCTCTCTCTCTCTCTCTCTCTCTCTCTCTCTCTCTGTGTGTGTGTGTGTGTGTGTCTGTAAGTGCTTCATATGGATGTTGACATCCCTTTTGTTGTTCAAATAATGAAACAAGAGTTGTACTTAGTACTCTGCAGTCATAGTTTTTCAGAACCAGCAAATCCCAGATAGGGTTACTCTGGGCTTTTTGCTGCTTCCTATTGAGCTAAATTAACCTCCCCATTGAATTCAGTTTGTGGGTGCCCTCTCGGGACCCTCTGCAATTTAGGTAATACTTCATTGTGTTGTCATTACTAAAAAGGTAACTTATAACCAGTAACTACATTGGTTTAATATGCATAATTGGGACCTCTGTTTCATATATATAGCTAGTGCCCCTGTAGTATTAGTTTGTTGGTTTTTAAGACAGGAAACACTTCTGCCCACCATCCTTGTTCAGGGGACAAGTCACTCTTCTCTCTTATCATTTCAAGCTTAGTAGTAGGTGTCCTGCCAAAGCAGGATTGTTAAGCAATGTTGGAATAATGCTAAAAGTGAAGTAATAATTGTCTACTTATGTAGGCAGAAAATGTACCTTGATGTGATTGCCTATCTTGATATTTCCCAATATGAATTCTTATTAGTTCTCCATGCATGCCTTCCCAGATACCGAGATCTTCAGATGTCTTCAGATTCCCCTGGGAATTATCACATCTTAGGCAAGGCAGGTGATGAGAAGGAGCAGGATTGTTGCGATTTTCCTTTCCTTTCCTGGACAGCTCATTTGGCCAGTTAGTGGAAACTTTTTAAAAAATGAAACACTTCATGAATCTGCATCTTTGTTCATGGAGAAGGCACTCTTTGTTATAATTTCAACCTTAGTGGTATATATTATGTTTGGGGGCGCTCCTCCAAGTTCCACCAATGAGATCAATCCACGGTGTTGGGACATGGGAGAAGACCTTATCAACCGTGGCACCATAAATGTGGAATACTCTTCCCCTGGAGGACTGACTGGTGCCTACACTTACATTTAGGTGCCAAGTTAAAACTTGGCTGTTCACCAAACCCTTTGGGCCTCATTAATTCAACCAAAATATGGGTATACATCATTTTAAAGGCTTTTAAATCTGTTTTTAACTTATTATTACTGTTCAGTATATTTTTAGCTTATTTAATTATTCTATTATTTTAAATGTTGTAACTTATTTAATGCTTTCTACAAGCTGCCTTGGGATCTTTGACATATAATGGGGTATAAATATTTTGATGGTGATGGTGATGCTGATGGAAGGGAATTTCTATTGTCAGGTGGCTAATCCTAGTTATTGTTGTCATTATTATTATATTTATTTGTATCCTGCTTTCCCCACAAAATTGGGGCTCGAAGTGTCTTAGAGTCTAAAAACACAGTGCAATTAAAAATGTACAAAAGTGACAAAGTGAAATTAAACTATGATAATATTAAAACAGATCATTTTTAATAGAATAGAATACAATTAAAAGAGATAAAATAATATAATTTTATTAGACTACAATTAAAAGCGATAAAAGCACTTACAGATGATACACTTTAAAACAGTAAAACACCCCCAGGATGTTCTTTAAAAGTCTTTCTGTTTTAAAAGTCTATCTGAACAAAAAGGTCTTAGCCTGCTGATAGAAGGATAACAAAGAGGGGACTCTGGTCTTCCTGGGAAGGGAGTTCCAGAGTCTAGTTCTGAAGCTTTCACACAATTTGGAATGCTTGGCTTTTTATTCCCCACAAACAGGGTAACTGCATATCCCTGTTGAGTTATTCAAATCGTTGTAAGAGTCTATATGTGGATATTTCAAGGTTAGGGAGACTTTTTTATCTGTCAGCCCCACTGAGTATGGTAAGTGATAAGGAATTGTGGGAGCAGTAATTCAAAACATTCAGAGAACCAGAGATTCCTATACAAGAGTATACATTTGGTACAAATGAATAAAATAAAATAAATTGTGAATTACAGTGATCTACTGTAGTGGCTGAGAAATTAACGTAGCCTTTGGGATGGTACTCCCTTAAACCTGAGCCACCAGCATGCCATCTGCATTGTGAGAGTAGTACTAACCTTATTATGATTGTTTTAAGGTTTTTGTGGTTGTCTGCTGTCAAGTTGACTTTGACTTATGATGATCCTTTAACAGTCCAGGCCATCAACAACCCTACTAAGATTCTGCTCAGGGCTATGGCTTTCCTGATCGAACCAATCCACCATAGCAAGCCAGTGAATACACATAAACAAAACTGGGCGGAGGGAGACGAAATAATGATAGAACTATTTTTAGGGTGAGATTGCTACATAGCTAGTAGTATAAGGATGAAGATTATTATTTGGGCCATATGGCCTTGTCGTGTCAAATACATCTACTTAATGCAGGGCCAGATGTTATGTTTATCACCCAGTGATATTCAAACACAACGGCCTTCTATTATGCTTCCCTTTTGCTCCCCTGCAAATACCATGAAGCAGCTGTGTCATATTGTATGTGATATGTGGCAAAATGTTTTCTTACTTTACAGTGTCTTTACCTACGATAGTAAGAAGAGGAGGTGGAGGAGATGCAACATGGGATATTGTTTATGAAATCAACAGCATGATTTGCTGTCATGTCTAACTCTGTCCTTAAGACATCCTGTTCTTGAAAAGTTGTTTTGTTCGGCAGTCACATTACAGTCAGAGACCTTTGTATAGCTCTGAGCCCCTGTGACCTGTTATGAAGGCCAGGCAGTTAAAGGGGGCTGTATGTCAATGGTGTTGTCAGTAGATGAACCTTTTGTTCTTTTAGTTGCTGATTTCACGCTCATGCCTCCTTGGCAGGTAAACTTTGTTTTCTGCTTTAGGGAAGCATTTGAAAATAGGAAGCAAATATTGATTCTGCAGCAAGTCAGCTCTCTGTCATATTATCTGATGATGTTGCACCGTAAACTTGCAAACGATCAATAGGATGAATCCAAAATAAAGCTGATGAGCCATATGTAAGAAGAGTTCTGCAGTGTTGCAAGCTGAGTAGTAGAGGGGGAAACACCTTGCTGTTTTATTTCTTTAAATATTTTGGTGTTTGCAGTGGTCTGTAAATAATAACCAATAAATATCTTGAATTGAAAATAGTTCTATGTTACATTCTCAGCCATTCCACCAAAACATGAACCAAACTGCCACAACACCTTACAGTAAAACCCACATTAGATATGCAGTGAAACAGCCACTTTAAAGTTCCAAAATTAAAACAGGTCACCTGTTGATTTATGACAACCCCTTGAATTGCATGGGGTTTTCTTAGGCAAGGAATATTTAGAGGTGGTTTGCCAGTTCCTTCCCCTGATATATAGTCTACACCACAGTATTCATTGCAAGTCTCCCTTCCAAGATCTGACCATGCTTAGTTTCCAGAATCAGATGGAATCTGGTGCCTTTAAGGCATTTAGGCCATAACTAAAAGAGTATAGCCATCTAAAACAAAGCCTGAAAGAAAAATGTCACGGGGGGAACACATTTTATGAAAACCATGTGAAAGTGACTGCCACAACACACTACTGCAAGGGAAACCTGTCAATAAGTATATGCTTTTTACCCTTGCCATCAGGTCTTTTCATGGCGGTATCATGGGTTAGCAACTATGGAAAAGGCAGCCCCATAGCCTAGATAAACCATTTAGATTAGGGGCTGGAAATTTGTGGCCCTCTACTTGTTTTATAGTCCCATGATGGGCAGGGCTAAGTTCAACAGCATCTGGAGGACCACAGGGCCACTGCTTTTTCTTGGAAACACTGATGGGCAACTATCAAGATTTAGAAGGTTGTATTAAGTCCATGTGGATCTTGATGAGCTGCACCTCCAAGCCACCCATCCTTTAAAAAAATAATAAACATGGTCCCCAAATTTCCCATAAGATATGTTTTTGGGCTCTCTCTGGTCCAGTTTGGCTTCAAGAGGAGCCTTTTTTTCCTTGACAAAAGGTAATTCAGAGGTCAGTTCTGCCCAAAACATGGTAAAATTCCCCCCTAAGATTTTTATGGGGACATGTGAGACAAAAAATAAGTGAAAAAAATATGGTGTCCTGCTTGCTGTGTGTAACCCATTGCTTGTACTTTTCCCTGCCCCTGCTATGAAGGCTGATGTCATCATTGGTATATCAGTTGTTGAATAACAACAAAAATAGAATATTCTGTAGTCAAAATTCACAGAGGAGATTTTTGAGCAGATTCCCCCTCCCTCCATTTCTAATCTGATTTGTATTTCCTTTCTGAAGAATGAATGTATTTTCAGGGTTTAAAAAAAAATCTTTTCTGTTGTTGTAGACAAGTTTATTTGTAAGGCCAAGCCTGTTTTCCAAAGAATACCTGAACAGGAACAACAGTTTTTTCTTCCTGATACAGTTCTGAGAATGGTAAACATTTTGGCTGTGCGTTCTAGGGTGTTTGTGAACTCCTTTGAAAGGGCAGAGCATAAAATATTTATGTCATTAAATTCTTTTAATTCTTTTGTGAAGTTATATAGGAGAATGTATAGGAGAAAAATAATGTGTGAAATAACCATCGTGTTCAGTCTTACAAAGGATTTGTGGGTTTGCTGAATTCTCAACTTCTAAACACATCATTGGTTCAGAGAGTGGGCCAACTTGTAGCGTTTTCATATTATTTTGAACATTTTTGCCTGAAGAAGACATCTGTGTAACTGAAAGGTTTGCTTCCAGTATCTACCTATCATGTAGAGCAACGTTTCCTAACTCAGCATCCAACAGATGCATTGTAGTATACCTCTTGAAGGATGCTGGGAGGCATCTACAGAGGCAATCTGTTATTTTCTGTGTGGGATCAACATAGGTATTAAAAGTGCACTATGCAGGACAACATGACTGTAGACATCAGGAACATTCCTTTGATCAACCTTAAGAACAGGCCAGGACTTCTGTCCCCATGAAAGTTATGAGGGATAGCACCATTGAGTATCTGCTTTCCCCCTCTTGATACTGCTGTACTGAAAGGGAAAGTAGCAGCTTGTAGAACTGTGTCCTTCAGATCTCTCAAGGGACTTGGAAGCCCTTTTCTTCTTGAATGAGAAGAACTTAACTAAATAGGTAAGTAATGACAGTCACCATCAGTTGGGAATGCACAGTGCTTATGGAGATTGGCAGTACATTGGCTACTGTTAAGACGCACATGTTTACACTAATGATGGCTTAGCCCGTGAGAAGTCAGTCTTTCAAGTCTGTTCTGTGTAAACGTGCTGGCTTGATGGAAAGAGACTCTTTCCTTCTTAAATATGAGCCCCCATTAGAAGGATATTGGACCTTCTTTTAACACTGTGTTACAAAGTCAAAGGGCACTTATCCAAAGGAAAAAGAATTTTCTGGAGAATGGAGCCAGCTATGGACTGAGTAGAGTACATGGTAGATTACCTGGCCTCAGATTTTTTTGACGGGTTTGTTGTTTCAGTCTACTAATCTCCAAACAACAAAGAGCCTTGTAAGCACCTTAAAGACTAAAATGTATTTAGATATGGGTTCTTGTGGATTATAATCCACATCTTCCAATATGCAGAGTTCTTTCCTCAGGCTACAAGTGTATGTGCACAGTGTATATGGTTCTGGAGAGGATCAGAATGAAATTGGACACACACAAATCTCTTATTTGCTCAGGCCATCAACCATCAGGGCAGTGAATAGGGCTGTTCAGCAATATGCTCATGTGAACTTGGGCTCAGTGGCTTATCAAGACAATGATTAATTCTCTTTTCAAGAAAATGTTTGTTAATTTTGTTCTTGTGAATCCCCGGAATCTGCTGTCATCTTGCAAACATATCAACATTTGGCCAGACACAAACTTGCTATGAAAACTAGTGTATTAATAATACTTGTAGTGTATTAAGATAACAGTGTGCTATCCAGATTGAAATGTCTGAAGACAGACTATAATCTATAAATATATCCCATTTCAGAAATCTTGAATATAGCCCAGCTTGCTGGTGTTCCTTGAAATTCCTTTGGCCCAAATTTGCTGCTTTTGAGTGTCATACATTATTGAAGTGTGCTGAAACAGATTTTTCATGTTGCCATTTCTGACGTCAGTCTACATATCTATCTTTTTTTTCCTCCTTTTTACATAGAGATTGCCTTCATTGACCAGTGCTGAATGCAGCGGGTCAGTGTTGGAAAAGATGAAATATATCATATTAGAATAAACCCTGGTGTGGATAATGATGTTAGTTTCTGTAATGATGATAGAATGTAAAGTCCTTAGAAGTACAACAGAGCTGAGCAAGTGTCCTGGCCCACATCCTGCTCTGACAGATTATTTTGAGAGCCCTCAATCCCTCCAGACTCCCCCACACTGAGCTTTTTCTGGCTAGATGGTGAATTGCTACTTGTTGGATATTCCAGGAGTGGTACTTCAACTTTTAAATAGGTTTCAGTGGCCTCCTGTGCCACATATATACATGCGTACATATATGAAAACCAACACAATTTGCAAAACCAAGATAGACCACCAGCCACTTCTAGATCTCCCCCCGTCCCCCAATATTTTGGACACTCTGTAGAAAATTGCCCCCCTGCGCAACTAATTCCTAGTCCAGTTGCCTGTCCGTAAAGTACACATTGTTAGCCATAGATAATACTTGAAACATCCAGTCCTGTTTGTATAACTAGGAAATAATGTTCAAAAGCATGTATTTTCTGACAGTGGCCATTAGTGATTATCACTTAGTCTGGGTCATTTGTGTGATGGAATTCAACATCATAGCACTTGTCACTGAACTTCATTTTTAGCCTCTTTCTCACATTTGTTTTAAGCTGTGTACAGACAATAGCTTTTCAGAAACTTAGAGGTGGTCCTGTGCATCTAGTATATTGACATTTATACTACTTTTACTTTTAATCCTGGGCTAATGTCTAAAATAATTAATAAATAATTTTTATTTATAGTATTGCTGTTATCATTTTTACAGGTGCAAAACAGGCTGCAACAGAGTAATCCATCCTGTTTTACCAAATATTTTTCAGGATGAACTAGCATTTGTACCAGCATCCCTTCCATTTTGATGTCTGTTGAAATCCTCCTTCCTTGGATATTGTTATTTTTAATCTAAATTTCTTTATGTAAGATTTGCTGTCCCTCACACTGTTATCAAGGAGTCAAAATCGAGAGTTGAGCCATGAGTTTGCTTTTACTCCTGAACAAATCTCTGTACGGATGCTGAAGCAATTACTCCGAACTATGTTTGTTTATTTCAAGCCAAACTCTTACAGATCACAATTCAAAAACTGACAAATAATAAATAGGGAGACATTGTAAATCATTAAGAGCAATTTAATCTTTACAACCTAACAGATAGATTTAAAAGCCAGTGAAATTTTAAACTGCAGCTCTCTCTTTAATCCCCAAAGGTTGATATCCTCACTGTTGAAATGAGAGTAAGAGCTTTCTCTCTCTCTCTGGAGATTATATCTCACAGGTAAAGTGTGTATTTTGCATGTGCTTTTAAAGAAAACAACAGATTTTTGCCAGGAGATTATTAGGCAAGGGGTTTTTTTGCAAAGAGATTGATGTTGCATACTTTTGTTGAGAACAATCAGAGAGGAGCACTTCGTACTTGGTGTCTCTTACTACTTTTTAAGTTCATGATAGAATTAATGTGCAGTAGTCTATATGTGTTCAGACAAGTCATTTTGGATTTTAGCATGGTTACATAATACTAAGCACAATTGTAACATGTTAATATCATGTAATTAACCAGGAATATACTTTCTCTTTCCAACACAATCTGACCGTGTCACTCTGACATACACTTCATCTGGAGTATCTGGAAGGCTGAAGGATGGTTTTGACATCCTCTCTCTGATTGACCGATCAGATTTTTTCTAATCCAGTGTAGTTATCTCCTATTATAGTTAGAAGACTGGGAGTAACTGGGATGTTTGTGTGCTCTCACAATGTACATTCCTCTCTACTTCTATTTTCAAAGCTAACCACATCTGCACAGATGAAATCTTCATTAGCTCCTAAACTCTAATCCGAGTTCGACCCTACCTTGGAAACAGGTTTACAAACTATGGTTGAATATGAACATAATTGATAAGAATGCCAGGGCAAATGTAATGCTAAACACCATTATTTTAATAAATGAATGGGGAGGAGTTGGATTTGCAAAGGAAAGGTGGGTGAGATCCTTGCATATGCTTGATTTTTTTTAAATAGAAGAGTGGACAGTGATACATCTGGATTGGGCATTGATGAAATTTGCATAATCCCTCTTTGTTTATGAAATAAAATTAGAAAGTTTTCATGGTGTACATGGCCTTAACTATAATTTTTTTTGGGGGGGGGGGGATAGAGTATGCCTCACCAAGGCAAGATAGGGGATTATTGAATTCATCATCAGGGCAGATATTGACGGTGCCTTGTCTCATTCAGTTACCCTATCAGGCAAGTCACTTTTTATCCCCATTTTACTAATGGGAGAACTGAGACAATAGATCAAGGTTGGGTCTCTGCTTGAGCAGGGAAATGAAGCCAGATCAACCAAGTGCAACATTTCTCTCCACTCCAGTGGATTTGTAACCTGGAGTGTTTTTGTGATCCTAATTGAAGTGGCACATTATTCCACTCCAAATTACTTTGCTCAGTAAAAAGCTTTAATTCATTTTTAATGGTTCTTCCTTCTACAGTATGGAAGTTGTCTCGTCCTCAGCCCTGGATGTTAAGCGTGCTCTCTGGTATGCAGCAAGTACAGGCAGTTATTTTCAGCAGCGGAAAAAAGTTTATCCCTGGAAGACGGGAACATGAACAGACAGGAGCCGGATGAGATCAAAACAGTGGGCCTTTTGCTGGTCTTGAGTGTGCCTGATCTAATCTGGTTCTTTACATCTGAAACAAAGCCCAGTATTTCAGGGTGTGCTCTTGGATGGGAGAACTGCCCGGGGAGAAAACGGATTCAGTAGAGACTTGACTTTTCTATATTTATAACCCTCGGGTTAGTTTTAGCTCTGCAGATGATCCCCTAATCTTCTAGGATTCATGCTCATGGTGTTCCAGATGCAAACTGAAATTCTTCTCTAGCAGAAACAGCCCTTTCACATGTCAGGTACTTTCCTCTTCTCTGCCCTTACTGTTAATGGGCATGGTCCCTCATTTTCTTAGGTCTTTGTGTTTGGAGTCTTTCTAGGAAATGAAAGCATCGATCTTGGTTTAGGAGAAAAGTTGAGATTCTCCACCTGATCAATACTGTGTTAATAGGCAGAATCACACAAGGGGTACTCTTTCCTGCCCCCCATTTTGTTCTTCCTGATTGTCACCTTCAAGAATCTTCTTACTCATGCAAATCTTCCCCAGTCTGTCCTTGGTTCAAACTAGTCTTGATAGTCTTCAATGCTACTGTATCATCAGGCATCACAAGATGGCAGAGTGGTGGCAAAAGCAGTTGGCTGCATTTTGAAAAGCTTTTTTTGGAAGCTCATAGAGCTACAGTTCACTTCATTGTAAATAATGTATAGATTTGCACATCCCAAAACTGTGTCATACTCAGCTTTCTAAGTGTCAAATGGTAAAAACAAATCACCAGACGGTATTTCCAGTGAACATGGTGTTCGTGCTTAAATTCATTTCCTGGATACTTCCTATTTGTTACACTCTCAGCAGAGCCAAGGAACGGAGCAGCCCCTGTTTCCACTGATTCTAGTTCTGTGGAACAAAATAAGAAATTGCATTTTGAGCTACATTTTGAGTTGAGAACATCCCAGCTATTGTACTGAATTTTGTTGCTAGCACTGATTTAAAGTTTGCTGGAGTGGGGCAAAAAAAAGTGTTGTTGTTGTTGTTGTTGTAAACTATGTTTTTTTGTATAATATCACTGATATCTCTTGCATTGACAAGATAGATTTTAGGCAAGTGAAGTGTAACATAAGTGTGAAGTTAAGCATGAATGGTGATCGTGTGACCCTCCATTTTCGGAACTAACGTCTCCATCATTCCTGATTATCAGCAGTGCTAACTAGGACTAAAAGGATTGCAATTCATTCTTTCTGATCTAAAACAAAGCAATTCCTGGACTGGGTGGTGTGGTGCTTTCCAAAATATATTGATATATTTTGTATTCTTTTAGCTAACTGAAGCCAAACATGGGTTATAAAAGCTTAATCTAATCCAAACCCATACCTAAATGGGGCAGTGTGGTACTTTGAAAATATATTGATGTTTTTTCTATCCATTTAGCTGCTGGTAGGAAAATGTGGGAGATCAAAACCACTCGTGAGGAAGCAACTGCAGGAGCAATTACATCTTGCATGCTGAAAAAATTCCCATGAAGTAAATACTTTAGAACTCGGATGAGCTGATTGTTTGAATAATTTCCAAATGCAAAAAGCATGTCCTGTTATCTGCTTTAAATCTTCCCACCATCATTTTAAGCCATTTTGTCATTGTCGTTTTTTAAACATTTAATTTTTATACCCCCAGGCAATAAATGACCCAAGCCTTCCAGCAGCACGACTGAATTCATGCTGATGTATAAAATGCTGTCAGCTTCTTCTGACTCTTCACCATCCCTTTTCATTCCTGAGCAAAGCAGTCTCAGAAGCTTTGCTTTGATTTATATTCTCCTTGGTTATTCAAACAGACATTTCTAAATCTGTGTGGCGCATTTTCTGATTCATGCAGTTTCTGCTGTCTTCCCAGGCACCGTCTAGGGTGGAAGTCATATTCAGGTTATATGAGGTTATATTAGTCATAAGAATTAGAATCCAGAGAAGTGTGAAACCAGTAGTACCGAGCAAAACCATCAATTCTACCCAGCATTGCCAAAGATATTAAGGGAGCTGAAGTCCAGAAATAGAGTGCTCTACCTGCTTACCCCATCCCAGACAAAAGAAAAAAAAAAATCATGGGATGTATAAAGGAACAAGACATTAGCTGGAAGGCAGAATTATAACATTGTGATTCCATTTCAACCACTATGGCAATGTCCTATGCAATCTTGGCTTCTAGTGCTTTACCAAAGAACCCGCTGGTGGAACCTGGGCAGTTAAACTGGAATCACAGTGTATTGTAAAAGGTCACCCAGATTGTCTCTTTGTGTCAAACATCAGTGTATCCACAAAACCTGATATAATACAGTTGGCCCTCCGTATCCACAGATGCAAACATCAGCAGCTTGAAAATATTTTTAAAATATATGAATTCCCAAAAGCAAACCTTGATTTTGTCATTGTATATAAGGAACAACTACACCATTGTATTTAATGGGAATTGAGCATCCTAAACCCTAGCAGATACCAAGGGGCCTACTGTAGAGGTAGGTGTGTATGTGTGTCTGTGTGCTTTTAAAATCTAATAACTTTTTTCTCATTTCTTCTCTCTACACACAAGTGTATAAGATTTAAAATATTTCTCTTGCATACTCTTGATGGTTTCAGTTTTGGAGGTTTTTTTCTTTGGTTTCTGTTTGCCCTAAGTCTTTGCCAACAACAGTGTGATTAAAGCAAATCTTAAGCAAGTAGTGTTGTAAAGGTGGGAAGCATTTCACTTTCAGAAGTTGTTGGCACCTATCTCTCGTAGCCATAAGAGTCAATAGTGAAGGATCGTAGGTGTAGCAGTCCGGTAACATCTGGAGGATAACACTTTACCCATCACTGTATTATCACACAGTCCACCATTGCATGGCTCTAACATGTTGCATGTTGTTTCAGGTTGTTTTTGTGGTGGCCTGTGCTAGCACACACACACACACACACAATATATTTGCAGGTTCCCTACTTGATAGCCTGGTCATGATGCCTGCCTGCCTGCTTGCCTGCCTGCCTGCCATCAGCAACCAGGTGAGCAGGCTCGAAAGCTTAGCTATGCCTGAATGCATGTCCGTAATAGCTCCTAATAATAATGGGTTTTCATGTTGAGTTTCATGTTTAAACAGGGTACTAGATGTTTGTGATGCTAATTTTTATTTTGAAAGGCATTCAAGGGTAACGTAAGAATTCTTTGCAAGTCTGATGCAGAGAAGCAAAGAGAGAGGTCAGATCAAGCACTGAAACCAAACACACTAATTATTTTCCAGTGTGTGTAGAGGGAAAAGGCAGAATGATGCACTAGGAGTAAGAAGTTATACCTGGTATTCATCAGTTTCCTTTAAGGGCTTTGAAAGCATAAAAAATTGTTCTGAGGAGCAGTCTAACATTTATAAACTTGCACATGAATTCAGCCTTTAGTCCTTGCCCATCCAAATGTGTATATAATTTGGTAGATAAATCATTTCAGTGTGTTGACATTTGTAGACCATATATAGTCTTATACAGTTCGTGTGATTTAGCTAAAGTGATATATATCTATCCAGTTTTTTCTTTTTACATTCCCTGGTCCCCAACCTAGAGATTTGTAATAATTTGTAATTCTCAATACAGCACTTACATAAAATAAAAATTCCTGGATGAGAGTAGGATCCCTCTGTTTAAACTTTCTTTTTTCTTTTTTGTCAACAGGATCCAAACAGGTACATCTATAGCAGGGGAGGGGAACTTGCAGCCCTTCTGATACTGCTTCACCATTGTTCCCATTATCCCTCACAACTGGGTATTCAGCCTGATGCTGAGCCTGATGGTAGTTGGAGGATAACAATATCGAGAGGGCCATCTCTACATTAAGAGAGGTTTATGCAGACATCAAAACGCTGGGTTTATTTGCACCCCTTAAACAGGGGTTGGAATTCTGCAGCCCTCCAGATGTTCTTTGACTGCAATTCTCAGCATTCCTCACCATTTGGTATGCTGGCTTGGTCTCCTAGTCCAACAAAATCTAGAAATCCATATCATTTGCATCCATTCCCTTAAACAACATCCACTCATGTTGAAGAGGGATGTCTACCCTTAATTCTAACTCAGGTTTAGGCTTGGGGACAGTTATGGGATGTCTGGGAAGCAGAAGGGAGTCATCCATAGATGTAAATTATTTGTTCAGGAAGGGTGAGGAATGGGATAGAGGAAAGAGCAGTGTATAAAGTAGGCATTGCCTGGTGGTCACAGGTGACCTCTGGGGGTAACTTAGTAAATAAGGTTTTGGAAGGGAGCGGGCATGTGTTTACAAATGTGGTTGGAACTTTTCAAGGGAGTGTGCTATCATGACTCTGGATTCACAATCAGAAAGAAAATATGTTCTTAAAAAGGAGAGAAAATAAATCTTTCCAAGAAAGCCCTATAATAGGGATGCCATAAAGATAACAACAGGCCATTGTCCCTATTTGGGTGGATGTTGAAGATGCCTTCTTAAAGTGTTGCTTGCATACATGCAGATTTCTTCTGCCTCTTCTGAGTCTCTAAAACTGAAATCCCGAAGTAGGGGAACTGGCAGCTACATCTTGCATATAGCTTTTAAGTCACACACATTAATGCCAACACACTGCAACCTTTCTGACTCTACTATAACTGCCCAGAGACCTGTCTAGGGTGCAGGAATACATGTGAGAATTGCAACTATTTTCCCATGTACTCCTCAAGATCTGTTGTGAATTCAAATGGTCTATTAAACTTCTTTCGGCTTCAGAAAGCAAATGGTTGTTTACTTATACTGTCTGCTAAATGAATACTGTATACAGCAGAGAGGATTCTTGGGCATTGCTCAGTATGGAAGGGGGCTGATGTAATGATGATTGTTGTGAGAATAAGTTACAAATTCACATCTGCTTCATTTCATTTGTGTACTATTGGCAGTTAAGCAGGAGAGCCTTGCTGTAAAGTTCCAAACTTTTCTGTACATTGCTGGTTTGCATTGAACTGACTGCTTGCCACATAAAAGTTGTAAATTAGAAACAACATGTGTAAAAAGTAAACTCTAATTTCAGAGATAAAGGAGAGGTTTTATGGGATTGTTTAGTAGGAAAATACATGAGATTAATTTAAGGATCCTTCTTCTGATAGATATTGAGTATTCTAAATCCAACTTTTTAATGTATCACTTGCTTCTGGCACTAACCTTAAAGTAGCCATTGTGAAGAAATGAGTAAAACTTCAGAGGAAATATGAGAGAGAGAGAAACTGCAGAGTTAAAATGCATTAAAAAGTTCCCAACCTGTCTGTCTGCCAAGCTTTGAAGTAGGATGGTTCTTATCACACTACATGTGTTAATTGGCTTATCTAGTGTCAGAGTGTTTATGTTATCAATAACAGTTTGTTGAACAGCTAATGTTGCTAATGTAATTGCCATTGTCAGTACTTTTCTGTATTTAATTTCCCTCTTGACCAAAGAACTGACAATCTTCCCCCCCCCTCCCCAACCATCTGTACTGTATATATACCTGAAATTCTTGATAATACTTCATGCACCTGAAGTGTCCTGTAGGCCACAAGCACAGTTTTTCCTATCAAAAGTGTGTTAGACTTTAAGACACCATCAACCTCCATCGCTTTTGTTGCAAGTCACTAATATGGTTACCCCTTTAGAATGCTAAAAAACGTTAACTCAAGTTTTACATGATTTGGCTGGAAACTGAAGCTGTAATTTTGGTATATTGAGATGTAAAGCCTTGTGATTAGAACCCACTGCTAAGAGTGATGCCACAAAATGAGTACCTTATCAGGTGCATCATATGTGTTCCAGGAATGAATATAGGATTTTGTTTGTTTGTCCATTGTTCACAACCCCCAGGAGCTACCAATATTTCATACAGGTTTTAGCTGGAACTTGTTGTTGTTGTTGTTAATTGCCTTCAAATCAGCTTTGACCTATGGTTACCAACAGCCTTGCTAAGGTCTTGCAGATTCATGGCTGTCATGAATAATAATAATTTTTATTTATATCCCACCTCTCCCTGAAGATCAAGGTGGCTTATAAAGAGAAACAAAAATAACAGTAAAATACATTATATGGTACATTTAAATTTCAGCACGATCCCCTACCCCCCACCTCCCTCCCTATTGAATCTATGCATTTGATATGCACCTAAGCATTTATGCAATCTTCCTCTTTTCCAGTTGTCTTCAACTTTGCCAAGCATTATTTTCTTTTCTAGTGAGTCTTTTTTTCTCATGATAATGCCAAAATATGACAACTTCAGTTAAATCATTTTTGCTTCTCGGGAGAGTTTGGACCTATTTTGCTCTAGGATCCATTTATTGATCCTTTCAGCAGTCCACGGTATTCACAGATCTCTACTCCAACACCACATCTCAAATGAGTTAATTTTCTTCCCATCTGCTTTTTTCACTGTTCAGTTTTTGCAACCATACATAGAAATGAGGAATACTATGGCATGGACCATCCTAATTTTAGTATTAAGTGATACATTTTCACACTTCGGGACCTTGTCTAATTCCTTCATAGGTGCCCTTCCAAGTCAAGGTCTTCTGATTTCTTGACTGCAGTCTCTGCTTTGATTGATGATTGAGCCCAAGTACGGAAAATCTTGAACTATTTCAATGACTTCATTATCTACTTCAAAATTATGTAGATTGTCTCTGGCCATTATTTTTGCTGTCTTAATGTTTGGCTTAATGTTCATGTCTTTGCTATTTTCTGCTAGTAGTATGGTGTGATCTGCGTATCTTAAACTGTTTTCACATTTTCACATCTCCTTCTACTGAGTGTAATCCTGCTTTACACATGATGTTTTCAGCATAGAAGTTAGACAGAAAGGATGATAGAATACAACCTTGCTTGATCCCCTTGCCAATTGGAAACCATTCTGTTTCTCTGTATTCAGAGTACAGATTATGCATCAGGACTGTCAAAGGTAGTGGCATACTCATTTCTTTAAGAGTGATTCATAATTTCTTGTGATCTAGTCTGTAAAGCACAGGCTGATTTTCCTCTGTTATTATTCAATGTATGGTTGTTATATGATCCCTAGTGCACCTTCCTTTCCTGAATCAAGCTTGGCTATCTGGCATTTCTCAGTCCTTATGTAGTAAAAGTATTTGTTGTAGAATTTTTAGTATCACCTTACTTGCATGGAAAATTAATACAATGGTACAGTGATTACTGCAGTTCTCAATGCTCCCTTTCTTGGGGATTAGTATGTATACTGAGTATTTATGGTCTGTGGACCATTGTTTTGTTTTCCAAATTCATTGAGCTGGGATGCTCTGGTCGAATTGTAGCCGAGGATTTCCCAGAGCTTGTTTCCTATATTATAGAGTAAATGACAAAACTGGGTTTTTTCTGAAAGAAAATTATGTCTGGGGGCTCTTGTTAAAGCTAATCTGGCTCCTGACCATAGTTCATCTATATGGTGCATGGTCATCTACTTTTAAAAATGTCTTTCAGTGCACACTCTCAAAAAATAGTTGCAAAGCAACCCGATGTCAAAAATGTGTGGATAAAGGAAATACAACTTTAGTGCTGTAGCTCTGTTGTTGTTGTTGTTACCACCCTAGGAGTACCACCAATTGCTAAGAACCAGTGTGATGTAGCAGTTTGAATGCTGGATTATGACTCTGGAGCCCAGAGTCTGAATCCCTGTTCAGCCACCCACTGAGTAACCTTGGGCAAATCACACTCTCTCAGCCACAGTGGAAAGCAAAGACAAATCCCCTCTGAACAAATCTTGCCAAGAAAAACTTGGGAAAGAGTCATTTTAGGGTTGTCATTAATCTGAAACGACTTGAAGGCACACAACAACAACAACAACAACAACAACAACAAACACCAATGGCTAGCTTGCTGATGTTTTATTCCAAAGGTTTGTTCCAAGTATTAGCTGCAGCTCTGAACAGCAGTTAGTACCTGCTGTAGCTGATGAACAATTACGACTTAAATCTTCCTCTGTCTAAGAGGCTCAATTCATTATCGTTTGTAAATTCCTTTGAGACTACTGGAGGAAAATGTGCTAATGAAGTGTAAAGTGTTGTGGAACACAAACTGTTCATTCCTTGCTCAGGGAAATTCCCTGTGGGACCCTGTTGTCTTTGGACTTCTTCCCTCTGAAGAGAACATGAGTCAAGGACACAAATGATTTGGCTTCCTTCATCATCTATTATTCACCCAAAGAATCTGATAAATATTAAGTGGTTTTAAAAGATTCATGCAAAAGATTTAACTTAAATAACGCTTTGCAGCCTGTAAACAGTAGCAGATAGTGGCTTTTTTCATAAAAAAAATAGATTGGTGAAGGGGAATTGGCATACAAATTTTCTGATTCCTTGACTTCGAAGTGCTTCTTTTTTTATTATGTTTTCCCTTTCATGCGTTCAGGCAGTCTAGTATTTTCAGTGCATAAAAGGCACACAAAACCTTAGTCTTGTGAACATTACCAGTCTGTTTCCTGTTTTTGAAATCTATAAGCAGCTCTTTGTTTTGCTTGTAATGGAAACCATGGTCTGGTAGAAAGAGAAGGAGAGTTAGGGAAATGTTTGTTTCTCCAATATATAGAATGCAACTGAAAGCCATATTTTAAACTGCCTTTTTGTTGTTGCAGAGCTGCAGTGCTCCCGGGCAGAAACTATGAAGCATCTAGTAAAATGAACTGGCCAGGCTCCATTATTGCCTGAAGTGCCTCAATTAGGAGGTATTCTTCTTTTTAAAAAAAAAAAAGGGGGGGGGAGTCTCGCTTCAGTGGCAGATCATGAAATATATTTTCTAGGTGCCTAGGGCAAATGTGCATCAATAATGGAGCAGTGCCAAGCTTATTGACTCATGTCAGGGTTTTGTGTGCTGGCGTCTACATGACGCCATCCATACAGTAAAATAATCATTACCTGGTACGATTGCATTGAAAGGGGTGGGGGCTCTTGTTAAAGTACCAATCTTTTCCAGTGGCCTTGTTTATGGAAGGACATTGGAATAGCTTAATACTGATTATGTGTGTGCACACCCAGTTTTGTGCCTGTCAATTTGGGAAACGATGTGCAATCCCAGTGCTAAATTGTAGAGCCTCATGATAACCTACATTCATTCTCCCACTTCCAGGCATCTCTAAATACTGCTTTACAGTGTGCTTGCAAAATAATCGATTCTCTCCAGCTGTTTAGTACCGCCTGTGAGGGTAGGAAATGAAAGATACGGCCCTACATCCCATAGATGTGTTTCTGGCAGGCTGACTTAATTACTAGGACAAAATAATTGTTCATGTAAGCCGTAAGAGAGGGCAGTGGGGGAATGGAATGGAATAAGACCAGGGATCTATGTTTGGATCATCCTCTTGTCACTAGTTGTTGTTTCTTTTTATGTAATACCAAAGTTGCAAGGCAAATGACAGAGAGTTTGGCTGGCTGAGGATCTGGAGCTTTGTGCTTTGCATGCAGATGGGGCACACACTGGGTCTCCAGTCTCTCCGCCACGGAAAAGGAAAGGTTTGGGGAAGAATCTTTTGCCTGTGGTTTGAGAGTACACTTCTCTTTAGGTGTCGTGAACTAATGATCTGGCTTCATATGTCCTTTACTCTGCCGTTGACCTTTACAAGTTTAACGTGAGGGCAACCTAATCTTCTACACTAAAGAGAGGCTGTGCTTTCAGAGTGAACAAAACACTCTGGCGTAATGTTTGTTTGAAGAGTCCTGCCACAATCTAGTATGTAAATTATTGATAAAACTTTTACAGCTATTGAAATATTTATATGAGACACCTGATAGGTCATCACCCTTGCGGGAGCAGGAATACAGTTGTGGGTTACGCTGTCAGATTTGCTGTGTTGTTGAAGGCTGGCTCTGTCACCCAAGATTGTCATTATTTGCTTTGGGGTTCGTTACACTGTGGTGCGCAACTCCTGAAAGTTACATATTGTTTATACAGAAGTGGCAGGGTAAGAAAGAGATCTGCAATAAATTCTTTTACAGAAGTATTATTTGGAGATGTAATGCTTAGTGCAAAATGGAAAGAGGCCCTGGGACACACGGTCGGGATTTTATAATTTGCACTACTCTCCCACAATTACACAAAGAAGTTTATCAGACAGGAGGAATTTCTCTTTATTTTGAATGGAGCCAATTGGTGCCAATTCGAATTCACATAAATTCACTAGTTTAGGTAATTTACGTGAATTCCAGTTGTGTTCAGAATGTGTTCAGAATGACTTCCAATTACCCAAAAATGACCCCCCCCTTTGCCCGAAATTGTGTGAGATTCTTTAATACGCAATAACGTAAAACCCATGATTGCGTTCAGAATGACTTCCCTTTTGCCTGAAATTGCATGAGATACTTTAATGCGCAGTTACGTGAAACCTTATGATTGCGTTCGGATTGCCATTAGATTTTACTTCCAATTTCCGTCGTCTGATAAACTCCAGAGTATGATCTTTAATTGATATTTGTTGTTGTGTATACTGCACTTTGATGTTGAGAGCCAGCATGAAGTAGTGGTTTGGCTGTGACTCTGGAGATAGGAGTTTGAATCCCCCCCCCCCACGGAAATCAACTTGGTGACCGTGGGGAAGTCACACAGTCTCAGCCTCAGAGAAAGGCAAAGGCATAACACAATGAACTAAATTCTGAATGGGGAAGATACCAGATAACAGTCATCCCTATACATTTGTGAGGGTTAGGGGTACAGGACTCCCACGAAATTGGAAAAACTCTAGGTCCAAATATCTCTAGGTCCCCAAACAAGCATGCTACAGACTCCTGTCAGCAGTGCCAGGCTATCACTCCATTTCCCACCTGGCCACCAACATGCCTCAACCAGATTTTAAACACCTTTCCAGCCCTCAGTCTCCTCACCCCACTCCTATCTCCTCTCAATCTCTCATCCTTCCAAAGGAATCAACAAAGTTTTAAACCACTTTCCATCCTATCAACCTCTCACCTCACTGCTTTTTGTCCCAATGGACCACTTCTCAATCTTTTGTCCTTCCAAAGGACTGGCTCTTGGAAGGACAAGAGATTGAGGTGCGGAATATGTTAAGCAAGATTTGAAATAAAGGAGCAAACTGAAATTGTCATCACTGGGAAAAGAATCACAGTTGTGAAACAAAATATCTTACCAAAGACGATGTTTTTGTTCCAAAAGCTGAAATTTCAATTGAAGCCAGAGTCACTGTAAGTCAGAAACAACTTGAAGACAATAGTTGATGTTGCACAGTTAAGGGAAGAAAATGGTTGCTGTTCTCCTGTATCTGCATGCAGCTGAAAGGCCTGATGGAGGATAATAAAATGTTACAATGTACTGTGGGCTTTTCAACATAGGGGCTGTTTGTGCCGGCGTTTGTTAATGTGAGTAAGAATTATTAAGCCAAGATGGTTGCAAATGATTTAGTCCATTGCATGAAATCTTACTATAGAAGAATATACAGATGCCTAACTTGCAGTCTTTCAAGTTAAATCTCGAGAAAGAGAATTATTTGAAAAGGAGTTCATAAAACTTCTCTGAAATCTAGGGAAAGAGCCAATAGATGCTTAATTATAGCGACCCGAGTGGCTGCTACTCTGCGAGTAGCACCTGGCTACACAGTTGCTGCTGTCTGTTAATACTCTGAAATCCTTTGAGAGTAAAGCTAGCCTAGTGCAGCAAAAAGATAATTAACACATCCAGCAAATATAGTCACTTTGGCTTTGATGTCGGCTTGAGCTTGTATATGAATAATCTTCAGATAACAGAGGTGTGTGTGTGTGTTAAAATGTTCAGAAATGATCATAGGAAACGCTATTTATTTAATCAAATAGGCAAGCATAATATACAGATATTAAGCTCAGAATTATAGCTTCTCTTGAACAGCATGCACCAGAACTTAATTAAATCTTTTTAAGCCATGCTGTGAGAGTATTTGCTCTGAAGGATCTTCAGCCATCTTAATGAAGATGATTGGCAGTGGGCTCAGGATAGGCCAAAGGGAGCATATATTTTGCTTACGGAATTCATGGTCAAGATGAGGTGATAGTTTTTAAACCCACCTACCGATTAGACAAATTCATGAAGTGTTAAGTTGGTCATTGATGTGTTTGACCCTAAATAACTGTTTTTTTATTAACTGCTTTCGGTAGCTTTGAAAAAAGAGTTTGATAATTTTCTGGTGATTGCTTTGCAAATAGAGGAAGCACTGCCCTCACTTCAAATCGACTTCATCTGCCTTCATGTATGTTAGGTAATAATCGCTTCCTTTAAGTGCCTTTGTGGTATCATGACCACACTTAATTCACAATGTGATTGCCAGTTGGCTTGGGACCACAAGCATGACAGTCAGAAAACATCGACCTTATTTTCAGTTGTCTCAGGTCTTAATGTCTCATAAGCAATCTAATTGGTTGTGTAGCATTTATGTTTGTTTTTTCAGTATGATTTCCCCATTTGGTTGATGGGGCTTCATGATGAAAGAAAATAATGTGCTGAACAGATATTAGATGGCACAGAAACAACAGTGGGTATGGGATCAAAGGAAGTAAATGTGTTTTGTTGCTGCTGCTGCTGTTGTTTTTAATTGTGAACCTACTCATTATTAAGGTTCTCAAGGGAATATATTTTGCCTCCGTTTACCCTCAAAAATTATTTTTGAAAAGAGAAAAAATCCAGTGCAACTCTGAAAAGGCTGCCAGTTGGGAATCCCCACATTAAGTGTACCTCTGACTGTCTGATCCCTATTGTTTTAGGCCTAGATTTGTTTTTTGTTTTTGTTTTAACCTCCCAGAAGCACCAGTCTTGTTAAAAGAGTATATGGACCTTGCTCAAAATCTGCAAGGAAACATATTCCTTATGAATCCCGAGTACCACCCTTCTTCCTGGGCAGAGTTCATCTCTGAGGACATATTTCCTGACTAAAATGTCAGGAAAGTTGTGTGTGTGTTTCAGGTTCATTGTTCTAAGAATAAAGGTTAAGCTGAATTTTTTTTATCTTTTGCATATTATGTTATCTAATGCCGCAGTGGCTGCAGCCCTGAGCGCGCTAACTAGAAAATAAATCCTTCTGAACCCACTGGAACTTGCTTCAAAGGAAAGCTACCGTAGTTAAGTTTGGAACACAGGAGTTTTGAAAAAGGCTCCATTTGCACCTAACATTAACTCATTGCTACATGTCTGAACAACATTGAAGCTATAGTTTGTGCACTCCTCCTCCCATCTCCTCCTCTGGTACGGCTGTGAAGGGCAGTTGTTAGCTGCATTTGAGTTGACCTCGACTCATGGCAATCTTGTGAATGAGACATCTCCAAGCCCCTCTCTGGAGATCCACCTCTCTGCTCAGGTCCTGTAGGCTCAGGCCTATAGTTTCCCTGAAGAGCAAACTGGGAGCTTTTTCAGATATTTTCAGCTAATCACAGTTACTTGTTACATCTGAACTAAAACTAACTGTGGTAGATGTTAACAATGGTTTAATGAAACAAGCCAGTCTGTAACTACCACAGTTGCTCTTTTAATCACTGTTAATGTTACTTATACTTCTTGTCTGGGATATAATGAGTAACTCCAATGAGTATGAAATCTAGTCAGTCTCACTTGATGGCCAACTTGGAGGAGGAGAAGAGGTGCCTGAGGTTCACGCATGCAGTGCTTATCTGTGGCTTAGTATCACATGCACCATGGGCCATTGTACATATATCCATATATCTTGGACATTTATGTGTTGTGAGCAAGATGAATATATGGCTTATTTGGCCTCATTCGGCTTAAGATGGAAGACCTTGTTGCAAGTGCTAACGCCAAGCAACTGTGGACTTATTTACCCCTTTAGAAACCAAGGAGTATCTCATGCATGCAGAGGTACTAGTTCGGGGGGGGGGGGTCATAAATCCCCCTCAATGTGTCCCCAGAGGAGGCTTTTGGAAGTAGACCAATGTAATGGTTTTGGGTTAATTACAGGCCATTGTTAACTTTAAAGCAAGGCTGGATAAACATTGACCCTCCAAATAGTTTTGGATTGCAGCTTCCAGCATTCCTCTTCATTCACTATGCAGGCAGTGCTAATGGGAGCTGCAATTCAGCAACAGCTTGCTCACCTCTAGATTTGAGGAATATGTTATTTTACTTGTGGGGAGCTAAAGCTTCAGTCTCTTCCTCCTGATGTAATTCAGTGTCATTAAATTTCAGTCAAATGTTGAAATATTGTGTGTCAGCATGTGCGTATATATGCATGCAGCAGTTCTCTCTCTCTCTCTCTATCTCTGTGTCTGTCTGTCTCTCTGTCTTCAAATACGTGAGTTATCTTTTGAGTTCTGGTGACCCCATGAATTTCATAGTTTTTCTTAGGCAAGAAATGCTCAGAAGTTGTTTTGCCAGTTCCTTCTTCTCAAATTTGGCATGCAGCACCTGGAACTTGTCGGTGGTCTCTCATCCAAGTACTAGCTTCCAAGATCATAAGGGATCTAGTGCCTTTAGGGTATTTAGACCATCATTTGTTAAATGCAGTTCTGGGGCAGATTTATGATGTATTAAATTAATCAAACATGGAAGTAGATGTATCTGAGTAGTGTTAAAGCCTCCCCCCCCCCCAGTGTACATTTGTTGGCTTGTTTTTAAAGTTATACTTGAAATCAGTCAGGATTTCCAGGTGTGCCTTCTGGGCTAGTAGGAAACAATTGTGGTTTATATTCTGTGAACAAGAAATCTAGTCATTGCTCTAGGAAGGAATTGCTGAGAAAACTGGTTCAGATCATTATTTATTACCCATTTGGTTTAGCACTGGACTGTCCTTTATGGAGCATTGGGTGTCCCAGTCTTATTTTATATTCTGAGAAGTAGCTTAGAGGGAGGGATTGTAGCCTTTGCAAAACCACAGAATGGTTTCTGAACTGGAGTATAGGCTTTGGTCTGGATTTCTTGCATCTTTGCCGAGCACTCCAGGCAATGTACTCCCCTAGTCCTTGCATCCAACAGAAAGCAGTGAGATTTCATACTACAGTACTCTGAAAAGAGGCTCCAGTCCATCATATACAGCTCTCTGTGCCAAGCTGGAAAAAAGGTTGGAAGTCTTCCTTGCACAGACTGAATGCCATCTTATATTTAAAAGCATTTTAATAGGTAGTTGACTACAGAGCCTTGGATGGATTTGTTTTACCAACCTTTTAGCTCTCCTCCTCAAGCATTTCCATTAAAAAGTTGAAACCCTTACAAGACAAAAATGTTACTGCTATCAAGAGATATCTTTGAGGTCCAACTCCATTGCCTCAGGTTTCTGAAAAGTATAGGGGTGTGCATTATAGTTTTATATGTAGTTTCATGTAATCAAAGCAAAACGAAGGAGGTGGGGGTCACACGAGTGGGTTTTAGAGTCTACTCCAAAGGGGATGATAGTACAATTAAAAAGAAAGTATATTTATTTTAGAAGAAGACAGAAGTTGCATGACACATGCAAGGAAAAAGCAAATATATCTAAAAGACATACAAATAGAAAGAAATGTAGCATTAGTTAGGCAAAAATACGTGGTGAAGCTGGGATGCCAGACAGGTTCTCCCAATGTTTGCTCTGTTCAAAGAGCCTTTTGTTTTAAGTCATTTCAAAGAATCCCAAAATGGAATCAGCTGGATGTTACAAGCCTTTGGGAAAGCTGTAGGCAATTCAGCCTCTTTGCTTCAATATCAGGAATCTATTGTAGCTAGGAATAGAAAGGATTGAAGGACTGCTTGAAGACTCAAGTGCCATCTGTTAATAGAGAGTAAACTCACTATTTGCAGAAATCTGAAAGCCAAAATGTCTCTGGTTCCATGTATTTTGAATAAGGGAGATTCAACCTTTATGTTTATTACATCCACTCAGTTCTTAGAGTCACACCAGTGTGGGTCACATTTGTCACAGGTGCCCACTATCAGATTTAAAGAACACCAACACTCCTTGTTTGTCTTTTAATTTGTTGAAATAGCATTGCACTCGTATTCTCTTTGTTTGTGTTGAGAATGTTCTCTAATATTTTGAGGTCTGAGATAGAAATTCTAAAAGTTAGTAATTGGAAGAATTCTTGATTGTATTCTCTAAAACGTGCAACATTTTCAGATGCAGAGCAAATTCTTTTTGGAATAGAATCCAGATACAATTTGTCATTAATCCCAATTGAATTTATTTAGATTTAGAAATTATTCAGTCTGGGAAAGAAAAAATCCATTTTCATTAGAGTGAGCCTTTGGAATTTCTATGAATATGCACTTGTTGTGAAGTATGAATGCATAAACTGTGCCTCCTACCAGGTTAAAAAATAAATGGAGTTGGACTTGATTAGGTGGAGCATTATTTGTGTCATTAAATTATTTTCCTGCTGCGTATTAGTCCTGCTGAGTAACAGAGTGAAAATAAAGAGAAGACTGATTTCTGTATTTGCTACTCAACAGTACAATTTCATTTGGTTGATAAATTTAGACACACTTGTGTGTTTTTGGTAAGCCTGTTCATGGCAGCCTATGGATAGTGCTGTGCTATAAACACGAGCACCCAATCCAGCTGTCATGTCAAACCATGATTTGTGCTATCCACCTTTAGATATAAACCATGATCTGAATTTTCAAAATAAGCAAATGGTGATTTAGAATGAGTGACCTTTGCAATCTACTCATCACTTTTTAACCGTGATACAGCATAGAATAACCCACCCGACATTTGAACATCATAGCATAGCAAAACCCATTCTTTGCAAACTCCGTTCAGACCATGGTTACTGACTCTGATTTGCTAGTGGAGTATAAAGCATTGTTTGTGTCAGGCCATGCCATAGATTTAACCTTGGTTTAGATTGATGCCTGAATTGAGTTGTATCCACATTGTTGGAAGATTGTGCTAATTCCAGTAAGCTCCCTACTTAGCCGTAGTAAAATTCACTGGGAGGCTTTGGCCAGCTCAGTAGTGTCTTTCAGTTTATCTTACCTTGCAGGTACACAGCAAAAATAAAGCGAGAGAAGATGGCCTGGATTCCTCAGGGGCAATGTAGACATAGCATTTTTGCATATTTCTGTGAAGGAGTCTTATATTTAAGCATTAAACTTGGTAGCAAGTATGTATAAAGGAATTTCATACAGGCCATCCCACATAGAAATGCAATAGAGGCTGCTGGAGGAAAGACAGAGTTCAGGATAGAGTGTAGCAATGTTTGGTGGGCTTGTAGTTTTTGTGGCCTTCTTTATAAGTCTCTACTAAATATCATTTGAAGACAATTGACTCTGTTGAGGTATAAACTTACTATGTATAGTCATAGTTAATCATTCCATCTGCGTTTATCTTAAATGCAATTAGAGTTAACCAGGACTCTCACATAACCCTAGGGTTATGTGAAATCCAGCAGATGGGTGGTACCCCTTATTCAGAGGCTTTATATTGGAATTATGGTTTCAGATTCTGGTTTAAGAGGAAATTCTGATTAGCTTTTAATGGGACTACTAAAGGAAAGGGGAGTGGGGAGGGAATGTGCCATCAGCAGCCCGTACCCAGTTGGATAAAAATGCAGATATAATTTGAAATCAAATTGTAGCTTTCTCTTTTACATCTGCTTTCCAGTGGTCTTAAGCCAGTATGGGTAGGATGGCAGGAGATAACGTTTCTGATAATTGTTCCAGTAGCTAGTTGTCTTATTCAGTCTATGACAAACAGCAAAAGACACCACAGAGGCATGTGCGAGTAGATGCTGACTTGATGCCTCCAGCTTTATACCCTCACGCTGCAGCCTGGCCTTTCTAATCTCATTAGCTTTCCCTGCGCGTCTCTGTCTTTTCCTCTCAGTTTGACAGTGGTATCTGCTTATTGTGCATAAAGGCAAAAAACAAAACAAAGCCCTGCCCAGAAATAAATATGACAAAGCAAGATTAAAAGTTTCCCCATGGGATGAAGAGAATCCAGCAGATGGGCTGTACCCCTTATTCAGAGGCTTTATATTGTACTACTGAAAAATGAGTGGAAAGGTCTGGCAAGACTGATAGCTTTGAACCAAAGCCAGCCCATAGTGTTGCTTATCTAAATCAACGTCCCTGATATTCAACCTGTGATTCTGCATCCCCAGAAGGTGTTGGACACTGACAGGAAGTCAATAATTACAATCATTACTGTTATTTTGTAATTATCCATTAGCTTTGCAGTTACCCAGTAAACTGGCGAATCTAAAAAAGTTTTTTTCAAAACTGAAAGCACTGAGCTGTTAAATGATTCTAATGGATGAGACCTAATTTTTGCTGAGATGATAAATCTGTCTGTAGTATACAGACTGTGGGTGAGGGATCGTGTTACTGCCGTGCAGTAACAGCAACAATAACAACACAAACTTTACTAGGTTCAGGACGGAGTGTGTTTTTGTTTCTGTGAGGAAGTTTTATATCTTTGGAACCCATTCCTGCCAGTTGGAATTGTTGGAATATTTGCATATACTGTACTTAATGATATATTTTGTAAATTCATATATACCTTATAGGCATAGCCTATTTTTAATACTATTATGTATTAAACAAAGTTTGCATATATTGAACCATCAAAAAGCAAAGGTGTCATGCTCTCAGCCATACATGTAGATAGTTTTAGATTTTGGAACATTTTGGATTTCCAGAGAAGATAGATGCTGTAAGCTATATTTCAGAGGAAGGAACTGACAAAACCACCTCTGAATATTTCTAAGAAAACTCAGTGAAGTCTGTGGGGTCACCATAAGTCAACATGTGACTTGAAGGACTGTGCATATAGCTGCACATGAGTAAAAAATAATGCTCGGAATACCTTTGGGTGTTAATCTTTTGCTTTAAAAAATCCCGAGAGTGAGTTGACTTGTTATGCTGGAAGAGTATCATTGTGCTGTTTGTCATTTTAAGAACAACTCAGAGTGAGTGTGTGGCTGGTTTAAGGCGAGGAATAAGATTTCTGACTCCTGCATCCTTTGTTTTTCACTTCAGTTTTATATTATTTGTATTTTAAAGAATCTGTCCTATAGCACCTCCAGTAATTTGGGGTGTCGGTCGGGGAGACACTTCCTCTCTCTGTCACTTGCTCCCCCAGGTGTCTTTTTCTGCTGTACACCAAGTACAGTTCATTATTTTACTCCATATTCTAACCTTTGGAAAAGATACCATCTACTCAAACTAGCAGTGGTGTTTCTTTTCAAAGCATATTCCAAGCTTTTTGAAGTCTGAACTTGTCTTTTTTTCCCCCCTTACCTGTCCTAGTGTGTTCTGGAATACAAATATTCTGTATATTATCATAGAACCAGATACCAGCCACAGTCCTACATAGTTTAGCATCAAGCAGTAGTTCTGCATTAGAAACTGTTACACAGAGCCTTCTGCCATCCCCAAAAGCTGCTGTGCAGTTGTTGTTATTACCAATATCCCAGTGGCGTATGGCCATGCCTTCTGGAGACTGATGAAGGGGGTCATAGAAACATTTGGCTTTGTCCCCACTGGCATAGACAGACACCATCCACTGAGACTACCCAAGGTCCTGTGGAGGTCTCCATGGCTGATGTAGGGTTTCTGCATCTGGCTATTGAGACATACATATTTGCTTCTCCAGTTGGTGCACCAGGTATGGAATGGCCATGGTTGGGGAGGAACTTCAATGTATGAGTTTGTCATGGCTCAGCATTATAATAATTTATCACTCTTTATGTATTTTAAGACCTGTATGTGGCTTCTTTATCCAGTTTCAATTGATGAGAAATGTTCCTTTTTAAAAACAACAACAACAACAACCTAATAGAGGTGTTTGTCTGTCTTTCTTCCTTCTCATGTGTTTTCTTTTTCTTCCCCAGGAAAAAAGTGCCAGTTCCCATGTAAGACTTAAGACTAATAAAGAGCTTCCAGGATTAGTACATCAACCTAGAGCAAAGTAAGTCTCCTCTTTTTTTAAAAAAAAAAAAAATCTTTCTACCCAGAAGAAGCCGTTCCCTTTAGTTCTGCGTATCTTTCCCCTCTCACCCAAAATACTAGCTTGCATTATGGCATGCTTAAATTTCTGGCTTTAACAACCATGCGTTATGATTGCATCCCAATTTGTTTTGTCTTGTCTTTGAATTGCCAGTGAAAATAGCTATTTTCTTGCTTTAAATAGTTAATGTGCTGTTTACTTTGTTGGCCACTTTATCTACTTTCTTTGGAATAAAACAGTGAGAAAGAAGTCCTTCAAATAAAGAAGCCCCAAGCAAAAGTCATGGGGCCCATTTCCATTTCAGAATTATAGCACTTTATAACTTTAACTGTAATGGGGTTGTCAGTTTAGGGAGAGGGATTTTGAATTCTCAGCCAAAGAACTCCTCTAGTGCCTCTGACCAAACTAGAAAATCCAGGATTGAACCATGGCAGTTAAAGCAGAATAATAGTGCTATAATTATATTTTGTGAAAAAGCCCATGGTCTGAAAGGGACTTGCAAACCAGGATGTGTGCTAGCTATACGTTGGTGACATTTGAATTTATAATTCTCAGTTACATCAATTGTTTTACCTCTAGGAGGCTACTGTGGGAACACAAATCAGAGAATTGCCTCTGAATTCTGCCTTGTCAGGATGTTTGAAAACTTGGGCAAAAGTTTGCGTTCTAAATCATCATTCATTATGATCATGACTTTGTGTAATGCCAGATTGAGCCATAGTTCTGAGCCCTAAAATCAGTCTGAAAAGCTGTTTGAAAAACCTCAAGTGTGATGACAGCTGAATGGAAGCTGTTTCATGTTCTGAAAGTAGACTATGGATCATCTGTCTCACATTTAAGTGGCATGTTAGCCTACAGTTATCTCCCTGCTCAACCTTTCAGTAAAAGCAAAGTAGTACACAGCATGGTAACATAACTATCTATGGATATGAACTCCCCAGATAACACAATGTAATATGACCTGGAAAAGAAATGGCTATTCCCTCTCTGGCCCAGCCAGACTTTTGTGTCCGGATGCAATATTTACATCAATTCTCAATTGCAATATTCAAGCTCAGACATTTTGATGGTTATATTACATATAATCTGTTTTACACAGGCTGTCTGCAAATATTATGCCCACAAATAATTGTTAATGGGTACATTTGGGATAGAATCTAAGTTCTTTATTGAAGCTTAGTGAATTAAGGGTAAAAAAATAGGCTTCAAACTTAAGCGCTGTTAACAGCTGTTCAGCTGAGCTGAGCTGAACTTAAAAGGAGAACAGTTTACTTTCCTTCACCTATAAAAAAATTGATGCTCTCACCCTATGCAATGTCAGCAAATCCTCTGTACATTTGAACACATTGGGATTTATGTACATATGCACTTCTAAATGCACATACTGTACACAGTATTGTACTGAGTTTAGTTTCCTAGGGAGGCATATAGTGATTTTACAAGGAAAACCTTCAGAAAGAGGAACAGTTTTACTTCCAAGTCAGCCCCATAATAGTTCCCTGCTCCATAGCAGAATGAGCATTATAGCCAATTGATATTCTGCATTCTGTTTTAGTATATAGCTTTCATATTTTGGATCGAGCTGACATGTCTCTCAGAATTTGGCACTGTTCCACAGAACTCAGCATGTATACATTTGCCCTCCTGCTGCTTCTGCCTTTCAGTTAGTTACAGAAATCACCACTTTCCAAAATACTTTAAAAGGCAGAGTCTTGATCATGCCCTGGCTGAACTCTGTGATGTGTCCTTTTAACTGAATGCTAAAAATAATACGGCTTTGTGTCTACATGGCTCCCTTTTCTTATTAATATTGATGTCAAAATGGTGACAGGTCTTTGGTTTCTTGATACCAAAGGAGAGCTCTGATGATACCGTTAACATCTTCCACTCTCTGTTTCTCTAAATGGTGAGAACTCCAGGGCTTCAGCTGTTTTCTGAAGGTGCTGATTTTCTTCCAGTCAGGTTATAAGAGGTTGGCTGGCATTTTGTGATGTATGGCTTATATGCACATAAATATAGACAAAGCATAATGCGGAGGTTTGTAGCCTTAACTCTCCAAGTTAGAGACTCAGTGTCTGCTCCCCAATTCATCGGCTGGGTGGAATAAGGATGAGTAATTTCTGCCAGTCCCATAGCCCTGTTGGTCCAGCTTGGCTCCCATTGGGGCACATCACCTGAACATTACTAGCTGTCAGCAGTCTTTTGTCAGGCCTTAAAGAGGCACTGCCTCGGGGCAGCCCACAACTGATCACTCCGCTTCCAGAGATCTTAAAACATAGAATGACAGGAATGGAAAGGAACCTGGGGCTTTTTAAAGCTAATCCCCCATCTCATTGCAATACATTTGGTTACTTTCAAATCCTCAGAACTTTCTTGAAACTCACCTCTTTGACAAGGAACCAAACGTTATTAAAATGTAAGCTGTTGCAGTTGGCAGGGTTGGCGGTTTTGTAATACATATTTTTACTCTTTCTGTATTTTCATACAGAATTCATTCTGTATTTTCATACAGCACCTTCTACTGTCCCTCCCTTTTCAAATAATTGTAAAAATGACTTTATTTTAGTATTTAATATAATTGTGACATTTGGTAAATATAATAGTGGCATTTGGTAGATACTTAATATCAAAAATTTATAGTTTAGTATTTTTCAAACATACATTGCTTGATAGAAATTACATACAGCCTCTCCATAATTGTCTGTGCATGTGCCTTTAGGTCACCTCTCAACTTATGGCAACCCCATGAATTTCCTAGGGTTTTCAGAGTCAAGGAACACTCAGAGGTGGTTTTTGTTAGTTACTTCCTCTGAAATATACCTTACAGTACCTTATTTCTTGGCGGTCTCCCATCCAAATACCCTGCTTAGCTTCCAAGACCCTTCTTAGCTTCCCATATGGGATCTGATGTCTTTAGGGTATTTAGGCCCTAATCTTGCCATAATTAACCTTCCTAAAAACAAAAGCTTTTTGTAACAACCTAATTGTACTAGCACCTAGAGAGATGAAGGAGCAGACACGAATGTGAGAGGTTTAACTGCTGTTAACTCAGATGACAGGACAAGCAGACTCTCTGATGGATATTTTGGCTGTGCCTGTCATAGTCTACAGGTCAGGCAGGCCATCAGCTGTTGTGAATGTGACACATCACCTTGTATAAATGACATATCAGAACCATGCCTCTATTGCTCTGCCGCTGGATCTGAGAGGGAGGTGTTGGGGCACAAGGTCTTCCCGGCTGGCGTATGCTAGTCAAGTTATCATGATCCTTTCTTTCAAAAGAGCTTTCCTGTAGAAATGATAAACTGCCTCAAGGCTAATTCAAAGTACTGCTGAATTTTTCCATGGAAGAGAATTCAGTCCCTTGCGAAGAAAGGTTAGGAGCAGATGACAAAAATGTTGTTGTGGTCATGGAAAGAACTGCTGGGTCACAGTCCTTCACATTAGCCATCCTTTACATGGCACCTGGGGAGCTATGCGGTGGAATTTATGAGAGGAAGCCTAAGTATGTATAACTTGAATTGTCCACATTCATCCCTTGATTCCCTTTCCCTCCCTTTCCTGTCTCTTCTTCTGTTGTCAGCTCAGTCAGAGATCTGCTTCTTTTGCTTTTGAAACTGTATACAGTCCAACCAAAAAACACAAACAAAACTGTGCTAGATGTATAAGCATGCCATTTTTATAACAGTACAGACTGAGTATCCTTTATCCAAAATGCTTAGGATCAGAAGTGTTTTAGATTTTGGAATTTTTCCCCCAAAGTTTGGAATATTTACATACACATAATGAGATTTCTTGAATGAAACCCAAGTCTAAGCATGAAATTCATTCATGTTGCATGTTCACCTTATACACATAGCCTGAAGGTAATTTTATACAATATTTTCTTAATAATTTTGTGCATGAAACAAAGTTTGTGTACATTGAACCATCAGAAAGCAAAGGTGTCATTAAACCACTCATGAAAAAAGTTTTGGATATTAGAGCATTTCAGATTTTCAGATAAGGGATACTCAATCTGTACTAATAACCGGGTGAGGGTTTAGATCCTCCTTTGACTGTAAAATGTTGTTTTCCTTTCCTGAAAAACAAACCCCTTGGTAATTCTTCTCCCTTTATAAGTATTTGGTCTGATTTTTATTTAGCTTAAAAATGAAACATTCATGGTAAAAGTCTTCACACTCCCCCCCCCCCCAAGTTTGTGTTTGGTTGCTAACATGTCAATGCAAAACTGGCTGCAGTAATATTTGCTAACCTCTTGAAAATGACAGTCATTAACATGTGATTGTTAAATATTCTAGGCCATGTCTTATTCCTATTGTTGTCTTCTGTACTGTCTCTGACCCTAATAATGAACTTAGAGGGTGAGTGTTATCAGACTCTGGCTATGATGGAGTTAACTGAGAAACAAGAAGAGAGGCAAAACATAAGTTTAGGAGCAATTCCAGGTTTTCAGAGATATAACAGGTATCTAGGGGCAAAATCAAGAAGGACAGAAGCCTTGAAAACAACACAGTGTTGGCTGAGCAAATTCAGTGACCACAGAATGCCAAGTGTTTGTTGGGGAGGCAAAAACCAGAGAAAAGGGAATGTACGATGGAGGAGCGCATCACCCGCTGGAAGTCTGAGCAGGAATACTCCACAGTTCATCGCTTTGTTGGATATTCCACCTTGATTTCTATTTTATTTTAATGTTTCTCTGTTTTGCATAATTTATTCCACTCTGTTAATTCATGGGGAGGGGCAGAGAGGTATATGAACTGCCCACCCTCGACATTTGGAAATCCACGCTCCTTTGCCTTCTGAGAGAAAAGCAAACATTGCCCACTTTAAACATATTTTCGCACTTGTAAGGACTAAGAGTATTCTTTAAAAAAGAAAGAGGGTTTCTGGGAGCTGAAATCTGTGGACAATGCCATGCTGTGCACCTTTTTGATGCTCACAAAGAGCTTGCAGCAAAAGATTATTTTAATAACACTAACTAGTGTCAACTAAGTATGATGGTGAGAAGAGAAAGCAGTTGACCATACACTGTATGGTTTTATAAAATGCCATATTCCAGTGCATTCAACCCTGTTCAAACCCCAGACAAGCAGTCCTCCTAAAAAGTGATGCAATTTTCACAACTGAACCAACCAATGTGTGTGCATAAATGAGAGCATCTTCCCTGAGACTCCAGTGTCCTCTGACTTTGTAGAAGCATCTGACCTTGTACTGAATGTTCAGCTTTTATGCTCCCCCCCCCCACACCCCCATGGCAGGGTCTGTACCACACAAATGCACTGCCAGCACTTTGCCAGCTACTAATAATAGTATTTTTCCAATCCTGCACACTACAGTGAAACATAGTCTCACCAACCTGGGGCCCACAGCACTGTGTTGTTGTTAATGGAAAGAAATTATCTGACCTTCTGCCTGGGGAGAAGAGTGGGCAGGACTGGTCTGGGAAATGTCACTGTATACTAGGGATTTCTAATGAGCTTAGTGTAAAGAGGCACTGTGCTAAAGCCAAACTCTACAGAAACACCTTTAAGGGTAAAGCTGTAAATCTTAACTTTTACAGACAACATGGCTACCTTGGCTTTTCTTTTTAATGTAAATCATGTCAGATTTGCACTGTTAAATACTGTTGATTCTGTGAACAACTTTTTGAAATCCTGGATTCAGCCCAGGGACCTAGAGTTTCCAAATATCAAGCTAGAAGGGGCTCTTAATAAAATCTGCAGCTCCCACTCTAAAGACAACTACATTTTATTTGAATTGTATTGTGGGTAGCCTTATAAAAATAGATAAGTGGATCCTGCCCCTCTCTGATCCACTGTGATCAAAGTCTTGAGTTATTTTTCTGGACTGGCTCCCTGTCTGCCAAGGCAGAATGTAAACAGAGTTTGCATAATTCCAGTTTAATATTCCAGAAACACTTGTGCTTTTCTAAAGCCTGTTCTGCTAAATCAATTTCCCTGTTCTTCTGATTAGCTTCTTTTTTTTAAAGTTTGTGTTTCTGTAGGTGGTGTTCTTGATTTTTAAACTCTGTCCTATAGATTTCAAAATAAAATTCATTTTTAAATCTATAATTAGCTTTAGGCCAACTTGACAGGTTTTTAAAAATACCCTTTTCAGATGAGGTGGAAGATACAAACAATAAAACAATGCCTATTGAAAACAAGTGCAATAACAAAAAATAAGAATCCTGGTGGTGGTGGGACTCTGAACTATTGCATGTGCTGATGAACTTTGTCAATTTTGTATGTAGATATATGCAAGCACTTGAAAAAGAATGTACCTTATAATGTGCAGCCTTCCATTTCACATTCTAAAACTGATCCTGTTCACTTTGAACTTCTAGGGTTTTTATTGTGCCTTAGGCCAAAAGAGATGACACCTTTGCTTTCAGATAAGTGCAGAACAGATAACTGTAAAATAAATATAACCTCTGGTTTGCTTTCAGCAAGGTGTAATAAAACAAGTAGAGTCTCCCTTGGGACTAGAAAGGTTTTGTGTTTAGGATCTGGTGTTTGTTTGTTTTTGGATTTTGGAATTTTTGTGTATATACAATGTGATCTTGGAGATGGGACCCAAGTCTAAACATGAAATACCTGGATATACCTATACTGTTTTTAGATCCTACAGTTTTTAAATTATTGCTGATTTAATTTATTTTTAATGGGTGGGAGGTTGGAATGTGGGTTATGGGACTATTTTAATTTCAACTTTGTTTTAATTCATGTCTTTTAATATGCTGTATTCCGCTCTGAGTGTTCTTACAGAGGAGCGGATTATAAATAAACCATTATTATTATTATTATTATTATTATTATTATATATACCTTACACCCGCAGGCTGAAAACAATTTTATACATAATATTTCTAATAGTTTTATTCATGAAACAAAGCTTGAGTACATTGAACTATCAGAAAGCAAAGGTACCTCTAGCTCAGCTACCCATGAAAAAGGTTTTAGATTCTGGATATTTCAGAATTCTGGATAAGGGACACTCAAAATGATGAACACATACCTATAAAATGCGTGCCACACAGCATTCATTTTATATACAGTCCCCCCTCCGTTTTCCCAAAGTATCTGTTCCGAACCCCCCACCCACGAAAATGAAAAATCACCAATATTCAAGCCCCACTGGCTTGAATGGTGGCACACTCACCATTTTGTCCCCCTCCGTTTGCCGCCCATGAACGACCAAGGGACACGGACTCCAAGTCCGTGAAAAGGGAGAGGTGACTGTAGTTCCCTGCATCTTTTTTTAACCTCCAAACTGAGCAGAATATGCATTTTTATAGTTGTCGCTGGCTACACAGTTCAGCTGGAGTGCATGCAAATTACTACTGCTCATATATAAGATGCTAACCGTTTGTGTTTTCCTCTTAGTTGGTATTCCAAATGCTCTTGCATGAAGGAGTTCATTATTAACTCAGATGGGCTAGCAATAAGGAGGAGGATGAAAGGACACATACACGAGATAATATTGAAATAGTTGAAATGGTTTAAAGGCTTATTGGTTGCAGCTTGTAGAGCTTTGGCACAGCATAAAGCATGGACTGAAGAATTGGCTGACCAGCCTATCCTCAAGTGACACTCAACCCCAGTCTCTCTGCTGAGGGAAAGATGCACAGGATGGCAGTAAATGGGATCCACACCAGAGGTATCCACTGTGTGATTCCCACTGCCTCCTGAGAGTGAAGCAGTGGTAGTAGGTCCCCTGAATTGGTCCCACTGAAAAACCCTCAGGCTCCTATGATCTCTCCATAGGGGTCTCCAAAGTGAAGAAGGGGGCACACTGACCTTCATTGCCCTTCCAAAATGGATCCAGCCTGTTGCCCAAACTGCTGCTCCAAAAATAGCGACAAGTATAAAGCATCCACTTAGACATATTGGCATCCCATGACAAGATGGGACTACATGAGAGTCCACATGTGCAGCTCAAGTCAAGAGAAGGAGGGGGAAACTCATCTGAGGAAAATTGGCTGGACTCACAACCAGGGAGCACTTACATGTGGTCGACTGGAGAGACTGGAGTGATGGCTTCCTCTTGCAACAGCCTCATTCAGAACTTCTGCACCTCCAACCGTCCAGTCAGCCTCCAGATTAACTGGCCTTTCCCACCATTTAAAGGAAGCCTGCAATAGTTAGCTAATAGCTGTGTGTGTTGTGTAATACCTATTGATGACTGGAACTATGGATTGAAGTCTATAGTTTGCAGTTGGAATGTAGCCAGCAAATGAATGAGTGTTGAAGTTGGCTCAGGAGAGCACCAGATGTCATCCATTTGGGCAGTATGTGAGATAGTGTTGCTCTCATTAGTAGCACTGTTTGCTAGAGTACCTGTCTACTTCTCCTTTTCCCACTACTATATTTGTGAAGAAGTAGAAATCGCAAGGGAGTAGAAGGAGTAGAAATGACACTAAATACCCTAAAGGCACCAGAACCCATCTGATCTTGGAAACTACGCTGGATCAGTTCTGGTTAGTATTTGAATGGGAGAACACCAATAAATACCAGGTGCTGTAGTCTATATTTCAGAATAGGGACTGGCAAAACAGCTTCTGAGTAGTCTTTTTTTTTTTTTTAAACAACCTGTAAAATTAATGAGGTTGCGAACTCACCATAAATTGACAGGTGATTAGAAGGCACATAAACACAGAAATCTCAAAATCACCAAAAAATCTTGAGTCCTTATATCCCATGAGGAAAATAATTCTGTAGAAGGCTGCCTTTCCCTTCAAAAGCTTGTGTCATTGGGGGAATAGGAACACACATAACTATGCCTCTGACTCCCTGTGTTTAAATAGCAGAAATAAATGATTAAATTTTTTAGTTGCTTATAGAATCATAGAGTTGTACAAAATCACAAGGGCTGTCTAGTCCACCCCCCTAGAAATTGCATCCCCATATACTTCCTTGATAAATAAAGGAACTATGCTGTCCAAAGACCCCAAAACAAAGCAAAATTATTCCTTATTTATGTTTAAAATTCATTTTTTAAAACCCCAAGGGTGGGGGAATGCCTGGGGGGGTGCAGCCCTATAGGACTCTGTAGGGACCAACTGAGCCTGCAACACCTGACAGTTGCCCACCCTACCCTAAAGCTTGACATAACAGCTGTGTTTTTCTAATCAATTGTGTCAAATTTTGAATAGCTCAGTGCGCTGCTCTCTCTGTTTCAGCATGCACATCTCTGAAAGCCAACAAGAATTCTTCAGAATGCTGGATGAGAAAATTGAAAAGGTAAGAAGAATAACTACGGAAACATTTTATTTGATTTAATTTGATGGAATCAGTTGTATGCTACCCGAAAATCCTAAATGAGATGGAAGGTAGTGTGCAAATGTTTTGAAAGAAATGCAGTAGCTATGGATTTGTGACATATTGAAACATGTGAGCCTTTATAGTAAAAGAGAAGGTTTCTTGTGTTTATTGTCAACATAGGGCAACTTTTCATGTTACGTTATTTTCAGTGTACGGCAACTATGGCTTGCAAACCAATGGTGGCAGTTTTGCACATTACGGTTATCATGTGTTTAGTCTTCAAGGATTATTGCAAGAATAGGAACTGATTTGTGATTGTTAATTCCTTTATTCATTCATTACTGGAGTGGAGTTGTCCAAATGAAGCAACTAGACTCCTGACATTCTCACAGAGAAACCATATAGCCTGTCTGAGGTTTGAGGTCTGTTCAAGGGCTCTCCTTTGGGTTCCACCAGGCAGAGAAATATGCTGCGAGAGGACATGGAAGAAGGCCTTTGCTGCTGTCACACCCCAGTTATAAAATATCTTCTTCTTAGAAATCCTATTGGCACCTACACTGCTGACTGTCTAGTGTCAAATCAAAAAATAAATGTATACAAAAGCCTTTGGTGCCTAACTATTTTTACACAGATGCATGTAATACCTTTTTAGTCTTTTAAAAACATGTTTACTGCTTGCATTGTATTAAATCAATTGTGTTGATTTTATTGTATGCCATCTTGAGATCTTTAGATGGAGGGCAGGATATAAATATTGTAACAGATCACTGAATGTGTCAGCCAGTCACTCACTCCTTACCCATATTTTAAATGTGTGTTTAATTGTCATTCTGTAAGTAGGAACAGGAAAGGATCATGGTATTTAGCAGTGAGAAGCAGCTGAAAAGAATTTAGTTTGGGGAGAGTATTTGCTTCTAGCAAAAACTGCATTGTTGGGGTGGGAAAGTAATCTGTGTCCATACAATCCATTTTTGACACTTCTAGAGCTATGTGTGAGTTCACAGATGGTCACTGGAAGAATCACAGTTACTTTAAAGCAACCCATTCTTACATTGGGTGTTTTCCCTTCAGTTACCGGTTTAGCCGAAATGAACCTGAGGTCTAATACTTAACTCATTATGTGTAATGCTGTACGTTTTGTTTGTGTTGGTGCTCCTTATCTTTTATTGTGATTTTTTCCTCCAAACATTTACTCTGAGGACATCACATATTCATGCCAAGTGAATCATTTTCCAGGGTAACAAATTCACATCTGGCCATTAGTAGAAGGAACATGGTAAATAACTACAAATAATTCATTTTGTGACATAATCAAATCAAATTAAATCTAATCTAATCCCGGAACTGGAAGTCACTTTTAAATACACAGGGGGAAAGAAATTTCTTCAGGGAAGAAGCTAGATGAAACACTTTGCATGGTGCTCCATTTTACCTTAGGATTTCCATATGGCATTTCAGGTCTGATAATGATCCACCCCAAGGTTTTTCTGATCTACTCTTTTCCCAGAGCTATGAGGAGATGATTGGGATCATCTGCTTCCATTTTAGATTTATCATGTATCCTGGAAACAACAGTGGCTTGCCATTGGTTTGTTTCAACTAACCATAGTTAACACAAACTGTAATTTGTCTGTGTTTGGATGCATCTTGTCTCTGTTCTCCCTCATGGGTGTGGTAAAGGAGAAAGGAGGTTGGCTAGTCAGTGCTGGCAGGGCTAGGCTTGTGATATGTTTATCATATGGCTGGTACCTGTCTTTCTTCCATTGGAAAGCATTTTAATGCAGTACAGCACTTCTCTAGCTCATTCTTTCTTTCTTTCTTTTAGGGTTGATTGCAGGCTAAATAGGAGATAAACCACCTTCAAATGGAAAAGTAGATTTTGTGTGGTTTACCAGCTTATATGATAACCCAGGATATCCAACTCTATGATTTTATAATTTTAGGTCACTGATTAGAGTGGATCCCTCAGTTCATCCCAACAGATGTCATAAGAGGTGCATGTGTTAATAAAATAAGGAAACTAGATGAATAAAACATCTGAACAGGCTGTTTTTATTGACTGTTGCCCCTTGTTGGAATAAAATCTAAACTGTAATACAGGATGAGTACCCCCTATCTGAAAGGGTTGGGACCAGAAATGTTTTGGATTTTGTTTGTTGTTGTTTTTTGTTTTTTTCCAGATTTTGGAGTATTTGCATATGCATAGTAAGATATCTTGGCATCCAAGTCTAAACACAGAAATGCACCTTACATACATATTGCTTTTAATAATGTTGTGCATGAAACAAAATTTGTGTACTTTGAACCATCATGAACCACCAAAAAGCAAAGGTGTTGAATTTTGGAGCGTTTCAGATTTTCAGATAAGAGATACTCCATACAGTTCTGAACGGTTTTGGTGGTAGCAGTGAATTGGCTGAGTTGTTACAGTGTGATGGGAGCAGTCATAATTCTGGATGTCATTGGCTGAGCAGTACAAGTTAGTGATGACAAAAGTGGCAGCTGATAATTTATAACTGACCCCATTCTGTTTTGTTTGTTTGTTTCCTTAGTACAATTCCATCCCTCTCAATTTTAAGAAAAAGGTAGCTGTTTTTGTTCATCTTCTCTTTAAAAAAAAAAAACAAACCCAAAAAACCTTGCCATCAGAACAAAATGGCTGAATGGCTAACAACTATGAAATAGCAATTGTTAAAATAGGTCCATGGATCTGATCTTCTGTATGCTTAACAATTAATGACAGATTATTTCAATATGGGAGGAGGAAGCATGCTATATTCTCCCCAATGCCGCAGCCCTTCACAGTTGTGAGCCTCCTATTTAGTAGAAAGTTGGCATATAAAATAAATAAATAAATAAATCTGATGAGATGGCCATGCCCCTGATGCCTTTGCATCCCCAACCAAAGCCCTGAATGGCGCACTTGATTAAGTGGATTCCTCTCTTCCCTTTCTCCCACATAGCCTCCCCCCCAGGTGCGCTTGGATCAGGAGTGACCCACAGTCTCTAGGAGTGGATTAGGCCGGAGGCAGACATCCCTCACCAATATAAGAGGACATTCCTACAATCCTGGCCCATAATAACTATGTGCCAGGAGCCATACGGCCCTTCCTTGTAATGGGAGAAGCAGTGTCTGCTGTAAATAAACAATATTTAAGACAGCAAGAGGAGGCCTAATCCCAAACCAAACCAAAAGCCACAGGAGAACTTTGCTGTTTACTGAGAAGCTTCCTGTATGGTGTATAGCTGCTACACAATGTTTCTTTAATTAGGCTATGCCATTGATTATATAGATTCTGCTTCTGATAAAGAAGTCAGAATATGTTCAGAGCATATTCAGTTCCAGAATACAGTTGATATGTCTGTAGCTTTCACCCTTCTACTGTAAATCTGCCCATTGTTTCTGTTCAAAGACAATATACCATAAGAATGCAAGATCTACTGAACCTGTTTCTTTTCAGATGCTCAGTCAAAATTGTGTTGAACTATAGCAATATAGCAAGTACATTTCTATACCGCTTATCAGCGCACTTATGAACTCCCTAAGCGGTTTACAACGTGTAAACTAATTGTCCCCAACAAGCTAGGTACTCATTTTAGTGACCTACAGAAGGATGCCTGACTGAGTCGACCCTGAGCCCCTGGCTGGGATTGAACTCACAACCTTGTGGTTTGTGAGTGAGTGGCTGCAGTGCAAGCACTGGTTTTCAAAAAGTGATAAAGATATCTCTCCAGCCAAACAGGTAGAATGTACACTATCATCTTGAGTTAACTGAGATTAGGATCAAAATATTCAGTTGAGAGATTATTGCAAGCATCCTTTGCATGATGTGTGCCATTGGAGTTTCAAATATAAGAATAGAATTTTTAGAAAGCATATATATGAATTATCATACTTGGATATGGTTGTATGTACAGTAGCCACCTGATTCTGGGCAGTGGAAATCCTATGCTGGGACAGGAGACATTGACTACCAGAGCGGAGGGTATGAATAGGAAGGTAAGGAGAAAGAAGTTCAGGTAAATATGGAGGGGCCACTCCATGGAGGTCTTTGAAAGTCAACAACAAAAGCTTATACTGGATGTGGAAGGGGAAGGGAGTAAGCCAGTGAAGGAAGGAGAAAAGAGGTGAAACATGGTCAAAGCGGTGAGCGGAAGTGATAATACATGCAGCTGAGTTCTGAACAGAGGTTAAAGGATGGAGGTGAGAGACAGGAAGCCTGGTCAGAAGAAGGTTACAATAATCGAGTCGCGATACCACTAGGGCACTTCTGCATCAACCAAAGATGGTAAAACAGTATTCAGGAAGAAGCGATGTTGGAGTCGCAGTATCTAGTTTATTGCTTTGGCATGTTGTGTAAAAAATGTCTACACAGATGACAAATTAGGCCACACACTCTCATGACAATGAATTGAATCATAGAATCATAGAATCATAGAATCATAGAGTTGGAAGAGACCACAAGGGCCATCCAGTCCAACCCCCTGCCATGCAGGAACTCCAAGTCAAAGCATCCCTTTGACTGGAAACAAAAGCTGTAAATACCAGTTACATTTGTACTAGGTTCACACACTTCCTTGTATGGTACCAGGTTCACAGAGCCAGTTTGGATTCTCAGGCCATTAACTTTGTTTTTTGGCATTGGGTACTGTGAGATGTAGCTGAAACCACACACTCACTCTTGTTTCCTGTGTGTGACAGAGGAAGTTGGATCCAATATCTTGCCCTCAGCATTAGAGTCCTGGCCTTCACATGGTAATATGATCCCACTGTTAATATATTATCCAAAATAAGTAACAGGCTATACAAATTAGGAGGGAGCAACAGACGTAGAGACAATCAAGGAGCTAGATATTTAGGGAAAGTTTAATAAGCTTATAGATTTATTTCAAATAAGACTCACCAAAGCATAGCCAAAATCACAAGGGCAGATTCCCTGTGGAGAATCGAGAATTTCTAATGGCATCAATTAGGCCTGGGGAAAGAGTCCCGGGAGTCAATTACAGGGGATTGGGTCAGAAGGACAAGTAATTAGCTTGACCTTAGAAATTCAGGCTTGAATATTATCTTCAGAAACTTTGGCTATGAGACGCATCAAAACAGCAAGAGTAAAACGTTGAGGATTCTTGGGGAGTTGCTACAGGCGACAGTTCTCTGAAGCAAATTAATTAGCCTCAGAAAGAATGCAGTTCAATTCAGGCAGTACAATCTGGGATTTGCTCTTTGATGTTAGGAGACCAAAGGGAGCCCTAGCATTTCGGGGGTGGTGGCAGGTAGAGGATTTTTGGTGCCAAGATGAGAGGGATTAGAGCAAAAGACAAACCTGACCAACTTCTGCAGGGAAGTTGTTTGTCCAGATCTTGTTGCAATTAATTGGATCTCAGCCCAGCGCCTGTTCATTTCAAAGAACCTCCACATAGATGACAACCAATGTTAATCAGTGGGATTGTCTATGGAATTTTATTTCAGGCACAGGATGTCTTAGCCCAGTTAAGAATAAGACCATTTAGAAAGATTTAAGCTGAACAACAATTTTCCAAAAGAAAATCTACATGTAATTTATTGACCATAGCAGAGCCTCTGATTGCACAGATCACAACAAGCTATGGAATGTCCTCCAAAAAATGGGAGTACTGCTACATTTGATTGTCCTGTTCTGTAACCTGTACTTGTGACAGAACTGAATACAGAGAGACAGAATGGTTCCCAACTGGCAAAGGGTCAGGCCAGGCTGGATTCTATCACCCTATTTGTTCAATCTGTATGCAGCAAATATACTCGGACCAGGATTAGACTCAGAGGCAGGAAGGGTGAAGATTGGAGGAAGATACATCAACAATCTAAGATACCGTGTTTCCCCGAAAATAAGACAGTGTGTTACATTTATTTTTGCTCCCAAAGATGCGCTAGGTCTTATTTTCAGGGGATGTTTTATTTTTCCATGAAGAAGAATTCACATTTATTGTTGGGAAAAAATGAATGTTTATTGTATATTGTATATATATTTATATACAAAAACTTTGTTAGGTCTTACTTTCGGGGGAGGCCTTATATTTAGCAATGCAGCGAAATCTCTACTAGGTCTTATTTCCAGCGGATGTCTTATTTTCAGGGAAACAGGGTATGCAGATGATAAAATAACACTAGTACAAACTACCATAGTCCTGGAGCAACTGCTGAAGAAGGTCAAGGAGGAATGTGCCAGGGTAGGCTTACTGTTGGACATTAAGAAAGCAAAAGTAATGACCATAGGAGATCTACAAGAATTCATTCTAGATAATGAGAAAATTGAAGTCAAGAGTTCCCAAACCTTGGATGAAATACTGATTGGAACAGTGACTGCAGTCAAGAAATAAGAAGACAATTAGGACTGGGAAGGGCAGCAATGAAAGAAGTGGACAAGTTCCTAAAATGTAAAGATGTAACTCTGAACACTAAAGTGTTGATTATTCTTGTATTTCCCACCACCATGTCTGGATGTCAGAAAGACAGTGAAGAAAGCCGATAGAAGGAAAATAAGCTCATTTGAGATTTGGTGCTGGAGAGGAATGCTGAGGATACAGTAGACAGCCAGGAAGACAAACAATTGGGTTCTTGAGCAGATCAAGCTTGAACTCTCCCTGAAAACCAGGTTGACCAGGGCTGTTGTACTTTGGCCACATCATGAAGGCATGAATCAGTGGAAAAGACAATGATGCTAGGAAAGGTAGAAGGTAGTAGAAAAAGAGGATGATCACACGGCAGATCGTTAGACTCTTATCAGGGAGGCTACAGGCCTGAGCCTGCAGCAACTGAGCATACCTGTGGAGGACAAGTGGGTCTTGGAAATGTCTCACCAACAAGGTCACTATGAGTTGAGGTCTACTCAAGGGCAGTTAACAAGTTGAACAACAGAAATTAAAATACACCATCATTTATGCCATGGATGAACCCTCCAGATGATTTTGGACTGCACATCCCATCAGCCCTTGCCAGTTTAGTCATTGGTGAAGAAACATCTATAGAAGTGCTGAGCAGGGAACAGGGGCAAATTTTGCCCCTCTAGCCAAAGGCTGCATGCACCAGCACCCCAGTAGTACTCCCAAATCTCTCTATTACCAAACCTCTCCAAAAATTGCAACAAGAAGTGACATTGCATCCCTTCCTGTCACCATTTTGAGAAAGACTCTGATGAAGATAAGAGGTAGTGGAGGTTCTGTGGAATTGCTCTTTGGACTGTGTGTGTGTGTGTTTTGGGGCAATTCCCTGTGGTTTTCAGGTAAAAATACCGAAAACAGCCTAGAAAACACTCCAGGTCTTCTTGATGGGGTTGGGGGACTAGCAAGGTGGGTGAGTGTTCAGGTGCCAAAAAAGTGAGATCCACAGGCTTCCTGCTGGCCCCACTTTGCCTATCTGTGATCTAGTGGGCTGAAGTCCACCCACCCTGGTCTCTTCACCTGCTTAAATCAGACTTGTCTTTTCCTTGCCCCTGTAGCCTCTGTGAAGTGCTCTGGAGGATTCTCCAGCTGTCGGGGGCATGTTTTAAGAGCACTGAGTAGGCTGCGACAGGGAAAGAGAACTAATCTGTGGTCCCAATTTCCAGTTGTAATGTTGCTGTTTGCGCATGTTGAAGGATTGCCTGCTTTACATGGTCATCAGTCCCAAGACTTGCCCGTTGAAACAAAGCTGCAGCTGCCTTTTAAAATGCAAATTTAACATCACTGTTATCATCCTGCTTATGAAATAGGTTTCATCTCATAAATTTTACATCAGCATAAGGCAACTCATGCAAATGCCATGATAAACCAGTGTAGGGGTCATGTTGTGAAGGGACAGTGTGGCCTTTTTATACATCATGCAACTGTTTGGCTGACATGGGTGTTACCTTGATGGATCCATTCTTTTCTTTGCCAGAAATGAAGGTTGACACTCTTCATATGAGTGTTGAGTGTGCATGCTTGCACACTCATGTGCACTTTTATTCTGCGTTTTCTGGGAATGGAAGAAGTCAAACGTCAGACCTCCTCTAGGAGGCAGCCACTTCATTATTGCTGTTAAGAGGCATTCATGAAAAGAGCCACTGTGTCTTCCAGTCCCTTCTGCAATAGCTACTGGAGAAACTGTCTGGCATAGTTGCACTCACCATAACAGGCCACTTCTCCCTCTTCCTTTGCTTCCTTTGGAATGACAGTTAGGAAATGCAATCCTGTTGTTAAACGTTACAGCAGTTATAGAAGACAGCTGTGTTGCCTTAGAGACACCCTGCTCTCCCCAGCCTCACACTGTGGAAGACTTTATAGCTGTACAAAAGAGTCATTTTGCCCAGAAAACTCCTGTATTCCTGTGGTGTCAGTTTGTTTATTAATCTGTCATTTTAAAACAATGAAGCAGCTAATAAAGGGGTATTTTGAAGCACATACTCTATGCCTGTAGGAACATTGGGAATGATTACAGTTCTTTACTGCTGGAAATTGTGTTGAGGGAAGCAAGGGGCCTGCTGTGTTGGAACTCCGATTGATCCATGTGTGTGCATTGCTGTCAGGACCAAAAATGCTACTCAAGATGCAACTTTCAAAGACAGTAACTGTGTTCTTCTTTGAGACTGCAGGGACAGAATATTTGTATTTCAAATCATGTGGATTTTGCATTTGTTCTTTGGGTATGTACTGTTTCAAATTGGGGTGAGTGTTAGGGGAACATACTTTGGCTTCATTGATTTCAGAATGCTTAAGAAGAGACTTCCATAACCAATTCCCTCCAGATGTTATGGATGATAACTCCCATCATCACAGCCATGTTGCCTTTTGGCTTGTGTGGGTATGGTGGGAATTTTAATCCAATAAATCCAGATGGTACAAGAGAATTTGAAAACACCTTATCCTTAACAGCTTTGCACAGGTCATATAGACTTAGTTCTTCTTCGTGGTCTCTGTGCCTCACACAATAGGGTTTGCGCCTGCACAGAAGCTCCATTCGGAATGCTGAAAAGCTGAGCAGATTGGCGGGAGCCCCGCCCCTCCCATTCCCTGAGCATGCCCAATCCCGCCAATCTAGCTCCTCCTTCAGTTCTCTTTCGTCCGCCGCGAGAGTAACATCTCCTTCGGAGTGCTCTTCACCACGACGGAAGCTGAGTAGCTAGACTCTTGCTATTTGTTTTATTTTACTTTATTTTGTTCTTTTTCTTAGTTTTTTTCGTTTTCTCCCGTTTTTCCTTGAGCTGCCCCTTTTTGTTCAGAACTCGAGGGTTTTGGCCCGGATGGGCCCCTCGCGATCGGACCGGCCTCTTATGGCCGCCCCGTTCAAGAAATGTTCCGACTGTGGCGGTAAAATCCTGGTTGTGGATGGACACTCGAAGTGCATTTTCTGCTTAGGCAGTTCCCACATTCCGGAGAAATGCAAGCATTGCAAGGCTTTTAACCCCGCCACGCTTCGCCAAAGAGCAGACCGGCTCAAGGCCCATCTGTGGGAGAAGGCCCTCTCGGTTTCCCACTCTTCGGAATCGTCCACGGACCCCTTAGGATGCCTTCCCATCTCTAAGTTCCCGAGGATTCCGAAAATCAAAAGACCGACCTCGACGGCGACCTCGACACCGACGGAAGCCTCCTCGGCGTCGGCCTCGACCACGACTACTATGTCTCGCCCCGAAGGGCAACACAGAGAGCACAAGAAGCGGCCTTCATCCACCGAGCTGGAGAAGCCGAAATCTAAAAAACATAAGCATAAGGAGGTCGTTACTTCGGTTGCCTCGGCGGCTGCCCAGGCAGACCTCACCTTGTCTTTTCTAAGACAACCTTCGGCCATTGACCTCTCTGTCCCGGCCCCGGTCACTGTACTAGACTCGGCGCCGGAGACCTTGGAACCCGCATTTCAGCCTGCATCTACCCAGGTCCTCGCCCCTACGGGGACAGTCTCGACCTCAGTCTCTACTGTTTCGCCCATTTCGGCTCCGACTTCTGTACCACCGAAGGAAATCCTAGCCTCTTCGGAGCGTATTTACAGGCTGTGGTTCCCATCTCCTCCACCGCGGAAGTCTCCGGAACCGTTTGAGGAGCACTACTTCGACTCGCCCCACTTGTCGGCCTCCCTTCTGGCGCGACATCGGGCCGAATCCTATTGGAGAGAGCGTCATCCATCTTACCGCTCCTACTCTCCTTCGTACCGGGATCGGTACCATGTCCGTGACCTCCACGTCGGAGACTTCTCACGATCTCGCTCTCGATCTCGTTCTCCTTCTCGGTCCCGAACCGAATATCACCTCCGCCGGCCTCGACAGCTACGGTGTCGAAACCCCCGGAATCGAGCGCCATTATGACCGCTTCGGCCTCAGCTACGATTACTACTTCGACGTCGATAGTCTTCGCTCCGATCAGTTACGCGGACGCCTCGACGTCGACCTTCCTTACGGCGGCAACACAGCCCTATGTGGATCCGCAGTTGCCAGCCTCCCAGTCTACAGAGGAGACGGACAACCGTCCCGACTCCCCACAGCCTGCCATTTCCTCTCCCAATGAGGAAGTTGAAGACCAGACACCGGGTTCACCTGTCGAGGACCTCCATCTCTTCACTGGAATTGTCGACAGGATGGCAAGGGCGGTAGGCCTCCAAACGGCGCAGACGGCCCAGCCTCCCAGGGACCCCATCGATGGCCTCGTGGTACGTCCCCAGCAACCGGCGGTCATCCCATTCCTGCCCTCCTTCTCTGACATCATGGTGGCTTCTTGGAACAAACCGGCCTCGACGCCACCCGCTTCTAAGAAGCTCGACTCTTTGTATCGGGTGCAGTCGGATACAGCTCCGTTCCTGTTCACCCACCCGGCTCCTAACTCCCTCGTGGTGGAATCTACCTGTAAGTCTACAGGCAAGTCTCATTCTGCCCCCGTGGACAAAGATGGCAGGAGGATGGACATCTTTGGCCGCCGTTTCTATTCTTCTGCAGTTTTGGCAGCAAAGGTCGCCAATATGCAAGGTTGTATGGCCGGCTATCAGAGGTTTCTGTGGGATCGTGTGGCTGCTTTTATTCCCTACCTGCCTCAGGCACAACAAGAGGCAGCTCAGGAATTTTAAGCTGAGGCACTCTCCCTCATTGCCCAGGAGGTGCACTCAGCTAGACATGTTGTTGACTGTTCTGCGAAAGTGATGGCCGGTGCGGTGGCACTCCGCCGTTTCGCTTGGTTGAGGTCCACTTCCCTGTCTGAGGAAGCTAAGTCCAAGATCGAAGATCTTCCTTTTGATGGTGAAGGTCTATTCGCCGCCAAGACCGACGAATCCCTGGACACCATGGCCAAGGCTCGTCTGAACGGGAAGAGACTTGGGCTGACACCTAGCAAGCCTTCATCTGGTCGTACCTGGCGCCAAAGGCCTTACGACCCTGGTTTCACCCGTTCCCGCTCGGCTCCGTCCTCCACTTATAGGACCCAGCCTTACACTAGGAGGCCTTACAACAACAGCAGCAACAGAAGCAACAGCAAAGGCAAGGCCAGCAGCGTCAGCAACAACAGCCTTCCAGGAAACCATCCTCCAAGTCGCACTTTTGACGGGCTCTTGGAGGCGACACCCAATTTTTGTTTGCCAGTCACCCTTTCCTCGGGCCCCAGACTTCGCCATTTCTACGAGAACTGGTCCAAGATCACCACGGACTCCTGGGTGCTTACCATCATCCGCCTGGGATACGCCATAGAGTTCTCAAGTATTCCACCAAATGGCGTTTTCTGTTCCACTCCCTCCTCTCCTCCTCTTCTGGAGGAGATTTCCTCCCTTCTCGACAAAGGAGCCATACAACGTGTTCCACTATGTTACAAGCACCAAGGCTTCTACTCCAGGTACTTCACAGTTCCGAAGAGAGGAGGAGGTCTCCGCCCCATCTTGGACCTGAGAGGCGTCAACTCATACATCACGATTCGCAAGTTCAAGATGGTGACTCTCCAATCCATCTTGCCATTCCTGCACCAAGGGGACTGGTTTGCATCCATAGACCTAAAGGATGCTTACTTCCACATCAGCATCAGGCCTCAACATTGGAAGTATCTCCGTTTCGCCATAGATGGAGATCTCTATCAATATACCGTTCTTCCTTTCGGCCTCTCTACCGCTCCTCGAGTGTTCACAAAGTGCATGGCAGTGGTCATCTCTCATCTTCGTCTCCAAGGAATAAAGATATTCCCTTACCTCGACGACTGGCTTCTGGTGTCGTCCTCCAGGACGCAACTGAACAAAGACGTCCAGTACACTTTGGACCTTCTAGCCGACTTGGGACTCAACGTCAACTTACCAAAATCCATTCTCCACCCTGTGAGGGTGATAGACTATATAGGCACGTCCCTGGCCTCTGTGATGGGTCGAGCCTACCTTCCCACCAGACGGGCGGAGGCCCTCTGGGAACAGCTGCAATCCGTCCTTCACACTCAACGTCCGTCTGCAAAGGACATCCAAAGACTGCTAGGCCATCTGGCCTCAACCACAGCGGTGACCTACCTGGCTCGTCTCAGGCTCAGGCCTCTCCAAGCTTGGTTCCTGGCTTCCTTTGATCATCTGAGAGACAATCTGTCCAAGAGACTCTCTTTGCCACCTCATGTCAGAGACTCTCTCAAGTGGTGGATGTCTCCCTCCAACATCCTCAAGGGGATGCCCTTCCAGACGCCAGAACCGTCCAGGATGGTCACTACAGACGCGTCCATGTCAGGATGGGGCGCACATCTCAACGGCGTGTGTTTACAAGGACAGTGGTCTGCACAGGAGGCAGAAATGCACATCAATGCCTTGGAACTGTTGGCAGTCATCAAAGCCTTCAGGGCATTCGAAAACCATCTCCTCCACAGAGTTGTGCAGGTAGTATCAGACAACACAACCACTGTCTGGTACATCAACAAGCAAGGAGGAACTCACTCTCCAGTCCTCTTGCGTCTCTCCCAGCAGCTGTGGACGTGGTGCCACCACCGATCCATTCATCCAGTGGCCATTCACTTGGCAAGGAAGGACAATGTGCTGGCGGACTCCATCAGCAGGGACAAGTTGCTGCAGCACGAATGGACTCTGTCGAGCCCAGCCTTCAATCTCCTGACATCTCGTTGGGGAATTCCCTTAGTGGACCTGTTCGCCACCCCGGAGAACACCCAATGCCGGGCATTCTACACCAGAGCGGGCAAAGGACGAGGTTCCATGGGGGACGCCTTCCTTTGCCGTTGGAGTCGAGACCTTCTGTATGCCTTTCCACCCTTTCCTCTGATCTCCAGGACGGTGGCCAAGATGGCCAGGGATCGGTCCAACGCCATACTGTTGACTCCATTCTGGCCGAGACAACCCTGGTTCACTCCTCTTCTTCACTTGGCCAGGGGTCAATACTTCCACCTGCCGAAGTGGCCGGACCTTTTGTCTCACTCCAATGGAGCGGTCCTGCACCCGGACTTGGTCAATCTACGGATGACGGCGTGGAGGATCCAGCCATAGAGTCTCCTGACTTGCTCAGGGTCCTGTCTGCCTCGAGAAAGGACTCCACCAAGAGATCCTATGCATATAAGTGGAAGCGTTTCTGTGCCTTTGCGGAGGCTAGGTCTGAACCTTCCTCACCTGTGAGCCTTACTACTGTCTTGCATTTTCTGCTGCACCTCAGGGATCAAGGCCTGGCCTTCTCTTCCCTCAAGGTCTACTTGTCAGCTATTGTAGCCAACCAGCCACCTGGCTCACGGTCAGCTCGCCTCTTCACGTCACCTACTTTAAAGAGGTTCTTCAAAGGACTACATCATCTTTATCCACCATTGCCACCACTGGCTCCGGCCTGGTCTCTCTCTCTAGTGCTTACACAGCTTACGAGACCTCCATTTGAGCCCTTAGGCTCTACTTCCTTGAGACTGCTGACACTTAAAGTGTCCTTTCTTGTGGCCATAACTTCAGCCAGACGTGCTTCTGAGCTGACAGCCTTACGCTCAGATGAGCCTTACTTGACTTTTCATAGGGACAAGGTGGTCCTCAGACCGGACATTTCCTTCCTCCCTAAAGTGGTTTCTCCGTTTCATCTCTCCCAGGAGATTGTGCTTCCTAATTTTTATCCAGATCCTTCTTCGCCTCTGGAAAAGACTATGCACACCCTGGATGTTCGCCGTGCTTTGGCCTTTTATGTTCAGCGTTCTCAAGAGTTCAGATTATCCAATAAGTTGTTTATTTGCTACGGTGGTGCCAGGAAAGGCAACCCAGTTTCATCACAACGGTTTGCAAAGTGGATTGCTCAAACCATCGCCTTGGCTTATGAACTGGCTAAGCGCCCTCTACCGGTTGGTGTTCGTGCCCACTCAACCAGGGCTACGGCTTCATCTGCTGCCTTCCTTAGAGGTGTTCCCCTGCCAGAGGTTTGCAAGGCAGCCACGTGGTCACAGCCATCCACGTTTGTGAAGCATTACCGGCTGGACTGCAGGTCCCGGAGAGATGCCAGTTTTGGTCGTGCTGTCCTTTCTTCGATCTTGCAGTGACCTTCCCACCTCCATAGGTAAGCTTTTCAGTCACCCTATTGTGTGAGGCACAGAGACCACGAAGAAGAAGTACAGGTTGCTTACCTGTAACTGTGTTTCTTCGAGTGGTCATCTGTGCCCTCACACAAATCCCGCCCTACCTCCCCTCGGTCAGGTCCCTGCCTTTTTGCGACGGACTTGAACTGAAGGAGGAGCTAGATTAGCGGGATTGGGCATGCTCAGGGAATGGGAGGGGCGGGGCTCCCGCCAATCTGCTCAGCTTTTCAGCATTCCGAATGGAGCTTCTGCGCAGGCGCAAACCCTATTGTGTGAGGGCACAGATGACCACTCGAAGAAACACAGTTACAGGTAAGCAACCTGTACATCCATGTCCTCCTTAATTATGTCTGTCCGTCTAGTATGCAGTCTTCTTCCTGCCTTTCTAAACATTATTGTCTTTTCCAGTGAGTTCTTCCTTCTCATGATATGGCCAAAGCATGACAGCATCAGTTTAGTCACCTTGATTTCTAGGGCGAGTTCAGGCTTCATTTGTTCTAGGACCCATTTGTTTGGCTTTTTAGTCATCCACAGTACCCTCAGCATTCTTCTCCAGCACCACATTTCAAATTAGTTTATTTTCTTTCTATGACATGCTGATTTTCCTCTGTAATTGTTTAGTGTGCCTCATTATCCAACATATGTTTGCTGTGTGATCCCTAGTGCCCATTCCTTTTCTGAATACTGAATCTCACTCCACATACGATAGGTGTCTTTGCTGTAGAATTTTGAGCATGACTTTGTATCCATAGGGAATTAGTGCAGTGGTCCTGTAGCTAATGCACTTTTTTGTGTTTTCTTCGGAGCGGCGGAATGAAAATATATATTGTTCATTTCCAGTCTGAGTGTCATTGTTTTGTTTTCCATGTTTGTTGGCAGATTTTAGTTAGATTCTGTCTCTGTAGATTGCAGCAGTTCCATTGGTATGTGATCTATTCCTGGTGATTTATTCTTCCAAATTGCTTTGAGTACAGCTTTCACTTTTCAAAAGTTGAGGTTCATCTTCATCTGAGTGTTCTTGCCATGTGTCGTTCATCCTTTCACCACTTTAAAAAACTCTTCTGTGCATTGCTTCCATTGTCTTTTTATTTATATTTGTCACTTATTATGTTCCTCTGTTGATTCAAGAGTATCCACACCCTTGCTTGAAATTTCCCTTCAGTTGCACAGATCTTGTGGAAGAGGTCTCTTGTTCTTCGTTTTTTGTTCTCCACTTCTATTTCTCTGCAATAATTATTATAGTAATTTTCTTTTTCCTTACACACTGATCGCTGAATGGTTGCTCTATTCCTGTCTCCCTCTTTTGCTTCTCATCTGTTCCATCTGTCATCGATTGATTCTTCTCTTTCTTTTTGGCATCAGATAACATTTTCTCCATTCCTCCTTGGCTCTGTCCCTGGTCTCTGTACCTCGTTCATTTGGTTCCTGATCAATTAAGCTTAATAATGCAAATTTATTTTTTGCATTATGTTGAAATTCTGCCAGGATTCCTGTAACAACTGGTCTTGCTTCATATTATATTTTGGCACGATGGTTTGTTTATTGGGTTTAGCTTTATTCTAATTTTTCATATTATTAGTTCAAGGTCCACGCTGCAGTTTGCACCTAGTCTCATTTTTACCACAAGAATAGAACTTCAGCATCTTCTGTTCCCAACTATGTAGTCTATCTGATTTTTGTATTGGCTTTCTGGTACAGTCTCTTTTTCTGGTTGTATAAAGAAAGTGTCTTGCAATGAATAGATTGTTGGCCTCACTATCATTTGCTTCCCTGCTTCATTTCTTGTTCCTAGTCCAATCTTTGATTCTTCATTTCTTGTTCCTAGTTCCAATCTTTGATTCTTTTCTGCTTCCTATTTTTTGCCATTACTCGATCCATCTTTGTGTTCTATCCTCTGACTGATTTTGCTACATCTCTCCTCACTATTAATGCCAACCCATTTCTTCTTGTCTTTTCATTTTTGAGTAGAACATTGTGTAATTATCCAACTCAAAATGCCCCATTCCTGTTCATTTTAGCACACACACACCCCAAGTCTTGCTACATTTATAGATTACATTTCTTGTTCTCCTATGTCTAGCTTTCTTCTCACATTCCATGCTCTATAACATGTTTAGTACAGCTTTGGGAGTACGTCTGCTGCTTGACTTCCATTGAGTCCTGTTGTGTCCTTGGCCACATCCCTTTTTGTAATTGCCCTGTCCTTTTAGCACGTTGTTTGTGTCCTGTCCCTACCTCCTGCTTTACTTTGGATTGTCTCATCTTTGGGTTTTCTGGGTAAGGTGTTCTCCAAGGGCATTCACCATTGCCTCTCTCTGTGCAATACTAACACATGTTAGCTATGGTGCTACTGCTCTTCTCTCATAAGCCCTCCACCATTGTCACCCATCACTACTGCTGCTGCCCAGTAGCTGCTTGGTACCCTTATGCCATCATGTTGTTTAGACTAAAATGTTAAATCTTCCCTCAAGGCCTCCCCCATTAGAGACCTCCCCCATTAGAGCCTCCCCCATTAGAGACCTGTCTCTCTCAAGTCCAAACCATCTGTCACCTCCGTATTCGTTGCTTGAAATGCGTCTCACACACATAAGCAGGAGTGTAACAAGTGCCTTGTCTGATGCTGTCTGACATGCAAGCCATTTCTTTCATATTACTCATATGCCATTTAGGAAATACAACATGACATGTTTGCTCTTGAAGAGATTAATCTAATTTGTGTTTCAGTCTTATGTAATTGACATAATGTGGGCTTCACTTCCATGGATCTGGTCAGAACTAACCTATAGCCAGTGACTCATGTTTTGCTTACTGTACAGTATTCCTGTCCTGAAATGCTTCCTTTCAAACGTCAAAGCAGCCTGACAACAAACCCCTAGGTTTGCAGTTAAACTGCAGTCTGCAGTTGAATTTCAGTCATTCATGTTATGGCGATCATGATTAGGCTAAATCCACTGTTCATGCGAACTGCAGCAGAACCTTAGAAATCAATGGGACTTCTAGAAATTATGATTGGTTAAATCCTCTTTCTTCTGCCTCTGCAAAGTTGAAAAATGTATCCTTGTTGCACCTTGGAATACTTCAAAGTGGAATAGATTGGTAAGAAGTCCCATTCGTTTTAATAGGTATTCTCTACTTGGTACAAGTGTTCGATTTTGCCAAACAAAGGTAGGCTAAATCTACTACTACTTCCAACTACAGCAGACATATTGAAATGAACAAGACATTAATCACTACTTATATAACTCCCAAATAATAACTCCCATTGATTTTAGCGAGTTTTATCTGTCTAAGGTAAGATGAAAGATGACTAGAAAGGAAAGCAAGCAATATCTTAAGATGAATTCCAAACCAGGTCAAAATAACTACCTAACTTTAATTGTGATGACTGTGGTGTGGTATTTTAGAATACACAAAAGTACATGGTTGACTGCCTGTTGGTTCTTCATGCCTTACAGAAGTAAACTGGATAAAAGTTCTCATGACCACCCTCCTTTCCTTCCATCCAACTTTTGGTTTTGGAACTTTATTCCAAAGAGAAGCTTTACTTATCTCAAAATGTGGAAGAGATAATAACAGCTAGATCTGTTTCCATAAAATGATAGCCTGCCCTCTGAAAATGTCCCCCTCTTCTCCCTACCCCTATTTCCCCCAAAATAAGACATCCCCTGAAAAGAAGACCTAGTAGAGGTTTTGCTGAATTGCTAAATATAAGGCCTCCCCCAAAAGTAAGACCTAGCAAAATTTTTGTATATAAATATATATACAGTATATAATAAATGTTCATATATTTTTTGTTGTTCAACAAAAAATGTGAATTCTTCATGGAAAAACAAGACATCCCCTGAAAATAAGACCTAGCGCATCTCTGGGAGTGAAAATTAATATGAAACACTTTTATTTTTGGGGAAACACATATCTGGTGGTTGGTGAAATCCTCTTTCTTCTGCCTGTGCAAAGTTGAAAAATGAATCCATGTTGCACTTTGGAATACTTCAAAGTGGAACAGATTGGTATGAAGGGCTATGATAGTGACCTATATTCAAATATGACATTACCTTCTTAACTCAATTAATACGTGGTCTATTTTCTCTGTGGTAACTGTATTTTCAGAGGGAGGCTATGCTGAAGTGCTGCTTGTCACGCTTCAGGAAGGTGTGGGTTGTGTACCCCATTTCTTAACCAGTGTCTGTATGCTCTCATTCTCTCCTTTCCCTTTTTCAATTTCTGTTGCTGCCTACACAAAGCAATCAGAAAGCTGACAAGATTCTTAAAAAGTAGAATAAGAGCTTGAGCTGAGTTTCAAATCAAGGAATAAAAAAAAAATCCCAGGGTGCTAAAATGTCCTGGTGCTTGGATTGCTGAAGAGGGCAGGAGGCAGGTTTCTCCACCTCCTTTATGTGTTGCTCTTGGTAGGAGCTGTCGCCTTCTTACTTCCTTAATGGTGGAAGTATTGAGGATACTAGTAAATAAGATTTCTTTTGAATCCCCAGGATTATGCCAACAATCAGCCAGTCACAAATATATACTCTTTGGGAGTCAGGCAGATATTCAAATGGTAACCGTGCAAGTTGTTCTGGAACAGCTGTCTCCTATCTTTTTGGCTTTTTCCATAATAAGATGTCTTCAAGTGTTTGCTGCTCTGCCCCATTGCGGTTACAATGGAAGGTACCATGGTTTTTTCCACCACAAGGACCCACACCCCATTAGATTGCATATTTGTGAAACTGCTGAATGAAGATTGAGGTAGGTGTTATCAACACCTCTGCTGCCCTTTTCCAACAAATTCAGATGAGGCACAGGAGTTAGTGATCTGGTGTGAAGTCAAATGGATTAACTGAATACCAATAAACTGAAATCCAGTTTGTACAAGACAAGAGGGTATTGCTGGTGGATAGTTTGCCTGACTTAAGAAGTGCTCTTTTCTGGATAGGATTGCACACACTCCCCCCTTCCCAAAAAGAAATCAAGTATTACATCTGCCCTTATTTGGAGGCCCAAGTGTTGTACAACATAATCTTGGGCTTGTCTGTGAGTTTTGGATAAGAGGTTACCTTGCCAGGGTTGTCCATACTCTCATAGTATATCACTGAGATTTACTGTTAGTGCATTGTATGTGGGGCTGTTTTGAACATTGCTCACATGAACCCTTAGAAGAACCCTGTGCGTAGTATTGGCCCCGTGGTGCAAAGTGTTGAGGCTGAGGTTGAAGAATGTTGGTCTTTGCTTACTTTGAGAATACACATCACGTGGTGCAAGTACAGCTGTGTAATTTAGAATGTTATTGCATAAAGATATGCCAAGAAAAGATGAATCCTAATGGAACTTGCATAAACCTGTGTAATTATAACAGTGCTTTTTTATTTTCTGTGTATTGTTTTCATATAGATATATTTTTAAAATATTCCTTTTCTCTTTAAAGGGCCGCGATTACTGTTCAGAAGAGGAGGACATCACATAGTGCCAATTCTGCTGATCGACCAGGAATACTACTGTGTAAATAGATTATGGTCCAGTCAAGATCTTTTTTGGAAGTCTTCTCAAGTGAACAACACTACATAACAAAAGATCATTTCCACATTGTATGCTCCATTCAGTTACAGTGTTTCTCAATGACCATACAATGAACATGGCTGCAGGAAAGAAGAACGGCTTGTGTGGAACTGCCTTTGCTGCTGCTGCTGGTTGAAATTTGTTGCAGATTGTCACTTACCTTGTCCAGGAATACCGCAATTCTTTGACATACGATCTGAATGACACTGTAGATTATTTCACTGGGGCTGCTGGCCGGTTTTCTCTCGGCTGAGCGAGTGTTGTACAGAATCTTCCATAACTGAGCAGTTGAGCCTTCCAGTTCGTCAGACCAGCCATGGGCTGTGGCGTTCCTGTTAATACTGACAATTTAGAGCTTTGGAAATGGGATGCTTTGCCATGACAGACCTCGTTTCTCTGCTAGGAAGAAGTTGTCAATTTAAAAGCATGTTGTCACAGAAATACTGGCTATGGTGATGCAGGAGCAGAAAGCTGTATTTTTTAAAAAAAACAAACACAATTTCTTTTACTAGGTATTTCAATCGAGGAATAAGCTTTCAGTATTGGCTTTGCTGACCGCAGATGGAAGTTGTGATCGCAATCAGTTTGAATCCCTTTTTTTTTTTTTCTAAGGAAATAAACATTTTACTGTTTTTAGGTATTCTTGTCTTATACCCATTCATACAGTCCAACATGTTAAGCATAATTGGGGAAAGGGAGAGGGGGACAAAGTACCCCGTGGAACTATAATGGGAGAGGATGTTATTTTAAAGCGCCTGTGTGCCAGTTTGGGATGTCTTGTAGAGTTTATTTTTCCATATTATAAAAAGATGATACTCTCTCTTCTCAAAGGCAGATGTAATATTTTTAAAAAATATTGTCATGAGTAAAAAAATAATCCTAAGGTTTTAAAAAAACCACTTTTGCATTTATTTTTTAAAACACCTTTTGCTGGCAAGATTCTCTTTGGTGTCCTTGAGGGGTGTAACCCTATTAAAAAGGCTTCTTGGAAGCTGAACTTTTTATCCCTCAGTTTGCCTTAATTAGGGGATCAAGATGACAACTTGTCAATAAAACTGTACAAATTGAAAAAGCACATTTTAGATCAGTCTCTATAATTTGTGGTGTAGCTTTGCCCAGGATCGTGGTAGATGTTGCAAATAGGGAAGAGTTGGTTTTTGTCTGTCTGTTTTTTGGTCTTCGTATGTCCATCTCATTTAGTTTAGACTTTACTAGTTAAGCACTCATTGTCAGTATAGTGAGGCATGAGCATCACTGAACTTCTCTCTGTCTCCAGTTTGATGAATTAACCTGCTCCAAGGTGTAGCCAAGTTAAGCGTGATTAATGAGGGATTAGAGTGACACACACTCACTTTGCCCTTTCTCCTGAAAGAGTGGGGTGAGAATACGAAGTAGATGAGAGCTTGATAAACATCTTAAGCCATTTGTGGAAAGGTCAGGCTTCAGCCAGTGGAAAGTTCTCTTCTGCCTTTGGGAAGCCAGTAACAACCGTAGGAAGATTTTGAGCTCTGTGATACGAGGTTGCTTCCTTCAACAGCACCAATTCAATTACCTAAAATATAGAGGAACAAAATTTACAAGGGAAATCACACTGATGCTGCACACAATAGCTTGTTCCTGGAGTATCTGTTTTCTTTCTATCATCACACATTTGGGAGTTTTTAGGGGTTACAAGGTGTGAAATAAATTCACTTAAGAAGTGCATTCCCAAGTATCTGTACCGTCTCCTCAGTACCACTTTCTCCAACTTGACTGAAAGTTAGTTTCTTTTTTCTGGGTCCCCGTGTCTTGTCTGTCTGTTCAGAGTTGAATTTCTTTCTGGTTTTCCTCTAGAATTAAAATAGAGGCTTCTCTACTACCTGGTGTTGACTTTATTTCCCAAGTGTTGCCTTTTGAACATGGCAGCAAAACAAAATTCGTGACAAGACGTTAGTCTTTTTTAATCTCTGTCCAATTTACAGCAAATTCTGCTATCCTAGGAATCCTCAATCAGGTAAGTTAATTGATGTTAATCCAAAAGATTTATAGACATCCACATATGAAAGAGATACTCATTTATATGTTTTTACCAGTTGGGTAACATACCAGTGAGGCTCTACAACAAAATGGTGGAGTGTATCCCAGACTCCTACACCTACTGATCTGGCCAGGTATCTAGGCCTTTTTCGTTCTTTTTTCAGTGCTACAGTTCTTTCGCCTTGTGTGTGTGTGTCAGATACCCAGCCACTGTAGTATCAATTATGTAATCCTGTTATAGCTGCCACCTTATAGGTTTTTGAATATTTCCCTGTGGTTTTACAGTAACTGCCAAAAACCTTGAATGTCTCGCAATATGTTTTTATAATGATCCCATGTTCAGATACTGGCCCTTGCCTGTTGGCACCATTGCCCACCCCATGCCATAGGGAGGCTTCAGGTTAGTAGAATAAGGAAAAAAATCCCCTTCCCTACTCACAAGATACTATCTCCTTACCATACGTGTAATAATCAAGTGCCTAGTCCTCCCCTAGGGAGTGCCAGAGAGGACATCTTTAAAATTTCATCTTTGTTCTATCCAAACTCAGGGGATTTTTCTATGTAATTTGTCAGTGAGGAAGCCCCCATCTACATTCACCCTAAAAACATTCGACATGTGAATTTTTAGAATCTCAAAGTGTTCTATGAAAAACATTTTTCATACTTTAAAAAAGGGCATCAACACCTTTCTTTGCCGTTATTGCGTTTCTGCATGGGTGTGCTTCTGCCACCCTTTAACAACCATATAAAATCCTGGATCTCATTCTCCGTTGATATCCAAAGGCCCAGATTATGGAGCGGGGGAGTTTGGTAACAGCATCAACACAGAATAAACTACATTAAATTACTCTCCAAGTATATAGTATTCTGTGGGTTCTCTTAAAGTTGACAAGGACAAAGAAGCTTAGACACATTCATGTCTGCGTCCTTTTGAGTTTCATAGTATTTTCTGTTTAAACCTAAAAGTTTTATCTAAACTCATCTTAACCTACAGTTAGATCTTGTGTCTCCATGGCTGCCTCCATAAGTGTCCCACTTTTTCAAAGTCCCAATTTTGGGGGGAAAGTGGGTTTATTATTATCATTATCATCATCATCATTATTTGACTGTTGGCCCTATTTTGCCTACCCCCATTTTAATTATCTTAAATCTCTTCTAAAAGTCCTTTAAAAATACTGCCTGTTTTTTGATTTCTCATTCAAGAGAGGTCCTGCCTCACCTTCCTAATGTTAGGGCCAGCAATGTCGTGGTGGAACAACATGGTACAATGACTGGAAAGGAGATCTCATTGCTAGAAGTGTGGAAAGAGAGCCATCTTATTAATCTCTACCTGATTTTTGAAGCATGCTTGGAAGAAACATCTAAGAACTTGTGCCTCTGGGGAAAGCCACACTCTCATAAATCATCATTTCAAAGTGTAGATTGTCTACATCCTCGTCCAGGTAAGGAAAACTTGCTAGCCTCATCTGTTTTCTTTTCCAGGCCCTGAAAAGAAGAGGGATTAATATTTTGACTGTCATTCTTCAAGTGATCCTCTGGGCAATCTTCCATCTTGCTCACCTACCATATAAAGAGATCCTACAGATCGAGAGGAAAGGAAGATCAGGCATCTCCAAAAGTAACATGTCTAGAATTCATCCCAGCTTACTTTACGGAAAAGCAGCACATTTTAAAGAGCATTTGCTGTGATTTGGAGTTTTGATATCTCATAGCTTTAGCATGGAAACACATTTTGGGGTGGCTGTGTTGACCCTGTACCAAAATACAACAAAATTCACAAAACAGTGCTACCTTTATGGGGCCAACTAAAAGGCACAGTATATATCATGCAAGCTTTCAAATCTTCACCTGCTTCTTCATGAGGCAAAGATGTCAAAAATCATACAGGAGAATAGATGTGATGCTGTTTGAGGCACAGGCCTAAATTTTGGCTCAGGTGTTACTTCTCTTGCCAGTTAAGATGGTCTGGAGAGATTGCAACGTAGGCAGGGGCCATGTGGCGACCGAGGACAAATTTTATTGCCTGTGTTTTACTGCTCTTTGCTCCCAGTCCCCACATGGCCAAAAAGGAGAGTGGCCTCTGCCTTCATTGATAGAAAGATTGAGTCAGAGAACATACTGACTATTTCACTCTTGGAAGAGATATAGGCAGAAGTTGGGAAAGCGTACAGAACTGTCTGAGAATAGTGCATTCTGTTAGAAGGGGCAGTAAATAATTGATCCATGCCTCTCGGTTTGATAAAATATACATAGGGTATAGCAGAATGTCTCCCCCGTTTTGCTCCTGATGACATGCAAGAACTAATAAGATGGAGAGAGAATCTGCTTCCGCTCAGTCACTATCTTCAGTGTGATTCCATTTACAAACAGCACATGGCCCTCCAAATGTTGTTGGGACTACAACTCCTTCACCACTAGCTGGTTTGGTGAAAGATCATGGGAGCTCTGGTTTGAAAACATCTGGAGTGACGCAACTGCTCATTATCGGCAGAGAGGAGAGCAAGGAAGCTCTGCCTGCAGACTACATGATCTTCATTGGGCCCATTCACACCACACATTTATAGCGCTATTATTCCACTTTAACAGTCATGACAATATGCTATGGAATCCCAGGATTGGCAGTTTAGGGAGGAGAGATTTAGAACAAGCTCTTCCAATGTGTCAACAAACTACTAGGATGGAACCTCAGCAGCTAACGCTGTAACTGTGTAGTGCAAATCAGCCCTTAGGGAAATATGTTTCATAGAGTTAATTCCTCTCGCATTCAGAATCTAGAAATTCTGAGTGATGTTGGGAGAAACATCCTATATGTATATTGTGTGTGTATGTGCTTTCAAGTCGCCTGTCAGCTTATGGCAGCCCCATGAATTTCACAGGGTTTTCATAGGCAAGGAATACTCAACAAGGTGGTTTTGCCAGTTCCTTCCTCTGACATATAGCGTACAGCGTGGTTTTGGTGGCCTTTCCTCCAGGTACTAACCAGGGCTGATCTGTTTTAGCTTCCAAGATTGGGCTCTCCTTTTCAGGCATCCCCCACAATTGGGGAAGAGGGACGTCAGATCACTCCACTGTTTTCATCTTTGCAGTCATAATCCTGTGGAGGACAAATAGTGAAAGCTGCCTTAGAATTCAATATTTTATGTTAAATGGATTTTAAAAATGTGTTGTCTTTTCTGGACCATGATCTAATTATGGCAGGAGGACAAACTGTTCATGTCATTCTCTTTATGGCTTCCAAGAAGGAAATGTGCTCAAATGGGTACCTGCTAACAGGTTCAATGAAACAGCTATTTTTAAAAATGTTTAACATTGTCAAATCTTTACTATCTACCTCTGTTGAGCATTACTCTTTAATAAGATAAATTGTTTTGTTTTAGAGGTGTAGAAAGTTAGTCTGTACTTAAAATCAGAGCTTGAGAAAGTTACTGTTTTGGACCTCATTTCATAGACCATGTGGTTGAGAGATTCTGAGAATTGTCCTAAAAATTAACCTTTTGAGTTAATCCTATGCTTCTTGAATGCTTCATATACAGAGAAAGAGCGAGTCAGTGTTAAGTGCTTAATGTCCCACTCATTTCAACCAGAAGTCTTGTTTGGTTTATGGAGACTAGAATGAACAATGGAAGGGATGTATCCCATAGCAAGTGTCTCTATTCTACAACCGATATGAATTCATGTTGAAAGTCTGTAGGAAATAGCTGCGTGTACAGCTATACACAGAAAAGATTCTGCTGAAGAAGGGTAGGTGAGAAAACTTGCTTGTTATTATTATTATTAGCCAAAGGAGAAAACATCATGTAAGGAGATTAAAATACATAATGCCACACAGGTTTCTTAAAACACACACTATCACCTCTAAAAATGTCATCTTAACCATTGATCTGGGGATGGAGAAGAAGAGGCCGGCAGAACTCCTAAAGTAAGACTGCTGTGCTTATCTAGAATAGGAGCGCTGCCTCTCCGTATGTTGTGTTTTCTGTAGCCCCCCGAAAACACCTCTGTCTTGTTGGGTTAAAAACCTCAGATTTTTAATTCATATCCAACTACAAGTTTCGACTCCCACCTTCAGCACTGGAGCTGGGTGTTTGTCTACACAGGGATGACAGAATTCTCCAAATCTCTGGACTGCCGACGGATGTTTGTGGTATGATAAGGTTAAAGTTAATGTAGGTTTTAATCATCACTTTATGAGACATGCATTGTTAAGAGTTTGGAATAAATACAAATAAATAAATATAAATAAACACCTTGGTTATATCCAAATATATCTTGGTGGATTGCAACATAAGACCTTTTTTTAAACGAAATAACAATAAAAGACAAGTGGTTAACTTATCCAGATCTTTTAAAGTGTGACCAGGATCAATATAGAATAAAACAAAAGGTTATATTTTACAATTGTATTTTTAATGACAACTTTTTGAAAGATTCATATTGGACAAAAAAAATCCCTCTGGCTTTGGGTATAATCAGTCTGAATTTGAAGTTTAATTGTGTGCAGACAATGAGGATTTGATTAAGTGTTGCTAAAATGGAAGATGAAAGAGGAACGGGTTAAAGACTGCATGATGAAATGGGCACAAAGTTTTGAATATAATATACAGTTGGAGCAGTGGAGGAAATGTGCTGATACAGTTTGAAACTTACATTGTGTTATGATCTTAAGGAGAATTCCTATAAAATGATGTACCATTGGTAACATTCTCCAGAAAGAATGGCTAAAATGTCTAATGGGACATCTAGTATATATTGAATGTGTAAACAACATATTGAAATATTTTATTATATGTGGTGAACTTGTGAAAAAAGCAAAAAGAATTTGGAATTATATATCTGTTATAATACAAAAGATTCTAAAGGTTAATATTCAACGTAGACCTGCATTATTTTTATTGGGATTGATACAAGACCAGACGGGGAAGAAATATGGAAAACTACTGAGATGTATGATTATGGCAGCAAGGTGGTTATATGCACAGAAATGGAAAAAAACTGAAAATCTACCAAAAGAATACTGTTAAAAATGTCCGCTCTAGTAGAGATGGAAAAGCTATCTGCTGTTATTAGGGGAAAATCTGGACCGACGTTTCTGAAAGTTTTGGAGCAACGGGTTGACGTTTTGTACAAAAATTTGAAATAGTATGTTAACTGTGAGGTTTGATAACTAATAATTTGGTTCAGTGATACAAGTTCATATAGGCTTTTATTGGGGGTGGAGATGGTATGTTTTTGGGGGGAGGTTGTTTTTATTTTGTTTGTTTTTTTGTAATTGTAGAAATGAGACCTTGGTATGAAGAATTATAGCCATCATGAAGCAAGCAGGAAGTCATTGTAAATATTGGTTGTTTTGATTCTTTTTTTCCTCTTTTTTTGTTCTTTTATGTTTTGTTTCTTTGTGTCGATGTATATTTTTAATGTAGTTAAATGAATTTAATCGAAAGTATATATCTGGACTGCCAGACTTCATATATCTGGACTGCCAGACTTCACCATTCCCACTGTGCATTTGTTATACATTGAATTAAGAAATGAGGAAGGCTAAGGTGTTAAACGTATGCTTATTTCTTCCCCACTGAAACTCATTAAGCATAAAAATACTTACCTGTGACTTTGCCAGTTCCCCAGGGTATAAAGCAGCCCCAGCCCAGAGACTCTGTTTGTCACTTGGGAGGCAATTTGCACAGGAGCAGCAACAACAGAACTGCCTTTTGGTCCTATTCCTCCTCCTTCCCACTGTGTCCCAGCTTGTTACGTGATGCCATAACCTATGCTAGGAATGCTAGTCTTTTTAAGCTGTGATCATAAGAGGCTGAGGCAGTGATGGTTTTTGCATGTCGTCAACTGCCCTTGCATCATCCCCAACTCATGGTGACCCTCTGCATGAGATGTCTCCAAGACTCCCTGTCCTCCACTGCTCTGCTTAGGTCCTGTAAGTTTAGGCCCATGAACTTTCCTCTTTTTCTACTAGCCTCTTCCTTTCCTAGCATTATTGTCTTTTCCAGTATGTCGTGCCTGCTCATGAAGTGGCCAAATGGCAGCCTTAATTTGATCATCTTGGCTTCCAGGAAGATTTCAGGGTCAATCTGTTCAAGGACCTGTTTCTTTGTCTTTTTGGCTGTCCATGGTGTTCTCAGCACTCTTTTCCAGCACTACAACTCAAATGAGTTGATTTTTTTTTCTCCACTTTCTTCCCCGTCCAGCTCTCACATGCATACATAGTGATGGGGAATACAATGGCTTGGATGATTCTAATTTTGGTGTTCAGTTGTATATTTATTTTATATTTATTTATGGTATTTATACCCTGCCCTTCAGCCTTAAAGGCTCTCAGATCGGCTTATAATAATAATTATTTTTTAATTAGATGGTTCCTTGCCCTCAGGCTTACAATCTAAAAAGACATGACACAAAAGGAGAAGGGAATGGTGGTGGGGAAGAGGATCAGGTCCAGCATTTCTTCTTTCCCTCTGAGGCCTGGACCAAGGCAGATGGACTGGAGGGAGGGCTCGGCTTCTTAATTTAGACCAGGCCCGATGGAGCTGGGCCTGCAGCTCTCCCTCTATTGATGGATGGCACCGGATGGACTAGAGGGAGGGCTTTGCTTCTATATTCTTTAGGATCTTCCCTAGTTCTTTTATAGCTGCCCTCCCATTTCGAGTCTTGTTTTGGTTTCCAGACTGCAGTCTCCATTATGATCAATGTAGGTACAGCAACACTATTTTCATTTTCATATTGTTTAGGTTGAATTTATGTAGTTCCTCTATGGTCAATCGTTTTGTTTTCTTTATGTTCAACATTAAGCCTCCCTTTGCACTTTTTTCTTGGACCTTCTTTAGTAATTGTTCTAAGTCTGTGATGTATTCTGCTAGTAGTATAGTGTCAACCGCATATCTTAGATTGTTGATTTCCTTCCTCATATACAGTGGTCCCCCGGGTTACGAAGGTAATCCGTTCCGGATTACCTTTCGTAACCCAGAAGTTTTCGTTTCCTGGGGGACCGCATTAGGAGACAGACCGCGCGGCCGATTTAAAGGGGCCACGCGGTTTTTCTCCTTCGGATCCCGGGGGATATTTTTTGGTCCCGCCGGTTTTGGGTCCCGGGGATTTCGTTCCCCGGGGGATTCGTAAACCAGGAGACCACTGTATTAACTCCTCCTCTTGAATCTAAACCTTCTGCTCTTATATTATCTGCATAGAAGTTGAACAAATAAGGTGATAAAATATAGCCTTGCTGACCCCTTTGACAATTGGGAATCATTCTGTTTCTCTGTATTCTCTGATTCACAATAACAGAGAGTCCCATGCAGCAAAGCCAGTGGTGAGGAATGTTGGCACTTTCAACAATATCTGGAAGGTTGTATGATTTCCACCTGCAGTTTAGTGAACTGCATTTTCACCTAAAAGTCAATATTCCACAAAGGGAGTTGTTTGTCCAACATCTAACTACCAAAAGCTAACAACATGAATTTCAATACGGAGAAATGTAAGGTACTGTACTTAAGGCAGAAAAATGAAATGCACAGATATAGGATGGGGGACACCTGGCTCAGCAAGACTACATGAGAAAGGGATCTGGTAGTCCTAGTAGACCACAAGTTGAACATGAATCAACAGTGTGATGCGGCAGCTAAGAAGGCCCATGCGATTCTAGACTGCTTCAACAGAAGTATAGTGTCTCGATCAAGGGAAGTAATAGTATCACTCTATTCTGCCTTGGCTAGGCCTCACCTGGAATACTGTGTCCAATTCTGGGCACCACATTTCAAAAAGGATGCTGGCAAGCTGAGGCATGTCCAGAGGAGGGCATCCAAAATGGTGAAGGGTCTGGAAACCATGCCTTATGAAAAGAGACTTAGGGAGCTGGGTATGTTTAGCCTGGAGAAGAGTCGATTAAGAGGTGATATGATAGCTGGGAACAATGGATGCAAGCTACAGAAAAAAGAGATTCCACCTAAACATTAGGAGGAACTTCCTGACAGTAAGAGCTGTGCAACAGTGGAAAGCACTCCCTTGGGAGAGTGGTGGAGTCTTCCTCCTTGGAGGTCTTTAAACAGAGGCTGGATGGGCACCTGTTGGGTATGCTTTGATTGAGAGTTCCTGCATGGCAGATGGCGTTGGACTGGATGGCCCTTGGGGTCTCTTCCAATTCTATGATTCTATCTTCTCTGATATAATTCTAGCATTATAGATATTCAGGCTTTTGTCGCCTCCCTTATGCTTTTTCTTATCATCTTACACTTCGTGCTTTTTTTGGCCTCCGGTAACGGCTGTCACGTCAACTGAGCCGTCTTCCTTTTCCTCTCCTGTTCACTTTCTAATTCTGGTGCTTGTTCCATGGCAAGTCAAGTGACAAACTGTGAGTGCTGCTGTTGCTGCCTTCTTTGCTACAGCAGAAGTATAAGCAAAGAGACCACCAGAAAGAGGATGAGGAGTTATATCCTCTCTTGAAAACAGTTGACATAACAGAAGGTTGGGAGCTGGCAACCTGAAGATGGCGTTTTAAGCTCAGCCGTGTTCCTCCAAACAGTACGGTTATAATTTGATTTGCTAAATGAGAAAATCTGTATGTGCCATATGCACCAATTATTTTTTCATTTAGAGTTGTTGTGCAAATGTCGATCTAAGACTCTTCAAAACCAGATTGCATTGCTATAAAGAATTTGTTAACCTTGGAGAAACTCTACAGACAGTAAACACTCGTCTTGTGTTGTGTCAATGGTGCCTCCTTCTGGAACTTCTAGAATAACACACTAGTCTGTTTCTCATTTGTTACATGTTCTGTGTAAATGAATGCCTGCATGTCGGAAACGCTTTATACAGCCTAGTTTTCTCTCCTTTACCCCTTCCATAAAATAATATTAGAAGTCAAGATTTCCCTGTTGGTGGTAGAATAAGAATTAAAGAAAGAGGAGAACCTTTTGCTTGACACATAACTGTGTAAGTGACAAGGTGTTTGCTGTTGTGAGCCATTCAGGCCCTTTTGGATTTAGGGTGACCCTAAGGCGAACCTATTACCGGGTTTTCTTGGCAAGATTTGTTCAGAGGTTTGCCTTTGCCTCCCCCCTAAGACAGAGAGCATGTGGCTTGTCCAAAGTCAGTAACTGGATTTCCAATGATTTTTTAAAATGCTGAATTTAGAAAGAGGGAATGGATCCATCAGCAGCTTTCAAACAAAAATTAAATCTCCCCATACAGAAGTAAGGCACATGTACAGGCCAGATGTTGGGGAAAGCCAGTGAGGAGAGCTCCCTCTCCACTGAGGTTGTATTTATGAGCTTCCATAGACAACTAAATGCCTGCTGAGAAAAGCAAAATTCTAGACTTGTGACTTGAGCCTGATCCAGCAGAGCAAGTCTTCTCACTGGGACAAGACAGCTGAGATTTTAGTGACATCTACTGGGAGGTTTCTGCAACTTGTCTTCACCCAGTGAAGGTGAATGTTAAGCATACCTAATACCTAACCCACTTAGTTACCCTGGGCGAGTCTCAGCCTCAGGGAAAGGCAATGGCAAACCTCCTCTGAACAAATCTTGCCAAGAAAACCCTATGATAGGTTTGCCTTAAGGTTGCCAGAAGCTGGAAATGACATGAAGGCACATAACTCCCAGATGCTTATCATAAAAGAAGCAGAAGACATGAAGGTGGCAGAGGAAGAGGAAGAAGTATGAGGAAGGGTAAGATGAGGAGAAAGGAGAAGGAGTTGAGGAAATAACTTGTGAGGTTTGCCTTATTGAGCAAAGCAGATTGAGAAGCAGTCACCACCAATGAGAGATGCAGTGCTGGCCCACAAAATGCATTATACTTTTGCTGGCGAAACATCAGGAAGAAACTCTTCTAGAACATGGCCACACAGCCCGAAAAACCCACAAAAAACTATGGATGCCGGCTATGAAAGCCTTTGACTTCACATAATATTTTTGTCAGCATTTACTGAAGAGTGAAGACCAGGCAGCATCTTCAGATGTCTACTTTGGTATTGCTAACTAGACTAGTTTACAATCTGAATGGCAGATCTGGAGTGGACACAAGGTACATTTGGCACTGCTGGCTGAGATTTCTGGATGAGTTGTGGTAGATTGGCAAGGATTTCTGAATCCCAGGCGCTTTGACAATGAATGACTTTCAGACACCTGAAATAAAGTTTTCTAGCCTAGTACACTAATTTGGTAATTTCCTTTTGCCATTTGTTACAAATTCAGTATAAAATGCTGCACACTGGGTGCACTTTGTAAAGCCAAACAACTTCATGTAGCAGAAATGGATTTGTATGTGGAAGGACTGTGACCTACATTGGGCACAAACAAAGGATTGTGTTCAGATTTTTTTTTCTCCCAGTCCTTCATATATGCCCTTTGTTCCAAACTCTGGTAGGTAGGTCTCAAGATTCTGTATGTTTCTTTACAATAGAATAAGGAGTTTGAGGGAAAAATATGGAAGTTGAATTTTTGTTTACTTTTTCCTTGATAAATAAAGACCTTTCCCAAGTCTAAAATATCCTGATGTTTACCTAAATGGACAAAAACACAGCACAACTGCTTTGTGGGCAGGTCTTTTCCCTACTGCCAGTGGTAGTTACTACTAGCCATTATGTTTTTTTCCATATGGACAAAGGGTTGGATCAACATATAGAAGTTAGTAGCCCTTCCAGATAAATTAATACATTAGTTTATCTGCAGTGGGTAGTACCTTCAGAGTGGACTGTTCTGTTTTTTCTTGTATGTCTATAGATTCTGCATAAAATATGGCACATCTACTGCTCAAACTAAAAACAATAGCACAGGGGCAGGGAGAGACAACCAAACTAATATATAAATATGGTTATTATTTATTTATATTTATTCTATATATTTATATCCCATTGGGACCCAAAGTGGTTTACGGTCTAAAAACCTACAATTAAAGGTTATCCTTTACATGTGTGCATGGAACTTTACAAATGCAGATATTGTTTGCCTGGTAAGTGTATTATATCTCTGTTTTACATTTAATATGTATTTTGTATACTTATATATTATGATTAATTTCTATATTAGTCAGCATCGTTGGAGTCTGCAATATTCAATCCATGACTTTGGGATAATTATGGTATTCTCATCTATTTACTGAGGAAGAGTGATTGAAAAGTTTCACATTGAAATGGCTTCACACTTCTGTAGTTCTCTACTACAGCTTCATCAAAGGCTGTTCAACTCTTCATTGCATTCTAGCAATTGATAACATGTTTTGTGGATTGTATGTGCTTGGGCTCTTTATTTAAAAGTACAAAACAGACAGTTGTGTGGTTATCACTTTGGTTAGCATGGACTTCCACATTGAGAACTATTATTGACTATCTAGCAGCCTGTGTTGTATTGTATGCAATTGTTTTTGTTCACTATTCAGTTGCCTTGTCATATTGTTTGGGATTAATCTTTGTTTTGCATATTTTCATCATACAGTGGGCCCTTGGAATCCACCAGGGTTTGGTTCCAGGACTCCCCATGGATACCAAAATCCATGGAAGTTTAAGTCCCATTATGTACAGTGGTATAATAAAATGGTGTCCCTTATATATAATATGGTGAGAGCCAGCATGGCATAATGGTTTGAGTGTTGTACTACAATTCTAGAGGCTAGGGTTTGATTTCTAGCTTGACCATGAAACCCACTGGGGGACCTTGGGCGAGTCACATGCTCTCAGCCTCAGGGGAAGGCATGGAGCAAACATCCTCAGAACAAATCTTGCCAAGAAAACCCTTAGGGTCAGAAATGACTGGAAGGCAAACTCAGGGCTTGCTTTTTGCATTTTTGAAAAAAAGCCCATGGGTGATTGAATCTGTGGATAGAGAATCCATGGATACAGAGTGCCAACTTTATTATTTAGTGTTATATTCAGGGTTTGTTGTATTGTCTCTTCCCCAATTCCAGTCCCACTGTTCTTAGTTTGTGTTTACCTCGTTTTGAGACACACACCCCCTTTTTGTCCTGTTAGCACATTTACTGCTACTTGTTCTCATTTCATGGGCTGCTGGCCACATTACTTGGGAAATGTTCTCAACACTCCTGTGATTCATAATTATATATATTAAGTCTATGCAACCATTCTGACTGAATCCTAGATAACAAAGCCAATTTGTATGGTGTGTTTCAGACTGTCATATTTCTGTTCCAGAGTGGAACAGCAAAGTCCAAAATGCTGTGGACCGATCCAGTGATCCAAACATCAGAAATACACAACAAAAGCCTAGTCAGTGTGTCTTTGATATGACCATATAAGGAAGACACCAAGTTATTATGAAGAGATGGTGGAGAATGGGAAGGGATTATTTGGCGTTACACTTAGTCTCTTCCGGTGGGTTGTTTTTTTTTCCAATCAGGAGCAGATCATGAAAGAGCTTTGTACGGGGTGGAGGTTGTTGGAATTGCTAAATCTTCTCCTTTCCTCTCTGCGTGCTTCAAAGTACTTCCATTCTCTTCTTGAGCAAGATGGTCGCAAAAGCATGTTTGTTGTTGTGCTAGGAAAAATTCATTTGGCAAAGGTATGCTTTTATGACTGTCTTCCTTGGAAAGGAGAAAGGCAGTGCTACTGCAGCATTCAGACAGGCAAGTAGAAAGCTGCTACTCTCCCAATACGTCTTGGCTTTTTTTGTCATGCAAAAAGACAGTATCTGCTTTTATTTATGTATTTATTTACTTTAGACGCCACTTTTCTCCCAGGGCAAGACTTTTACTCTCTCCCAACCAAAAACTTAGGCAGGTTAACTTTGAGAGATGTGGAATTGAGGGGGAAGTATCCAGCCAAGAGAGAGCAATTTTCTATGCCATCTTGGATAGGCAAATGACTGAAGGGAGAAAGTACCACTTGGAATGCTAGGCTTTCTACAATCAGATCAACAGGACCGGAGAGAGAAACTGGTGCTGGGTTCACTGACGTAAGCTGCTCTTTTCAACTCAAGACCTTCACATTATGAAGCAGTAAGGCACTATAAAGCACAACCAGCCAGGAGTTGTAAGAGGAAGGTCAGTGCTGCAATGGTAACATTACAAACACTTTAAGGCAACCCCCTTGAATTGGTGGGAGAGCATCTAGACAATGAATACAACTTATGGTAAAAATTGAGGACATAAACATTGCATTAGACTTCTTGGGAGTAAACACATACAGAAAGAATAATTCCATTAGTGGTTGCAAACTTTTAATACCCTTTGGCGTAAATTTTATTGCTATGGCAACTAATAAAACGCACAGATAATTAAAAATGCAGCAACCTTGCCCTCTGCCCCAGTGTTGTTGCCAATTGCAGATTCTTGGCTTTCTCAAAAAATAAAAAATCCATCATTTTTATCAGCTATGAGAAAAATTCCAGAGGGATAGCTATGTTTTCTGGAGAGGGAAAAGAAAACACTGACCAAAGCTAGAAAACAGCTATCCTGTTGGTGGCATCCATGCTTATAATATGAAGATATGTCTTTTTTGGATGTTTTCATACGAGGGGGTATCCAAGAGTTTTAATGATCACCTTTTTAAAAAATTGACAGAAAGTTTGTTTTGATTTGTGGTTGTTAATTTATCTCTATGTAGTCACTATCTAGATTTATACATTTTTCCTAGCATATATTGACCCTCTGCATACCTGATATTGTAGAAGTCTGCAGATTGCACCTTACGAGGGGATATCATAAAGTAATAATTATCACCCGGAAGTTATTATGGCATATTGGTGAAATTTTGTCAGTGTCATCATTGGTCCCTAAGTGCATGTTGCTGAGAAAATCAACTCATTACATATTTTATTTTTGTGACTAGCTCTGCCAGAAGCGACTAAAGTGTAAAATCCTCATCAGGCACAATCTGCAGACTTCGACAATATCAGGTATTCAGAGAGTCAAGATACGCTGGGGAAAATGTATAAATCTAGATAGTGACTACATAGAGATAAATTAACAACTACAAATCAAAACAAAACTTTTTTGTCAATTTTTTAAAAAGGTGATCATTAAAACTTTTGGATACACCCTCCTAGGAGGTATTCACTACCTCCTTACATGATGTCCATCCCCCACAATCTTAAATATCTAAAGGGTTAGCATACTAACCTTGCCTATAATTTTCATCATGCCCGTCTTTTCTATATTTAAGACATAGCAATGACAAACGTCATAATACATCTCATCTTCATGACCATTTGGATCCATGATTACCTTTTGGCCCTTTTGTTTGCCTGCTAGCTGAGGACGGCACATCAAGTACATGCTAAAATGGGCTTAGATCAATAATAAATTTGTTATTTTTTAAAGTCACAAATGTTCTAAATCTTATAAGCATACACCAAAATTGCTGTAAATTGAAACATGGTGACCAGATTTCTAGACATTTCCAAAATGAAATTCTGCTTCAGCATATAATGACGGAAAACATACACGTATATATTGAATGTGAGACACTTGGTCTGTTGAATTAGCCTTGTCTGGTTTTGATAGAAATACTGAAAGTTCAAACACCTATCTTTCATCCTCTAGGTGGTATGGACTTTAACTTCCAAAAGCCACAGCCAGCATGCTCAATGGGAAGAGGTAATGGGAGTAATAATCCAAAATGTCTGGAGGGCCAACATTTCCTCACCACTGTAGAACTTGATTCCTGACTGTGTCCTATGAAATTATGCATGTGTTGCCTATGCAGTTCTGAAATTATTTCCACAGAGTAAGTCAACTTGTTTCCGGGTTAATTTCTGTTTAAATACACCAATTAAATTCTGTATCTTTTTGTCCACTGCTTGTGTGGATTAAGAGAACTTATCCGTATCCACAGATTCAGCCATCTACAGCTTGGAAATATTTCCCCCGCCAAAAATTCCAAAGAGCAAACCCTGATTTTGCCATTTTATATAAGGGCACCATTTTACTACCCCATTGTATATAGTGAGACTGGAGCGTCCATGGATTCTGGCATCCAGAAGGATGGGTAGGCCCCTGGAGCCAAACCCTGGCAGATACCTAGGACCCACTATAAAGGATAAAAACTTGCAATTAGCATAATGCCAGCAGATTTCCCCTCTGCCAAAGTAATACAGTGAACATTTATTGCACCCTTTTTAAATGACAGTCTGCTTGAAATCTTTGAAGCCCAGGAGGTTTAAGAGAATAGAAATTGCTGAGAGAAATGACATATGCAGGTACTTGATAAAGTATTCCCTTCCCCCAACATCATGATGGCTCATCTATTAATAGCTTCTTTGACTGAGTCATTGGGAGATGCAGCTATTCAATGTGCCAGAGTGAGCTGCTACTTAAAATAGCATCTAAGTAATCTTTCCTAATGCTCTAACGTCAGAGTGGATCACATACAGCTCTGCATTCAGGTATATCTCTGGTCCATGGTAAGCGGAAGAAAGGCTGAAATTAAATTGGAAAATAAGTAGAACCTGTGCTAAAAGCACCCTTCATGCCACTCAGACAAATTCTTTTGGATGTCTTACATTTCCTAGTAGGTGTGTTTTTATATTACCTTTAAACAGGGCACAAATGGCATTTTACCCACCTGGCCACTCCAACAGCAGGATTGCATTATTTAATAGTGTTTCACTTGCACTGAAGAGGAAAGGCAAGGAGGCAGCCTTTGCAATTCTCTCATTCAGGATCCTACCACTTTCAGCTAGAAGAAGAACTAGTCAGGATTAAACCCAGCATATATAACAAGGCAAACCAAATGTGGGAGAGATGAGAGAAGAAATTGTCTATTTCTGTCCGACCGCCTTTGGAAAATTGACTCTGTCATTCCCACCACACTCTTGGAATAGGGTGGTAGAAGGCCAGAGACTGAACACAATGACCACTAATATTTTGTGCATTCAAAATGTTTGTTTGTTTATTTGTTTATTATATCATTTGTAAGCCACCTTTCTTCCAGAAGTTTTCTCCTCTTTTTTCTGATATTCGGTGTCATCCTCACATAGAAACTTATTGAATGGAGAAACAGACATAGTTAAGCCAGCAGACTTCCCCTCTGCTAAAGTAATAAGGTGAACATTTATTGCACCCTTTTTAAATGACAGTCTGCTTGAAACCTTTGAAGACAGACTTATGCCCACTGAAATCAGCTATACTAGCAGCACAACCAAATCACTGTCCTTTCACAAGATATTAAACAGAATTCCTCACCTGAGACAAGTAGACCAAGTCCTTGAAAGCTTGTGCTGTAATGTCTTTTGCACAGCTGGTTTCAAAGGCGCTGTAAGATCTCTTTGTACGGTGTTTGTTGAACCCTATCAGAAATTGCAGAAAGGTTATTTGCCAAGGGAATCCTACCTGCCTTATCAGCTTTAGAAACACATCATTCCTTTTACTTTTGGACTCTTCTAAGTTTTATCGTATAACAAAACTAGTTTTAAACTGACCATATGTCTAGGCCCTTTGCTGCTGCGACACATTTCAGACCAATTCCCAAATAATTTGGAGATCTAATGGTGGGATTTTAAAGAATCTGTCAACCTGGTGAGATTGAAGAGGGTGTTTTGGTGCTTTATTTTTGGAAACATAAAGACATGTAAAGTTGAGGTTGATAAGGAAAACTAACTCTTCCTATCTTGCAACAAAGATGTTATTGTACTTTTTAGATTTGGTTTCTACATCATTAATGCAATGAACGAACTTTTTTCTCTCTTTATCCAGCCAGTAAGACAGTATTAAGATGCAGATATGTTATACACATATATGGTTGTGTGTATTACTAGAAGAATGGCACATTATTGTAGAGCTGACTTTCTGTGTTTGCAAACACTAACACCAATAACAGAAATAGAAATGGGTTGCTGAACTATTAATAATTAAGTGTTTGTTTTCAGAATAAACTGTGGGAGCTAGAGAGAATGGCATGATGGTTTTCAGTGCCAAACCATAGGGCATGTTGTCTTATTGGCATTTTGAACAATGTTCTTCATATCATTTGAAAGTTGTCTTCCCCAAAACTATTCACACCTCCATCCTTATTGCCTTGAAATGGTGGGAGTCCAACATGTTCCAGAAACTTCCCTCATTTTAAAACCTGTTCACTTACATTTTGTCACCTTACCATCTGTATCTATTTTCTCTCCTTTCTCCCTCCTCCACTAACATCTATTGTTCACTTTAAATGCCTTTTTTAATAAAAGCTTAATCCAAAACGAGATTAAAAATGAGTAAGGAATTATGTTTTTTATTTCAGCTAAAGGATGTGTATCCACTCCAAGTGTTACAATAAGGTGGCTACAAAAATCAATTACATATGGAGAGTTCTTAATATTTTGTATGCCTTGGAGCATATGCAGGAAATTGTACAACTGAATCACTGCATTCCCTCCATCTTCCCATTCTCAATCAATAAGCTTAAAAAAATCAGTACCAGAGCAAGTATTTTACATGCAGGAAGCAGGAATCACAAGTTCAGTGTATCGCCACCCTAGTTCTCTGTTCAGCGTTTGGCTCAAACATCTAGACAGGCTGAAGTGTGCAAACCAGAGCACTTTAGATGTCTAAAAAGGCCTTTGTAAAATAATCGGGGAAAATGGGATCATTCAAAATGTATACTCGTATACTCATTTACGTGAAATAAAAAGCCAAATTGAATCAAACAGGACTTACTTTTCAGTAGATGCCATGGTTTTAGCGAGTCAGGAGTCCATGCCACCAACAGATTCTGAGAGGAGGCAGGCTACAGGGCAAAGACTGTCTTACCAGTCCCAATGTGTACCAAGGACAGCAAATTCTTTTTCTGAGGATGAGTTGCTAAGTTTTTTCCTGCACAAAACCATTGAGACAGAGGAGGGAAGGTGGGGAGAGAAAATGATTTTTAATTGCTATGAAAAACAGAGGAACCAGGTAGAAAAGGGAACCCAGAAAATGGAGCCCATCAATAGACTGGAGAGAATCAGATAGCAAATTAGGCAAAGGCAGAGAAGAAATTGGACTGAAGACCAAGACATAAAGTAAAAGGAAGATCACAACATTGTGGTCACTGCATCAAAACAAACACAGAACTGACACATACCTTTTGTAGGGAGCATAGGAGTGTGTGTGTGAAGGTGGAGGAGGGGGAGACAACTAATTCAGTGACAGACCAGCAAGGTCCCAAGTGCCTCTGCCATCCTCAGTCTACAGATCAAATCAGCGTTCTATTCTGACCAGAATATTTACAGGTTTTATTAAATCTTTACAATCAGTAATTATAATCAAGTACACAATTTTATATACAAAGATTATGTACATTTTGAGCTCAGACTTTTACATCACAGTACACAGTTGCCCTCAGGAATATTATACACACTTAAAATCACCAGACAATAAAACCCAACAACAGTAGTGTTAACAGCACCCCTTTAGACTTTTCATAAATTACATCATAAGAAAATATATGGCTGTAAATTGGGCTGGTAAAAAGTCTTTAAAAATCTGGATGTACGGTCTGCATTCATAGAATGTCCCCTCTACTGTCCTGGCCATAGGGTATTATCATCCCTGGATCTCTCTATGCATCTGCTCTATATGTAAACCACGCTAAAAGAGGCGTACAAGACAAGCAGGCTCAGAAAGATCCTGATCCAAGATGAACCCATTATTGTGCCAGCACCTGGATTACTTTCTGCTCAGGGGTGGAGGGTGTGAGAGCTTAAGACTTACACACTCCTCTTAACAGATACCTGCTTGTCCAAAAAAAGGGCTTCTGTTGTGATATGGAGATATCAATTCATAATTAAGTAATCTCTTTCCTAAAAGCAGTTTCCAAATCTAACTGATAACATGTAAACCTTTCATTACTGTGAAACAGGATTATGGCTGTGATGAAGAACTAAGATATATATATATAAAAAGGGCAACCTATATCTGAGGTAGACTACCACCTTCCAGATGCTCCATTCTAATGGCAAGGGAGTCTTTCAATAATCCCTGAAATCAATGACAAAAACTTAAAAACCACTTGCACATGCTTCGTGTCAGACAACCTAAAATCCATCTTATGGACTATGTACAAGTAGTAGCAGGTAGTGCAAACTCTTAATAAATTATTCGTAGGAAGAAATGAAAATTTAGTGGTTGCTGTAATGAAGCCGGTATAATTTTGCCTAAAATGCCTTTCCAGATATAATGTCTAGAGAATCACTTTCACCAGAAATCACCAAATGAGCAATTTCTTCTCAAGGACAAAAGAAAACAACAAGTTGATAAGTTAGGCTACATCATAGTTAGTTAATATTTTTTTAAAAAAAAAAAGCTTTAGTGGCACTATGACTCTTGACATGCAGAACTGATTTGCCTTTTTTAAAAAAACAAGACTAATGTAAATTTAGTGCATTTTGTATGCTTGGCCCCAAACCGCTGGAGCTCTTTTGTGGACATGGAAACACACATTCTCCTCTACATCCGGCCTAAGCTACTAAAGGACACTTTAGAGAAACCCTTATTCAAATTCCCTGAAGGAATATTGCATCCTTTACAAACTGAGCCTTAAGACCAAACACAATTCAATCAAAGTACCTCCAGAAAGAGTTGAGAGCCCTAGCTGTAAGATTTATAGTATGTGCAAATTAAAAAAAAAAAGTGAAAAAAGTTAAAAGGACACTTATTTGTCTCCTAAGATTCATCACCACTGTTTTCTGCTCAGTTTTTGCACAACAGTCTTTCCACCTGACTAGCATGGTCTTAGAAAGATACTGATGCCTGTACATTTTCACACATTTTAACTCATTTGTGCCATACAATAGGACCAAGAAACAATCAGGAACGCATGAAGAAAGGAGCAACCCGACCATTGCTCCACACTTCAACAGGGATACAACAGAGAGAGCAAGTTTGGTGGATCCTACCTATCATCTTATATATCCTACTTCACTTTGTGCCAGATAAAGTCAATGGTTATCATTCACTTCTACGGTGAAAGTAAAGTGCTACATTGGAGGGTTGCTGCCATTTTCCAAAAGCCTGGAAAGAAAAGGATCCTTTAAAGGGATGCAGTGACCCATCCTCAAATATTCCTACACTATACAAGCTTCTCTTCTTTGTACTACACACTGTCAGAGACATTCTGTTAATCCTCCCCTCAAAATCAGTTGTACATGAAGTGGCTGAACTAGGTAAAGCATGCAATGTTGCTGGGTAAAAGCAATTTCCTAAATGCAATCATCAGAAACAGACAACAACAAAAATATCAAAAATGCAAGTAATTTAAGACTGAATACAAATAAAGTCTGGCAGCCTTGCTTTTGATACAACTGTATTATCCACTTTTCCGCTACATTTGAGTTTTTTCAAAAGGATCCTCATTGTAAATTTAAGACATTATGAAACATGATTGCTCTCACACGTAACTAGTACTCCTACTACAATTTAGAAAGAATCCACATGTGATACCAGTCTTTCCTTGACTTCACACTACATTAGGAACATTATTTTTAGATAAAGAGACTGGCCTTTTTGTCCAAAGGGAAAACAAGAAATTTTGTGCACACCAACAGAGATGGTACCGATGTAAGGCTTTTATACAAACACAAAACAAAACAAGTTCCATCCCTATATTGATTGATGTAGTACCTTTTCCAGCAATTGTCAAGGATGCTAGTTTTGGCATAGTTTTTTTAGTTTACTATTTAATGCTGAATTTTCAAAATCAAATTAATGGGAGTGTAAAAAGAGGTTCTCCCCCAGCCCCATGACCTAGACTCAAGTTTCAAAATTATCTTTTTAGAGAATAATTGCCTTTGGTTTATAAACTATCTCGATTTGAACTAGGAATGTAAGAGGGAGAAATCCAACTTGTCTTGGTCATTCTTCAAAGTAATAAATGGAAGAAGTGATAAGGAGGTACAGCACACTTTCTATTATTAAGTGGCACTGGACAAATCACAGTTTGCCTGTTGTTCTGCCCTCTTCATAAAGGCACAACAGCTTGAAGTACCTTCTATCATGTCTCCATAAAGGCTTCTGAGATACAAGTATTGACCCTTGAAACAGCATTGATGCAACAGCTGGCCTGGGGCCTTCAACATGTGCCAATAAAACATGCCCCAACTAGCCATACAGACTCAGTGGTGCATTAATCCCACTGCATTCATTTCTCTGCCTCCTAAGGCTAAGGCAAGCTAACCCACAGCAATCTGGAACACAGGAAGAATCCAAATCCTTCCCTGAATGAACTTCCTGCATTACGGAACCATGCAAAGGAACCCTGCAAATGGGTGAATTGCACTTTCCCATTTTTAAAAAACAGGGAAAACAAAAACAAATTACAACACATGCTGGGTTTTGCTGATAAACCTGGCTAGTTGTCACAATACTGAACAATTCTGTTTAATTTTCAGATATTAGGGCCTTACTATCCTCCACGAAGTTCACCATTTTGTAGTCCAATGTGCACATTATTTGAAATTATAGTTCATCCTTCTCCATCATTTCAAATGCTTCTATGTCTTCATTCCAGTCAGCTAATATTGATTCCACAGACTGGCCTTTATTATCCCAGCTATTACTGGGACTGGAATCTGTCTCAGTCTTTGATTGTTCCTCAGGATTATTATCCAGTTCTGACATATGACTGTCACTATTAGTTTCCTGTAGTTTAGGGATACAGGAATCCTGGTTTGGAAGTGAAACGCTATTGCTACCTAACTCTGCATGTGCATTCAAGCCACTCTCTCCTTCAGGGTCATGAGGGTTCAAGTTCAAATCTGTTGAGATTTCTTCTGACCTCTGATTATGAGAGTCGTTGTCTGATGACTTCTGATCCAGGCTTTCCATTTCCAAATCTGAGGGAAGGAGGAAGAACAATGGAGTGACAAAAGACAAGCATTATTTCCAAAGCTCCTGCTATTTCTTTCCACTTAGTACAACATGACTCTAGAGTGTAAACCCCTTTCTTAGCTTTTCTCAAGTAATACTGTCATGTCATGTAAACATGGTTTATAGCCAGAGGCCACCATAATTTTATACAAAACATATAGAAAGCAGACTACAAAATTAACTTAGTTTGATTTCATTTGTCAAACAGCAACCACCTCTAAAAAGATATTAAATTACTAAATAACTAAAATTAAAATTTCTAATAAAACTCCCTTCTGCTGCTAAAAAAATATGGAGTCCCCTGCCAGTTTAAAACATAGGTGCAAAAAGCTTTAAAAGGCAAGACATACAGCCGTCCCTCTGGATTTGCTGACTTCCCATTCGCGGTTTTGAATTTCCATGGATGGGAATCCAGGAGGGACAAAATGGAGTGCATGCATGGGGCCGCACGCAGCCATTAAAAACAATGAGGCTCCAATATTTGCAGTTTTCCTGCAATGGATCCTGCGCAAATTGGAAGAGACTGTAATTCTGTCTGCCTTGCCCATTTTGTGTGTGTGCTTTCCTCTTTGTTTTCTAGCAGCCAAAGCAAATTTAGCAACCTGCATAGTAGCAGAAATACTGCTACCTTTTGGTAGTACACTCATCCCTTCATATTTGTGGCTTTCATATTTGCGGATTTGATTATTCATGGATTTGATTACTATGTTCTCTCTAGGAATATCTAGGTCCTCCAGTGCAATTCTATGATCAACTTTAAAAGTTGCACTGAAAAGCTAGAGATTCCTAGAGAGAATTCTCTACTAGGCATTTATAGCTCCTCCAGTTCAGTGTCTGTTGGACGTTGACCACAGAGTTACACTGGAGGACCTAGAGAGTCCTAGAGATGTGTCGTCTCAGGTAAAAACATGGTGTTTTTGTTATTTGCAGTTTTTCCATATTCACAGGGGCCTTGTGCCCCTAACCCTAGCGAATATGGAGGGACAAGTGCATACTGTTCTGTTCCAGGGGGATCTGTTTGCTACAGAACAAAGGGCAAAGGCAAGGAATTTTTCCCTGGGAGACTTATATGCTGGCCATCTTAATAAACAGTGGGAGATAGCCTTGACTCCACCAAATTTACAGATACAATATCTTTGATGTGACAGGATATTATTCAACCTCCGATGCAAAAAGGTACTGGAGTCGTAGAGCTATAAATTATTTTCTTGAGGGGGCTACAGTTAAGTGTAAAGTATGGTTCTAAACCAAATTTAAGTTTATATAAAGGGTACAATACAGATCAGCCCATTTGCATAACTGAATACAAAGCCACTGTTTCAAAATAAAAATATGAACAAACACAGCTTTTAAACTTGAGTGGAAGAGAAGACTGAGAGGACATTCAATGGATGTTCAAAACAGTTTTAGAAGAATTTAACCAGGAGATTTGTGATGGGGATTTTGCAGTTGTTCTAAAAGATGTATTTTGGGCAAACAAGATTCATTTAAGCAAGCCAAATTCAGGCAGTGTGAGACAAAAGCACATTTCTAAAGGAAGCAGTCTTGTTTCAGCCCTCAGGAGGGAAGCAGGAATATTTTGAGAGACAACTAATGGGGAACTCATACAAGAGTTCTGTAAAACCTCCAAAGAAAAGGCCTTTAGAGGTTCCTCAAACTTCTGCACTGAAAATTTATCTTCTTTGAGTACATTTCCAACACTGGTACAAGCCTTGGGACTTGGAAAAATGCAGCAATGACTATATGGAGTGCGAGGTTTCAGTTTGGCAGTACATCTAATACTGAAGCTGGGGAAATATTTTAAGCCCCACATTTCTTGTATGACACTGTTGACATAAAAATTAAAGTTGGGGAGGGGGAGGCAAAATGCATCCCTGTTATACACCTCTACTTATTATTACATTTTCTGATACTTTCTTGTTTGTCTCAAGCCTGACTCTATGGGAAGAACTGGAGTGACATATGTGTATTAATTGCAAATGCCTTCTTCTATCAACGTCTGTGGCAACTAACTTCTGTCACAGATGCCTCCTATCTATGGATTCAAAGGCAGAGTCAGCATCCACAAAAGCAAAAAATAGCTCTTTTCAGCCTTTCAGGTAGTATTTCTGGGTCAAAAACTGCTGTTAATAATTAAAAGCCTAATTCACAATTTGGCTGGCCAGCCCAGGTATATCACTGTGAATTGTAATAATTCAATAATTTGTTATTTGTGTTGCCATAGTGTGTCATGCATTCTGGTGGCAGCATTGGAAGTGGACTTGTGTAAACAGCAATGTTGTGTATGGTCCCATTTAGTGATGTACACTGCTGAAATTCAGTATGGGGGTTGTGTAAAACTGGTGTAGTGTATCCCTACACGTGGATAGTTAAACTACTCTGAGAGAGTGCTGCATTTTGGCTCTTTAGTGTTTGGGACTATTAGTATTTTCTGAGAAACATTCCAAAGGAACCCAGAAATTAAATGATCGCTCAGATCAATTAATGAGTGAACTTACAGGTAGTAAGTCAATCTAAACATGTCTAGGATCTATTTTTTTCTTGATCAGAGTACCTGTATCTGATCAAAACCTAGACAATTAGAATCTTGAAAAATATCTATGAAGCAGAATTTGTTGAGAATAAAATACGATCTTCTATTAAGTTTATCACTTTGGGGAGCTTCCCAGTTACTTTCTGTGCACTGTGGAGAATACGGCCTGTAAGGATTTAGTTACTCCTATCACTCAAACTGAGTGTAACCACAGTATGTTAACTGAGTCTTGTGAGGGAAGATGGATCATGTCAAACAAGGTTTCTTGAGAAGCGCTTCAGAAATAATGAGTTTCTCAATGAGGGACTCCAAGATTCTTAAGGACACTTGAGAATTACAAGACTCTGGAGACCTATTGATCAACCACAACCTGGCTGCTTCAGGTATACTACTTCAAATGGACTTAAGAAATTCTAGTTAATTTTTACCAGATAAAACACATCAAAGGATTAAGTTTTTAAAGAACTCTCAGCAAATGTCTATAGATATGTCTGATACTTACTGCTATCAATAATGTAGTTTGGAATCATTTTATCTTTAAATATAGTTGCTGATATTCCAAAGGTAGCAGAGGAAGAAGGGAAAAAGCACATATGCATTTTAAATCCACAAACACATGAAAGTATAATAGTAATTCATTAATATAGTAGCTACGTAAGGGAACCACATTAACAATATTGTGAAATGTGATAGAGGATTCAGAAATTTGCTGTCTGAATATAGGTATTTTAGGAGTAGAAAGAAGAATTCTGGCACACAGTGATTTCCTCCCTCACTTTTTACTTTCTGCAAATTGGGCAAACAGTTTTTCAAATAATACTGTATTTGGTTCCAAAGGAGAAGTATTGGGCATGCACTAGTAGAACAGCAGAATCAAGTGGAGCTGGAGAGAGGGCTATTCAGGGCAGCTCCCTGTGTTTAGGAATTGGGAATTCCCTCACTCCAGAGCCCACTTTCAGGCAGCTCCGAAGACTGGAGAGGGGAAGGATTGCATCGGTGCCCAAGTGCCACCAAAGCACTGCATTTAGGCCATGGGTTCCACAAAGAGGAAATGGAACCAGAGAGTACAAGGAGACTGAAAGGATCCTTGAGCACAAATGCCCAAGCCTCAGTTATTTCTTCAGGAGTGAATCCTCCAGTGTATGGCTAACAAGAAACCCCTGCAATTTCCCAAAGATTGAATGAATGTGCATACATGATTTTGGCAAAAATAAGTTATTAAAGTAAAGGTAAAAGTAGCCCCTTGACATGAATGCCTAGTCGTAACCGACTGTAGAGGTGGTGCTCATCTCCGTTACTAAGCCGAAGAGCAACCGTTGTCCAAAGACTACTCCAGTAGTCATGTGGCTAGCATGACTGCACTGAATACTGTTACTTTCCCACCAAAGTGGTACCTATTTGTTTACTTATATTTGCATGCTTTCAAACTGCTAAGTTAGCAGGAGCTGGGACTAGTGACAGGAATTCACCCCATCATACAGCACAAGCCTTGAACGGCCAAACTTCCGATTTTCTGATCATTAGAGTTAGCATCTTAACCCCTAAGCCACCACATCCCTATATTAATTATATTACTAATAACATAAAAAAGCTAAGTCACTCCTTTTTGATATGCCCCAATTATTTTTAAAAGGTGACAGAAAAAATACCAGTTTTCTAACCTGCATGTCAAAAAGTTTTCTAACCAAACATAAAAAGAGGTCTTGCCTGTTATTTATTTTGACCTTTTCTAATATAAGCTTTTTTTAAAAAAAGTCATAAACCATTGTTAACATATTCATAGTTGATTGTTAGAAGTTATATGATTGGTATTCAAAATCATCTCCCTTTTACTTATTGTTTTAAGAAAAGTTTGAAATCTGATTTAAATGAAAAATCCAATTAAATTTTAAAAAATAAGGCCAACCAATTTATACCACATAAGGACTTAAGCTTTGTGTTTTGCTACAGAATTTAAGGGTGTTTTCACTATCAAGAATGTTTTTCTTTGCAAAGTACAAGGAAGTATATGTTAACATTAACATTAATTCTGCACACACCTCAATGTCAATACATCCTCTTGAACACAGCAGGATTAAATGTCAAGCAAATATGCAGAGGATTGTACTGTAGGTGACTAAATTTTAAACTTTCTGTTTTGCTTGATGGCAGAAGTAAAGAAGTTTTATGTGTATGGCCAGTATGCTAGCTTACTGAGAAAAGCCATTCAGTGGATCTGGGCTACTTGTTTTCCTGCTGTTGGGTGAAAACGGTTTACTTAAAGCAATTCAGATATCACCTTAAATCACCATGATTTGAAAGATCTTTTCCGGACACACCCCAAGCTGCTGAAATTTAGTCTGCCAGCTCGTTGGGCAGCAAACATCTTCCATCTGTTACACTGTTTTGCCCTTACCTCTGTCTTTTGCTTTATCAGAAAGCAACACTTCTACTGCTTCATATTCCTGGATGGCATCAAGAATAATACTGCCTTCCTTATTAAACAGAAACAGCATGGGGATAGTGATGTCATCGGTATTCTTGCCATCTCCTGCCATTTGGAAGAGGGGAGCTGTATCACTGCTGCTTCCTTCATTGTCATCTAGTTGAATAGATAGTTAGAATAAGAAGTATTAACATTAATATATCCGTTTAGCCCTCTGAATTATCAGTGACCATATAATATTTCTTCTATGCAGTGGAAGTGGAAGATAGAAACATTCCATGGAATTGTACATATTAAATAAGCTTGTCACAGCAGAAATTTGGCATTTGTATCCAGATGACAGCTGCATAGACACCACATAGTAGGATCTTGTTACAGGGAAATAATGTTGGGACTATAGCTAGACGTTTGTATGATTAAAAAAAAGCTTTGGGAGACAGGAGACAATTTAGGAGACAGGGCCACATATGAACTCTAAATTCACTTCAGACTACTGAAAAGTTCAGCTAGATTATGCTTATGGCTTGGAGAGCTGATTTTGTGACATTAATAACCTCCAACTGTGAAACTCCAAATATATAGTAAATGGCCAAAAGAAATGTAATACTATGTGCATTTGATTAAGAGTGAACCCAGCAAGATTGCACTCTTTATTTGTTCTAATTTCTGATGCACACCTAAAATTACTATATATATTATACATTACAGCCTGGATACAAAGAACTGTGAAACTATGCATTTAGGTGTGTTTTTCCTCAACAGTCTGCCTTGCTCCTTGATGCAGAGCAAAACTGTGGGTCTTGCCAAAGCAGTCTGCATATGGTATAGTCCGATATATGCTGGGCAACTGTTATACCACAATAAAAATTATTTTGCACCTTCACAGTGTTGCATTTTTGGTGCATACATCAATTAATGTCAATTAAATCCTTTTTAATTCCAGATTGTAACACAAGAAAAGTCAAAAGGGTGTGTGTGTGAATACCTCTGCAGGGAAATGTATAATATAGTCTAAACCATTCAGTTTAAAGCTAATTGGGTGTACAATCTATACATACCTTAATTCAAATACCACACAATTAACATTAGTGTCTTTTATGTAGCTTGTTTTACTTACCAATAACAATGCCACCTATGGCACCTGCTTTTTGGATATTGCGTGCCTTTTCAGCAAACATGCACTGCCCTCTTTGCATCAAAGCAATTTTCTCCTTCAGTGTTTCTGGATTGGTGATCTCTGAGCATCCGTTATATGGTTTACTGACTGCAACAAATCCTCTTGTCTGTTGAAGAAAATGAGTTTTAGCATGCTTTCAACCCTGTAGAAAGTTTGCATTCTCTCTAGTGAAACATCTGAGCAACATGATAGGAAATACACCTAATGAAGTCCTGCCCTCCACTGACTGCACTTAAACCTTATTAAATCCATGAACTCCAGCACACTACACAGAACTGCAGCCATTAGCTTTAGTCTTGATATTTGTATTATTTGTCCTTGCTCTTACTAGTTAAAAAAAGTAGCAACACAAATCTAGCGCCAGTTTGAAGTTAATTGATTTTATGAAACCTGACCTAAATCTAGTTGTTACTACTAACTCAACTAGATCCACAAAATCAATAACATTTATTGGGATTAGCAACTTGATTTAGGTCACTGTTTTCCAGCAACCTATACCACAGGCTGGTTTTAAAAGAAAATCACTCAGGGCCCCATCCTGTCTCCCATGCTGTTTAACATTTACATGAAGCCATTGGGTAAGATCATCCAAAGACATGGGGCGGGGTGTTATCAGTATGCTGATGACACCTAAATATATTTCTCTATCTCTCGGGCTGATGGCATCTCTCCTCTGAATGCCTGTCTTAGGTCGGTAATGGACTGGATGAGGGGGGGAAAAAACTCAAACTGAATCCAGATAAAATGGAGGTTCTTGCAATAGGGACCCCCAATCCGGGAATGGAGTTATGTCAGCCAGTTCTGGATGGGGTCACACTTCCCCTGAAGGAGTCTGTCCGCAGCCTAGGGGTGCTCCTTGACTCGTCACATCAACTGACAGCACTGTTATCAGCTTCAGATAATATGCCAGCTGTGCCCCTTCTTGGAAAGTGGAGACCTTGAAACAGTTGTACATGCGCTGGTAACCTCTCGGCTTGATTTCTGCAATGCGCTCAACTGGTACAAAATATGGCAGCCAGGTTGGTTACGGGCACACCTAGAACTGCCCATATTACACCTGTTCTAAAAGCCCTCCACTGGCTGCCTGTTAGTTTCCAGGCAAGGTGTTGGTTTTAACCTTTAAAGCTCTACATGGCTTGGGTCCAGACTACTTGCGGGAGCGCCTCCTTCCGCACAATCCATCCCTCACACTTCGGTCCTCTGGGAAGAACCTGCTACAACCTAAGACCAGATTGGCAGCGGTGACCCAGAGGACCTTTTCGTCTGCCGCTCCTAGGCTCTACAACAACCTGCCGGACAAGATCCGTCACATTACCACCTTGTATGCCTTCAAAAAGGCTATCAAGACGGATCTATTCCAGCAGGCCTTTACAGATTAACCTTGCTAGACCTGCCTCCCCCTACTACTGCTACAACTGCTATTGATGCTGATACCGACATCGATGTCATCACTCCTGCCCCCCCCTTACAGGAAGTCATCTTTCGCACAATCTACCCACAATTTTATTATTTCATTATATTTGTATCAGCATGCTTTTATTTGTTGTTTAATCTCTTTTTATGGTTTGACTCATGTTTTTATGATTGGGAGAGGGTTGGGTTTGGAGTTTGTTTCTTCTACTTTGTAATTTTACTGTGCAATCTGTTATGTGATCCACTTTGACTCCTTTGGGAAAAAAAGGAATATAAATATATTATTATTATTATTATTATTATTATTATTATTTAAAAACTTTTAAAATATCTTTTTAAAAACTTAACTTATGCCCACGTTCCTACTGAGTAACAATTGCAATACACACTAATTCAGTAACATCCAGACTGTCCATCTGGATTAGTACAATTTGTCACAACAAGTCAAGAAGTTTAGTCCTGTTAGTCTCTTGCATCAAACACAACCTTCAAGATTAATGAACTGTTAAGCATAAACTTCTCTGGGCTGTGGCCCCCTTTGCCAGATTCTTTTACTAGCTCCACCTTTTATTTTCGCATCTGAGTTCTTCCAGATGTTTTAGATTGTTGGTTGTATCCCACTGCCCCTGCTGAGACAAGCTGGTGGGACTTGCAGTCCATTACATGTGAAGAGACCCACACTGGGAAGTTGTCCTAAACTCATAATGACATTTATTTTTTCTTCTCATCAGCTTTTTCCACCTGTTTAGTATTCCTCCAATATTTACTGTAGCTTATCTACCTAACTAGAAAGCCGTAAAATGAAAGGCTGCTAGGTAGTGTGTTATGGAGGAAAGTGTGTGTGTGTGTGTGAGAGAGCGGGGTGTATTTTTAATATTTCATGATAACCAGAAATGTGCTTATTACAGACATGCCCTGGATTTAAAACATCTGGTTATAGATTATAAATGGTAACCTTGGCCTTGGGCTGCTGTATGAGCAACAGAGAATCAGAACGTATATTTAAAATAAAGTACATATACTCTCTCCTTCTATGCCCTTTTCATAGGACTTTATCACACAGGAAAATGGGGGGAAAGTGGGGATTTAAACTAACATCAACCCATGAAAATTGTGGGATCACTGTGAAAATTATCTCACACATTGCAATTAAAGAGGACTTGTCCCAGCAATAAACAGGTAATAACCAACAACAAAGTAGGACTCTTGCTTTCCTAACTTCTTGGAGTCTTCGGAAAAACTGCTTCAGATGTACAAAACCTGGTATATGAGCGATTTCTCCAGTAAGCACATATATAGAGATAGATAGTATTTTCACAGCAAAGGTAGTACACACCCCTAATTTGTGTTTGGACAGGTCCATTCCAAACTGTGCAGGCCCAGCTGTCAAAACTACTCTGCCAAAAAATGGATGGGAAACAATTTGAACTGCACGTGGAGGTAGCTGCTGCTCTTTTTGTTGTTGACTGGATAACTCAATCATTTCTTGCATGAATCGTAAACCATCTTCGGCATCAAGAGAACTTGCAGCCTAAGGAAAAGAGTCAAACAAATAAGTTCCTACATCAATCCAAAAGCTTTGTTTTTTTCACTTCCTCCTTGAGAACAAAAAGAGAGGACAAAGACTTTCTCAAGAAAGCCTGATCATTAATGGCTCTGAAGTTCAAAATAGCCAGTTGTGTCTGACAGTATTTTAGAATCAATAGCAAGGTATGGATATCTTAACAATTTTACTCATCAATCAAAGATATTAACCAGAGTTGGGAAAAATTTCCATTAAATTTATAAGTTTATACTTTATGGGAAGTTTTACACACCATATACACACTTATGTTTATCTGGGCTGTTCAACTACAATCAGTCATGTTAAATGGGTTAAATATAGGATATGAATTTCTAGTTATTCTAAGGAGACAGGTACTGACAAACCCTAGTACAGCACTCATAGGAACAGATTAAAAAATTATCATGTTTCTACTTTGTAAAATTTCTTGCTTCTCAATCAGTCACAAATAGAAGTGTAGTTAAAATGTGTCAAGCTGCCTGTGCCCAGACTCACATCCATCCATTAAGTGAAAAAGAATGTTCTGTTAGCTACACTGATCAGATTTTTCTCAACTTGAAATGGTATTGCTAAGCAGTGCAGAGAGTGAGTGAGTGGAGCTGAACATATCCTCCTACAGTTACACTTCAGCAAAACAAAGTTAAACTGCTAGTATAAGATATATCAGGTACAGCTCTGTTTACCTAGATGTGTGTCCTAAAGCACAGTGTTCTTTCAGGTGTAGTCATTTTTTGGTATTTACACCCCACATGCTAAAGGCATATAATCAACATGATGAATATACAAAAAGAATCAAATAGGTAAGGAAAAGCTTTCCCAGGAAGACACTTCAGAGGACTTCAAACGCCTTCTGAAATAAAAACAGTCCTAGTTGATTAAATTAGTTAAAGCCATCAGAGAGGAGAACTACACTATCCCTGGAGACTTGCTCCAGGGTCTTTATGTTACCCCGACACAATGGTCAATGGTTATTTTCTGTTGGGCCTTGAAGATAAATTATCATGAACTAAAATTCACAAAGATGTGGTTAAGGCATCTTCTAAAATCTGTCTTCTGCCCTCAAACATGACAAATTGCACTACAGAACAGAAATGGGATTATATTGTCCCAATGCTTCACAGAAATTCAGGGAAAACATTTGAAAAAATATTATCTGTCCCAGATTAAGCTGAGTCAAGATCTGCACCAGGCTAAGGAAAAAAAACTTACTTGGATAGCATGTTGCACCAACTGAACTCTTCCATCTTTGAGATGAATCAAGCTGACTCCCATTTTCTTCAATATCTCTAAGTGCTCAGGATTACTGGCCATGAAATCCCTGGCTCTCAGTGGAGGCTTTGGTCCATTGCCCAAACTCTCCTCCCTACAACAGAAAAGAAGATGTAGCTAAATTTTAAGAGCAGAACTAGGTATCAGAACAATATACCTGAAGTATACATGAATGCAAATATAATGAAGATATATAGCATACATTGCCATCAGCGGCCAGTAAACTGAGGGGAAAGTCTTTGGAAGCTAGCAGGCTGGAAAATGCAGTCTTCTTTTCCCCAGATAATTTCTCTTTTTATTTCCTAGATCTTTAAAAACCCTTCCTCTGAGCCATTCATATAACCTCATTTACTTTTTGCTCACTTGTACATTCTCTTGTTTGTACAATCTCTTATGCACCCACCCACCCTTTTCTCACAGCTTTTGAAAGAAAAGATCTGGTTAGGTAGACTTTCAAAGCAACATTTTCTCCCTGCTTGGGTGTGATAAGGGTTGCCCATATCTGCAGATTGCGCCTGACAAAGATTTTACACTTTAGTCACTTCTGGCAGAGCCAGTCACAAAAATAAAGGATGCAACGAGCTGATTTTCTCAGCAACATGCACTTAGGGACCAATGATGACACTGACAAGATTTCATCAATATGCCATAATAACTTCCGGTTGATAATTATTACTTTACGATACCCCCTTGTAAAACATAATGTGCAGAATTCTGTACTATCAGGTATTTGGAGGGTCAAGATACTCTGGGAAAAATGTGTAAATCAAGATAGGGACTACATAGAGATAAGTTAACAACTAAAATCAAAACAAACTTTCTGTCAATTTTTTTAAAAGGTGCTCATTAAAACTTTTGAATACCCCCTCGTACATGAAAGATTTCTCAATCAAACTGAATACTTCCATCTGGTCATGTAGCATTAGCACAACAAGAATCCATGGCCCAGGCAGGCAACATGCTGGTATGCTGCACATGTAGCAAGTGAACATCCTACTGAAACACAACAGAAGTGGCCAACAGACAAGTTTTTTCTGCATGCATGGCAACATCTTTACATTAGAGATTTCTTTCCAATTTGCATTGTCTTTTCTACTTTACCAACATTAAGATTTTTTGTGTAATAATTTTGTCCATGTTGCACTGCAAGGAAACTTATACTGAGGGAAGCATTTCTACAAGGTTAAAGCAAGATGACAATAAAATTTGATCTACCTCAAAAACACACACGCACAAGTTCAACCAAAGCCATTTGTTATAGGCTGTTTTTAAAACAAATGCAAAGAAACGGTAGAGTATAGCAAGTATAAATCAATCTTACGCTCTGGAAACTCCCCTGGGGCAGCTCTTGTCCACCACATTTTTCAGAGGCTCCCTGATACTCTGTGCATACATAGGATCATTTGGAAATAGGATTTGTGTGTTGGGACATGTCCAGTCAAAGTTACTATCATCCAGCTCTGTGTATTCTGTTGTCTATAAAAGAAAAGAGGAAGAACACATTTGCTCTACAGTCAGCATTAGAGCTATGTTTTATAATCATAAGCCATAGCTTATGAAACTCCTCAAGAAAAAGGGGGCAACACACAGAACCCCTTTGTAATCATTCAAGAAGTCCTGTAAAAACCTTAACAAATTGTTTAAACAATGCAAAAGAAACATTGCTGTGGCATATGAATCCAGGTATACAATTACATTAGCTGAGTTTTAATAGCAACACTCACAATATTTTTCCTAGGTGCTGTTTGGTTTGTAGTAGACAGCCAGAGAGGTAGTAAGTGAGCCTCTGTAGTAAAGATATAGTCTTCTATATCAAAAGTCAAGTCTTCCTTTTCAGTAAAGAGCAGATATAAATATTTGAACATTTCAGCTAAGAAGAAAGAATCCATCCTGGGGGGATAAATAGAAATATACTTAACATCAACAGAAATATACTTAACATCAACGTTACTGTACTATTTTTTTCCAAAGAAAGCATGCGTTTTCTATGCTAGCAATAGGTACAAGAATGATATATAAAAGGTGACTAACTCAGAATTTACTACCCTCCCCCTTAGATAACAAGAGGTCCTCGCTGTGCCCTCCTTCTGTATTGTGGTGGGATGTTGTTGCTTTATTAGGGGCTTCTAAGAAAGTTAGTGATGGCCTTCCACTGGTGCAGGAGTGGATAAATTATGGTCCGCTTACCATATGTGATCCCCAAGGCTGTCTTTGCAGCCTCCACGCCCATCATATTTGGGGGTGGGGGGGTGGGATAATTTGGTCACCTGTGTACTAGAGGAGGAAAGCTGTTTCTGACCTAGCTCAAGAGTGCTGTGTGAGACAAGAAACACAAAACCATTCACACAAGCTGTTTTTATAACCTAATGCCATTTATAACCTATGCTGCAACCTCTAGCTTCCTTATTCAGCATACAGTATTTGTCATACTATAACAATCACAACACTGGCATCTGATTTATTCATTTTATTTATTAATTAAATTAATATACTGTTCAACAAAACAACTTACCAAAGCAGTGTATGATACAAAAACATACACAATAAAATAAACATATAAAAGTAGTAAAGTATCCAATTTGTTACAAATACAATCCTCCCTCCACATTCATTGGGGTTAGGATATCAAGACCCTCACGAATGTGGAAAAACCACAAATAACTCCCCCCCCCATGGCAGCCATTTCCAGGAAAGGAGGGGGTGGAGGAACAGGAGTGCTCCTTTCCTCCAAAAGGCAGGAGGAGCCTTGAGTTCCCGAATATCTCAAGGCCGCGAATGTGGCGGGAGGATTGTATCTGTCTAAAGAAGTAATCTTCAACATACTCAGCAAAAACTATGGTAAGTTGGGAAAGCTTGGGTGAGAAGAAACATCTTTAAGCCCATAAAGCTCCCAACCTTTAGAGCACTGTACAAGTGTAATGCAAGAAGTCTTTATTAGCTTGCACCAAAGTTCACAGAAAAGCACTATGACTCCCCCTGCTTTCCATTTATTGTTGTTTGGATCCAAATCTTTGTTTTCCAGATCTACCATTTTCTACTGCATATTTTTCATCTGGACCCTTGCTTTGATTTTACTGCTGTTTTGTGGTTTTTGGATTTCGATTTTGTAAATATTTTAATTAATAAGGTTGGGTGGTTGAACAGTTAAGTTTAGAAGAAGCATTAAATCGTACATCTATTGGATAAACCAGAAACAAAATATCCTGGATGACCAGAAGCAAAACCAGTTTAAAAATGTATAAATTCAAACAAGACACAATGGCTACCACCCTGTTTTGTATTTACAATGTCATTAATGTAGAACTGTGACCTTGCAAATTTTGCAAATGACATTTATAGTTGTTGCCCCATTCCAACAACTGTGAATCCTAAAAGCTAGGCAGCTACACCAACTAAGGAGTTCTGAAGTGCTGGCAAGAGGGGGGCTGAAGGATGATACATCCAGCCACCTCCCTCCCCTAAGCTGTGGTGCTACAAGAGTGCCAACCCCTGCAGCTCATTGCATAGTTGCTCAGTTGCTGGAGTGGGCTAGATGCATTATCCTTCAACATCAATGTTCAACAGAACCTAAAACCCCTTGGGTGGTACAGCTGCCTAGCATACAAGGTTAAGAAGCTGAATCAGGAGTTAGATCCTAGCTATGTTGTCATAGCCATGTCTCCCATGCAGGATCTCAGCCATTATTTCAAAGGCTTTTAAAACACTTTTCAGTTAGTTACCTGTCTTCATGGCTTCCAGTACGAACATCCTTCATAGCAGCAAATCCACAAGGCACACGTGCATATTTATTTAAGTTCTCAATTAGTGTTTTTCCCACTTCTAGGTAGTAGGGATCTCCAGTAGCCTGTTTTAAAGGGAGACATTTTGTTTACATCTGGAAGTAGACTGCATATTAACACAAGACATTTACATACTGAATATTACTTTGGTATCTAATATTTGGGCACTTCCTATTGTAGTCTTTGCTCTGAAGTCATACACACAAATAAAAACATATGAACTTGGAAGAAAAGACATCACGTTGCATACAGTAGGAGAATAATCTTAAAGAAAAGCATGCAGTGCCAAAATTCAAAGAATTCCAGTTGCAATTCTTTCAGTTTCCACAGACAGCCCATGTCTCTTGCAGGAAAAGTGTAAAATACCCTAGGTATTTTTACTGACAATTGTATAAATTGGTCTATTCCAAGTAACTATTACCCATGGTCTTGAGTAAGAAGATCTCTTAGACCTAATAACAAATTTATGGTGACCTGTGCTCCATTAAGACCAAGGGATCCTGAAGTCAAGTACTATCCTTTAAGCAAGGTTAATGTGATGTCTAGTAAAGTTTAGACGTGGATAATAATTTTCTATGACTTCAGTAGAAGTAATTGAAAGTTTCTCTGCTGGGGTCTAGGAAGAAATTGATCACATATTAGAATAGGACCTCTTGTTAATCATAGGCAATTGGAACACAAAAGTGGGAAGCAGAGCAGAGTCAAAGACAGAAGGAAAATTGGACCTAGGATCAAGAAACGAAGCAGGAAAGTGACTGATGGATTTCTGTGAGGAGAACAGTCTGTTCATTGCAGACACTTTCATCAAGTGACCAAAGAGACAACTGTACACTAGAACATCACTGGATAATCAATATAGAAATTGGGTAGGTTATGTGCTGAAACAGATGGCCCTTTAAAGTCACTGTCTGGGCGGCTTGGGAGCGCACTGTTTATACACTGCATGCTCCCACACCTCCTTGAAGCTGTCCAGAAGTTGGGCAGCTGCCCTGATGTGGGCGGTTTGAAAGGTGCCCCAGTAGCATGTTTATATGCCACATGCCACCAGAGCAACTTGAAACAATTCTGCAGCCGCAGCAGGGCAGGAAAAGCTGCCTTATCCCCAGCCAAAAAAGGAGCAGGTCTTTGCCACTCCTTTTTTGGCCGGCTCCAAGAGCAATGGCCCACAGACTGGAAATGTTCAATATACATTCCAGTGCCCCCAAAAGGGGACATAAACGACTGTAGTAACCACAGGACCACTGAATTAATCTCTAATGGAAACAAATTCATACTAAAAATTCTACAGCAAATATTTCTACCATATATGAAGTGAGAAATACCAAATTCAAGCTGGGCTCAGGGGGAAAAAAAGAAGCACTAGGGATCATATTGCAAAACATGTTAAATAATAAGAGTTCACCAAAGAATTCCAAAACATTTGGCCCAAAACAAATGGGGAAAATGTGGCAGCTTCAGACTGTTTTGGGGGTGTGGCATATACATGATGCACGCCCCTGGATCAGCTGGATGCCACACCAAGGCTGCCTAAGGCAGCCTAACCCGACCACAAAAAGAGCAGGGAAAAAATAGTCCATGCCAGTAGTCTGTTCCAGACTGTGGCAGCAGCCAGCCTCAGGAACATCAGGAAAGGCTGCATTCTATCACCCTTTCTCTTCAACTTGTATTCCAGAGATATCATACACATAGTAAGATTAGACTCAGAGAAAAGAGGTGTGAAAATTGGAGAAAGGAACATTAACAATTTAAGACAATCAGATAACACCATAATACTAGCAGAAAATAGCAAAGGACTGGAACAATTACTGAAGAAAGTCAAGGAAGAAAGTACTAAGGCAGGTTTAATGCTGAACTTTAAAAAAAATGACCATGGATGATTTATATAACTTTATTGTAAACAATAGAAATTGAAATAGTTAAAAAGATTTTCTATAGTTTGGATCAGTCATTAATCAGAATGGAGATTGCAGTCAAAAAATCAGAAGATCAAGACTTGGAAGGGCAGCTATAAAGAACTAGACAAGATCTTGAAGTGCGAAGATAGTTCATTCAAGTTATTTAGTCCACTAAAGTTAATATATATATTACAGTTACGATTGTCCATGCCATTGTATGTTCCATCACTATGTATGTGAGCTAGATGGTGAAGAAAGTGATAAGAAAATCGACTTGTTTGAGATGTGGTGTTGGAGAAGAGTTCTGTGGATATTGTGGACTGCTAAAAAACAAATAAATGAGTTCTGGAACAATCAAGCCTGAAATCAAAATCTAGAAGCCAAATTGAGGCTGTCTTACTTTGGTCATATTACTAGAAGGCATGACTCACTAGCAACAACAGTAATGCTTGATATGGCAGAAGGCAATAAGAAAAATGGAAGACAACATTACAGATGAATAGACTCAATCAAAGAAGCCATGACCCTGAATCTGCAAGAACATGAAGAAGAGACTATTGAAGACAGACAACTTGAAGGCAGTTTAACATGCACACAGGATTTAATATGCCTTGAATTTAAAATGATCTTACTTTGTACAAGAAATAAGTGCTCTCTGCAAATTCAGGCCGTAGAGGATGTTGAGCCCAATGAACCCGAAAGTCTGTTGTGAAAGCCTGAAGGAAATAAAGGCCAAAAAAAAAAAGTATTAAATGGTTATCTGTAGTTGCAGTTGCTTTAGGGAGAGTTATTATTCTTCCTCATTACAAACTGGAGGCTATGGACTAAATCCAGGTGCTAGTTCCATCTAGAACTGGCCCACTGAATCAACACTGTAGTTCTACTCTAGTTGGGACTTTCAAGTAGATTTAGAACAATGTAGTATGCATGATTCCTTCAAGGAAATACAGAAGTGATCTCTGGCTATGGCAAGGTCTCCCCAGTCAATTATAAATTGGGCAATTTATCACACCTCATTCTCACCTACCTCATGGGTGTGTTGCAGCATTTAAACATTATAGCTTCACATATACTGCCCTGAACTCCTTGGAAAATGAGCACAATATAAATTCAAATACCCCCCTCCCCCCAACATTGTACACCGCTATTATAAACAAAGCATTCAGATCCGATCATCAAGCAGTAAAGAGTCTGACATATTGGCTGTTTGTGTTATACATGGGATAGGAGGTGGGCTGGAGGTGACCAGCACTTGACCTTCCAGTTACAGCATGTGTCAGCTCAAGGACACTGGTGATCTGACTACAAACTTCATAGGATTACCAGAATGGAATGCACCATGGATTCAAATGTACTTTTTTCTAGGACACAGTGGAGCTAAACAGACAGGCAAATAACGTGCTTTCAGGCTGGCTTGAAGGCATGGCATTTAGATGACACATGCCTTGAAGCCAGCAGAAAAGTGTCCTTATGCAGATAAAAGCTGTTTCAAAAAGAAGCAGCTTTTTTTCCGCTTCTTCCTGGCTTGAAGCCATGTCATGTGTTCATGACATGAGCACTCCAGCTGCCTTGGCAGACGGCGGTGCGGTTGGTGGGGTTTCAATGTGGCTTCAGAAAAGGCAGCTTCAAGCCACTTTTTCCTGCCCATCTGTTTCAGCCCATTGTGTGAACCAGTACTGAATATAGGTAGAGTTAATGATGTATGAGAAGGCATACATGAACACAAGGGAGTATGCTAGCCTCCAGATCTCATTACTAAAAAAGGGTAAATATCTGAAGGAAGACTGGCACAAATCCCAACTAATTACAAATCAGTTTTTCTTTCTTACACCTTACATTAATTTTCCTGTAATAATCAATTTTCCTTCTTGCATCATTAATTAATTTTTCTGTAATAACAACTAACTTGAAATACATGTATAATGTCTTACCTCTGGAAGGAAGTTATGCTTTTTTATCACTTGATATAGCATTTCATGTGTTTCTATAGCTGGTCTAATATCACCTTTCAATACCTAGAATCAAGACAGAAACTGTAATATTACATTATAAACATGCAAATCATTTACGTATGATACTTTTCCATCCTAAAAGTGGCCTATATTTTTCTAGTCCACAATATAGTTAATGTCCCCCTCCCCAACAAATATCAAGGCACAAAAAAATCTGAGAATACAAAATAACAGGGAAGCAGATCCTACACATCTGCTCTAAGAGAATAGACAATGTCAGATCTTATAATTCAACTGAATCAGATGTTTATAATCTGAATGTTATAAATCTATTTCTAAAATAGCATATTCTGTTATGAGGAACTGGTTTCCTAGAAATTTTTAACACCAAATCAGATATTGCAAAACCAATAAGATACATAAAATATCCTCATGTTTTGCTTTTGTCCCTTTATTTTTATAACAATGGTTTCTAAAGAGGGATTGTTTTCAAAGTACAAAATGTCAAATGACATACCAGCAAGCAGCTGGGACTATGGAATGAATTAAAAGGGAACCTTCATTTATTGTACAGTGCTTCATAATGTCATGTATTTCATAAACAGAACGGGGATACTACATTCAAGAATTTATGACCATTTATGGTAAAAAGAAAAATCAGCCTTCAGACTAAGTCCCTATGGCCTGGTATTCAATACCTTTCTATTTGTTGTTGTTGTTGTTTAGTGCCATCAACTTTGACTTATGGCAGCCCCATCAATGAGAGGACTCCAAGTCATCCTATCAACAACAGCCCTGCTCAGGTCTTACAGACTCAGGGCTGTGGCGTTCTTGATTGAATCTATTCATCTGGAATGCAGTCTTTTTCTTTTTCTACTGCCTTCTACCTTACCAAGCATTTAATCTTTTCTAATAAGGCATATCTTCACATGATATGGCCAGATTCCTTAACTGATATAGAATTTTAAACACACAGTCATGTTAGTCTACAATATCAATATGCAAAAGGAACTTATAGCACCTTTGAGACCAACTAACAGCGAAAGAAGTTGTAGCATAAGCTTTCCAGTTCTTTCACTCAGGTCCAAAATACACTGCAGAAAGAATCAAATCCGAGACTGGTTTCAACTGCCCTGGCTCAGTGCTGGGGAATCCTGGCACCAGAGCTCTCTGACAGAAAAGGCTAAATGTCTCACAAAATCTACAGTTCTCAGAATTCCATAGCATTGAGACAGGGCAGTTAAAATGGTCTCAAACTGGATTTTTTTCTGCAGTGTGTTTTGGACCCCAGTTTGGGGCGAAACAGACAGGCAGGAAAGAGTGGCCAGAAGCCGCCCCCAACCCGATCGCCCTGGGACCACAGCAAACACATGCCACAGCCCCAAGGTCACCTCCTGCCACAGTCCCAAATGGAAAAGATCCACTCATTTTGAGTTGGTTTTGGGCTGCCTTAGGCAGCCCTGGCACAACCCCAGGGTGGCTCCGGGTGCGTGCGTCATCCAAATGCCATGCCTCCGGAGTGGTTGGAAGCCACCCCTGTCTGCCCATCCATTTTGGGCCTTAGTTAGTCTCAAAGTTGCTACAAGATCTCTCTGCAGTCTCAATTTAGTCAGTTTGGCCTCTAGGGAGAGTTCAGGCTTCATTAATCTAGGGCCCATTTATGTATCTTTTTAGCAGTCCACAGTATCCATAGAAATCTTCTCCAGCACCACACTTCAAATTAGTTGATTTTCTTCCTATCAGCTTTCTTCAGTCTTCAGCTTTCACAATCATACACAGAAATGCAAAATATGATTGTATGGACAATCCTAACTTTAATATTTAATGACATATCTTCACACTTCAGGATTTTTCTAGTTCCTTCATAGCTGCCCTTCCAAATCCTAGTCTTCTTCTGATTTCTTGACAGCAGAATCCATTCTGAATAATGAGAGAGCCAACTGACATTGAAATCTTGAACTATTTCAATGTCTTCATCACCTGCATTAAAATGATGTAAATCATCTGTTGTCGTTATTTATGCTTTCTTAATGTTCAACTGTAAACATGTCTTTGCACTTTCAGTAATCATTTCAAATTGTTGCTGTTTTCTGCTAATAGCATGGCATCATCTGCATATCTAAAACTGTTGATTTCCCTTCCAACAATTTTCATGCCTCCTTCCTCAGGAGTTTAATCCTGCTTTACATATTGTATGTTCAGTATACAAGTTAAACAGATAAGGTTATAAAATTCAGCCATGCCATATCCCTTTGCCAACTAATTGAAGGTATAACAAGAAAGAGTTTGAGGAAAAAACGAAAGGATACACTGAATAGATATATCATTCTTTGCTATATTCTTTGCATACTGCAACCATATTAGTCTTGCAAAACTTCTTGGCAGACATGATGAAGACACAAGAGTGGGTGGCTACCAGCCTCCAAAAGATGCCAAGCTGCTTCTTTCTTTTATGGTCCTTCCACCAACAGGCATTTTTACTTAGACAGGCTATTGGCAAATGACCAGGTGCTAAGGAAAGGGCTTTTAATAGAGAATATGTTTTAAATCATTTATAGTCTGGCTGTTGTTTTAACTGATTATCTATTTATAATGCAAATAAATAAATATCACTGGATGAACTTTTCTGCATAGCTCAGATATGTACCTGTAAACCTGGAAAAAATGCTAGTAGCGAATCCATCCATGTCCGAGCATTCAGCATCGGTTTGTGTATATGCACATCAAGCAGGAGAGGCGGCTGGCTAATGTATCTCATTATGGCATCATAATGCTGGAAAAATCAGAACCATGTGAATTTGCACCCTACTTGAATACCAAATTCATTCACACAAAATTAGATAAATAAGCCAAATGAATGCAGGTTTATAGGTCACAAAAACACTTCCCTAGCATAGTGACAGCTACCTACTTACACCTCTTAACAAAGAGTTCATTACACCTTCCTCTCCTTAACTATTGTGAAAAACAGTGGAATTAATATATGTGGGGGGCTGTAAGTGTGCTAATATGCTCGTGCTATTCGCTTAAATTCAGCAGCACAAAGGTGCAAACACCAATGTAATTTCCAAAAGCAAGCAGAATAAAACTCAAGGGCTGGTACAGATAAAATGGGTAAGAAAGGGGGCTTGCCACAGGTTCATCTACTCTATCCCCAACATACTGAATTCTCTCACGCACATTTTAACCACCATGAAGGGGCACATTAGACTGGCTAAGTATAACACATGGTAATCAGGCATCCTGCTTTCAACAATATTTAAATGGGGAACCTGGGGGTTGTTGTGTGTTAACTGCAAGAATTACTTTTCTGTGGTTTCACCACATCCTGTCTCAGTAATATTCACATGACTTTGCTGAATTACACTGACAAGGAGTAGGCACGCTGTGGCAAAGGGAGATGCAATTCAATCTGGAAAACAGCCAGATCCCATCCCACCCCCTAAAAGATTCCTTCCCAGTAAGATGTTGTCCATCTGGGAGGGGAGAGTCCAAGAAGCAGCGCAACTGGTCCTTTCACAGGGTTGGGGCTTTAAAAAAAAATTGGAGCAATACAGGAGACAAAACTGCTGTTGTGATTAACCATTAATCCTGATTTATGTAACTACAGATAAGCAAAAGGAAATCATTCAATCCAGACATGTCTTGTTCCTCTTTGAACTGTTTAAACTCTTGACTTCCTGGCTCTCCATTTTGCAATAGACCTCTGCCAGCTCCATATCATAAACTTCCCTGTATTCATGACAGTATGAAGCTCTGAGCCACATTTGGAAAAACTGAGTGTTCCTGACTCTACCACAACATCTACTTGATAAATCTAATGAGAATCAAATTGTTTAGTCCCTGGCAGGGTGTCCCATGGACCAAAGAGAGACTAGGTCTCCCACTAGCCACAAATAGAGTAGATCATCTCCACCAAGGTCAGTAGGAAAGCTCTCTTGCTCCCCTCACCCTTGTATTCCATAACTGCTAACTATAGTTGTAGTGGGTTAATGCTAACACTAGAAGTCTAGCAGAACATAAGGCTAGCAAATGTCTTTTAACATAAGCATTTACACATAAAAGTCCAATATGTAGAGATCCTGTAGCACCTTTGAGACTAACTAAAGAAAGAAGTTGGCAGCACAGATTTCTTTCTTTCTCTCAAAGGTGCTACAAGATCTCTCTACAGACTGATTCTACAGACTAACACAGCTATTTCTTTACTGTAAATTCTGTTACGACTGCTTCAGGTCTCAATGTAGCTGATACTTCAAACCCATCAATTAGATTAAAGGTAAATTTCTCCTCTGGCTCTGCTAATGTTTGGAAGTAGATTGAATAGGATGACATCAAAACACCTTTTTAGGGAGTAGAGGGTAAAAACTTTCTCAATGAGGGAAGGCCAACAAAAAGAATTTCTATGATTTTGAAAGTAAGTGTGATAGTCTGCAGAAAGCAACTGTTTCCACAAAAATGTAAGCCAAATGCAATACATTCGTTTGTGAGGAGCTACAACACTTTTTGCTTCTTGAAGGCACACTGGGGCTCTAAGTGTCATGGGCCTATACTCACCGTGTTAAATCTTTCCAGAAAACTGTCATCACCAAGCAAGACGTATGCCTTTAATAAATATTCATAATATGAATCTATTCCTGCTCCAACTCCACTATCTAGAAATAAGATTAAAATGATATTACATACTCAATAAAACCAGGAAACACATAAATTGAATTTTCAGAACGTGCAGTTATCCCAGTAGAATACTTTACCTGCATCAGCCTATGTATCCTAAATTTCTCTATTTGTTCAAGAGATTTGGGAAACAACAAGTTGGAGCAACTTTGACTTTTATACTTCCTACAGTTTTGCAGATACAGTGGTCCCCCGGGTTACGAAAGTAATCCGTTCCGGATTACCTTTCGTAACCCGGAAATATTCGTAACCCAGGGGACCGCTTTTTTTGCCGGACCGCGCGGCAAATTTAAAGGGGCCATGCGGGTTTTTTTATTGTAACCCGGGGTTTTATTCGCAAGCCGGGGCCGTTTTTGCGGCCCCGGCTCTTTCGTACCCCGGGGTTTTCGTACTCCGGAGAATTCGTAACCCGGGGGACCACTGTATGCAATTTTACACTTTGTTCACATGTTTAAGAGAGTCACATACTCATTTATATGTGGCAAGGTGAAACATTCTAGATCTCTGGTACTACCAGATCAGAGATTGCAGCAAGTCTAATATATTTTGAGGCTGCTTTGAAGTTTTAATTCCAGCATGCAGGTATTACAACTTCATACCTTTACGGACCCAGTCACCCGTATGAATATTGATAGTGACTCCCACTAAATTGCTGCTGCGTTGCCTTTTCTCCCAAAGAAAATCAAGTGCCTTCCGTGCATACTCCTGTAAAAAAAGCAAAGTCAATAATTCTCTAGTTCAAGGCAGATTTAAGGTCAATACGTTAGTTGAGAAACTGATTAAAACAGATGAATGCATTTCATTATACTTCTAAAATTAAAGATCTATACAGAATCATTTTTGTCACCAGAAAGATTATCTTAAGAAATGAGGATAAAGCAGACATTTATTTACAATGTAATTTATTCTTTGATATCAATAAGGCAAGCGTGGAAACCTATAAGGCAAGAGTGGAAACCTACACCTGACCAAATGTTGGACTCCATCAGCCTCAATCATCATGGTCACTAGTCAGGGATGACTGGACTCCAGTAGCTTTTGGAGGGGTACAAATTGCCTACCCCGGTGAAAAAGTATATGTTCCTTGTCTGCCTGTATCAACGGGGAATTTAACTGCTAACTTAAATGGAATGGTGAGCTTCTTAGCCTAAGAACTAGCTTTCTTCACAGCTTGGATTAATGAAGTGACACACAAACAACACTTGTATTACTTTCTATAAACTGTTATCTGCCACAGGCAAAGAAAGTTTTAAATATTTATTAAATACCAGTTATTTTAGGTCTTCCATATTTAGATTCTGCTCAGAATGTAATAAAGGGGAAACAATTCCACAAGCCAAAGCAAAATAACTAAGAGAGGGTAACTAGCTTTGGTACCTTTAAGTAGTTGAGGTGAGATGTAAACTACTGACTATTTATTTGGCTGTCTCCTGGCTACTCCACTATAGTATTGCTCAACTACATGTTGTTGATGATAGCACACAAAGTTAATACCAACAACATCAGTTCAATATAAGAAATAAAAATGTTTGTTTACTCCCTTAATGAAAATATGATGCCAGCTGAATGCATACAATTAATACAAATACAAACTTATAGCAGAAGATTAATGAAGACAAGGTCTGACAGTAAATAGCATAGACGGCTGTAGCTTATGTCATCTGCTGGTTAAAGAGTTCATAAAAAGTGTTTACAAATAATTATGACAACATAGCACACCCTACAATGGTGATAAACTATACAGCTGTTTTGTTTCAGGGGTATACAATTTATAAATGGATAAATTTTAAAATATTTTTAATACTGCCTTCAAATATACACAGGGAAGCAATTGATGAGCTTTTGGTACAACAGTTTTGGTGATCAGTTTTGCAACAGCTATACCACTGTTAGAACAAATTCTACCAAATAATTATCTCTCTCTCACAAACACACTCATTCATTCAGATAAATTAACCAACTTTACAATTACACAAGAATTTATGAGTTATATATCATCCAACAAACCTCAAATATTGATGCTCCTGTGAACCGGCTCAGAGCAGCAAACTCTAAGATCAAGGTACCTGCACAAGCTGTACAGGTATCAGTTTCTGTTCCTGTCCGTGCCTCTGGACTCCTTACACCAAATTTTAAGTTAACCTTGAACAAAACATGACAAAATTTCTAAGTACTGACATTGTCTATGAATCCAGGTTAAATAGATTACTAGTATTAGATAAAAGTCCATGGTATAGAAATTAAGGGCATACTGTACTAACATATGGAAGATGGTCAGAATCAGTGATTCTTCAACTATCTGGTGGAGGGGGGAAATAATTATTTTTTATCTCATGTGCCAAGGACGACGAATTGTATCTGTGCCCACTCGCTACAATGGTTTTTGCTTTCTTGGAAATTCTTCAGCAACCAGCAGCCAGTCCAGGCCTATAGACTTAAATAGTTCAGAATGAATTCTAGCAAGCTATGAAGCAAATATGTTGGCTAGTTATCAAAATCAGCATGTTAAATATTTTAAATACCTGTAATTCTAGCCTGGGTAAATGAGAATGTTGACATGTCCCACTCAGCATACTGGCTTTGAGGTTATAGCTAAGAATACAAAAGAGAGAGACCTACTGTTCTATACAAAACAGTAAGTCACTCTAACTAGTGTTTTGGGGAGTCTTAGAGAAAGTTTGACTTCAGTGTCCTTTCAGGCCATCATCCTGTATGAGTTTCCGAAATAGATTATACTTTACGTGGAATAATGTTCTGATGAAATGTAGAATTCCTATGTAGCCTAACATTATTTAACCATAAAAGAGATGGCATTAGGTCACATTATACTTACTCTTGGATATGGAAGACCACTGGTGGTATTAAAAGCTGGCAGAAGCTTGTAGCCCAGCTGTTTTGCCATGTGCAGAAGTTCCCCACTGTACCACTGCATGACTTCACCTTTCTCTTTGAGCATAATTGCTACTGAGTGCCCACCTAAAAGACCTCTAAATACAAACAAGAGGTAGTACAGTTCAGGAACTATATCATATTCTGAAAATACTAATCTCAGTCATGGGAATGGCTCAAAGACTCGGCTGTTAGAGAAACAACCAGGGTTGGAAGTGGTCAGTAAGACTTAACACTGTACAGTAGAATGGGAAATCCAGTGGATAAGACAGAAGAACAGGGGAAAACAATTGTGCAAATTATTTCCAATCCATAAGCAATCATTAGAAGTTACATCTGCTTCTAATGATTTCTTAGATGTTAAGAAATCAAGAACAAATGTAGTGAATGGAATGCTTTCCACTTTTGGAGAATGAATATAATCAAGGTTGTATATATGCTGACATTCCACAGGCATGCACAATACCTATTGAATCTGGTATAAAATGAAAAATTTAACTTCCAGGGAATTTCATAAGAATTCCAATAAATCAGAGGCCTAGCTACTTTCACTATCTTGTTTTCCACACTGGCCAAACAGATTTTGTTTGCCTTTTTAATATCATAACATGGGACCAAAGGCAGCTCACAGACTAGATTAAAACAAAGTATAGCTAAAAGACAATCCTTTTCTGATACTGTTCCCTAGTAGGTGATGTTCAGAGGCATGCTCCTTCTGTTGCCTGGGGAACCACAGAGCCACCAACAGCTTCATCGTCCATTTATTTGACTACTCCTTTTAAAAGTCATCTTAAGTAAGTGACCATCACCACATTCTGAGGTACCTATGATTCACTTTCAAGCTCAACATATTTTAGCAAAGATAGGTTTAGGCACATGCAAGTAATTTCTGCAGATGTATCAAAAGCCAGAGTAAAACCTCTAGTGAATGCAGGTTTCAGTGCCCAACAAAGCTTTCTGCCCCTTACAATGATAAATGAAAACAGAATTGTTACAGAAAATAAAAAATGAAAGTTAACCAAATTAAGAGAAATCATGCATGTATACATGGTTAATGCAGCTCACAAAACAGAGTTTCTCTCTGTACAGTCTTGAGATTACTCTGGTGCAGTATTTCAGCTTTTTAAATAAGCAAGCCTAATTATAATTCATTACAGCTGTTATGCAATTAGTTAAGTGTATATTTCAAATATCAAGCTGTTATTAAATGTTAAGAAATGGTACACTCAAGTTAGCTGCAAACTGGACAGAGCTGAAGGCAAATTAGCACATGTCCCAAGTGAAATGCTGCAAAAATATATAAATTGTAAAAATAAAATTTCAATTTTATTTTATGGACTGTGGATTCCTATTAAACACTTAACAGATATATTTGAATTCATCTTAAAATACGTGGAAAGAACAAACACATGACAGATGGCAAATGGGATGTCTTTTCTCCTGCCGCATAAAACTTACCCAAGGACTCTGATGTTGGTTTCAAACACAGATACTACAATATCATTGTCTAAATTAACATCTCTGATCACTTTTCTAACAGCTTCTTCAAACTCTTTGGTTTTGTTTAACACCTGAAAAACAAATGTGAATGTGAAACATTCTTATTCCCTCCTTTGAAATTGGTCTACTAGATAAACTATGATTTAAAAAATTATGGCCAAAATGCATCAACACTGGAAGAACTTTTTTGAAGTTTGATGTCCAATGAATATCAGATGCATTTCAATTAGATTTTTTTTTCAACAACAGTTTATTTTTTTGTTTTTTCACAAAAGCAAATTCTGGAGTTTCTGAAAGCAGACGGGACAGCTAAATGTTCCTTCAACAAGAGCATAACAGTTTATTAAGTAGATCTATATTATATCCCATATTGGAGATGGAGGGCTGAAGCTGAGAAAATGATGGTTTGCCCCCAGCTACAAAGTATATTCACACATGGACAGTAAGGCATCTCCAATCAAATGGCCAGAGTTACAAACAGGGAACCTTCTTGAAGGTTTTCAAGGAAAGGGTAGGGAACTACTGCTTTGTATGTAAAGCTTACATGTTGTCTTATGTTGGGCAGGGACTGGATTTTTGGATCTCTTGAGACTGGCCCCAGTTCTTACACTAGCAGGAAACCACTTTTTTATCTGCAAAGCATCAAAGTTATAAGGTGCAAAAACTATTAGAATGCATTTTTATTTAAAAAAGAGCCTAGTATATTAAATTAATCTCTAACTAACCATTAATATATGTCAGGGTTGGGCAACTTTCAAGGGTTTGGAGGCATACCAGCCTCATCTACACTGTTCCAGAGGCCTCTGGGAGTGTAGATGGACAACTGTAGGCCAAACTATATGGGATGACAGAAAAAAAGTATTGAGGGCCCACACCTGTTATATGTTAAGCCCAAACATTAAAGAAACCTAACATAATTGCTAAAATAGAAGCCAGAATATTAAGAAACTTGCAACAACAACAAAATAAGAGAGTACAACCCACCACAAGTGTGTCTAGAGTATCAATCAGCGTCAGTGAAAATCTGGGGGTAGGGGGAGAGAAAAGAACAAGATGTTAAGACCCAGTAAATTTTATGTAGCAGCTAAAATGAAACCATACTCTTTAATCAGTCCTGATTACTATACGCAGTTCTGCGATTCATACATGCTCCTTGTGTAAAGTCATATGAATGCATGTGCCCTACCTACCAACCCCCAAAGAACAATCCTGGCTTGTGCAAGGAAGTTAGCATCCTATAATTTTTAAGGCCCTCTGACAAATTACACAGAAAGTTTGCCAAGTATGGCGGTATAATCCCACATAATCCACTCTGTATGCTCAGGTCCTCTGACAGGCATTTACTCGAGTCAGCGAGGACTATATTGGCAATTGTCAGCCAGAGGACTTTCCCTTCAGCAGTCCCTGGAATGACCTGCCAGAAAAGATTCGGCAGCTGAATACGCTGTCTGAATTCAAAATTGCATTAAAGACCTGATGATTTTTAAACTGTAAATTTTAAATGTTGAGTTTTAGAAGTAGATTGTTTTCACATGTGTACATTTTATTTGTCCTTTTAAATTGATGTGTGTTTAACACATGACGTTTGTTAATTGTTGGTGTCCCCTGCCTTGACCCATGGAAAGAGATGGGAAATAAATAAATAAAAAACATACAATACATGTAAGCAATTCTAATTAATCTGAGCCATTATGAAATACAGTGGTCCCCCGGCTTACGAATCCCCCGGGTTACGAAAACCCCGGGATCCGAAACCGGCGGGACCGCGATTGTATCCCCCGGGATCCGAAAGATCCCCCGGGATACAGGAAAAAAAACCGCGCGGCCCCTTTAAATCGGCCGCGCGGTCCGTTCGCGAAAGCGGTCCCCCGGGAAACGAAAGCTTCCGGGTTACGAAAGGTAATCTGGAACGGATTACCTTTGTAACCCGGGGGACCACTGTAAAAGGAGATTTTTTTTCCTTTCTGTACGTACGGAGGAAGTGCCACTGACCCACAAATCCATAATGTAGATTTTATATCCTTTGGCGTATAGGAGATAGCCTTGTTCTACAGTGCCTAAAATCTCTAGCATTAGCTAGGGTCTATGTGCATGAATGCCTTCCGAATTATGAGCTGCTTATACAATCTTTCCACTGCAAAGAAGGGACCAACACAGAAAATAAGCAGGGCCCAATCACATGGAGTGAGCCATATCAAGGATTTTCTAAGCAGCAGTGAAGGATGTATTATCCCAAGACTTATTCCCAGACTCTTCTACTTGCAAGGACCAACTTGTTGCTTGGTTTTATTTATAGCACAAAATGCTGTATGGTACTGAAAATTACCAGAAGGAATTTATTCTTAGTATCTGTTTACATAAATTTCAACATCAATACAATACAAATGTCAATAAAGCTAATATACAGTACAACCCATACTATATTATACATATAATACAAATTGTATGGGTGGTGTTATTCCAGTGCTGTACTGTCCTTTGTGTTACCATGCTGGCGGCTGAAAAACTGCCAATCTGTAAACTAGGTCTTCACTACTGTCACATTTTGGAACAGGATTACTAGCTTCTGTGAAGTAGGAATAAGATCAGCAAAGTACACCAGCAAATTTATATTTTCAAATCACTAATAGAAACACTTTTTCAATCCACTGGTGAGGCTTTCATTAAATTACTATTCAGACAACATACTGTGCATGAAAAAAAATACTCTTCCATGGTTATATATCCAGTGTCTGCTTAGTATAGTTACTAAGTATAGTATAGTTACATACAGCACCAACCCTGAAATAAAATGTCCCATTTCACATCAATATAGTCACTTAAGAATACTAACTTTCCCAAGGCATCATCCACATCCCCACGACTTGGTTCTTGACCTCGAACTCTTCCACGGCAAGTTAAAGGCATGAGCTCATCGGCTGGATAGGCATGTTCCTGTTCATTCCAAAAAAGGAAATAAAAAGGAAAAAAAAATCAGGAGACTGAAGTGGTGTATAGGTAGGTATGTTGAAATGTATGGCACAGCAATAACTGGGACATTTTCCAAATCCAGACTGTTGCAAATGCAGGAACTAAGAGGCACACAGTTTCTACATTCATAAGAGCTTGATTGTACCAAAACAGCTGCAGACCCCTCTGAATGAAACATCATGTTTTTTTCATTGGACAGGTAAGTATTTTAACTAGCTAAATGGCAATAAAAGTTTTCCACATAGGAAACGCAAGACATTTAGGACAAGTCGCATTACTAAAACCAGCAGAAAGCAGCCTTTTCTAAGGGTTTATTTACCCTCCTGGGGCCCACACATTTCCACTGTGTATTTTTGCCTCATCCTAATTCAGAATAAGATCCAAGGCATTCATTAAAAGAAGCCTCTGTCCCAAAAGTAGCAAGCTGCCACTGCAATGCTCTTACTTTTCACAGAAAAATGTTACACTTATGAGACTGCCTTCTGCTCAAGACACCTTCCTGGTCAAAAGGTGGAGAACAAGCAGACCTCTTGTGAACTTGATCATTTAGTTTTTAAAACACAACACAATATGTAAATAAATTACTTGATTTATTGTTCATGTATATTCTGGACTCTCGCCAAAACAGATCTATTCCAGTTTTTAAAACTGAACAAATATTGACAAATGGTCTCTTTAAAACAGCAAAAAATCTAACATGGCTATTCTGTATGTATCTATTCAAAGTAAGGTACCCTTGGCTAAAATTAGAGTTTATTCTCAAATAAGAGCATATAGGATTTAGAGGTAAAAAACACAGAAAAGGGACTGAGTGTATGAACAGTACCTTGCACAGCATCACACAGCCAGCTAGCTGAGTAGCCGTATCAACTTATTACTGTATATATTCATGTATAGTCTAGAAATTTAGGTAAAAAAATTGACCCCCAAAAACTGACTTGACTTATCCACGAGTCAATATAAGTACTGTATTTTAACTCTTATTTAAAAGAAGGAAGCATCTCCTGGTGAAAAGCAAGAGTACAATATGGGAAGCACCAACCTCCTTTACTCTCCCATCCATCCAGTTTTAAAAGTAGAGTTATGTGTGCTGGAATTTTATAAGTTCTTTGACATTGTTTTGCTTTGCTTCATCCTTTAGATCCTTTGCTATATGCCCCTAAATTTTACTGTCGACTTATCCATGGGTCATAGGAAAATCCATAATTTTGACCCCCAAACTTGCCCTCGACTTATACATGAGGTAGACTTATAGATGAGAATATACGGTATTATGAAAAGAAGTATGGAAAACCCAGCAGTACAACTTACACTGGTTTAATATTATAAGCACTGTAATTCTTTATGAGATCTTAAAGGGGGAAGGGCTACTTTTAATACTGGAAGAAAAGCTTTCTGGTATTATTATATAGTAGAACACAGCAGAAGTTATTTTTATCTACCATGTATACACGTCTATAAAAGTCTAAAAATTCATGCCCAAAAATTGACCATTAAATCCCAGGTCGACATAATTATGGGTCAATATGGTAATGTGATAGCAGCTCTTTCAGATTTTCCTATGCAGTTTTTTCTCTCTCTTGAGCCAAGCAGAAAGAGTCCTGGGTGATCGATTGATATTGCTGTTTATTTAAGAGTCCCTCTCCCACTTGTGTAAATGCTGAAACGAAAGCTGAACGCTGAAGCAAAAAGTCTCAGTGAGACTCCCTCTTGCCGCACACACACATACCCTCGACCTATCCATGGGTCATGGCAAAATTCATAATTTTGGCCCCAAAACCTGCCCTCGATTTATACCTGAGGTCAACTTATAGTCGAGTATAAACACTAATCATATTTTGTAGGAGCATAGCTCAAACCAAAAACAGCAATAAAAGTTAACACTTTGTTGCAGTCTGTTCAATACTTTGCCATCTTAATATCAAGCAAAGCTTGAATTTCTTATCATTCTTGCCAAGTTCAACAAGCACAGAAATGCTATTTGTTTATCTAAGGTCTTAGTATACGTGGCATGTAAATATCCTTTTGACTTCAAAGCTTCCAGGATATGCCATGTCATAACCTAAACATTTCATGGTAGAAATGAAGAACAGCCAGCCACATTTTCCGGTTAGTAAAATGATAATACTGAACTATCAGCTATATGGGCTGTCTCCATGGGTTCGGTCTAAGAATGTACTGAACAACTTTTTAAACACTCAATACCGTCAATTATGATTTGGGTTCAAATATCCATTGCCTCAAGTCTGCTCAACATATTAAATTGCATGTATACTTTATCCTCAAGTGCAGATACTAAAATGCAGAGCACTACTTACAAATACAGCGCGCCCTTCTTTTACGTGGGGGAACCATTCCAGACCCCCTGCGTAAAGAAAAAAACAAGTTTGCTCAAGTCCCATTTAAACCAATGGGGCTCATGCTTGTGGTGTGGCAGCGGCACATGCGTGCGCCATGGACGCATGCCCCGTTACTCCTTCCAGCGCCTTCCCTTCCGGGCTTGAAGCCACGTATGGCACGCCCATGTATGAAGCAAGTGCACTGTACTGCTTTGGATTATGAGCTTTTAGCTAAAAAATGTTATGGGCATGGGCAGGTTGATGCCCATAAGAAAATATCCAGCTCTATCAGCATATTTCCGAAAAGTGTACACAAACCATGCCAACAAGTATCAGGTCAGAATGCACAGTGAAGCCATTGAAATCCACAAACACCTGGACAACTTCAACAGGAAAGAAGAAACCCTTAAAGTGAAGAAAGTTTGGCTGCCAGTCTTGAAAAGCAGCAAAATCAAGGCTCAGAAAATGCAAATGAGAAACCACCCAGGGTCAGGGGTTTTCCCAGCAGACAATGATCACTAATTAAACAGACACTAATCCTCTTTGCATATCCTCCCACCCAGAGGCCTTGCCACCAACAACTGAACAATACACAGACTATCAAGGAAATCTCTCATCCCTGCCCACGGTCACACAGATATATATACCGTGTATATATATATATATATATACACACACCCTAACCCTACTCTCTTCCATGCAGCAATCTTTGAAGATGCCAGCCACAGATACTGGCGTAACATCAGGAATAATTTTTTCTAGAACATGGCCACATAGCCCTAAAAATCAAAAAACAAAACAAAACTATGGATGCCAGCCATGAAAGCCTTCGACTTCACAATAATACTTTTATTTTGAACCGGTCAGGTCACGTTAATCGTATTACTCAGATCCTCATGAATGACACTATTTAAATGTTCTAAGTGCTTGCCATATATTGTTTTAACACTTACCAACCCTATGAGATCAGTATTATTACTTCCATTTTACAGATGCGTAACAAAAACAATAATTGCTTTCCCAACCACAAAGTGAACATGTGGGAAGGATGGGATTTCAACAAGGAACCTTCTGATTCACAATTCGAAGTCTTATGGGTTTGTGTGTGGTGTGTTTTCAAGTCATTTCTGACTTATGCTGACCTTAAGATGAATCTATCATGGGGTTTTCTTGGCAAAATTTGTTCAGAGGAGGCTTAGGCACTCCTTGAGGCTTAGGCACCAGCTCCTGTTATAGCTGAACTATAGTCTTGCTGGGAGGTGGGCAAATGGTGCTCTTTACTACAATATCCATCAACTGAATTAACAATAATTAATGTAATAGGTTTGAGATTGAATGACAGCATTTCTTATGTGTCAAAAGCTGTGCCATTTTTAAAAAATTGCTATTGACATTGTTTATGTTTCAGTGCATATTACATTTTTAGGAAAAAGGTAATAGATGTAATTAAGTCCTCACAATAAACCCTCAAGAGGCAGCTACCCGCGATGGTGGGTGAGGTTTCATCAGGAATGAATAGACGTTTCCAAACCAAGCTACCACAACAAGACAAACTCACCAAACTTCTTGCATTTGATGATTCAGTTACAACATCATGTGAACCCATCGTTTAAACTGCAGTTTAAAACTGGCATCTTGATTTAAGCTTCACAGTATATCAGTTAAGGATCTATAGCTGTTCTCAGCATTTATTTTTCTGCTTGGTATAATAGCTTCCAGCAGGGGAGCAAATCACTACTACAATTTATTAATTCAGACATCATGCCAAATCATTTTTAAAAAGTACTAATTCATAGCAAACCAGGGTTTTTCACTTCTGGTTGCAAACCATGTTCATTTAGATATTAAACCAAACAGTAAATTTTCTTAATTTATTGCAAACTTACTGGCAAAATCTAGGCATATTTCTCTGAAGCTATTCCACTAATGAGAATGGACAGACTACCAAAAATAAAAATATAAAAATCATAAAACTTGACAACGCAAAACTGAATCAAAATATTGGTCTAAAGGTTATTTTGTAAGTATCTGTGCAGTACTGACAAAAATCAGTTTACCAATATGGGAATCCTGTTCTCTACCAATACAGCAATCTATTGATTTAATAAATTAAACTGAATTACATTGAAATCATTTAGGCTTCTAAGTAATAGGGCTTAAATATTTAGCATTATATTCTAAGAGCAGTGATCACTGAAACTCATTTCCAAGATGAAAAACACTTCAAAAGCAAGAACACAAAAAGATAATTCTCAGAATTATAAGAATTATCAAAATCATAATTCTCAAATGCTTACCTAATCTACATTATGCTAAAAAGTGGTAATTAAGAATAGTAATTAAAAACAGATCTAGTCAGTTAGAAGCAAGCTAAATGTAATAATTATGTTATCATTTTACTTACCATATAATTACTATAGGCATGATCAAACATTTCTACTACTTGATTCCTACAAAGGAAACAAAAAAAAATAGTATGTAGTTGGTTATATCACTCAAAGGAAGCTTTACGATAAGTAAAAACAGCAACTCAGACTGAAAGACGCAAGGCGATAAAGAACACCTCCTAAACAGATATACATTGGCCATAATAATTTGTACAAGCAAATAAACTAAAGAAAGGTTACCACCAATAAATATTATTCTTAGATGCCAAAAATGAAATGAAACAATATCATCTAAAGATTGTATTTATTTATTTATTTATTATTATTATTATTATTATTATTATTATTTGCTCTTGTTGTTCTTGTTTACCTTGTTGTTCTCAAGGTAAGCTATGATTTTTAATTTTATTTTTTGGCTAGATTTATTCTGAAGACATTTACCACTGCTCTCCTCTGATCCGAGAGTGTGACTCACCGAAGGTCACCCAGTGGGTTTCCATGTCTGAGCAGAGATTCATTCCTGGGTCTCCTGGAATCCCTGTCCAACATGCAAACTGTTACATCATGGCGGCTCTCTATATATGTTCACATAAGTATTTGGGTGTCTTCTGTCATTTCCAACTTATAGCGACCCTATGGCAGGGCTTTCTTGGCAGAGGGGGCTTGCCATGGCCATCCTCTGAGGCTGTGTGTTACAATAAGTACAGGGATAAATTAGTGCATCACTTATTCAGGACTGGTGGCATGGTGGATGATAATCATATGGAAAAGGTAAGGAAGCGGTAAGCTCAACAGTGTTTCTACTTTTGCTCTCACAGATGTGAAGCAACTACATAAAACCCTATGAGTGGCTCTGCTGTCAAGGAGCAGGACACAACTGTGACACAAGCAATTCCTGAAACACATGCCCTCTAAGTATGTGTCCTTCCTCCATTATGTAAAACTTCATTTCCTTTAAGGAGGAGAAAGAAAAGGAGGAGGCTCTAGTCCATGTGCTTGGGTGAGATCTAATTTAATTTACACTTGAGCCATTGCATTCTGGGAGCCAGTGCTGGGAGGCTACTTAAGGCTACTCAAGGCTAGCAGAAGCTTCATTTCCTTTAAGGAGGAGAAAGAAAAGGAGGAGGCTGTAGTCCATGTGCTTGGGTGAGATCTAATTTAATTTACACTTGAGCCATTGCATTCTGGGAGCCAGTGCTGGGAGGCTACTTAAGGCTACTCAAGGCTAGCAGAAGCTTCATTTCCTTTAAGGAGGAGAAAGAAAAGGAGGAGGCTGTAGTCCATGTGCTTGGGTGAGATCTAATTTAATTTACACTTGAGCCATTGCATTCTGGGAGCCAGTGCTGGGAGGCTACTTAAGGCTACTCAAGGCTAGCAGAAGCGCGCACCTAACGGCGCGCAAATTTTGATTTTTTTATCTAGTCAAGGAGGTGTTTAGAGAATAGAAGAGGAGCCGGCCTGAAGCATCAGAGGAAGTGAATCAGAGACTTGCCTTTGGAAGGAGCTTTTAACCAGGAGCTCTCTACCTAACTATAGGCCCCGTGACTTGAACTCAGTGACAGAGCTTGGGAATAAAGGCCAAGTCTAGCAAGGGAAGCCCACAGTCTTGTTTCAGTGCCTCCTTAAGACTTCTCAGTATGGACACTGAAGGCCCTGCAGCAGTCACCTGCAACACCTGTGGGATGTTTGTCTTCTTGCCTACAGAGGTGGCGAACTACACCTGCCACAAGTGCAAGTTGGTAGCCCTCTTGGAAGAGAAAGTACAGCAGCTAGAGGAGCAGATATCTGCACTCCAGCATCATAGAGAGCAGGAGAATCTCCTGAACAGGTCAGACCAGAATGTCTTGGGTGGGAAACAGAGAGAGGAAGTTGTTGGGGTGGAGGAGGTCACTCCACATATAACAGAGGTAGGTGCTTGGAGGAAGGTCACACACAGAAGTAAGGAAACCAGGGAACGTTCTGTGAGCGGCTTGCAGCTACAGAATCGCTTTGAATCTCTCTCTGTTGTCAGAGATGATGAGGAAAAGCAGCAGGGACAGACATCAGGGACAGAGCGGGAGAGCCTGAGAGTATCATGAAAAGGAACAGCCACTGCTAAGCCTCGGAGGAGGCGCGTGGTCGTGGTGGGGGACTCCTTGCTGAGGGGTACAGAAGCAGTGGTTTGTGGGCCTGACAAGATGTCTCGGGAGGTGTGTTGTCTCCCTGGGGCAAAGATCCATCATGTGACGGAGAGGCTGACAAGACTTGTCAAGCCTACTGACCGTTATCCCCTTCTTTTGGTTCATGTGGGAACCAATGATACTGCAAGGCACAGCCTTCAGAATATCAAAAGGGATTATGAGGCTCTGGGAAGGAAGCTGAAAGAGATGGATGCACAGGTTGTCATCTCATCTCTACTCCCGGTAGAAGGCCATGGTCCAGGAAGGGAGAGGAAAATAGCAGAGGTGAATAACTGGCTCCGTAGATGGTGCCGCCAAGAACAGTTTGGATTCTTGGATCATGGGCTGCGGTTCCATGAGGAGGGACTTCTGGCAAGGGATGGACTGCATCTCACGCCAGTTGGCAAAAACGTTTTTGCCAACAGTCTGAAGAATCTGATCAGGAGGGCTTTAAACTGAGTTATGTGGGGGAGGGAGACATTATACTGGAAGGCAAAAGGGATGGAGAGAATAGTCCAAGTGGCATAGAGGGAACAAGGCAAACAGTGCAAGGACCCAACAGTAGAAGGCAAAAAAATGTGCAAAAGCAGCAAGTAAAGAGGACACATGGTCTTAAATGCCTCTCCACTAATGCACAGAGTATGGGAAATAAGCAGGATGAACTTGAACTCCTAGCACAACAAGGGAAATATGATATAATAGGCATCACTGAAACCTGGTGGGATGAGTCTCATGATTGGAATGTAGAAATAGAGGGGTATAACCTTTTTAAGAGAAACAGGCCAAGCAGGAAAGGAGGAGGAATAGCATTATATGTCAGGGATATTTACACCAGTGAAGAGATGCAGGAAGTCAATACTGGAAGCCAGGTGGAGAGCATCTGGATAAAAATTAAAGGAGAGGGAAAGAACAGGGATGTTACTGTGGGAGTCTACTACAGACCTCCAAGTCAGACGGAGGAATTGGATGATGCCTTCTAGAACAGATAATCACATACTCAGAAAAGAGAGATGTAGTAGTGATGGGTGACTTCAACTATCCTGATATTTGCTGGAAGTCAAACTCAGCCAAATCCTCAAAGTCTAGCAAATTCCTCACTTGCCTGGAAGACAATTTCATTGTCCAAAAGGTGGAAGAGGCAACAAGGGGATCAGCCATTTTAGATCTGATCTTAACCAACAGGGAAGACCTAGTTGATGGGGTGCAAGTGGTTGGATCCTTAGGTGGAAGTGACCATGTTCTCCTGGAGTTTGTTATACAGCGGAAAGGAGAAGCCAGGCATAGTCAGACACGCACTCTAGACTTTAGGAGAGCTAATTTCAATAAACTTAGAGAAATACTGGGAGTGATCCCATGGTCAGGAATACTAAAAGAAAAGGGAGTTCAAGACGGATGGGAGTTTCTGAAAAGGGAGATATTGAAGGCACAATTTCAAACAGTTCCAATGAGGAAGAAAAATGGAAGACGTCTCAAGAAGCCAGGATGGATGACTAAGGAACTTTCAAATGAGCTAAGTTTTAAACGGAACATGTATAAGAAATGGAAAAATGGAGAAATCACGAAAGAGGAATTCAAACAAATAGCCAGCACATGTAGGGGTAAAGTCAGAAAAGCTAAAGCGCAGAATGAACTCAGGCTTGCTAGAGAGGTTAAGAACAATAAAAAGGGCTTTTTTGGATATGTCCGCAGCAAAAGGAAGAAGAAGGAAACAGTGGGGCCACTGCGTGCAGAAGATGGCAAAATGCTCACAGGGGACAGAGAAAAAGCAGAATTACTCAACACCTTCTTTGCTTCAGTCTTCTCAGAAAAGGCAAAGGGTGCTCAACCTAAGGATAATGGAGACAGAATAGAGGAAATTCAGCACAGAATAAGTAAAGAGGTAGTACAGGAATACCTGGTTAACCTAAATGAATATAAATCTCCAGGACCAGATGAACTACATCCTAGAGTATTAAAAGAACTGGCAAATGTAATATCAGAGCCATTGGCAATAATCTTTGAGAACTCCTGGAGAACAGGAGAAGTCCCAGCAGACTGGAGGAGGGCAAACGTTGTGCCCATCTTCAAAAAGGGAAAAAAAGAGGATCCCAACAATTATCGTCCAGTTAGTCTGACATCAATTCCAGGAAAGGTTCTAGAGCAGATCATTAAGCAGAGAGTCTGTGAACACTTAGAGGCCAATGCCATAATCACAAAAAGCCAACATGGGTTTCAGAGAAACAAGTCATGCCAAACGAACCTGATCTCTTTTTTTGATAAAATTACCAGCTTGGTAGATGAAGGGAATGCTGTGGATATAGTATACCTCGATTTCAGTAAGGCCTTTGACAAGGTTCCCCATGACATTCTTGCAAACAAGCTTGCAAAATGTGGGATAGACAAGTTAACTGTTACATGGATTTGTAATTGGTTGACTGGCCGAACTCAAAGGGTGCTCAACAATGGCTCCTTTTCATCCTGGAGAGAAGTGACCAGTGGGGTCCCACAGGGCTCTGTCCTGGGCCCAGTGCTATTCAACATCTTTATTAACGATTTGGATGACAGAATTGGGGGCATACTTATCAAATTTGCAGATGACACTAAACTGGGAGGAGTAGCTAATACCCCAGAGGACAGGATCAAAATTCAAAATGACCTGAATAGACTAGAAAGCTGGGCCAGTGCTAACAAAATGAAATTCAATGCGGAGAAATGTAAGGTTCTGCACTTAGGGCGGAAAAATGAAATGCACAGATATAGGATGGGGGACACCTGGCTGAATGAGACCACATGTGAAAGGGATCTAGGAGTCCAAGTAGACCATAAGCTGAACATGAGTCAACAGTGTGATGCGGCAGCTAAAAAAGCCAATGCAATTTTAGGCTGCATCAATAGAAGTATAGTTTCTAGATCAAGGGAAGTTATAGTGCCACTCTATTCTGCTTTGGTCAGGCCCCACCTGGAATACTGTGTCCAATTCTGGGCACCACAATTCAAAAAAGATGTGGAGAAACTGGAGCGGGTCCAAAGGAGGGCAACTAAGATGGTGAAGGGTCTGGAAACCTTGCCCTATGAAGAACGCCTTAGGGAACTGGGGATGTTTAGCCTGGAGAAGAGAAGGTTAAGAGGTGATATGATAGCCCTGTTTAAATATTTGAAGGGATGTCATATTGAGGAGGGAGCAAGCTTGTTTTCTGCTGCTGCAGAGACTAGAACGCGAAACAATGGATGCAAAACTGCAGGAAAAGAGATTCCACCTCAACATTAGGAGGAACTTCCTGACAGTAAGGGCTGTTCGACAGTGGAACACACTCCCTTGGAGTGTAGTGGAGTCTCCTTCCTTAGGGGTCTTTAAGCAGAGGCTGGATGGCCATCTGTCAGGGATGCTTTGACTTGGAGTTCCTGCATGGCAGGGGGTTGGACTGGATGGCCCTTGTGGTCTCTTCCAACTCTATGATTCTATGATTCTATGTGTGTGCAATTTGGTGCAAATATCTCAGACAATAGATTTAACACTTCAATAAATTCTAAACACCAGGTCAAATGTAAAAATACCACTTGATTTAATAACTAACTGGAGTACGAAGCTCCAATACACATTTCTTGCTTTTTGTTAACAATTCACACATTAGCCTAAATCCAATATAACCTAAGCACAGAAAAACGTAAGCAGAGATTTCTGTTGGTTTTTCCCACCTGCCCAAGTAGTAGCACAGGTATTCTTGCAGTCTCAGTTACACCCTGCTAACATTTCTGCAACTGATAGAATTCAAAGACATAGCTGTGTTAGTCCGTATAATCGGTGCGCAAGGGAACTTGTAGCACCTTTATGACTACTGTATAAACTCATGTATAAGTCTAGAAATTTTAGTCAAAAAATTGACCCCAAAAACCCTGAGTTGACTTATCTTTGGCACTGTTTTCCTTTGCTACGTCCTTTAGATCAATGGTCCTAAAACTTTTTCAAGCAACCACACCCTTTCCTTTCGGGCGGCAATCCTAGCACCCACACACATACTATGCATATTTTTGGATGAGCGCTGTCCCCTATAGTCAGACACAACCAGACAATCTTGTCAAGGGAAAATCTTTACCTTAACTTTTTCTACACAAATTCATGCTCCCTTAGCACCCAGTCACCTTGGGAGCAGGAACCAAGAGAAAGGTTCAGCCTGTGTGTTTGTAGGGATTTTATAGAGGCCACAGAAGCAGCAGAGCAGCTTCAACCTGCCAGCCAAGTCCCAGCAAAGTTCACAAAGCTTAAGCAGGGTCCCAAATTTGAAAGCTCCTTTTGCTGCCACTTCTCCCCCTCCACCATGTGCTCTAACTCTTTGCTTCCGTCTGTCCCCCCAAAATAGTGTCGGCCTCAGTCGCAGAAGCAATGCCCTATGCCCAAGCCTCGCACAAGTTTCCCAACTGCCACTACTAGCAAAAGATGCTGGCAAGGGAGTGAACTCACAGGGGCAGGCAAAGAGCAGGAAACATCACCACATAAAATGGTCAGCGAGGCTGTGTGGTGCTTTTCTGGGGACCCTGAAAAGTAGTTTAATGCAATGCTCATTCTCACCATGGTCCTAAAGACCACTGCTTCCCCTTGTCTTTCCTGCACACCAATACTTTGACTGAAAGCCCCCACCACCACCACCTCAACAACTCCCTACTACCCACTTTCTACCCCGCTGCCCCCTGGATCCTTCCACTGCCCCCAGGGGCATACCGCCCACATAGGGAATCATTGCATCCAAGGTGGGGAGTAAAGTGGTTAGCCCTGGCTCTTTGACCCTCCTCCCCACCTTGGATGTATCTTGAGAGGCATCAAAGGTGGGGGAGGAGGGGGACCACTGAGGAGAAAAGGAAGAAGGGGCTGATTTAAACCAGATCCCGGACTCCAGTCATTGCCTCCAGTCCAGGTTTAAAGCAGCTCCAGCAGCCATACCTGGGCTCTCAAAGGGAAGCCTTACCCAGAAGAGGGAGAAGCAGCAGCGGGAGACAGCTCTCAGCAAATTCTGGTGGAATTGGGGCTGGGTTCCCGCATGGAATCTGGAAGGAGGGCTTTGAGGAGAGGATTCTGCCTGGTCGACCTTCCTCCAGTGAGTCTCTTTTATTAGTCCCCTCATGCCTCTAGGTTTCATCCTTGACTTATCCACGGATCACATCAAATTTCCTGATTCTGGCTCTAAACGTTGCCCTCGAGTTATACAAGGTCAAAATGCTTTTTTAAAGTGCTTTTTTATTTTATGAAATGAAAAGGCATAAAGGAAGATTCTATGGCACACTACATAGATAATATCATGGCAAATACAGTGCTGTCATCAATAGTGCAAGAAATCTTCTGGCCACAATGAGTTCAGTGAGAGGTGATGACAGCAGCAGGTGAGCCATGCAGATGCAATCCTACTCTTTATTCCCAGATTAGGCTAAATCACTTTCTTCAACAATGGTTAGAATGAAGATGTTTTCCCACCACATATTAAAAACTCTCTCAACTACTAGATTTTATTACTCTGTTACCAAACTGGGACTGTAAGGATTCTGCTTGTCACATAAAACCATCCCATCCCTTATCATAGAAATAGCCTCACTTGCGCTTGCAATATATGCAAATTAAAATCACCACTCCACATATACATAACAATTATGTACATGTACTTAACATTCTCCTTATATCATCTGACATTTGAGAATTACAATGTCCCATTACCCTAACCTGTATATGCATCTGAATCTATAAATATGGCTACAAAAATGTTAATTTCAATGTACTTTAATTTTGTTTCTGATAGTGGCATCGTGAATGGCACTGTATTTGTAATGTTGCCTGTCATGTATGTAACCTAAATCTTGAGCTCAACCTATTGTGAAGAAAAGCAGCTGCTTAAGTCATTCAAACAAAATACACATTAAGAAATGTGATGAAAGCCAAAAACCTCACTCTCTCACATTGCCTTAGCTGCAATCAAGGAAAGTGAGCCCAAAGCATTTTTGTACTTTGTACTTTTGTTAATGCTTAGTGTGTTTCTTCTTTGATTCCTTTTACTCATTAACACCTGACGACTCTATCTTTAGAAGGTACAGTATGAGCTGAGAAGTTGCAGAAGATGCTATCACAAGAGTGAAATCCCTCCACAGGAATGTGACCAGGTAGTAGAGATTGCATCAAGGAAATATTTTTTTTCCAAATTGCTTAAGTGTGGGACAGTGATATTTTTTCAGACTATACTCTGTTCTATTGTTTCCAACAGTAATGTTGGAATAAATGATAGTAAGTGACGATATAAGCCCCATTTTACACAATGAGCTGAATATTTCTAATTCCTGTTTGCGTGTGTGTTTTAATACAGGTTGTAACCCGTTTTTATTTTTTTCCAATTGTTTAACTGTGTTTTAACCTTTGCATTTTGTGGGTTTTTAATATTTTTTAAATTGTAAACTGCTTTGAGTTCCAATTTGAGGGGGAAAAAGCACAGAAATAGATACAATAATCATCATCATCCATGTTTCAGGACATGACTCACCAGGCACTCACTTGGAATCACACTGCACATTTCTACCTTATCCTTGATAAGATATATATCACTAGCAGGCATGGGAAGATTAATGCCTTACTGGAAGTGAGAAACAAACACACCTCTCTGCCTGAATTCACTGCTATAGTGCTGAGTTGCAAACAATTGTCTGGTCAGCTGCAGCAGTGACACTAGTGTGCATGAACAGAAAAGGAGAGTAATTGTAGAATCATAGAATCCTATTGGAAGAGACCACAAGGGCCAATCCAGTCCAACTCCATTCTGCCATGCAGGAACTCACAATGAAAACACCTCTGACAGATGGCCATCCAGCCTCCAAAGAAGGAGACTCCACCAGTCTCCGAGGGAGTGTGTTCCACTGTCGAACAGCCCTTACTGTCAGGACGTTCCTCCTAATGTTGAGGTGGAATTTCTTTTCCTGTAAGTTGAATCCATTGCCCCGGGTCCTATTCTCTGGAGCAGCAGAAAACAAGCTTGCTCCCTCCTCAATATGACATCCCTTGAAATACTTCTACAGGACGATCATATCACCTCTTAACCTTCTTTTCTCCAGGATGAACATATCCAGCTCCCTAACTCTCTCCTCATAGGGCATGGTTTCTAGACCCTTCACCATTTTGGTTGCCTTACATACATTTTTATGGGCCACCCAATTGTGAGAAGTTAAAATAGCCTCTAGGAATACACAGTGCCACTTTCAGTGGCCTGTTTTCAAGTTCCAGACTTAATTATTATTATTATTATTTTGGATGCGCACACAAACTTTTAGTTTGAACATGGTATGGCAGAACAAAACTTGTCACAACCCTAGGATCTCAAAGCGGAAACAATGTGGTAAAAAGGCAGGTTTCTCACATTCCACACTGGATAATCAATACAATTAAAGCATTTGTGAGCAAATGGATGCCCTTTTGACTCTGGCACAATTGACAGGACCAGAGAATGGTCTGTATCTTATTCTCTCTCTCATACACAAACACATGACCAGCTTATATAGGTCTGTTTCTGGATCTTCCACTCCACCTCACACTCCTGAGGAAGGAGGCTCAGGTCTGCAAAAGCTCATGCTACCAGCTTCTTTCCTTCTGTTAGTCTCAAAGGGGCTGCTACAAGATCCCACTTTTTTGCACACTCTTTCTCTATCTCCGACACCGTCAGCTTAAAAGAAGGCATCCCAGCTCTTCTTCTCTTCTGCCCCAACTGGGTGCCCTTGTGAGGCTCTGCTGAAGAACAAGGTGAGGAGGTACAATAACATTCGAAATCTACAAAAAAGCGGTGCCTTGATTTGGCCAAACAGAATTCATAACATATCTGTTGCTAGTGTTCCAAGCTCCACTGACAACTTTAGTCACCGGCCTGAGTTATGTCAAGACCGTGGTGTTGTTCTGAGTGTGGCGGGATCTCAAAAGAAGCGCCTTTTCCTTTTGCGAATGGAGTCAAAATGCTTTGTACCCAACACAGGCAGGAGGCGGAGTGGCCGGCCTTAATCAATATCCCTCCAGACTCAGAACAAGGCCTCCAACCGGCTGACAAAATTCAGGCTTGTGACTAACACTGTCAATTCCTTCCCCCCCCCCCAGCCACTATTTTTAACATCATTGCCCGATGAAAAAGCCAGTGGAGCATAGAAAGCTTTTTTATTTTGTGCATTTTGGTTGGCCCCCATAAGAATATCAGTGAGAGCCAGCATAATGCAGTGGTTTGATCATTTTGTCTATGGCTCTGGGTCCAAAATGGGGCTGTAAGCCCACCTTGGGTAAGTCACACTCTCTCAGCCTCTGGGGAAGTCCATGGCAAACGTCCTCTGAGTAAGCCTTCCCAAGGAAACCTGATAATAAGTTTGCCATAAGTCCTAGCTTGGCCATGGAAACCCATTGGGGGTCCTTGTGAAAGTCACACTCTCTCAGCCTCAGGGGGAAGGCAATGGCAAACCCCCTCTGAAGAAACCTGCCAAGAAAACTGTGTATAATAAGGTTGCCTTAGGGCAGCCATAAGTCAGAAAAAACTTGAAGGCATCGCTGTTTTGCATATTGTGGATTCAAAGCCACAGCTGTGTCAGTTTGGGAAATGAATATGTCAAGGGCTCTTGCAGCACCTTTTGAGGCTGACTGAAAAAGAGAAAATGGCCACAGACCTGAGCCTCCTTCCTCACACGACTGTGGATTATGGAGGTCACTGTACTTCCCTTTATGGCCCACAGGGCTCACCCCAAAAGGGTGACCAGGCAGGCCCTCCTTTTCCAGGACGTGTCCTCCATTTCATCACCTCCTGTCTAGGATTGGTTCCAAAAGCTCCTCCATTTGGAGCCCCACTTAGAAGCATGGCTTTTATATTCATAGAATCATAGAGTTGAAAGAGACCACAAGGGCCATCCAGCCCAACCCCATTCTGCCATGCAGGAACTCCCAATCAAAGCATCCCCGACAGACGGCCATCCAGCCTCTGCTTAAAGACCTCCAAGGACGGAGACTCCACTACACTCCGAGGGAGTGTGTTCCACTGTCGAACAGCCCTTACTGTCAGGAAGTTCCTCCTAATGTTGAGGTGGAATCTCTTTTCCTGGAGCTTACATCCATTGTTCCGCGTTCTAGTCTCTGCAGCAGCAGAAAACAAGCTTTCTCCCTCCTCAATATGACATCCCTTCAAATATTTGAACAGGGCTATCATATCACCTCTTAACCTTCTCTTCTCCAGGCTAAACATCCCCAGTTCCCTAAGGCGGTCCTCATAGGGCCTGGTTTCCAGACCCTTCACCATCTTAGTTGCCCTCCTTTGGACATGCTCCAGTTTCTCCACATCCTTTTTGAATTGTGGTGCCCAGAACTGGACACAGTATTCCAGGTGGGGCCTGACCAAAGCAGAATAGAGTGGCACTATTACTTCCCTTGATCTAGAAACTATACTTCTATTGATGCAACCTAAAATTGCATTGGCTTTTTTAGCTGCCGCATCGCACTGTTGGCTCATGTTCAACTTATGGTCTACTTGGACTCCTAGATCCCTTTCATATTGTTTATATAGCGTGGTTTACTTTACGAAGCTGAGGAGGGAGCAAGCTTTTTTCCTGCTGCTCCAGAGAAACGTCGAATCCCGTTTCTCTGGAGCAGCAGGAAACAAGCTCGCTGCTGCCGTCCGGTCTCTTACCCGAGGCGCCGCTTCTCCTCCCGGCTCATGGTGCTGCCGTCAGCCATCAGGGCCGAGGAGGCGGAGAGGAGGCCCAAGGCGGCGGCCAGCACTCCTTTCCAGCCCCAGCCTCCTCCTCCTCCTCCGCTCCTCCGCTGCTGGACCCTCCTCATGGCAGCCTCTCTGCCCCGTTCGCTGCTAGGCCCGGGATCCCATCATGCTTCCTTCCTTCCTTCCTTCCCGCCCCTCCTCCCTCCTCCCCGGTCTAAGTCGCCAAGGAAACCGCAGCCCCGGTTCTTCCGGGTTCGCTTCCGGACACGTGACCCGCCCCGAGGCCTGTTTTTTTTTTTTTAAAAAAAAAAAAAGAGCCAATGGGGGGAAAAAATGAGAGAGAGGCCGGGTCACGTGATGACCAGAGACGCGACCGACGTCGAAGCCGCGCGCCCGCCCTCGCGCCAACCTTGACGTGGCTCTGATGACGACGACGATGACGACGACGGCTCAGTCTCTCTCTCTCTCTCTCTCTCTCTCGCGTAGAGATAGGAAATAAGTTAGACGGACCTACCTATTTAATGGGATGGGGCACTTCCGGGTGCGCGTTGGGTGGGGGTGAAGAAGAAGTGTTTTGTTTTTTACTTTGTTTAAAGAGGAAATGATGATGAGGCTTTAGGGATAATAATGTGTTACTCCAAAAAGTTTTGGTTGGGGGCCTCTGGAAAAGTTATGTTTTAGTGAGCCCAGGTCCTCAGTAGCTATCTTTCTCTTTGATCTGAAGACAGAGGTTGAATATAGATATAGATATAGATATGTATGGGCTGCAAATACACACACACACACACACACATATATCTGGATTGCATATATATATATATATATATATATGGGCTGCACACACACACATATATGGGTTGCATATATATATATATATATATATCTGGGCTCATATATATATATATATATATGGGCTGCACACACACACACACATATGGGTTGCGCATATATATATATATATAATAGCTATATATATGGGCTGCATATATATATATATATATATACACACACACATATATATATGGGCTACACACACACATATATATCTGGGTTGCATATATTATATATATATATATATATATCTGGGCTCATATATATACATATATATGGACTACACTCTCTCTCTCTCTCTCTATATATATATATATATATGGGCTGCATACACACACACACACACACATATATATATATATATATATATCTGGATTGCATATATATATATATATATATATATCTGGGCTGGCTGCACACACACACATATATGGGTTGTATATCTATATCTATATATCTGGGCTCATATATATATATATATATATATGGGCTGCACACACACACATATGGGTTGCATATATATATATATATATCTGGGCACATATATATACATATATATATATGGGCTGCACACACACACACATATGGGTTGCATATATATATATATATATATATGGGCTCATATATATATATATATGGGCTGCACACACACATATATGGGTTGCATATATATATATATATATATATATCTGGGCTCATATATATATATATATAGGCTGCACACACACACATATGGGTTGCGCATATATATATATATAATAGCTATAATGGGCTGCATATATATATATATATACACACATATATATATGGGCTACACACACACATATATATCTGGGTTGCATATATTATATAAATATATATATATATATATATATATCTGGGCTCATATATATACATATATATGGACTACACTCTCTCTCTCTCTCTCTCATATATATATATATATATAGGCTGCATACACACACACACACACACACACATATATATATATATATATATATATATCTAGGCTGCATCCACACTGCAGAAATAACCCAGTTTGACACCCCTTTAACTGCCATGGCAGCTCTGTGCTACGGAATCCTGGAATTTGTAATTTGTTGTGGCACCAGAGCTCTCTCTGACAGAGAAGGCTAAATGTCTCACAGAACTGGAGATCCCAGAATTCCATAGCATTGAGCCAAGGCAGTTAAAGCATTCTCAAACTGGTGGCGCAGTGGTTAAAAGCCTGTACTGCAGCCACTCACTCAAAACCATAAGGTTGCAAGTTCAAAACCAGCAAAAAGGGCTCAGAGCTGGACTCAGGCTTGCATCCTTCCGAGGCCGCTAAAATGAGTACCCAGATTGTTGGGGGGCAAACAGCTTACAGTTATGCTTAGACACTCCTTAGGCGGTATAAAGCAGTATATAAATGAAGCTTGTTTAATAAATTGTAAACTACTCTGATAACCTTGGCTGAAGAGCGGGGTATAAATAAAACATTAAAAAAAACCCACTAGTTGGCTTCATTCGAAATAAAGAGAAATCCCTCCGTCTGATAAACGTCTGATGATGGGTCTTCCATTAATCAAAATCAACTTGTTGGCAAATAACAAGGATTTGGGGCCAAGATATTTGAAAGACTGCTTCCTCTTGTAGGAACCCTGCCTTTAACTTGCAGCTGTCATCATCCAAGGCCTCATTACAAGAAGTCCCATTACGTGGAGAAACTGGGTTGATGGATGTTTAGGACAGAGCTTTTTCTATAACAGGAATCAGGAATGTTTTCCAGCAATATTGTTTCTTTTGGAAGTCGAAAGATTTCACAGCCGGAATCCATAATTTTATTTTATTTTTATTTTATTTTTTTTGGTGGGTTTTCCAGGCTATGAGGCAATGTTTTGGAAGAGTTTATTCCTGATTCTCTGAAGATGCCAGCCACAGATGCAGGTGAAACATCAGGAATAAACTCTTCCAGAACAAGGCCACATAGCCTGGAAAAGCCACAGAAAAACTTTAAAAAGTTTCTGTTTTAAGGAAATTAGAAGTGGAGGAAGAAATCCGAAATCTATTCAAGGGTTTGAAATCTACATATCTTGGGTGTGTATGAGAGAGTTTAAGAGAGTCCACAGCTCTGAAGATTCAAAGACTTCTGATTTGAAAATATTTTTTCTTCCTTCAGTTCTCTTTTTAATTATTATTTATTAAACTAGTACAAATCTTACAAGCCTTAGTTTTATTGGTTTTCTTTTTTTTCACTACTTTGGGTTTATTAATTGACTGTACTTGTAAGTGCATGCCAGGGCCACACAGTGCCACAGGAAAAAAAGTGTAACTGGTGGCCACCCGTTAAAAAATATTTGTGATTTTCTTTTCATGCGGAGAGCCATGTTCAAATTTCCATCAACATTGGGATAGTACATCTATCTGCTCAGAAGTAAAAGTCAGTGAATTCAGTGTGACTTACTCCAAGTGTCACATGTCGAAGATTGTGACAAGAGACACTCTTAAAGGCCAATGGAATGTATTTCTTTATGACAATCATAGTTTTTCCAACCATATTTTAACTAATTACATTTCATTTCTCTCTTAGAGCTAGAAGTAGTGTACGTTATTCTCACCACCACCACCGCCTCATTTTTATCCTAACAACAAACCTATAAGAAAGGTTAGGATGAGAAGTTACAATTGACTCAAATTGACCACATGAGTGTTGCGTTAGGGGAAAACTGAATTTTGGCCTGATCTTTAATGTGCCTTGGGCAGATTATGAATGTAAGAGAAAGGGATAATTTTGAATAGGATTTGATGAAGGCACTTGAATTTTACAATAATGTGTAATATTATGGGGAAAAAACATGCAGGGGGAGCTGTGTTGGCCATTTAACAAATGCAAACAGAAATCCATCAGTGATATTTTTATTGGCCAAACGAAATGCACAATATATTTGTTGCAAGCTTTCGAAGCTCTACTGAGTTAAAGTGGTGGATAGCAATACAGATCCATTTTCAGCAGCCGTTCGTATTTCTTGAAACACTTTGCCAGGCCTATGAAGCTGGCTCTGAGAGTCTTATCACACAAAGCGGGGAGGATAATGTCATGGAGGAGGTACTGGGTGGCCAGATCCAAGTGCTACGTGCGAAAGGTTTTTAACACAAATGGACACAGTCATCCCAGAGTGGTTCTGAAGGTGCAAGAGAAAAGAGAACAATCCCACTTAAACACTATTTTTAGAAAAATGCTATTGCAGCAAGAGCCTAGTAGATCAATAAGGCCCCGTTTCCAGTTTTCATGGGTCATGTCTGTTAGGCATTGAGGCCCAACTATGAAATGTACAGATGTGCACAAAAGGAAACCAGGAAGCATGGGCATAATTGTCTGCAGCTGAAGGCTGGAACAGCAGACAGTGTTCAAGGTCAGATATGTGCTTGATTGCACGTAAGCCTGGGTAACATCAAAAGTCTTCCTGACTGAGGGGACAACATTGTTGGTGGCACAAGGAAAAAGAGTCACCAGAAGAGGATGGGTTTGTGACCGCATGGCACAAATCTATAAATAGCCTGCACACCGCAGTGTGGGTTGTTGGGTAGTCGGAGTGGATAGATGGTTGGAGAGTTTTGTTGGACGAGCGTGTATATATTTGTAAATACAGCAACTTTAAGAATAAACACCTCTGAGGAGAGAGATTTGGCTCCAGTCTGTTTCATCAGCAGCGAGCAGGAGGAATTCCTGATAAAGCCAAACAGCTCCAAGGTCGCCGGTAGTTCCGAAGGCATCGGAGATTGCTTTACCTGTGCATCTGCTTGTTTACATCAACAATGTCTAAGTGGGAGACAAGGGTGCAAATTCTCCAATTTTGATGGGCTCATCCTCAGACAAGAGGGAAAGGCTGGCCTATTTACTTACTTCGATTTGTCCTTCCCTCCCCAGTCTATTTACTTATTTACTTTGGTTTGTTCTTTCCTCCTCAGTCATTATTGTACCAGGGCTCACACTTTGCTATGCTTGGTATCCACCTTCTGGCTAGAAGGAGGTAGGCTAGATTAAATGTTCTTTTCCCCTTCTTCCTAAATATGTAAGAATGAATAACCCCACCAAATCGAATTGATCTGAGAACAGCCCCTTTAGCGAGCATCTATGTCATAATTTCCAGAAAGGAAAATGTGTGTGTGTGTGTATGTTTGAATAGCTGTGAACAACTGTGGTTAGTACTTATTGCATAACAGATAATGTCATTCCAGTGTGGCTGTCCTTAGGTTTCAAGTTTTGGCCTGAAAACCTCAGGGCTTGGAACAGTCTCCATGTAGAAAGCCTACTTGTAACATGTTCAGTCCAGAGCTGCACATACACAGTTACAGTGTTCGTCTTTGGACATTTTTGAACTGCAGCATATTTGCGACTGATTTGCAAGCATACTGGTTTTCATAAGATTCTAACAATATGCTTACAAGGAAAAACCAGCTGTTTTATCCATTAATCACTGAAACTGGAAAATACGCTCTTCTAAATGTATATGGGGGGAAATGATGTAAATAAGAGCCTGTCTTGTTTATGGAGAGAAGCAAATAGTCTCCATAAAACTGTGAAAGGCAGGGGGAAAATGCATGGAGACAATCTCTAATCTTGCTTGAACATTTTACATTCTAGTTTCCATTTAGGAGACTGAAGGGAAACAAGTTTTAAAAGATGTGCTATCTGAAGACAGAATTATCATCATCACCATCAGTAAATTTTAAACAGACTTACACATTTTAGTGTACACCAGTGGTACTCAAATTTTTTATTCTTGGGATCTCCTCTTTATGTCTATATGTGGACATAGCATCCCCTCCACTCGACGCAGTATATGAATAAAAATAATTTATTTCGTGTTTTCATTTGCACATTCATGTATATTCATATTTTAGCTTTTTATAAGGGAATAACATTGTTCAAATTAGAACAGTTTTATTTAAGTCAATTCAATATTTAACTCAGTAAGTGTGTATTATACACATAAAAAAGTTTGGGAAGAGGAGACGGGAGGACCCTGCTTGAAAACCAATGGTGTACACCATACAATGTGAACCAACAACTGGAGAATCTGAAGTAGAATCAGTTGTAGAGAGATCTTGTGTCACCTTTGAGACTACTGAAAGAAAGAAATTGGCAGCATGAGCTTTCATAGACTAAAGTTTACTACCTCGTGGAATACCTGTGTTCCATATTACTGCAAAATTCTACTTCAGAAGTCCTCCAGGAGTGGGAAAATTACATTTTGTTATGGGGGAATGTAATGTGTAAGGGGAGCATAAAAAACCTCACAGGTGGAAAAATGGCCTTGGGAACCACATGTGGCTTGCAGGCTGTGCTTTGTTCACCCCTTACAGGATCACATTTATATTATACCTTATATTTGTGATCTACACATGTAGGAAATGGAGGAACTTTGCTACATACATGCCATGCCTTAATAATTCAAAAAATATTGTAGAGTTATTGGACAAGAGAGTGAAAATTATGCCCTAAAAGAGATTTTAGTAACATTTTCCTTTGTGTTTCACACTTCAGTTCTTGTTGGCATCGTGAAATGATGACCTGTCATCATTAATGGCTACTGAATCAAAAGGGTAGATGGAAGTACTTTGGTTCTGTTCACTACCAGCTTCAGGTAAGATTCCAAAGCATGTTGTTATTGTTGTGTGCCTTCAAGTCACTTTTGACTTATGGCGACCCTAAGGTGACCCTATCATTGGGTTTCTGGGGCTGAGAGTGTGTTACTGGCTCAGGGTCACCAAGTGGGTTTCCCTAGCCAAGTGAGGACTCGAACCTTAGTCTCCAAAGTCCTAATCCAACACTCAATTCCCTACACCATGCTGGCTGTCCCCAACAAAATATTAGTCTCAAATAATTTCTAGTTCTCTGGGTGTTAGTGGTGCTAAAGGAGAAGTAAAATATTACCAGATGTTAAAAGTGTATTGATTTCTTTATTATTATTACAATTATTTATAACTTGCCATTCAGGATACAAATTCTTTGAAGAGAGCTTACAAGTAACATTAATAAAAATCAGGACAGACACAACATTTGCTTTCAAAAAATGACCAGGATATTTTTCATGAGAGAGTAGTAGATGGCCCTGTGAGTGGAAGAGATAGGCCTCCTGGGGCAAGCTCTGAGGTGGCATTCACCTGCCAGCTCGCCTGCCTCTCTTGCCAGAAAATTTCCAGCCTATCATTTTTTTCTAGATCAAAATACCCAGTGAAAATAGCTTTCTTACATTTTTCATACTTTGTGCGAATATCAAAATACTTAGAATAGCCAACATTTTCATCAGTGATGACTTTGGATCTGCCATGTTCAAGGAAATGATATGTCAAATTAATTATACACCAGTAGAACATACAAATTAACTCTAGTCCTGACCTTTGCAATAAGAAATTCAATACTGTAAAAACATACCCATTACCGGTCCTTAAAATAATAATCAAATATACACTATGTTTTCAAGCAAGTGTTAACTTAAATGCATTCTATTACTTTAGTAATAGTAGGGCTGCCTATCTGTGTCTGAATGTATCAACTCAAGAAAGATTATTCACACAGAATATAACAGGGATATGCCAAATCCTTTTTTGGATTTCACATTTCTGTTAAGGCAGAGATGGCTAAAAATTTTAAGAAGGATGCCACAAGACAAGACCTAAGAATGGGAAGGAGCTGAACCACATAAATATATAAGCGACACTCTCTAGTGTTTTGAACAAGGGAATGGGGCAACAGTTCAATCTATGAGAGGGAGATTGGACTGACTTTATTCCTAATCCTACCATTGGCCCATGCATACCAAAAGGTCCCATTGCCTGGGATACTTATGGTGCATATACTCCATGCTGACCCCATACTATGGGAAAGTATTTTCTTAGATGTATTTTCTGGGGGGATCATTACAAGGGTATACAAAGATGTACTATTGACATCCTGAATCTGTTCTAGAGAGACAATCGCCTTCATAATTCCTGTATTAGTTTTTTTAAAGCATCCTTTAGATAGCACTGCAATTGTTTCTATGGTTAAAAGCTAGCAATGCCTGTGGTTAGTTTTGGTATATCTTTTTAACTATAGAGATTTTCATACCAGTGCTTAAGTGCTGGTAAAATGCAGCTAAATCACCACTAAAATGTTTAGGAAGCATGCGTGTGTGAAAGCCTGGCGTGGTTCCTAAACATCAGGGAATTGTCAGCTCCCCTCCAGTGTCCCTGACTTGTTTGGGGAGAGGCTATTTGTGAATGGAAACTTTGTGTTCAGAGGAAATTGCCTCACCCCGAACAATTCAGGGACGCTGGAAGGCAGCTGATGATTCCCTGACATTTCGGAAGCGTGCCAGGCTTTCACACATGCGTGCTTCCTAAATGTTTTAGCAGCGATTTACCAGCGCTTACCCCACAATAAGCGCTGATCTGAAAATCTTCTATGACTTTAGTTTTAATGTAGGGATGGTATAATAATGATTGTTAAAAAGTTTTACTATATTTCTACCTTAATTGTAAAACAAATGCATTAGTGTATCTGTCCATACTATCACATGAAATATTCCTATTTGGTTGTATCCAAAGATGATTATCTGCCAGCAGAAGGGATGCTCCTGCTGTTGTTGTTGTTGTTGTTGTGTTTTCCTCTTCCTGCTGACACCCTATGTACCCTTTCCCGTCTGCTGTGAAGAGTTGGGAGCTCCTCCAGAGCAGATAGGGGTGACGTTGGGAGTAAAGGAAAAGGAAGTTGTTATTGATGTGTGCCTTCAAGTTATTTCCAACTTATGGAAACCCTCAAGTGAACCTCTCACAGGGTATTCATGGCAAGATCTGTTCAGAGGAGATCTTTGTCTTCCTTTGAGACTAAGGGGCTGTACAAACTTCTTCAGCCACATCAGGGCCATGGCAACTGCATGCTGCGGCCCCAATCCGGCCTTTCCAGGGCACGATTACAGTGCTTCTTTGGTGCTGCGTTGTGCAAACGCAGCACCAGAGGAGTGCCGTGACACACAGCGCAATGTGTGGGGCAGCATGCAGCATCACAGTGCCTTGGAGGGCGGAGTTGGGCCGTGCGTCGTGTGGACGCAACAACCCAACTCTACCCCCAGGCCGGCTTTAATGACTGGTCTGAAGAGCCTGTAAGAGACTTACACAAGATCATGAGTTTCCATGTCTGAGCAGAGATTCTAAGCCTGGTCTCAAGTCCTAGTCTGGCACTCAGACTACTACACCAAGCTGGCTCTCTGCAAGCAAGTGCTGGATGTAATCCTTATGAATGCTATTATAAAAATAATACTTGTGGCTCTGACCACCAGGGAAATGGGGGTAGCTAGGAGAATCATCTGGCCTGCTTTGGGCTAGACCTGGACCCTCCCCTGAATTTTCAGAGTTTGTTAAAATGGTAAAACTGTAACCCGAAATGCAAAAGAAAATATGTAATTAGGTATTCCATTAAGAAATACACTCTTGGTATCTGTTGGGGTTTAGTACCAGGACCACCCATGGATACCAAGATCTGTGAATGCTCAAGTCCCATTAACTACAATGGCATAGTAGTAGTAGTAGTAGTAGTAGTAATAATTTATTTATTTATACCCCGCTCTTCAGCCAAAAGGCTATCAGAGCGGCTTACCCATTGTTAATTAGAATTTCCCTGGTGTCCTTATATAAAATGGCAAAACAAGGTTTGTTTTTGGAATTGTTATTAATTTTGAATATTTTCAATCTGTAGATGGTTGAATCCATGGATAAAAAAAATCCGTGGATACAGAGGGTGGACAGTATATTGAAAGTTGCATAATCCCATTCTTCTGCAGACAAAACATGGCTGCCTTGTCATTGAATTAGGAATCACTGGAGTGTGCAGATTTATTTTAATAGGCATAGCCTTGGTTAAGGCACTTTGGAATAAATACAGGTGCAAATTACTGTGAACATTTGTCATTCCTTGTGGAGAAAAACAGTATATAAAGTGCCCTACAAAAGGTGCAAAGGGGGTGGGGAGGGCCAGAGAAATCCACTCCAACTATTCTCGCAGTTTAAATATTTCAACAACTAAAAGAGGAGGGGAAATGGACTGCTCTATGGTCAAATCTCTGCTAAAGTTTTAGATACAAAAAGAATCATCCAGCTCTTAAAGGTCAAAGATATACGCACCATTATGCTGTGCAAGAGTCTAATAAGGAAATCACCCTATTGCTGAAGATTTCCCATTTGTTTTTTATTAACATGCTTCATGCAAAGCTTTACTCTCCCTTTACTACATCTAATTTAAGCCTTTCCTTCTAAATTTTGCTCTCACATCACTGCAGGCCTCACTCACATGAGACAGTAATTCATTATCCACCAGGATTCTTGAGCAGATGCAGAATGAGATGCGAGTGCTCTCAGATAAGGTGTGTGAATTTGAATAAATCTCTCCACTTGAATTTTAAGGTGACTTGGATCATAATGACCTCAGGGCTAAGGTTTTTAATTCCCCAGATTATCTTTTTTTTACTTCTCAGACTGTAACTCAAGATTGTTGTCCTCAGCATTTTCACATCTGTCTCTTTCACCTTCTGTCATATTCATAGACTCTGCACTTGGCAAGGACACACCTGCTTGCTTAGAATCGTCCCCTTGAGTGAAGGTGAGGGTTTTGTTGTCCATCTTTACCAGTGCCTCCAGACTGCTGCTCTTACTCTCTTTCAGTTCTGGAGAAAGTGGCTGATCAGTTGGGTCTATTGTCAGCTTTGCAATATTCAAAATGGACTCCTGTGTTTCAACAGGGTAACCTGAAAATGATGGTGCATCCACTTCCCTAGAGACAGACTGAGGAGAAGAGAGTTCTGCTTCCTGAAAATCACCTTCAGGAGGTTGCTCTATTTTGCGATTATCACCCATCGGGACAGAACGAGGGGAAGAAAATTCTTCTTTCTTCTGGTTAAGTATTCCTTTTTCAGCAGACTGTTCTATTTGTAATCCCTGATCCATGCAATCAAAATGATCATGGGAAAGGCCTACTTCACTCTGGCCAGATGGTTCAGTTTCTGCAGGTGATTTTGGTTGGAAGTGGTTACCAGTACTGTTGCTCCCCACATCAGTAAATTGCATGATTGTCTCCAACTCTGGCCTTGAGTGACAAACACTCAGTCCCCCAGACACGTCGGAAGGATCTGTATGTGTTATGAAGCTTCTCTCCCCAAATGTGCTTGCTATATTTCCATTATTTACTTCTGCAATGAAAGGGAAAGCCACTTTGGGCTCCTTTGTCTCACATGTTTGACATACTTCAGCATTTGTTCTGTTCTCTTTGCCTGTTTCTTCTGCAGATTCCTGTGGCTTCAAAATCCAAGTTTCATGCAGAGCTTGTTTTGTGTTCTCAGATGAGCTATCTACTGGCAGTTCAACTGTCAGTGTTAGCAACTTCCTTATTTCATCCACAGCATCAGGAAGCAGAGTTTTTTTCTCTTCCACTGACTCCATATTTTCTGCTCTTCCACTTGTACTTAATGTTGCTTCTACTACATTTGGAAGCTGAGGATCTCTCTGTTCTTTTATAGCATTTTGTGTCACACTGGGTAACTCCTCCTTGCCACTGAGATCTGAAATGATTACTTCCTCCTTTGTTTCAGAAGGAATAGAAGATACCTTAGCAGACGCTTCTTTATTGTCTAATGGTTTCATGGTCTCATGGCACTCCTCCAGAGTGTTTTTTTCTGGTGTGAAAATTTCATTACTTGCAGTGTCAGTATCTGAGACCTCTGTCTCACTAGAGGCTGGCTTCCTAGCTGGGCTGGCTTGTGCTGATCCTGAAGGAGTTTTTAGATCACTCAAACTGGAGACACTTTCAAAAGGATGGCTTATTTCTTCAAAGAGGTTGTGTTTTTTCAAGTGTGCAGCCTCTTTTATCACTAAACAGGAGATGGAAACATACACAATGATTCAGTCACATGAGCATAACAAAAGGATGCCACAGATAATAGGACACTTACACACATCTAGTCCCGTAAAATACACTGTTTCTTCCCAAGTGGAACATAATTTGGGGCAGGATTCTAACCATGCATCTCACTTTTGGTGCACACTTAGTAAAAGGTTGGCTGAGCAAAGGGGAATAAGATGCAAGGACTGTCTGGTTGACAGGGTATTTGGCTCCCTAAACTTTCTTCATCTCCACCCTCTGAAAAGTTCAAAGCCTTGAAGTTCTCAATCTTCATTTTAGCATCTAAGCAGAATGAAGATAATATTCAGATACCTATTATTCAGATAAAGGAATAGTTAAAAATTTCCAACGTTTGATGAAATGCAAAATGCCACAAACTAAATGACAAGGATCAGAACAAACCAGCTATCTCAGGAGATAATATTTCTTGATTCATAAGATTGATGGTTACATTTGTCACATGAGATGTTACCTTGCAGTGTTTCATCCAACAAAGCTTGAAATAAAATTTCTTCATAGACATTTTCAACTTGTATCACACTGGTATGCTCAGCAAAGATGTATTCCTCATATTCTTGAAGCACCTGTAAAACAAGGTACAATTTAAGAGAATAAAAAGACCTTTTCACATATTGGATTTCGCCACATCACTGTCTCTTTGGGCATTAGCTAAGACCAATTACAATAGCTAACCACTTCTTAAAATTGAAAGTCTAAATTCGGCTCTGGCCCAAGTCAAAATTTCATGGGGAGGAACAAAAAATTTGCAAGAAGCAGCAAGGCAATCTAAAGGAGTAGTTTATTGTAATGCAGCAAGAAAGTCAAAGCACTGAATCTTCAGTGAGAAGTAAAGAAGTAATAGGGAACACAGCAAAGACAGGCAAGGCACACACAATTCTGCAAGGATTCCAGTGAAGCAGGCCCCAGATGTTAAAATGGCACACGTGACTATGGCATGCACACAGCACTGGAGATGGCCATTGAAACAAATGGGACTTGAGGTCCCACGTTTTTCCCTTATGAGGAGGGGGGAGTTCCAAAATGGATCCCCCACATATACTAAGGGTGCACCATATGACTAATTTTAGATCCAGCTAACTTTTCTTTTCTCTATGTCTACCACAATATTTCTTTACTTCAGCAGCTTTTAACATGGTACAATTGTTTTTGCTTCCCATTCACAATGATTAGAAGGTTAGCTTTGGTCTCTCTGTATGTCTGCCTTTAAGTTGCCTGTCAACTTATGGCGACCCCATGAATTTCATAGGGTTTTCTTAGTCAAGGAGTACTAAGGAGGTGGTTTTACCAGTTTCTTCCTCTGAAATTTAGCCTATAGCACCTGGTATGTATGTCCTTATACTTTTGTCTCATATACTTCAATGTAGCAACCTACTGGTTTACAGGTGGAAGCCAGTGTCCGCTGCAGGGTGGGCAAAGTGATCTGGACCAGAGCATCCTGAAAGATCTTCTTCCGGACAGTACTGCTGTCATAGTCGTATTGCTGCCATTGAAAAGAAGGAGAATCAACCATGAGATCCTGAAGCGCTGACAAGCCCCCTCTCACTTTCATGTATGACCCAGAAATAATACCAACTGAACGCAATACACAGAAGCATTACTTAATTGCTTCCACTCAAAACATATCTCTGGGAAGAGATGTTGTATAAAGTTTCTGTTCTCAGAAATGTATGATTGTACTGTACAATGTTTAAGTATCACTTTATTTTAAAACTAGTTTAACAAAATTAAAAATGTATGAACACCAGCCTTAAAAGCTCCCCTCCTATTTTCCCTTTCATGGTTACGTCTGACTGCAAGTTGACATACAGGCATATCTCAGTTAACAAAGCTTCTAACACTGAAGTTCTTTTTCACAAAGTACTTTTATGCCTGCCCAGCCCTTTCTTCCTTTGTCCTCTGTATAGTTGAATTTTTTTCGCGAAGGAGAGCTGGACTTTCTGTGTTGGGATGCACTGCAGAAATAATCCAGGTTGACACCACTTTGACTGCTGTGGCTCAGTAGTATGGAATTCTGGGAACTGTGGTTTGTACTACTACTACTACTACTACTACTAATAATAATAATATATTTCTACCCCGCTTTTTGTTAAAACAATCAAAGTGGTTGTGGCACCAAAGCTCTCTGACAGAAAAGGATAAATGTCTCACAAAACTACAGTTCCCAGAATTCTACAGCATTGAGCTATGGTGGTTAAAAGTGTTGTCAACCGGGATATTTTCTGCAGTGCAAATGAAGCCAGTGTGATAAAGCTTGATCTGGGAAACAATGGGATTCTATGCTAGCGGATCATACTGTGTGGAGAGAGCAGATATGTATGCCTCTCCAACTATATCAAAAAGCATAGATCTGTAAGTTTAGCCACAAAATGGAATTTTTTAAAAAGTGGAGAAAGCTATCCCTGGAGGGATTTTGGAAGAAGACTTCAAGTGGTCTTCAGAAGTTCAACAGGTTTTTACTTATTCAAGGCTTACATGACCTAGTTGCTACATTTTATTCATATATGAATATTGTTCGTTTTGAATAAAAAGTTGTTTTGCGCTGCTTTGGGAGGGGTTGCAGGCAACTATTCTTGTTCTTTCCATGTTATTTCTTTCTCTGGTATCAAATTTTCTGTTAAAAAGTTGTTTTGTTCATAATGCCTATGAACACATCTACTTTGTTAACTGAGATATACCTGTATAACTTGATAGAGCCAGCTGTACCATTAGATAGAGGATGTGACTAGCTCAAGCAGCCAATTTTGGGTGTCATACAAAGTAGCAGATGGTTAATTATGTAATTTGTTCTTCCTGTATTTCTGTCAAGAAAGGAGAGAGGTGCTTGTGAAATTTTCGGCTTCAGATGCAGCACATGTGGAGGACACCCGGTGCCCTTTTGTACTAAACAAATTATAGCACTCTACTTTCCTATTAACTGCCACGGTGGCATCTTATGAAATCCTGAGATTTGCTTAGAGAGGGGCACTCCTCTGCTCTGGTGCTTCTCCAAACTACAGATCTCAGAATCACACAGGATGTAGCCATGGCAGTTAAACTAGGATTGTAAGTGCTATAATTTTGTAGAGTGAAAGGGCTCCAGGTTAACAAACTGCACTAACAGCTATGCTCACGTGAATAGCTAATGAAAGCCCAAATAATGCATCCTCCTTTACATCTAGGGTGTAACTGTTGCAAGACTGTTTTGGAATCATTATTATCTGATTATAGGAAACACAAATAAATGTTATTACATATTAGTAGAAATCCAAATCATTGGATTTTGTGGTAGACATTGTAGCCCTGTATTTCTCTTGGCAGACATGGTTAAGAAATTCCACATACCTTTAAGACACGCAGTTTGACTTTTTCAATGGCTGCTGCCAGCTTGGCCAAGTCTTTAGGATGGCTCAGACCCAGCAACTGTTCAAAGGTATATACTGCATTTTCCAGAAGCTAGAAACACATTGAAAGGAAGATGCCATACTTTTAGCCTGCAGTAATCTATCTAATGTCAAGATAAACTCATCAGTCAATATCTGCTCTACTTTATTAACATGCATGAAGATATGTGTCCTTTGGTGATATTTCTTGCAACATAGATTTTTTTTAATCATATGGAAGACCTTTTCTAAGCCTGAATATATACTTTTAAAAATTATGTTTTAACCCTTTTAAAAAAATAAAATGATTATTGCACAAGGGTTTTGGGGCCTGTGTTTTGTGCACGATTTTTGCACAAAGATAACATTTTTGCATCAAAAAATTGTTCACAAAATCAAATGGGGTTTTGTGGGAAAACACAGTTTTTGTATAAAATCCACTATTTATATGTATTTATACACTATTTATGTGTATTTATAAGCAGAAGCATTCCCCCAAGTACTTCAGGATGTGTGTATACTAGGCAGAAACTGTACAGAATTCTTCCTTCTGAGCTACTGTTCCTCACTGATCTTCCCAAGTTCCAGGAGACCCATTTTCAGCTAAAAAAAGAAAAATAACAAGTAGTAATTCCCTCCCTACTCATTTCATGGACCTCAGAGAACCTGGAATGACGAATGAATGCTGGTTCCGAGCGTTCCCCAGGTAGCCTTTGAGAGCCTTTTTAAAAATGTCACTTAACCAAGAAACATGTACACAAACACAGTCTACATGGGATAGTACTGACAGTAATAAAAATTATACCCAATAATACCACTGCATCTTTAAAATGTATGTTATTTGTGTTTTATAGCTCCTGTAACAGGAAAATTTATCTTCAGTGTTATAACTACATTTTCCAGTCTGTCTCTTACAGTTCATATGATTTATTACGGTCACCAAATTAATCTAATATGTGTGTTATCTCATGGGACCAAATGAAGATGAGAATAAGACTTTGAACCCAATCCATCAATTCCTTTGGTATTACCCAAAGATTACAGATTTCTATATTCTTGCTCTAGAATGGCTTTAAGCTTGGCGTGACATTCCAAACATTTTGATGCACTGATGTGATTCAATGCCCTTTCCCTCGGAAAATTGCTGGTCTTAGTCCTTTTTTCATGGAACATGGTGTGAAACCAATTTTAAGGACTGTGAGTGCTATCAGTCCAAAAAAAAAAAAAAAATTCCCATTCATACTGTTAACAAAAAGTCAACATTAGCCCAGACAATACCAAGTAAAAATTCCTGGTGAGAAATATATTTTTGCATGAACCCTCAATACACACACAGAGAGAGTGAGAATGTCTATAAATAGATAGATGTCCTTATTGGGAAAACTGGCTTTTAATTTTTGTCTGAATGGCGGGCGCGAGGATCGCAGTTTAGGTTCTCCCTGACGGTGACCACTTGTTGCGGGGATTAGCTCCGCTCCAGAGATATTAGGAGCGGGGAATTGGTTCCCCAAAAAAAGGGGCAAACAGAGGGACCCTCGACCGCGATCAAGACCCCCAGCATACCCCGTGCCGAATGGTAAGAAGATCAAGGGGTTTGTAGAGGGAGTCGGGCTGCGGAGGGCTAGCCACGTCTGCAGCAAGTCGCCTTTTAGGCAAAGCGCTGCCGCCGCTTTTGTACAGGGAGAAAGTGTTAAGACTGGAAGAAAAAATATATATATAAATAACGCGACCAAAGGAGATATCTCCCGAGGAGGGATAACTTTGGTGTTCAAAAGGCATTACTAGAAGCCCTTTTTTTTAACTTAAATTCGAATATTACTCTTGATCTGCCAAATCAGAAACGGAGGAATGAAGGGAAAAATGGGAGAATGGGCACCAGTCTGGAGGAAATCGCTGTGATCTTCAACTAACCAACTGACGAAGAATTTTTTCTCTCTTTTTTTTCTTTTTTTCTTTTTTCTCTTTCTTTTTTTTTTTTGTGGAAATTTTCTGTTTGATTGGTTTGAATTAAGGATCTATTTATTTAGATCAAAATTGGATATATTTGGACCGAATTTGGGACTGCTTTTCCCCTGCTTTCTTTTGCAGTAAACCTTTGAAACACAACAACAATTGTTGCTTTAGAAAGAGAGGCATTCAACCCAGATCGAAATCGGATTTATGTGGACTGAATTTGGACGGGACGGATTTACTTAAATTTGCTTGGACAGGACTGACTTACTTGAATTTGGACTTGGAAATCTGGAATTTGAACTTTGAATTTTGAACTATATAAATACGAACTATAAAAAACTGATATAAATTTTGTTAATCATAACAATTGAATAGGTTTCAATCAAATTAAAATCGGCTGAAATAGGGTGGCACTGAAGAACAGATACAGTGGTTATTATTTTTGAAAACAGCAATTTCTGGCTTCTGAAACGGGAGACTTATCTTTTGATTTTTTTTATTTTTTATTTTTTACTTTTTATTTTTTTTTCCTTTTTTCCCCGTTGTGGACCTAATACTGATATATTTAGTTTTGTTTTTTTCTCTCTCTCTTGGAATTGTTCTTCTGGACATCAAATTGTGCTTTCTGGACAACCAGTGGGAGTTTGTGTAGAGTTCGTGTGGAGGTGAATATAACGAATTGACCTTGAAAACGCCAACACTGCTGAAAAGGAGACATTTGTTTTGTCTAAATCAGCAAAGTTAAAGTTAGAAGAAGGTGGAACAGACTGTTTAATACGCTGAAAAAAAAAAAGAAGACAAATAACTAAAAGATTGGAGGATACTAATTATCTCACTATCTTATAGCTGTTTTTTTTCCTGCTGTTATCCTTTGTATAATAAGTTACTGTTTGTATCTCATTTCTCCTTTCCTTTATAGAGTTTGATACATAGTGGTTGTTATCCTTTGTTTGGATCTTTAATTGGAGGATTAGTAACAAAATTGGAATCGAATTGGTCTGTGAGACAGTAAAAGAGGGAAAGAGGTTTGGATCCTGATTAGTTTAGATAGGAATTTAAAAGGGATAAAAAGAAGAAGAAGAAAGGGAGGGCAAGGAAAGAGAAAGGGAAAAAGGGGGGGAATAAGAAGGGAAGAGAAGAAAAAGAGGAAGGAAGGAAGGAAGAAGGGAGGGAAAGGAAAAAGGGGGAGAAAAGGGAAGGAAAGAAAAAAAATCAGAGAGTGTGTAATATAACAATAAGAATATAGAGGATTTGTATAAGAATTTTTTTTTTAAAATTCTGAGAAATTTTGAAACTTGGAGATTCATTGTAATCAAGTGCTGATTGTCATTACAAGATATTTAGTGGCTTTTTGTAAATGTTTTAGTTTAAATTGGGAACTCTGAAATTTGGGAAATCTGAAAATTGAGAATTTGGATATCTAAGATTATTGTATAGTTGGTATAACACAAAGTTAAAAATGGCCTTTACGAAAAAACCACCACCAAGTCAAACACTACCGGTTAGCCAAGGAAGACCATCTTTCGAAGCAGTCAAATTATCAGAACAAAATGAACTGATGCTGGAAGAAATGAGACGTATGCGTGAAGAGATGAGAGAAGATAATCTGAGGATAAAAGCAGAAATCAGGGAAGAAGTGAGGCAAGAAATTAAGAATGAGATGAAAGATATGAAACACTCTTTAGAACAGATTACCTCAGATGTGGGAAGACTAACCAACAAAATGGGAAGAATGGAAGTGAATGTAAAACAAAATGAAACTAAAATAGAATGCGTACTGAAACAACAGAAAGAAGACCAAGAAATTATGACAAGAATGGAAATCAAACAAAGAGAAAATTCCCTTAAACTCAGAGGGATCCCGGAACTCAGTGGTGAGAACCTATACAAACTCTTAGCCAAAGCCTTGGCTAATTTTGTGGACGAACCAGAAGAACAATTTCCGTGGGAACTGGACAGATCGTACAGAATCAACTCTAAAGCAGCAAGAACCAGAGACGTACCCCGGGATGTGATCGTTTATTTCGTGAGGAAACAAACGCGAGATCTAGTTCTACAACAAAGCTATAATAAGGAACTGATCATTGAGGGGAGAGTGATCCGTATTTTTAAAGACATTCCAGGAAGGGTGCTGAAATCTAGAAAAGAGTACACATTCCTAACAGATCAGCTGAAAATTCATGGAATTCCTTTCCGATGGGAAGAAGTTGAAGGCTTATCCCTTACCTGGAAACTGAAAAGATACAGACTGAACTCAATCGATAAAGCAGTAGATTTCTGGAAAAAATATAGAAAAGAAATTGAAGAAAATAAAGAAAGCAGCCCCAAAGAACAAAGAATTGGTAAAAGACCCAGATTACATAATTCTCCATTGGAAGTACCGGACAAAGAACCAGAACTTCAAGGTATAGAAACAGCAAAAGAAGAAGAAGTATAGTTGGGTTAAAAAAAAAAAAGTTAAAGAGATACGGAAATATTAAGTGGTTCTTAAAGTGTGTGAATTTTTTTTAAGTGTTTTTGAATAATAAAAGGGGAAGGAGTTAGAAGGAAGAGGAAAAAAAATTAAATAGACAAAGTAATAAAGAATTAATTTCTGTTGGTCTGTAAGCACCTCGTGTTGGTTTCTGTTTTTTTTTCCCTGTTTAGACCAAATTATTCCAAAATGATTTTTTTTTCTTTAAATGTTAAAGGCTTAAATTCTCCCCAAAAGAGGAAAAAAGTATTTGCACTATTAGAAAAGCAAAAAAGCGAAGTGATTTGTTTGCAAGAATCTCATATTAAATCTGAAGAAACTAGACTAATAAAAAATAAGAAATTAGGCAAAGAATTCGTGGCGTCAATGGATAAAAGGAAAAAAGGAGTTATTATATATGTTAAAGAACATTTAACTCCAAAAGAAATATTTAAAGATAATAAAGGCCATCTCTTGGCTGTAGAAATTATCTGGAAAGGGAAAAAAGTACTAGTGGTGGGTATATATAGTCCACTGGAAAATAAAGCAGAGTTCTATGAAGAGTTGAATAAGAAATTACTAGATTATAATTATGATAATGTTATTGTCTTAGGAGATTTTAATGGGGTAGTCGACCCCAGAATAGATAGAAAATCTACCAAAAAAATCAAGGACAAACAAGGTAAATTACCTAAGACTTTTTTTAATCTAACAAAAGATCATATGTTTAGATGTGTGGAGATATTTATACGGATCAGCAGAAGGATACACATTTTACTCAGATAGCCATAAATCCCTGGCCAGGATAGATCTAATGTTACTCAGTAAACCCTTATTGAATGAAATAAAAACTATGGAAATTTTACCGAGATTAATCTCAGATCATAACCCCCAAATTTTGACATTTAAAGACCAACCAAAAAGAAAATATTGCAGACTAAATGAGGAGTTGCTAAAAGAACCAGAGATAGTTAATAAAGCAAAGAAATTAATTATGAATTTTTTTGAAGAAAACACATGTAAAGAGTCTAAAATGAAAACAATTTGGGACACTTTTAAGGCAGTAGTAAGGGGTTTTTTTATTCAGAAAAATGTGATATACCAAAGAAAAAAAACACAGAAATTAAAGACCTTAAATGATTTAGTTAAAATAAAGGAAGAGGCTCTGAAGAAAAACCCAAAAGATAAGATTGTCTTAAACGAAATTAAAATGGTGAGAAAACAAATATCTTTGGAATTAGTATCGGAAATGGAACACAAATTAAAGAAATTAAAACAAAATAACTTTGAACACTCAAATAAAACAGGGAAGTGGTTGGCGCTAAAATTGAAAAAAGAAAAAGAAAAAAAAACAAATAATTAAAATTAAGGATGAGAAAGGAACGTATACCCAACTAGAAAAAATTCAAGAGGTTTTTGTCCACTTTTATAATAAGTTATATAAAGAGCACCCAATAGATGAACAAAAACTCAAAAATTACTTAGGAAACATTGAATTACCTACACTGAATGAGTCACAGAAAGAGCAATTAAATGTACCCATCACTAAAGAAGAATTAATAGAAGCAATATCAGAAAGCAAAGAGGGTAAAACCCCGGGTCCAGACGGTTTTCCAGCAAGTTTTTTTAAAATATTCAAGGACGAAATAAGTACGTCATTCTTAAATACAATAGAGAAAATAAAGGAGGAAGGAATCCCGGATACCTGGAAAGAAGCGAACATAACATTAATTCCCAAAGAAAATAAAGATTTAGAAAACCCAACAAATTATCGGCCAATATCACTGCTTAATGTGGATTATAAGATTTTTACAACAATTCTGGCTAAAAGGTTGAAAAAATGCTTAAATGTGTTAATAGGAGAAGACCAAAGGGGATTTCTACCAGGCAGATATATGCGAGATAATCTTAGGTATATATTGAACGTTTTAGAATATTATGAAAGGCACAGCGATAAAAAATTGGGATTGGTTTTCTTTGATCTAGAAAAAGCTTTTGATTCGGTCAATTGGATAGCGTTAGAACAAATAGTAAAGAAATTAGACCTAGAGGAATCATTTATCATATGGACTAGAGAAATTTATAATCAACAAAAGGCCCATATTTTGATCAATGGAGAGAAATCACAGGCTATTTCAATAGCTAGAGGAACTAGACAAGGGTGCCCCCTTTCCCCCCTAATATTTTTAATGATAATGGAGACTCTGATAAGGAAAATTAATAATGAAAATAATTTAAAAGGTATAAAAATTAAAAAAATATATTTATAAAGTCAAAGCATATGCCGATGACTTGGTTGTAAATCTAGAGAATCCAAAAGAAAATATAAAAATATTAATGGAAATGATGAATAAGTTCGGTGAAATGACAGGCTGTATGATCAATAAATCCAAATCAGCCATAATTACAAAAAATATGAAACAGCAGGAAGAAGAAATTCAAAAACTAACAGGGATAGAGATAAAGAAAAAAGTCAGATACTTAGGCATATATGTTACAAAAAAGACTATAGATCTATTTGAAAACAATTATACTAAAACTTGGAAAGAAATTCAAAAAGACCTAATTAAATGGAGTAAGCTACAACTTTCCCTTTTAGGAAGAATTTCAGTAATTAAAATGGCCATTTTACCTAAAATGTTATTTCTATTCCAAATGCTCCCAATTATTACTAATAATAAACCATTTTTGATTTGGCAAAAGGATATTTTGAAATTCATTTGGCAAGGAAAGAAACCCAGAGTAAAAATCAAGGTATTGCAGGATTCGAGAGATAGAGGAGGATTAGCTTTACCTGATCTTTCTCTGTATTTTGAATCCTGCGGACTGGAATGGATAAAAGAATGGTTAAAGCTAGAAAAAAGAAGATTACTAGAACTGGAAAGAGAAGGGATTAAATTTGGTTTACATGCCTATCTAATATATAATAAAGAGAAAACTAATCAAGCATTTAACAATCATTGTATAAGGAAAACACTTTTGAAAATTTGGAAAAAATATAAAAATAGAATAGTAAACAAAATCCCTATGTGGCTGTCACCACAAGAAGCATTTTATAGAAAGGAAATGGATATAGATGAAAAATGGTGTACTTATAAAGACATTTTAGTAAAGCAGGCTGAAGGGTTTAAAATTAAGAAACGGGAAATTCTAGAAGCAAGAGGATTTAATCTCGGTTGGTTCCAATATAGGCAACTCTATGAAAAAACTAAGGAAGATATGAAATGTCAAGGAATAACAGACAGTAAAACAGAACTGGAAGAGATTTTATTTGGGAATAAGAAAAAAATGATTGGAACAATATATAAAAAGTTGCTGGAATACCGAATGGAGGATGAGGTAGTAAAAGAGGTCATGGTAAAATGGGCAAAGGATATAGGTCATCCTATACAGTTAGATCAATGGGAGAAGATATGGAAGAAAGGGTTAAACCATACAGTATTTCAAAATTTAAAAGAAAATTGGTATAAAATTTTTTATAGATGGTATTTATCGCCAGAGAGATTGGCAAAAATGTATAAGAATACCACAAATAATTGTTGGAAGTGTAGGAAAGCACCAGGAACATTCTTCCACTGTTGGTGGAAATGTAAAGCAGCAAATAAATATTGGAGTACAATAAATAAACTTATTAATAAAATACTAAAAACACAAATAGAAATGAAACCTGAGATTTACTTATTAGGAATTTTAGATGATGAGTTAGAAAGAAATTATGGCAGAATACTTTTTCATCTGATTACGATTGCTAGATTAATTTACGCACAGAATTGGAAGAAAGAATTAATCCCCACCAAAGAAGATTGGATTTGGAAAATATATGACATTATGGAAGCAGATAAATTGACACTACAACTGCGAGATGAAACACAGGAAACTTTTTATAAAACCTGGAATCCGGTAATTGAATTTTTAAAAGAACAATGGGGAGAAATTGCAATTCTAGGTTTGAAAAAAGAATAACAATATATCCAAGACAGTTAAGACAGATAAAATAGACAATGGAAAGGAAAGGGAGAAAGAGGAAGGAAAGAAGGGAAGAAGGGAAGAAAGATAAAGGAGAAGAGAGGGGAAGGGGAAAAAAAATTAAATTAAATTAAAGAGATTACAGCAACAACTAAAGGAGTAAGGAATAAACTATCAGATTTAAGTGGAAAACTTAGACTAGATGTTAAATTATTAACAAAGTTATAGAAAAAGAAAGAATAACACCAAAGTAAATGAAACGATAAATAATAGGGAGATGGTAAATATCGGTTGAAAATAGTAAGTCGGAAGCGAGGAAGTTCAAGTAACCAATTTTTAATGCACCTTTTTTTTTACCTTCTTTATTTTTTTTCCCCTCTGGAATTACTATCTCAGGCAAGACATAGCTTATTTTATTTTATTTTATTTTATTCGTATATTTACTTCTTTTCGCTCCCTTCTCTTCCCTTTGAGAAAGCGTTAGGTTTAACAATTAAGAGTAGTAGATAGTGATTAAGAAAAAGAGATGGAAGAAGAAGGGTTAACTCTCATTAAGGGAAGTATATTACTATATCGTATATGGTAGACAAATTATAGATTCATTTTTTTTCTTCTTCTCTCCTCTTTTCCTTTTGATTATTGTTATTTGTTTAGTCGTTTACTTGTTTAATTGTATTTGTATGAGAAGCAATAAAAAATTTAAAAAAATTTTTTTTTGTCTGAATTGGACTCAGTTTTCTAGCTGGGTGAGTGAACGGTGGATCTTTCTAGAGTGTGTGGTGAGTTCTTAAGATCTGAAAAAATGAGAACCACTATTTAAAACCATTTAGAATCAAGATGTCTTGTTGTTGTGTGCCTTCAAGTCATTTCCAACTTATAAAGTGGAATTTATCATGGGATTTTCTTGGAAAATTCTTCAGAGGGGGGTTGTCATTATCATCTTCTGAGGCTGAGAGAGTGTGACTTGTCCAAGGTCACTCAGTGGATTTCCATGACCAGGCCGGGATTTAAATCGTGATCACTGCCCCTATACAAACCATCCAGAAAGCTGTGTGTTGAACTACTCACGAGACCAGCGTACATATGCTGAGAACTAAACTGGAGTGCCTGGTGGTCAAAGTCAATATAAATCCTACCATACCTCCTGCATTAAATTTTGGGTCCTCTGAATAATCAAATCAATGTCATAGAATTTGAAGCGACTCTTGAGGTCCTGGAGTTGCTCCTGTAGAAGGTTGACTTTCAGATAGCAAGGTTCCATTTTTACAGAATGGTATGGCAGGTTCATCAGGTGTTTCACATTCTATCAGAAATAATGTTTTGCAAAAAAAAAAGTTTTCAGTAATTATACAACCATTTTTAGAGAATGAAAATGCTGTGCAACCAGTGCAGTGGTTCCTAAACTTTGGTCCACCAGATGTTTTGTAGTTAAGTTCCCAGAATTCCTGACTGTTGGCCAAACTGCTTGGGGTTTTGGGAGCTGAAATTCCAAAAAACCTGGTGGAGCAAAGTCTCAAAATCACTGAGCTAAAGCATAGTGGCAAAACTGAAGTTTTGGAGTCCTGGAAAAACAGTGCTGAAAGATAATGTGGCAGCTATTAGAAGAGGAGGGAGACTATGGGGTGAAGCGAACAAGCCAAATGATCTGTGGCCGCTTTGGCTGTGATCGCTCCAGGACCATGGTGACCAGACACCATGGTCCTGAAGCTGGCCGCTGCTTTTCGGGTCAGCTTTGGGCCACATTAGCTAGTCCCAAAGTGGCTTCAGGTTACTACGGGGGCAAGTGTCATTTGAATGTCACACCTGCAAAGCACCTGGAAGACGCTTTTTTTTTTTTTTTTTTTTTGGTCCATCAGCTTCACGCCATGGTTGGTCTTTCTGGAGAAGGCAAACCTGTGGCCTACATCATCCGTTACACAGCTGATCCATTAGCCATGGGCTTTACCTAGCTAATACAAGTGGGTTAGTTGCTCTAATATCACAGGGATAAGGTAGACTTGTTAAAAGGAACTGGGGGCTCAGGGCATCCTTCAAGACCTTAGAACTGTAGAGTTAATAAGCAATATATGCATGTAGCCTGCAACCTTTTGGAAGAACATTTTTATACAAATGTACTGTTGAAAATATTTTTATAGAATGTATTTTACTTGACTTTCTAATCCTGCTTCCTTCAGGAGACTGAGCAGTTATTTCCTTATCTTATTCATCCCTAAAGTCACCCTGTGAAACAGGTTGTGGCTATTTTTAGTATACAAATGAATACTGAGATCTAGAGATAATAACTTGCCAAAGGCCACATCAGGAGTCCTCACTAAGCTGGGAAACTAGAAACTGATCCAAGATATGAAAATAATGTACTCCAAAACAAGAACAGACCCAACCCACAAATGGCAAATCACATGGCTCATTTACCTCTTTTAATTTCGTGATATCTTTTGTTGCTTGAAAGCCTTGACTAACTGCATTGACCTCTTTTTCAAAGAGAAGACGGACTTCACCAAATCCAGAGCTCACAGGGCCCATGAGTTCCTCCAGTATGGAAACAAGAAAGGGCTGGATGTTTTCACCACAGCATTTCTGGACAGGCTCAGATACACTCCCTGAAGATTTAAACCAGGCAGGAGTCAGATTAAAAGGGAGAATCCAGAGTCAGAGAAACCAAATAGGTGGATCCTTGTCACATGAAATACCATTTATCAGTTAGACAGAGATAGAGATGTATGTTAAAAATATTGTATAAGATTACCTTCAGCCTATGTATATAAGGTGCATATGAAACATAAATTAATTTTGCTTTTAGAAAAGGGTCCCCTCTCCAAGAGATCTCATTACGTAACATATATGTAAACGCAGGTATCCATAAATAAATAAATAAATAAATCCAAAATCCAATACTTCTGGTCCCAACCATTTTGGATAAAGGATACTCAAACTGTACTATTAAAAATTTGAAGACGGATTATATGAAGCATGATCCTGTCCATATTATACATTAAGAGATCCAAAAATAGTCAGTGGTGCATCCTCCAAGATAAGTGTTCAGAGAACTGCAGGTCTAGTCTGGGAGTATTATTATTCATCTTTATTTATACTGGATTGTGGCGTACATTTTCTGTCATTCATATTAATATATTTTTTAAAAAAGCTCCTGGGATTAAGTATCCATAATTTCAGGAGAGCTAAGAAAAATTATGTCTGGAGATGGCAAGGCTGGAGGGATTGTAAAGATTGATGAACTTTGGACGATGTAGTCCTAAAAAGCCATTTTTCCAAATTTGGAATTTTAATAATAGGTTTGATGAACTGCTTTGCTGCCAGCTTGAAAAAGAGCTAGACATTTTCTGAGAAAAGAGGAAAGGTAAAGCAAAGAGAGTTTACATCCTCAAGCATGCATGTGCATTATGGATATCCTGTGAATAACTTATACATGAATTTGACTAAAACCTTAAGGCTCAAAGTATAAAGACTAAGCCATCCCCCCCCCCCCCCCCGAACATAAATGTTCAGGTAACCAGCTAGTTTTACAAATCATGCTGCTGTGCCTTTAGTAGAAACTTTACCCACAGGGGTTTACGTAGCAAGGGAAACTTTTTTCTGAACACTTTCTTATCTTTATTTCTTCTATTTTACACTGTCACTTTATGCTTCAAATGCTATTTTTCTGTTCTGGTCAGCAGAAGTGTGAGGACGCCTACCCCTCCACCCCAATATTTAACATTCAACTTACCTTTTATCTTCCCAGCTAAAAAGTTTCTAGAAGTTATAACCTGATCCATGTTTGAACGAACAGTTCCTTCAAGACCTTTGGTAACTTCTTTGCATTCCTCTTTCAGGGCACGCAATCCCTCTGAAACATGATCTTGAACCAAATAATAAGTTTCTTCTATTATCTATAACAAAAAGCATGAATGGAGTCAATTGCAAAGCAGCAGACAAGCTTGCTGCTAATAAACTAACCATGAAGTTTCAAGCGTGATTTAAAATATTATTTTCAGTGAAGGCTTTTGTCTATTTCTCCAACTGAGAGTACTTGTTTAATAGTCCTTGAGTGCTGATGGCTACTACAAATGAACAGAGTGTTAAAAACACCGCATTTGGCTTTTTGAGAGTGAAAACATTTTCAATATATAGTGAGACTGAAAGAGGTCTGTACAGTATTTGCAATGTTGGCAAGAAGTGTTCTTGAAGCCCTCTTACATAATGCTGTTTTTGAGGGTCTGATGTTCAAAATTTTGGCCTGGCCAATTCCTACAAATGGATAGAAATGTCACTATCTCTTTCTTTTCATTATTTTTTGTCAGCTTCAGTTTGTTCAGTTCCAATTTCACATCAGATTTAGATTTTATATTCTTTTTAGCTGGCACAGACAGATTGTTGTATATACACTTGTTCAGTATGTGCATTTCTCTATGCAGTTCTGGTTAATGTAGTCCTTTTTCTTGCAAACAATTTTCTCTTTCTTAAAAAGTATCTGGATTGTTAAACACTATTTTCCCAGAGGATATGCTTTTCTGTGCAGACCTTTTCTAATTATATACATTTTTATATGCATAATTTTGTAAGGAAATTTGCATCACAAAATCTGGAGAAAAGCAAATACTGAAAAATAACAGTGTTCTTTTTTGTATATTGATTCTGGAAAGATGGATTTGGTAAATATATATCAAAAAGTAAACAAAAGGACAGGTTGCTTACCTGTAACTGTAGTTCTTTGAGTGGTCATCTGTGAATTCACACAAATGGGTGGTTCTGCACAGGCGCAGGAAAACCCATTTGTGTGATTCACAGAGACTACAAAGAAGAACATAAGTCTTCTCCATCTTTACCATTTGCTTTTGTTCAACCTGTGTGTTCATAAACCCTGCAGTTTATCACACAAAGGGAATTGGAAGTATAATCCAATGGCAATCTGAATGCAATCATGGGGTTTAGCGTGATTGCGTGAAAGCTGATCACACACATTTTCAGGCACTGGGAGGCAATTTCAGGCAGTTCTGAACGCAATGCAAAGTCAATACGCAATCACGTAAATTCGCTGAACTAGCGAATTTACTCAATTCCGAACTGGTCTCACTTCCATTTCTTTCGAAACTGAGAGAAATTCCTCCCATGTGATAAACTCCTAAGCATTATTATAGCTAATGGGATCATTCAGTTGGTTCATCTTAGTTTGCCCAAACCAGTTGTTAAACAGCTGCCTCCCAAAACTTGGCCTAAGCTCCCTCTCTCTGAAAAATTGCACAACCTCTTTTCATCACTCTTATTCACTTTCCTTCTGCTCCAGGAAATGGTGCTTTCAGGAAGTTTTGCTTACAGTATCCTTGAGTGGGTCTATACATGCCAGAATATTCCAGGATGCCCCTGGAGTATTGTAATCCCAAATTCTTCCCAAATTTGCTCCTTACCTGCTTTTTTTGTTGTTGTGGGTTTTCACTCTTCCAGTGCTTTCACTTCAACAGGGACCATGTGGGAACGACAGGAGCTGCCTTCCCACATGGCCCCTGTTCATCCGCTGGTGTTACTGACATTGGGTGCCTTGCTCTGACCTCAGAGTGACTTGCACCCGCAGTGATGGTGACAAACAGCTCATAGAGACCATGACTGAAAAGGCAGCCACCCCCATTGCTGTGAAGAGAGCCCAAAACCTGCAGCAAAATATTAGTTATCTAAATGTGGGTTGTGGGAGGATGCCCTGAATCAAATGTGGGCATCATGATGATGCAGTGAGCCTGGGAGAAATTCAGGATAAGCGACCCATGTAGACAAGCCTAATTCTCCTTTGGGAAGGCTATTTTAGTTTTAGTTATTTGTAGCAGAAGTATAATATCGGAATATCAAAGTAGCATATTTATTTTATTGGTAGTTGTATTGACCTGTTTAAGAGGGTTATATATATTGGCCAAAAAAATAAAATAAAATAGAACCTATTGTTAATGATTTTAAATGATACCACTGATTGCAACTCATTCTTTAAAAACCTTCCCTGAAACATATTACTATCCAGGAACTTACGGGACTCAAAATAAAACATACCCCAAACCATGTCCTCTTTCGATCATTCCTCTTCCCTTTCATTTTAGGAAGCAACATGCTCTGAAGGCTAGGTAAAAGCTCTTCCATCACAAGGTTACTGAGAATCTACAAAGAGATAGAATAAAATAAGAACACAGCAAAGGCTGATTCAGACAAATGTATCTCAGCTGAATGAATTGATATGATCCAACATTTTCCAGTTGTAATCTAGTGGAGCCAGCATGGTGTAGTGGTTTGTTCTGTTATCATACTTTTAGGCTTCTAAAGTAAATCCAACATTCCATGGAAATCAATGAAACTTAGTTGTTATTATCTAGTTCCTTTTATTTCAATGATTCTAATGGGTAGGATTAATGCTAGATTTTACCTTAATCAAAAAGATTTCATAGTTTTGAGCTATGCCTTAATACCAATGGTGAATTGGAAGAGTTAAAGAACAACACTAAGTATATGCTGGCAGGATCAGAAGATTGTTATATCCATGTGGAGTAGGCCTACAGTATATGCCCTGAAGGCACCAGATCCCATCTGATCTTGCAGAGTCAGCACTGGTTAGTACTTGGATGGGAGACCACTAATAAATACCAGCTGCTGTAAGCTATATCTCAATAGAAGGAACTGGCAAAACCATCTCTGACTATTCCTTGCCTGAGAAAACCTATGAAATTCATCAGGTCACTATAAATTGACAGGCAACATGACGGCATATACACACATACATCCATGTGGATATTTTATCAGTGTTTGATGAAAACTTTCCTGAAATATTTGTATGCAAGACATTACGTACTGTTCTTTTAGGCTGGAAAATTGCCTAAAATATTATAAGTAGTCAAAGCCAATGAGAGAAGATGTTATACACATAACAGTGTACACTAGCTACAGCATGAATCATTACTATAGAGATAATAACGTAATTTATCTAAGCTGTCTTACAATAGCTCTCAAAGGAGAGGGGAATGAGTAATTCTTATTGCCTGCCAAGTCAGCTAATTAGACAGTGCAGGATTTCCAGATAAATATGAACCTTTCAAATAATACCTTTATCCTTAATCTCTTGAGGGACATCGTAACTTCCAGATGTTATTATGTTTTAGGCTAGTGGACAATGCAGGACATCTTATGCACCGCTTAGCCCAAAAACGCATACATGTGGTTATAGGCCTTGCTTTAAAAATTAATGGGAAATCACATTTTAAATGATTTTGACTACAATTGCTCTTTCATACCTTTTCTAGCCATTGACATCCCACTCCAATAATAATTCTTGCATTCTAATAGTTATATCGTTATAAATTATAATAGCATTTATATGTTGTTGTAGTTGTTGTTGTTGTTTGCATTCAAGCAGGCTCCATCTTTTGGTGATTCTAACATAGGATGCTCTTGACAAAAGTTAGACTGAATATGCACTGCAGAAATAATCCAGTCTGACACGACTTTTACCGCCATGGCTCAGTGCTATGGAATTCTGGGAACTGTAGTTTCATGGGACATTTAGCCTTCTCTGTCACAGAGCTGAGGTGCCACAACAAACTACAAATCCAAGAATTCCATAATGTTGAAGTTAAAGTGGTGCCAAACTGGATTATGTCTGCAGTGTGGATGCAGTCTTATTTGGAGGAGGTTTTCCTTTGCCTTACTTTGAGGCTGAGAAGGAGATTCAAACTCCGGTCTTCCAGAATCCTATTCCAGCACCCATACCACTACAGCAGGCTGGCTCAATAGCATTTGGAGAGTAAATTTCAAACACTCAAAAATATTTCATTCATATCAGAATGAGGAAAGTACAACCCCTGGGCCTCTTTTTGCAGCTGTTGAAACCCGCCATGCCCACAAGCACGTCTCCACAAGCCCCTTCAGAATGCCCAGGAGGGAGATTCCAACTGCAAAATTATAAATATGACAATATTTACCCTCTCCTCTTCCCTCCTTTCCAAATCACCACCCCTGATAGCTGGCTGAAAACAACACTGGAACAATAACATCAGCTCACTCTCAGTTTTTATTTTCTTCATGGCTACAGCCCACCAGAGGCTTAAAAAATGGCTTATGCCCCCACTACATTGCCCACAACCACGGACATGCTCATACCTGTAAAACAGGTCAGCATAATTACTCCTTGAGAAAGGCTAAGGCTGAAATGGACATGATTCACATGGAGTATTTAGTATTTCTGAAAGACACCAATTCTGACAATTGGATGATCAGAAGGTTGGCAGTTCGAGGCCCAAGTGCTGCATGATGGGGTGAGCTCCTGTCACTAGTTCTAGCTTCTGCCAACCTAGCAGTTCAAAAGCATGCAAATACAAATAGATAAATAGGTACCACTTCAGTGGGTAGGTAAGCAGCATTCGGTGCTTACCATTCTTTCCAAAAGCAGTGACCAATATGCTAATACAGTATGTTAATATTTAAAAATAATATTCCAACCTTTGTGGAAATTAAACCACATCAAAGGAACTGATCCACACTAAACTAGTGCTGTTTAGTGCTGCTGAATTATGGGACCAGTGAGACTAAGAGGGTGTACAGACCAGGACTTTATGCCAGCCTGCACCTGAACTAGAGCTGCAGTAGGGCTGAGTGTTCCCACGCTCAGAGCCCTACTGCCGCCTCCGGGCTGCCACCTTGGCATGCACCCGTTTACATGGGGCACACCATGAAGATGCACCTCTAGCACTGCGTCCAAATGGCACGGTGCCAAAGGGGCATCATCACAGCTATGGCCCCCCTTCGATGGCACAAAAAAGAGCCAGCTTTTCCAGCTCCTTTTTGTGCTCTATGGAAGCCGGATCGGTGCCGCAGCATTTAGTTGCCACAGCACCAATCTGGGGCAGAAAGGAGTAGCGTCTCGCCACCCCTTCCTGCCAATCTGTAGAGCCCCATACTAACACAAACCCCACTAATTTCAATGGGACCAAGACTTGACTAATTCAGCCTAGATTCAATCCTTTGGCACATGGCTAAGCAGTTATTCAATGAAACATGCCAAATTTGGGGTGGGTTTTCTAGTCCCAAGTTTTCCACTTATTTTCTTATTGCCACCACAATTATCCTGGCTAGGCCACAAAACCAAAATAAAGCAAGTACCTGGACTTCATTGCCAGTTATCATTTCCCAGGACCCATAGTGACCTTTTTCCTGACGGAAAAACTGGACAGCTTCTAAAAATGCTTGTGTTTCAAATGAAGGCTGCTTGAAAAAATCTGGAAGAAAAAAATATGTAAGGACAGTTGATTGGATTAATAGATACTGACTTTTTTCTCATTACAATTTCCAGTAGCAAAGTAGACGCCATTCAATATTGAGTTTCTACCTCTCATTCCAAAGAAAAGAGCCTTGAAAGTTTTACTCATACCTAATACTTACATGCTTTACAGTAGTTAACTTTTTTCTTCCGCTATGAAATGGGAAACAATTTTATATGAATAGAATTAGGCAAGTAAATCATGGAATGAAACAATATTTATAAAAGCAAACATAATCCCAAGAACATTGTTGCCCAGCACCTCAGTTATGATGGCTTGTGGACATACAGAGTTTGAATTTGGCATTTATAGTGGCATCACCCTAGCATCCCATCTAATACATCTTTCCTTGGGGAAAATAATGTATGAATAAGTGTCTCATGGCAGAACAAGAGGAATTTGAGAAAGTTATGGTAGGTGAGTTATCTTTATTGTAATTCAGGTTCTCAATCTGTATGTCTTCTGTCTTAATTGAATTAAGAGGAGTTGCCCTTCTTTAGTATGCAAAACATGGGAACTCTAGAGCCAAGAAAATGCCTTTCTGACTACCACATACACCACTCTGGTTGAGCAGACCATAATGTCACCTTTACAATGGCCAATCTAAAACATGATCCAATCCTCACCTTGTTAGGTCATCAGGTTTCAAGTGGTACATAGATAATTCTTGTTTTAGCATTATCCTAGAAATCCCCATGGAACTGTATTTCAGAAGGAAAACTTTCATCATGCTTAGTCTGCCAACCTTAACTCAGTTGTGTCACCAGGAAATCAGAGAAAGGCATCGGTTTATCTCCACAGCTAATCCACTGTCCTTTTTATTTAATCTGCCCCTTTCATGATTCCAGCTGGAAGTTGGTAACTGACATTGGGGCCAACCACCTTCCATACTGTACTTACTGGTTTGGAAATGCACCATGGACAGAGCTATAAGTTCTAGCTGGGATTCACTTGGTATTAGCCGGTTCCTCATGATTCATATTTAACCCATTCCCTCTCCTCTTAGAGTGCCTGACACACATTTCATTCCTTCTTTCTTGCCTGAAACACCTCATTGGTTTGCATGTCCAGATGCTGTTGTATTTACTCAGAAATGCCAAGAACTGTCTACTATGTTCTGTCCATTTCTTTCTATCGGAGTTATTCACTGACACTTGGATCCTCTCTGCAGTGGTGGATCCCATGTCAGTAGGGCATTAATTAACCTTAAGTGGAGTGATCACCTCACTGACATGGGAGCCAACTGCTGCTGTTGCTTGGTTCTTGTCATCAGGAGGAACTTCCATTGTGTGTGTGGATTTGTTTGTGGGACTGTTGATCTTGGCAGGACCATGGTGCAGCTATGTCTTGCAGCAGCATGACAGGGCAGGTAAAGTTGGGGTCTTTTAAGTTCAGTGTGTTTTTCAATAAAAAAGCTGGAAGCTTGGGGCACTGTGATGAGGAGGTCCAAGGTTTCAAATGAAGGGACAACTTCCTTTCCTCACTCCCAGAGATTAGGTAAGATGGAGTCAGGGAGGCATAAGTAGACCTTGGCAAATATTGGACATGAAAGATATTCATTCATGAAGATAATATCTGCTTGCACCTGTGTTCCACCACATGGGAACCTACTGATATGAGCATAACAGTTTCTTAGGACCTTATCAGACATCGGAAATTGAAAGTATAATCTAATGGCAATCCGAATGCAATCATGGGCTTTCACGTTACTGTGAATTAAAGTATCTCACGCAATTTCGGGCAAAAGGGAAGTCATTCCGAACGCAATCATGGGATTTACATTATTGCGAATTAAAGCATCTCATACAATTTCAGGCAATGGGCAGTCATTTTCGGGTAATGGGAAGTTATTCTGAACGCATTCTGAACACAATACGAATTCACGTGAATTTGCTGAACTAGCGAATTCACATGAATTCGAATTGGCTCCAATTGGCTCCATTCGCAATAAAGAGAAATTCCTCCCGTCTGATAAACTCCTTAGAGAAACGTTCAACACTCATCAGGACTCTCAGTTAAAAGAAAAGAATTTTTAAATCCCCTCTCATGACTAATTCACTTATAAATCTTCTTAAAAGGGGAATATACTTAAGACTTAAGAGCAATTTCTAAATGGTATGATATTCTCCTGGCAAAGCAGACCCTCTATGTTTATTTTATGGCGCAAACCAGTCTGGAGATAACATCATCTGTTCTCTTGGGTGGAAGCGCACATAGAAATCACTTTGACCACCAGAGGGCCAGATGCTGGAAGCCTCCAGTGTATGCAGGGTTTTGGCCAGAAGAAGACACAAAGCAGTAATTATTGCAATTGTGGGGCTCTGAGTCATGTGTGCTTTCATATCTAACAGTGGCTCTCATTCCCAACAATAACAATGAAAAAAAGGACTGGCTAGAGGGCTGGCATGTGGATCTACCAAAGATTTAACCATCCCAGCTTGTGATGAGGGTGCTTCTCTCACAACAACCATGGGCTTTCAAATATAATGAGATTTAGCCTCTCCTCAACATTTAGTGTCTGACTGTCTAAGGGGAGTGAGCGCTTATTGTTTTCAATTACTGTATATGTATGAAAGTTGCAAGGCAGTCAGTGGCAGCTGGTTCCTCCAGAATATAAGAAGTCTACAAGTTCCTCCACGCCAAGATACTCTCAGTTCACAGGGCCCATAGTTTCAGCCCAGTTTCATCTATGGAAATTCCCTTTTATGAATCATGATAGCTAAATGAAACCTCCACGTCAAGAGGCAGTACACTTCTGTATATTAGATTCTGGACTGAAAACAGTAGGGGAAGAATGTTCATAATTTTCCAGAGACAATTGGCTGACTATTGTTGGAAACATAATTCTGGGATAGACAGAAACAAGTCACCTCCAAAGTTGAAGACTGAATGCCAGATAGAATCTAAGCCACAAACACCAAATCACAGATTGAATGCCACATTTGCGTTGCCAACATCCACGTTAGAGATGCCAAAAATGAGTGTAAGAAGAAATTCTGTGTGTGTGTTTGTATTCCGTCCTCTGGATGCTTACACACCTTGTCCAAGAATGAGAAATTAATGAGAGAGACAGTGGCCAATCTCTCAATTTCCTAACTCCATTTGCCCCAAAATGCATTTTCCCTCCAAATTCTGTTTTCCCAAACTTTTTTCCTTTTTTACTTCCTCTCCCTAAGACACAATATAATCTCATTTTCCTCACCCCTGTCATTCTGGGATCCTATGCCGCTGCTTCCTTTCATTCCACTGTTTTTGGTTGTTTCACTGTATACCTTGATGGTGCTATATAAATAAACAACAACAATCATTCTGCACAATCTAGTCCTACGTTAACATTTCTCACAGCTCTCTTGTTCTTTTTTGGGGAGTCAAAAGAATAATGGCACTGCAATATTTTTTTTAAAGAGCACTTTCTCATTTAAGAAGCCACCTACTCAATGTACCACTGGTGAGCCAGCCTCCTCTGCTCAATCCTTTTCCATGAGCTGTAACCAGAATATTGGATAGGTAAGGCACTCATGAAATCAGGACTTGCTCCAGACCTTTGATCCTGGCCAAAAATGCCCTGTAATCTAATTCCTTCTCTTGATGGGTCAGAGAATATGTTACCTGGCAACTAATCTGTTAATCTTAATGGTTTCACAAAACTTCTTTTTCCTTTAAAATGTAACATGTTTAATTACTGGTGCTACTACTGTGTTTTTTATTTTGTGTTTAACCAGATGCCTTGGGCCTTATCTGGAACCACAAGGCAGGATAGATTTTTTTACATAAATATTTATTAAATTAATTTTTGGTTACGTCTCAGAACTTCAAAGCATCAAGAGAGCAGAGCCTTCTAAAATGGCTGCATGGTTTTTCAAGAATCAAGTGCAAAGTGGGTATCAATTTTCCAAGTGTCTGAATAGCTCCGTTTCCTATGTTCTTTGACAGTGAAGTGTGAGGATATTAAGTCATTTTTCAGTTCAGACTGGCAAAAAAACAAACAAACCCAAGATTAGTAATTTACCCTCCTTCCACCATAAAGGCCATGAAGAAAATAGAACAGACTGTTTGGCCTGAAATGTTATGGGGCACATAGCGACACTATGTCTCAGACAGAATTATCAATCAGCTAGTTTCACTTGATGGTGTATTTCTTAGTAACCAGAATGAATAAATGCATTCAAAACACCCATTACCACACCATGAAATATTTCTGAAATACTGGAAAAAAGCAGTCAAGGCAACATTGTAATAAGCATTTGGGAAGACAGTACCATTTGGATATTTCTTAGCAGCTAAAAAGATCATCACTCTCTCATCATCCCTGAACTGGAAAACAAGAGTACTCGACTGAGCACTTCCTTTCTCTATCTTTTCTAAAGATAGGTGGGGGTGGGGTGAAATCTATGTTTATAAAGACGAAATTCCTAAGAGAAGCCCTACAAAATCTCTGTGTATATCTTTGGAAGTTTCATTAGTTAGATCCAGTAACTAGACAGCTCCCAAAATTTATGAACTAGTTTGCCTGATCCATAACAGAGCACAACTACAGCTGGATTCATTCCACAGGGCTGAGGCATGCTGACTGACTCACTTTTTGGAAGAAATGTATCTGTGTGACATATAGCTAGCAAAAGAAAGAAAGAAAAGGAACAGCAGTTTAAAAGATGGGGTATCTGAAACATGGTTAAATATACAGCTTTACACTGTACACTGCTTTAGTGTATAGGTGGGCAGAAAAGCCATTTATAAATATTTTAAATAAATCATTAAACAATGTCATAGTAAATGTTCTGTACACTAATCATGAAGCTCATTTGCAAATAAAAGTATTTTTCGTGAGATACTATTTTTCTACACTGACTAATTAACTGACATGTTGGCCTTCTGTTAATTTTAGTAAACCTTTTTATGCGTATATGTTGGTATAACTGCAATTTGCAATAATACTGGATGCTGGGACAGTACCAATTAAAACAATGTCCTATTAGATTACTCAATACCTGACACATACGTAAATGCCCAAATAGGTCATAAGTCAAAATTGAATTGATAGCAGCCTGCAATAACAATGGCTGCTATTCTAAAATATAGAAATACAAAAATATATTATTTAAAGGTGACTTACTAGAAAAGAAATTGGAACTAAAACTGCCACTATGTACCTGTATACACATCTGTGATGTAACGACTTCTGGAATACTGTAAATTTGTCACTGTATTTTAAAAAGCATATTGTACTGCTGAAAATAATAGAGAATGATCAAAGGGCTAAAGCAACTCTCCAGTGAGAAAAACGTATGATGTTTGAAGCTCATTAGCTTAGAAAAAAGGTAAGGGGCTGAGACATGAAGAAGCGTATAAAACTGGGCATGGTGTGAAAAAGCAGATAGGAAAAAATTCTTTTGCTCTCAAGGTCATCTCAGGATCATCCCATAGAGCTGAATGGTGAGAGATTCTGGGCAAATAAAAGAAATATTTCTTCCGACAGCACACTATTGAAACTATGTATTCGCTACCAAATGAGGTAGTAATGGCTACAAATTCAGACAAAATTATAATGAGAAATGGCTATTTCATTGAAATTAAGGCTATCGGGGCTAACTCCAGTTTCAGAGATATGATATTTCTTACTATCAGTTACTGGAGGAGACTGTTTTGCTCATAGCTCTTCTTACTATCCAGCCTCTTCTTATGTTGTTATGTCATATAAGCCTAAAATCATAAAACCTGAATACCATTTAAGGAGGTAAACGATGTATAAATTTAGTCCAACATAAACTGTTCCTGGGTCCAAGGCAAACTCATTCCATCCAGGATACAATAACTATTCTAGAAAACCTATGTGCAGTGACATCCAGAAAACAAAAGTGTCCAAAAGGCATTGAAGTTATTCCATGTTCATCCTCAACCCACCGTCACCAGCCACCGCCATCATCTTTTCTTCAAAAAACCAGGACTGAAGACAGCTTACATATTACATTATAGCTAAAGCTTATAGAAGGTTACTATTAAACTGTCAGTAACATTTAAAACAATTTAAAACACACAGAAACAGTACAATTAAAAGCACTAAAGATTCCTATTAAAAAGACCTTTCTTTAAAAACAGTCAGATTTTTGAAATCCCATCAAAATAAAAAAATAGTCTTCACCAGCAAGGAGGGGGTCATTCTCGCTTCCCTAGGAAGAGAGTTCAGAGCTCAGGGACAGGAACCGAGAAAAGTAAGCAGACATGCAGGACAGGTGGTATCTGTCATAAGTCTAGCATTATTTTTTTCAATTCTCCTTCTCTTTCTTTGTTTCTGGTTCAGTGGAACTACAGACATCTTATCTTCCTTTCTCTTACTGCCAACCTGATTATGCTTGAAGAGGCATCAACTTTCCCTAACTTTCTTAGATGCCCTCTGTCAGTGCCTGAAGACTTTAAGGCTAAGCCTTTGGGATTCAAAGATATCCATTCTCTTCAGTCCATATTATGCCAGAGAAAAGGATTAAGCACAAAACACTGACATTTAATTAATGACAACCTTGCCAAGCAAGGTTTTCTGAATCTGTGACTACTGATTTCATGTAGGATGAGAGGGGGTTCATCTGTTCAGGAGGTACCTCTGAACAGTCCCCAATCTAGCCCAGGGAAGGTCCAGGGGTCACCCCTCTCCAAAATTCCAACCACTATAGATTCTCCTACTGCAAACTATTTTTCCTCCCAATCCATAATAGGTCAGGGAGTAGGGAGTCTCCATCTTTTCTCCAATCTTATCTCCAAACTGGCAGGAAACAGTTCTTACTGATAAGGAGAACAAGACACCTTCACTGACTCAAGCTTTTAACTTCATAAAATAGAAGTTTTGTGATTCAACATTTGACCATAAATTGGAAGCTCAGAAACTGATTAAGACAGATTTTTGCAGGGCTGGCACTGAGGAGGAAAAGAAGCCCTGAGGCTTCAATGAGTGCCATCCACTGTAGTAGGAATGAATTGTCTAGGTATACAAAGATTAAGGTTGCGAGGTTCCTTAGCCAGCTCACGTGGTTGAAGAGCTGCTAAACCACCAACAGAAACTAGATGAAGTCACTTCCAAACAGGATGCAGGCCTGCAATCATGTGTTGTATTTATAGCAACTGAAAACTTGCATGATGTATGTGCCAACTTGTATATCTGTAGAAATAAGTTATCCACATCTTGGATGACTTGATGCTTGCCTAAGACCTTCCCAAAGCTTTGCAGTAAGCATTACTCAGATGCCGTATGAGAGCTTCTAGAATAGTGAACACCCTTTTGGCCCCCAAAGGCTGCATCTAGAATTGGACTGGCAGTGGCAGGGCTGTGCACATATGCACATACCCTCTTCTCATACATATCAGCTCCACAGGCACACACCATTTGCACATCTCACAGCATGTGCAAACACTTTCATCCATCCCATTATGCAGGAACAGATGAAAATATAAATGTTTCCAGCTTTCCCCTTGAGATCTAGGGATTGTTGCAAGAGGAGGCAAATGCCTCAGAGCTCCTCAAACAGGCAAAAAAAGAATCATTGTAGGCTCGACCTCCACCACGAATGCCCCATGGGCTCCACTGAAGAAGAGAGCAATCTTAGAAATGGCATCACCAGGCCAGAAGTTGAGAAAGGATATTACACACACACACACAAACACAAACACGCCACAGTGATCCTGATTGAGAGTGCTGTTCTAGCACTGCTACAACTAGCACTGGAACAGCATCTCCCCCTCTCTCACCACCCAGAGGAGAAGCTACACTGTGCCAAAATGAGAGCATTGCCCTCCCAAATAAGAACTGCCCCTCCTCAAGGAATTCTTCCTTCAAGATCAAAATTTCCAGCATTCCAGAAAGTGAGATATCTGAACATTGTTCACACCTAGAAGTCTTATATCGTTCCCTCTGTCACTTTGTCATCCCCTTTTCTTGGATGACAACTGTATTTTTAAATGCCTTCATCCCACCCCTATGGTTACGCCCCTGCTGCCATCCAACTTATCAGTTATGAAGAATAGTGGCCAAGGGCAGCATATGGTCCTGGGGCCCTAAATATTTGGAGCAGAGGGTGCATTGATCACTGCGCTTGGAAACTGCTATTTTGAAGTATGCTGTTTGCCTTCAACTTGTTTCCATTTTACACTGACCCTAAGGTAAACCTATCACAGGGTTTTCTTGGGAAAAAAATTGTTCAGAAGGGGTTTGCCTTTGCCTTCCTCTGAGGGTAAAAGAATGTGACTTGCCCAAGGTCACCCAGTGGGTTTCCATGGCCAAGTGGGGATCCTCCAGAGCTGTAATTCATTGATCCGAACACTACACCATGCTGGCTCTCATTCTGAAGTACAGCTCCCAGAATCCCATGGATTTCATGACATCTGTCATGCTAGCTAGAGATTCTGGAAGTGGTACCCCAAAAATTAACTCTGGTGGCTGTAATGAGTGCTTGAACTTCCCAAAACTTTGCAGTAAGCATTACCCAGATGTCTTTTTTATTATTTAAATCTTCTAAGCAGGTTCTATCACAAGGAACAAGGATACTGTCATAGCAGTTTTGCTTAGAGCAAAACCTAAAATAGATGTTCCATTTTTCCCTTTTCTGGCAAAGCCTTGGAGGAATTTTAGAGAAGCTGAAAGTATTTTGAAAGTGTCAACATGTAGGTAAATTAGTAGCTCTCTTCTAGTTGGGAGTAAGGATAGGATTTAGGCCAGATTCTCATAGCAGTGGAAGATACGCAGAACACAGAAGGAAACAGACAATAGATTTGCTTTCTCCTACCCAGTACCCTCCAGATCTGTTGGACCACAATACCCATCATCCCAAGCTACTGCAATGCCGTTGGGGGTGGTTAGACGTGATCAAAATTACCAAACTGGCATGAAGATTTTAATGCTGCTTGTTGTTTAACTTTGCCAGCCATCCTGAAGAAATGGAAAAGGCAAAGTACAAAGCTGATGAAATCAATTAGGATGTTTGCCCTTTAACTGCTGCATGCAAATGTTTCTGTACCAAGGCTTTAGAGTTTAGCATGTACTATGATGTTCTTAATTTCCCCTAAAAGGGCAGAAAAATGGCAGACATGTCAATAGCTGCAGTAGAAAAGAAAAAGAGAAACTCTCACCTAGAAGGCCTTCAAGTAAATATCTAAGTGGAAAATAAATTATTATTGAAATAAAATTATTGAATCAATGGGAACATGATGGCAAAGCAGATGGGTAGGAAGAAGTGGTCAGAAGCTGATCCCAGCCCGATCACTCCAGAGCCGTGGCGAACACATGATGCAGCCCCGAGGGCACCTTCTGCTGCAATCCCAAAAAGAGTGGAAAATATCCGCTCCTTCTAGGGTTGGTTTTGGGCCACCTTAGTCAGCACCAGTATGGCTTCCGGGTGCCCTGGGGGCTTGCATCGTGTACATGCCATGCCCCCAGAGTTGCTGGAAGCAGTCTCCATCTTCCCATATGTTTTGGGCCTAAGTGTATCAAAACCCTACTCTAGTTGGGACCAACAACTGAATTTAAGCCCAGGGATGTAGGCTACATTTCAGAGAAAGGAACTGGCATGGCAAAACCAGCCCGAGTAAGAAAACCCGATGAAATTAATGCAATCACCAAAAATCAAGAGATGACTTGAAGGAGCATATACACACATGACCTACACAATGGGAGATCCTTTCACGGCACAAGAATTCCATAGGACACAGATAAAAAGTGAAAGGAGAAGCAAGCACAAAGTACAGGAAATACTGTACATTCAGAAATGCTAGATGCTTGGGGGAAAACTTATTAGATCATCTTCTCCACAGCTTGCTAGCATTGTCTTTGCTCTTTAAGTCGGGAGCAATGGGCTGAAATTCAGCTAGGAATAGCAACTGGCAAGAGAACTGTAAGTTTGCTCACATTTCTGTAAAATGCAGCTGAGTAAATGAAAGCTTTGGAGTCACAGTTTTTGAGTCAGATTATTTGCATCCCTGCCAGGAAAAGTTGATCTATTCTTAATGCTTGCCCAGTATAGAACAAAAGGATTATATTGCACATAGATCACTGGGTGACCAAATTTTCGAAATGACTAATGGGGATTAGAAACCAGGCAAAAGAAAGGCTTTCCTTTTAAGACCTCATTGGAGGAACTTGGCATCAGCTGCCTGCTTTACAGAATGTATTTATTGAAGCCTATAGATTCAAGTACTTTTGGTGATATGCCAAAATATGTGTTCTCCTTAAAAGGCAGAAGCTTAACCATATGAAGGTCTTGACTTAATGACTCTTATAGGTTAGGTATTGAATATACTTACTGAGCACAAACGCAGATATATACTTTGAAATATGGAAATCATATGGCCGTCCTGATGTGTTTAGACTGCAACTCCCAGTATTCCCTATTACTGGCTATTCTGAGACTTGAAAGTCCAGCAGTATATGGAAGGCCTCATAATTCCCTCATCTACCTTAAAAGAACTGAGAAGGGAATGGTTTTGCTCATGAAACAGTATATTTATAAAAGTATTGGCAAACATTCCTGTGCCTCCCTTCCTAGAACACAAGCCTTTTGGTTACAAGAGTAGGCTTGGACATAGTTTGCCATAGATTACGCATTGCTAGTTGTTATATTATTGGCCTATGCTCACATAACTAAAGTGTGTTGTATGGGGGGGGGGGGGGACAACAACTGCCAAACAATTGCAAATGTGAAGCACTGAATATTTCATGTGAAATACCAAACGGAAATTCAGTGCTTCATCTCTTTCTAATGTTTATTTAGCTCTATATCCTTTTAGAAGTTTCAGCTACAGCAGGGTAATTGAATAAAATGGGATTATGTATGTGTTTATTAAAAATGGTTTCATTGGGTCTAATGTGGAGTCGAAGGCTTTCATGGCCAGCATCCACAGTTTTTTGTGGAGCTTTCGGGCTATGTGGCCATGTTCTAGAAGAGTTCCTTTCTGATGTTTCGCCAGCATCTGTGGCTGGCATCTTCAGAGAATGATAGCCTGGAAATGACCCAGGGTCACACAGGATATATCCAATCCTTTTCCAGGCTATCATTCTCTGAAGATGTCAGCCACAGATGCTGGCAAAATGTCAGAAAGGAATTCTTCTAGGACATGGCCACATAACCCGAAGGCTCCACAAAAAACTATCATTGGGTCTACTCTAGTCAGGATTGCCAACAGCTCAGATTCTCCAAGTGCCAAATTTATGATAGCTTATCATAAATAAAGATATCAATAGCTTATCCAACAATACCCATTATTTCAAAGTTAACTAATGAACACAAGTGTTTTCTCTCACACAACAAGCTTGGCTGCTGATTCCTACAGGAGTTGAGCCAAAACAAGGCCAATATGTGACAAGAGAGAACCATCAACATGCACAGGTAACCCCAGATTTTTAGAAATATAACTTACCTTTGGGGGGGGGGGGTAAACCTCTAAATGGGCACTTATTCCCTTTACTTACTCAGTCCTTAATGGGACACAGTGTTCTTTAGAGGACTGAGTGAGCAGCATGTTCAATAGTCACAGAATGACAAGTGTCAAGGATCTAGAAAAGTGTGCCAGAGGGAAAGGGATGGTGTATTCCTCTGACTTCAACAGGAACATCCCACATTGTGAGATTTTATTGTATATCCCACTGTATGTAATAATCTGAATTCGCTATTGCAGGCCAGTCAAATTTTAAGTACTGTACTGCGAAAAATAGATAACCATTTCATTTCAAGTTACTGCATACTGTGCAAACATCAAACATTAAAATCAAATATAAAAACCATGCACTGAAATAATCACCAATTCTGAAACACTGTTATTGAACATACACAGAGCATTCATGGATTATTTGTGAGGAAATTCAAAGGACAATGTGATACATTTGTCTCAGTGATATGGACTTTTCCAGCATCAAATTAACAATAATAGTGATGATGGTGGTGGTGATGATAAAGGTTTTGTCTCCCTTATCCAAAATAGTTAGGATCAGAAGTGTTTTGCACTTTGGATTTTTTTTTATTTTGGAATACCTGTATTTGCATACACATACATAATGAGATATCTTGCAGATGGGACTGAAGTCTAAACACAGAATTCACTTATGTTTCATATACACATTGTATATGAAACATAATATTTTAAATAATTTTGTTCAAGAAACAAAGTTTGTGTACATTGAACCACCAAATGTGTCTCTATCTCAGCCACCCATGAAAAAGTTTGGATTTTAGAATAGTTACGATTTTGGAACTCCAGATAAGGAAAACTCAACCTGTAACAATATTAGGAACAACAACGATAGTATTCTACCTTTCTCTCAGGGCTGGAATCCAAGGCAGCTTAGAAAAATTAAAACAGACTGGTAAAAACATGCACAAATAAAAACAAATGAAAAGTAACTTTTAAATTCAGTTAGACCACCTACAAAATTAAAAATAATTAAAAACATATTTATTGAAAGGAAAGATACAAGTAGTCTGCAGAGCAAGTAATTGATGTCCTTTTAAAATAAAAAGTGTCACTTCCCAACACCTTGTTGAGATGAAAAGATCTCCACCTATTGACAGACGGACAAGGAAACAGTCTTCCTGGGAAGAGAGTTTAAGAACCCTCTCTCACCTCTCCACCATACATGCCTGTGAAGATGGCAAGACTCAGAGAAGAGCCTCCCCCTTCCCCAAATCCCAAAATCCAGGCAGTTTCTTATGGGAGGATACGATCATTCAAAAAGGCTGTACCTAAGCATGTAACTTGAAAAGAAACTATGAGCTCAGTCATTGTGTAACAAAGAGAAAGCACTGGCTTTGTTAAATTCAGGAAGCTAGCTGAATTTATTTAGTCGGGACTGTCCAATCTGGCACTGACGTGATATGGCTGGCTTCAGTGAGACAGTTGTATCAAATGTCTTTGGACCATGCCCTTAGCCATATGCCAGTTTCCTTCCCCTTTGTACCACTACTGGGCAGAAACACAGAGTTAGGAAATGCATTACAGGATTGCCAGCCCAACTTCCATCGTTCCCTGACAAAATAACAAAATTCTATCCTTCTCCCCTGCAACATATAGGATCACATTGTTTTGGTTATTGTATCATCCTAATGCACACATGTAGTTCCACACAACCAGCTGATGCTGAAAAGGAACAGGGAAATGCACAACCTGACAACATCTTCATCTCACCCAGAACTTATAATTCCGTCCCAAGATTATCATACTTTAACAAAACTAACCTACAGGGGAGTTGCACATTTTTGCTAAAATGAAAGGATTGGCCAGCAATGACAGCCAAATCTGCAGGTCTGTCATTGCCCAAGTGGAGGAAATTCATCAAGGATATCAGATGTTGCCTGTCATACTTACCATGGTTTAGGTGTCTGATGCAGTCATTCAGTGCTGTGCTGAACTGTTTCTGAGCCTCTGCATCCGTAAAGCAGAAGTAACCATGTCTGAGGAATGGTTGCCACAGATAGACTGGGAATTCTTTTGGAAGGACAACAAAAGCTGGGGCGTTTTCCTTTTCACTGGAACCTTCAAAAAATACATTTGAAATATTTGCAGGTTTCAGGATCTGATAGCATTTGTCACAAATAATTATAGTTAGCCCTCCACATTTGCAGACTTGATTTTTGCGGATTTGATTATTTGTAAATTGGATTAATATGTTCTTTCTAGGAATCTCTAGGTCTTTCGGCACAACTCTGCCAGAAGCTGACCATAAAGTTGTGCTGGAGGACATAGAAATTACTAGAGAAAACATATCTAGGCATTTATAGGTCTTCCAGCATGATTCTATGGTCAACTTTTGGAAGATGCTGACCACAGAGTTGCGCTTGAGGACCTAGAGATTCCTAGAGAAGTGTTCTCTCAGGTTAAAAAAATTGTGTTTTTTATTTGCTGTTTTTCATGGGGATTGTATGCCCCTAACTCCAGCGAATGTGGAGGGCCCACCGTAAATACAAATGGTATACAAGGCCAGGACTGGGGAGAGGTCTTAAATTAGGGGCCCAGCAGCTAATTCAATGAGCCTTGCCTATTACAGAGTTTAAATGTAACATACTACAGGCAACAGTGTTACCCACAACATTTAACTTTTTGGAGTGGGATCACAAGAACTATTATGATCCAATTACAGCATAATGTTAGCAACTGATAACATTTTTTTTTCAAAAGGTAACAAAAATACAGGTATTTGCTCCTGCTAAATGTCACTTTTGGGGGAACTGGGGCCATTTTTCTATTTTTACTTGTAAAAAAACCTAAATTACCTGTATTATAATAAAGTATTATAAGAAAAAAAGAAATAACAATAAAATGAAATAACAATAAAATGAAATAATGTAACTCATTAATAATAGTAAGCAATTCATTAATAACAATTAATTAGTGATGCTAATGGGCTCTGCCTCCCTCCCACACACACAAAATGAGGGAGAACAAGTGTACGTAATCACTTTACAATGTTCCAAGCACCATCAGTGCCCACTTTCCCCAGCCAGACTCTCTTTTGCTTTGAAGGAGCCATACAGACTAGATATAGGCAACCACTGGTGGCAAGGGTTGCTGCACTAGCCCCCTAAGAGACTGTGGAAGTCTACATTCTACACTGCACAGTGGGGGCCAGGGAAACGTGGTGTCATGTTTTCTGTCTGGACAACTGGATTTGGCCAAATTGGACCCAATCCAGTCGTCCAGCCAGCCAAGAGAACCGGAGGAGTAAACCATGGTTTTTCATAAATTGGATTAACATCCTAAAACAGTGTTTTTGTTGTGGATGTGGCTGCATATTGTCTGGACAGATCACACTGGTAACAAGGTGAGTCCAGTGTATGTCCTTAGTGCAGACAAGCCCATAGTCTCCTGTGCCCTAAACCTTACCATAGTAAAATAGGTCTCTCTACAAACAAAGCACATATTTCTGAACCCTGACAGCAGGAGAACACAGTGTAGGTGGAAGCCCTCTGTACATCAAGTGCTTAGGAGAAAGGCAAGCTACTGCTACTCAAAGTAGACAGTGCTAGTCTATATGAACACAAAGGCCTGACATATCTGCCAGGCCTTTGTGTTCATATGGACCAGCATTGTCTACTTTGAGTAGCAGTAGCTTGCCTTTCTCCTAAGCACCTGATGCACAGAGGGTTATCACCTACACTCTGCTCTCCTGTCAGGGTTTGGAAATACATACTTTGTCCATCTATTTTACTACTCTAGCAGTTTGCCTGGAGGTGGTCCACCACATTTTGAGATACACTAAGTGGGATCTGGCTGCACAAAAATGTCACCCCTAATTCCTGTTCAGGCTTCAAGCAGTCAAATAATCGAAACACTTCTAGGTGGTCTGGGAATGAAACCAGTAAGCTTCCCCTCCCATACTTATACGCTTCACACTCTTACTTTCTCCTTTTTGACTTCTAGTTGCTTTTCCTTTGCTTTTTGATGCATAGAATGTCTGATGTAAAAAGCCAGCCTACACGTATTAAATATATGCCTTTCTTTCACACCCTCTTATCCCAACACTCCTCCTGCTTTCACACATCCCAATCGTTTCAGAGAGGTTGCAAAGCAGACAGTATATGCCTCTTCTCGATGTCTTTATACAAAGCCTGTGAGATTCCACACATTTGCCGCGACTTCAGTAAACTGCATCAGGAGGCTCAGCTGACTATCTTACTAGATGGTGTCTGTGTTTCTCTCCTTTCTTTTATTTATGCAGATAAATTCTTCCTGCTTTCTTTGGAGGTGAGAGAGTTTGCCCTCCCACGTTTTTTTTAAAGGCTACACCCACACACTTCTGAGAATACTTGGGAATCATCCTCCTTGTTTCTTGCTCAGAAGCAGTTGTAAGTGATATAGCATGTTCCTGCTAAGCTATTATTCTTTTAAAGGGATGCAAATCATTTATTTTGTTCTTGTGCATAAGAAGGAAGAATTTCAGACATTCTCCGCACCCCCCTCACTGGATGAGATTACAAGAATATTTGTTCATTTTTCTATTATTATTATTATTATTAATTATTATTTAATGTCAGATCTTTTCTGCAAAAGAAAAATATCTGTACACAACTAATTGGATTCTGTACAAATGAACAAACAACAAAACCCACAACACAATGCTTTACACACACAAATGAGTGTATGGTATATTCTGCACAAACAAATCTTTTTGTAAAAAAAAATCACAAAATACAAACAAATCTCACAGTGGTTGATCATTTTCTCATTGGACTGCCTTTAAGTGTTGAAACAACCTTTCTATCAAAAAAAAATTTTTTTTAATGTATAGTGTCTTCTAAAACCTTCTACATTTACATACATTATTCTAATCCATCTGTTTAGCTTTCTTATTCTACCCTGAGAACATACATACATACATACACACATATATAGGGCCAGTATTGAAAGGATAAGTGCAGATTTAGCCCAAGTTGGAATGCAATTGTGGCATGGAGTTGATGCCAAAACAGTAATGATACACATAGTTAAACAGGAAAGGTGTTTGGAATGGGAGATATACAAGACTCCAGGCCTAGAGTGAGCTACAGCATAAAGATTTTGAAGAAGAAGAGGAAGGGAGGTAGTAGCCCCAGAAGGCAATAGGATCTCAAATGTATGAGAAGCTCAGGAGAAAGAAAAGGAAGAGGGCTAAAGTGATAGAAGATCATGTGTCCTGATGCATAAGGAGCAGCAGGCCTATAAACCTAACTCCAATAGCTCCCAAGCTGCTCTGTAACCATTTGAATGCAACACACCTCTCCTAACAATACAAGGAATCTTAAATTCATACATGCTCATGGCAGGTGAAATGGGGAGCAACTCTTAATAGCCCGAGAGAGGCAAGTCCTATTATATGCTCCATTCCCTCCTGGCCATGACTACTGATATTTCTCCCACTGCAATAGATCAGGTGTTACAACTATATCAGATTTACTAAGATACAGCTCAGAAGGGACAAGGCTAAACTCCATGAAATACATAGTATGCAGTTTTAGTTCCCTGTCTTTCTTATACAGTACTCAGATAAGTATGCAACTATGACAGGCAGGTGGAGGAGACTTAACAGTTCCTTTATCTGTTTTTTTTTTTTTAAATTCCACAAATCCCCAAATACAGTAAAAGAATTAAATTGGTGCGAACTTTCAGTATTCAGAAACCAGCTCCTCTGGAAAAGGCAGTTCTACCTCAGTAAGCACCAGGGCAGATTCTCAGATGTACCACAGGAGAACTCACACCTTTTTAATTTTCTGTGGATATTTCATGCAGCTCTTAGAAAGGGGAGCAATATTAGACAGAAAACATCACTATACTATATATAGCAATACACTTGTACTATTTGTGTGTTTATTTAGCAGGTGTTGCCCCCAAAGCAAACTCAGACTCTATGGACACATCTACACTGTAGAAATAATGTAGTTTGACACCACTTTAAGTGCTGTAGTTCCCCACCCTACGGAATCCTGGGATTTGTAGCTTTTCAAGGTCTTCAGCTTTCTGTGTCAAATAGTTTTGGTGCCTCACAAAACCCAGGATCCTATAGGATGGAGCCATGACAGTTAAAGTTGTGTTGAACTGCATTATTTCTACATTGCAGATGCACCCTAAGACTTCCCAATAATAAAAAAGAAATGTTTAAAAAAATTGCTAAATTTAGCAGGCAGCAACTTACCATTAGGATCTGGGAAATGCTTATCAGATAATAAGTTATATTCTTCCTCTGTAGTCAGTACTTTACCTCCCACAGGTAGAATGCAGCTTTTAGCACTAAGCCCCTTTTGGAATGCCTGGAAATGAGGGGGGGGGGGATAAAACGTAAACACACATACACATGATCTATGCACATGCAATTTATCCAATTCTTTATGTTGAAATGGAGGACAAACCAAAGAGCAGGGCTGTTTGCTCTCTGGTACTGGGAGCAGAATTCAGCTTTCTGCAGGTCTCTTTTTTCTTTACCTTTTGCAAAAGGGATGTTTCTAGGTCCTATGATTTGAAAGAGTGTGGGCCAGACCTGCTGAAACCTCAAAAGCCAAAGTTGTGGCTGAATAAGGGTTTCACTGTCCCTTTCTTTAAAATACACATTATTCTTTATAAACTCACTCACTGCCCTTCAACAGGTTACCAGAATTGTTTGCAAACAGCTAACAGTATGGAGCAAATTAACTCAAAACATTTTAGAACTGAGTAATATAAAATTAAATCTGCAAATAAGAATGCATATTATGGAAACTAGTTTTTTTCTGGCACAACATATGGAATGCCTGGTCTTATGACATCATCAGCAGCAGCAACAACAAAAGCAACAACTATTTAACACGGATTGCCACTATTATTCTTTCCCACTTCATCTAAACTTATCCCTACCCCAAGCTTGTCATTGTAAAATACAGAAGTGATTGAAGGACTCTGCATTGTAATGGAATTTATCACATGGGAGGAATTTCTCCCAATTTCAAATGGAGCCAATTCAAATTCACGTAAATTCACTAGTTTAGCGAATTTATGTGAAATCTAATTGCATTCAGAATGCGTTCAGAATGATTTCTCATTTCCCAAAAATGACCTTCCCATTGCCCAAAATTGCATGAGATACTCTTATACGCATTAATGCAAAACCTACGATTGCGTTCTGAATTACTTCCCTTTTGGCCGAAATTGTGTGAGACACTCATACGCAATTACGTGAAACCCCATGATTCCGTTCAGATTGACATTGCATTATATCCCTAAATTCCGTCGTATGATAAACTCCAATGAGAAAGGGTACACTACAAGCTAGATTTCTGTACTGTGGACAGCTCCATCAAAGTCTCCTCTAAAACCTGGATTTATCTCCCCACTGAAATGGAAGCCATCAGCTGCTCCTGGTCAGAATCACTCCAAATACGAGGAAAATATAGCAGCTGCAGTTTGGATAAAATTTTCCAGCAAAGTAGTTGTGTTAGTCTGTGGCAGTAAAAAAAACAAAGGGTCTCTTGACACTGTAAAAGCTGAAGAAGTGTTTATTATGACATTAAGATTTTGTGAACCACAGCGCAGTTCATCCAGTACACGAAGCAGGCTTTGGTCCATGACAACAATAACATATTTGTAGTTTAAAATGCTGCAAGATTCTTTGTTGTTTTTACTAAGGCCCTGCAATTGTTATGGGCAAATCAAGCCAATATGAACCAATCTAGATTTCATTTGAATTGGATCAGAATGGTCTGGGTTGAATCTGGATTTGATTCCATCTGAACCTGTTCACTTTTGTTCACTTGTTTAGGGCTAGATCCAATTGTAAGCCACAACCAGAGTGGTCTGATTGAATTAGTGGAGTTTATATCAAATTCCTATTGAATCAATGAATCTCCTCTTGTTGCAACTATCAACTGGATTTAGCCCATGGATAAAGTGTGGGCCTTCCTAATGTTGGAATCTTACAACTCATGAAATGTTCCTCACATTACTGGTAGTGGCTAGGACTGCTGAGAGCTGCAGTCAGACAATATAAAGAGGCCTGCACTTTTCCCACCTCTCTTTAATCCTATTTTTAATTTTTCTCATGTACCTGTTAGTGTTGACTACATGTGCCAGTCACATACACACACAGTCTAAATACACCAGCAGTGTAAAAACACCACAGACACTGTGACAGTCCTTAAATAGCACGTATATCTGCAACCTTTAACAAAAACAAACTTTGAAAGTGGTTAGCACAAGAGCCCTTAGAACTGTCTGCAATCTGGCAGATTTAATTCGGAAATACATGCTGCCATGGAGATAATACCATGTCCCCAGATTTTATGCACTTATGGGGGGAAATGTTTTGCTGTTTTATTTTTCCAATGCAAGTCAATGGAAGGTGTGACACTTCATATTTCAAAATTTGGATTAGGAATCTGAATTGCTTGGATTAGATACAAACTGGTTGAATTAAATTGAATCGCATTCTGAATCACCAAATTGGATGCAAAACCAATCATGGGGCTTTGAACATACCTTGTTTTTATTGTATGAAAAACAAACTCCTTAGTATGCTGAGTAATAGTTACAGAAGCCATTCACTATTTTTGCTCTTGAGGAAGAAACTAGGATCTCAGAACTGAGCAGGGTAAATTCAGTGCCTCTGAACACCAACCCTCACCACTGGATTTACCTCTTTGCTTTCAAAGCTCTCCACAGCATAGTTGTTTTTAATCACTATGTATCTGTCCTTCCATTTCTTCAAGTCTTCAACATAGTGTAACAATTCTCCTTCATAGAAGACCATACTGGATTCTGAAGGAGGCTGTGGAAGATTTTAACATGTTACAGAGAAATAAAATTTCTCAATTCCCAGTCTATTCTTTCCAGAAAAATAGACAAGAAAAAAAAGGGGCTGCCAGGTATAACCAAGTATCACAATGATAGTGGCTAGCTCCCCCCTCCCCCGCATTATTCTATGGAATGAATTTTGTTTTAGAATTTGTTTTAATTACCTATATTAATTTTTTGTGAATTGCTTCAAGTCTGAAAATTTTACATTAAAATTTAAGAAATAACCAAATGTACTTTGCATTTGCTCAGAGGCACAATCCTGTATTATCTGCAATTAAGCTTCAGGTTTTCTGCTTTCAGGGTGTATTAGCAAGGGTAGTGCTTCCTGGGAATCATAAGCAACGAAGATAATTTTTTCACATTGTAACCTGCTTACGGATATAGTAGCTCACAATCACATCACAGCCAGAGGCCCCTTGCTGCTCAAAAATGTGCTGGGATGCTTATTAGAATAGAACAGAATAAACATTTTATTTTTATCCTGACTCTCCAGTAGGATTGAGGCAGCTTACTGTATAAGGTTCTTCTTGGGATGGCAAAATATGTAAAACTACAGAAAAAGAAATTCCACTTAAACTTCCTGACAGTAAGAGCTGTTTGACAGTGGAACACACTGCCTCACAATGTGGTGGAGTCTCTGTTTTTGGAGGTTTTTAAACAGAAGCTGGATGGCCATCTGTCAGGGATACTTTGATTCTGTATTCCCAAATAGCCAAATGTTTTGGTCTGGATGGCCCTCGTGGTCTCTTCCAACTCTATGATTCTATGTCTATGCTATGGAAATTAAAAGTCTTATCACATGACAAAAAGCTTCCTGCTTATCTCTCCGCATGACACTGAAGTAGTTCCTTCTCTTTCCAAAGGAGAGATGGTCATAAAAGCGTGCCTTTTGTCCTGCTTGAAAAATCCATTTAGTAAAAGGCATGCTTTTATGACTGTCTCACTCTGGAAGGAGAACGGAAGTGCTATAACATCATGTTGAGAGCTGTTTTTCTCTTGTTGTGTGTTAGCTTCCTTTTGTCATGCGATAAGGCGCTACACTGTTCAATTGGGGCATAATAGATAAAAGTTTTGATTACCACTTGGCCGTGAAATCTTCCTCGGTGCCCTTGAGCTAGTCGCACTCTGAACTTTTTCATGCCACACAATTATAGCACTGTGATTCCACTTTAACTACCATGGTGGAATCCTATGAAACTGTGGGGTTTATGGTTTGGTCAGGAGTTCTCTGGCTGAGGATTCTGAATGTCCCCTTCTTAAACTGAAATTTCCACAATTCCATTGGATACTCCCATGCAAGTTTATAAGTTTGTTTGTTTGTTTGCATGCTTGTTTCCTTGTTTATTTGTTGAAGAGGAATCAAATTGCTATATCTGAATAGTGTGAAATGAGCCTCTCAGACTGACCTACCTCCTATGAATGTTGTGACTATAAAGTAAGAAGGGGAACTATGATGGATTCCACCCTGAGTTTATTGGAGGGAGGGTGGGATATAACTGCAAATCATAAATATAATTAATTAATTAATTAATTAAGAAATGTTGACGATAGATGCCATCCTATGTTTCTATGAAGTACTGGAAGCTGAGAAAAGGTGACTGGACCAAAGTCACCCAGTAAACCTCGTAACTACATAGAGAACTGAAGTTTGACTATACAGTTTGTTTATTTTGGATACAAAAGCAACCAGGAAATCAGGAAGGGAATGGAAATATGTGAACAGAGAGTGGGAAGCAGGGAGCATGCAAAACTGAATCTTGGTCCCAAACTGAACTAGCCCATTGTGACCATTAAAGTGGCTTCCAGTAGGCTTTAAAAAGTATTATGTAGATGCATTCACAGTAATAAACACTCCCTCTTACCTTTGTTTTTAAGAACTGGGACTGCAGATCTCTGTTTTGTTCCAGCTCATTCTGGATGTGTTTGCAAAAGGACACAGCATACTGTCGTTTATAGTGTGGGCTGAAGTTCTTGATCACAGCTTCTGTCTTTCCTAAAAGGACATGTTAACAGGTATATTACATCTTGCCTCAATCTTTTAAAGGCTCCACAAACGTAAAGTTCTCAGAACTGCTGCAGGAAGCAATTTTTGCAAAAGACCTATTTAATTGCATGTATCTGATAATGTAAAACAATAGAAGTCCCTACATTTCACCAGCTGCAACAATAACATGCCTTGACCTATATACAATAGTTTTAATTTGTATCTGATATAACCCTTATTTTCTAAGTCATTTTCAAAAAACATATTAAGAAAGGATATATTATCTCCTATAGAAATCCTTCCTGTGTTCTCATGCCAGTATTTGATGTAGCACTGGATGAGCTAACACAAAAGATAAAAGGCTTAAGCATAACATTTTCCTTTTCTTTTATTTCAAATTGTTGGTTTGGTTCAAAGTCTCTATAAAAGTCCTGTGAGTCTCTATAAAAGGAATAACGTACTTGCTCCTTAACCATTTCATTGTGGTTTTAATGTTTGTAATTGTATATTGTTTTTATGTGAAGTTTTAATTGTTTAATTGTAACAATTTATAATCTGTTTTTGTTTGTGTAACTCAGATCCAATCAAACCTGAAATCTCCCTAGAGGCCAAGAGGTCTAAGCTGAGGCTATTGTGATGTATCATGAGATGACCAGACTCATTAGAATTTACAGTAATGCTTGGTCAAGGCAGAGGTGTTAGGAGAAGAGGAAGACCACATTACAGGTAGATAGACTTGGTTAAGGAAGCCACAGCCTTGAGCTTGCAAGACCTGAGCAGGATTGTTGATGTCCAGAGTTCTTGGAAGTCTCTCTTTTTTGGGGTTGCCATAAGTCAACAAAAATGGTTTGGGACCAAGATATTTGAAAGATTATGAACTTGCCTATAACTTACAGTTGTCATCAAAGGCCTCATTGCAAGTCACACTACCTAGGACCTTATCCGACGGGAGGAATTTCTCTTTATTGTGAATGGAGCCAATTCGAATTGACGTGAATTTGCTAGTTTAGTGAATGCATGTGAATTCCTATTGCGTTCGGAATGCATTCAGAATGACTTCCCATTACCCGAAAATGACCCCTCATTGCCCGAAATTGTGTGAGATGCTTTAATTCATAATAATGTAAAACCCATGGTTGCATTCGGAATAACTTCCCTTTTGCCCGAAATTGCGTGAGATATTTTAATTCACAATAACGTGAAACCCCATGATTGTGTTCGGATTGCCATTGGATTATACTTCCAATCTCCGACATCTGATAAGGTCCCTAGAAAAACCGGGATGCTTAGCACAACGCCTTTTCTATAGCAGCATCCTGACTGTAGCACGCGCTCACTAGAGAAGACACACTGGTCCCTTCCGATGGGCAGCAGGAACAGTTGTGTTCAGTCAAGCTTTGAATGGTTCTTGGTGACACTTTCAATTTTTATTATGCTGAATGTTTCTTTCCTTGTTATTCAATTTATTGTTATAATGTCTTCCTTTTATTTTGTTTTTATCTCATTTTATGTATTATCTAGTGGGCAGAAAAGCAATACCTTTCCATGTCAAATAAATAAATAAATAACACATTACAGGCTTTTAAAAATGACATGACTATAACTGGCTACTGTTTACAATACTGCTGTGTTCCATCTGTTTCATGTTCTTTAGACACTTTCATTGGGTTTTCCCCTTTTGCTTTTGGGGAAGGGTCGACATCATTGCATTTTAAAGTATAGATAATTGAAAGGCTCTGAAGATTTGCATGGTGAATTCTGCACCACAAGTCTCTATTTGATGCTCAGAAATATTCCCATCTGGCTTGGGTTACAAGCGAGTCCTATGGTAACCTCAGTGTTTCAACACATGGGAAAACAATATTGGACAATAATTGAAAGCATTTTTATCATTCTCTTATCTCCACTGACCACTCAGCAATAACTGTTGTAGCATTTTCAAGGCTCTCTTTATTATTTGCCATCATTTATTCATTATATTTTATCCCACTTTTCTGTTAGGAAATTCCAAACAAGACCCTTTTACTTGCATAAGGTTAACCTTGTCCTAACACAACGGACAATGTGTTATGCTTTACTCAGAGGAGATTCTGAAACAACACGATACCAGTTTTCCTTTTGTAAAGCAAGTTATATGCCATTTTGAAGCTCATTTCCCTGCTTCATACTCTTCATTACTGGAGCAACGAGAAGTTCAGAGTAGCATGCAGCTAAACATATTTTTTTTTTTTGCAATTCAAGAGCAACTGTCCATGATCCCAATCTGGATTAGGATTTATATGCAAAGGTAATCGTTTTTTAAAAACACACATACATGGTTTACGCCTCTTGGTGAGATAAGCCAGAGTCCCAGGTCAAATATCATGATAAACAAATCACAAACAAAAGGTGATTGCACCAGCACACCATAGTCGTTCATTCACAAGATAGCCAGAATTCTAGCTTATTGTGGCATCCATATCCAGTGAGCCTGCCATATCGGGGGGCTAGCCATTTGTAGATTGGATCTCTCACAGATTGCCCCTCTCCATATTAGCAAATGGCAGCATGCATCTGTGGGTACACTGACATGGCTGTGCACATATTGCTGCTCATTGACTAATATGGACTTCTGGTTGCTGTGTTCCATCAAGTTGTTTCTGATTTATGGAGACCCCAAGCCAAACCTATCACACGATTTTCTTGGCAAGATTTGTTCAGAAGCGGTTTGCCATTGTCATTGTCTGAGAGTGAGAGAATGTAACTTGCCCAAGGTAACCCAGGGGTTTCATGACCAAGTGGGGAATTGAACCCTGGTCTCTAGAGTCACAATCCCGCATTCAAAGCACCACCATGCTGGCTCTCTCCAGACAATTTATTAATGTATATTTCACAAGGAAAAGAAATACAGTTTTGGTACAGGTCATCTGAAAGAAATAACAAAACAAAAACAGTTGTGCCAAAAGTAATGTTCCCCTTCTTTCCAACTTTCTTCCTTGGAAGTGTAAAACTGTAACACAAAGTTAAGTCAGAAAAGGTATTAGCACCATAGATTATTGAAAATGATTTGAAAACTTTTTGCATGAGTCACAAAATGTCAAAATTGAGATTTAAAATGGAACTTAAATTTAATTAAAGTGAAGGGAAGAAAAGGGGCGGGGAAAAAATGGCAAGCATACACACATACATGCAGATCTCCTGCCAAAAACACCTTGCATGCCTTCATGTAACATAATCCCCTTCTTGCCAAGACCAGTGACCAATTCAGATCTGGAAGCTTTTATAGTGGTCAGAGAAAATGCCATATGACCAGCAGGAGCTAGTGGCTTCCATGCCCACTCTGGGCTTCAGCCTGAACTTTAATGGACCCATCCAAAATTATGAACCTATTTGGGGGATAGAGTTTAGCAACTCAGAATTGGTTCACATTAAAACGTGGAGTGGAATCCCAACTGGCCTACAGTTGTTGAAAGGATTCCCCCACAGATCTTCCCATTACACTTCTCTATGGGGACATTGACATGTTGTTGTTTTCAGTGGACTATGCAAATACATACTCATACATCCTGGATTTGTTATTCACACTATAAAACTGGACCTATGTGCATCTCTGCAAGTTCGGGTGCTCACACGTGCCAGCACTCGTATAAAGATGGGATTGATGATACAAATGCATTCAAAACACATTTAAGGCACACAGAGTTTTATCTTGGTTTATCTAGGGTCTATTCACATTGATTATTCACACTGCCAACAATGCAAATATTTTTAAAAACTCTGGAAACCCAATATCTATTATGCCAGGTTAAATGGATTTTTTGGCAACCCCCGCCCCAATTTTAATTGGATGCATTCGAAATGCAGATGAACAACAAATATTCAGCCCAGATTATTTTCACTGTCCTAATAATGCCCTCCTTCCCTTCCATTCCTCCTTTAAAATTAGAATTTGATGGTTGCAGACAGGCTGGATTTTCCCTTGAAATCCTTTAATTTTGGAGTTCAGGATGATATGTTGTTGAGGGGAGATGGCACACAGTCAAGGGAACCCCAACTCCTCTGCACTGAAAAAAATGCATACACAAGTGTGAAAGGAGCTTTTAACATCTTTGCCTGTGAGAAGTGAACAGGATTTACAGCTTATTAAGGATGTGGTGTACAAAAAAAACATTTCAATGCAGACATGGCTTAGAAAATAATGTTACTAATAGCTTCTCCCCTTACAGATTTCCAAAAGACTGAAGAAATGAACTTCCGTGATGCCAGCACTTTTCCAAATTTAGTACTGATTTAGATGTTTAAGGTGAAGCAAAGCCAGATTTTATTATTAGTCTGCTTAGCTGGAATGCTAGTACACAGCCTGGGAAGGTGAAAACAGAGCCAAGGGCTGCAGAAAGCTATCTTCTCAAGGATGAATGACAGGATTAAATACACAGGGTAGCCTTTCAAATGTTCTAATTCAGAAGAGACCATGCCCGAACAATACAATTGGCCAAATAAACCGTGCCTAGGCCGCATCTTTTACAAAGAACCAAGCCAAAAAGGAGTGGTAAAATACTGTTCCTTTTGCTGGCCTGGTTCAAAACTGGGGCGGTGGCTCGGATCACACTACAAATCACACTGGAGCAGCTATGGTCCGCTTTATCAGGCCCGTCTTTTTTGGGACCACCTTGAGTTACTAGACTACAACTCCGACAATCCCTCAACAAAGGTTATGTGGCAAGAGTTGATGTGAGTTGCAGTCTCAAAATGTCCAGGGGGACATGTTGCCCACTCCTCCTCCAAGCACTCACACAGGATGCCACAGCTATGCTGCTTGTCCTCTCTAGATGGAAACCTTCTCAATAGCAGAACAAGTTTTGCACCAATTGTGTATCTTCAGGAAACCCTTTCCCCCAACATTACTAGTCTACCAAGGAACATCCCTCTCACATCTCTTATGGAATCCCTTGTGAACTGCAGAAGATCTCACGGTGCATCACAGCATAGAGAGAGCCAGTCCAAGATTTTTTGCTGTCAGGATTTCCTCCCAGCTCCATTCTTCTTACAGACATTCACTAGGCAGGCAGTTCAAACATGCTCAACTTGATATCTAGGCTGGCTGTCTTTCTGGCTGCTCCCCTTACCAGTCACGGATGTTTTCCAGTAGTATCATTTGTGTGGTTCTCATTATTTTCCTATATATTTTAACAGAATGGGAAAGATGACTTGTATGTTTCCTAAAAGCACAACATTCAACATGTTGGGTCTGGTAGCAACTTGGAGACAATTGCTAACTATCAGTAAAGTGCTTTTCAACACCTCCTAGAGCACAGTTTAAGATCCGCTGCCTAGATCATTTCTGAAAAATGATCATCCTCACTCACACAAACTATAGAGGCAAGCCCTTCCCATCTGGCAGGTCCAGATCTTAGACAATTTGTCCAGCATTTAATGCTGAGGATGTAATAGGTCAATAAACCATTGTTTAAGATTCACTATTCACATAATATGATTTACTAATGCCTCAAAATGCTAATTTATATATTTCCTGTGTCTGAGCACCAATGCAGTCCATGCCTAATCCATGCGCACACAGTTCAGCTTCAAAGAAGCCCAAAGAGTGGTCACATAAATTGATTTCTAAAAATTATGCCTGTGCTCCCCTCTTTAAAGTCAGACACATGAAAGATGGCCTCACATGAACAGAGAACCACATGAGGGTTTGTTAATCAATCATGTGATTCAGTCCTGTGGTTATATTATTTTCCCTTTCTTCCTTTCCTCAGATGCACACAAATATCTTTATCTCATCTACCATCTTTTAATATGACTGTTAAGCTCAGCTGTACTTTTATCTTCTCATTTCATTTCCCCAGCCCTGTCCTCTCCATTTGTTCCTTTTTAAACCAGGTTTTAAAAGACAGAGGGGTAAGTGACACATGATTATTGACTGAACAAACCAGTTGCACACAATTCTTCCCGTCACAAGTCATTTCTAATCCTTTCAGCTAAAAACATAATAACCAAGATCCTACATGGGAGTTGCAACCATAAATCTCTGCATGCACAGTTAATGCACTGCTTGTGCCGCACAGAGCCAGTGTGACATATTGGTTTGAGCATTGGACTATGGCTCTAGAGACCAGGGTTCAAATCCCCATTCAATCATGGAAACCCACTATTCACCTTGGGCAAGTCACCCTCTCAAAGGGGCAAAACAGACCGGCACTAAGAGCCAGGTTGGGGCCGACATTTGAGAGCAGTGTTTAGACACCACACACTCTGATGCCACCCCCATCCCACCGGGAAGCTGCATGGCTAACTGCACATGTGGCGGTTACACAGCATTTCAGCAGGACGGTGTTTACACATGCTGTGTTGTCAAAACACTATGACAGTGACAGCAAGGGCACCCTTTTTCTGTGCCAAAAAGGAGTGGCATTTTGCAATTTCTTTTGAGAGCAGAAAAATGCCGGATTGGGAGTGCAGTGTGCAGTTGCCATGGCCCGATCTCACGCACAAAGGGGTAGCATCATTAGGGCCATCTGTTTCAGCATTCAGTCTCAGAGGAAGACAGAGGCAACATACACGCCCAAACAAATATTGCAAAGAAAATTCCTGATATTTTTCCTTTAGGGTTGCCGTAAGTTGGAAACAATTTGAAGGCACTGCTGTTGGCAGTGTACCCCCTTCACAAGATGGAATTGGAAATCCTCCTATTACCTTAAATTCTGCATGGGATTTATGCTGGCTCACTTCTGCCCCTTTTAGAGTGCTCATTTTTGCTCTTTGCTTCAAAATGTGGATTATTCCCACTGTTCCAAATTTTATCTTTTGAAAACTGGAAAACACTGGGAAATATATATCGTAAATAGAGGATTAAAGTGCAAACTTTAAAAAGAATTGTGCAAGAACTGATGCCAACCACTTCCATTCTCTACAAGGTGGTTCACAAATGTCTTCTTCATCATTTGACACGTTCTGTCTCCTTTCCCATGCTGGGGATAATAAGACGCCATTTATAATGGACATGGCTCTATTTCCCCTATGTACTGTGCTCTGACTCAATCTTTCCTTACTGGTATAGGCTTAGATCTTGACTGAGGACCATCTTACCAAATTTTACAAGAAGAGTTGTCACTTTTGCAACACCTGATAGGTTATTCCATTTGCTTCTTTGCCTACACTTCAAATTGACTGCATGGAGAGTACAGCAAGGTGTAGTGGTTTGAGCATAGAACTATGACTCTGGAGACCAAGGTTTGAATTCCCGCTCAACAGCCACTGGGTAACCTTAGGCAAGTCACACTCTCTCAGCCTCAGAAGATGGTAATGGTAAATTCTCTCTGAAGAAAATTGCCAAGAAAACCCAATGACAGGTGTGCATAAAGGTTGTCATAAGTAAAAACTGATTTGGATGCATGCAACAACAACAAGTACATAAGGAAGTATGGACCCTCTGGTGTATAATTGGAATTCTGAGGGGCTGGGGATGGCTGTGTATCCCAAGTAGCTTCTCAGACCGTTCCCAAGTCTTGGATTGGCAACAAAGTGGGTCTCTGGGCACCCCAGAAAACAGCCATATATATTTGTGTGTATGTGCAGAGACAGATCTTCCTGTGATAGCTGGTGCCATGCATGTGTGCCCAATGGGCCAGGGTTGGGCAATGGGCAGCTGGTTGCCTGGGATTGCCTGAGGGTTGAGCCTGGCACTGGAATTAACTGGAAGACTAATTAGTTCATTATAGCCTATTCACTAATTTGTTATTTTAATTGTATGTTTTTAAATCATTAATTGTTTAATTGTTATTTTAGGGGAGGGTGGGACATTGGGATATGGGATTATATGTAATTTTAATTTGTAAGGCACCTCAATTGTAATTGACAGAGAGGTGGGATATAAATAAAAATTTTATTTTATTAAAGCCTCTTGAAACTACGTGATGTTCCTCTGGGGCATTTGTCAGTTCCCTTGGGTCCATGTTGCTTTTGTAGTGAAATGCGCTCTTTGGGCAGCTGCAGAATGCATGACAGCATAACTGCCCTGGACCCTTATGGGCTTAGGGTTGTTCACTTTGTGTGATATTTTGCACATACAGAATCACAGGATGTCCATAAAGACTGGCTATGCCAAATGCAAATCCTCTGTGTGAATAAATGGGAATTAAAGGGTACTCAGACTCATATACTTTATTATGGTACAAAGGATATGTTGGAGACATTCAGGTATGTAACTGCATCTGCTAAATGTGTTATCCTTGATGGCTTTTGGTGGGGTTTGCATCTGAACAATCTGGTGCAAAAAAAATCTATCAAAATAGCTGAAGTTTTATAGAAATTTTAATTCCCCTCCCATTTTTATAAAGACATTCTTGTACTAATTTTAAAACAGTGTGCTTAACCACATTGGTTTTCCGACAGTACTGAATGAAATCCACCAAATTATCTAAAAGGCCCGTCAAAAAAATTCTGCGGACTCAAAGATTTTTATTTATTCCTTTATCTGCTTGCATCTTGAAAAAATGTAAATTTAAATTAGATTTAAATTAATCAACAACTCTGTCATGAAAGCAAGAGGTGCATTTATCTTAAATATATCTCTTGACATGGGAAGACTCTCATCAGTGTTGTTTTTCTGTCAGTGTGCAGATTTCAGTTTACTTTTTTGATCCTAAATTATTTTCACTTCTCCCACCAGCTCAACAGCAATAGCAAGCAAGTACATTTCTCAACGGATTCACTAGGGTGTCACATAGAATGCATGCCTGGGCTATAATTCAAGCATCATACCATCTCATCACCTTTTCATTTTTGTTATGTTTGCTAGATTGGAAACTCCCCAGCCCTAGGAATGTCCCACAACGGTGAGAAACACCATGTTGCCCTAAGGCAAAAAAGAAAAAGGCAGAGAATATTTACTGTAATTACAGACCCAGTCTCACAGATATGGTTTGAAGTGTCAACACTGTTAACCGAAATTGCTAGTAACCAACCCTCCTCACACTTCTCAGGTCTTTAAGGGAAGAGCACAATTACAGTCCAAATCTATAATATGCTATTCCAAACAAGGCAAAAAGGGTAAAGGAGTTCCCTGAGCGACTAGACCTGTAAAGGCATGCTTGGCACTTTCTATAACCCCAATGGCCACTACATTTACTTGACCTCTCTAGGATGGGTGAATGTTTGAAATATTACGGTTTGTACTGTGTGTCGCTATGTGTACACAGGGACTTTATAGGAACTCGAAAGCTTTCATCAATGCAAATGATTGTGGTGCTGTGGTGTGTTGGCTGAAACACTCAAGCCTGAAGCTGCAGCTTCCACACCAGAATATTTGCTTTAAAGCTTTTGGAACCTCAAATATAATAGTCATTTGCTAATATACTTTGCATCACCCAGCCATGGCATCATGTGTTACTTTTAAGGGTTACCATTTTATGCTGCCAGAACAGGGAAACAATTTTCCCTGTGACATCTGTCTAAATATATTGGAGGGGGGGGGGGGAGGATCATGCAGCCTTCCAGATGTTATTGAATACCAATTCCCAGCATTCTTATCGTTGATTACATTGGCTGAGCCTGCTGGGAGCTGCAGTCTAGCAGCACCTGGGAGGCTGCTTCCCACTCTGGACAAACGCTCTAAGTGTCCCAGTCTCCATATTCTGGTATCTGTCCTTAGTAAACAACTGTTGCTGAAATGTTTAGTCACAATAGTCACAATCGTATGCTGACTTTGGTTTTTGGGAGTTGTTGTCCAAAAGGATTTTTTTCCTGCCTACTTCTGGCATTTAGGGATGTCATTCCAATATTTTGTTAAGAGTGAGCTACCAGCTCTATCACTCTTCAGGATTCAAGTCACTCCTAGATTGTATGAAGTTAAATTGCTGGATTACCAAAGGTTGCATCTTCTCTCTAGCACTCACACAAATAACTTGGGTAAACAATTCCCCAGGGTTAGGAAAATTCATTGGACCACCACTTCATTCATTCGTTGGACAACCATCAGGGACTGGAAGCTGGTGTTGGCTGCCATCATTGAGAACTGTCAGTGGGGCAATGAATCCATGTCAAGTTTTGGATAGTGTCACAGGAGCTGTCCAGTGTGCTGAGTCTGTTGTGGGGGATGAATTTCAGCACACTAAAGACCTCCTGTAAAGCCTAGATTCACCGCACCACTGACACGTGAACCATGAACTGCCAAAGGCTGCCATGCCTCTTGTGACTCTCGCAATTGCTGCTGAAATTCTCTCTGTGGGGCTATAGAGTCCTTTTGTACCACACAGCCTTCCAAGAATGGCGGAGCACAGTGTCTCTTTCCTTTCTAGAAACCCTCAAAAGGAAGAGATGGAAGATAGACTGCGGCCCCATTTCCACTCACAAATAATTTGGTTTGCAATCCGAATCGATGGTTCCGTTTGACAATGGAGCATCGTTCACACTACATATGAGCTGATCAAATTTTCCTGTTGCAAATTAACCCACTTCTCATTCACGTTTACCAATGAATTGATTCAAAAAGGACCCTCTTCCACAGCTCCCCCCCCCATCAATCATGGCAATCACATCAACGTTTCCACCCACATTTGGTGACATGCTCTGTCGCATCTATTGTCATAAAAACAAACAAACAAAACAAAACCCCAAAACACCGGCCAAGTGTCTATTCGTGTCACATAGTAAGAATACATATTCAGTTGAAAGAAATGTGCAACCAGTCCTTAAAAGTCATCTTTGAATCTTTGGTTTGTTGTTCTTAAGTGGCTTAAAATGGCTGCCTCTTTCTGCAGGGTGTGAAATTTCTTACGTTTGTGTATCCATATGTGTACAAAAAAGAAGAAGAAGAAGAATTTTAAAAATAATTTAAAAATCCAGTACTTGGAATCTGCATCTTTAAATTTACTTTTTCCATTTAGAAGAATGGGCCAAGAAGTTATATTTTCCAATGCAACATCATCTCCAGATGGCCTGTCTCCAACTGAATCCCTCTGAATGAATTTGACAGCACATAGATTCCCCCAACTCCCTATAGCTGCTTATGCATGTAAATTCCCTTGTCTCAAGCCATCTGTATTTCCTTGTACTATGGAAGACACTTTGGTTGCCTCTGCCAAATAATGGGAATTACACTCAGATGAGAGACTTGTATAAATATAGCTCTGGAATAATAACAACAGCATTTCTTCAGCTGGAGCAAGAGAAAGGGGGGGGGAGAGAATAAATACCAATGAATTTGGCTTCGCTGACACACTTTTTAAAAGCATGCACAGTCAAACAGACAAGCCAGTAAAGTGAACTTTCTGAGACAGAAAACAACTGGGAAGATGATTGGGGAGGACGACATAAGGAAGCGTTCAGATATGCAGGACTGCATCTGCAGCCTGAAGTGAAATGCTACAGAAGATCCATCTGGAGTTCCCCCCCCCCCCCAAATATTTGATGCTTATTGATATATTTTTCTTAAAGTTTCTGCTACAGCCAGAATAATGTAGTGGTTTGAATGTTGGGACTAGCACTCTGGGAGACCAGGGTTTGAATCCCTTCTCAGTTGTGCAAACCCACTAAGTGATCTTGGTCAAGTCGTACCCTTTCAGACTAAGAGGAAAGCAACTGGAAATCCCATTACAGGATTGCCATAAATTGGAATCAACTTGAAGACACACAACAACAACAACAACAACAGGGCTAAACATCAACAGCAGAATACGTATTGGCAAAAAACAAACAAACAACCCAACATTATGTTTTATTGGAAATGTTTTGAAATCATTTTGTCACCCAGACTAAAATGAATCTGTTCATATTAGAAATGCTGTTTCCAAACAACGTTGTTTTGCTACAACAAACAAAAAACAAAACATTGCTTTTGTTACAACACTGAGTCAATTTCTCGCTTTTCTTCCCCGCTGGGATTTCCTTCCCTTTTTCTTAAAAGCCGGTGGTGGCACAGTTGACAGAAGGACAGCAGGGCAGTGCTTGCAGCTGTGTTGCCACAACAGCGTTTCCTAAAGTGGGATGTGTGACAAGCTAAGGAAGCACAGGCCGTTCCACACACTGCCAGGCAGATTGGGAGGAAGGTATTTTGTAGGCTTCAGAAACTAATTCATAACTTTTTGTTTCATGGACGCAGTCTGAAACAGATGGTGAACACTTTGCTCTTAGAAGTTGTTGTCTTTCACAGCAGGTTCAAATATGCACGGTTATCATTTGATGGCCAAGGCGTCAAATTGGGACTTGTATCACAGTCCAAAAAATGCTGAAGAGGGAACTGTCTTGTCTCATGTCATCTCCTCTCCAACAACATTTCAGCTGACTCCATTAACATTTTCACCTACATGCTGTCCCGGTTGAGGTATGAATCCTGCATTTACTGCTGATGAAGAGGAGCTAGTTAGGTTCGTCTACTTGTCAGATGCTGCCACCAATACATCTGCAACTAATATCAATATCAGTTTGTGGGTCAGATCAAAATGTGGACTTGGGGAGGGGATGTGGCCGACCACTGAACATGGCAGAAATGTAACAATCAAGCTAGCGGAAGACTTGCAAATATCAGAATAACTGTATCAGAACTTCGGTCCTGTGGCAAAACAGCCCATATCACCAGCAATGAGTGAGGAAGGTCAAATATGGTACAGAGACTAGGCAGAAAGGGAGAGGTAAAATGGTGCCCAGAAAATAGCAGGCCTATCATTTACAGATTTACTAGAAACATTAAGAAAGAACCTCATCAAATATCTCCCAAAAGACTGGTCCTCTGCATTAGAACCAGTTGATGCCAAATTGACAGTGCTGACCAGGAGGTTTAACAGTATTGAGGACACTGTCACCAAAGACTTTCTGATAATAAAACTGATGAACTTGAAAATAGAGGAGACATTTAAATATCTGTTTTAGAGGGGTCCCAGAGCGTGTAGAAAGGGGAGGCACAATTCATAATTACTTCTGGGATTTGTAGCCTGGTGATGTATTCAGTCTGAACTGTCAGAGAGCTCTGGTGCCTCACCAAACTACAAATCCCATGATTGTGGAGGATAGAGTCATGCCAACTAAAGTGGTGTCAAACTGTTATATTTCTGTAGTGCGGATACATCAGTGTTCAGAAATCAACACGGATCAGCGGTATTAATCAAGAAACAGCACCACAGAAATGGTAAAATCTGTAACAAATGTTGGAATAGAGTTTAGAAAGTGTCATACAGCAGAAGGAGAAAATTATGTCTCTTACTACACTCAGAGGACCATCACTGAAGTTCACTTTCCTAAGTTATATTTCCAAAAATTCTAGATATTTATTTGACACAAGAAAATATACCATAGGAACAATATTTCTAACAACCATAATTATATGCTTGTAGTCTTTTCACATTCCACAGTTACTGTAACAGGAAAACAGTCTTAGCCACCAGCTGGAAAAGTCATTGGATTATTCTACAAGGAAAACTGCATTGATTTTACAGATGTGGCCATTCTCATCTTTCTACTTAAAATTACAATACTGTTTACAGATGTAATCCTACATTACAAATCTGGATTTTACATCCTTAACACCAGATTTTTTTTTAAAGTAAAGCCTCTTTAAGGCATTTACACCAAGATGTAGAATCATCTCCAAAGTAAATTCACTTTAGAGTTGTTTCATGTTCTAATAGAAATGGGTAGAGCTTGGAAAAGTTATTGATAGGGACTACAAATCTACCTCATTGGGGATTCTGGGAATTATGGTCCCCCAAATTAACTTTCCCACATTCTCAGAAATGGGAGCTCTTAAAGTTGTTAGAATGGAACTTGATTTAAAAAAAAGTTTTAAAACACAAAATGTTCAATTGTTTGGGCTGTGGACCTTAAAAATAATTTAACAAGTGCTTTTCTCTTTATCACAATCCTCTCCTTTTATAATTAAAAAAACTATTACTCACTTGCAAGTGAGGATCATCTACTATTAATTTCTCAGTTTTCATTAATTATGTTTTGTTCCATGTGATTATATTTGAAGCATATGGACATCCAATTTTAAAATAATCTATCTTTACGTACATAGATCCAAACAATTTTAAACTAAAATACTATTTACCATAATATTTCAACCACCAGTCTTCTTCAGGTGGCCTTAATGCTCAAACCCACACATCACAGTAATTCGTCAATGTGCATGATCTAAAATAATTCTTAAGTTCATGTACTTCCCTCCTCTCCCAATGTGACCAAGAGGAAAATTTTGGAAACGTTCACTTTTAATTAACTGGTTTTAATTAACTATAATTCACTATGCCATCTAAACTAGGGACTATGGTTAGCATAATTTCAATAAGCCATGTTCATAAAACGTGGTTTGAAGCTGGCTTGTTAGAAATGAACCATACCTAGTGTCAATCACAACCAGATGAGCCAAACATCATGACAAGCAATGGTCAAGGCAGAAGTGGGCATGAACATAAAGTCCAAGGGTCCACTTTCCAACTGGCCTTATCATGCCCTGCCTCCAGGACCCTGGGATGGATATTGAGTCTGGGAATGAAGGCCCTGAAATGGAGCCTGAGACCCCAGGGGACATGCTAGGTTTGCAACCACGAGAGAAGAAGTTCCAGCAGCCACAGGAACAGCCTCAGCAACCACAGGAACAGTGTTTCCAGCAGCCACAACCATCAGAGAAAGAGCCAGACTTAGGAACTTATTAGATGGGATGAATTTCTCTTTATTTCAAATGGAGCCAATTGGAGCCAATTCAAATTCATGTGAATTCGCTAGTTTAGCGAATTTACGTGAATTTCAATTGCGTTCGGAATGCGTTCAGAATGACTTCCCATTAGCCAAAAATGACCCTCCATTGCCCGAAATTGCGTGAGATGCTTTAATTCGCAATAAGGTAAAACCCATGATTGCGTTCAGAATGACTTCCCTTTTGCCCGAAACTGCGTGAGATACTTTAATTCGCAATAACGTGAAATCCCATGATTGCGTTTGGATTGCCATTAGATTATACTTCCAGTTTCCAACATCTGATATGGTCCTTACTGATACTTATCCCCATAGGGAGCCATCAGGACAGAGTAAGACGCAGATGCTTGTAGCGTTTATATAGGGAAATTGCTGCAATTAGGGAGCACCTGGAAGACCTGAATGGGTTGTAAATAACCCAGCACCTCCCCTGGACAAGCATGGCTGACAACCATCCTTTTCCTTGAGAGGAAGCTATGCTTGAGCCATATTCCATGACTGCTTGCCTGCTTGCCTTGAACTCTGCCTAGACTTCTGACTTCTCTTCTGGATAAGCCTTTTGGGCTGCCTGCTTGGAGTGAAGACTGAGCTATGAATGACTTGGACCACCTCTGTTTCACAGCTGACGTTTTGCGAGCTTGGACACACACTCTCCCTTTCCTTAAAATATCTGGGATGCTGAACAGAATGCTAAGCCTTCCTGCTTGGAGTCTGGTTTGCTTCCCGTGGGCAAAACAGGGCAGGTCTGAGTCCATGGGCCTACTAGAGGGAGTCTAGATAAAGCCTGTAAATTTCCTACTGCAATGTTAAGAGAAAAGAGGGAAGAGAAAGAAGCCCCTGAATCTGAAGCGTGTTATATCTTGTGCACCCTACAATAAACCATGGTTATCCATTAAGTTTTGTTCCACGTTACTACATTTGAAACAGATACACACAATCCTAAAATAATCAATTAGTCTTTATTATGGTGCCGTAAACCTGGTCCACGATGACATAAAAGGCTGTTCAATGTATTTCAACGACAAGTCTTCCTCAGGAGCAAATGGTCTTAATGTTACAGCTCACATGTCATGCCGACCAAAAAGAGCTCACTGAAAAATGCACATGCTGCATTAAATTTCTAACAGCAACTAATAATAATAATAATAATAATAATAATAATAATTTGTATCCCGCCTCTCCCTGTATTGGACTGAGGTGCAAAAAACCCAATAAAAATCAAACACAACTAACAACAAGTAAAAACATAACAAAACATAGCAAATCCTAATCCCCCTAACTCCCTCCCCCTCTAATAATAATATTAAAACATCAATTCCCAGTAAAATTCCCAATAAAATCAGTCACAACCACAATCACAATCCGGTGGGAACAACTAAACAATGGAGAGTTAGATTTCAAGAAGGTCAGTTTGGGAAGAACTGTTGGAAGAGATCCATTCTCATTGCCTTCTTAAAGGCCTCCAGAGATGTTATATGGCTGATCTCCTCTGGCAGGTCATTCCAGATTTTTGGAGTGGCAACAGAAAACGTCCTCTGGGAAGTCGATACCAGTCTGGTTTTCTTTGATTTGCAATACATTCTTCCCAGAGGACCTGAGAGTGTGGGAATGATTGTATGGGAGGAGGCATTCCCTCAGGTAACCTGGACCCAAGCCATGTAGGGCTTTATAGGTAATGACCAACACCTTATACTGTGCCCGGAAGCTAATAGGCAGCCAGTGTAGGGATTTTAAGATAGGTCTAATAGAATCAAATTTAGAACTCCCTGTAACCAATCTGGCTGCCATATTTTGAACCAGCTGCAACTTCCGAACGTGGCATGAGGGTTGCCCCCTGTAGAACACTCATCTAGATTTTTCTCTCTCCAGCTCACAATGAGTCAACAGGAAATCAGTATGTCTCCAAAAGAAGAAAAAATAAAAGAATAGATTTTTCAACCCAATCTCAAGACTCAAGACTTGTAAGAATAAGTTTTTTTAAAAAACCCTGAAAAAGAAAGATCAAAACTAATTTGAAAACTGGGGGGTGGGGGTGGGACCCTTTCAATCACTTTATCAAGAGGCATTTGGAAAATAAAGCGCTCATTTTGGTGATTACATGAGTAAATTACACAGGGAGAATTAGATGCAATATTATACAGCCCTCCTCCAATTTTAAGTGGAATCAGTTATTGGACATCAGACCCCACTGTTTAGAGGAAAATGTGGGTGAAAGTAGTTAATGAACTGACTAATACTTGCTTTGGCCATTTGTTCTGTCTTTGCTAAATCTATAGTGCCATACATTGCATTACTAAGGCATACTCAAACTTCTCTCAATTTTATATTAGTTGAACTGTCAAGACTTTCTCTGTAGGATCTTGGAAACTACAGTCTGGTGTGGGTGATGAGAATTTTCCTTTGCTATTCTATCCTCTGGCTCTTGAGATTCTTTGAGAAAGTAAATGGTTGTTAAAATGATTGAAGTACTTGGTGTAGCTGGCTTTGGTCTTTCCTACCCACTTGACTGCAGTGCAATTATCTGGTTTCTGAGGGGGAAACTACACATTACATAGGAAACAAAGGATGCCAACCCAGTTGTTCCTATTTGCAGTGAAAAAGGAAAGGATGGTATACGGATTCTCCCATGCAAGTGTCTTCTCTTATGTTTTCCCCCCATCTGCATCCCATTTCAGAAACCCAAATTATATACCTCCAATATTTCATAGAACTTTATCACACTAGCAAAAAAGACTGGAGCATAGCAGGATGTTCCTGTCTATATCACATAATAACGCTATGATTGTCACACGAGGTCGTGCGATGTTGTGATTATCGCTCAATTATCCTGTGAATAAAGAGGCATTCTAGCACTGCTTTTTATTCACTAGAATGCTCCTCTGTTCACAGGATAATTGAGCAATAATCACAACATTGCACAACGTCGTGTGATAATCATAGTGCTATTGCGCGATATTGATGGGCGCATCCCACCAGGCTCCTGTCTTTTCCGCTAGTGTGATAAAGTCCTTAATAGATTAAAACCAGGACACATGTAGCCGATCAACATCAGAGTGTAGTCAAGGTGGTAAAAGGTGGTATTCATGAGGAAGAACATGCACCAGTTTGGTTTTGCTTGAGAATACTGGGAAGGGCAAGATGCCCTCTTCTTCTCGTTCCCCAACTGAGATGAGTGCAAATTACTTTTGCACATTGTAAGCTTGCAACAATGGAAGTAAGCTGGCAGCTAAGGGGGTAAGTGGGAGATGGAGAGAGAAAGTGGAACAACAGAGGATTAATAGGGACCGTCCCTGCCACATCAGGACATTTGGAGAGTATGGAACTAAAACCATTTGGAAGAATTATTTACCTCAAAGGAGGGTGAAGACGATCTCATCCTGGTACCTGTCTTCCCCCATATTATATCCTTGTCCTCACATTTTCCATTATCCTGGCAAATGTGGGATTTGCACAATGCACATTTGCTGAGGTATCTTCTAGTTTCATCCCCAGCTGCTTGATTATAAAAGATAAAATTTGCTGGGTTCCATTACAGCCAATCACAACACGCATAACTCTTACAGCAAAAAGCCAATGGGCTTTAAATATCCTTTGAATCCTAGAAAATGATCTGATCAATGTCATTCTTTGGCACACAGCATTAGACAGTTATTTTTATATTAATGAAAATAACACCTGCTAGTGCTGAATCTTACAGGAAGAGCAGAATATTTCAGTTGACCACATTTCCTGTTGCTAAAATATAGGGCATGCCAGGGGGAGGGTAAAAGCTTAGTAACTCCCAAGCCACAAGCTCTTATTAATGTTACTGTGCAGAATTTTTAACTTACTCAGATACATTTTGCCATACTTGTTTACATTGTGGTATCCAAGTATGTTGTCAATTTGTTACCACATATGTGAAGCAACTTCACATTTTCCCTACACAACTAGGCAACACCTAACGGGAACAAAACAAACTGTATCATAGGAATCTATTCCCAACCTGTGCTCCAAGGAGCCCGTAAGGCTCCGCATGTACTTCCCAAGTGCTCCGCAGCCGCACCAAGTAAATGAATAAAAACTGAATGAAATTAAAGAATAAAAATATATTCTGATATGTGCTCTTAAACATCATTGACTTGTAATACATAGAGTAGGCCTCTTAGGGGTTCCCCCATAGAAATGAGGGCTCCGTGAGTCAAAAAGGTTGGGAACCCCTAGTCAGTATAACAATGCTGCACATCTAGTGGATATATTACATATCACGTCATTCATACGTTATGGAACAAAGGTGGTGGATACAACTTGCATGGATCACTGGAGTTATATATTACGACTAGGGGGTGGTTGTAAATCAGGTTGTACAGCCCAATCTGGTTGTAAAAGGGGTGGTTGGAGGCTGCCCCTTCGGGGCTGTCCACACAGCCCCATAGAATGCCAGATTTGCATCTTTAATGTTCTGATATCAGGATCTATACGATAACATCCTGGGGTGCATAGATGTTTAATGTTTTATGTTTATTGTTCATATTCCATAGATTGGATCATGCTCAGAGGAGACCTGTTGAGATCAATGGTCATTACTAACTTAGTTCCCACTGTTTTCAGTGGCTCTGCTCTAAGTATGACTAAATCTGGAAAGATCCAACCATATGCACTTGCCACAGGGAATACATACGAAAATGAAAATTTAGGCAAGATATATTGCTGATATTGATCTTGATTGCTCTGGGGATGCTCTCATTTAATTATGGTATCATTGTTTATATTTTATGTGTATTAACCAAACTGAATTTGAAATTCTTTATATGCAAGATTGTTATGCTATTTATTTTATGTTGTACCTATAATGCTGCTCTTACATGTTGTATTGTATTTAATTATTTTGTATGCAAATGGCCTTTGGTCTAAGCATTAATAAATGAAATAAAATGAAATGTATATGAACCCCTGACAAACATGAGCATCTTGTAAAATGGGATACCATGCATGCATAGTGTCCAGTTCTTCTGGAGTGAAACCAGGCCTATACTCAAATGACTGCCATACTGTGACTGATGATTAAAAGTTTCAGCTATTATATCTGTCCCAATACTCTCACAGGTGCATCTGGTGGGAAGATGGGAGAGGGCTTGCCTCCAGGCTCTGGAAGTTAGACTGACACTGTCTCTACTTTCTTTTTTTCAGACAAGTAAAGGCAATTCTGTTTAGAGAGGGATTTGATGATTGACTATGTAAGGCACGTCCTTCCAAAATAATGTGCTTAATCTTTCTAATTGTAGTTCTGGCATGTCTGTGTGTGTTTAATTATACATGGTTTAACCTTGTTTCAATTTTTTGAAGATTGATCTTCTTTTAACTTTTATATTTTGTGGATTTTTAAAAAAATTATTGTAAGCCACTTTGAGTTCTGAACTAGGAAAAATGTGGGATAATAATAATAATAATAATAATAATAGGCTAACTACAACTGTTAATCGTAAGTAGAATAGACTCACTGAATGTTAGCATAAGGCTACCAGGAATCAATAATGAGATTTAGTCTTGCAATAATATGAAATTTGTTTCTGCTTCCATATGCACTTTGAAACAATACCATTCCAAAATAAAGCAAACTGACAATAGAGTAAAACCATCTTTGAAACACACCTATGGCAGAATTAATGCCATTTAAAAGTCAAACAGATGGAAAATATTTTGCCTAAAAGTAAAGAAAGATGGGAGAACAAGCTGATCTCTTTAGAGAAGGTATCCACAGGGGAAATCTTGTTTCCACCAACCTTACCTCTCTTTTGATGGTCGAGCATCCAGCGGGGCCTCTAGAGATCATCATAACCGATATGAAAAGAGACAGATAGGAATCAGCCAGTGTTTCAGGCTTTTAGATGGGGGGGGGGGGGCAGGCTGCTGCTATCTCTGATCCTTCTTTGCTTAATATGGAGCTTTTTCTAATTCTTGCACCCCACATGTGCTCACACCCCTTCCATAGTCAACCTATTTTTAGGTATGTCTCCGAATTTTTTTTGGGGGGGGGATGCTCTTTAAGGTGTACTGATTTTTATTTTTATTTTTTTTTGGTCTGACCTTAGAAGCTAAGCAGGGTCAGTTTTGGTTAGTACTTGGATGGCAGACCATCAATGAATACCAAGTGCTATAGACTACACTTTAGAGGAGAAAAATGTCAAAACCATCCCTGTTTATCCCTTGCCTAAGAAAACCCTGTGAAATTCATGGGGTCACCTTAAGTTGACAGGAGAATGGAAGGATCATACACAAACACATAAGGGAAATACAGTATCTCTTTGAGGTTGCTGGATTTCTTGGGACATTGTGGTGCCTGAGCCTGCTGGCATTATATATGGTCAAAATAATGATTGTCCTATACAGATAAACCCACTTATCTTATATGGATTTATGTTGCTGTTTCGCGTAAACCCTACAACGTACCATACAAAAACTCTTGGTAAGTTGAGGTCTGATTCAAACTATTTGCCCTTTTCTGCTCATGGCCCAAAAGATGCTACAGTACCAAAACATTCTTCTTGTATAGCTTGGTGAATTGCCTGTCCTGCTCATCAATAAGCAATGTGCACCAAATGCTCCTTCCACAAAAGTGGTGGGTACATGCTAAATTAATGGGCTATACTTGGAAAACCAATTTCTGGTGTAATATTATAGCAATCTCTTTTGAAGGCAAAAGCATTAAAACTTCCTTGAGATATAACAGTTCTGTAGCTGTTGCTATTACAACAGGATAAACAGGGTCACCTTAGGGTTGCCAAAAGCCATGGCACTTAAACCGGTTTATTTATCCAGTGTGAACGCAGCCTCAGCTCCTTTATATTCCACACTTTATTCTCTGCGCCAGGGAGATGCTGCTTTCTCATTTGTGCAAGCGGAAGAAGACTATTACTCTTTACTCTTCAAACATGGGGACTTGTGGGAAATGTCAGAACCAATAAATACCACAGGAATCTCAAGATTTCCAGTGGAACTTTATTCAGAATCTGCTTAGGAATATTCAATTGATTTCAGTGTTAATGATAAGTGGTTTGGTTCAGAATAGTAGCTTAATCTTGCTTTGACTACTTAAACAAACATTTAGGGTGTTTGGGGCAGACTACAGCAGGGAATTATGAGAGAAGGGAAAGGATGTCCTTGTCCCATCCTTTTCCTGTCCTTATGGTGCAATCATGAAAAAAAAAAAATCATATGTCACATTTATCCTATCATTGTCCCATCACTGAAGTGGAATTGGCCTGTCATTTTGTATTAATGCATTAATACAATTCCACTTCAGGGACAGGATAATGACAGGATCAGCATGACATGTATGAAATGCTTTCACGCAATCATGATAAAAACGGGATAAGGACAGGAAAGTGATCCTGTCCCTGTCTGATAATCTCCAGGTGTGAATACCCATGGGAGGTCTGTTAGCTATTTTTCAGTTTGGTCGAGTCAAAGGCTTAAGTTGTAAACATGATTTTTATGTTTTTCAATTTTTTCCCAGTTTCTTATTTTTTATATAATAGTAATAATTATATAAAATAATAATTATTATTATTTCTTCTAGCCCTCCCCTCTGAACAAACAATCAGGGCAGGTTACAGCAAAAGTTAAAACAGTGTCAGTTAAAATATCCCACCCCCCTTAAGAAGAAAATTAAATCGCAGTAGAGTTAAAAACATGGAATAAAACAAAATAAGACAATAAAAAGCAGCAACAGGGAAACAGGCCTGAAGGACCTAGGTTGTATAGCGGGTGGAAAAAACACAGGAAAGGAAGGCTGGAAGACACTAGGTTTGGAACCGGGAGGTGTTTACATTCTCTGGGAAGGCCTGCCAGAAGAGATGCGTCCTTAGGGCTTTTTTGAAGCCTTCTAAAGATGGAATAAGACGCATCTCATCCGGCAGATCATTCCACATCTTGGGGGCAACAGCTGAAAACGTCCTCCGGGAGGTCTGTACCAGCCTGGTCTTCATGCTGTAGCAGATTCCTCCCAGAGGACCGAAGTGTGCGGGGGGGGGGGGTCATATGGGAAGAGGCGGTCCCTTAAGGTAGGATGGACCCAAGCCATGTAGGGCTTTAAAGGTTAAAACCAACACCTTGTACTGTGCCCAGAAACTGATCAGCAGCCAGTGGAGAGATTTAAGCACAGGTGTTACGTGCTCTCTCCTAGATGTTCCAGCAACAAGCCTGGCTGCCATATTTTGGACCAGTTGTAGTTTCCGGGTTAGGCAAAAGGGTAGCCCCATGTAGAGTGCATTACAGTAGTCCAAACGTGAGGTTACCAGTGTGTGTATCACAGTTTCCAGATCCCTCATCCCCAGGAAAGGGTGCAGCTGGAGTATCAGCCGAAGCTGGTAACAAGCACTCCTGACCGTCGCATTCAACAACAAAGTGAAACTTCATTTAGAATATATAGAACCTTTACTTTTAACTTTTATTGAGTATTAACAAAGTAAGTGCCTCTCATGCCTTTCTACTCAATTTTTTAAACTTTTTAAACTTCATTTTTGAATCACTGGTTCTATTTCATCAAATATTGTTTTTGAATTTATTTTTTAATGTATGAAAAATTACATCAACATTCGTTAAATGGAGTCTACTTCTTCTGAGGTTTTTAAACGGAGGCTGGATGGCTATCTGTCAGGGGTGTTTTGATTTTGAGTTCCAGCATGGCACGGGGTTGGACTGGATGATCCTTGTGGTCTGTTTCAATTCTAAAATTCTATGGTTCTATGACTGTATACATTATTGTCTTTACATGATTACAAAAGTACTACAATTAAATAATTTCCATATAAAACACTGAATGTGTTTGAATATAACATCTAACCCAAAACCACGAAATCAGATAGCATTACTTAAAGCTCCGGTTCTACTTTTTTCTGGAAAACCATCATCCCTGGCAGTGTCATTTGGACCACCACCACAGGCTCCAAAATGCACTTCTGTGACCATATCTAAACAACAAACTACAGCAACTCATTGTAACTAAGGTTCAACTTAAATCATGTTCTAAGGTGTACGTTGAGGGAAAGATTTTCAGCAACCAGTGGTAGAACCCTGTCATTGGGGAAGGAGGTACTCAACCCTTTATCCAACTCCTATATTCCTTTCTCATTCACCACCCAGGTACTTTTCCTGGCATGAAGCTCTAGCTATTTTGTTTACATGGTTATCTGAAACACAGCCTGGAATAGAACAGAAAAACAGGAAAGCATCAAATAAACTCATCTCCCTCAGTATTGTACTCAAAGCTACAGGCTCCCAAGCCTGTTTTCCAATTTTAAAACAGAGTCAAGCCTTCATTCAATATATTTGCTTGTAATCTGTAGTGCAGTGGTGGTGATAAGCAGACCCGCTAAACCAGCAGGAACTTGCTCAGTGAGCACTTGTGCAAGTTCGATTGATTTAAAAAGGTTTATTCTAGTTGGGAATAAGAACTGGATTTAGAACTTCATTACTTACTCTATTCTTATTGTATTTTCACTGCTATGGCTGGGAAGGTGCTGGGAGAATTGTTAGCTTCATGTATCAAAATAATTTAGCTGGCTTTGGATATTATGAACCTTAATTTGGGTGACTTGCTGTTCCATCTCAGGGAGCAAAATGTCCTGGGCCAGCCTTCAGTATATCCAAACGATCAGACGAAAAGTTAAAGGCTTAGAAACACTGCCTTCCACTCATGGAAGACTGCCACAATGATCTTCTACCTCTGTTTGTTACAGAATCACAGCATGACAGATTGCATTGTGCTGTATCATTGGTATGATGGCTGTAAAGGGTTGAAAACAATTGAATGGTGAGATACATGGGTTTCTATCACTAAATAAAATAAAGAAACCGATGACATTATGCCTTCACAGAAAAGAATTGGCTTTTGGAAAATCTACAGCCTGGGTGATGTATTTTAGAGGCAGACAGTGGAGGCCCAACCAAGTCTATTCATTCTTACCTTCATTTCTTCCTCCTATGTTACTGGCCAAGGGACTCCCTAGCCTAACTACCTTCAGGGGTGTTAGACTACAACTCCCATCACGTAACAGCCATTCTGGTTGAGGATAATAGTGGTTGCAGTTCAAAACATCCAGAGAACACCCAACTAGTTGGAGAAAGCCACTCCGTGCATTATGTAAATGAAGTTCAGAAGCATAAGGGACAAATCCTATTGCTATAAATATGAATAATGTGAGTGTGTGTCCAGTCGGCAGTAAAGCCATTGTTTATCCTGTCTGGAAGTGAGTTATTTTCAAGGCATCTCCTGCTGTGAAGCCTTTGAAGTGGCCTCCTTACCTGTGCCATGGGTTCAGCTTACCCAGAAGTCAGTCACTGGTGTTCGCCCTTTGTCCTCTTGCTTTATCCCCATTATTATTATTATTATTATTATTAACCTTTATTTATATAGTGCTGTAAATTTACACAGTGCTGTACATACAATCTTATGATAAGCCTGACATCAACCCAATGACAACTCCCTTTAGATTGAGGCTATCATAAGAAGGGGATATGAGCCTTTGTTTGCGCTTGGGATTCTCACAGCCCACAAAAAGGACTTCAGGTTTAATGAACTTGAAAGATAAATTCTCTGGGGTTAACAAAAGGGAAAATGTCAGCTTTCCTTTCATGCAAATACAGAAGAGTCTATTTTTAAAGAAATGAAAGGCCTGTGAGCACAAGTATCTGCTTCTCAAATATAACAAATCAGATCAACACAGCAAAAATTGGCCACCAGCAAAACAGTGACTTAACCAGGCTTTGGTTCTGCTACCTGCTTCTTGCATCATTCCGGCTAAGGGCACTGTGGAAAACTACACCAATTTTGAAACCAGCAATGTCCAGAATTGTGCAAATTGTTGCTACTGTCCCATCACGCTGCACTGTTATAGCGCTATATTCCACTTTGGCTGCCATGGTTCTGTCCTTTGGAATCATGGGATTTTGCAGCTGGGGGGGGGGCATTCTCAACCTCACTAGACCCTAAACCCCAGAATTCCACAGGATGTTGTCATGGCAGTTGAAGTGGAATAATAGTGCTGTAACAGTGTAATGAAATACGTCTGTGAATCTGTTTGATTGGAAATGGCATTCTTGAACCAACTGCCACCTTCCTCAGATTAAGGGTCTAAAGCAAGAGACATTTAGAGCTGAATTCAGGTGCAACTCTCAGTTACTGGGTCATTTCAAACTATCACACCCTTTACTGGTGGCCAGTTCCCAAATGATGCCTGTACACTGGACATTTCACTGAAACAAGTAGGATTCCCCTGTACCCAGTGCATGCAGATGCCTATCCAAGGGCCGGTACAAATGGGCACTTTGTGGCACCCTGGGCCAAAATTAGGACTAGATTGGGCTGGGCATCTGGATGCCCCCAGCCCTACTATCCCCGCAGATGCATGCGGCCATCCACATGGCAGGTGCCACAGCGCCGCAGGTGTGGCACAGCGTACAGACGCCTCTCGGCAGAAGTGGCAACATAATGCCACAAAAAAGGAGCTGCCTAGAGTACCTGCTTTTTAAGTGCGCATCTGGGCAGCAGCATATGGATGCTGCTGCACAGATACGCAGCATACAGGGGTGGCTTTCAGCTGCCCGTCTGTACTGCCCCCAAGAAACACCCTTGTGTTACAAAACTAAAACCTTTACTATTCAGCACCAGGAAGAAGTTAACAGGAAGTTCTTCTCAATAAAGATCCATTACATTGAATTAATCCCTTCACTGAATGATATGATTTTCCAGGAAGATAAAGTGCTCCCCCCCCCCTTATCTCAGTGGTAACCTGGGAAATAACCTTTATTAAAGATCTCTCTAATTATAGGTTTATATTGCTATATAAAACAGACCAAGCCCTCAAGACAAAAATTCATAGCAATAATTAGCACTAAGCACTCTTACAAGCAAGCTCTGCAATCATTTTCTCATTCCCCTTTATGCACAGAAGGTATCGTTTCTTTTTTCATTCTTCTTGGGTTGTTGTTGGTTTTTTGGTTCTGTTTTGTGAAAGATGACATGTCTCGTGTTGCAACAACTCTACCCCATTCCTGTGAAGTCTTTCAAATCTAATTGCTAAAGCTGTTTTTCCTGACATTCAGCCTTTTAGTTAATTTTGCCCTGTTCTGTCAGTTCTTTGCTGTACCACCCTACATATTTCTTCAACTTGTTTGGCGTCACACCCATTAAATATTATGGGCAAGCCTAATTACAGTTTAGACCTAGTCAAGCAGACCACAAGAGCTGTGTTAAGATTTTGAGTTAAATCAGAGCCTGAAATCCTACAGCTCTGATTAGAACTACAGGCTGCCCTCCATATCCATGGTTTCTTTATCCACAGATTCAACCATCCATGATTTGAAAATTTTAAAAATATGAATTCATAAATTTTAAAAAACCTTGATTTTGCTATTGTATATGTGCACCATTTTCCTACAGTATTATATTTAATAGGACGTGAGCATCTACGGATTTTAGTATCCACAGGAGGTCCTAGAAACCCAGTGGATACTAAGAGGCCACTGTACCTCTGTGTACACTGCTGCTTTCTTTAAAATGGCAAGGCTGGGTTCACTCCCTTCTTAGAACAAGTGATGCTGGAAATAGCGACTTCTGATATGAAAAGCCTTTTCTCCTAATCTCTGTTGTGCATAGGCTCAGAAGATGAGTTTACACATTATGTATAATAAACCAGGTTGCCAGAGAATCATGCCTTTTAATTTGCAAGCAGCACACACGCAGATGCTGCCTGATCACTCCCAAAGCAAACAGGAATGGTTTATTGTGACATCTTAATTTAGATCTCTGCCTTAAACTTTCAACAAGCTAGAGTCATAAACCAACACCAAACCATTGATCTGGCATGTTTGGGAAGAACATATCCAGAGAGCCAGATTCAGATATCATAATAAACGAACTAAGTGTGAGGCATATAGTTTAATTTGGCTAATTGAGCACACAGCATCAGCAGTTAGTTCCCAGATACTGGTGAAATGGTTAGTTGCATTGACTAATTTTTGTGTAACTTTTTCAAGAGACTTATGCTAGAGTGGTGAATTACTGTACTTGAATGTGTACAGCATCGCTTAGTCTGCAAATTAAACAGACAAGCACACCTGAAACTTAAGTAGTCCAAATCAATGTGAACATTTATGCACCAAGACCTTAGGGTCTTGGCACATTTCCTCTCCTGCTCTTTGTTATATGCTTTCTCTTCCACAAAAATGAGTCAATGCAAATAACCATTTCAATAGTATCTGAGAACTGAATGTAGGAGGAATATGTTGTGGAAGCAAGCTGTTGAGATGATACTTGAAAATGATTGTTAACAGTGTTCATTTGAGACATGCTTCCCTTTCCCTTCAAAGACGTGCACCATGGATGAGGGTGGGGAAAGAAAGCAAAACTAGGGAGATTCAACAAGGATGTCACAACAAGATCTGGTTTGGGGAAAGAGTTGATGGGGACCTGTAAATAAGTAAGGGTTTCATGTTGCATGGATATGATTTTTAAAACTCTTTTTCCATCAACATATTTGTAGAAATGGGCTCAAATGAAACACTTTCTATTCTCCTGCCTCAGCTTATTCACAGAAACAGCTGGGCTTAATAAAGCCCTAAGGTTCAGAAATACTCCTTCATAGCATGTACACTTAATCTCTGAAAAATAGACTGGTTAGGAAAGTTTTAAATACACAAACTTAACAAACAAAATCAAGGAAGTAAGTAGAAGCCTCAACAATACTGAATGTCAGTCAGAAACCCTAAGTGTTCAAAATGTCTTCAGCTACAAAGTTGTACCTTCTGAGAGTTAGGGTCAATTTTGACAAATCTTTTTCAAATTCCACTCCCATATAGATTCTCTCTACTGGTACGGATGAAGACATACTCAAACAGGAGCTAGCCAGATCACCATGAGAATGAATGCTGTCACCCTCAGTCCTAAGCAATTTTATCCAGCATTTAGCTTCTTTGACTTTAGCTGCAATCTATCAGTACAGTATGCTTAAGAGTGAACAGTTAGGACTAACTGAATTTAGTAGGGTTTTATATATTTCAGCAGAAGGAGCTGGCAAAACCATCATTAAGTTTTCCTTGTATAAGAAAACCCTTTGAAATGTATGGGGTTGCCATAAGTTGACAGGCAACCTGATGGCACATATAAACATATAACACAGGCTCATACATTTAGTCATCTGAAACATGGAGAAGCTGGCTGCCATATACATACTGCTGTTTAATAAGAAATTCACATTTGATAGCTGTAACCAAATTGTTAACATTTTCTTCAACTAGTCCAACAAGGATCAACTTTGTATTTTTGCCAGCATGGTGCAATGCAAGCGCTGCGCTTAAGGGCAGGATGGCCAGCAGATCTTATCTTGATTGTGTGTAACTTTCCTTTCTCTCAGACTCTGTATCCACCTCTGTATCCTCTGTATCTCTCTTCCTAGGAGATGTGTCATCTTCTGCTTAGGTTGACAAATGTCTTAGTATGTATTTAAGATTCTGCTTTGATTACAACTGCACTCCTAGTAGTTCAAGCAGATGCACTGATCACCAGCTCATGTAGGATTAGTTTATTTAGAAATGCTAAATCACACTTGATAGGATCTTTATGTTAAGGGAAAGAAGTCAGTCTGGCAATGCTTTTTATACAATAACTCTACAAGGGCTGACAAATGTCTTATTACATATGTATATCAGGAAATGTTTCGACGGCTTTTCATAGCTAAAATTCCCAATATGGTTTGCAACAACAGAACCAAGTAACTACATTAAAGCCAAGAAATATAATAATAAAACAGTGATGAGATATTACTGATTTAGTAATTTAGCACTGATTTAGCACTGGCAAGCAGTACAGTGGGGGTGTATAGGGTGAGGACCACACTGGGTGACACCCAGAGCGGGGCGTACATCCAGTAGGACTGGCGCAGCCGCTGGATGACAAAGAAAGATTGTTGCCTCTCCCTCACCCAGCAGCTGCACCAAAGCCTAAAGGGGTCATCCAAAAGCTGTACCACTGCCCCCCAGAAGCAGTCTGGTCAAGGGGCAGCTGGCCAGCCGGGGGTCAAGACAGGCGAGGGAATGGGAGGAAGGGAGGGAGGCAATCTGCCCCCTCAAGCCCTTTCTGGGCACCGGCACCAGGTGACACCAAGCACAGTGATGCCATTGGACTACAGGACGGAACACACTTGCTACAATGGCTCTACTTACGAACCAGTGCCCTACTTAACATGTCAACCAGTCTATTTTCAGTGTGATATAACCTCCCTTTTATTTTCCCTGTAGTGATTTATTTGTTTGTGTGCACTCATGAGTGTGTGTGTACATTGTAAACAGCAGCACAGAACAAAAGGGTCCAACGAAGAACCAAGTTATCAAAAATGCTGTTGCCCATACAGAACAGTATGCACGCAACCAGTCTAGGACAGAGAAACGTTCATTCCACAGTTGGTATTGCTGGATGCAATATTCAGTCTTATAAGAGCAGTTTTCTTTTTATTTTAAAGTAAATTTATACACTTTATGGTTATTGCTTTAATCTGATGAAAAGGAAAAAAACGAATATTAATTCCCAGTGTTTGTGACAGTGCTTCACTGCTCTGCATAGCTGTTTGCGTTGAACAATTTACATAGGTTGCATTTGTAATGTAGAACGAGGCTTGCAGGAAAAGATGGAAAATATTTTTTTGTCCAACCACCTGCTCTCTAACATGTATGTCTAAATCCAGACCAGGTCATGAAGACAATAGTTCCTACATCATTAACCTTCAGCAAAGTGGCATTCAGTTGCATGATATCTGGCTTTAAAGGTTATATGCAACTATTGTGCTTAAAGGCTGCTGCTAGACCTATCTTCCATTAATATGTCCAGATCCCTTCGAAAGCCATCCAAGTCTGTGATCAGGACATCTTACAGATAATTTTATAAATTAATTATCACATGTGTAAAGCAGCAATTTTCCCATTCATATTAATGCCAACTCACATTTGTTTTCCCAGACCTTTTGCTCTTTTTTTCCTCTCAACTGAGCAACAGTTCTTATTTTAATTCTTGCTTTTCATAGGTTTCTTGATCTTGCTCATTAGTCGTCTTGGACTCATTTGTTTCTTTCCTAAGTGATATATTTTCTAGCTGAGCTTATAATATTGTGGTTTTAAAAAACTTTCAAGCAGCCTGAGAAGAAGTGGCTTTCCCTTCTAACTTTTCCACTCCTTTTTAAGGCTCTTCTTCTGAAATAAAATAAAAAATAAAATAAAATTCTAAGCATCTTGTGAAACTTCTATATGTGTAGTAAGGTGTACGTGTCCGTGTGTGTGTGCGCGCATGCGCACACATGTATATATGTATTAAAGATTATATTTCTTTCGCTGGGCTGGATCCATTCTTAATAATACTTAGAACAGGCATGTTAAATCAATGGAACTCTGATTTAAATTACATGGCTTTCCATAAATCTACTCTAAGCTGAATTCCAGGCTGTTCCTTCTCTCTCCATCTTCCTTATTGTAGATTTTCAATTGTTTTGCCAGAATTTGACTCCCTTTGTTCTTCTCATTTGGGTAAAATTCAGTTTCATCTGGCAAAACAGTAGTGACTGTTTGTGGTGTGAGTGTGCGTGTGTGTGCTTGTCAGGGCCCTTTCACACTACAGTTATAGTGCTATGATTCCACTTTAACTGCCATGGTTCCATCCTATGGAATCCTGGGATTGGCAACTGAGCAAGGAGTCTTTAGAGCATCTCTAGTACCACTGACCAGCAGTGGATCCAACAGAATGCTGCCACAGAAATTAAAATGGAAACATAGCGCTCTAATAGTATGGTATGAAAGGGTCCTTAGTGCAAAAATATTTAATATAATAAGGTTAGAGAACAACCTCCTTTTTCTTAGGGGATCCGTTCCGGATCTCCTCACGAAAACGGAGTTTCACTTATATTCAAGCCCCATTGGCTTGAATATAGGCACGGGAGCATGGAAGTGCATGGGGGTGCACTGTGGGTGCATGCCCCATTCATTCCCCCTCCATTTGTCCCTCGTGTATAAGCAAAGGACACAAGTCTGAAGACCACAAGAATGGAGGGAGGACTGTAGTGTATTTTAACTCTTCTCCCTCTCTAAGTAGAGTGGCAAAATGTATGAGCTTACTTTATCCTAAGAGCACCCAAAAGAAGCACCAACCCCCTAAACTCTTTTCACCATGATGCTGTTTCTGTGTTTTTGAATGGTTTTGGTGGGGAAATGGCAGTGGTGGCATCTCTTTGGTGCTTCCCCTCAAAAGAGCGCCAAGAGGAACTGGACTTAGAAAGACCTGAATATGACATTTCTACACGAAGACCGTAAACTTTGTCCTTTGCTGCACGCCCCTAAGTTTTATCCTCGACTTATCCACGAATCATATTGAAATCCATAATTTTGGCCCCAAAACCTGCCCTCAACTTATACATGAAGTGGACTTACAGTTGAGAATATATGGTATATACATATGTGATGGGAAGATTGCAAATTACAAAGATTTTGGAAGGAAATAGAACAAGAAATTAATAAAATAATAGGGACATTTTTCAGTTAAAGGAAAAAAGATGTACAGTTAGTAATGTTAGGAATACAAGATTACAGAAGGAGGAGAAACATTTAACTAAAGAATTAATTATAGCAGCACAAGCAGTGATTACATGTGGATGGAAGGATAAAGGAAGGTGGAACTGTAATAGATGGAAACCAAAATTATCATAGTATATGATGTTTGGCTTTGTAATGGAAAATATGGGGGTTTATTTTGGCCAACTGAAATAAGAGACTTGGCTTAGTGAGTGGAGAATAATGATTGAGTTTGCTGAGGAAAGGAAGGGGTATGAGAATGTAAAGGAAATAGTTAAAACAATCTTCCACATGAGAGAAAAAGGAAATGAATAAGGAAACACCTTTCAGGAGTAGGTGGTAGGCAGGGGGAACATGCAATATATAAAGGAAATATTTTGTATGAATAGGACAGATTGGTTATTAGTTGAGTTGAGATAGGATGTGGATAACTGGTTGATATGTAAGGTAAGATGTTGTATTATAAAACTCATATAAAAGGGTCCTTAGTGCAGAGTATGCCCATCACCAATTGGGTGATTACCAAATGAATATAAAGGCTGGGCTCCATTATCTTTAATAGTTCTGCAAAGAGAAACAACTGACAGCTTGTGGTTCCCCTCACCTCTGCATGGTTTGCAGCATCATTTCTGCCTTCTTTAGCATTTGGTTATCTCTCTCTTTGATTTCCAGATTAGAGGCTGCTGTGACCCAAAGAGCACAATCCTATGCATGTCCACTCAGGAATAATCTCCATTATGCTCAGCAGAACTTCATCCTAGGGTAGTATGTGAAGGCTTGCTCATTGGGGTTTTTGCACACTAAACTAAACCACTGGAAAACCCTGTCATGAACACGATGCAGTTCTCCACATCTTTTGAGGCTTAACCAAAGATACAGAATGAAATGGGACAATTGTCATTTCATACATTTGCCTTCCTCTCTCTCTTCCTCTCCTTCCCCCTCTCTCTAAAATATATATACAGATATACTGTAGGTATATTCACAGTAGACCCTTATTATGCACTGAGATTTGGTTCCAGATCCCCTGTGGATAACAAAATCCATAGATGCTCAAGTCCCATTAAACACAATGGCATAGTAAAACAGTGTCCACTATAAAAAATGCCAAAATCAAGGTTTGGTTTTTGGAGTTTGCATTTTTTTACAAATAGTTTCAAACTGTGGATGTTTGATTCCAGGAATAAAAAAATCTGTGGATACAGAGGGCTGACTGCTTATATGTGTGTGGAGAGAGCGAGAGACACACACACATACATTATATATTATGTATCTTACATATACACACACGCACACAAAGAGAAAGAAATACAGAGAGAGAGAGAGAGAGAGAGAGGAAGGCAGATGACAACTGTCCTATATATTATTATTATTATTATTAACCTTTACTGTATTTATACAGTGCTGTAAATATATACAGTGCTGTAAAATTACACAGTGACATATATATATATATATATATATATCTGTCTGTCAGGGAGGTGATAAAAATGAAGCAATTGGCTGTGACAGCCACTTTGGGGAACGCCTTGCCTAGAGAAGCCTAGCTGACTCACTTACTGGCCTTTTTTAGAAAGTCAATTCTAAGGCACATTATTTTAGAAAAGAAATTGGAACAGCAGCTAACTTTTAAAGGCATTTTCAAGTTTACTATTATGTGGCGCTGAGGTGTGGTTTTGTGTCCTTGTAAGGGTATAGATTTTATTGATATTATATTGCATATTGAATTACATTCAAGCATCTGTTTATAGGCTAGAAGGTGAGAAACAGACAGGTATATATGTTGTGGAGCTGTCACTTTTGCACAAAAACAGAAATGTCCTGGTGCCGTGACAAACTACTATTCCCAGAACTAAAGAGCATTGCATCATGGCAGTTAAAGTGGTGTCAAACAGGATTATTTCTGCAGTGCAGATGCAGGCAAAGATGAAGATTATACGGAGTTGGCAGAGAGGCTAAAATCCACAGGCATAAGGTCACACAAAACAAAACATTAATTCTTTGGGGTTGTTTGGGCTTTGGGGGAGGGGGGCTCCATATGGAAACAATACAAAAAATATTGCAAAGATTACCAGGTGCTGTTGGCAAAATTTCAGAGGAAGAAGAGGCTATGAAAGCCATGGAGTTTTCCATAAATCGATAGGTGATTTGAAGGCACTTGCTTATACAGTTGGCCCTCCTGATACACAGATATTTTTATCCATGCATTTGAGTATACACGGCTTGAAAATATTCCCCAAAAGTATAGATTCCAAATAGCAAACCATGATTTTCCATTTTATATACGGGGCACCATTTTGCTGTGCCGTTATATTTAATGGGACTTGAGCATCCACAGATTTTGTTATCCACGGAGGGTCCTGGAAGCAAACCCCAGCGGATAACAAGGGCCCAGTGTATACCCATAGAAAAAAACATTCATGCAACATACACACACACACCCACATACACATGTGTGATGTGTCTTCTCTGGACAAGCCACAACCTAAACGTTCAAAGGCTTTTGTGAATCTTGTGGGCAACTAATGCACACCAAGACCCAGCCTAGTGGAGTGGGTTTGAGCATTGGATTATGACGACTCTGGAGACCAGAGTTCAAATCGCCACCTGAGCAAAAAAACCCACTGGGTGACCTTGGTCAAGCAAGTCACACTCTCTCAGCCTCAGAGGATGGCTATGGCAAAAGCCCCTCTGCAGAAACCTGCCAAGAAAATTACGTGACTGATTCGCATTAGGGTCGCCGTAAGTCAGAAATGACTTGAAGGCGCACAACACCAAATGTAGAGCATGTCCTGGAAAAAGAGGACATCTGGTCACCATACTTGTGTATGCCAGGAATGCAGCCAGAATGGTGGTCTGAGTGTTGAGCTATAACTCTGAGAGACGAGGGTTCAAATCTTGGCTTGGCCAAGGAAACCCAGTGGGTCAGGTCACATTCTCTCAGCCTGACAGGGTGGCCAGGGTTAAAAAAAACAAAAAACTCTGAACAAAACATGGCAAGAAAACCCAGTGATAAGGGTGGCCTTGAATCAGGAAATGACTTGAAGGCACACAGCAAGAATAAAAATGGATATATACACATGACCCTTGGTCAAGTCACACTCTCTCAGCCTGTTGTTCTTGGTGGTGTGTGCCTTCAAGTTGTTTTCCAATTCACGGCCACCCTATCATGGGCTTTGCTTGCCAAGTTTCTTCAGAGAGGGTTTTTGCCCTGGCCATCCTCTGAAGAAACTTGGCAAGAAAACCCCATGATAGGGTGGCCATGAATCAGAAATTGACTTGAAGTCACACAACAACAACAAATGTATATGTTATACATATGACCTTGGTCAAGTCACACTCTCTCAGCTTCAGAGGATGGTCAGGGCAAAAATCCCTCTGTGAAGAAGCTTGGCAAGAAAACCCCATGACAAGGGTAGCCTTGAATCAGAAAGGCCTTTAAGGCACACAACAACAACAACAAATGTATATATGATACACATGACCTTTGGGCAAGTCACACTCTCTCAGCCTCAGAGGACGTCCAGGGCAAAAACCCCTCTCTGAAGAAACTTGCCAAGAAAACCCCATGATAAGGGTAGCCATGAAGGCACACAACAACAACAAAAATGTACATATGATACACATAACCTTTGGGCAAGTCACACTCTCTCAGCCTCAGAGGATGGCCAGGGCAAAAACCCCTCTCTGAAGAAACTTGGCAAGAAAAAAACCCATGATAGGGTGGCTGTGACAACTTGGAGGCACACAACAGCAATACAGTATATATATATATATATATATATATATTTGATAGGCATGACCCTTGGTCAAGTCACACTCTCTCAGCCTCAGTTGATGGCCAGGTCAAAAAAAAAAAATCCCACTGCCAAGAAAACCTCATGATAAGGATGGCCATGAACTTAGGAAGGCACACAGCAACAAGAAGAGCAACAGCTAAGTAACATGTGAGTAAGTAAGTCTCATTGGCTGGGCTGCTGAGCCTTACCTCTTATGTAGGTGCACTTGCTCTCATCCAGAAGGCTGGATCCAGATGTCCCCATGGTTCCAGGATGCTGGGGAAAAGGGCTTAAGGAATAAGGACAGCAAAGCAAGGCAGCAGCTCCTCCACTGCCTCTCCTTCTCTGCAGCAAGAAGCAACAGCAGCACACAGAGGCAGAGCTTCTCTCTCCTTCTCCCAGGCACCTCCTTCAAGCAGAAAAGGACCTCCTCCTGACCTCCTCCTTCTCTTAAACTTGACTTTCCAAACTTGGGCCTTCTTCCATCCAGAAGCCCCCAGCCCAGCCAGTCAGGGATTCTTCTGGGAGCTACAGAAGTCCCCAAAACATCTGCTTGACCAAAGTTTGGGGACCACTGTCCCAAAAAGGGATGCCTCCACACTGCAGGGATAACCCACTTTGACACCGCTTTGAGCTCAGAATGGACTCACAGGGGTTTCCCCCCCCCCAACTGCAAAGGAGGACCAGGCGTTGCAAAATAGAGGGGGGCTCAAGGAAATTTTTAAAAATTGGAGGACCGATCGAAGCTTTCGAAACACGCTCCTGTAAATGTCAATTCGTGTTTAAGGTACAATCCACACTGCAGGACTAATCCACTTTGAGACCACTCATAACCACAAAGGATGACCAAAATGGAGGGTATTCAAGAGAAAAAGTGGGGGGACCATGATCAAATCAAAGCTTAAAAAAACACAGTCCTATAAATGTCAATTCATGCCTCTTAAGGTACAGTCCACACTGCAGGAATAATCCAGTTTGGGACCGCTTTTAACTCAGGGTGACCTCACAAGCACAAAGGAGGACCAGGCACTGCAAAATGGAGGGCGTTCAAAGAAAATAAAAAGTGGGGGGGCATGACCAATTCAAAGCTAAAAACACAGTCCTATAAATGTCACTTCATGTTTCTTCTTAAGGTACAATCCACGCTACAGGAATCATCCAGTTTGAGACCGCTTTTAACTCAGGGTGACCAAACAACTTCAAAAGAGGACCAGGCACTGCAAATGGCTGACAAAACACACAAATCATCATGTGTTCCTAAAGCAGCAGAGGCCAAGTTGGAGATGGCAAGCCATGGATTTGTTTTTGGTAGTGTAGACCCGAACGAAACAGTGGCTCTTATTTCTGCTTTAATTCGACTTCTGTACCGTGCAACACCAGTGGGCTGCAAGTCAAGCAAAGAGAGAGGAACAGGGCCGGCCCTCCCATTACACAGAGTGAGAGAACCACTGTGAGCAACAGATGTTGGAGATGGGCAGCCATGGCAAGCTGCTGAAGAGCAGAGTTGCAGGTGCCACACAACCTGCACTGGGCCCTATAGTCTGCTGCCCTCTGGTGCGTGTGGCAGAGGATGCTTTCTCTCAATACTGGCATAAGATTCACCGGCCTGTCCAAGTGGGACTCGTGTGCCACAGCAATATTAGTTTGGCAACGATGACAAAAATTATTAATGAGGAAGAAAACACTAGCTAGGAGAGGGTGCAACAGTTTGCTTTTGTCTGAGCCAACTGGGAAGGGCACGATGCCACCCCCTCTTCTCTCTCTAATGGAGTTACTTGACTACTAACTACGGTAATTTTGCCCTTTGAACTCATTTTGCAGCAATCGAAGTAAGCGGAGGACAAGGGAGGAAAGTGGGAGGAAGTGAGAGAAATTGGGATGTGTACAAAGCAGCTGGAAACATGGAGTGACGGGAGTATTCTGGACTGTCCCTGCTAAATCTGGACTGATGGAGGTTATGCTTCTGAGTGAAAGCCAGTGTAACGTAACGGTCTGAGCACTGGACGAGGGACTTTATCACACACCAGGAAAATCAGGGGTTTAAACAGTGATTATCCTGTGAACATCACGTGATTGTGATTAGGATTTTTACACACATCGCAATTAAAGAGTCATTATCCCAGGAATAACCAGGCAATAAACTGCAACAAATCATTCGCAGGATTTACCTGTGATTCATTTATTGCTGTTTATTGCCTGGTTATTCAGGGGATAATGGCTGTTTATTCATGACATCATGTGAAAATCTTAATCGCACAATTTTCATGGGATAATCATTGTTTAAACCCCCAATTTCCCCCGTGTAATAAAGTCCTACGACTCTGGAGAGCAGGGTTTGAATCCCGGCTCAGCCATAGAAACCCTCTTGGTGACCTTGCAACTCACATACTCTCAGCCTCAGGGGATAGCAATGCCACACCCCCTCTGAAGAAACTTGCCAATAAAACCCTGTGCTAAGGTCGCCTTAGGGTCACCATAAGTCAAAAATGACTTTCAGGCACACAACAACAACAAATCACTCTGGGGCCACAACAAACTCCAGCTCCCAGAAGTTCATAGCATTGAGCAAGGGCAGTTAAAGTGGCGTCAAACCGGGTTATTGCTGCAATGTGGATGCAGCCTCAGAGCTCTGCTGCCTGAGGTGGGTTTCCCAATTTCCCTAGCAAGGGGGACCGACCATCAATTTTTTGGTGACGGTTGTTGTTTTACTTCTGCTTTAGAGTTTAACAACTAAAGCTTTTTAAAGATTTTAAAAAACTGTTTTAAAACTGAATGTTTGTAAATAATGTCCTGGGGATGTTATTCTGTTTTAAAGTGTATGGTTTTTAATGTTTTTATTTTTTTATTGTATTCTATTTTAAAATAAATTATCTGTTTTAATATTGAATATAATATTGAAATATTGAAATAGTTTAATTCTATTTTAATGGTCGCTTTTGTACGTTTTTAATTGTACTGTGCAAGCGTAAGCTGCTTTGAATCCCAATTTTCTGGGAGAAATGGGCTACAAATCATCATCATCATCATCGTCGTAGCTGCTTACCTTCTAGTAAGGTAAGAAAGTGGCTGTAGCACAATGTGTGCTGAGGAAGAGGTTGTTTGTTAGAAAATAATTTATATACCACCTTCAGTTATTATTGTTTAAATGGGCTTGTTGATTTATGTTGCATAATGCTCAGGGATTTTTAAAACGGAAAGGTGGTTTATAAATTATTTTCTAACAAACAACCTCTTGCTCAGCACACATTGTGCTACAGCCACTGTCTTACTTTATTAGAATACTGGTATACTTTGCTATACACACTCCCACAAACATATCATGGGAAAGCCACCTAAAAGGTCTAAGAGCTCTTTTGTTGATTTTAGATTTAATTTTGCTGTATGGCCAGCATTTATGGATGAATATGCACTATGCAGAACATGTATGAGTGAATATGCACTATGGAGTTTATCACGTGGGAGGAGTTTCTCCCAATTTCGAATTGAGCCAATTTGAATTCACGTAAATTCGCTAGTTTAGTGAATTTACGTGAAATCTAATTGCATTCGGAATGCATTCAGAATGACTTCCCATTTCCCGAAAATGACCCCCCCATTGCCCGAAATTGCGTGAGATACTCTTATACGCATTAACGTAAAACCTACGATTGCATTCTGAATGACTTCCCTTTTGTCCAAAATGAGTGAGATACACTCATACGCAATTACGTGAAACCCCATGATTGCATTCGGAGTGCCTTTGCATTATACTCCCAAATTCCGTCATATGATAAACTCCTTTTCATCTGTATGCTGAATATGTGCTAGGTATGGCTTCCTTCAAAAATCTCCACAGGATGGCAGTAAGTAGTAATGCATGAAAGGAGACCTGAAACTTAACTTTTCAGCTCAGCAGCTGATTTAAAAAAAAAAATGAATAGGTTCTCCTCGGTATATACACTATATGCATTGTCACTGAAATTGAAATAAAATAGGATTGACTTTTCTTCATTATTCTGATAAATTACCGTTGGTCCTCCACATTTGCAGCTTTGACTTTTGTGACTTTGATTATTTGTGGTTTCGATTAGTTTGTTCTGTCTAGGAATCTCTAGGTCCTCCAGCGCAACTCTACCAGACGTTGACCATAGAGTTGTGCTGAAGAACCTAGAAGTTGCTAGGCATCTGTAGATCCTCCAACCTGGACCTTATCAGACGGGAGGAATTTCTCTTTATTGCAAATGGAGCCAATTCGAATTCACGTGAATTCGAGAGGTGACTGTCTGTTGGGGGTTCTTAGATTGTGTATTCCTGCATGGCAGAATGGGGTTGGATTGGGTGGCCTTTGAGATCTCTTCCAACAGGGTGGTGGCTTAGATTGTGTAATCATTTCCATGATTGCCCAAGGAGGGAGGGGCCTTGATCGCCCAAGTGATTCTCTATGGGCAAGTGATAATATCCCTTGATTCTCTATGGGCAAATAATCCACATGATTTCCAAGAGGTGGCCATCCAATCCAACCCCACTCTGCCATGCAGGAATACACAATCTAAGCACCCCCAACAGACAGCCCCCTCTCTCAAGTCCTCCCTCATTTGGGCGACCAAGTCTTTTCCTCAAAGGGGTCTCTTTTCCAGCCCTTTCCAAATAGAGGAACCCAAAGGGATTTCGTTTCCTCGCCTTTCCAAACAGAGGGACCCCAAAAGGCTCTCTTCCAACCCTTTCCAAAGAGATGAACCCCTAAAAGGGTCTCTCTACCACCTCTTTCCAAGGAGAGGACCCCCCAAAGGGTCTCTTTTCAACCCCTTTCCAGATCTCCAGTCCAGGGAAAATGAAAACCCCTCCCTCCCCAGCTGATCCAGACCACCCACGTTGTTGTGGGCGTGGCATGTTTGGCAAAAGGGGCGGGGCATAGAGGCCATTTAAAAATGCAATGACATTTAAAAAAAAAGTCACCAACCTTAATCGCCCAAAGGAGGAGGGGGCCATGATCGCCCAAAAGAGGAGGGGCCATGATCGCCCAAAGGAGGAGGGGGCCATGATCGCTCAAAAGAGGAGGGGGCCATGATCACCCAAAAGAGGAGGGGCCATGATTGCCCAAAAGAGGAGGGGGCCATGATCACCCAAAAGAGGAGGGGTCATGATCGCCCAAAGGAGGAGGGGGCCATGATCGCCCAAAAGAGGAGGGGCCATGATCGCCCAAAGGAGGAGGGGCCATGATCGCCCAAGGGAGGAGGGCCTTGATCGCCCCAAAGAGGAGGGGCCATGATCGCCCAAGGGAGAAGGGGCCATGATCGCCCAAAAGAGGAGGGGCCATGATCGCCCAAGGGAGAAGGGGCCATGATCGCCCAAAAGAGGAGGGGCCATGATCGCCCAAAGGAGGAGGGGCCATGATCGCCCAAAAGAGGAGGGGCCATGATCGCCCAAAGGAGGAGGGGCCATGATCGCCCAAAGGAGGAGGGGGCCATGATCGCCCAAAAGAGGAGGGGCCATGATCGCCCAAAGGAGGAGGGGGCCATGATCGCCCAAAAGAGGAGGGGCCATGATCGCCCAAGGGAGAAGGGGCCATGATCGCCCAAAAGAGGAGGGGCCATGATCGCCCAAAGGAGGAGGGGCCATGATCGCCCAAAGGAGGAGGGGCCATGATCGCCCAAAGGAGGAGGGGCCATGATTGCCCAAAGGAGGAGGGGGCCATGATCGCCCAAAAGAGGAGGGGCCATGATCAGAAAAGGGGTCAAATTGTATTAATGGCTTTCCTAGTTTCTTTTTGCATTAGCTTGGCAGTGTGAACCTGGGAAAAGATAGGAAAGCTAGAAATGGACTGGGGGAGTGAATTTTGCTCTATTGCTATTGCTAACCTGCTTGTACAGTTACAGCTATGAGAGGAAAAATGGACCATGCTTGTGTGCTTTCATTCTCTTTGCTTCTCTATTATATAACCCTTGGGAGCATCTTCCATTGTCCTCAGCAGGTCGGCGGGAAGGTGCACCCCTGCCTAGGCTCCCCATATAGCCAGCATTGAGGAATCTGATTGTTGGCCAAGGGATAGCATTTGTTTAGGGCCCTGTTCTACTATTGGCTATGAGGGAATGCTGGACCCCATCAACAAAAGGGCAGGAATGCTTCTCTGCTGTGTACCATAATTTACAACCTATAATGTTTCTGCTATAGCAGTAACATATGTCAGTGTTTTGCACCAAAAAAACAGTTGGGGAGGTCTGGAACTGCATCCAGTTCCATCACAGAAAAATTCAGAACTGTAGACTCATGAGGCTACTTTCCATTAAAAAAAATGCACTTGCATTTTACATCTAGTTTGACCTCCAGATTTCTAAAATGGATGGAACACTGGAGTTATTAATCTAATGTGAGTTACTTTGTGTCATCTTTCAGCAGCAGCAGTATCTAGCTGGGCATGTGGTATTTTAATTTTTGAAAAATATTTTCAGTTCCGCGATCTGACAAAGTATCCGTCAGACGCTCAGAAAATAAGAAGTGGTATATATAATTTCTGTGGTTTATCAATATCCTGATCACAAAATCTGGTGACACACTCTAAGGATTTTTTCAGATGGACAAAAAAGACGTGAGCACAGTGCGATGCCCTTGTCAATGTCGCACAATTTGGCAAAGATTTTCAGATGAACATCATGTGACATTGCGATAATCTCACCATTATCCCGTGAATAAAGAGGGGTTTTCCACCAGCTTTTCATTCACAGGACTTTCCTGTGAATGAAAAGCGGCTGGAAAATTCCTCTTTATTCACGGGATAATGGCAGGATTATTGCGATGTTGTGTGATGTCATCTGAAAATCTTTGCCAAATTGTGCAACATTGACAGGAGTATCGCGTTATGCTCCCGTCCTTTTTGCCCATTTGAAAAAGTCCTAACTGTTGGATCTGGTAACCAAGGCTCACTTCTGCTTGCTCCGCTCACCCGTGTCTAACCATAATGACAGTATCTGCCACTTTTTGTCAACATCTGTCCACCTGTTCTTAACTTTACAGACAGTATGCTTTAGCATTGTTCTTTCTGTTACCACCACCCCCTCAGTTATTACCATTCAGCTGCTTGGAACATAATAAAGTTCACTGTCTCTGCCATGGCTAACAAGCAATCAGTATGCACTAATCCTTCAAGCCCACCAGCTGTACTGTGTACAATGGCCCTACCGAGAAGTTAATTCTAGTTAGGGAAATGTACATGCGTGTTGAAAACCAGAACTGAATAGGAGAATGTCCTGACTCCTGTCCTGCATTCTCAAGGGAGCTGCATCCTCAACAGAACAAGTGGAGACTTGAAGCGTATAAAAGGTTGTAGTGCACGGCTATAGGAATTAATACCCATAGTTCAGGCTGAAGTTTCCCCAGCCTATTTTCGGAGGCAGAATTTAATATGAGATAGATAAAGAAGAGCTAAAAAAATGCAAGGCCACACATGCTCCTGAAGAAGCAGCCGCTCAAACTAGCTTGTGACAGTCAGAACAGGCCAACTCAGGTTTCCTTGAGTGTGTGCATGTAGCTATACAGTAGTTGCAAAATGAAAAGATGGGGGCAGAAAGGCAAGCATGTGTTTACGTGCCTTTAAGACATCTACTGTATTAACTTATGGCAACCCCATGAATTTAATAAGGCTTTACAATGGAAAGTTCTGTGATCGACAGATAGAGGTTATGTGTCTATACACCTGCACATATGAGCCAGCAACTTCATTTCTGTCATGTTCAGTTCAGTTCAGAGACACAAGCTTCAAGTAAAACAGAAAGCTTTATGAAGAAACTAAAGGTGTTCACATTATTTTCAGGACAGAGGCAATTTTGGCGACAGAGAATACTAAAAACAATAAGCAATTCAAATGTTTTTGCGTGCTCGCTACCCATTTGTACTTAAACTAAAATGTTTCCTCTCCGTACCAAGCATTCCCACTGAATTGACCTTGACTGTTCAAAGCTCATTTTCCCATCATTAGCCAGCTTCAAGAAAAATAATCCTTCATTCTACCCAGCATCACCACTTGTATAACATTACCCATCATCCAGGATTGCCACCACTTATCTAACATTACTCATCATCCAGTTTGACACTGCTTTAACTTCCCTGGTTAAGTGTTAGGGAATCTCAGGAGCTGTAGTTTATTATGGAACCAGAGCTCTCTGACAAAGAAGGCTAAATGTCTCACAAAACAACAGTTCCTAGAATTCCTTAGAATAGAGCCAGGGCAGCTAAAGTGGTGTCAAACTGGATTATTTCTGCAGTGTTGAATGGACCATTGTCCACCACGAAAGACACAATTTGCCCACATGTAAGGTGGGCAAATTTCAGTGAAGTGATGAAGATTAACTTCATGTATATATTACATCCTAATAATTAGGATGTTTAGTAAATTATAGCTAGCTGTGGTCTTTTACTTATGATAATATTTTAATGTCTCCCTACAGGGACTGCATTGTGGACTGTAGACAAAGCAGGCTGCTTAATCCAAATTCATCTTTGGAGCCCTTTCACACTACACAGTTACCGCACTATGATTCCATTTTAACTGCCATGGCATCCCAGAAGGGGTTGCAGTTTGGTCATAGGCACGAAAACTCTAAATCCCATAACTCTAAACCCCCTCTTTTATTTGCACATCCCAGGATTCCATAGGATGGAAACATGGCAGTTAAAGTGGAATCATAGTACTGGAAGTGTGTAGTGTGAATGAACCCTAAGAGTATTTGGGCTCCTCCAGATGGGACAAACATGTTCGGAAGTGGTACCATTTGCGCTGTAAACTACCCATTTAAAGATCCAATAAACATTTTATAAATTATGCAGTGTTCAGGTATATTACCTGCCTCCCTTGTCCACACTATACTGAAGTATTGTGTGCCTATCTGAGGCACTTTTGACCCCTGTTGCAACTGAGTAGGACAGGGAAGGAGCTTTGATCTTCCAAGCACAGCATTAACGGTATTAGAGACTATCACTATAGAACTGCAGCTCTAGAATTTTTTTCAGTGTTTTATTTTAATTTATGAATTTAATTTAATTTAATTTAATGTATGAACAGGAAGAAAACAAATCTGTTACAACCAGCAACAAACAAATCAACAAGTATAAACCCTCCCTACAATATAAAGGGGAGGATTGGATGTGGAGGTGACAACAGGAGCAAAATGGAAAGAAAAATACCCCAGGACTTCCTACCAAACTTGGCATTCTGAAAGAGGTCTTAGGGTGCATCTGCACTGCCGAAATAATCCGGTTTGACACCACTTTAACTGTCACAGCTCAGTGCTATGGATTCTGTAGTTTTGTGAGACATTTCATCTTCTTTGTCAGAGAGCTCTGGTGCCACAATAAGCTACATTTCCCCAGTATTCCATAACCTTGAGCCATGACAGTTAAAGTGGTGTCCAACTGGATTATTTCTGCAGTGCAGATGCAGGCTCAGATTCAATTTCTTTGCTGAGAAGATATGTTACTCTGTAAACCTTTATAAATATCTTCTCACTCTATGATGAAAACTATAATTTTAACTTCACTTTTGATATCTGGACAGTAGACCTTTAGTATTTAAAGAGAGTAGTAGTTTCTTGGGAAAGGTAAGACTAATGAAGAGGCAGCTAAATTATCAGAAGAAAGCAAACTGTAACACAAAGTTGTTGGGAGAGGAAAGCAGGGTTGAAGCATAAGAGAGGGAGACAGAAGAGATAGGAAAATTAGTTGAAAGGGTTGAAGCGTTTAGTTAATCAGTAATAAATTTTAAAAAATCTAATTCAATTACATTTATATTAGAAGGGGGAAATTAACTACAGTATTAAGTTTATGTTGCATTGCCATTTCTTCTTTTTCTTCATTTACCTTTCCCCTAATACTGGGATTCGAGATGGATTATAAACAATCACAAACTAAAATATATACAGAGACGTAAATAAAATATATACATCGTATCTGCAAACTTATCAAATGAATCTGACGAAGTAGACTTAAGTCTACAGAAGCTCATGCTGTCAACTTCTTTGTTTCAGTCTCAAAGGTGCTACAGGATCTCTTTTCATACTTAAAACCCAAGTAAATTACCCACAGAACTAAAACCATTTACAAAAACTATTAAAACATTTAAAAAATCAACAAAATAGTGTACACCACAAAAAGTCCTTTACAATCCATTTCTAAAAGCTAGTTGGAATAAAAAAAATCCACTTTCCAGTGGAAGGACAACAATCAGGGAATCATTCCTGGTTTTCCTTGGTAGGGAGATTCAAAGCTTGGGAGCAGCCATCAAGAGGTCTCTCCACACTGCACTTTGAGCTGTGCCTGAGAATGGATCCGAATCCAGAGGAGATATTGCAGTAAAGGGGTTTTGCATTGTAATAACAGGTTCTTCTGTTATTACAAAACGCTGCAAATGAAGGAGAAGGCTTATGGCTGAAAGCACTTTTCATCCCGCTTTCATGTGAAAGTGATTTGCGCTGCAATATAAGGGTGAAAATGACTCTGAGGAAGGGGAGCACAGAGGTGGGGTATAAAATATACTTAGCCAAGCTGTATTAGAGTGCAGAAAAGATATATATGGAATTATGTGTTGTTAAAAGTTTATATGTATGCATTTTAGTTTCAATAAAAAAAATATTTTAAAAAGTAATTTGTGCGATCACTTTCACTCACTGACAGGTTCAGTGCGCTTGTGAGTGAAAGTGATTTGTGTGATCATTTTCACTTGCACTTCCCTGTCGGGTCAAGTAAGGGCAATGTGTGAAAGTCCTTCCCGCGATCGGGACAGGGACGGGACAATGACACACCATTCCTCATGTGATAATCTCTAAAGGCGGCTTCATTGTTACAAAGCATATAACAGTCATCCGAACAAAGACGGGAACCAATGTACTATTACAGCTGGAGCTGAAGGCTCAAGGAACATGGGCAGTTCCCATACCATCTTTGATCATGCAAGTTCACATTACAAGTCTGCGTTTGAAAATGTGTAATACAGTAGATTTAAGCTGAAAACTGTCCTTTTCCTCTCCCTTCCACCATTTCTGTTTTGCAGTTAGGAGAGGAGGAAATAGCTGTATGGATTTTTGAAAACCATGCTTTCTCACCCACCCTTTCTTTTGCTTTTTGTTTCTCCCTCCCTTATAATTACATCCCTGTAATCCTTCTTTCTTCCATTTACTAAAAGGCTGAAAACTATAAATCCCAAACATCATACAAAATAAATGCCCAACATTCAAAGTGCATGTGCGAACATCATTGCATGTATCAATGTATCACATTTTCCCTGTCTTTTTAGCTCGTTTTTTTCCACTTAGAAAGACGTGTAGTCAAAACGCGTTTGGTTTTAGGTGGTTTTATTGCATTCTCTACATATATGAGGACAGGCAGGGATGTTGAATACAGTAATTTGTTAATGTTTTTCATTGTACTTTTGTAATGTTGTGAAGCTGTTCTGAGTCCCACTCCTGGGAAAAGAGAGAGGTACAAATAAATACTGTAATAATAATAATAATTCACCACACTCCCTCTGGAAGTGCACACATTGGCTTTATGTGGTTTCAGTCCATTCTTTATTTACAAATATCTTTGAAAACACTGATGTTCACACACACACTTTCAATGTTGGACATTTTTGTATTTTGTGTACGCCATTTGGGATTTGCACGCATCCCTCCATATCTGTGGCTTTGACTATTAATGGATTTTATCAATTATGTCCTCTCTAGGAATATCTAGGTCCTCCAGCGCAACTCTATGGTCAAGGTTTAACCAAAAGTGGCACGGAAAGACCTAAGAGATTCCTAGAGAGGACACTCTACTAGGCCTTTGTGTAGCTCCTCCAGTGCAGTTTCTATATTGTCTTTGGGACCATAGAGTTGCGCTGGAGGACCTAACAGAGATTCCTAGAGAGTTTTCAGCCGTGTGAGAGGAAGATTGACAGGAAACGGCTGTAGTCAGTGTGTGTGGCTCGCGCCAGCAGCTGAGGAAAAGGGGCGGGGCCGTGGGCGATGCGGTGGGCGGGGCCTCCCTCAGCCCCGCCCCCTCCCTCACGCTCTGTCTTTCTTTCCCACTTGCTGAAGGAATAGAAAATCAACACACAACAACAACAACAAGAAGGCTCTTCCTATTTTCCCGGCGTCCTTTGCGGCGGCGGCGGCGGCGGCGCCCCTTCCCTTCCGCCATATTGGGTGGCTTATATGGGGGAAGGTTGAAGCAAGCAGGGGCCCGAGGAGCAGGAGAAGAAGAGCTGGGCTGCGGGGACCCAACAACAACGGGGCCGGTGAGTCGAAGGAGGGAGGGCCGCTGCTGCTGTTGCTCCAGTGATGCTGGGAGTGGTAGTTCCGTGGCCCCCCCCAGGAGACTACAATTCCCATAATTCCCTGCCATGCTGAGCTGGAACTGAAGAAGAAGAAGGAGGGAGGTGGTGGGGAAGGCCGACATCAGGTTTCCTCCTCCTGGCAGCTGTTATGCCTAGCAATACACAAAACGATGCTGGGCCTCCCTTTCTCTTCTCCTTCAGTCTTCCAGCTCCTGCCGAGGGGGCGGGCCCTGCTGCTGCCTCCCTTCTTTCATTGTTACTTTCCTTCCTTCCCTTTTCCCTGCCTTCCATCTTTCCCTCCCTCCTTTCTTCCTTCTTTGCTTCCTTCCTTCCTTCTTTCCATTTTTTCTTTCCTTTCTTCCTTTCATCCATCCTTCTCTCCTTCCTTCTGTGCTTCTTTCTTTCGTTTCTTCTTTCTTTCTTTCTTTCTTTCTGTCCATCCATCCTTCCTTCTTTCCTTCCTTCCTTCTGTGCTGCTTTCTTTCATTTCTTCCTTCCTTCCTTTTTTTCTTCCTTCTTTGCTCCCTTTCCATCCTTCCATTTTTTTCTTTCATTTCTTCTTTTCATTCTTCCTTCCTTCCTTCTTTCTTTCTTTCCTTTCTTTCTTCTTTCTGTGAATCCTTCCTTCCTTCTTTCCTTCCATTTTGGCTTCTTTCCTTCCTTCTTTGCTTTTTTTCTGTCCTTCATTCTTTGCTCCCTTCTTTCCTTCTTTCTTTCCACCCTTCCTCCTTTCCTTCCTTCTTTTTTTCCTTCTTTCCACCCTTCCTCCTTTCTTTCCTCCTTTCCTTCTTTCTTTCCATCCTTCCTTCTTTCCTTCCTTCTTTCCATCCTTCCTCCTTTGCTTCCTTCCTCCTTTCCTTCTTTCTTTCCATCCTTCCTTCTTTCCTTCTTTCTTTCCACCCTTCCTCCTTTGCTTCCTTCCTACCTTCCTTATGACCTGCCACGGCTGTCCCCTCAGAGGAGGAATGACACTCCCTCCATTCCACTGTTGTCCCACTTCTAGCCTTGGAAAGCAATGAGGATGATGGGGATGATGCAGAGCAAAGGGCCCCTCAAAGGATGCCCTTGGGCCCCTTGGCTCCCTGCCTCTGTGTCCCTCTGGGGCAGCTTTCATAGGCTGAAAGGTGTGCCAGGATCCCTTTGCAGAGTGGCAGTAGTAATATGTGCCCTGCTCAGTGGGACTTACTTGCCGCTGGTCTTAGTATTCAGAAGTGACAACGTAAGAGAAGATTTACTTGTACTGCTTGTACAGACTGTCTCTGGTCTCTCCACCTCTTGCATCTGAGGAAGAGACTCCAGGTTATGCTGTCAGCTTTTCTCTTTTACTGCTTTATCACACTAGGGGACAAAGCAGATTTAAACGAGAGTTAAACAAGAGTTAAACAAGAAATGTCCTGTGATAAAGGAGTTTAACACACAGGAGGAATTTCTCCCAATTTCGAATGGAGCCAATTCAAATTCACGTAAATTCGCTAGTTTAGCGAATTTACATGAAATCTAATTGCATTCGGAATGTGTTCAGAATGACTTCCCATTTCCTGAAAATGCATGAGATACTCTTATACACCTTAACATAAAACCTATGGTTGCGTTCGGAATGACTTCCCTTTTGCCCGAAATTGCGTGAGATACACTCATTCGCAATAACATAAAACCCCATGATTGCGTTCGGATTGCCATTGCATTATACCCCTAAATTCCGTCGTATGAAAAACTCCAAACATAGGACATTTCCTGTTTAACTCTTAAGTCCTGTTTGTCCCCTAGTGTGAAAAAGCAGCCAGTCAGTCTCAAATGCTACAAGATCCTTCTGCATAGTAGTAGTACTTGCACTTGCCAGTGTGGCTTCCTTGCCACCTGTTTTAGCCAAGGTTTCACAATGTCTTCATACTATTTATTGGTGACAACAAATTGGCGAAAACAAATTAACATTTAACAGTTGCTGGCTTGTGATTTTTTTTTTTACACCAACTTCTCAAGGGAGGTCTGTAAATTGTATTTTTGAACGTCTGTTTCGGGGCAGACGGACTGTAGGAAGTCTTGGGATGTTTTTGGGAATGAACTCTAAAACTGTTGTCACATCAAGAAAATATGCAGCAAAGGGTCACTGACTTTCTTTCAGCAGCTAAAACTGGGGAAAACAACTATGTGTTCCTTGTATAAAAGGCAGTGTACAATTCAGTTAATAAAAATGAAGGAATGCCTATGTATTTAGCAACTTGTACTTGGAGAATCAGTTCTGATGTACACATCATTTTATATGTTCCGTAAGAACATACAAACAGCATTCCTTGTGGCTTCTCCGTTAATATATTACAGCTCCTCCAACTACAAAAGGCACAAAGCTGGGACTTGATCTTTTTTCCCAGTTGTGGTGTGCATATACTTAAAACAGAGTAGAGCTTATCCAAGTTGATGTGTGTGCATTTTAGACTTGGGAACCGGCTGCTTGGTTAAGGGCAGCAAATGTAATCTTGTTGAAGCAAATACGTTGGGACTAAATACATGGATGGAAGATAGAGAGGGCTACCCTATTTTCTGCACACAGGCGAATTTTCATGAAACAGGAAAATAAATGACATTTCAGTAAAAAGGAATGCAGTCAGGAAACAAAGGTCTTAAGCACCATATTACTCCCATGGTCTCCTGCACTAGTTAATTCAGCTGTACTGGGTTTGTGAAGGCTTTATTCAGCAATCTGCCTCTCTTTACTGATGAAAGGTGCTGTGCTCATGACACTAGCAACTAAACTAGCTGCCGTAGCATGATGTTTTAACTGTACTAATTTGTTCCAGCCTGTATTTTTGGGACGATGGTTTCATAGGCCACTTTCTCCATCTTGAGAGGAATTGGGATTCTAGACCTATCTTATCATACAAACCTGCTCTCACTGACTCTGAGCCATAATGGCTAAGTGCATTTACGTTAACAGCTGCCATGTGTCTGAACCCCAGATGTTGGAGGCAAATGGGGAAATAATGGTATCTCCTTATCCTTCTAGAAGGGTCCTCAGTGACATCTCTTTAGTAGTTGTTGCAGGAGCCTTTCATTCAGTATGTGAGATCCTTTTGTTTTTCAGATTATTTTGCTCTATACAGTTAAGATGGCTGGTGAAGTTTGCACTGCCTACAGTACAGCATCTTGAGGGGAATTTCCCTCAGTCTCTAATACAAATGATAAGGATGTTTCATCCTTTCTTTTGGCTAATATTGAAAGAAACTCTTCAGCTGTAAGCTTGCTTCCTTTACTTCCTAGATTTGTGGCCCACCTGTCTTCCGAGTTACTCATATTATACTAGTTTCAAAACAGCCCAGTGAGATGGGGCTGAGAGATAGTGATTTATACAAGCCAATGCTGAGATCTGCAGCTAAGAAATGGATTCAAACTCAGCTTTTCACTTCCCGCCTGAGTGCCCTAACCTGTACACCACATTGCCATATTGTGCTTCTTCACAGTATCCTTAGGAGTACTCTTTGAAACGTAATTCCAACAGGAGAGAAAGGAACGTCTATTTGTTTTAATATGTTCTGAACTTACCAACATTCTAAGTTATCCCACTTGTGGATAGTAGTAAATGTTTTTTCATAATGTGGAATTTTAATTTCTCCTGTCCCAAAGTCTACAAAGAGTTATTCAAGCTACGTGAGATCACTATATTTCTCTACATACTGCAGCCAAAATATGTGTTATGGGAAAAAGGGAATTGAAAATATACAAGATTATTTTTGGCTGAGTGCTAGCATTAACTAATTTCACAGAAGATGTTCTGTGCAGGCTGTTTACTCTTGCTTTGTTTTTAAATAGTACAGCTGGTTTATTTAATGTTTAGTTGAATGCCCACATGCTGTTTTGAAAAATATTTGCACACTATTGAGGAAACCCTATTGCCTGCATTTTCTAAAACAAGAAAAAGTATCAATTAATTGAATAATCTTAATTGAATAATCTAGTTTTTGTGACCAACTCACTGATCATTCTTGCAAGGGGTCTGCTGAGTTTTAGCTCCATAGGTGTTAAAGCAAAAGTGAGCCATTCTAAAGACCTTATGCAGACTTAAGTTTTCGGCATGGTTAAGTCAGGTGTGGACAACTGTCGATGGCTAAGGGGCCACATTAGTCACCCAGGAGGAGAGCTGCATCACCCACTATACCTGCTTCTTGCCTCCGGACTTGGAGGCATTTCTACCATATTTTGGGCCTTTCTGAGCCCATAGAAGGCACTCGGTGTATTTGTGCTTTTTGTGTGTTTTACACGTTGACTGGATGGTCCTTGTGCTCTCTTCCAGTTCTATGATTTTGTGTTATTTTTACTCTGGGGGGCACAAAAATGGACCTGGAGGGCATTTTTTGGTCCACAGTCCACACATTTCCTAGCCCTGGTTTAAGTGATTCATTACAAGAGTGTATTCACAACAATGACATTCCTGACCATGGTTAGGTACAGTATTCCTTTCCCCCAGGATTTAGTTGCCAGCTGGCTTCCTACATAATTGAAATAGGTTCCAATAAAGACATAAGTTATGTACTTGTGTATAAGTATGTGCTCGTGTATAAGTTGAGAAATATTAGTCAAAGAATTGAACTCCAAAAACAAGTTATCCATGGGTCATTATAAATACTGTATCTTAACTCTTATAAAAAAAATAAAGAATCTTCCCTTAGTAGAGTGGTGAAAGGCATAAGCTTACTGGTAGCCGATTTTGGAAGAACCTAAAAGAAATATTGGCACACACACACACACACACACACACACATATATGCTTGGGTTCTGATTCTGGCCTTTTTGAATGTCTGGGAGGGAAAATGGCTGTGTCTCTTTGGCACATCCCCCAGAGTAGTAGGTGTTGGCGTTTCTTTTAGATTCATTTATTCCATTGATGAAGAATTTGCCTTTGAAGGATTTGGATGAGGTAGTTGTATATGTTAGCATTTTGGGGCTAAAACCAGGCAGTTATTGCATTAAAGTTAGTCTGTAACCACTGCTAAAGAAGTCACCATTTTCTTTACTTTGCCTTCACATGCTGTTTGACATGTGTGTGTTTTCTTAGCCCTTCCCACACCTAGTCACCTCTCTAATACAGTGCATGGCCTTGGTATCATTTTCCTTTGCTTTGTCTTTTACATCCTTTGTTACATCCCCCTACGTTTTACGCTTTACCCATGGGTCATGTCAAAATGCATAATTTGGCCCCAAAATCTGCCCTCGATTTACACTTGAGGGCGATTTATATACAAGTATATACCATAATTTGCAGTTGAATTAATTATGCTCTTAAAAGACAAATAAAACCAAATCAAATGTCTCACTAATAATAAATATATTACTATTACAGTATTACTACTACTATTACTACTACAGTTGTCCCTTGCTATCTGTGGGGAATCCATTGTTCACCCCCACCCCAATAGCTAAAAACGTGGGACCTTAAGTCCCGTTCTTTTGAATGGGTGCATGTGCCTGCTCACACCACCACATGTGCACATGCCATGAAAAAAGCTGGGGCATGTCGTTCATGGAATTTCAAACTGTGGATGGCAAGCCCGCAGATGGCTTTATTAATTTCTCCTGTTGTTACTATATTTACTTATATCCCACCAGTCAGGCATTCAAGATGGCTTGCCCCAGTTAAAATATAGCTAAGCATTCACCACATACAAATGTTAAACATGTAATCAATCTATCAGTAAAATTCAATAAAGTCCAACATATCCATTTTATAACTCTGGCTGTAACAAGCAGTCATTTGTTGAAGACCTATGTCAGTTGGCGAACCTTTTAGGGACCGAGTGCCCAAACTAAAAGGCCTTCCAGCACTAGGTGTTACTTGGTGCTGGGGGCAGGATTTCTGGGGAGAGTGGGACTTCTAGGGCAGGACTTCTTCCTTCTGTCTTCCCGGGCCTTCAGCTGCCTCTCTGGAGACAGCTAAAGGGCCGAGGAGGTGAGGGGGAGAAGAGGAACAGGTGTGCGCCTGTTCAACCTCCTTCCCTGCCCTCCATGTGCCACAAAAATGGTTTTGTGTGCCATCTCTGGCACACATGCCATACATTCGTCACCACGGACCTATGTGAACACAAACGTCTACCTGCTGCTGGAAGGATAATAGGGGACATGAGGAGGCACTAGCCTACACTCCTTTGGAAGAGAGATCCATAATATTAAGAAGGGAAGGGCTATCAAGAAATCAATCTTTTGTGTCTGCATTCACCATACATCTGGTGATGGTGGAACCAAGAGATGGGTTTCTTTTGCAGATGTCAGCACTTGGATAGCCTGGATGAAAGTCAAATAGGATTTTATTGGTTATTGCCAGCATTTATTTTTTATTGGAAATGGATTGGTAGCCAGTGAGGCTGTTATAATAGTGGAGTTTGTTTCTTGTAATTAATCTTTGTCACCAGTGTGGTCACAGCATTTTGGACCAGTGGCAATTTCCAAACATACAGTTGGCCCTCCTTATCTGTGGATTTTTTTTTTTAATCCACGGATTTGATCGTACACGGCTTGAAAATATTCCCAAAAAGTATAAATTCCAAATAGCAAACCTTGATTTTTCCATTTTTTATATATGGGACACCATTTTGTTGTGCCATTATATTTAGACTTGCGCATCCACGGATTTTCTTATCCACGGAGGGTCCTGGAACCAAACCCCAGCAGATAACAAGGGCCCACTATACTTCAGAAATTTGTCATTATGACCAGATCAAAAATCCAGGAATGAGCACAGCTGGTACATGGATTTTTAATTGTGCAAATGCATTCCAGATTTTTGCATAAACCTGAGAATCCAGGTGCAGGCCTGAAGCCAGGAGTACAAAACTGAAAATTTGCTTCTTCATGCAGAATGTAGCCCTAGCACAGGCTGAATTTTTATTCCCTGATCTCCCTTTTGACTGATCAGAAGCATCACTGTTGTGTTTAGATTCACCTTCAGTTTGTTCAGCCTCATCTCATCCATTACTAATACCAAATGCTGGTTTATAAATTGATTTAGAGATTGCAAAAGAGGGGTCCCCGTTGAGGTGCAAATGGACTTTAAATTTCCTGGACTTTAAAGCCGCATGGCCCGAAGGAGGAGAAGCATGTCTGCAAAAGACATCCTCCCCAGTATACCATCTTTACTAAGGACTGAAGCAGCATGCAGGCATTGGACTAACCTCTCCAATCCCCCCCCCCCTTGGTTTGTAACATTTTGCCTTTGTAACAAAATGCCCATATTGTGCATTTTGATTGGCCAATAAAGGTATCATTGGTGGATTTTTGTTTGGTTTAGAAATAGAATAACTTTCTTGGAATTTAAATAGGAATAATAGATATTAGTGAGGGATGCCATTGGTCAAGATTTTGAAAATAAACAGAGAAGACTTTCTAACAGTGGTCTCACAACACCTCTCTTAGGTAAAATAGTACCATCCTCTTAACCTGTTCCTCCAGGAAAGCCTAAAGCCACTGAAAAACAATTACTTCAGGTTTCATCCTGGATAAGAAGCCCAGAAGCATACCATAGCTGATAGTATCAAAAACATCTGCTGTCCGACAGAAGCAACAGGAAAACACTTCAGTTCTGGAAGTCAGTCCCCTATCAAGCTGACCATAGCCTTCCCTATCCCATAACCAGGTCTGAAGCCAGATTGAGGTTGATCTAGATAATCCATTTCTTCTAGGAACCTCTGAAACTGAGAGGCTCCACAGTCTTGCCAAAAATGAATTATTGGAGATTGGCTGATAGTTATCTAATGTGATAGGGTTCAGGGAAGGCTTTTTAACAGTGCTCTCACAACTGTTTGTTTTATATACAAGGAAACCTTTCCTTCTTAAAAGGAAACATCCATCATTCTTTTAGCCAGCTGTTGTGGGGAGAGCAATGAAGCACACATAAAACATGGTTATCTGAAAACTCTGGTCTAGTGGTTAGGATTCCCGATTTTTAACCAGATGGCCCTGGTTTACTAGTAGTAGTGGAAAATATCATAGACTTGGAACAATCAATGAGGAAAATTAAAGAAGAACATACAAAGGCAGGGTTAAAACAAAAATAGTAACCACAGAAGATCAAAATAAATTCAACCTAGATAATGGAGAAATCAAAATGGTAAAGATGTCCTGTACTTTGTATCAAACATTGATCAGAAGGAGACTGCAGTCAAGAAATCAGAAGACTAGGAATGGGAAAGGCAGCTATGAAAAAACTAGGCAAGATCCTAAATATCCTGTTTTCCTCATCACCATGTCTGGATATGAGAGCTGGACAGTGAAGAAGCAAATAGGAAGAGGATCAAATCATCTGAGTTTGGTGCTAGAGAAGAGTGCTAAAAGTACTGTGGATAGCCAAAAAGACAAACAAAAATGGTCTTTCATTAGATCAAGCCTTAACTCTCCCTAGAACCTAAGATGGCAAAAATGAGGCTGTTGTACTTTGGCCACAGCATGAGAAGACATGACTCACTGGAAAAGACAATGATCCTAGGGAAGATGGAGGGTAGTAGAAAGAGGTAAAGACCCCATTGATGGACTCAGTCAGGGAAGCCATGGGCCTGAGTCTGCAGGACCTAAGCAGAGTAGTGGAGGACAGAGGATCTTGGGGACATCTCATCCACTGGGTCGCGATGAGTCAGGGTCTACTCGAAACTAGTTAACAAAAAATCTGGAAACTGGTGGGTTTGCATAAATTTCTGTAGTGAATAATTTACCAAAGCACTTTAGGAACTGTGGATAGTAGAATTTGTTTTCTCTGCAGCAGTGGAAATTATTTGTCTTGAGGATTAAATGTTTGAGTATTTACATCTGTAGTTCTTACTGCATTTCTGGTTTTTAAAATTCCCTGAATGTGTAAGAGAGGAAAGTGTTGATTTCTCCTGACAAACTAGACCAGTGCTCTTCCAATCTGGTGTCCTTGAGATGTGGTGGACTCCAACTCCCATTGTTCTCAGGGTGTCAGGATGGCTAGAAATGATGGCAGTTGCAGTCTAACACACCTCAAGGGCTCCAGATTTTGGATGACTGTTAGTCATTGCCAGTGACTCCTGAAAAGCCATTATGTGTGCTGTGTAGATGAAGGAGATAAAGAGTCACAGAGCAGCTGAAATGTGTGAATGAGGGTGCCTTATTTTCCTGTTTTTCTGTTGTTTCTTGGTTTGGGTGCTTTATTTTCCTATTTCAACAGCCTGCTCTAGGGTGCTGGTTTTGCACATTATTGCATTTCAGTTTTGCTTTGTGTAAACTGCTACCACAATCTCTTCAGTATTCATTTATTATATGAATACAAATGCTCTTCAGTGCTCTGCAGCTGGATGATTAATGATGTGGTAACATTTCCATATCCGTCTGTAATTGTTATTGGAAGCTGGATTTTTGGCAAATATTCATAGAAGTCTACATACCAACATACCAAATCTCTTTACATGGCTATAAGTCTGCACTTGTACATGGAATATATCTTGTCATCATTGTTCATGTTTCATTTATTCAAGAGGGCCAAGTACTTATCTAGCAAAAATGTCTCTATGCATGCAAATGCAGAAGATAACGTCCAGGATCATCAGGGTCCCCAGATTTGCAGAATTCATGCAGGGTCAGACAGACCCCCAAATTTGTTAAGGTGGGAATGTCTTCTCACTCTTGGCGGCTTCCTCTTTCCTCCCAAAATGGGACTATTACAAACTCTGCCAACACACAGTTTTGTTTCTGCTAATGTCAAACTAATTATTTGTGTGCCCATTCTTGTGTAGTTAACATGGCCCCCATGTGGGAAAGGAAGATACTGGGCTTTGGAGGAACTCTAAGATATGCATACCCCGCCACCCACCCCCTAAAAAAATCAGAAAAGATGGAGATTCACAAAGCAGCTCAGTGTTGGGTGCTAGTTGAGAGACTAGAGGGCAACAATGGGATGTTGAAAATCGAGTACCCCATATAATATTTTGGAATAGCTCCCACCTGTCAATTCCAGTTACAATAAATTAGGAGGCTGTTCGGGGACTTAGTTACTTGTTATGTTAAACACTGAAGCTGTAGATAAAGTTGAGGAAGTTTTGCAGTAGGCCATCTCATATACTTGGATTGAATCAGGATACTTGGGCTCACTTACGGTATATTAAAATCCTCCCTAGCTCCTGGCTGTCAGTATATAGGACCACTGCATACAGTTTCCTGCTTGTGCCTTGAGTGCCTTCTATGAGTTTTCCCCAAATGCTAATAATGCAAAGATATTCATTCTTTGTTGAACCCTGGGCAATAGAAACATGCACCAGCAATAAAAGGGAGGCTTTATTGGTGGCTGTCATTACATTTGTATCCCTCAACTTAGGGTTGTTGACCTTATTACTGTAGGATGAACTAGCTTGTGGGGGATAAATGATAAACATTTTAAATAGGGATTAAACATGATCGCAGCAGTGAATTCATTTTTGGATAGCATAGTTTTTTCCAGTGTGCAAGGGACTGGCACCATATTTATGCCCATTGGCTCTTAATTATCCTCCACACACACTGAAAATTCACCAGGGATCAGGAACTTGTACCAGGCGAGTGACCCCCACTTTGAGTAGCACTGGTTTAAGGAACATTCATATTTTTCACACAATTTATCATCTTAGTAATAATAATAATCTTTAATAAACATGCACTTTGCCATTATAAATGTCTGCTTATTTGTACACTGAAACCATAGGGGAATAACTTAGTTTATTAAAACTTACTTGTTTTTGCTGAAGAACACAATATCCCATTTCATTGTTTTAGGCATACATTAGAATAACATAAACGTGTTGAAGCTTTCTGTCTTGTGTTTGAAAAGATGTGCAGTACTTGACTATTTGTTGATATTACAGGTGTATTGATGTAAGAATTTTTCACCAGATCGCCAACATTTGAAATTGATAAGAAATAGAAAATACTGAAACCTGTAACAAAGCATGAAATTCATTCAAGTAGGCCATGGCTTGTTTTGGTAGCCAGGCATTATTTGTGGCTGACCCCTTGTTCTCTATCATGGGGGATAGAAATACTACCTTTTCGATTTTCAGACAAACATTTAAAGCTACTAATACCTGCTGAAATGTGGTTCAGTTGGGTCAGATGACCCAAGTGTCAGTGTTTGGGGATGGAGTGGCACTCTGGGAAGTGCTGGAAGTGACTGCTTGTTGGCCAGGACAGTAACTGCTGCAGTGAGTAACTCATAGCTGCCATAGTCTAGGCTTCCTACTCTGTCTTCCTCAATCAAGCAACCTCCTCGATACTTAAGAGAGCAATGGCCTCAACCAGTTTTCTTGATTCTTAAAACTGCAGGGGCAGCTTCTCCAATAGCTCAGACATTCACAAAGGGACCCCAGTTTTTGAAACTGCTCTTTGCCCTGCTACTGCTGCGTACCTCAAGTCATTTTTGATTTACAGCAAGCCTCTCATAGGGTTTTCTTAGAAAGTTTCTTCAGAGGGGCTTTGCCATTGCCATCTTCAAAGGCTGAATGTGTGTGACTTGCCCAAGGTCACCCAGTGAGGTTTGAGTGGGGAATTGAACCCTGGTCTCCAGATTTGTCGTCCAACACTGAAACCACTACACTCTTATTGCTTTGTGCCCACAGCCACCTTAATCTGGCCTTGTGTGTGAGTCCCTGTGCATTTAAAACACAGAGATTAGTAACAAATAGAGTGCAATGGATGCTCAGAAGCATTGGTGATAAAAGAAGAGCAAAAAAAAAAAAAAGTTTTTCTATATGATAATACAGAAGACACCCTTGAAACCTTAAGCCTGTCTATATCCAGTGTAATATTTACAGGTTCCTTTCTAGGAACAGAACAGGGAGTTCTGCTGTTAGTCTCTAGATTGGCAGGGCTGGAGATGAATATAGGAGCTAGATTGGATAAAGCTGGTCAGTAGAAGCCAATTGGGGCAGCTTTACTTTTGGTGGAAGAAAATACCATAATCTCTCTGTTTAAGATGGTATCAACTTCTGTTTCTCCAGTGTAGACGCCTGGAGCTGATCCACTAAATTTGGTGTTCTGTAAGCCATACAGATACAAAGTTAACTTGCTGCTCATGCTGCTTCCAAAGGAGCCTTTTATTGCTTGTCTGTTTCTGCTGGGTCCAGGACCATTGGGATTGTGCCCTGATGTGACTAATTTGATTGTCTGATGAGACACGTTTACTTTCATACTATCAGAAAATACCACAGAGACACCATGACTTTAATACTTTCACCAACTGCCCCTGTACACTTTGGAGGGGGGGGGGAATCACCCCCTGATTAAATTTCTGGTTTTGAAATCTGGTATGGAAATGTTTGTGCCTTTTTGGTTGGCTAAATAAAAGTATTAGCACAATATTGACTTTGGGGTTTAGGTTTATGGTCAATATACCTATTCTTGCATTCATAAGATTTATTTATGTAGTGGGAAGTGAGTGGCCAAAGGTTGCCAAAGGACTGCAGGAGAGAGTGGATTGGTATTTCACTTCAGGGAAAGAATCATCAGTGACAAAAGTTTTACACAATTATAGCCCACATATGCACATCTCCCTGGAGTATGTGCAGGAGGCCTGTCACTCCTTTCTAACATGACATGACACACACCCCCTCCGGGTCTCTCTGGTTCATGGGGAACTTGGATGAATACAGAGATGTCTCATATTGCACAGGTAACTTCCAGGAAGCCATTCATGGTTACCAGCAGCAGCTTGGCAGCTGCCATTCTAGATTGCTGGTGGGAAATGATTCATTTATGTATTGCCATTTTGGCAGCCTTATCAGAACTGTGTCCTCTGCGGACTGGGATGGGTAAAAAGTTTTGAAATGGTTTTCAGGTAGCAGTGAGATGCCTGGTCCTAGAGCATATGCAGGGTGATTTGATTTAATTCATGATTTAAACTTCTTTGAAGGACTAATTTCTAATGATTTTAATTACTGTTTAAGCCATTCGTAAAGAAGGATCTATTTCATCATAATTTCTTTGTAGAAGTAAATTATTTTTCCCTATAACCTTAATACATATTAAGACATTTATGTTTCATTAGAAGGTACAGTATTACAAACTAAGCAGTTATTCTGAATTGTTTTTAGATTAATAGTCCATGCATCTCATGTACTTCTATCCAGATTCTTCCACCTTGTTCAGGTGTAATTCCATATTCTGGATTCATTGTTCTCTGGCTTTGCACTTTGAAAGACAGCAAGAGAGCTCATATACTTCAGCTATATTTTCCATCTCCATAATACACTGTTAATACACAATTGGAAGTTGTGTAATTAGAATTTAAGATGGTATCATTGATTTAGGCTCTTATTTACTAATTGTTTTATGAAAGTGTTGAAATCTGATTAAATAAAAAAATCCCCAATTTAAATGAAAAAAAATTATTGAAAATTTCACAAAGAATTGATTTTTGTTATCTCTGAAATAAACCAACCAAAATGTTGGGAGAATACAACACACACACACACAAATATAAGTATTCAGAGTTGGTTGGTCTCCAAAACAGTTCTAAGAATTGAGTGTCACCTGCATGGTGTGGTTTTGCAGCAGTGGTACCATTTATCTGTCAAATAGCATTGGAAGAAGCACAGGGATGGGACAAAATGTGAGGGCATTGTTTCCCCATTCTGCCTTCTCCATGAAATTGTTCTTCAGTCTCCAAATGTTTATTATAGATGGAACTTAAAATTTCAGTTAAACATTTAAAAATACAGTTTAAGTATCCAAGGAAAAGGGGCAGGCGTAGTCACTAAGGGGACATGAACACTGACTGAAGGAAAATTTCATTGGGCGATGGAATTCATGCCGAGGAGGAGCAGTCTGAGGAACCTGCTCATCAGATGATGAGTAAATAATCTGTCTTTTCCTCTTGGAATGTTAAAACTTTTGTGAAAATGTCCAGCCAACTTGTCTGGTCAAAATGATTGTTTTAATTATTTGTTGCTTTTCTTTTAGCCATGTCTCAGGCTGTGCAGACAAATGGAACACAGCCTTTAAGCAAAACATGGGAGCTCAGCTTGTATGAACTTCAGAGAACCCCTCAGGTATGTTCATATTTTTTTCTCTTTTGTTGTCTATGTTGCAGATGAGCCTGTTTTATTGAGCATCTTAATTTCTAATTTGCTCCTGAGAATAATTAAATTAAAATGACAACGGACCTGCATTATTAGTAAAGCTGATTTGTAAGATTTGTTTTTTCCTTTGCAGAATTATTAAATGATAGCTTCGCTGTGGCCAGGAAATAATTGCCTGACTATACTATTTTTTTTATCATTAGGAGGCAATAACAGATGGCCTGGAGATAGTGGTGTCACCCCGAAGCCTCCACAGTGAGCTGATGTGTCCCATTTGTTTGGATATGCTTAAAAATACGATGACGACTAAGGAATGTCTGCATCGTTTTTGTGCAGATTGTATTATCACAGCCCTTAGAAGTGGGTAAGTAAAAAGGCTCTATATGAAAACTTTTGATTGGAACTGAACATTACATTGGGATTTTGTTTATACTATAAGGAACATGCAAAAATATTATTTCTGCATTTCTGTGATTGTCTTTTACTTGCCCAGGCAGGGTTACGACTCTAGTGGGTAAGAATGGGGCATTGGGCACTTTTCAGGAAGTTTAATTCTTGTCTGCAAAGAAGACATCCAGCATGTTTTAGTCTCATTATGCCCAGGCTGGGCAAAGAATCGTGTGACTTGGGCTCTTAGGCTTTTAGCAGAGATCCTTAGCTTCTTCCTCAGTTCTTTACATAGCCAAATAAATACAGTGGTCCCCCGGGTTACGAAGGTAATCCGTTCCGGATTACCTTTCGTAACCCGGAAGTCTTCGTTTCCCGGGGGACTGCTATTTCTGCCGGACCGCACGGCCGATTAAAAGGGGCCGTGCGGTTTTTCTTATTTGCATCCCGGGGGATCCTTCGGATCCCGGGGGATGTTTTTTGGTCCCGCCGGTTTCGGGTCCCGGGGAATTTCTTTCCCCGGGGGATTCGTAAACCGGGGGACCACTGTACAAAAAATGAGAAAGACAGACAGGCAGCTTATTGTAACAGTTACCACTAAGGTGGGGCTAGATGTATCCTTTTCAGACAAGATTGAACCTTAAAGCTAAATGTCCAATGCGCCAAAAGAAGGTATCCCCCAATGGGGTATGCCAAAGCTGAGACAAATGCCTCAAAGCAAAACCATGCCCTGAAGCACTCTTATGCCTAAGGAGGCCCTAGAGATGCAGACTTGTCTGATTACAAACATTATTAAAACGTTCAAAACCTTATAAAAACTCCAAACTGGAGAGTAGTGTTGCACTACAGGACACATTAGAGAAGTGCCACTAAGGAAACACCTGACGATAAAATGAAGAAGTGAAATAAGATTTTTTATATACCAGTAAGGCAAGGCAAAAAGCTTCCTATGTAGCATGTCACGTAGCATAGCTCTGACTTTAGCTTTGGTTTAGGATTAAAGTCTTTATGTAAAAATTCTGGCAACAGTCCAGTACTGGTACCAATTCAGGACGGCTTTCCATATACAGTGGGCTTTTGATATCCGTAGCAGTTTGGTTCCAGGATCCCTCATGGATTCCAGAATCCATGGATAAACAAGTCTCATTAAATACAGCAGTGTAGTAAAATGGTAAAATTAAAGTTTGCCTTTTGGAATTTATATTTTTTGAGTACTTTCAAGCTGTGGGTGGTTGAATCCATGGATACATAGGGCCAACTGTGGTTTTGTGTAATGTACAATTGAAGAGTGTCTGGATGCTAGTAAAGTATTAACAGGATTTTCACAGTAACCAAAAACCTAAGATCTCCTCTCAGAAGCCACGCGGATAGGTGCAACCATTCCAGGTGTGGATGGAATACTGGACCCTGAGCCAGAAGATATGGCAGATGTGGTTGAAATAGAAGGCCCTTCACTGTCTGGTTGAAGAATTTCTGGAAATCATGGGCACCTTGGCCAATATAGAGATGCCAGGATAATAACTGAATTCCTTGTCACCTTCTTTAGAACTCAAGATATCAGGGGAACTGAAGAAAAGACATTGAGGCTACCTTCAGAATATCCTAGTCCTCCATTGATGGAGACAGAAACCTCATGTTTCTTGTTTACTTTTGAAGTGAACAGATCTACCAAGAGACTTCCAAATTGCCTTTAGGTCTGAAGGAAGACACTGGATCAAGATTCGATTCTCCTGGATCCAGACTTCATCTGCTTAGGAAAGCCATGTGCTTGTTCAGATCTCCTTAAATGTACTGGTCTGACAGAGACAGAAGATACTTCTCTGCTATCAGAAGGATTGTCTCTTTGTGAAGAGAATTGTAATATGATTCTCCCTGCCTATTTGTGTGAGCCTTGTCAGACTTGTCTGTATGAATCATGACGACTCAGTACCAGATTGCAAAACTGATACAAAGCGAGATGATTGGCTCCCAGCTCTAGCCAGTTTACACTATGCCAAATATTTTTCTAGGACCATGTGCTGTGCTGTGGCCCTGGCAGTGAGATCTCCTGCCCAAGAGGCTGGGTGGATTTTGGAGAAAAACCCAGAACCCAAAAACTCAAGACCTGTTGACCTGAAGAAGAAACTTCCTAGGCCAGAAAGATGTGGGCCAGTCTCCATCCCCCTGGCATGTCAGAGAAGTTTGAAGTTATCCTGACCATACTTCAGGATCTGGTTGCATGACAGGAAGGGAATTGAGAATGAGCTCAAGTTAGTTTGAAATTCCTAAAATATATCTCCCTCAACAACCCCCGAAAGGATCAAAATGTGGTCAAGAGATGCTTATGTTTTTTATCTTCTTTTAAATAGTAGACATAGCTTATATTATTTGTCCATAGTCTGTATGAGAGCTTCCTTGCTAATAAGAACACTGCCTAAAAATTGAATAGACACCAAATTAGAACAAATGTCAACATTCCAGTATTTTGGTCGCATTGAGAACCCAGCCACAGTAGCTGTCCCAGGGATCCTCACAGGAAGAGTTTTAAGTAGTTTCAACAAAGACCAGAGTGTTGTAAACTTTAAACAAAACTGTGCAGAATCTGAATAGTTAAATGCTGAACCACCATAACATCCTCAGTCTAAATAATTGAAACCCTTGGCACAACAGAAGTGGTACGGCAAACACATAAAGAAAAATCTGCAGCCCCATGGACTCTCTTCACAGCCATATCAGTTTACTTTCATTTGGGCTTTTAAAAGAAACCTCTCCCTCAGCCAGTATACCTAACACCAAAGCAGTGGAGAGACCATCCATGAGAGGAAGCTTCATCATCTCAATTGCCTCTGGCCCCAGAGAATAAAGCCTGGAGATGTATCAGGAGGACAAAGTGCTGTCTCCTAGGGCTGTTCCCCCCCCCCCCCCCCATTTCGGGCTCTGGAAACTTCCAGTCACTTTCTGTTTTTTTAAAAAGATGGGTTTGTGTGGTTTTGTGTGTGTGTGTTGGCAATGTGTGGTAGTTGGGTGCTGCCCCCCAGGTCTGCTAGGGGACTAATGCAGCCCTCTAGTTTCCTACAGTTGCCCACCTCTGAGCTACATTAATTCTTCTTCTGCCCACCACGGGAGAATCCCATTTGGCCTTAACTGATCTGAAACCAGATGGAAAAGGAGTAAACTTAAAAGAACACTTCGATTGAGGAAATTTAGCAGCACCCCTGCTATTTGGATTTGAAGAGGCAGAAGCACTTGGCTTCATACCTGAATCCTTGCTAGACTTTCGCAACTGCAAAATTGCTAAAGGTTTAGTCAAAAGTAGAAAGACTTAGTCAAAAGGGGAAAGACTTCATTTTCTGCCTCCTGTTCCTCTGAATCCAATCCTCCTCCTCCAGGGTCAGATGCAGAAAGAGGGGAGGCGGAATCCATAACTTTGACTTGGAAGAAGATATCAAATGCATATGATCTGGGAATGGAGCATCATTCTCATCAGAAGAAGAATGCATCTGAAGAACAGGAGAGCAAAGCAATAATACTGACCTTTTAGTTGGGTGAGACTGAGAAATTGATTTAGCATCCTTACTAGCAGTTGGAAACAGTAGCAACATATGGATTCAATTTAGGACTGGTAGCAGGTACAGACATAATTTTATGAGTAAAGCCTTTTAAAATATAGGCACTGGAAAAAAATTGTGATGTAAAAGGCATAGAGTAGGTTTGTCTGTGGGGATAATCAAAAGGGCCTTCTAATCTGGAGTGACCAACAAAATGGCTGCCAGAAGGAAAGGTGCTCCCAACTTGGCTGCCAGAAGAAGAGGGACACTCAAAATGGCTGCTGCAAGCACCATAGGAAAAACATCGCTTAGTGGACTTAGTTGGCACAGCAGACTTAATGGAAATATGGTGGTCTCTAGTGGGTTCATGATTTCAGTGGGAAGTGGGGAGGAAGCCACCTGATTAGATCAAAGGTTGCTGTCGAATTAACAATCAGGGAACTGATCTCTGGCCTCAATATCATCAAACATCATCTTACCTTCTACTTCGTTCTGTAAAACTTATTTGTCCGCATTGACCATGGCAAGGGGTGACATTATCCCCTCAACTGAGGTAGAGGTTGTATCTGTTACAGAGGCAGGAGCTGGGATCAGCACATTGTACTAGTGTCAGACACCACTGCTGTTTCTGGAGAGATGGGCTTCTGCATGCTCCTAATAGCTCCCTGAGGAGATAGTTCAAGTGTCATTGGAATGCTTCACCACATTAATCCTGTTGCGAAGTGAAGTGTGAAAGTCTAGCTCTCTTTGTTTAACTAAGGATCCACTCCAACCCTTTCCATTGCGTTTAGATAAATGGAAAACAAATTGGAGGGGCTAAAGGAAAACAACTAAAGGAGAAAACGAGACAAGTAGAAACAGACTAGACAAGAAAAAAAATCTGAAAAAAAGACAGAAGAGAGAAACATGACAAAGGGAACCACAATGGTGTGGGAAGGAAAATACTTAAAACTGAACTTTAAAAATGAAAAAAAGGAGAAAAGGGAGCACCCCTCCCTCTTCCAAAGAATGCAAGCCTGAGGAGTGGGAGTAAGAGCAAGATGAGCTGGGCACAGGAAAGAAATGAGGGAGGAACTAGAAATCTCTGCAGTCATGATTCTTTGTCTTGCTTGGGCGGTGGAGGGACTAACGTCTATTGGTTGGGTACTTCTCTACAGACAGAGACTACACAGTTCCCACAATTTAATCCTCTTCTTCCCCTGAGTTGTCTGCTATTAGTTGTCTCCAGAGAACTTCATGGGATAGCAGGGACTTGAACCCTGGTTTCCCTCACTGAAGCCAGTGATCTGCAGGATACTTCAAGCAGCTATTTGTTTTTTTCTGTTGAGGTGGGGGTACATGTGTACAAAGGAATACATAAGATTTTACTGTCACTTTCTTATCCCTTTCCTGCCCACATCCCTTCCATTCAACAAATGGTATGTAGGAGTAATAGCAGTACAAGGTGATTAGGTCTGGGCCATTCTGCTGAACCCTGTAATGCTTCATGTTTCTATCTAACATGCCTTTGTCAACAGTGTATATCTCAGCAGTGTAGTGAATGCCACAGATTTAATGGATTTGGATTAATGCATTAATCCATTTAATGGATTAATGGATTTGCACCAGATTGGTTTGTGCCTGGTGGAGCATAGGTAGGTTTTGTTTCAAGAAGTTGCTGATGTACTGGTTGAGATCTTGATCTAATGTGACAGACGCAGAGTGAGAAACTCACCTAGCATAATTGTGCTGGATTGAACCATGGAAAACTGCACCGGATGCTCCCTTGTGCTAACTCTGTACATTTATTTCTGCTTGTGTTTATACAATTATACTCTTGGGTACATTCAGACCACAGAGTTACAAAGAATGGTATGGGGAACAGTATTAACATTCTTCTCTCCTCCTCTTAGAAACAAAGAATGCCCTACATGTCGCAAAAAGCTTGTTTCTAAAAGATCTCTGAGACCAGACCCAAACTTCGATGCCCTCATCAGTAAAATTTATCCAAGTCGTGATGAATATGAGGCTCATCAAGAGAGAGTTCTAGCAAGGATCAACAAGCACAATAACCAACAAGCTCTAAGTCATAGCATTGAGGAAGGCCTGAAAATCCAGGCCCTAAACAGGTAAGAGAATCTCAATATTCAAAAATTAGAAATAAGGAGGGTGGGAGAGAGCAACCTTTGAATACAGGTGGGCTCATGTTCAGTCTCCAGCATTCTTCTTAATTGGGGTAGCAGGGCTGGAGAAAATCAATGTCTGCCTGAGGCTTAAAGCTGCTCCTAGTCACACCAGACTTGGTGGGCCAGTGGTTTGTAAGGCAGCTTTGTGTATTCATTAATTTTAAATGTGCAAAAAGCATGTTTTCAATGAGGCCTGCATATTTTTCTGTCACAAAAAGATGATGTAAAGATACGGCTTCTTGCTGCAAGAGCCCAGGGGCCAGTGCTTCAGTGCTGAAGCAAGTATAGTCTAACATTAATTTAAAAGCTAACTTAAACTGGCAGCACATTTTACAGTATGTCTTGAAATACCGGTTAATCTGTTTAACAAAATTAAAAGGTAGTCATGGTCAGAGGAAGGAATGTTAGGTGAATTTATCAGTGTTGAAAGGCTCAGTCTGTCTTAATATAATTAATATCACTTGTTTGGTTGTTGAGCACAGTTCATATCTGAGGTTCTTCTTTAGGGAGCTGCTGATATAACACTGGGGGGTTCATACTCCGAGGATAGTAAGAGAGAAGTACTGGATAGCACTTTTTTTTACTTCCACAGTATTTGAGAAACCTGTTCTATCAAACCAGTAAACATTTTATAAGTGATCATGTGCCATTCTCCTCCTATCCCTATCTTAGTTTTAATTTTGGCATTCTATTAAACTACAATTTTCCCTTTATAGGGAAGATGCTGCAGCCTATTAATAATAGTGTTGACATTTTTGTGTCCTAAAAGCAACTGTTCTAATGTTTCCTCTTCAGATCGTATGAATTTGTACATACTTATTCCCTACAAATCTATAGATTGTTCTTTTATATGTTTGCTCAAATTTAATATTATTTTCATGTGGAAAAAATAATTTTATATATCTCTGCACATTCCTTTTCTGGATCAGGGTCTGCAGAATCTGGTGCTCCTATATTGAATGCCTTACCCCAGTGTTTAAAGGTTTGGGAATGTGATTTTAATATGATTTCAAACTCATGAGAAATTTTTAGAGATTCATATGAGAAAATGCCAAGTTTGCCCATCAGAAATCTCCTTTAGAACTGATCAAGTAGTAATAGTGTAGCTTGAATTATGGATAGCCAGCCGCCAGATGGGACCCTTTGTTGACAGATCAGCATTTACTATTCATCTCGACTTGGGATGGGGAATGTGTAGCCTTCCAGATTTTATGCAGTTCCCAGTATCCCTCACCTTTAGCCTTACTGGCTAGCACTGATAAAAACTGGAGTGCAGCAGTATTTGAATGGGCACACATTTCTTACCCTTTAACTCGACCTATGTTTTGGGATCTTGCGCAGTCTTACTACATTGTGTGCTTGAATTTCTATTCTTTGTTTGTATTAATGAAAAACAGGATGCACAGAAACAAATATATTTGCTAGTTACTGAAAGAGTTGCTGAAGTGCTTTTATGGTTTCATGAACAAGTCATGTATGTTTATTAGGTTACAAAGAGGCAAGAAGCAACAGATAGAGAATGGCAGTGGAGCAGAGGACAATGGTGATAGCTCACACTGTAGTAATGCTTCAACTCACAGTAATCAAGAAGCTGGGCCAAGTAACAAACGGACCAAAACATCTGATGATTCTGGTCTAGAGCTGGACAATAACAATACAACAGTTGCTATAGACCCAGTATTGGATGGTGCAAGTGAAATAGAACTTGTTTTCAGACCCCATCCTACATTAATGGAAAATGATGATAGTGCACAGACAAGGTAAGCAGTGGTTCTTATTTTAGAAGTTTCATTCTGCATGGTAGGCTGATTTTCTTTGGTGCCGGGGTGCATTATCGTTATTTATTGAAAATAAATAGTTGGGAATGTCATGCTACTGTCTTTCACATATGGCTTGGATTATTTTGATGGTTTCTGGTACAGGATAAGCAATCTCATGGATTACCTTTGTTCCTGATGCAGGTACATAAAGACTTCTGGCAATGCCACAGTTGATCACTTGTCCAAGTACCTAGCTGTGAGACTGGCCTTGGAAGAACTCCGGAGCAAAGGAGAATCAAATCAGATGAATCTGGAGACAGCCAGTGAGAAGCAGTACACAATTTATATTGCTACAGCAAACGGCCAGTTCACTGTGAGTAGCTGATCTAAAACATAATTGGGAAGAAATATGCCATGATTCAAAAAGAATGGTTCAAAATATAAAGCTGTTCTTAGTTGGTTTGCCACCATTCCTTTTGAATCACCAGGTACAGCTCAGGAATTCTCTATGTGTAGGCCAAACAGGTGGAGAGGGAGCTTCACTTCTCAAAAGTTTTTACCTTGCCCTCAACTTCCTTTCATTGACTGGATGCCTTAGATACTTAATTGCATTCAGCTCAACATGCATAAATGCCACTGTTCAGATGTCTGTGGACGTAGGGATTTTGCTCTTGGGAGATATGATGCAGGCAGTACCTCCTGGGAAGGACCAAGGAGGTACTGCCCTCCTCTCCACATCTGGTAGAGAACTTTCTGAATACGACTGCTGATGTATTTCTGTTCCTCTTATGGTAGATACAGCTAATTTTTATGTATTTCCATATCCTGGTAAAAGAGTAGTTGGGGCATAGTAGTTGGGGCATTGTGCTTGGATGTGAAGAAAATCACTGGAAGCCATTGACAGGTCTACATTTCTGAGCTTCACAGGGCCAGATTATAAATCTCTCTCTGTGCTGTTCAGATTTCTTGGAGGAAGGTGTTAATTCAAATGTGGGGGAAAAAAGCTAGGCTTGAAAACTAGATTCTGTTTCTTTATGGAAACCTGGTCTCTGCTTTGTATGGGGGAAAGATCTAACTCTTTTTACTTTGGGCAAAGACAAAATGCCCAGTATGTGCCTTCCCAACTCTCAGAAACCTTTTGGAGATGGTTTCTGCTTTTCACTACAGATGGCCAGAAGTGTTCTGTTCTCTACAATGTTTCATCTCTGCCCATGGTTATACAACCTATGTTGAACAACAAATTCTGAAAGCTGCATTATTTGCATGTGCACATATGACATTTTTTTAATTGAAGCTGAACACCTAATAGTTTGCCTTAGTTGAAAATAAGTGCATGCCATGTGTACTAGTGTAAGCTGCTTTGAGTCTTTTAAAAAAGAAAAATGTCTAATACATCATCACCATCACAGTGACTGTCCTGTTTGGTTCCATATTAGTGCAGACTGCCTTCAGATTGGTAGACATAAGTCATTGAAGTCTGGGACCTTCCACATTGGTCTTGAGCTTTAATTGTGGCCCTGCTTTTGCAACAACAGAAAAGTGATACACTTGAAAAACTTAATTGGATACCTTGACAAAGTCACTTCTCTTTCATAAAGATGCCATTATAACTTTCTTACTAGTTCAAGGCTGGGGAACATGTTGCTCCACAGAGTCCCAGTTTTTTTGCCCCAAATGCCCTCTAAGCAACATGCAAGCATTTTGCCATATTTTGGCCCAGGAGAGTCCTTTTCTCTAATAGGGAAGTGACCTGGAAGCAGTAAAATTGCTTCTCGCAATGCCTAGTGGGCATTTAGGTGCAAACAATGTTATCTTTTTTGTGCATGGTAGATTTATTGGTGGATGTGGCCCTCCACATCCCACTTGGGGGATAATGTGCCCTCTGAACCCCAAGAGTTACCCACCCCTGTAGTGGAGGAACCCCCAAATGCAAACTATTCAGGAGGAATGCTTGGCAGAATGCTGTGCTTTTGGCTGTGATAACCTCTGTTTTACTCATCATTTAATTGTCAAAACACTGATTAAACTTTTGCCACTGAGTCACAACATTGTGATATCACTTTCTTTCATATTTGTTAAGTATATGGACACACATGGGCTGCACCTGTAATGCTGGTGGTGAGGGGATGGTTTCTATTTGATTTTTAAAATATATATCCTGCTTAAGATCAGGATTTTAAAATCTTTTTCTGGCTGTGGTGGGCAGAGTACCTTGGAGAGAAGTATTTGCATAAAAATTTGGGGGCAGAAAAGCAAGTTGACAACTTTTGCAGCATCCCCCTCCTCCCAGTTAGATAACCCAATAATATGAATATTCATGGATTTTTCTAAACTTTGGGCTTTGCAGCACATGCCATTGACATAATGTTTTTAAATATTGTACCTGCCATCCTTAATACTCAAAAATCAAAAGTATGGTAATGCATCTGAGCTGGTACTTAGTCAAGGTTGGTTTAGGTTCATGTAGAATTGTTTATAGTGAAATAAGATTAACCATATTAATTCAGAGTGCTGTGCTGTAGCTATTTCCAGAAGTGACTGGTTCCCTTAGTGCTGAAGCAATATGCTGTGCATTTTGCTAGCAAGAATAGCTTTATAAAATGAACTGAAGACTTTTGTGTAGGCATACAGTAAAGTGTCCTCAGTCTGTGTGGAGCTACTTCTTGCTTTGCAGTTAGGAGTGGAGCTGACATCTGGTTTACATTAGACTATTTATAGGCTGCTGTGACTAACCACTCTTCTCCTTAATGATGTTTACAAGACTGTGGTGTGTCAATGTTCCATTCTTTCAGTAGTTATATATTATGTTCATTGTCAAATCAAGTAGTAGTAGCTACTGTATATACTCATGTCTAAGTCTAGAAATTTTAGTCAAAAAATCAATCCAAAAAAGAACCATCCTTTTCTATGAGTGAAGTGGTGAAATGGAGAGCTTAGTTCATCATGAACAAAAAAGCACTGAACCCCTTTACTCTTTCCCTTGCAGTGTTGCTTCTGATCTTTTTGAATATTTGGGTGGGAAAAAAGCAGCATGCTTTGTCATAATTTTCTTTTCCTTCATCCTTTACATCCTTTGTTATGTGCCCCTAAATTTTACTCTTGACTTATACCCGGGTTCTATCAAAATCTGTAAATTTTGCCCCCAAATCTGCTCTCGACTTATACATGAGGTTGACTTGTAGTCAAGAATATACGGTGCTTCATTTGAAACGCTGGCAATAATATTGGCTCTGTTTCTGTCTTTGGCACTAATTTTTACTTTCACTTTAGGTGCTAAATGGCTCCTTTTCCTTGGAGTTGGTCAGTGAAAAGTACTGGAAAGTGAATAAACCCATGGAGCTCTACTATGCACCAACAAAGGAGCACAAATAAGCCTGATGGGCTTTGAGCTGGAACTGTAATTGTTTTTATAGTTCTCATTTATTTTGAAGAAGTGATGCACCATCCTCTGCACCATGGACAATTGCTGAGAGACTCTGGTTGATGAATATTCATGTTAATTATTAGACAGTATTTTGTGTGATATTTTAACTTATATATTTTTGCTTTGGGAGATCGATCTGTACATTCCATTGTTGCTGTTAAATGTGCTTTTTGATTTGGTGGCTCTTGTTCCATGTGCATGATGTTAGAAGCAGCAAAGGTCTTTTTGCAAGCATGCCTTCATGCTGGTGCATTCCACGTTGGCAGACATCCTAGCACCTCAGTGAGTGCTGACAAGCAGAGGTGCTTTAGTTTCAGCAATGTTTGAACACATGGTTAGAGTCAGTTTCTTAGTTACTGACTACTACTGATGCTGAGAAAAATGCTGACGCTGGAAGCTGGAGGGTTTGTTCACAGCAGTAACTGACCTATGCATTGCAATGAGTCCTTCTACACTGTAAATATGAAAGACTGATTTCTATGTAACCGCAGCCAGAGTCCTGTTGGAGACATTATAGAAGGAGGTATTCAACCTATTACATCATGCTTTCCTCTGCTCCCTCCCTGGTTGTAGGCAGTTTCTTAAAACTGTAATGTACGTCCATTTATTTTGGCTGGGTAAGGGGCCATCTGGTTGCTATTCCACAGCTGGGAAAGGAGAACAGATATCACTCTTACTTTCAGAGAACACTAGAGTATTTGATGGTGATCTGGGAGGATGATAGCAGTTCTCTTCTCCTGGCTATAGACCTGCAGCTGGATACTGTCTGGGTGCCTCCTGGCCTTGAGGATGGACTCTTGTACAGGGAAGTTCTAACCTTGGTTTTGAAGTGCCCAGTAAGGAGGGAAAACACAAGTGCTGATACATCTTGAAGTCATCCTTGCTGCCAGCTTGTTATTTGAGTATCATGTACCTCATTTAAATGAAGACAAATCGGTTTCCTTTGAAAATCTGTGGTTTTGGATGTGTACTGTGCTAGGTCAGAAAGGTACCAAAAGACATCTCTGTAAAGTATTCCCACCATATCCTTTGCACAGTTAAAACATTAATGGATAGAGAATTTGCCCCAATTTACTCTTAATATTTCTTAGCCATATAAACATATTTAGCACTTATGAGTTTAATGAATACAGTGTTTTTAGCTGATTTTTTGTTTTGACTGTGTTGAAACTCTGCATGCAGCCATTGGTGGTTATGTACTTAAATAAGGCAGATTGGATTGGATAAATCGGATACCACTGTAAGCATATCTGCTACCTTCTATATACAGAAGGTAGGAGAGGCTGCCTTTCACCCTACTTTTTCTTTCCAGAATTCAGTATATGGATCAGTACCATTTGGTACCGGAAATGGAAACATGGCACAAAAGGCAGAAAGCTGAATGATACTGTTCAAAGATCAGTATTTTTCACTTTCTCCTTATTAGCATAAAGAATCTAGAAACTATGCACTAATCTGTCATGCTTTTCCTTAAACACTCCATTGTGACGTTTTGGATGAAACATATGGCTTTCTATTTTGTAATTTTTTAGTTCTGTAGAACAAGGAAAAACTGTAATACTGCCTTCTTGAAAACTTCTTAATATCAGAAAATCCAAATTATGCTTACAGTTTGTGCCATGAATCTCCACAATTATTACAAGTCTGGTGATGGGAATGAAAGATGTACCAACATGATTTGGTTTTGCTCAGTACTTTTGATGTAATGTACAGTTTATATAGCTTGCTAGTGCATGTCTTCTGAATATAATCAGGCTTATTTTTACGTGAAAATGCTTTTTTATGGGCAAATACCAATTGCAACAGAACATGATCTGCATTGTAATTTACTGACAATAACAATTAGCCCTGTTGTCAGATAAAAATGTCTGCAAAATTTTGAAAGCTTATCTACCTAGAGGGTGTTGTTCCCAACTTAGTGTGGGATAATGTGAATTTTTACTTCCATGTTTTAGTAACTTCACTAAATATTTATATTTGCTTTACTACATAAAGTAGCTGTTTCAACCAACTAGTAATTGCAGTGAGTTTTTAGTAATATGACTGATTACAGATTTGAGAACAAGTTACATGTACATTTTACATTTCCTTGTTGCTGTTCAGATGAGAATATTTTGTAATGGCAGTGATCCTCAACTTCCAGCATTGCTCACTGTTAGCTACGCTGACTATGGCTACTGGGATATGCAGTTCAACAACACCTGGAAGGCACATGATTTCCAGCTCTAAACTGGAAAAGTGTTATTTTGCAATGAAATTGTGTTGATCTCCCTTGGATAATTATCATTGCATCACTTTAATGTGAAAGTAGTCTGGGAAGCTACTCCCTCCCTCCCCCCAAGTTGCCTTGTGGTGGTTTCCATTACCCATGAAAGTTAAAAATTCCATATGTCTGCAACAGCCCATGGACACAGATTTCTGCACATTTGTGTAAACAGTAGGAGAATCCAGTAGGACTTAGAAGGGGCAAGGTTTTACCTCCATAATATCTGACAAACACTGACTTGAAATGCACACTAACTACAACTTATTTTAAGAATATAACACACATTCAGGCTTGTTGTATTGGTATCTGCATACTAAAATCTAAGATTCTGAAAGTTCCAAAGTAGAGGTTTTGATCATATCTTAATTGCAGTAAATCAAGTAGTCTTGATTATCTGTCCTTCGGTCATCCAACATTCCGGATTATACAACGGACGGATAATCGGCTTGGGGGGGGCACTCCAATGTTGGAGGAACTGCATGGTGGAGCTGGCTGGGCCCCCGAGAAGGAGGCCTCACTGTGGCCAAGTAACCTTCAGTGGTGCAGAGCTGTGCAGGGCCTGGTTGGCTGGCTGGGCCCTGGAGGAGGAGGCCTTGCCAGGGCTAAGCCTCCTCCAGCAGCACAGGGTTGTAACGGGCCCCAGAGAAGGAGGCCTCGCCATGGCCAGGCCTCCTCCAGTGGCAGGAAGAGCCACGCGAGGCCTGGCTGACCCAGAGAAGGTGGCCTCGCCATGGCCAGGCCTCCTCCAGCGACAGGGAGAGCTGGGGGGGGGGGCGGCTGGCCGGCTGGCCCCCAAAGAATGAGGCCTTGCCGTGGGGGGGGGGGCGCTCTGGATTATCCAACATTTCCGGCTATCCGACTATCGGATTATGTCAGATAATCAAGACTCTACTGTACTGACAAAAGAGAACACTTCTGTGGGATGTGTTATGCACACACACACTGTGCTCCTCCACTTCCCATGGTTTTATTTTCTCAAGCAGTATTCTCCATCTGAACAATGAGCTGTATAATGGGAAGAAATTCAACATGGTTGAAAAATTTATTAACTTAAAATGCAAGCATTAATAGAAAACAACGTGAAACTACATCATTGTTCTTCAACAGGTTTTTTTCTAAGTGTCCTTAAGTATTCAAAATAGTTGAGCATTCACGTGTAAAGTTCAAAGATAGATATAACAGTCAAAACTCTCAACACAAAATTTGCCCTTAACAGGATTATATGCTTTCCTCTGCAAAGTCACCCTCTGGTACTGGCTGGGAATCCTCAGAAGACTGTAGAGGGCCTTCGGTTTGCCCTCCTGTATATGTAGGAGTACTGTACTTCACTAGGATAGATTTAAACTGTGTCAGGGGGGCATTGGTACGAACACCCATTGGGTCAAAATGAGTTCGACTTACACGATAGCCAGCTTGAGAGAGATAATTCAAGAACTTATTTAACCTGGAGAGAAAATTTAAAAACATAAAATAAATACATTTTCTACCATTCGGCCAATCATAATTATGCTTTATAATATAACTCTTACTTTGGCATGTTCATTCCTTTAATGCTGTGTCTGTGGATATTATAATAAAAGGCAGGATGTTCAGCATTAGTCTCTATTTTCTGGCGCTTTGCTCCATTCTGGCTAATTTCACTATCTTTTCTTTTCCCTATAACAAGAAAATGTTAATGTTCAGATTAGTTTCTGTTGTTTAGTTCTGAAGAAGAAATTTACTGAAACAGAGTGAACTACTCCATTTTTTGCGGAACCTTTTTTACTATGCTATTTCTGCCTCTGGTACTAAATTTTCTTGTGAAAGAAGTAATTTCCAGGAACACATCTACTTTGTCAACTGTTAACTTATACTTTCTTTTGCTTTACTTGTCTTATTCTGATTCGCTCAGTGTTCAGAACTGGAGCTAGAGTCATATTCATCTGGTACAATTAAATGACCCTTCCCTAGTCTGGGTGGCAACAGAAGACAAACCAGTATTGGATGTCTTGTTTTTAGATTATTTTAACTGTTTTAAATTTTATTGTAATTTTTAAAAAATCTGTGAGCCACCTTGGGTCCCTTAGAGAAGAAAGGCGGCATATAAATGAAATAATAATAAATGATAAAGTCTCCTCCTTCCATATAGAAGATTGGATTTTCACAGTTAAGTCCCTAATGTGCAATTTTGTTTTAGATGCTGCACTATATTGATAGCTACATACCATGTACAACGAAGTAATCAGCTGCAGCTGCAGCATCTGGTGTCTTAATAATCACACCACACTCTTCTAAAATACAAGGAAATCAGAATTACATTTAGGAAAATACACATCTTTGAAAGAAAGGGAAAAATCTAACTTTAGCAAGAGGGTTACATTCACAATTATAGTTTTAACTCGTTAGTTTCTCACCATAACATTGCTGCCCTTTTAGTATTATGGAATGATAAGATACATAGAGAGATCCTAGGCTTTAGGAGGAATACAGTATTTGCTGACAACAAGGTTAACTGCAATACACTATTTTTGTTGATGTACATGCTCAAAATTCTGTAGCAGAGACACCGACCATATATGGAGCAAGGAATTCCAGAGGCAAAAGCTGGATTCAGAAAATGAAGAGGCACTAGGGATCATATAGCAAACACATGTTGCTTAATGGAGGGTACCAGAGAATTCCAGAAGAAAACAAGTATGTGCTTTATAGATTACAGTAAAGACTTTGACTGCATAGTTCACAAAAAGTTATGGAATGCTCTCAAAGAAATGGAAGTGCCTCTGCACTTGATTATCGTGATGAGAAACCTATACTCAGGACAGAAGGTTACAGTTAGAACATAATATGGAGAAACAGTGGTTCTCAATCAGCAAAGGGATCAGGCAAGGTTGCATTCTATCACTTTACTCATTCAGCTTGTATGCAGAAAACATATGCAGAGCAGTGTTAGACTCAGAGGAAGGTAGGGGTCAAGATGGAATCATAGAAGCATCGGAGGAAGGAATGTCAACAATCTGAGAGATGCAGATGACACTGTAGTACTAGCAGAAAACAAAGACATGGAACAATTACTATAGTCAAAGAAGAAAGTGCTAAAGCACATTATGTTGAATATTAAGAAAACAAAAAAGACACTGGGAAATTTAAATAAATTTAATTCAGATGATGAAGAAATAGAGTAAAAGAAGTTCCCCTGCCTTGGATCAATCATTGATCAGAACAAAGACTGCAGTCTAGAAATCAGAAGAAGACTGGGACTAGGAAAGGCAGCTATGAAGGAACTAAATAAGAGCCTAAAGTGCAAAGACATAAAACTAAATACTAAAGTTAGAATAGTCCAAGCCATTCTATCCCCCATCATCATCATGTATGGATATGAGAGCTGGACAGTGAAGAAGACTGACAGAAGGAAAATCAACTCATTTGAGATGTGCTGGACAAGAGTGCTGAGAAGATATCAAGGACAGCCAAAAAGGCAAAAAAAAGTGTGCTAGAACAAACCAAGCCTGAACACTCCCTGGAAGCCAAGATTACCAAATTGAGACTATCATAATTTGGACACATCATGAGAATAATGATTCATTAGGAAAGACAATAATGTTGGGAAAGGTGGAGGGCAGCAGAAAGAAAGGAAAATCACATACTAGATCAGTGGTCTCCAAACTGTGCCCTTTAAGAGGACTTCAGCTCCTAGAATCCCAGGCTATTGGCCAATGGCTTAGGCTTCTGGGAACTGAAGTCCAAAATCTCTTAAAGGGCACGGTTTGGGGACCACTGTATTAGATGGATATACTCAAAGATGCCACAGGACTTGAGCAGAGTGGTTGAGGACTGGGCATCTTGGAGGCATCTCATTCACAGGGTCCTCTTCTCTAATCAAGTACAACAAACAAATAAAGCATATTCCACATCCTCTTTTTCTACTGCTTTCCATCTTACTTAGAATTACTGTATGGTCTTTTCTAGTGAGTCATCTCTTCTCATGATATGGCCCAAGTATGAGAACCTCAATTTGGTCATGTTGGCTTCTAGGGAGAGTTCTGTCTTGATCTGTTTTAGAACCCATCTGTTTGGGGTTTTTTGAGCTGTCCATGGTATCCTAACTCTCTTCTCCAGCACATCTCAAATGGATTGATTTTTCTTCTGTCAGCTTTCTTCATTGTCCAACTCTCACATCCTTATATAGTGATGGGAAATATGATGGCTTGGATGATTCTAACTGGTTTGCTGTCTGCACTTTTAATACCTTGGCTAGTTCTTTCATAATTTTGTTTCCCAATCTGAGTCTATACACACACACACACACACACATTTACTGCAATCCCTGTTATCAATGATTGATCCCAGGTATGGGAAATCTTTCAATTTCTTCAACATCTATATTGAATTTTTGTATCCCTCCATGGTGACTATTGTTTCTTAATGTCCAACAGCATGCCTGCCTTGGCACTTTCCTCTTTGTCTTGGTTTAGTAACTGTTTCAAGTCTTTTGATGTTTTCTGCTAGTATTATAGTGCCATCTGCATGTCTTAAGATTGTTGATATTCCTTCGTCCAATCTCTGCTCCTCCTTCCTCTGTCTAAACCTGTTCTGTTGAACAGATATGGTGACAGAATGCAGATTTTTCTAACCCCTCTTTCTGATTGGGAAACTATTCTTTTTCTCCAAATTCTGTTCTGACGATAATCTTCCTTTCCTGAGTACAGGTTATGCATCAGGACAACTAAGTGCAATGGTACACCCGTTTCTCCATAGTTTTCCATGATCATTACAGTCAAACACTTCTCTGTAAGCTATAAAGCACATGCTGATTTTCTTCTGGAAATCCCTGGTGTACTCCATTATTTATAATATGTTTGTAATGTCATCCCTTGTGCCTTTTGCTTTTCTGAATCCAGCTTCCTGATATGCAATTTCTTGCTCCATATATCGTTGGAGTCTGTTGCAAAATTTTAAGCATGAGTTTGCCATAAGCTTCCCCTTAAGTTACAGGGAAATGATGAGTTTTAAAGGATGAGCCTGGCAGGCAATTATATGGAAACAATAATAATGTATTAAGAAATTTGCAAATTAAAGCTGTCTTGAGAAGATTAAAAGTGTGAAGAACCACTCCAACATTTAACAATCATGATTGTCTTTCTGATTAACAAGAATATTCTGTAATACATAGGCTAGTGAGTAAATCTCTTTTGAGTGGGCAAATTCCACACTAAGGAATGCACTCCCAAACACTGTTGTGTAACTTTGGAAGCAAAGCGTATGAATTGCACTATTCCTCTTTTAAAATTTTTGCCACAGTGGCAGTTTTGGAAGTCAGGATGGTAACCCCATGAACATTGCAAAAATGAGAGGAGGACATTATGTGGTCTACAGGCTGCATGTCACCTGTTGCTACTCTATCTCTGCTAATTGCAATTCTGTTGCTTTAATTGACAAGGTTTTGTAAAACTTGACATCTCACCTTGTTTGTTCTGGTTGCTGGGGCCATGGATCAAAAACTGTTTCAGAATTGTACATTCTGCTTCACAAATGAAAGTTTTTAGAAGTGTCTGGATGTCTTCTAAACCATACTGAACTGCTTCAAATAACATTCTTCTGAGAAAACCAGTGTTGAAGAGGGAACCTGACCTGTAATATAACCAGAGTTACAGTATCTAAGCAAATTTATTTTAATACTAAAGGCTCTGTTATATTACAATGGGAGATGAGGTGGCAACGCCCATATGAATTGGCTGTGCTTTGAAGGGATTTAAAGAGTGATCTATTCCCACCACATTACTGCACTACACTCTTAATGGTGCTGCTATTCCGCTTTTACTGCTCTGGCTGCCTCCTGCTGCATTTTGGGGTTTGTAGTTCAGTGAGGCCTAAGAGCTCTATGGTTAAGAATTCTAAATGCCCCTCCCTCAACTGCAAATCTCAGAATGCAACAGGAGGCAGCCAGAGCAATAATAGTGGAATAGCAGAGCTCTAGGAGAGTAGTGCGGTAATCTAGACAGACTTCACAATTTAGAAAGGATTTATTTTCAAAAGTAATTAAATGTGTATTTTTTAAAAAAAACCCAAAAAGGCTATAGGCACATTTGGATTGTGATTAGGAGGGATGACAGGATGTTTTTCGGTATGTTCTAGCAATGTTACAATCATAGAAGATAGGGAAGAGTCAGATGAGTATTACTCTAATCGTGGTTGACTGTATATATGACTGTTCTTGCCTTATGCTTAATTCACATGATGGAGGCACACATCCAAATAACGCAGTATCTATTTCTGCCCACCTCTGGCATCATCAGCACTTGATCCTTTTTGTGACAGAGTATCTGTCATAACAAATTTCCCTAAAGCAAAGAGAACAATGTGGTTCTCCCAAGCACAACATTCCTACATAGTCACCTATATTTCATTGCTTTGGAAGGTGTTTTCACTTTATTCTGAAACAAATACAGAAAATGGACTGACAGAAATTAGTTCAGTGTACGTGACAATTTGAAAATCATGAAAAAAGAGGCATACCATAGAGGACCAAGTTCAACTGCTGTCTTGCCTGTCATACGGCTATGGCAGTCACATGGAAGCTGCCGATAAGGATTCTCTGTTACAAAAAAATAAATTAAAAATGAACATTTATTCTCTAAACAAATGTCTGAGACATGTGCATGTCTATTCACATAAATTAATATTGGCCGAAAAACATTGTGGTAATTGCTTTTAACTTGTTGTAATTGTTGTTATATTATTTATTTAACATCCTGCCTTTCTGCCGGTGTGGGACCCAAGGTGGTACATTGATATAAATGTTAAAATACAATTAAACTAATTTTAAAAACATGAGTTAAAAACAAGTTATAACAGCATTAAAAGACATTTAAAACACGATGAAATAAAAATACTATATCCCCTCCCCATTAGAAACTGTGCCTGCTGTCACAAATGCTTCCTTAAACAAAAATGTCTTCACCTGCCAGCAGACAGACTTTCTCTAATCTTCATCTATACAACAGTAATATTCACCATCTATTCTCTTCTATTAATATGAACACCTATATTAAAATATTTTTACATTTCCCTTAAGTATGTACAAATGAGGCAGAACATGTGCTCTGAAGATGCCATTTCAGCAACTGGTATGGGGCAGAGTGACCAGATGTCAAAACCGCAGAGGACAAGGCACCCAAAGTGTAGGACATTCAAGGAAAAAGTGTAGGACATTACAAAATAAAGGCTAAACACTCTAACATAAATATGTTTTATATGTTTTTTACAGCCATATTACATATATTATATTTTATTATGAAAAAAGGTAAAGGTTTTCCTTGACAAGACTGTCTAGTCGTAACTGACTGTAGGGGGCAGTGCTCATCTCTGTTACTAAACTGAAGAGCCAGCGTTGTTGAAGTCAACTCTGTGATCATGTGGCCAGCATGACTGAACAGAATGCTGTTACCTTCCCACCAAAATGGTACCTATTTATCTACTTGCACTTTTACATGCTTTTGGACTGCTACGTTGGCAGAAGCTGGAACTAGTGACGAGAGGTCGCTCTGTCACACAGCACTTGGGCCTTGAGAAGGTTTTAACATCCAGTTCAAAAGGGAGGAAACTGGAGCGCAGTGGTGTTTGGTGGCTGGGAGAGGTCCAGAGAGGGAGGATGCAGAGAGGTTTCAGCATCAGATTCAAAATGGAAGGGACTGGAGGGAAGTGCTGTTTGGAAGTACAGGTGAACTGTAGACATATTCTTGAAGGGGGACAGCACAGATGGTATTATTTAATGGGCTTCTTTCCTTTTCTCCTCTGAGAAACAAATACACTCTAAGCTCTGGAAGTAAGTCTTATCTGCTGCTGCTCATAGGAAAAAAGAATTTATTTATTTGTCATTTAATGGGCTTCTTTCCTTTTCCCCTCCAAGAAACAAATACACTCTAAGCTCTGGAAGTAAGTCTTGTCTGCTGCTGCTCCTAGGAAAATTTTTTTTTAGAAAATAATATCCCCCTATATGCAGCAAAGATAGGTTGCCAAGTAGACATTTGTTGAATGGGAACAGCAAGTGGTGTTAAATCATCCGCAAAATGGAGGACATTTTGGCGGTCCTCCCAGACCCCCAGACAGAAGGTTAAAATGTAGGACATTTCCAGGGGAAAGGAGAACATCTGGTCACCCTGTATGGAGGAGGGCAGTATTTTACTTGGCCTGAGGTTAGATTATCAATAAAAATACCACCACTACCAATGGACTATCATCCAACTCACCTGTAAAAATTCTATGCCACAGAAATTATGCAGCAAAAAGGTTATATTTTTGAATAGCCATAAGAAAGAAAATACAAGGACTGTGATGGTTTTATTTGCATTAATTGTGCCTTATTGAGCACCAAGTGATGTTACAATGTGATGATTACCTTCTATCATGCTGCCATCTTTCTTGAATACCCTTTCTTCACACCACTGGCAATGGATTAAGTACCGGATTTTCTTCACCGCATCATCTGCAGGAGAAGGCCCTCTCAACACTCTTACCTGCACTAGGACAAAATGATCAAGGGCCACTGCAAGCAAAACTTCAATGCCTTTGTTGCATCGAGCAGCAGCTCTGGAAAAAAAAATGTGACATTTACATGAACTGTAGTATCTTGTGTGTATTTGTTCTATAATGCAGCATGGTAAGTATTGTCAGTGCTATGTGACAGGTGTGGAATGTCTGATGAAGAATTTATTTGCACACTGCTGGTGACTGCCTGCGGGACTAAGAAAAAGGAGGTGTTGTTAGCATGATGTGGTAAAGTGTGGATGAGAGTTTTTGACAGGAACCAGGATTTAAGAAGGCAGCTACACAAATAGCAGCTGCATTCTGTGGAGAGTATGTGGGATTTGTGAGAAGATGCTGTGTGAGGGAAGACTGAGTTTCTATGGTTAGGACTTAGACTGCAAGTATAATGAATAACTATCCACATCTTGTAGCATCTTTGACACTTAACTGTGCAAAAGAAATTGTAGCATAAACTTTTGTAGGCTTGTTCTACAAAAGCTTATGCTAGAACTTTCACACAGTTTAAAACGTGCTTTAAGATCCCTTTCCATACTGTTATTCCAGAAAAACATAGCTATGTTTCTGAATTCTATGTGTGTCAGTGTGCTGGAGGGTGGCAAGGAGTGAATAATATATATATATATATATATATATATTTGTTAGATGATATTTGTTATCAAACATATTAATGTCTACTTCCTTGTCACTGCTTCCAAAGGTATAATGAAACAGAGCCAAAGAAACAGTCATCATACACAGAACAGTAAAGATACTGTGGTGCCAGCACCCTAGGAAGAATGTGGGAAGATGTTTGTTTTTGCATCTGTGTGTGGCAAATTAATACCTGGACTGCCAGTATACATTACTACTACTTCTGCTACTCCTACTCCCATCAGAATTTAGCAAAAGCTAAGCCCTTCTATACATCCCATTTCATGCACAAGTTTCATCCCAGCTGAAAGGTTCCTCTAATACATGAATGTCCTTTATGTGCTATAAAGTCTTGCAATTTTGGTGCACTTATTCCAGCAGTTTCCTTTCTAACACATTTTATCATACTTTAACACTATCTCCATATCACAAAATTAGAATCTGAGTATTAGTGTTATAAATGAAACCAAAATATTAAATCATTATTCACTGCTTTTAGGTTTCATTCAATGTTCTGCCAATGATCTTCTGCATGTGCGAGAAAGCTCTTTCCTTACACCCTCCTGCAGCACCATGTCTTCCCATGTGCTCAAGATCCTTCACCCCAATATGACGACAGATTTGGAAAGGTGTAATGAGGAATGAATAGTGAGCGATGGAATCATCCTCCCCCCATTCTGCTGACTAGTGTCAGAGAGAAACACTGATTGGATTTCATTCATGGTTCTTTTTGAAATTATAGTTCTAAATGCACTGATGATATTTGCCTCCAGAACTCTGAGAAGAGGTAAGAACTCAGAAGAGAAAAAAAGAATGGTCTGTTTAAAAGCGTGGCAGGAGTTAGCAGAGTGGGACCTCACAGACATGTTTAAGTGAGGTCCAAGCCAGCACTTTCAGAAGGGAGAGGTTGCAAGTTGTGTGTTATGATGTGATAAAAGACTTAGAGGAAGTAGTACCTTAAAGGGAACTATTTGTTACTGGTATGTAATCGACTAGTGAGTTGACACCTGAAGTACATAAAGGGTTATTGAGTTGGAATTTGATTAAGAAATCTTATACTTGTTACTACAATAAAAGTTACAGTTTTCATATAATCACTAAGACTATCTGTGTGGTATGTTATTCAAAAACAGGCTGCCAATCAACCTATCTGGACACTCGAGTAAGCACTGAGATTCTTAAGATCTCTGAAACAAAGGGAGTCTGATGATGGTAGGTAGGAGATAATACTGAGGAAAGGAGAGGAGCAAGGTTTTTTTTAATTATTATTAAGGTGAGACTGAGCCAGTCTACGGAGGTATAAAAGACTCCCTACCCTTCAATACTTTCCATTTTTTGCTGGTTGTTTGGGAGACTGCAACAATACCAAGCAGAGTGAGCACATGAAAGGCCATACTATATTGCTGATAGTCTTTGCTCAGGTAAGTCACACATCTTGAAAGTCTGCTTTGAATTACAGTATTTCTGCCTTGACTACATTCCCTTTTCTGGATCTAACATCTAAAAACTGCTGGAAAACAAGGTGTAGAAAAGGAACTTCCCATAGCACCTACTAAGAATTTCAAATTAGTGACCAAGGAAAAGTATTACAAAACTCTCTTAATGAAAATGAAGACAAATGTACCTTGCCACAGCAGCAACTACCATTCTAGCAGCCAGCTCCTTGTAGTACTCAGTCCTGACAATGTTGCACCCGTAGTGCCGCTGAGCAACATGCTGGGCCTTCGAATAGAGAGAACTGATATCTGTTGACGTCACTGACACAATGCCAAGGTTTCTTACATTTCTGAAAGCTGCATCTAGATAGTTCACAGATGACCCAAATGGGTCCAGATGGCTGTAGAGAGAGATAAGAGAAAGAATGCAAAAACATATTAAAGATTAATTAAGGAAAAAGATACATGGCATAAGAAAGAGGCTCCCACTGAATTCAACAAGAATAATTTCCAGCAAAGTATGCTCATTATTAGTCTTCACTGCTATATTTTTACTATTTCTGATAGTAAAAGTGCTGCCCATACTTTGAATACACAGAATGTTGGGCATATTGACTGCCTTTCATTCAGAAGTATTCCAGTCAAGTTTCATAAAATATGCAGGTTCAGTCAAGGCAATAAATATAGAAAAAATACCAGGTGGGCCTAATAAGTTTTATTCAAGAAAGGGCACTTTCCATTGATACAGAAAGTTTTGTAAGATTTAGGATCTCATCAGATACCGCATTCTGTGGGAAGAGAAAGGGACAGATAAAACTGATGTGGAAGGATTCTATTCTTACACGTTTGTCCCTTGTCTCATCCTTCTCACATGCTTAGCTGAAAGCTTCCATTTTAGAAGTTCTATAGCTGAGCTAGGTAGGGTCAGGTTAGCATGGGCAGGCAGGGATTGGGAAGCTGTACTTACAGTGAAGAGTCATTCTAGGATGGCTGTAGCTATGAGGCACGAATCCACGTTCTTTTTCAGTTATTTTCCATTGAACCCAACTCCCCTTCTCCTCAGTTTCTGTATCTATCCCTGTTGTTTGTGTGCAAGTGTATATCTGTGAGTCCCCCCTCCCTTTCCAGAAATGCAAATATCGGGGCGAAACAGACGGGCAGGAAAAAGTGACTTGAAGCTGTCTTTTCTAAAGCCACATTGCATCAGCAGCACTTTCAAGGCAGCTGGAGTGCTCATATCATGACTACATGACATGGCTTCAAGCCAGGAAGAAGCAGAAAAAAGTTGCTTCTTTGTGAAAAGGCTTTTCTTTGCATAAGGCGCCTAGAGGATGCTCTCCTGCTGGCTTCAAGGCATTTTCATCTAAATGCCACACCTTCAAGCCAGTCTGAAAGCACCTCTTTTTTCCTGTCTGTTTAGCCCCATACTTCTAGTAAGGGAGGGTGTGGATTCTTCCTCCCCGCCATCCCCAAATGATCCTTCATGGTAAGTACAACTTCTCAGGATGGCAGGGGATACCAATCCACTGTAGCTGGGATGCACCCAAGCCTTTCTAACCTAGGGTAGGATAATTTCATTGTGCACTACTGCTTGCAGGACTGTCCTCTCAAATGATGCCTGAGCTAACCTATACTTATCCATCTTGTAGTGTTTAATGAATGTATTAGGCTCGGCACAACCAGCTGCATCAAATATGTCCTGCAGTGATGTTTATACTGCATAGGCCTTACTGGTTGCCATGGACCTTGTAGAATGAACCCACACATTTTTTGGTCTGTCCTTGCCTTCCAAATCATAGCATTGTAAAATGCAAGCTTTAAAACATTTTGCTATTACATTTCTGGATGCACTGGCCTAATGTTCTTGGATTGAAAAACACAAATAGTGCCTCGGTTTTCCTAACTGACTCTGTTTTCTCTACATAGGTTTTCACCGTGTGTCTGACATCCAATGTGTGCCATCACTTTTCTTCAGGATGAACAGGCTCAGGATAGAAAGTGGGTAAGTATATTTTATCATTATATCCCTTTTTCATAATACACTTTGGCAAATATGTTGCATCCAAAGTGAGTACTAATCTATTTTCCGCAAATTGGCACAAGTTAGGGTTTGCTGATAACGATGATAGTTCAGAAACTCTTCTTGCTGATGTGATTGCCACTAGGAAGCAGACTTTAAATGTCAAATTCTTCAATGACGTTTTTCTTAATGGTTCAAATGGTGCCACTGCCAGTCTGTTTAACATCTTGACCCTCCGAATACCTACTATTGTTGTAGAAGCCTGCAGATTGCGCCTGATGAGGATTTTACACTTTAGTCACTTCTGGCAGAGCCAGTCACAAAAATAAAGGATGCAATGAGCTGATTTTCTCAGCAATGTGCACTTAGGGATCAACGATGACACTGACAAAATTGCATCAATATGCCATGATAACTTCTGGGTGATAATTATTACTTTACAATACCCCCTCATAAGGTGCAATTTGCAGACTTTTATAATATCAGGTATTTGGAGGGTCAAGATACGCTGGGAAAAATGTATAAATCTAGATAGTGACTACATAGAGATAAGTTAACAACTACAAATCAAAATAAACTTTCTGTCATTTTTTTTAAAAGGTGATAATTAAAACTTTTGGATACCCCCTCGTATTTTTAGATTCAGACCTGGTCTGAATGTGCCATTGCTCTAGGCAGGGTGAAAAATATTGAATATATTCTTTTGTACCTTTGGTCTTCTGGTACCTCCTCTGTTCCTTATATTTATATTATGTGTTGTACCTCTTTCTGAATTATACTGTGTTTGGTTTTGTTTATTGGCACTGGAGAAGGAAGGTATCTTGCTTTTGGTTTTTTGTTGAAGAGTATTCTGTATCCTGACTTTACTATTTGTAGTACCCATTGGTCTGTTGTTATTTGTGACCATAGGTGTCCAAACTTGCTTAATCTGCCTTCCACTTTGTCAATATTGCGACCTTCCACGCTTCACTGAGTTCGCTTCTCCTCAGACTTTGCCTAAACTCAAAATTCTGCCTCCCATACCCAGTTCTTGGATGTACCATTGGCCTATTTGTCCTCTGTATTGTATTTGCCTTGCCACTCCTCTTCCACTTCAAAAGGAACTATATGTTCCAAATGTATTTCTGAATGGTCTCCTATCTATTCTCTTCTTTTGCATAATTGGCATGACTTTTTTTCACCCTGGGCTGGGGGGTTCCCTTGCAGCCTCAAAGAACAAGCAGGACTTGGAGGAGGAAGAGACAGATCTTACCATGCCAGTCTCAGGGCCTGCTGGGAGACAACACACCAAGGAATTCCTGAGATGCTCATCCCAGCTGGTGGCAAAGAGGACAGCTGATCGACAACAGCTGAGGCATGCTGATATTCCTTAAAAGAAAGCTGCTTCACGTCAGTGTGGTTGACAACCCATCTTGGAGAGTTGTGCTGCTATTGTGTTTCTTGCTTGATATCTCGGATTGGACTCAGGCTACTAGACCCCTGGAAAGGAATTTTGGACTATAGCTTTGCTTCTCCCCTCTGGCTTAATACTATTAGATTAGTCTTCGAAGTTTCTAAGTTTTTGCTTACTCCATGCTGGCATTCTTGCCTTGACCTCCTACCAGCTAAAGTAAACAGGACATTTTCCTTGATCCATTCCATTCTTAACATGTTCTCTATTAATAATCTTAATGCAAACTAAATCTTCTGAAAAAGTGTTTCCTGTGTTTGGCCTGCAGGGAAGGTAAATAAAAACTGAAGAGAAGGGCAATTGGGTCTGATAGAAAATAACTGAAAAAGAACGTGGACTCGGTGTGTGGGGTGGAACCTAGCTACAGTGGATTGGTCTCCCCGCCATGCAGAAAATGATCTGAGACACGTGTCACTTACATAAAATCAAATGCTCTCAAATGCATGATGACATTGGCATCCATTTTTGTAACCTCAATGACAGGCAAGTTTTCTTCTCCTTCCATTGCTTCATCAGAATCATCCTCTTCCCTGAAGTTCATTACCACTTTCATCTTATTCAGATGACAGTTCTCTCTTATCATTGTAACTGAATTTTCATTGTAGTCATTAATTGTGACCTTCACAGAACTTCCCAGATGCTTTGCCCATTGCAGTCCCATTATACCTGGAGGTCAAATAGTATCTATAGTCAGTTACAGGCAACAGTAAAGCTTGCTCCACTGGAGCTTGTTTCACAGAATCAGGACAATGTCCTTTATGAACACAAAGCAAATTGAAAGAAATCCTATCTGGGAAATATTCAGTTCCCTGCCCTCACTAAAGTTATCAAATCAGCATGGTTTTAACAGATTTGCTCCCAATACAAGTATATTTGTAAGATTCACTTCCTGTTATCCTGAAATGACAGAGTAAATTAACAATGAAATTCTCACTCACTAAACGATACCAGCATGCTCACTCACTAAACGATACCAGTGCTTTTTCCCTCTTGTAAATATTGTAATAGTGTAAATGACTTGGGGCTTATATTTAAAAATGACATGAGGTTAATAAACATCTTAATAAAGAAATAATGTAATTAGAATTGCACCTTAAGTGTGCAGTTTTTCTTTTACAAACTACATAAAGTGAATCAAAGGACAGAATAAGAGATTACCTGTGGCTCCAAATGCATCTAAACATTCCAAAGGTTTTCGTTCTTCAGCTAGAACAGCAAGAGCACAGACTGTAAGCTGCCTAAAAGGAGGGGAAAAGTGTGCCTTAATAATAAATCTACACTATTTTACTTTTTATTGTTCCTCTACTCAGTTTAAGGAAATTTTTGAATGAAGTGCAAAACAATTAATTTTTCAATTTTTTCCTGTAATTGTTATTATGCCAGAAATTGAAAGGTTTCAGAGAAGGACTTTAAATTTGCCAGTACAGTGGTCCCCCGGGTTACGAATACCTCGGGGTATGAAAACCCTGGGGTACGAAAGAGCCGGGGCCGCAAAAACGGCCCCGGCTTATGAATAAAACCCCGGGATCCGAAAGAAAAAACCGCGTGGCCCCTTTAAATTTGCCGCGCGGTCCGTCAAACAAAGCGGTCCCCCGGGTTATGAAAATTTCCGGGTTACGAAAAGTAATCCGGAACAGATTACTTTCGTAACCCGGGGGACCACTGTATTATTATATTAAAAATTGGTGTGGTGTAATGATTTGAGTGTTGGACTACGACTCTGGAAGATTGAGGCTTGAATCCTGCCTTAGTCATGGAACCCACTGGGTGGCTTGGGCAAATCACACTTTCTCAGTCTTACAGGAAGGCAAAGTCTGAACAAATCTAGCCAAGAAAACTCTTATGAGAGGGCCAACATAATTGGAATCAACTTGAAGACACAAAATAACAACAAATTATGATATTATAGCATACAGCAACATTTTACATTTGCCACTAAGTCCATGCTCATGGTATGTCCAGTGGATTCTGATTATTATCTTCACCCAAATACCACTTCAGCTGTGGGCTCACAGACTGATCTTAGCCTTTCTCTAATCCTCTGTACCTCACCTATACAATATAAATATTCACACACTATTCTCTTCTTTTAATGTGAACATCTGTATTTAAATATTTTTAAATTCCCCTTCCATACAGAAATAAATTCTACAAACTCTTACCTGTTAAGTTTCATTTTGGGATTAAAATAAGAATCTGTTTTCTGTGGTGTAGTATAGTTAGGAAGAACTTGCACATCTGTATCTGACTCCTTCACTATTTCACATGTAGATTTAGAAGCAGGGGCTAAAAATAATTTTCAGAATGAAAGAGCCTTAGAAAGATTATATCCCAGTTGAAATGATCACAAGAAACTTCATAAACAGTGGTTCAGACCTTGAATTATTTTCTTGTATTCTTAAATTACATTAAACTACATTTCCCTGATTTGAATATACTGGCTTTGTATATATAACTATGAAGTTGCGCCTCTGAACAGGGGCTAAAGAGAAGCACTTGACTTGATCATTGCTTCATGTGAGACCGAAGATAGTTACATTCACAACACAGAATGACCATCATCATTACCAGGTAAACATTTATTCTCAGAACAAGTGTAAACTTTATTCTGCTTTGAGGCAGAGGCAAAAAAATCGCCATGGTTAGATTACAGGAATTTGAAATCTGCATTTGGATTCAATCACATTTCTTGAAGCAACTCCTTCCTTATCAGTAAAAGAGGGCAGGGGATCTAATATGGCAAAAGATACAACTGAGCTTTTGAAAACATCCTAGATATTATTGGCTAGGCAATGTATCCAAGTTTTACAAGGAAAAAAAACATTATTTAGGGAAATATGTTTTGTTTGCAAGCTTGGAATTGTTATAAAATATGATCCTTGTATGATTATTTTTACTCATGAAAGTTAAAGCTAAAGCTTTAATTAAAGCTTTTATAAACTTTGTTTTACATGTCAGGATTCTGTCTTTGTTTTTTTACAGTGCTTTACATATTAAAACAACTAATGGGACCACTCATTTTATTATGATCCATTTTCAGTAGTCCGAATAAACTACTGTATTTAAACAAATGAAGTAATAAAGAGGGAGCTACAAAAATCCTGTAAATAGTACTAGAGATTATGGAAAATTGAAGTCCTTGAGGTTTTAAGTCCTTGCAGCTAGACTGAAATATAAATGCATACATATAGAGTTCTGTTCTAATTTTATCATCTTTCCACAATTCCACCTATGTTTAAATAATTATTGTATAAATGATTTTAAAACTGTGCTCTGTTTTTTAAATGTTTGTAAACTGTCTTGAATCTTGTTCGGGAAGGGAGGCCATGAAATAAATAAATAAATAAATAAATAAAAATATCCAAGGACCAAATAAAAGATCTTACTGTGGAAAACAACAGGGATGTCTCAATATTTACCTGGCATAAACCTTGATTCAGTTTCTCCTTTATTGACATGACGTTTAATGTGTCCTATCATATCAGTCCTTCGGGTAATTGTTGCTGAACAGATTATACAGTGATAATGGGCTCCCATCTTTATGGATATCTACAACACACATTGCGTGCAGATATAATGTTAATCAAAAAAGTATTTTAATGTAAGAGAAGGCTAAGGCACTGGTGCTAAGATTCCTGGGGTTAAAAACAGGGTAAGAAACTAGGACAGGGCTTTCAGGTACCCCTTGTAACATTCTTCAAGTATTAAAAAATATTAGCAGGAAACAGGAAAATTGTTTCCTTTTGCGACATTCAATACAGACCCAGGCAGTGTTATAATACATAGAAAAGCAACAAAAGCCTTTAGAACATAGTTGCTAATACCAAGGACGCTGAATGTAGGTCCCTGAATTAAGCAATACAGCTTGATGGGAGCTATCTTATTTTTCATTCATGGCATCAGTATTTATATTACTGGCATTCAAAGGCACATTAAACATGTTTAGACCAGTGGATTCTAAATGTTTTATTACAAACACTTGCCATTTAAAATGTGACTAGACCACCACAATGTATTTTTCATGGGCCTCTTTCTCCATGCTGTTCAGAATATAGCCTTTTATTTCTCAAAGGCATATCAGTGAAAATAAGTTACAACATACTGCAAGAACTGCACAAGCTCCCAATATGTGCCACACACATATGGCTATAACATTTGAAACCCAAAATGGCCTGGATATTCTCTTCTCTTCTTCTCTGTGAACTTCTCACAGAGTACTTTGATGCATCCAGGATGCATTTCTCTCAACCTATTATCTACCTGAAGGCAGGCTGGGAAAAATTAGTGATGTGGCTCTTATTATGCAACTCCCTTCATCAAGGCAACTCTTTTAAAAAGATGGGGAAAGCTTTTTATTTCAGTAGGTATTGGGGAGGAAGGAGCTATGAATAGCTTTGATATCAAACTGGAATACAATATAGCACACTACAGCATTTAGATGTTGAATTGTATTATTGTTTTAGTTTCTATAATAGGTTATAAGCTCCAAAGTTTTTTCAATAATTATTTCAATAAACAAAAATAAAAGCAAATAATTAAAGACGTTGCCTTCATTCCTGAATCATATGTCAGTTTCAGCCTGAGAACCAAAAGCAGAGATTTTATTAGCCTTTGTACTCTGTCTGATGTTCCATTCATGAGGGGCTTGTCAGTGCAGCCTCTCAGTTCATCTTTTGGTACTAATAATGCAGACATAACAGAATGAGATAAAAATGAATGGGAAGATGAGTAAGAAAGAAGAGATCTGAGAGACCTTATACGTCTGCTTAACTAGTGTAGTCAGGATTAAGAACCAAAGAGAAAAATGTACCATATGGAAGTCTAAAGCAAGGCAGTTAATAACCATTCCTACTTTTGATAAAAAAATTTATATGGCTGAACATCTATTACCGAATCTCCAGTAACATTTGGTTTCACAGGGCGACAAGGCAAGTGACAGATGCACATTCTGTAGCCTGGAAATCAGAAAGGACATTGGTCATCTCATTTTTTAAAATGCATCTATCAGTTTTATGTATACACATGAGAGATAAGGCAAAGTACAATGAAGCATGCATCTTTTTTAAAAAAAAACTTTCCACAGCCATTTATGTAACCAAATACTTGAACAAGAACCAGTTTTATCTTTTGAGGTTAAATTTTACATATGACATCATTTATAATGGTAGGCATAGATTTTGTCTTAGAAAGCCCTGGGCAAGTCTAAATAAGGAACCAAAAGCAGCCACCATAAAAGCTGCCATCATAAAAGGGAGTTGTGTCAACATAAACAATAGAATTTCAGCTGTCTTTACCTTCAAGTTCAACAGACACTTTCCAGTGGAGATTCTGCAGGTGCCGATAGAGTTTATGGCCATAACAAGCTTTGAACTTCTCTTCAGGGCACAGTGGACAAGACATCTTGCCAACTAGTAAAGTAAAAATATCAAAACAAGAAGAGATGCAATAAACTAGCCCCGACTGTGAATTCATGATGTGATATCATCCAGAAGAATGCTTCTGAGTGATGGTCCTTGGACCAGTGCCAGTCCCTGATGAGTTCAGAAGAAGGAAACAGTTGTAACCAAAGGGCATAAATATGATGCTGGTCCCTATTGTTATTGTGTGACATCAGATCATTTCTGATTTATGGTGACCCTAAGGTGAACCTATCATAGGGTTTCCTGGCAAGCTTAGTCAGAGGTTTGCCATTGCCTTGCTACAGTCTGCCCTCCGTATCCGTGGACTTGCCATTCATGGATTTGAGCATCCATGAATGGCAAACCTGCCGAGGGAGAGGGAGCGGCAGCAGTGGAGGAGGAGAAGTGAGACAGAAGATGAGTGGCAGTGATGGAGAGGGCAAGAGGAAGAGGGAGAAAGAGGAGGAGGAGGATGGACAATAAAGATGAAGAGTAGCAGTGACGGAGGAGGAGAAAAGAGGAGGAGGGAGAAAGAACGGCAGAAGCAGTGATGGAAGGGGTAAGAAAAAGAGGAGGAGGAAACGGAGAAAGAGCTGCGGCAGTGACAATAGGAGGGGAAAAGAAGGGAAGAGGAGGAGGCAGGGAAGAAAAGGTAGTCCCCTACTGTCTGCCGTGGTGAGAGGAGCAAGGCTGGCATGGGGGGAGGGGGAGCAAAGTGCCATTGTCCTCAATTGTGGTGTGGCCATGCCACCATTGAGTACTATGGGACTTGAGCATATGCTGATTATGGTATCCATGGCAGGGATCCGGAATGGATCCCCGCGGATACCAAGGACCCATGGTATAAGGCTGAGAGACTGTGACTTGTCCAATGTCACTCTGTGGGTTTCCCCACATTATCGTACTAAACTCTTACAGTGTTGCTATCCCACTTTTACTGATTTGGCTGCCTCCTGTTACATTTTGGGATTCGTCGTTCAGTGAGGGCTAACAGTGCTCTGGCTGAGAATTCTAAATGCCTCTCCCAGAAAGCAACAGAAGGCAGCCAGAGCAGTTAAAGTGGAATAGCAGTGCTATAAGAGCGTAATGTGGTAATCTAGTCCATGGCCAAGTGGGGATGCAAACCCTGGTCTCCAGAGTCATAGTCCAGTCCTTAAACCAGTACACCACAGTGGCCAGACACAATGGGGAAAAATTGCTGGATCCCTACTTCACACAACCTGAGGAACACTGGTCTAAAAAACCTGAGACAGTTTTACTATTCTTTTAAAGCAGCTGTGCAGAAACTGCTCTGGACAAAAGCAGTCATTCTGGAAATCCTTGCAATGAAACGATATAATGAAACTGAATTGTCTGAGACACTGCTTTGCATTGATCTAATATGTTTTGAAACAACCAGAATGTCTCAAGCAGCCTACTTGAAGAAGTTTATGGTGCAAAGGTGAAGAAGAAATGTACTTCCTTTACAAGATTAACTAACTTCAGTTTTGTTAGATCTAAGATTGGTTAAAGACTAGGAAGCCCAATTCCTACTCTATTCACACAGGTTTTTCCTCCCTCCACTCTCATCCTTCCTTTAGTCTTCCATGTCATAATAGCCACTGCCAATTGCTTCCTCTGTGGAGCTAGTTTAAATGTCTCTCCTGGCTGACAAAAAGGACAGAGCTGAATAAGGTGTTGTTGTTCTGCTGTTCTTTGGAGGTTATCTCTCCAAGCCAGGCCCTCCTCCTTATGGACATGTGATAGTGAGATGCATTTTAAAGTTCAGGAAATTTAAATTCCATTAGCAAAACAAGAAGGTATTTCCTACGAGATCTAGGTTGTCTTAGTCCTTTGTGAGGCCACAAACCCCTTTATTAGGTAGAGAACACCTTCTCAAAAAGCCTCCATGTTTTGCATTGGGAAAATTTTAGGGGCTATTAGGTAAAATTATTTTTCTTGGAGGTAGAAACCGCAAATAGTAAAGTCCCTGTCCATTGGCTCTCTCTTTTTTTGTGGCTAAACTGCTTCATCTTCATACCCAGAAAACATATCTGGGGTTGCTGTGTTGGCCGTATAGCAAAGTACAGTAACATCCAAAGCCCACAAAACAGTGATATCTTGATTGGACCAACCAAAATGCATAAAATACTAATTTGAAGCTCCACTGGCTTCTTCATTAGGCAAAGGTGTTAAATTTAGCACAGGAGAAAAAAATAGTAATACAGGAGAAAGCAAAGGTGTCAGTATCTCAGCCAACCATGTGGACAATTTTGGATTTTGGAATATTTCGGAATTCCAGATAAGGAAGACTCAACCTGTACATATATCATTAATTAGAGTTCATAACACAGTATTGATAGCTGGCTCATTACCAGGCTCCCAGGTTCAGATCAACAATATAATTTCCTTGGCCAACAGTTTCTTTCCTATAGTTTTTTTGTGTGTGTGTGTGTTTTTCTCTGAAGATGCCAGCCACATATGCAGATGAAACATCAGGAAGAAATTCTTCTAGAACATGGTTATATAGCCCAAAAAGCACACAAAAAACTATGGATGCCGGTCATGAAAGCCTTAGACTTCACAGTTTCTTTGCTGTTTCATTTCTCTAATTGCTAGACAAGTTCCCTTAAAACCAGGAAAAAAATTATTTCAGCCTTGCATTGCTCATCTCTAAAAGTAATTCAAATACCTGTGATCAAGCAACTTTTCTTCAGGTCAGCCAGTTTCTCTAAATCAGCAAATTTCCTTTGAATTGAAATATGTTTCTCTAGAAGAAAACAATGTAGTTTTTGTTAATATTTTTGTGCTGTGGAGAAGCGTTCACCCAAGTGGGACTTAATATTATTCCTTGAAAGTAAGGGTGGTAGTCATGAGGCCTTCCAAATATTGCTGGACAGTAACTTCCTGAATTTGTCATTTCCAGCTCTGCTGGCATAGGGATGAAGTAAGCTGCAGTCTAATGGTATCAGCAGGGCCACCTGATTCCCACCTCTTTTAAAAGAGAGACCGCTTTGCAGCAGTGTTTTCTGCCTAGCATCACTAAGTCCATTCTCCACATGGACATTCACCTAAATATATGCCTTCACTGCCAGTCATTACCCATTGTTCTCCTAGTATTAATGCATCTTTTTCAAAAACAAAACATAAAGATAAAAAATATTGTATAATAATATAAAATTCATGGCCAGATTCCTTTATGGAAGTGACTTATACACTTTGTAAGTGGACTTACACAGTTGGGCAATTTTGTGACTTCTGGGGCTTTTTAGATTGGCAGGAAAGTGTGACATGAAGTTGCACTTTCCTTAATGCTTAGCTGCTAGACTGCAAGCCACAGGTGTGCACTTAAAAGGTACAGGGCAGCTAGACTGAGGGGTTTGGGAACGACTTATCTGAGGTCTTTTCTGTGGCTCAGCAGCTACATGGGAAGCTCTCAGAACGCTACAAACACAGGCGGAGCAGCTACATGGGTGGCAATGAACGCAGCTTTTAGCCGCGGTGAACCTTTAAAAACTTTTTTCCTTGCCGGCTGCGAACTGCGCAATTCCTCAATGCCCTGCAGGTGTAAAAGCTGGGGTTTATCCGCGAAGTTTTTTAAAGCTCCCAAACCCTAGCTCCACCCCTAATCCGAACCCTAGACATGCACAGTAGGGACTCTGGGATGCCGTTACTGTTATTCCACTGTGGATAACATGTCAATTCATTCACAAAATAAAGGGGTTCATTCATGATGCACCAGTGCAACGGCACAGTTTAAAAAGGCAGAGGAGCTGCAATGATAATTTGACGGATCCTCATAAGTATACATTTGTGCTGCGCAACTGCGCAGGTTTGCGAACTGCGCAAACACAGTTACACCATACAGTCAAATTATCATTGCTGGCTGGGAACTGCGCAATTGCGCAGTTCGCAGCCGGCAGCAGGCAAACCTGCGCAGTTGCGCAGGACAAATGTATATTTATGAGGAACCGTCAAATTATCATTGCGTTTCCTCCGCCTTTTAAAACTGTGCTGTTGCACTGGTGCATCATGAATGAACCCCTTTATTTTGTGAATGAATTGACATGTTATCCACATTAGAATAATAGCAATGGCATCCCAGAGTCCCTACTGCGCATGTCTAGGGTTCGGATTAGGAGTGGAGCTAGGATTTGGGAGCTTTAAAAAACTTCGCGGATAAACCCCAGCTTTTACACCTGCAGGGCATTGAGCGTTTTAATTAGAAGTGAAGTCCACACCACGCATGCTCCCAACTCACGATCCATTATGATCTGCACCTCTATCTCTGCCTTTAAATGGGCGCTTTAAAGAGACAGAGCCCCATTTAACCGTGCAACTACACCTTAGCCTTTAGATGCAATAGCAATGTTGCACCCTTTTTGAAAAAGTAGTGGGGAAATCAAACTACTTTTTAAAGGCACTTCTTCTCCCTTAAAACTCCAAAATAGTGTTTTCATGGCACACTTTCCCTTTTTCTCATCTAAAGGCTGGGCTTTCATGGAGCCATCAACACACCTCTTTTTGCCAATGTAAAATGGGCCAGCTCCTTTTTAAAGCACTTCTTCTCCCTTAAAATGCCAAAATAGTGTTTTCATGGCACACTTTCCCTTTTTCTCATCTAAAGGCTGGGCTTTCATGCAGCCTTCAACACACCTCTTTTTGCCAATCTAAAATGGGCCTCTGTATCCAGTAAAGGGCTTCTACTACATTGTTCTTTTTGCTGCGTGCCTTCAAGTCATTTCCAGCTTATGGCAATCCGAAAGCAAACATATCATGGGGTTTTCTTGGCAAGTTTTATTTAGAGAAGGTTTACCATCGCCTTCCCCTAATGCTGAGAGTGTGACTTGTCCAAGATCACCCAGGGAGTTTCATGGCTGAGTCTCCAGAGTCATAGTCCAACAAACACCTACGCCATGCTGGGTCTCAAAAATGACCAATACATAGTAGGACTGATACACCTCAGGAACCAATCCTACAGGAAAAAAGATTCCACCTAAACATTAGAAGGAACTTCCTGACAGTAAGCGCTGTTCAACAGTGGAACATGCACCCTTGGTGTGGGGTGGAATCTCTTTCTTTGGAGGCTTTTAAACAGAGACTGGATGGTTTTGGGGCGGGGGTTGAACTGGATGGCCCTTGAGGTCTCTTCTAACTCTATGATTCTATAGTGTAAATCAGTCCTGTCATGCATCAGGCACCAGTGCACATCTGGCACTCTTGATACTGTCCCAATAGGTATCTTTGCAATTCAATAACAGGGTTTCTTAGCTAAATAAACATAAAGTTATGTTAAGTAAAAGGTGATAGACCATACTAAGTTTTGAACAGAGCACGAAAGTTGAGAAAGTATATACAAAATAAGCTCAAGCAAATGTACTTCTGTTTATTCTAACTGCAAAATGCAGTCAAAAAAGGATTGGTGCATTCTTCTCCATCCTTTATTTTCACTTTTTAAATCATCCTAAGTGAAATGCTTTCTATGATATTTAAATATTTTAAAAATTCAGTATTCAAAGAAAACAGTTTTCAAAATATGCACAAATAACATGAATCTGAAAGTCAATAATATGTACATGTTTTTATATGGGGTATTTTGTACATAATTTCAATATTTTAAAAACACTTTATGACTGCTATGCATGAATAATGTATTATGTAGTCTGTTTTGGCAAAGAACTTTGTGTGCTTGTCATTTAGCATAATTTAGAACACTGGTCCCCAAACTATGCTCTTGAAGGGATTTTGGATTTCAGCATGCAGAATCCCAGACTATTAGCCTACATGGCTGAGGTTTCTGGGAGCAGAAGTCCAAAATCTCTTAAAGTGCACAGTTTGGTAACCATTGATTTGGAATGTTTGATCTTGAATACATTAATTTGTAGTGCAATTCTACAACTGTTTACTTCATTTTAAGTGTGCTTCAACATGAAGCTTCAGGAAGTGATTTATTAATCCTTTACAATGCTAATGTTTATAAAATGTGACTGGAGGCACACCAGTGATAATGATAACTGATAAGTTCCTATTTATTTTGATGTTTCGTACAGTAAACCTGAAAAAAAAAATGGGGAACGATTCATTGGTGGACTTCCACTGGTGAATAGCAGAATTTAGCAAAAGCAGGAGGGGAGCCATTTCTCCTTCCCACTACAGTCCCTTGTGCATCTCAAAACTGGCTTCAGAGGACTGGGAAACCTTCCAGAACTGTTTTTGGGCAGATTTGAAGACTGCTGAAGAGAGCAGAAGAAAGTTCTATTTTATTGGTGCTGTAGTTTCAGCACAACAATGGATTTAGGGCATAAGAACCAACAGAACAGAAAGTGGCACTTTTGATTGGAAATCAACATCTAGTTACTCAACTGAATCACTGGTGAAAAACAATAACCATATAGTGGTACATCTGAGGGCATGTTTTGAAGAATGCATTGGGAGACTGGTATTCCAAATCATGTAAACATCCTCTACATATTATACATGTTCCCATGTTAGGATAACAAACCTCTTGGAGAGCTGGATATGGCATCCAATAGATTACTGCTAGATTCTTTCATAGATGCTTGCTCTATTCCTTCCTTTGGGGTTTTTTCATCATCCTTAATTATTTCCACATCTGGCCTGAGGTTCTCAGTTTTTGTGGAGACATCCATGCCATCTACAGAAAGATGAAAAAATAGTTTCATTTTACATTTAATTAATCTCATTTGTAGCATTTTAAAATGCAACAGTATCACTACCTCAAAGAATTACTATCATGTGTTTATGGTACTATTTGTTTATGGTCCCCATGAACCTTGCTCTCTACAGACTGCTTACTCGCAGGTTTGGGGGCATTAGAAAGCACCGTCCTGGTTTCTGACTGTCATTTACGTTTGTCCAGCCTTTTTTATTTTATTTTAATAAAAAAATTATTATACAAATAGATATACAAAAAAAATTGCTTACATATTTCACATTTGCAACATATATTCTAGAAAACTTCTCTCTTCTAAGTTAGAAATAACTTTCCTGACATTCCTTATTGGCTTAAAGAAAAGTTGCACGATCCTCAGATCAAGTTGTTGTCCATTGTTGAACTTACTCATTCCTTGTTCCCTCTCATATTACCTTTAAAGATTAACTCTCTCTTAATCCTTCTATACTCAACTGTTTGCTACTAGCTCTTATATCCCTCCTACCTATCTTCTAGCCTTACCTGACAACCTACTCTAACCTTCTCTCACTTACAACATTTCCATCTCACTCCGAATTTCTTCACTCCTTCTACTGGACTTGATCCAAGGATTGCTTGCTTACTTATCTTCTTAACTAAGCTTTAAACCATATATAAAATTATCTGCTTTCTCGCACATACATCCAACAAATTTGTCCTTCCTATCTTGTGAATGGGATAATAACCATGATTTCATATCGGATCCCCCTTTTATCTTCCTTGTTTTTTAACAATATGTATGCTACAAAGCGTTTAACTATTTACCAAATACTTCTATTGTCAGATGGCTTTGACTATATCTAGTAAATTATTCTTTACTATTAAACATTATTCTTACATATCTAATGGGTTCGTGATCTTAAATAAGTTTTTTAAACAATCTTCATAATTCAATTACATTGACATTGACTGAATCCACGTAATAATATCTAAACAATTACATTTGTCTGACATTAAAACATTATCACCAACATCATCCTCGAAATCTCTTTGCTTCCGTTTCTTATTTCCTGTGTTGCTAGCCATTTTTTCTCCAGGTGACAGTATACCGAGTAATGGATTGATTTTAAGCCTTGCTATACTCTATTAATTTCTGTAAATAACTATTCTCTGTAGAGAGAAAGGAATTCCCAGACCAGTTGGCAAGGCAGGAAAGAAAAAAAAATGAGGAGAGAGGGGTTGAATCAATGGACTTAACCGTTTGCTTCAACCGTTGGAATATCCTGCTTGCCTGAGTTGGCACGAGGAGATTACCCATTTGTGTGGACTGTGCCTTCAGTCTGAGAATGCCGTGCCTGCTTGAATTGCTATTGTGTGTCCGTGTGGTTGCATTTTTCTAAACATACCTCTCTTAATTCACCCAAACTTGGAGTCCCCCTCAGTTATTACTGGTATACACAGATGCCACTTGTCCTAAAGATTACCCAGCCTCTTACAAAGCTAATTTCCCCATTTAAAGTGAAGCTGACGAATGGTGGGAACCTCCCAGTCACCTTTAACCTTTAGTTGGTAGCAGCACTTGTGTCCTTAGGCCTACTGAACACACACACACAAGTCCACTATGCATGTGGTGGCTCTCATCTCTTCAAGCATCCCATTCATATCCTCTGGTTGCACAAACTGGAATGTAATCAATAACACCGGACAAATGGGAACCAAGGTTACATCCACCAGACTTGGATCAACTACAGCATCCAAGTCATGCAGCAGAATGTAAAAGTCACCTTAACTACTAGAAACAGCTCCACCGGACGTGGATGCAACGGTGGCAGTGAAGGAAGATTTCTTTGCTGCCACCATTGCCCTGGCATAGGCTTCCCAATGATCTCTAGCACATACTTCCCAAACTCACTCCAAGTCTTCCACCATCGTTGCTGCAGTCTCCATCCCACTCATTTCCATCACTTCCAGCTCCCTAGTAAACCAGGGGCTTACTTGGCTCCACCACCCCAAGTCAGGGAATGTTTAGGAGCAATCATGTCCACTGCCCCAGCCCTTTCCCTATTCCAGAGATCAGCCAGGGCTGTCCATGACCTCCCAGAGGACTTTCTCAGCTATCGCTCCCAGATTGCTGGATGAGATCCGTCATATTACCACCTTAAACAGCTTTTAAAAAAGCTCTTAAGACGGATCTCTCCCGGCAGGCCTTTCCTGAATAGTTACCCAGCCACTAGAAGAAAAATCTAACTGCTGAACTCTGATCTCACCACAGCCACTGTCTATTGTTTTATTTTTAACAATGTTTTAATTTTTATATTGTTTAATTGCATTTTAAGGGGGGGGGGTTGGATTGAGGGATTTAGATTGTACATTTTAACTCCTGTAAGCCACCCCGATTGCACCCCGCAGAGGGGCGGGATATAAATAAATTTTATTATTAATATTATTAAACAGGATCACCTGCAATGGCAACAGGAAACTACCCAAGAGACACCTATAAGCCTCCTGGGTCAAACCATCTTAATCCTATGAATTCCAGTGAGTCTAAAACCCACCAGGTACTCATCTGTCTGAGACTGCCACCACACTGCAGAATTAAAGCAGTTTGACACCTCTTTAACTGTCATGGCTCCATTCAGTGGCATCAACCCCAGAAGCCCAACCTGCCCTCTCTGGTGGGGACACCACTGGCTCCATCCAATGGGATCCTGGGATTTGTAGTTTGTTGTGGCACCAGGGCTCCCTGGCAGAGAAGGCTCGTTCTCTCACAAAACTACCCTTCTCAGAATCCCATGGCTTTGGACCATGGCAATTAAAGAATCAGTGTCAAACTGCATTAATTCTGCAGTGTAGAAGATGCAGCCCATGACAAGAGGACTAGAAAACGTTCATCCACACCCAGATCACCCTGATCCCGCCTTGCCTAGAAAACTAGGTCCAGAGTCAGTTAACTAGGTCAGTTAACGTTGGGTGCCTGCGTCCTTCCTTCCACCTGAGAAGATGTAAGGGTACAATTCATTTTTAAGCCATTTTTTCTCTCGTGTTCATCTTAGGCTGTGTCCTCACTGCAGAAATAATCCAGGTTGACACCATTTTAACTGCCTTGGCTCCATGCTATGGAATGCTGGGATTGGCCACTGATGAGAGCTTTGGACTTGCAGCATGGACACACTTCCCTCCAAGGAGGCTGTCCTTTGCGCCTCTGCAACAATCAATGCTTTCGACCCAATTTAGGTTTGTGTCCGCGCTGCAGAAATAATCCAGTTTGACACCGCTTTAACTGCCATGACTCAACCCTATGGGAATTGTCGCTTGTTGCGGCACCAGAGCTCTCCAACAGAGAAAGATAAATTCTTGGCAAGATTTCTTCAGAGGAACTTTGACATTGCCTTCCCCTAACTTACAAAAGTGACTCCTATCATTTCTTTGGCCAGTTTCTTCAGAGGAGGTTCGCCATGAGGCTGAGAGAGTGCGACTTGCCCAAGGTCACCCAGTGGGTTTCATGACCGAGACAGAAATCGAACCCTGGTCTCCAACACTCATAATCCAACACTCAAACCACTACACCACACTGCCTCTCATATACATATAAATAGAGAAAGTCAGAAGATACACTTTTCCCTCCATATTCGCTAGGGTTAGGGGCACAAGACCCCCGTGAATATGGAAAACACGTAAATAACAAAAACATCATGTTTTTATCTGAGAGGACACCTCTCTAGGAATCCCTAGGTCCTCCAGGGCAACTCTGTGGTCAGACATTGACCACAGAACTGCGCTGGAGGAGCTACAAATGCCTAGTGGAGTGTTCTCTCTAGGAATATCTAGGTCCTCCAGTGCAACTCTGTGGTCAATTTTAACTCAAAGTTGCACTGAAAGACCTAGAGATTCCTAGAGAGAGAACACTCCACTACTAGGCATTTGTAACTCCGCCAGTTCACTTCTAGGGTCAGCATCTGTCGGACCACAGACGCTGCATCCGCATTGGAGAAATAACGCGGTTTGGCACCGCTTTAAGTGCCCTGGCTCAAGGCTATGGAATTCCGGGCCCACAACAAACTCCAACTCCCAGAATTCCATAGCCTTGAGCCAGGGCACTTAAAGCGGTGCCAAACCGCATTATTTCTCCACTGTGGATGCACCCTAGTCCTTTCAGTGCAACTTTTAGTTAAAATTGACCATAGAGTTGCGCTGGAGGACCTAGATGTTCCTAGAGAGAACATATTATTAATCGAATCCGTGAATATTATAATCAAATCCACAAATATGGAGGGACGAGCCTCGTACGCTCGAAACCACACCAGAAATACACACTCAAAACTAGCTGTCACCAATGTTGCCTCTCACACAACCACAAAAACCACACCAATCCCAGAATTCCACAGCATGGTGAGATTATCACACTAGGAGGGCCAATTCCAGAACCATCCCACAATCATCCCATTGCCAATAACGGGATAAACGTTGCCAATAACGGGATAATTGTGGGATGGTTCTGGAATTGACCCTAGTGTGATAATCTTAATGTGAATTTTAAAGCGGTGTCAATCTGGATTTGTTCTTGCAGTCTGGAGTCATCATCAACCTAGAAGGAATAAGAAAAAGAAGAGAGAAAAATTAATAGAAAAGCAAATATAGTGTTGACACTTTTCTGTGGTAAAAAGGAAAGATGCGTGTTTCAACAGACACGCGTCTATTGAGAACGTCTGAACGCGCCTCCCAAGAGAAGGACCCAATAAATATAAGAAAATAAATGAAATAAAATAAAATAAAAGCATAAAAGCCTCTGTTTCTTCTTCTCCCCACCTCCTCACCTTCCTCCTCTTCTTCCTTCTCTTTTAGGGACGACGACGACGACGCCATTTTCCCCTCAGGATCCACCAAAAGGGAGGAAAAGAATAGGAAAAGGCCTAAAAGGGACTCTCGAGCCTCCCTCACTCGACTAATTTAACCCCCCAAACCCTAAATTTGCTACTGTGTTTGCCTAGAAAACTAGGCCCGAAGGCATTGTTTCCAAACGCCTCAGGCGGCTGGGAACTACATTTCCCAAGAGGCCAAGCGGCGGCACCCACCCGCCCTCCTCCCTGACACCGTCAAAGATGGCGGCCGGATATTAATAATTAATTAAAGAGAGTGGAAGGGAGTTAAAATGGAGGAAGCTCCTCCACACAGATATAGAATGATAATATAAAATATATAAAATAAAAAATATTTTTTAAAAATAGCCTTTTAAATATAATTTAATGTAAAGTAATGGTATAAAATTAAATTAATATTATTTAATTTTATATAATATTTTATATTAAATTATGAAGTTAATTTTATTGATAAAATTAATTCAGTTTTGTATAAAAGTTTAATTTAATATAAGTATTATATGAAATTAAATTAATTTGATTTAATTTTATATAATATTTTATATTAAATTATAAAATTAATTTATTGATACAATTAGTTTTGTATAATAGTTTAATATAAGTGCTAAATAAAATTAAATTAATATGACTTACTTTTAGATAATATTTTATATTAAATTATAAAATTGATTTATTAATAAAATTAATTTACTTTTGTACAGTATAATAATATAAATATTGTATAAAATTAAATTAATACGACTTACTTTTATATAATATTTTATATTGAATTATAAAATTGATTTATTAATAAAATTAATTTACTTTTGTGTAATAATTTAAGTATTGTATAAAATTAAATTAAGACGACTTAATTTTATTTAATATTTCATATGAAATTATAAAATTGATTAATTAATAAAATTAATTTAGTTTTGTATAATAATTTAATTTAATATAAGTATCGTATAAAATTAATACGACTTAATTTTATATAATATTTTGTATGAAATTATAAAATTAATTTATTAATAAAATTAATTTAGTTTTGTATAATAATTTAATTTAATATAAGTATTCTATAAAATTAAATTAATATGATTTAATTTTATATAATATTTTACATTAAATTACAAAATTAATTTATTAATAGAATTAATTTAGTTTTATAATAATTAATTTAATAGAAATATGATATAAAATTAAATTAATTATAACATTAATTTATTAATAGTTTTATTCTAATAATTTTATATAAGTATTATATAACATTAAATTAATATAATTATTTAATGTAAAATAATTATATGAAAATGTTTTAATCTAACGTGTGTCTTCTCCCAAGGAAACTCCATGGATATATAATCATATAAAATATATAAAATAAAATATTTAAAATATTTTAATATAATTTAATATAAAATGATATAAAATTAAATTAATATGACTTAATTTTATATAATATTTTATATTAAATTATAAAATTGATTTATTAATAAAATTAGTTTTATATAATAATTTAATTTAAGTATTATATAACATTAAATTAATGTAAAATAATTATATAAAAATATTTTAATCTAATGTGTGTCTGCTCCCAAGAAAACTCCACAGATATATAATATGAAATATATAAAATAAAATATAAAAATATTTTAATATAATTTAATCTAAAATATGATATAAAATTAAATTAATTTAATTTTATGTAATATTTTAAAATAATATAAAATATGATAATAAAATTAAATTAATACAATTTAATGTGAAATAATTATATTAAAATATTATAATGCAATTTAATATAATTTAATATAAAAAATAAAACCCACCTAAGGGAGTGGCTCCCTTATAAATAAAATGGACAAAGAAGGGAACCACCTCTTGGGTTTTGCTTTAAAATCTTAAAAGGTGTTGCAAGAAAAAAATACTGCTATTTCCAGACTTAACTATAATTATATAGCATTCTCTGGAGAATTCTCCCTCTGAATATTTTTCCACAGAATGCTATATAAATATAGTTAAGTCTGGAAATAGCAGTATTTTTTTTTCTTGCAGCAAACAGATAATAAGCCAGTTTGGCACCCAAGTCTGCTGCAAGAAAAAATACTGCTATTTCCAGATTCACCATTTCCAGACTAATATACATATTCAGAGGGAGAATAATTATTGTTCCGCACTGCAGGAATAATAATCCAGTTTGGTACCACTTTCAACTGCTATGGGAATTATTTAATAGAATGTATAGCTGAATGTATAGCTATAGGGTTCTGGGATTAGTAGTTTATTGTGGCACCAGAGAAAGCTATAAATAATTTACAAAACTGCAATTCCCAGAATTTCATGGCATGGAGCCTGGGCAAAGCTAAAGTGGTGTCAATCTGGATTATTTCTACAGTGTAGACGATGCAGCCCATGACAAGGGAAGAAGAAAACGTTCCTCCACACACCCATATCCTGCCTTACCTAGAAAACTAGGTACAGAACTGGAAAGCAAAGTCCATTCCTACAACGGATGAATGGCTACTTAAACTATAAGATATAGCTGAAATGGACCGCTTAACAAACCTAGGAGTTTATCGCACTGGGGCTAATTTCGACGTTAAAGAGAGATTAAAGCACATTTAAAGAATCCTGCACATAAAGCGAAACGGCAATTAATTATGCAATTTTTCCCAGATGTTCTTCATGTGATAAATTCCTATATACAATGAGATTATCACACTAGGGTCAATTCCAGAACCATCCCACAATTATCCCATTACCATCCCACAATTATCCCATTGCCAGTAATGGGATATTTATTAGACTGGGAAATAAATAAATAAATAAAATTGTTAAAAAAAATTGGGGCGATAACGTGAAAAACGATTGAATTTAAGAGTAGCAGGATCAGTAAAAATAAGGAAACATTCAGAATACTGAAGTTTATATAACATATAACCTTCAAATGGAAGTAGATTTAATTTCAAGAAACGTTCATGCAATATGTGTTACCAAAGGAAGTATAAAACATGAAATTCAAAAAGAAGAACACAATAGTATGTAAGAAGTAGAAAGTTTATTTATTGATGTTTACTTATATGTTTTTTCACACTAGGAAGCAAGCAGGATTTAAACAAGAGTTAAACGAGAGTTAAACAGGAAATGCCCTATGTTTATCATAGGACATTTCCTGTTTAACTCTTGTTTAAATCCTGTTTGCCCCCTAGTGTAATAAAGCAGTTAGAAGTGGGAATAGCAAAAGAACAATATAAATTGTACATAAGCGCGATGAGGCCATTAAGTTACTGATAATGATTTGTGTATGTGCGTGTGTGTGTATATATATATATATAAAAATGACAATAATAAAAAAAATAGGTCCAATGTTTCCCAAAATTCTAGTTCCCAGGATTCCATAGTACGGACCCATGGCAGTTAAAGTGGTGTCAAACTGGATTGTTTCTGCAGTGCAGCTGCATGAAAGAAAAAAGTTGGTAGCATGGGTTTAATAACTTTAACTGCTAGGCTGCATCCACAGTGGAGAAATAACCCAATTTGGCACTGCTTTAACTTCCCTGGCTCAGGGCTATGGAATTCTGGGAGTTGGAGTATATTGTGGAGTTTGTTGTGGAGTTTGTTGTGTGTGTGTGTGTGTGTGTGTTATGCATATATCATTTGTGTTGTATGTTTATGTTTGTATATGTCTTGTATGTGTTTATGTGATTTAATAAAATAATATATATGTGGGACGTACTAAAACAAAGGACAGTACTTGCCCATAGGGAAACCATACTTGCCCATTGGAAAAGCATACTTGCCCATAGGGAATCATTGGAAATTGCTTGCCCATAGGGAATAATGGGCATTGCTTGCCCATAGAGAATCATTGGAGATTCCTTGCACATAGAGAAACATTGGAAACTGCTTGCCCATAGAGAATCATTGGGTTTATTGCTTGCCCATAGAGAATCACTTGGGCGATCATGGCCCCTCCTCTTTTGGGCGATCATGGCCCCTCCTCCTTTGGGCGATCAAGGTTGGTGACTTTATTTTTTGTAAAATGGCATTGCGTTTTTAAATGGCCTCTATGCCCCGCCCCTTTTGCCAAATAGGCCCCGCCCACAACAACGTGGGTGGCCTGGATCAGCTGGGGAGGGAGGGAGGGAGGGACTTTCATTTTCCCTGGACTGGAGA